>JAQPPZ010001361.1:8925000-11325000 GCA_028583015.1 Wollemia nobilis
GACTTAGTTGGATCTGTGTTGCTCCATTTTCTCTATTCAAACTGTGGCTATGTGAGTAGTGTTTATGTTCTCCCTATAATTCGAGGAGCATAAGCCTTGGATTGTTTTCTCTATCCTTATTGAGGAAGTCGAGATATTCCTGAGAACCTTCGAGTGAGGGGACCTCCTCCTTGATGATAATTTTAACCTTTATCATGTATGCATGAGTTGATTAGGTCAGTCCTCCTCTATGTATGCTTAATATTTACAGGCTAGTGGCTTAAACCAGACCAAATCCCAACATCTAAATGTTATTACCTTCCCTATTCGTGACATCATCCATAAGGGGGAGGCATCGAGCATGGATATTCATTGGTGGTTGGATGGTAGTAAATCTTGTGTTGTCCCTTATCAACCGCTATGTGGCCAACAAAACTTGGTTGGAGGTTTTCGTAGTTCCCTTGCTGTGATTGGATGCCACATGTAACTCTTTTTTAATCTCCCTATGTCGTAGAACCAGCACTATGTTTTCACCTTGATGTTGTAGCTGTAGTGTTACCATTAACCCTAGAGAAGGGGCTCAACAATCCTTAGGATTGTGAGTCATATAGGGTAGGTTCCCTAGCTGTGTAGTTGCGTATTCATGGAAGCCCTTGCTGTGTTGTTTTATATAAAAAACTTTATAATGTTTTCATAAATTAAGTAGGGGAAACAACAAATGTGTTGTAGGTTGTATCCCTTCATTTTTGTTGGACAAAATAAATAAAGGTCTGGTTATTTTCTTCATGGATGTAGCTCATATTAGGTGAACCACGTATATCTGTGTCTCTTTTGTATTGTATATTTCTGCGTTATATTTGAACATTTTATTATTGCTCATATTTTTATTTCTAACAAGGATTGTGAGTCATATATGGTAGGCGCCCTAGCTGTGCAACTGCGTATTCATGTAAGCCCTTGTTGTGTTGTTTTATATAAAAAACTTTATAATGTTTTCATAAATTAAGTAGGAGAAACTTAATTTAGGGGAAATAAAGAATTTTATAATGTTTTCATAAATTAAGTAGGGGAAACTTAATTTAGGGGAAATAAAGAACTTTATATTATTTTCATAAATTAAGTAAGATGTTTATGATTTATTTTATTAATTAAAGATATGGGGCTTTAATTAGTGAAAGTAAGATGATTTTGATTTATTTTTATTAATTAAAGATATGGGGCTTTAATTAGTGAAATTAAGATGCTTTTGATTTATTTTTATTAATTAAAGATATGGGTCTTTAATTAGTGAAAGTAAGATGGTTTTGATTTATTTTTATTAATTAAAGATATGGGGCTTTAATTAGTGAAAGTAAGATGCTTTTGATTTATTTTTATTAATTAAATATATGAGGCTTTAATTAGTGGAAGTAAGATGCTTTTGATTTATTTTTATTAATTAAAGATATGGGGCTTTAATTAGTGAAAGTAAGATGGTTTTGATTTATTTTTATTAATTAAATATATGGGGCTTTAATTAGTGAAAGTGATATGTTTTTTATTTGTTTTTATTAATTAAATATATGGGGCTTTAATTAGTGAAAGTAAGTTGGTCTTGGTTTATTTTTATTAATTAAAGTTATGGGGCTTTAATTAGTAGAAGTAAGGAACCTAACTATTTGTGAATTGAAGTGAGTGACTTTGATTTGTGAAAGTAAAAGAAATGGTTTATTTTATGAATTGAAGTAAGGTAACTTTGATTGTGGAAATAAAGGGAACCTAGTTTATTTAAAGGTTAAGGGTATGGGACCTTAATTGTTTAAATAAAGGTTGCAAAATTTGATCAAAGAAAAACTTGTAAAACTAGTTGATTAGTTGGATAACTCTCTATGGTTGATGAGAGGTGAAAATAAAGATGGTAATTTTTATGATATCAACTATGCAGTAAATGGTTAGATACTTTTACTAAATTTGTGTAGTTGCAATTTGGCAATGAAATAAGTAAATGCATTTAGAAACATGTCTAACATGAAACCATGAATGCCTTGATCATCTAATATCCTCAAATGATCGAGGGAAAGCTGAGAAGGACCAAGGAGGCAGTTGGAACCAATGCATCAGTTTGATTCTACTTATAATGATTTACTTATGCTCAAATAGATTAACTATGTGGGGAGATTTCCCTAATGAAATTGATGTAATATATTATTCTTTAAGAGTATGGAGGATTTACCATACTTGTTTATATGTAATAAATATTAATTGATGGAAGATGTACCTTTAAATTATTGCTTGAATTATCTATGTCTTGCATTTAAATTCCTTTCGATTAATGTTTACCCTCTCTTAATGTTGATTTATTTCTAGTATCTTTTTATGCCTTGTAGATTATATTTTTGTTAGATTTAGTATTTATTCTTGTTTTTCTTGCTAAAAAAATAGAAACTTAATTATTGAGTTCTAGGGTGAACTTAGAGGTGACATAAGGGAATTAAGACCCCCTTAGGGTGAACATAGGTGACCTAAGGTATTAAGGACCCCTTAGGGAGATTAAAAAATAAGTTATGGAAAGACTACATCTGAGTTAAGATAGCTCATCGTGTAGACGAGATGGATATCTTAACTCGCAGCACGTGTAGCATACCTACATAGACTAATTTGTGTATGGTATGGAGCTGGGCGTATACCTTCGATGGACTAAAGATGATAATTTTAGCTCATCAAGAATGATGACAGGGATAAACTTATTTGCGATAACACATAATACACCTACACAGATGGATTTGTGTGAGGGTATTCAGTGAGGTGTAGCTCTTCAGGAAACTTAGGGGAGTTAAACAATAGGTCAATTAGAAGTCAGTTAGAGGTATCTTGAGATTAAAGCATGTTAATCCAGGTAGGTAATATTTCCTCCTTGGAGTTTTTTCAATTGCTTCTATCCTTTTCACCCTCACTCCATAGCCCACTACCTATAGGGTTCATGAACAATCAATGGTAAGCTATACTAGATAATCCTCCCTCCTATCCCTAGAGTAATGTGCAACAAACACAACAAGAATTGAGTACAAGAATTTAGTGGCTAACCAAAGAGATCAAAATCTTGAAAAGGGAGATCGCATCAGGTGAAAATTAAGAGCTCAGTAATTGGGAATCACATGTATAGTAACCCTATGTGTACCCAACCACAAATATGGGGTTCCTTCCAAAGCATGGAGTGCCACCATATGAAGATAGAGGATGGGAAGGAGATCAATTTCTTGTCCCATGCAAAAAATATGATTGTACATTCCCCATTATGAACATCATTGTTGCTTACAATTCTCTACAAGGATATGAGAGGTGGGAGAAAAATGTTGGGCAACATATCTCATAGATCTATAGGCCCATACAATACCTTGATCCTACCTGCACAAATCATAAAGGTAAGAGCGCAAGTCCCAGAATTGTTGTTTCCCCACCAAGGTTCACCTCTAAGCCAATAGAGGATGGAGCACATCCAAATACCCATGTGTGAGCCTGATATAGCTTTGAATTAGGTGGCAACATTATGGTAATTCTAGCTTAGATTGTATTTCTCATCCTTGATCCATATTTTCTACAGTAACCCAACTAATAATCTCCATATCCAAGAAGATCTAAAAAGGCAAGATTGTAAGGATTGGATTATGTTTGAGATATTCATTGATGCTCAAGAGGATGAGGTATGGGTTATGATGCAATCTAATCCCATTAGAGCATGATGTTGGTATCCACTTCAAAAAGGATCAGAAACCCAAGAATGAGGTGAGGTAGTAAGAGTAATGATTGCATAAATGATGTGTGGTCAGAGTATAGGGATATTGAAGCCTAATGAGAGATATGATTGGATCTCCAATGAAATTAATGATGATGATAGTCAATACCAAGTTGAACATGGAGAGCAACTCAAGTTTGGTGCCATTTAGTTTGGATACTATAGGTTCACTCGATAGGTTGCATAAGGATCTATGGTTTGGGTGTGTGAAGCATACCATAATTTTGTGTAAATAATTGGTAAATAAATAAAATGTGAAATAATCATGTGGTCATGCAGTGGCTGATATCATCTTGCATAAGGTAACTGGGTCTTGGCCTTGGTGAATTATCATCAGCTGACTAAAATAAGAAAATAAATGTAGAGGAATTTCCATAAGGCATCTTGGTTTTGTAGCACTTTCTTTCTATTTTCATGTTTTCTTATTTTTCTATTTTTTATTGTTTGCTTTTGGTTTATCATTGTGACTCCATATCCCAATGGATGAAGGAAGCAAGTATAAAAGACCTTCACACAATCCCCTAAAAATTCGTCATTACATGAAGCAAGGCTAGCATGATGTCATGAGAACAAAAGGTGCTTGAAAGGAAGTATTTGGACTCACTTGTGAAAAAGTACTCTCGGATCATCTGCATTAAGCCAAATATTTTGAAAGTAGTGCTATTCCATGATCAGTCGAGAAAATTATTCTATAATAATGCTTCGTATGTAGAAGCAAAGAGTTACTAGAGAAAATAAATCTAAAAATGTAGCTTCAACTTAGTATTCCCTAGTTGAATTGTGATGGGAAAATTGAGTCTTTGTTGGATTGCATTAGAAATAAAAGCTATGGCAATATGCACAAGTGTCTTTGGCACTCTATCTATTCTTGAAGTAGCCTTGGGCTACAACAGAGTATATTAATGGGAATGCAGTCTTTTGGGGTGTTCCATGGATTGTCTTCCTTTTTGTTTCTTTACATTTATGCATCCTTCTCTTTCTTCTATCTTCTCCCAATGCTTGTTGTCACTAACTCCTTCAGTTAGTGACACTCATTTTTTTATTACTATTGCCTCTTTCCCTCTTTCCTTCCCTTCTTTGTGTTGTTTTTATTATTTCCCAAGCCTTATTCTCTTTGTTTTCTTTCTTACCCTTTTGTGCCCCGCTTCCACTTCTTTCCTCCATTCTATTCTACCTTGTTGTGTGTGTAGTTCCCACCCCATCGCCCACCACCCTCCTTTGTCTTGCAGCCTTCCCTAACTACTTTTCTTTGTGCCTTTTCTATCCTTTTGTTTTTCTCTCCCCTTTTTGAAAGTTTTTTTTTGCTAATAGATGACCTTTTGGGTTCCTATTTCCACAAAGTAGAAATCCCCTATGAGCCACCAAAAGTGTGGGTGAAATTTTACATCCATTCACCCACTTATTCTCTTTTTAAGTAGGATGTTGGTTATTAGAAAAGGCTAAGTTTTTGAAAGCTAGACCTTTGAGCATTGGGTAGTGGATGCTGAGAATAAGCCTATGAGATGCAGCGAAGTAGTGCTAAGATAGGTTGTGATGAAGGTGCCAAAAATTTTGTGGGTCCAAGAATGGTAGAGAAATCAGTTAGCTTAAGATATTGAGCAACCCCAAAGATCCACCTAATGATAGGTGACCAATGAGGGTAGAGCATTTATAACCATGAAATAATCCTAGGGTTTTGTCGGCTTGAACATAAAATTTGGCTAAATTTTAAGGCGGGTAGGGAATTAGGTGTTCAAAATTTCCAAAGTGGGTCTCAAAACCTCACCCCATAATAAGGGTAAAGAAACGAGATCCCAAGCGGTCACCACAGATGCAGTGGGTAGATAAATAGAAGAATGATTGATCCTGGCCAAATCTTGAAGTGCCATCCAAAAGTAAGATGGATGGTCATCCAAGTTTAGATCCTGATAGAGAAATGGGATGCAAGCATACCTGGGGTAGTCCCTAAATCCCTATCATAAAAAATTGATGCAAGCTACATAAGTGCAGGTCCAGGTAGAGGTTTTAGCATCCTTCATTCCCTTGAAGGATCCCAAAATCGTGCCCAATATGTAAAATGATGTGAAGCCTGAAAACCCACCATGGAGAAGATAAAGCATAGCGGGTGAAGTTTCGAATCGAGAGCAAGCAACGAACATATCCCAAAATTTCATCATCTTGGAATTCTCGCTACAACAAAGAACTTCTACAATAAGGGAGAAAGACCCACATTTATGAGGGTGCATGGTGAGTAACTGGTAATAAAAAGGTATGGTACCCATCTAGTGGGTATCAATAGGTTGTGTCTCAGATCCATGGAGGTAGTCAGCTTCAAGAGGTCTGATAGAGTATTTAATGAATGTCTTATTTTGATAGTAGATAGATCGAGTTTATTGCCAAATAATGTTTCTAGACGAGGTTAGACTGATCAAAGGTCCAAATTCAAGTTGTATTTTCTACCTCCTTATGATAGTCACCTTCCATTGCAAAATGTAGAAGATTAGAATAGATTTGCAGTATGGTTTCCCTCTACTGGTGCAGTCACATTGTCTCATCCACCACCCACCATATTGAATGCATCATTTATTATAAATTCTATATATACTAGATTGTAAGTCATTCTAGGTGGTAGCTCTTTAGCCATTAAAACTTATATGTAAAATTATTCTATTCAAGAAATGCAAGTGTATTATTGTTTGGTCTCCAATTAATCTCTTAAATGTGTGAGGATTGAATGCTTATTTTTGCTAAAGCTAGTTGAGTGGATATGCTCTAATTCTATAATCTAGATTTCATGCATTTCATTCGGTAGTTTTAGAATTTACTTTTAGATTCTAGATAAGAATAGGGTTGGTTGATCTGTTAGGTAGTTCATATGTAATTTTGTAGTGGTTTGGGTTTGCTTTGCATGTGTTTTGATACGACTAAATTTGTCTCTTTTAAGTTCTATCTTCAGCTTTATTTGTTTTCTTTCAACATCATTTTTCCCTCATCATTGTTAGCTAGGACCCCAAGGAATCAACCTTCGCTAGAGATCGATCATAAAACCTATAGCTTTGTGGCCATTCAATGTTGATTGAGGTTCATGAGGTGCACAAACATTTCCGTTAGTATGGATTTCTGACCAACAATAAGTTACCCACCAGTCATATTAATTTGGACAAGAAGTTTGTAAAACTTTCATCATTTGCTAATTTAAGTTGATATAGGTCTTGGAGGCTAACTCTTTTCTCCACATAAGTAGCAAAGTTTTAAACAAAGATCTTGATAGTCTCTTCAAAATTTATAATAGAATGGAAGGTTAGTTGATAATACCATTCTAGTGTTGCATCTCAAATACTTTTAGGAAATGTTTTTAATAAGAGCATATCATCATAAGAAATGTCATGACAAGCAATTTTAAATACTCTTATATGCTCAATGGGATCTTCCATACCCTTATACATTGGAAGTTGAGGTGTTGGAAAATTCTTAGGGTATGGTCAACATGCTACCATAAGATTCAAAATTTGCTTGCACATTTTTTTATATCATAGGTAAAACTAGGTGCTTGAATAGTGTCCATTCGTTGAGAAAGTTGTTTTACTAATGTTGTTAAGTTTTGAATTTTAAGATTTGAATTTTGATTTTGCAAAACCAAATTTTGAGCTGTAGATATATTTATTCCAAAATTATTTGGAGGTTGATTATAATTTTTTAGCATGGGATTTTGAAATAGATTATTTTTCTCATTTGAAGTGTTTATATTATTATAGGGATTAAGAGGTACATTAAATAATAGGGTTAACATGTATTAGTTTGTTGAAGAATTAAATTATGGTTTACATTAGGTGGTAAGAACAAATTTATTAATATTAAGAGTAATAGTAGAAACATTATTGAACTTTAATTTTAATAATTTTAAAGTCGGTAGTGAGTGCGAGCACAAGCCAAGAGGGAGTGCAACCAAAAGTAAGTGTGAGCATGATCCAGAAAGGAGTGCATCCTAAAGCAAGTGTGAGCATACACAAGGTAGGAGGGAGTGCAACTAAAAGTAAGTACGAGTGCAAGTTGAGAGGGAGTACAACCTAAAGCAAGTATAAGTGTAAGCCAAGAGGGAGTGTAGCAGCAAGTGCAAGAACAATCCAGGAATGAGTGCAGTCAAAAGTGAGTGTGAGCTAGGAGTGAGTGTAGCTATAAGAAAGTGCGAGCATGAGATAGGGGTGAGGAGGAATTGTGATCAAGAAGTAGAAACCAAAGTATGATCCAGTTGAATAAAATCTAGTATGAGCTAGGATGAAGTGTGATATAAGAGGAATTGCAAGCCAAGATTTAGTCATAGCAAAAGAGCAATGGGTTCATACAGAATGCATCAATGCTTCAAACCCTTACCACGAATGCATGAAGTATTATTTTCAAAAAATCATTGAAGTGAAGGAGTATCTAGAAAAGAAGGGACAAGGGCTATTGAGAGCCAAGAGGAAGTGCAAGCCAAGAGCAAGTGTAAGATAGGAGAGAGTGCAAGTTGGGAGTGAGTGCAAGCTAAAAGGAAAGGTGAACCAAGAGAGGGTAAAAGCCAAGAGCAATATCCATTAACTAGTATGGAAGGAAATTCATATTTAAAAACTCTAATGGGAAGTCAAGATGTCCTAGTTGCAAGTATGGAGGCCCAAGTTGGAGATAAGCAAAAGAATAAATACATGGTAAGTTCAATTTAGGTAGCAAATGTTACACCAAAAGTGAGTATCAAGGATGATATAATTGAGCATTATATAATGGTTCTTAAAAGTAGATAATTAATATGTAAGTTCCATAGATCATGGTCAGGGTTTTTGGAGTTTCAAAATTGGATCAAGTGGAAGTGGGGATTAAATTCAAATTACTCAATGACTTTTCTTCCTAAAGGTTTTTTCTCATCATTTTTTCTAGTTTAGAAATTAGGGATAAAATAATGGTTGGTGGTCCATGGTTTAGGGGAAGAGATGCACTTTATTTGAGACCATGGAATGAAATTTTTTATGTTGATATAGAAACTATTAAGAAGCTTCCAATATGGGTTAGGCTTTTTGGACTTCCATATCAGCTTATAAATAAGGATGTTTAAAGAATATTTGAAATACCTTAGGGGAATTCATAAAGGAAGGACTAACTACTAAGGAGTGAAAGCATGCTATATATACTCAAATATGTGTTGCTATGAATATTTTAAAAACTTTGCCACAATCCATTAAGATAAAATCTAAATCAAGAGAATGGGATCAACAAGTAGATTATGAAAATATCATTTTTTTTGCCACAATTATTTTGATATTGGACACATGGCAAGAGTTTACAAAGGGAAAACTATGAAGAAAAAAACAAAAAAAATTCCATGAGATAAACTTCAAGACAAAGCAAGGAAATCATATAGTAATAGAAGCTAGATCTGATCAAGAATATTCCACTCCAAAAGAGTAAATAAATCCTATCTATAGTATCATTTGGCAAGTTTGAAAGGAATTTCCAAATCTTCTTCCACCACCAAGTAGACCCTTGAGGATGAGGGTCAAAAATTGCTTTGTAACCAAGTCTATCTGTATATTGACCCCCATATTTATTGTATACCCAAGAAATAGTATTCGGTTTAGCTCTCATCTTGATATGAATCTTATTAAGACTTTTAGTGTAAACCTTCCACAAAAAAACCTGCTCATTAGAAAAACCTAAGACCTGAGCTTGCTTCCAACCTTGGGTCCAAATACTAGAAGAATATGATTCCCCACCTGATGAAGAAAGTAAAAACCTTTGTCTTGTAAATAACTTATCATAGCTTCTGACAACAAAATGTTTTCTCCACAACCCAAAATAGAATCAGCCCCTATTCTAACTTGTTCACTGTTGCCCACTTTCCAAGCCAAATATTTTCCAATCATAGGAAAGGCCTATGCTAGTGCCTTCCATTGAATGGAAATATTTTTAATGTTTTTATGTGGACTTTTTATTAAATCCATAAAGGTCCCTAGACAAATATACTTATGTTCAATAATCTTCTTCCATAATCCTTCTCTGGTCAAATTCCTCAAAATTTTTATAGCCAAAGAAGAACAAAAAATATGGATATTTTTAAGGCCCCAACCACCTTCCTCCTTTGGCCTAGAAATACTCTGCCACTTAACTAAAGGAATGCATTCATGTTCCTTGCATCCAGTCCAAAGAAATTTGAAGCAGATTTTTCTTATTTTATCCAAAACTCCTTTGGGAATGAAGGCCAAGGAGTTTCAAAACATAGGAATTACCTCAAGAACCGAATTTACAAGTGTTAATCTTCCATCAATAGAAAACCATATATTACACCAATGGTTAATCCTAAATTCAATATTTTCTAAAAGTCATCCCCAATATCTCTTCCTGTAAGTATTTGGCTTTAAGAAAAATCCTAGATACTTAAAGCCTTCCTAGAAATCTAAGATATTAAAAGAAAAATTTCTAATTAGATCTTGTTAGTCTCCTACTCTAGACCATTAAAGCAAATAGAGGATTTTTGGAAATTTATCTCCATACCGGTAGCAATATTGTAAGTGTCCAGTATTTCCTTCAACTTTCTAGCTTCCCTTAAACTTCCATTTGTGAACAACAATACAACATCAAAAAATAATAAATGAGATAAATAAAGGACCCCCACTTTGATCCTGGAAAAGGATCCTTCCCTATTTGCATCCAAAACAACTTTACTCAATCCTTCAAAAACCAACAAAAAATATAAAGGAGATAAAGGACATCCCTGTATCAGTCCTCTTAAGGGTCTAAAGAATTTGGAAGTTGATCCATTGATAAGCGTAGAAAAATATATAGAAGAAATACATCCCATAATCCACTTTACTACCGAATAGCTAAAATCCACATGTAAGAGTATCAATATGAGATACAACCATCTAGTTCTATCATAAGCTTTAGATAGATCTAGTTTAAGGACCATTGCAGGAATATTTTTTGTTTTAATAGAGTGAAGGCCCTCTTGTGCAGATCCTATGGCTTCAAAAATATGTCTACCTGCTAAAAACCTAAACTACTCCTAGGAAATAAATTCAGAGAAAATATTCTTCAATCTAATAGCCAGAATCTTTGCAATGAGATACAGTTACACAACGAAATAGGTCTAAATTCATAAAAAGTTTTAGGATTCTCCATTTTTAGAATCAAAGCTAAAAAAGTGGACTTAAAAGCCCCCAAAACTTGACCACTCAACCTAACTTCCTTCATTATTCTGAGAAGATCCTCCTCAACTAGATCATAGAAAAATAGGAAAAACTCCACAGGCCATCCATCAAACCCTAGACTTTTTATCCTTTTTGAAAGAAGTCGAGACAACTTTCAGTTCTTCCTTTGTGACCTCCTTCATAAGTAACTGATCATCCTCCTCTATCACAAAATTTGGGAAGAAAGTAGTTAACTTTAAAATTTTCCCAATATTGACTCTATCAGGTTCTTTATAGATAGATTAAAAATATTTTACTCCTAAATTTGCTAACTCAGAAAAACTCCTAGCAAGGACCCCTTCTTCATTTTGCATCTCCCAAATAGTATTAACCTTCTTCCTGTGATTAGCAAAATTATAAAAAACTTAGTATTTTCATCCTCTTTTTTAACCATATAGCTCTACTTTTCATTCTCCATTCAGCTTCCCTCAACTTCAAGAATTTGTTCTTCTTAATTTCTGGTTCAACCAGTCTTGTTTTCTCCTTTTATTTAAACAAACCAGCCTCATTATTTTTATGAATTTCTGAAATTTCCTTCTCCACCAACTTAAGATCTCTATCCATACTCTCATTTTTAACTACAATCCAATATGACACAACTCCTTTTATTTTGTTTAGAGTGGTAGCAAATTGAAAACTTGTTGATGACCTGGAACTTTGGTCGTAACCAATCCATTATTTTTTAATCAGTTATTGAAAATCTTCTTCCTCCAACCAAATTGGATTGAGCTTAAAAGGACTGGTAGGTTTTGCCTCTTGACTTTCTAATTGAATAAAAATAGGAGAATGACCAGAGCGACTTCCAATATCAACCCATGACCATTTTATATCTATTTCATTGTATAATGTCTTTGAGATCAAAAATCTATCCAATCTCCTTGAGAACCCAGCTTTCCCAACTCTATTATTTCTCCACCTAGAAAATAATTTTATTGGTTCCAAATCAATTAAATTATCTTCTTCAATATTATGCTTGAATTAATCTGCAAGTATATCAAGTCTTGTAGATTCTCCTTAGACCTAACTTCTATTCATATTAAAATTTAAGTTTCCCACCAATGATAACTCTTTCATCCCTAACACACCTTTGGGAGAAAAATATTAGAAGATCTTCCTATCTTCAGAGGGACCATAAAAATTAATAACTAATAACCTTGAACCCAAGTCTTTAAAAAAGAATTATGTCTACAAGCCTAAAACCATAAAGGAATAATTAATTAAGGATATTGAATTCTTCTAGCCATTCAAAACACCCCCTGAATTTCTAGTAGCATCTAAACCCAAGAACTCCCAGTCCCAAAGCAATTTACTTAACCCTTCAATGACTTTTGTACTTGCCCCTATGGTTTCTTGTAGAAGGATAACATTCGGATTATAAATGTCCACCAACTTGGCTAAGGCAATTATTTTAGAGGGACTGACAAGACCTTGAATATTAAGGGATAACAAGATCATTTAAACATCTTAGAGGGGTTTTATCCTGCTCTAAGGACCCTTTTTATAGATTTTTATTTACCCTACTAAATTTCCCTTAAAGCCTTTTCTTGTGCATGAAATAAAAATGATTTCCTGCCTATTGAAGTAGTGGAATATTCCTTTATATGGTCTAGACCTAACCATAATCTTCTAACAACTACGAAATTTCTCATCTTGGATTCCCTTTTCGTAGAACATAAAAAATATATTCAAGAGAAACTTGTCTGCAAACCATCCCCTAAAATAGATACCTCTCTAGAAGATTCACCTGATAGATCACAAATACTTCCTACAATAGTAGAAACATTTGGATCATAATCCTTATTTAATGTGTTTGAGGTTGCTAGCCCATTGTCCAAAATCTTAGAAAATTCCTTGTCCCTAGGACTTCTCTTTGAACATTCATAAGGAAGTGTACAAAGTTCTTTATTACCTAAGTCCATATTATTCTCATGTATTGGATAGTAATTGTCATAAGGCTTAGATATTTGACCAACAAACTTAATAGTATCGGGTTCCAATCATAGTTTTTGTTATGACTCTGTCTCCTTCTCTAACAACTTATGAACAGTGAAATGGAGATAAAGCTAGGCCCAAAATTTCTTACTCCTCTAGAGTTTTGGTGCTAGGTTCAACAACATTCTTTTTGCTTTTTTGCGCTAAATCAGGGAGTACTATTAAGCTCTAAAAAGTAGGTATCTCTTGATTGTTGTTAGCTAACTTGAAATCCCCACTAGTCATTTATTTTCTCCTCCATACTTTTTGTGTGAAATCTTGAGAACATTCCTTAGCAACATATCCATACACATAAAAATGAACACATCTAAAAAGAATCTTCAAATAATCCAAGATTTGAGTATGAATTGTATTCCCCATAAATATATTCATACAGTCCGGTAAGCCTTCAATGATATCTATCTCAATCAAAACCTGAGCTATAAACCAAAAAACACTAGATTTTAAAGAAATTTCTATATCCAAGGTTTTACATAATGAATATTCAATCACTTTCAAAGCTTTTTTTACCATAACTCTATTGGTAGACCTAGAATTTTTACCCAAATCGAAATTCTCCTAGCAACTTCAGTCATAGGATCAAAGCAAGTTGTCCAAGCCTTCAAAGTCAAAAAAGAAGATGTCCACCAGAATTTTTGTGCATCTTCCTCAGATCAAAAAAGGAAACCTATCCACCCGTTGGCAAGTAAGTGAAAAATTGACCCATATTCTAAGATTGGGATTCGTACCTTCTACAACCACTCATTTAGTGTATTATCAGCTATTTGTCGTCCATGAGACTTTTCAATGAGGGCCTTTCCCAAAAACTCCAAAACTTGTTCCATCCTCAAGTCTTCCCCAAGTACCATTTTGATCTTCGACCTTCTCTTTTTAACCACTTTATATGCCTTACGCACTTTAGTAACCGGAGTTGTAGACTGTGTTGATTGTAAGTTTGGACCCACTCCACTTAGGACCTCTAAATCAAGAATTTTACCAATAAAACCAAAACCAAACAAAGGAAATTTTGTTAGACAAAGTGAGTTTGGATTGTTTAGAGTCTGCTCAAGTTTTTCTTCCCTACAATGAAATGCTTGCTCATTCATTAGACCCATCACTTGAGTAGAGTGTTCTAAGACACCTAAGAGTGAGAATTCAATAGGATAACTGACTTGATCTAAACCTTTTAACATAGACTCTCCTCTATCCACTAAATTTTTATAACCTATAGTATTATTTTGGTCACTCAAAAAACCCAAGGACCCCCAATTCTTAACTTCTAAATCTTATCTAGAAATGGGACCCTTGGCCCTTGGAGTTGAAAAGATGTGTTGCCCCTCAAAGGGGTCCTTTGAGAAGTCCAAACGTTCCTCTTCATTCTCCATAAAAAATAAGAAACCAATTTTCCAAATTATACTGCCATTTTAAAAATACCAAATAAAAAATATTTTTACTTCGCTACCCCAGCACTACTGCAACATTGTTAAAATATTTTTACTTCGTTACCCTAGCACTATTGCACTTACCATAATTACCCTAGCACTATTATGTCACTATTAAAATATTTTTACTTTGTTGCCCTAGTACTGCTACACTTGCCTTCACTACCCTAGCACTGTTGCGACATTGTTAATTTTTTTTTACTTCATTGCCCTAACACTGCTGCACTCGCCTTCGTTGCCTAGCATTGCTACGATAATATTAACATATTTTTACATTGTTGCCCTAGCACTATTGTGGCACTATTAAAGTATTTTTATGTTGCTGCCCTAGCATTGTTGCACTCACCTTCACTGCCCTAGCACTACTGTGGCACTATAAAAATATTTTTACTTTGTTGCCCTAGCACTATCGCACTCGCCTTTGCTACCCCAGCACTACTGTGGCATTGTTAAAATATTTTTACTTTGCTTCCCTAGAATTTTTGTGCTTGTCTTCGCTGCCCTCGATGGAGAATCTTTGCATATCAAATAATATCATTCCATGTATTTTTCTCTTTAAGTAAAGTGATATTTTGTTTCCACTAAAACATATACACATAACATGCACCAAAAGCTACTCAACATCACCCAAAGAACTAAAAGGCATTCAAAACGAGTCTACCTATAAATTTTGTCACCTCAGAATAATTATTTTCTAGCTAATCTAGCGCACGCTCGCTCTCCAGACTCCTTCATGTTCTCTTCTCTATATTATTAGAACTTTACCAGTGTTTTCAAGTTCTTTACTCCTACAATTTAATCGCATGATCTTGTTAGTAGATAAATCTTACAACAAAAAGACCCTTATAGACTAAATTGAATCTATTCTTGTTATTAATGAGTATTTAGATGAATTGCATGGTATAAATACTTTTACCAAGCTATACTTGCATTCTATATTTCATCAAATTAGGGTTAGAGAGGAGAGAATTTTAAAAACTATTTTTTTTTTGTTACATAGGAAACCTCTATAATCCATATCATATTGGGTAAATATAAATTCAATGGGATCCATGACCCTCAAATGAATCAAAACATGGTATCCCACAATAAGCACTTGGCCACTACCAACCAACCTATCCTTTTTTGAGCAAAAATTTAGGGTAAAGCATAAGTTTTTGAAAGTCCTTATCCCTTGATCGAGGTTTGAACTTGGGCTTCTTGAATGAAAAACAAAAGATATACCACTATAGTATACCTCATGGGATAGATGTTAGGGTAAAGCATAGGTTTTTGAAAGGGGTCTTGGTCCCCTCATACCAAGGTTTGAAAATGGATCTCCTCAATAAAAATCCAAAGACTTACCACTACGTCATCCTTCATGGAACATAAAAACTAATTTTTTTACTCATGCCTTTTGATCTTATAAATGATAGTATTATTTTTTAATTATTAGTGCACTATTATATAGAAAGGTCCATCAACAACTATCTTAGCAAAAAATAACTAGTGCTAAATAAACAATGACAAATATATCAAATAGTATATGTTTATATACCAAAAAATATAATTGTTTTCCAATTGTTAGAAATGAAAATATTAATATGCATTAGTGTCTAAATTTTTAAAAATCAATTCAAGATCCAATAAATGCATAATAGACTAACAATGCAGTATTTCTTTTAAATTTCCTTCAAATCCATCCATAAGATACAACTTATGTTATACTAGTTCAAAAACATTTATATAGTGTTAATATTTAATATGAAGTAATTATAATGCAAAAAAATATCACCATTATAAATATTGGACTTTGATACTTCTAACACAAGCACTCCAATTACCTTTATAATTTAATAAGCTTCCAAAATATGAATTCCTTAACTTTCAAATAGAGTATGAGGATAAGAAATATTACATATGTTTATTGTTTATTGTTTGAATATAACAACTTAGAAATCAAGAAAAGTGCCTAAAATCATAAGGTAAATATAACTAAATAGTAATCAATTGGGTGGTGTAATAAAAACCCACCCAATCTAGATTTAATTTTGAAACCATGGATGAGATTACTTCAAGACAACGATGGTAATAGTGTTTCAAACATTATAAACAAGGATCAAGAAGGAATATACAAATGGAAAAAAATATGTTTTTACAACTATACCATACACTGTTGCTACGAGGAAATTTAGCATAAAGATAACAACAATGATTATTTTTAGGGGAGCTAAGGATAAGTTGATTTGGAAGTTGAATAGCCTAGAAGAATACACAACAAGAAGATGATATAATGTAAAGCACCAACAATATAGGAATACCACAAGAATATGGAGAGACATTTGGGATAGCTTGACCATTCCAAAAGTCAAAATATTTGTATGGCTAGTAAGTCATTCAAAACTTTTATCCTAGGATAACCTAATGAAAAGGGGTTTTCATGGCCCCTCACAATGTGTTCTATGTAAAAAGGAGGAGAAAATTATATACCATCTCTTAGGACACTATTCAATAGTATGGAAACCATTTTAACATATTCTTAATATGTTTGGTAAATGCATGGTGATGAATGATAAAATTGAAGAATGGTTACAAAATTTTTAAAAGTGAGGTGTTACAAATAAAATGTGATACATCAAAAGATGCAATACTTTGGATTGTATGGATAGAAATAAATATAAGAATATTTAAATAAAATAAAATTAATTTAGAGCTAATGAAAAGGAATATTTATTTAGCCATATAGGGGTTTAAACCAATCCTATCAACTCATCCAATCCCTAATATTGAAAGTAGAGAGCCTTGATAGATGGGTTCAAGTCATCAAATGGAATTATGATATTGGATATAGGAGAAACAAAAGGAAGGCAAAGAAAATAAAGTGAAAACCACCAGAAATGAAGTTAGTCAAATTGAATATTGATGGAGCATCTAAATGAAATCTAGGACCAATAGGAGGAGGAGGAATAATTAGAAATAATAGGGGTGATATTTTATCACATTACACTTTTCATAATGGATTTAAGATGAATAATAAATTTGAAGCTTGGGTGTATTTTAAGGGTTAAAAATATACATACAAATGAATGAAACATAGTATGGATAGAAGACGATTCATTAATAGTAATAAATACAATTTTGAAAAAAGCAAAGGTTCATTAAACATACAAGAGATCATTATGGAAATAAAATATCTTGTTGTAAATTTTGAAGAAATTAGGTTTTCATATATGTTAAGGGAAGGGAATAAATGTGTAAAGAGGCTAGCCAAAAGAGGGGTTTTAATAGATAATAATGAAGTTAAATTCTCTTTTCCATGGTTAGAGGAAGTAGTAAGTTTAGTTGAAGCTAACAAGAAAGCATTGACTGTATCAAATAATGATTAAGATTTATTGTAATGTTTTTCATTTGTAATATTTTATGTATTTTATAACATTATTGTGTTTTTATATAAATTTTTTATTATAGTTCATGTGGTTGCATGTATGCTTTGGGAAGGAAACTAATAGTCTAGATCCAGTAAAGTGGGCTATGATAACACAAAGTTTTGGAAATATTACTCTACTAAGATGTCGTAGAGGTGGATTTTTGGTATTATGAAGGTTGTTGTAGGAAAATATCCATAAAAAGGATATTAATTTTGGAATATTTGTATTTACAAATAAAATTGAAGAAAATCAATAATTCAGACTTATTATGAAAATAAATGTAGATATATAGCTATAGAAACTCATTTAGTTATGAGAATTGAATTGTGTGTAAATTATTGAGCTTTAAAGGAGAGAGTTGTGATTTTTCAAGGGTGGGGGACCTAAATACAACCTTTTTTTCTCCAAAAAAAAAAAAAATAGTAATCAAATGCCTTAAATTAAAATAATAATCTCTTATACTATATGCATTATTATCCATTATAATGTCAAAATGCACTTCAAGAACACCGTTTGGAATCATTAATACAACACTATTAATAAAATTGTAGATATCCACTCAATTATAATCAATTCATCTAATATCAATAATATATTCCAATTCATAAAATCCATTGGTATTCAAAAATTGATCAATATCAAACATAAAATATAGTCCATAATTACTATAATAAAAATAAATGATACACATGTTATCCCTATCTATGCCACAACTTAAAAACACTTATATACTATCCACCCTTAAACATACAAGTCGAGAAAACATGAATCATATATAATCTAACCTTTCATCTTCATAAAATAGTTATAAAAACCAAGCAACACTATACATTTATGGATTATAGTGGTCCATCCATTAAGACATCCAAGTATATCATTCCTTATTAGAAGAACAATCAATAAGAATATTTCACATAAGGTTTTGTCCTACAACAAGGTGCATCTAAAATCATCCATGGGTATACCTTATATCTTATATAGCATTCAATATTTATATATTTCCTCTTTATAAATGTATAATGGAGGTAATGCATCTATACTCCTCATCTATACTCAAAATTTATTTTATAACTTTTTATATAATATCATAATATTGATTGTAATCAGATCCAATATATACATTAAAGATAATATGTAACAAGATAATAGACATGATATGGACACAGTCAAACATAGGTCAAAATATAATCCACAAATACATGTAACCAAATCAACTTGAAGAAGCACTCTAGCCATAACAAGTATCTCATATAACATCCTTTACGCAAGTCAAAACCTACAATCACTTGCATAATAAGCATAACTACCATTCATATCATGCTCATAGATCAATATTTGAAAGGACTTCTATAAGACCAATGTAATACCCTTTGCACTTATAATATACTTTGATCATCAATTTTTATAACCCAAAGTTACCTTCTATAAATGATTATAACCTTTATGTATAAAATAAATATGATTATATGGTCATTATGCATATAAGGATGAATATTATATGGTTATTTTTTTGTTTTTTTGTGTTATATAGGAGAGTTGGCAACAACCACTATTTTTAGTAATAAACTTTATATTTAGGAAAACCTGGGGGCGGGGTTTATTTAGGTTAAGGAAAACCATTCCCTAGGTTGGCCGAGGTTTTTTTTGTATTCAGCGTAGGCTGCCAGGCTTGAACCCCGGACCTCCTTTCGACAAAATTTAGTAAAAACTCACAAATCTCATTAAAATAATTCAACTAAAAATATGACATGAAATCATTAGTTCTATTTGTTAAATTCCCCAACTTAAGGAGAAGATCTACGTTTAAAATTTTCCAAGCAATAGTGCATAATAGCCATGTCAATTTAATATGAGTAAGGCTCATTTGAATCCCATATAACCATTAAAAGATAAATTCAATCAAGCGTGACATTAAAAAAATCTATAAGGATATTTTATTGATTATTGTGAGGGGATATTTTAAAATATGGTATATATATTTTTTTTTAATTTACATGGTGGAATCGGTAGCCGCCACGAATCCGGGCAGGCTGTCCGATTTTTATGGCCATCACAGTATTCTGCGTTGTCCGCCCCAGAAGCCGCCACACATATCTTCGCAGTTCACCCCTATAACCACCATGCCACAATCATTTTAAACCTCATTTTAAACCTTTTATGCCACTGAAAGCACCAGGAAAGGGACAAGCGTTCAGTCCGACGAGGCTCGAGATTTGAACCTTGGACCTCCGCCCCCTTTATGGGGTTTGGATGAACCAATTGGTCTACACCTCGGACCTAAAAATATGGTATATTAAAAATAAATTATCCAAATAGAATGAACTAAATAAATCAAATCTATACCCTTAATTATTTATTAGATAATAAATGATTTAGTATGGTGTTTATTGTCATGCATCTAAGCATAATGTGATTGATACATCATCAACAACAAGGTTTAAGTATCATTAATATTGATTAAATTATTAAATAAATTGTATGTAGACATAACACAATATCAAACAAGTATACACATCATTCACCAAAAATATAATATTTATAGTAACTAACCATATTAGAAAAAATACTAAATAATGGATAAAGAAATGGTAGAGCGATTTTTAAAGTGAGGTATTACAAATAATTTGGGATACATTGAAAGATGCAATACTTTGGACTATATGGCTATAAAGAAACAAATGAATATTTAAATGAAAGAAAAGCAATTTAAAGGTAATGAAAATAAATATTTTTTTAGCTAAAAGAGTCTAAACCAACCATATCAACTCACCCAATTCCTAACCTTGAAGTAGAGAACCTTGATAGATGGAGTCAAGCCATAAAATTGAATTATGATATTGGTACAGGAGAAACAAAAGGAAGGAAAAGAATATAAGCAGAAACCACCAAAAGTGCAGTTGGTCAAATTAAATTTTGATGGAGCATCTAAAGGAAATCCAAGACCAACAAGAGGAGGAGGAATATTTAAAAATAATAGGGATGATATTTTATCACATTACACTTTCAATAGTGGACTTAAGACAAATAATAAATTTGAAGCTTGGGTAGACTTGGAAGGGTTAAAAATACGTAGGCAAATGAAATGGAACAGAGCATGGATGGAATACAATTCACTAATAGTAATATATACAATTTTGAGGAAAGCAAAGGCTCCATGGAACATACAAGGGATCATTGTGGAAATACAAGACCTTGCTATAGATTTTGAATAAAATAGGTTTACACATACGTTAAGGGAAGGGAATAAATGTGCATATAGGCTAGCCAATGGAAGGGTTTTAATAGAGGATTATGAAGTTAAATTCTCTTCTCCATGGTTAGAGGAAGTAGTAAGTTTAGTTGAAACTGAGAAGAAAATATTCACAACCTAAATTAAATCATGATTATATTTACTTTAATGTTTTGCATTGGTAATATTTGTTGTATTTTATAACATTAATGTGTTTTCATAAAAGTTATTTAGTATAGTTCTTGTTGTTGCATTTATGCTTCAGGAAGGACACTAACAGTCTATATCTGGTCAAGTAGACTATGATAGCATGAGGTTTTGAAAATATTACTCTACTAAGATGCAGTGCATAGATAATAGAGGTGGAGTTTTAGAATTATGAAGGCTGCTATAGGAAAATGTCAAGAATGATGCTGAATTTTGGAATATTTATATTTATAAATAAAACTGAAGAAGATCCAAAAAATGAAAATCAAGAATTAAATTTTTTTATGAAAAAATATGTCGGTTAAGATGAGAATTGAATCTATCTGTAAACTCTCAAGCTCTAAAGGATAGATTTATTATTTTTCAAGGATGGGTGATCCAAGTACAACATCTTTTTCTCTAGCCAAAAAAATATCATAAAAAGACAGATTGTGAATCTAATGTTTAAAAACTATATTATGGCAAGGTTCCTCAATATGAATCATTTAATTAGATGACCAAATACCTAGGTATTGCATCCCTTTTACTCATTTGAGCATCACCCCAATATCTAACCAGAAAACTAGGGGGTATAAATTTCTTATACACCATTCATCCTCTCAAGTAGTATCCTTTTGTTTTTGGGATTCCATTGAACTTTTAGTTGGTTCATAGTATGATTTTCAAGAGCAAGTGCATATTTTTGCAAAATGCACACTAGAGCCAGCCACAAAATTACTTAATCCTTAACATGTGCATATGAATCAAGTAAAAATAACAAATATGTTGCATCAAATATAGATATTTTGTGTAAAAAAATATGAAGTATATTGTAAACCTATCATAGTGTAGGAGGTAGGTCTAGATGATATGAAACTCGGTGTATTCCTATATTATATCAAATAGGTCAACATATGACAATGATATATTTAGCTCTTGCTTAACTTTATTAAATTCTTATGTAGTCTAACTTACAATTTTTATTATCTTCAATGAAGAATCTCCTTGAGAACCAATTCATATTACTATATATCCTTGGTTATTTGAATTCATCCTTTATCTAATTAGCACCACCTACTAATCATGTTCTTACTATATCAACTTTAGCTTGATCCTAACCTTGTCTCTAGGTGATCCCATCTCCATAAATATGATATATTCTTCCATATAAGATTTGGAATGTCATCATTTTGATTGGAAAGTGATAGTTTTGTTTAAAGCAATTTTCACCAAGTGTAAGTAGTCCCACTTATATTTTTAGCCTCTAAATACATTCTTAACATGTCTTCCACTACTTGATTGACTCACTCTAAATGATATTAAATACTAAGTTTCAATCAAATTTGAAAGTAGCATGCAAGGATATCCAAAATATTAGTGGAAATAATTTATCTTTTTTTATATATATTCATTATCTTAAATATTCTATTTAAACATAATATGTATTTCAAGAACATCTTGTTGATATCTTGTAAAACATCCATCATGTTCCTTACAATGATGAGTGCTACTATGGTTAGCTTCTTTGCTATGATCAATACAATGTTTTCCTTGGTCACACTCACACTTGCTTCTTGCTCCTTTTTCTCCCTCATTTTTACCTTGTTGTTGCTCCCTACTTGCACTCTCTTTCCTTTTATCCTTGTTATATTGTGACCTTTTGAATATCATAAAAAACAATAATATTCATAAATTCAAGGACTTTAAATTATAAAAATATCTTAAATACTGAATCAAAGGACGAGGTTCAACACTAGATGAGATATAAAATCTCAATGTGTATGTATGTTAGGGATTTAACCTTAAAAATTAAAGTTCTTTGGTCACCTACCGAGCAGAAGACCCTTCAAAGGGGCATAACATAAAGGATTCAAACAAGTGACTAAGTTTAATATTCAACTAGACTTTACCAGGTTGCCCTCACCAACAATTGATCACCCTCTTAAACACAACAAAATCCTAGTGTCTTATAAATTTAAAAATTGATCTAGAACTCATTATAAACTAAAATACATAAAAAATAGTAAAAATAAAACTACATTATTAATATTTTTAAAGCAAATTTAATGATGAATAGAAAGAGGATTTTAGCTCTTCTTGTTAAAAATTAAAAGAGGTTGAATGACTAAAACAAATCTTCTTCCAAAGAAAAAGTTCATTTTAATTTTTGATGACCTCATCCGAATGAGTGAGTTGTGTTGGTGCTTGCCCAAGTGAATTGAGTTATTTAGCCTTACAAATTAAACTAACATGTAGGATAGGTTAAAAAGAGGTTTAGTTTTTAAAAATGGATTGAAACTTGTCCCACCCAATATTATATAATGATTACTTAATGATATTAAAAAATTGGTAATTATAAATATATTGATAGATAAGATTTAAACATCATCCTATTTTAAATATCAAAAAAATAATAATTAAAATTGTATCATTTAATTTTTAACTTATAAATATTATTAAATAATAAAAATATGACTCTGTTGGAACTCTTATGCCTTAAGAATCATATTTTATTATTTAATAATATGATTATGTTGGATAATTGTGATGTAGTGAAAAAGGAGGAGAAAATAGCAACAGTAAAATTTTTCTAGACTTTATTTTCTAAAAATCGGGATGAAGATGAGGTAGAAATGAACTTCCTTCTTGGAAACATTCCCTCATTGATTAGAAGAAATGAATAACCTATTGCTTACTCCCTTATTGAAAGAAGAGGTCAAGGAAAGTGTACTTGATATAGTAAAATATAAGGCACCAGGTCTGGATGGTTTTTCAACTAGCTTCTTCCAAAGTTTTTGGTATATAACAGGAAAATATGTTGTAGAGGCAGTAAGAGAATTTTAAGTCTGTAATTCATTACTTAAATACTGGAATAATACTTTTCTAGTTTTGACCCCGGAGAATCATGGAGCCTCTTTCCTAGAAGAGTTTAGACTTATTTGACTCTACAACTCCATATACAAAATCCTCATTGAGACATTGGCCAATAGACTCAAGAAGGTACTTCCAAGGATCATATCTTCTATGCAAGGATATTTTGTTCAATGGAGACAAATAATAGATAGAGTAATGACAGTACATGAAACATTGCATTCGATGGATAAGAGAGGTGTTGCACGTATGCTATTTAAACTAGATATGAATAAAGCATATGATTGTGTGTCATGGATTTTATTGGATAAGGTAATGCAAATATTTGGTTTTGATATTAACTGAAGATATTGGATAAAAGTATTTCTCTCTTCAATAAAGTTTTTTATCATAGTTAGTGGTAGATCATCAGGTTTCTTTAGGGGGCAATGAGGTCTAAGACAAGGAGATCCTATATCCCCATATTTATTCATCATCATGGTTGAAGCTTTAGATAGAACTTTGGGAGCAACCACTGCCACAAAAAAGATAAGAGGGATTAAACCTATAGGTAATGTTGTAGCAGTGTCTTACCAACAATTCATGGATGAAACTATCATCTTGGGTGAAGCCTCAATAAGAGAAGCAAAGGAGATACTCAATATTCTACATATTTATGAAAGAGCTTTCAATCAAAGCGTCAATTTTAGAAAAAAGTCATGTTTATTTTGCTAACACAACTAGACAAGTGCAACAAAAAATATCTAAAATTTTGGGATGCAACATAGCAGAATTTCCAGCTACCTACCTTGGATTACCTCTTTTCACAGGAATTTTGAAATAAGAAATGTGGGCTCTAGTCATAGACCAGATTCAAATAAATGTGGTGGGGTGGAAGGGTAATATGTTATCTCAAGCTAGGAAATTATAGCTTCTAAAGGCAACATTACAAAGCATCCCAATTTACTACATGTCACTTTTCATAATCCCCTACAAGATCAAAAACAAAATAGAGTAAACCTTTAGAATGTTTCTTTGGTCAAGGGTGGAAGAAAAACAAGGCTTGCTTTGGTATCGTGGTATAGGGTTTGCTCTTCGAAGAGGAAAGGTGATCTAGGGATAAGAAATTTGTAACAGTTCAATAAAGCATTGCTAATTAAAACAGGTTGGAGATTGACCAAGGAACAAGATTTGCTTTGGGCTAATATTCTTAAAGGTAAGTACTTGGAAGGTTTCATACCCTTCTTTAGAAGTTTAGACCCTCCTAAAGAATCAAAAGTTTGGAATGGAGTTTCAAAAACCGGGAAATTATTGAGAATTGGTCTAATATGGATGGTAGGAGAAGGCAAGAAATATTTTTTGGGAAGACAATTGGATTGCAGGTATACCTTTATAGCAAATGCAGGTATTCAAAGACTAAAAGATCCTTTGGTTCAAAAATATGGACCACTATTCAAAGATTACATAGAATTTGAGGAAGGTCAAAGGTTTTGAAAAGAGTTAACTTTGGATTATGCTGATCCAAAATTATTGCAATCTCTGCTAAATCTTAACAGGTTATTGCAGCAATACCACTTACCTCAAAATGAAGATAAGGACTCTTTGATCTAGTTTCTTACTTCTTGGGAATTATCTATGAAATCAGCTTATACTTTGTAGTTCAAAGGTGTGGAGGGATACTTTCCTGTAAATAAGGTTTGGAAGAATGAATTAATCCCCAAATTGGCTTTCTTTCTTTGGTTATGCTTACAAAATAAGATTTTAACTCTAGATAACCTAAGTAAGAGAGGTTTTCAAATGATAAATATATGTTCTCTTTGCATGAAGGATGTTGAATCAATTGACCACTTGTTTATTCATTGTGATTTTGCAAGTAAGGTACTTAATAATCTAATGGAAGCTATGTTCTACTCTTGGGTGGTCCCTAGTACTTTTATGCAGCTTTTTAACCAATGGAGATTCCCTTTTAACAACAATAGGTTATCAAAACTATGAAATTTACTATTACCTCGTTTTTTATGGGGTGTTTGGTGGGAAAGAAATCAGAGAGTATTCAAGGGAGAAATTAAGGATGAACTTTCAATGTCTAACATAATTAAAATTTTAGTGAGGGAGAATTTGTTTACATTTAACAATAGTGTGGACTTTCAGAAGAATCTGGAAAAGAGGATCACTAGTGAATGGCACTTGGGAGAACCTAGAGCAACATCTTTGCTAGTCATTTTGAAAAAATAAACACTAGATGGCTAAAACTAGAGGAGGGCTGGGTAAAGTTAAACTTTGACGAAGCTGCAAAAAGCAACCAAGGTAGAGCGGGGGGAGGAGGTGTCATTCGGAATGAGAAAGGTAAGTGTTATGGGCTTATGCAAAAAGTAATGGGATACAAGCCAATTACTATGCGGAAGCTAAAGCCCTATACTCTAGTGTTATGTTGTTGAGACAAAAGAGTGTAAGGAAGACCATCATAGAAGGGGATTCTATAAATATTTTCAAAGATCGTAAGAAAGGAAAAGTTGATAACTAACAGATACAAAAGAGTATAAGGAAGACCAGAGGACTTTATGAATATTTTTAAAGATCTTAAGAAAGGAAAAGTTGATAACTAACAGGTGTCAGGTTTAATTAAGGATACCTCTCCTCAGCCGACATGCAAATTACAGGTGATTGACCTAGGGTGAATTTTTTTGGCAATAGTTAAAAAAAAACATATAACTAAAAGAATGACAAAAGAGTGGCCAAGGGAATCGAAAACGCGGCATATTTCATTTCTCGATTCAATAACCAAAACTAATATGCGCGGGAACCATTTCAAGATTGGCGGGAAACTTTATATACGGCCAGCCGTGAAAGGAAATTTGTATTCTCCATTGTTGAAAACAAGTTCAATACAACAAAAGCGATGATAAGCCAAAAAGCAACGGAGAAGCAGGAAGCACCTTCTGATCTTGACAAGACAATGGGAAGAAAGAAACTGAAAGTTGAACCAGAAGAAGAAGAAACAGGTGATCAGACGAGGGATAAGAGGCTTTTCCCTAAAAGATTTTAGACCTATTAGCCTCTACAACTCCATATACAAAATCCTCACTAAGACATTGGCCAATAGACTCAAGAAGGTACTTCCAAGGATCATCTCTTCTATGCAGGGAGGTTTTATTCAAGGGAGACAAATAATAGATGGAGTAATGACAATACATGAAACATTGCATTCGATGGATAAGAGGGTGTTGTAGGTATGCTATTTAAACTAGATATGAATAAAGCATATGATTGGGTGTCATGGATTTTCTTGGATAAGGTAATGTAAAAATTTAGTTTTGATATTAAGTGGAGACAATGGATAAAAAATTTCTCTCTTCAACAAATTTTTCGATCATAGTTAGTGGTAGATCAATAGGTTTCTTTAGGGGGCAACGGGGTCTAAGACAAGGAGATCCTATATTCACATATATGTTCATCATCATGGTTGAATATTTAGGTAAAACTTTGGGAGCAACCACTACCACAAAAAATATAAGAGGAATTAAAGTTGCAAGTAATGTTGCAGTAGTGTCTTACCAACAATTTGTGGATGACACTATCATCTTGGATGAAGCCTCAATAAGAGAAGCAAAGGAGATACTCAATATCCTACATCTTTATGAAAGAGCTTCCAATAAAAGTGTTAATTTTAGAAAAAATCATGTTTATTTTGTTAACACAACTAGACAAGTGCAACAGAGAATATCGAATATTTTGGGATGCAACATAACAGAATTTCTAGCTACCTCCCTTGGATTATGTCTTCTCACAGGCAGTTTTAAAGAAGAAATATGGGCTCCAGTCATAGACTAGATTCAAAGAAATTTGGTGGGGTGGAAGGGTAATATGCCATCTCAAGCTGGGAAATACAACTTCTAAAGGTAACATTAGAAGGCATTCCAATTTACTACATGTCACTTTTCATAATCCCCTATAATATCAAAAATAAAATAGATCAAATCTTTAGAATATTTCTTTGGGCAAGGGTAGAAGAAAAACAAAGGCTTGCTTTGGTATAATGGGATAGAGTTTGCTCTTCGAAGAAGGAAGGTGGTCTAAGGATAAGAAATTTGTAGCAGTTCAATAAAGCATTGCTAATTAAAACATGTTGGAGATTGACCAAGGAACAAGATTTGCTTTGGACTAATATTCTTAAAGGTAAGTACTTGGAAGGTTTCATACCCTTCTTTAGAAGTTCAGACCCTCCTAAAAGATCAACAGTTTGGAATGGAGTTTCAAAAACCAAAAAATTGTTGAGAAGTGGTCTAAGATGGATGGTAGGAGAAGGCAAGGAAATATTTTTTTGGGAAGACACTTGGATTGTAGGTAGTCCTTTATAGCAAATGTAGGAGTTCAAAAGACTAAAATATCCCTTGGTTCAAAAATATGGACTGCTAGTCAAATATTACATAGAATTTGGGGAAGGTCAAAGGTTTTGGAAAGAGCTAACTTTGGATTCTATTGATCCAAAACTACAACAATCTCTGCTAAATCTTAATAGGTTGTTGTAGCAATACCACTTACCTCATAATGAATATAAGGACTCTTTGATTTGGTTCCCTACTTCCTCAGGGGAATTCTCTATGAAATCAGCTTATACCTTGCAGTTCAAAGGTGTGGAGGGGGACTTTCCTGTAAATAAGGTTTGGAAGAATGAGTTAATCCCCAAATTGGCTTTCTTTCTTTGGTTATGCTTACAAAATAAGATTTTAACTCTAGATAACCTAAGTAAGAGAGGTTTTCAAATGACAAATATATGTTCTCTTTACATGAAGGATGTTGAATTAGTTGACCACTTATTTATTCATTGTGAGTTTGCAAGTAAGGTACTTAAAAATCTAATGGAAGCTACGTTTTACTCTTGGGTGGTCCCGAGTACTTTTAGGCAACTTTTTAACCAATGGAGATGCCCTTTTAACAACAATAGGTTATCAAAACTATGGAATTTACTATTACCTCATTTTTTATGGGGTGTTTGGTGGGAAGGAAATCAGAGAGTATTCAAGGGAGAAAGTAAGGATGAACTTTCAATGTCTAACAGAATTAAAATTGTGGTGAGGGAGAATTTGTTTACCTTTAACAATAGTGTGGACTTTCAGAAGAATTTGGAAAAGAGGATCACTAGTGAATAGCACTTGGAAGAACCTAGAGCAACATCTTTGCTAGTCAATTTGAAAAAAATAAACACTAAATGACTAAAACTAGAGGAGGGTTGGGTAAAGTTAAACTTTGACGAAGCTGCAAAAAGCAACCCAGGTAGAGCGGGGGGAGGAGGTGTCATTCGGAATGAGAAAGGTAAGTGTTATGGGCTTATGCAAAAAGTAATGGGATACAAGCCAATTACTATGCGGAAGTTAAAGCCCTATACTCTAGTGTTATGTTGTTGAGACAAAAGAGTGTAAGGAAGACCATCATAGAAGGGGACTCTATGAATATTTTCAAAAATCTTAAAAAAAGAAAAGTTGATAACGAGCAGATACAAAAAAGAAAGACCACCATAAAAGAGGACTCTATGAATATTTTCAAAGATCGTAAGAAAGAAAAAGTTGATAACTAACAGGTACAAGATTTAATTAAGGATACATCTCCTCAGCCGACATGCAAAATAAACGTGATTGACCTAGAGTGAATTGTGTTGGCAATAGTTTAAAAAAAACATATAACTAAAAGAACAACAAAAGAGTGGCCAGGGGAATCGAAAACGCGGCGTATTTCATTTCTCGATTCAATAACCGAAACTAATATGCGCGGGAACCATTTCAAGATTGGCGGGAAACTTTATATACGGCCAGCCACGGAAGGAAATTTGTATTCCCCATTGTCGAAAACAAGTTCAATACAGCCAGCCGCGGAAGGAAATTTGTATTCTCCATTGTCGAAAACAAGTTCAATACAGCAAAAGCGATGATGAACCAAAAAGCAACGGAGAAGCAGGAAGCACCTTCTGATCTTGACAAGACAATGGGAAGAAAGAAACTGAAAGTTGAACCAGAAGAAGAAGAAGAAACAGGTGATCAGACGAGGGTTCCGTCTTCCAAAGAGATAACAGACTGCTGTCGAAACGTGCTGCGAGAAACCACACGAACAGAGAACTTTGAGCTGCTCTGTAACTTGTTTACTGAGTGCGAAGACACAAAATTGCTAGATCTCGGAGTTGTGAGGTCGAGACTCGGGGCTGCCATTTATGGCCTGTCTCCCAACCTTTTCCATTCAGACATACAGGACGTCTGGAAAAAAGTGAGGGGACTTGGGAACAAGATGGTACAATATGCCGACGGCCTCTCGCGCTATACGAGGGCTACCTACACAGAAGAGATGGGTAATTTGCTTTCAGAAGAGGCCATGGTGAATGGTGCACAAGATTTAGATACCCAATTCGATTATTTTCCAAGGTCTGGTTCTGATAGCATGGAATTCAATGGAAGAAGTGAAGATGAGCCCAATTTGTCAAAGGTCGAATTTGAAAAGAGATGTTGTATTTGCACTATTGGTGAAAGGGAAGACGACCATGTTATAAGATGCAGTCACAGAAATTGTTTGTTTAAGTTCTACCATATAGGATGCTTGGGTCTCCCTGGATTGGATAGCCCTCCGCCGCCAGAACGAAAATGGTTATGCCCTTCTTGTCTTTGTAGGGTTTGCTTGATGGGTGATGCGGACGGCCTGGATGATGAGGATAAGGTTCTGTGCAGTGGTTGTGATGATTGCTATCACAATTACTGTGTGAAACCTGCTATGGAGGCTGGAGGAGAGGAGAGTTGGCTATGTCCCAAGTGTGTGCAGAGGCAGAAAATGGAGATGAATTCTAAGGCAACCAGAGGTATACAAAATGGAAGAAGGGGGCGACAGGGAAAAACGCTTCTGTCACCAGTGGAGAGAAGGGCAGCTAAAAATGTTGGGGATGGTGCAGATGTAAACTCCACTGTGGCTATCAGCTCACAGAGAAGGGCTGAAAAAAGGAAGCAGGAGGCTGCCCAAAGGGTCAACATGGAAATGGATGGAGGGTGATAGTTAGTTCACCCGGTAACCCAAATAGTATCAGATTTTTGGAGCAGTGTTATGCAAGTATAGACACCTGATGGCTGATACTGTTAGGGATATTGTTGAATGTGTGAGAGTGAGAGGACTGGAGATATTCTTGAATGGTCACCTCTTGAAACTCAGTCAAGAACTCGTAATCAATAGATTCAGATTTGAATTCAAGGCCATAAACCATATATATATATTGAGCTTATAGTTTTTTTTTTAAATCTTATATTTCTCAGATTTTTGTTCAAGGTCGACAGATGCTGTTCCTCTCACCAATTCCATGGGTAGATGAAGGCTCGGTTATACTAGGACATGGTTTATCTTATGAACTTATGTGCTTCTCGGGTTGAGTTTATTTCGAAGGTTTTATGGGACGAAATTGTATGAAACTTTTGTAGTAAGCATGATGAAATTTTAAATAAAAGAATGAGTTGTGAGTTTTGGATTGAATTTGTGATGATTGTGATAGGCTTTTAATTTTTTTTAAAACATATAAAAAAATTTGGAGCCTATTAAGATCAAGTGGACGAACTGAACTAAAAACGATTAATATAAGATTTGCTTGTTCGAATTTTTAGATTTAATTTGGGTGGAGCAGATTGTAATGTTTGGTATATCTGGCATTGAGTTTGGTGTTCAAGGTGTGTTTGACATTTGATATTTGTTGTTTGGAGCATTTAAATATTATACATGTTAGATAGATTGGTATGTTAATTTCATTGAAGATCTAAGTAAGAATGTTTATGTTTCACTTGGTGATGGTATATCATTATTTATTGAAGGGCGTGGTAATATTAGTATGATAATGAACAAAAATGTTACATGTTCTTTCAAGAATATTTGTTATGTTCTTAATATGAACAAAAATATTCGATCTTTTAGTGAACTTACTTGAAATTCTTTGCTTGTGCATTTTCATAAAAAATAGATGTGAGGTGATGCATGTGGGTAAAAATAAGGAGACTATATGATTTAGTTGATGCTAAGTTTGTCAATTCATTTTCCTTAGTAGTTAAAGACAATAGTTCTAGTTTTTGGCATGAGATTTGGTCACCTCAATTTTAAGTATTTATTAATTATCACCAACATGGTTCAAGGATTGTCATATGTTCGGGAGCAACAATATTTTTATGCAGGATGTCAACTTGAAAAATAAAGACATCATTCATTTGAGATGAGATGAGTAAGTCTTGGCATTCACAAGGTATATTGGATTTAGTGCATATTGATTTATGTGATCCAATGAATACACCTTTAGTTTAAGGTGCAATTTTTTTTGTTGATGGTTGATAAATATTCAAGGAAGATGTGGGTATACTTCCTCAAGTATAAGTCTAATTATTTTCATACTTTAAAACTTTTTCTTTCAATGAGTTTATACAATTTTTTATGAGGGATCCCGGTCTCTTCATACTAAGTGGGGTTTGAACCTTGGACCTCTCAAATAGAGGCCAAAGCCCTTACCATTGCAGTAAGTTTACAGTTCAACATACTTCAAAACTTTTAAGTGCCCTGTAGAGAAAAAATATGAAAAACAAACTAGGGTCTTAAGGTAAGATAATAGAGGTGATTTTACCTCAAAATAGTTTCAATATTTTGACATAGGTAGTATACAACTCCTTACAATCCACACCAAAATAGGGCAATAAGGAGGAGAAATAGGATAATTGTGGAGATGGCCAAATGCATGGTGCATAGTCAAAATGTACCATATTGTTATTGGATAGAAGTGATAACCCCTACAATATTAATACTCAACAATTGTCCATATAAATATTTATAGAATGTTACTCCATAAGAAGCTTGGTCTAGAAGAAAAACTTCAATTAGTCATTTCCACATTTTTATTTGTTTATTTTGCATTAGTTCCTAAGGAGAAAAAACCTAAACTAAATGTAAAAAGCAAAAAGTCCATATTTATTGGCTATAGTGAGAAATCCATGGCATACATGCTTGATGTCTTTACTAACAATATTGAAATTAGTTGAGACATCATTGTACATGAGAAGACTCTTTTTTTTTAGATGATGGTAAACCTATTAATATTTATGTTTGTTTTAGAACTATCCATGGTACTGCAATAAGTAGTGAAGTTTACATAGATTCATATAGATCAGATACTCATGATGAAAATAAAAATGTAAAGACTCAGCCACAAATTCACTTTGGGATAATCTTGGAGAAAATATGGTTCAATTGCAAAATTCAAAACCCATATTGTTGTTAAAGGGTATGCACAACAAAAAGGAATAATAGACTGAGGAGAGATATTTTATCCAACTATAAAAATGGTCTTTTTTTTATTAGTTCTCTTCATTACAACATAGTTTGGTTGGAAAGTATTTAGTTCTCTTCATTAAAGAGTACATTTCTAAATTGATATTTGGAAGAGAAAGTTTATATGGTGTAGCCACAAGAGTTTTAGGTACCAAAAAAAAGTATATAGTTTATATATCGATTAAGTTCTTATACAAACTAAAGTAGGCTCCCCAAGCTTGGTATTTCAAAATTGAACAACCTCTTAGAGATTTAGAATTCAATTAGAGTTTTTTAATTCTAATCTTCATACCAAAACTACGAGTAATGACATGGCCAATCTCTTTGTATATGTTGATGATCTTATTATTACTGGTAATGGAACCCACCTTATTCAACAAGTAAAATCTAATTTATGTTTAGTTTTTGATATGATAGATTTAGGTCTCCTTCATTACTACCTTGGTGTAGAATTTTAGAAATTTGATCATACTATATTTATATCACAAAGCAAGTATACTAAAGCCCTTTTGAAAATATTTTGGATGATAGATTATCATTCAATATCTACACCTATGGAATTTGGATTAAAAATTGTTAGCCTACTCTCATTCTTCTCTATTCAATGAGTTAGTATATTGTTAGTTAGTATGAAATATGATGTATCTTATGACCACTCAATTGGATCTATGTTTTATAGTGATAATTTATCTCATTTTATGTGAAATCCTCAAAGATAGCATTGAAAAGCTACAAAATGTATACTCATAATAACAAAGGTACCCTTGACTTTGGTATATTATACCAACAATCTAATGATTTTCAATTGATTGGATACATTAATGTAGATTGGGTAGGATCGATTGATGATCAAAAATCTACTATATGCTATACATTTGCTCTTGGATCCAGGGTTATTTCTTGGTAGCGTAACCTTTAGCATATAGTTGCTTTATCACCAACTAAAGAAAAATATAAGGAAACATGTAGTGCAAGTTGTAAAGTTATTTGGTTGTAACATATTGTGTGATATTCAAATAGAATCAACACCATTTGATTATGATAATCAAATCAACTTGGTGAAGAATCCAGGATATCATGCTAGAACAAAACATAGTCAAGTTCATCATCACTATATTTGATAGTTGGTGGAGCAATAAAATATTTACATAAATTATTGTCCATTTTTTTAATAAATTATTGATGTAAGGAAAGAAAAATTTATAAAATTATGGACAATTCTTGGAATTGTTTTTGGGTTAGTCATTAAGGGGGTGTTAAAATCCACAGTTATGATAAGTTTTTATGTTATTTATTATTTGTTAAAACAATTTTTTTAGGGATAAATTGTTAATATTTATAGGGATAACTTGTTAAGATTTATAAGACCTAGTTTTATCAACACCAACTGAATACCAAATTGTAAATAATTATAAATTGGAGCCCAAAAATGAAATAGAGCATCCTATGTTACATTATTTAGAGCTTTACACATAATAAGAAACATAACCTATAATTATCATAAGACTAGTATTGATGTTTAGTTAGGGTAATCCCAACTTTCAAACCATCTTCTAAACTTGTTTGCTAATTTAGCTAGTTATGCTTAATTATCTTAGTCCACACCATTGCTTGTAGTCTTAATTCTTTTCAATTAATCCACTTTTCAATCGATCAAGTCAATATCAAAACTAATTTTCACTAATATAGTTTAAAGCTAAAGAAATTTGCTCAAAAGAGATCTACAACAATTACATAAATTTAGAAAATTAAAACTCCACAAGATAATTAAGGAGAGTAAAAAAAATTTTTACATTTTATGAACCAATGAATAACTATTCGTCCATAATTTTTAGGAACCCAATTCAAATAGGATAAATGACCTAAAACTATAAAAATTTAAGATAATTTTTACTTGAACAACGACTAATGTGATGCTATAACTCATTCCTTCCCACCCAAGATAACCAAAATATTATTTCACTATTTAAATGTAACCACATACAAATAGGATGGACCAAACCAAACTTGAGCAATGAATGAAAATGGATCTTATGATGTAAAATTATAGGAAAAAAATTATAAATTTGCACCTACTCTTTTTTTAATTTTTTTATCCATGTGTTTTTCTTTAAAAAATTCCAACTATAGTATTAGGCCAACTATTTGTATTATACGCTAGAATACAAATTCCTGCATAGAAAATATTTTTAATAGAAGGTATTTTATTTAAAATAATAACTTTATTAAATATGCTTATTATTAATATTTTTAAAAATTTTAATAAAATGAAACAAACTTGATCAATTAATATTTTATCTATTAAGGAAAATATCTAGGTTCAATTTTTTCCAAATAAGATATATGCCAAGCTATTTTTTCAATGCGTTTACACAAGTTTTTATGAGGGGTCTTGGTCCCCTCATACCGAGTGGGATTTGGATGTCCACTATTCTTATTTTTCATTTTATACATGTATTCCAAATCCCACTCAGACGATAGCATTGATGAACATAGCCATAATAATAGAAACCTAAGAGGAAGTACTCTCCATTGGATAAACATATTTTAGTCATTGTAGATCAACTCTTGAAAGTTGTAGAACTTCCACCCATCAAGCCTCTTGAATCCAAAAAAAAGGCTACTTGGTTTTATCCTAATGAGCATGTGACTTCCATTGCATCAATAGTCATACAACTAATAGATGCATAAGCCTTAGAAACTTGATCCAAGACTTACTTGAAAAAGGTCAAATTATTCTCAATAGCTTCAATTCTCAATCGTATTCTAATCAAGATCTTGAAATTTTCTAAAATGCACTACCAAATCATAATAAGAACCAAAATGCAATGAATAACATTCACTACAAGAATATCCCACCTCTAAACCAAGGGATGGTTAGGACGCTTCAATAATCTAATCATAGCCCTCATGTATGTATTTTAACCAGACAACAACATAGGAATCTATTATTTGATCAACCTTCTAGACCTCCTTTAGTCCTTCATGCAAAATAAATTCTACCCCGAAGGACCTCCATTAATCATTTAGTCAAAACTAAGGCTAAGGCAAATTTCAATTTTTTTCACCACCCTAATAGTACCCTAGCTAAAATATACCTTCTTGAGCTTCTCAAGACCTCTCCAATCCATAGAGACATCTTAAAATCTTGAGTGAACAAGTTGTCCCTCAATACCTCAATCCAAATTATCTCACCTCTATGGTGGGAACCATTAGGATTAACCATGTGACTATATCATTCTATGAGGAATATATCCCTTAATCCTTTATGGTATGAGATCTTCTATTTTACATCACATGTCATATTGATAACAATTTCATCAATAAATTTTAATTCAATGATGGTTCTAATATCAATGTTTGTAGCCTAATATTCATTAGTCATTTTGGGATAAAAATTAATATTTGAAGAAATATAATCATGCTGTTAGGTATTTTGATAATAGGGAATGTGAGGATGGTGACACTATAGTCTTCTCCCTTAGATTCAGATCCCACACTCTCAACACTCTCTTCTACGTCATGCCTTGTGACTTAACCTACATTTTTCTTGGGAGGCCATGGATCCTTGAGATGAGGGCCATCCCTTCTATTCTTCATTAGTGCCTTAAATATGAATACAAGGGAAAGACTTACCATATTATAGCTAACCTCAAACCCTTCACCTACTACCACGTGATCAAGGCCAAGAATTCTAAAGCACATATTTTTCCTTATCTCAATTCATCTCTTGAATCACCTTCTTCTTCTTCTTAAATTCTAATCATTACTTCTTTAAGATCCCTCACGTTTAATAATTCACCTAACAATAAAACTAAGGGTAAAAATCCTAATCTAATCAACATTAATAATTATAATTCAAATAATAACCAACTTGTCCTAGACCTATCAAAGTTTCCCCCATCTTCTCAGGCCTTAATATTTCCTTCTACCAGTAAGGGTAAAATAGTATAAATAAGAAGTTGCTCCTTAATTTATTTTGGTGTCACCAATGATGAAAAAATCCATGGCAATAACCCTTTCTAGTTGAACAACAATATGCTTAATTCTTCTTGTTAAATTCATTTTCCATTCCTAAGCAAATATTTTTAAAAAGCTAGGCTTGCATAAGAAGGGAATCAAAGATCCCTTACAGACTAAAACTTGGCTGGGATACTATGTGATAGGTTATATCCCTAGTCATACTTAGCCTCTCCCCTCTTATTCATTTTTTGATAGTGAATATGAAGTTAGCCTTATGATAGGTTATCCCATGACAAAACCACTTCTTTAATGTTTGATATTAGGATGAGGAGGATGAATATGGGTTATCATTACTTATAAATCCTAGAATCTTCTAGTTTATATAATCTAATAGTGTAAATATCCTAACCCTAGCCTATCTAGAGTTGACTACTAACAAAGAAAACTTTGAGATAGAGGATGTCCCAAATAATCCTCCTCAAGATGGTCCCTTTTTCTATCTAAGCCAAAATTACTTGGATCCTATAGATATTGATAACCTAAGAGTGTTATCAAATTCTCCTCAATTAAAGGATGAGCCTCACATTATAATTGAGAAAACCATGAATATTGATATTTGAACTTCAAAAGATCCAAAATCCTTAAACTAGGCAAGGTCTTGGCTTCAATCAAGCATGAGGAATACACCAATATTTTTATGGAATTCAAAAATAACTTTGTTTGATCCTATGTCAATATGCTAGGTCTTGATCCTTCTCTAGTCATCCATCATCAAGTCCTCACTCTTAGTGAAAAAATTGTAAAGCAAAAAATATGGAAAATGCATCCAAAGGTCTCTTTGCTAGTCAAAGAGGATCTCTAAAAGCTTCGTAATGTCAGATGCATAAAATCTATTGACTATTCTGATTGGATAACTAACATCATATTTATTACTAAAAAAATAAGTAGTGTTAAAGCATGCATTGAATTTCTAGAAATCAACAAATCATGTCCCAAGAATGACTTTCCTTTATTCAACATTGGCATGATCACCGATTTCACTATAGGATATGGAATGATGTTTTTTATGGGTGAATTCTAAGTCTATAATCGTATAAAAATCATCCCTGAGGACCAAGATAAAATAACTTTCATCACCCTATGAGGAACCTTATACTATCAAGTTATACCCTTTGGGCTGAAGAATGCAAGAACTACCTACTAGAGAGTCATGACATGATGCATGATATCATAGAGGACTATGTCGATGATCTTATTGGTTGATCTTTAAACTAATAAGATCATGTGTAAGACCTAATGTGCATCTTAAATTAACTACAATAGTACAAGGTACACCTAAAGCCTTAGAAGTAGCATATTTGGGATTACATCAAGAAACCTATTGGGATATCATATTTTAATATTGTATCAAAGTTTATTCTAATTATATATCAATTATTATTTATATGTTGCATCCTCAAACTCTAACTTAGCTTAGACATCTCTAAGAATAATTCTAATCCATTATCTATTCATCTTTCAACTAGTTAGCAAGTGTCATCCCTTTACTAAGCTTGTAAGGAAGGATGTGGTCTTTGAATGGGACGTTGATTGTCAATTTGTATTCAATGCTATAAAATTCTCTCTTGTATCCCCCTATCCTTATCCCTCCTACCTCTTATAGACCTTTGTTGTTATACATAATATATATAGATCATGCCTTAGGCTATATGTTGGAATAATATGATGACCAACATACAAAGTGAGCTATTTTCTATATCAGTATAACTTTTGTCAACTATAAATTATACTATACCCTTTTAGATAAGCCTTTCCTAGCCATAATTTCAAAATCTTAAACACTACATGCTCATCCATAGAACCTTTGTCATCACATGGGTCAGTCCCTTACACTATCTCATATACAAGCCTCGACTCTCAAGACGAACCATTAAGTGGGTAATTGTGCTTAGTAAATTTTATCTTGAGTTTTTTAGCCAAAATCCTATGAAACTTTAGGTCATTTTTTATCACTTGTAGTTGAACATTTGGAAGCTAGTCATCCCTTAGTAGTAGATTTTCTTGACAATTCAATATTTAGCCTAGAATTATATCAATATAACTCTTTGAGTTTGTACTTTGATGGCACTTGATGTGTCAAAGGAGCAAGGGAAGGAGTCTTATTGGTCACTCCTTAATAGCATTTGATCCCTTTCTACTTTAAGCTTAAGTTTTCTTAGACCAATAATACTATTGAGTGTGAAACTCATATCTTAAGGCTACTTATAATGTTAGCTCTTCATGTTAGAATCCTCTCCATATTTGGAAATTCTAACCTTGTATTCAATTAATTCAACAATTTTTACTAAACCAAATATGAAAATATCAAGTCATATATCAATAAAATCATGGTTATTTTTGACAAAATAATTATTGAATCCATCCCTAGGTCTTGTAACCACCATGTTGATGTTATGGCCTTAGTTGCATCCCTTATCCCTTACATATAAATGATAAACAAGATATGATCATCATTCAACAAATTATAGGACCTTTGACCTTGGAGTATAGCCAATTTTATTTAGAATTTTATTTGTAGAAGGAGCTCTCTCTCCTAATCCCTCATGCAAAGATATATTTACTTCCTTAAGGATAGCACGTTACCTTATGGCTTAAACTATAATGAACATAATAACATTAAGCAATGTGCCTATATGCATGTTATCATTTATGGTATCTTATACTATCATACCCTTTATGACATTTTTATTAGATGCTTAGCCCCAACCAAAACCAGAAAATCATCAAAGTGACCCATGATGAATCATGTAGTGGTTAATTTAATGGTACTGCCATTACCAAAAAAACTCTTACATATGGGTTATTATTGGTCCTCCATGAAGAATGAATATTGTGACTATAAGGGTCAATTATGAACCTTATCCACATCCCATCCCAATTTCTCCAACCCTTGACTTCTTCTTTGCTTTTTTTTATTTGGGACTTAAACATCATTGGGAAGATCAACCTAGTGTCATCTAATGGACATAAATTCACCATCATAACTATTGAGTACTTCACTAAGTGGTTTGAATCCATTTATATAGCCTAAACCATTGGAGTTTAAGGCTCCAAGTTTATCCTCAACCAAATCCTTAGCTATTACAACATCCCTTCTATGCTAATATATGATAATGGAACACACTTCAAGAACAAATATGTCTAGAAAATTTGTGATAAATTCAAAATTTAGCACAAATGATCTATTTCTTACTATCCTCAAATTAATGGATAAGCTAATATTCTAACAATACTCTTATCAATATTCTTAAGAATATTTTTAAAAAATATGATAAATATTGGCATCTCTAGTTATTACCTTGTGGAGGTATCACACTAGTGTTCAAACTTCCACTAGTGTGATGCCCTATGCTTTGGTCTATGGAAATCAAACAATATTTTCTTTTAAGATATAACTTATATCATTTTGCATTTGATTGTTGAAATCCTCTATTGGAGATTAATATCATCTTTTCCATCTTAGCTAGCTAGAACTGCTTAACAAAAAGTGGATCCATATCTTAGAAAGCCTATAGCAAAAGGGTATAATCTTATTCCTTTGAATTTGGTTATCTCTTTCTCAAAGAGAAATAAAAGAAAACCAATACCAAACCAATATCAAAGGTGAATGTGAGACTAATTGGCTAGGTCCATACATCATAACTACCAAGTATATATTAGGTTTTTATTGCCTTATCGTACTTGACAAAAAAGAACTTAAAAAACTAATGAAGGTAATGCATATTAAAATATATTATATCTGGATCTACATCAATTACTTATTTACTTTCAACAACTAATCATTATTTGCTTTCATTTTGCTTAAATTCGTATCTACCTGCATGCATGTTCATGTCTTTGTTTGGACTACCTATTGCATCCCAATTCAATGATCTATGATGACATTGAAATGATGATCCCAGTTAGGATAGTTTATCTTTGTTCACTAGGTGATTGATGTGAATGGATCTTCCCTTGTATCACCTTAAAAATCAATCATATATCTCTTTACATGTAAATTAAAACCTATTATAGTTTTCACAAATCAAATATCTTTCTTTCGCCAAGAAATCCTTTGTCTCCATTTAAGCTCATTGCTACTGTTTCTATGTACACAATTTCAAGAATGATATACTATAGTCATATCCCTAATCATGAATAGAAAACAATAAATTAATCAAATCATAATGATAATATAACTCTATCTATCTCAATACAATTTATCTCAAACATTATCTCAATTACTTCTTCCAAAAAACCAATCACTTGTCACATGATGAATACTACAAGTTTTGCAATTGTTGATGGAAACATGAATAATGATACCCGATCCAAATTTCCCTCTTCACAAGGAAGAGGGAAAATGTCTTCTTCCATGATTTCCAAATGAATATCCTCTCATGGAATGTGAGAGGCCTTAATGGACACAACAAATAATATTTGGTTAAGTCCATGAGGAAAGACCTTAAACCAACCATTTTCCTCTTGCAAGAATCCAAACTGGATACCCAAAATGCTTCATGTATTTCCAAATACATATGGAAAAATTGTGAATTCCTCATAAGCCCTACCAATGGAGCCTCTTGAGGGTTGTTATGTTTGTGGGATCCAAATTTTATTGAAGGCAGACTCCTATTTATGGCAAAAAATTGCATGAACATCTTGTTCTTAAATAAGGACTATTATTACAGATGGGTTTTATCAAATACTTATGCTCCAAACTCCTCATCTAGGAGATTTCATCTATGGAACAATCTTATTCAGATGAGAGATATTTTTTCCAATAAGGTTTGGATGTTAGCTAGAGATTTTAATTCTCCCTTATTCCCCACTAATAATAAAGGAGGCTCTAAAATAATAATTAATTCCTATGAGGATTTTTCTTCATTTGTGGATGAGAACGAACTCATGGATATCCAACTCAAAGGTCCAAAATTCACCTAGAGCAATCGTAGAAAGGATGACCAACTTATTCAAATAAGGCTTGACAAATTCCTCATATCCATTAATGGCATCTACCTCTTTGGAGATGTTGTTATTCATTCTCTTCCCCGAATAAGTTATGATCACAATACCCTTCTCCTTGATTGTTCCTTCCAGGTCTCCCCATTTAAATTCCATTTCATATTTGAGGCTATGTGGCTTTAGGTTTTGGATCTCAAGGCACTTATTGTAAATTGGTGGTCTTGTAGTTTGTCTGGGTCCCTAGCCTCTCAGGTCAGCAATAACCTTCGTTTTGTGAAAGCACAATTCAAGAAGTGAAATAGAGATATTTTTGGCAATATTTTTCTAGATAATAGAATATCCCATCCCATATCACAAACATTGAGCTTATTTCCCAACAGGGAGAATTGGACACAAATATTAGTGAGGTTGAAAGGAAGCTTTTGTCTGAATACCACAATATTCTTAAAAATGAAAAAAAAAATGAAAGAAGAATTCCAAAATTACCTAGTTGAAAGAGGAAGAGTCTAATACTAAATTTTTCCATGCCTCCATGATGGGGCACAGGGGCTCTAATAATATCAGTGAACTCACTAGAGCTAATGGGACTATTATTTTAGAAATTAAGGATATCAAAGATGAGGCAGTAGCTTTCTTCAAAGATATACTTGGACCCAATACAGAGTGCAATATGCAAACATTAGAGACCCTCCTAAAAAATGTCCCTAGGTTGGTATCCTAGGAGCATAATGTAGTTTTTTAATGCAAGGCAGGAAGGCTCCAGGCCTAGATGGTTTTCCCTAATTTTCTTTCAAAAATATTGGGACATTGTGGGGCCTGACATCATTTTAGTCATCCAACAAATGCAGCAGACTAAGAAAATTCCTAAAGATGAAAACTTCACCTTTCTGGCCATCATCCCTAAGTCCAATAATGCCAAATCCTTATCTGATTTTTTCCTAATTAGTATGTGCAATATTTTTTATAAAATCCTCACCAAAGTGATTACCACGAGGTTGAAACCTATTCTCCCTTTCATCATTGATTCCTATCAAGGTAGTTCTATTCTAGGGAGGCGAATTACTGATAACATAATTACAATCCATGAGCTTATACATTTCATTTTTAAAAGTGGTAAATCTAGTATTTTACTCAAATTAGACATGAACAAGGCTTTTGATAGTGTCTTGGAGTTTCCTCTTCTCTATCTTGTCCATATTTGGTTTCTATCTTGATTGGATCAATCTATTCAAGGCATGCATCTTAGGAGACAACTTATCTATCTTAGTCAATGGCTCTATTTCCAAAGTGCCAAAGGTCTGATACAAGGTGTCCCTTTATGCCCTTTTTATTTATCATTGTGGCAGAAGTCCTAGGGATAACTCTATGATATTCTTGTTCCAAAGGAGAATTTTTTGGCATTAAACCTGTCTTGTTTCTCATGCCCATATCCCATCAATAGTTTGTGGATGACACTATTTTGGCCACTCATACCTTTGTTCCCCAAGCCAAAATCATCAATTTTATTCTTATTTCCTTTGATTCTACTACTGGACAAAAATTCAACTTATCCAAAATTAAATTGTATTTTCTCAATACACCCCCCAGATAGAAAACCAGCGTAGCTAATATCCTTGGTTGTACCATTGCTAATGTTCCTACTACCTACCTAGGTTTTCTACTTTTTGTTGGTTCTACCAAAAAATCTCTTTGGTTTCCACTCATTGAGAGAATTCACAAAAAACTGGTAGGATGGAAAGGAGGGCTCCTTATTCAGGTGAGAAAAGCCACCTTTGTCAAAGCCACTCTCCAAAGCATCCCTTTTTTATTTTTATCCATATTTCGCATTTTGATTGAATTTTATAACAAGATTGAACATCTCCAAAGGAATTTTTTATGGTCAAGCTCAAAACACAAATAGAGATTCTAGGTCTGATACAAGAATTAATATGGTGGTATCGGGCTTAGGAAGATCAAACAGATAAACCTAGCCCTCATTGCCAAGCAAGGATGGTGGATCCTTCAAAATAAAAATTCATTATGGCTTGATATTATTAAGGCTAAATACCTTCGCATCAACCAAATTTTCTAGATGATCCTTCACCTATTCATGGTTTTGTCATCTGGAATTCCATATTGTGTACGAGGGATATCATCAACAAAGGAATCCATTGGAAACTTGGTGATGGCTAGAAGATACACTTTTGGAAGGACAAGTGGCTAGGTAAAAACCCTCTTCAAAACCATCTTGATCTGATCTACCTCAAACTTGTGACTGACATGTTGTTTGGTACATAGGTGTGTAATTTTATTGATGTTGGTAGGAAGCATTGGAAAACCATTCCTCATGATAAATTAAACAAATACAAAAAAAGAGCTAATTTTTTTTTATCTAACATGTTGTGTCTTTGTGTTATTCCCAATTGTTCTATTGAAGATAATCTCATATGGGTACCCAGTGAAAATGGGATTTTCTCTATTAAAACCATCCATTTCCTTAATAAAAATCCTAGTCATCCATGGTTCCCTTCTAAGATAATTTGGAAGAAGCACCTCATTCCCAAATTATGTTTCTTATTTTGGCTTGTTGTTTAGGACAAAATCCTCTCCATTCCAAATCTCCAAATTTGAGGGCTTCCCATTCCTAATTGTTGTTACCTTTGCAAGAAGGAGTGCAAATCCACCCAACATATTTTCCTCTCCTATCATTTCTCCCTCAAATTTCTTTGCTCGTTATTTTCATTTGTGGGTATTGCCTCAGTTTCTTCCTTTTATCTGAATGACCTCTATTTACAATGGCCTAATCCCTTCAAATTTTTTTGTGTCAAAATATTTTAGACCTTTTGTCTCCCCCATATCCTATGGGAAGTTTGACATGAATGAAAATCTAGAGTCTTCAATAACTCCATCCATGATTCCAAGAGTTATCCACACGGTAGTTAAAAATATTTGGTATTCAGGGTACAAGGTGGTTGGAGTCCCCAAGTGAAGCTCAGTTAACCAAGTTCCTCCATCTCCCTTCCTGTAATATTTCCTCTCCCTCTTCTATGATTGATTGCATGATTATCAAGTGGTGTCCTCCACCTTTGGGATGGATCAAGTATAATTTTGATGGTGCTGCCAAGGGCAACCCAAGATCGGCTATAGTAGGAGGTATCTATCGAGATCAAATAGAGAAGATATTATTGGCCTTTGCAAAAAATCTTAGCATCCAAACCAACCATTTTGCTGAAGATCGATCTCCCTTCCAAGGTCTATCTCTCCTGTCCAAAATAAATTACCCTAATATTATTATCAAAGGTGACTCTATGAACATTGTTAGAAGCATTGTAGGCACCCAGTTAGCATCTTGGAACATCTCTAGGTTAATATTTGAGGTAAATTTTTTCTAAGATCTTCCCTTAATGTCACTATCCAGCATTTCTTTAGGGAATGAAACCAAGTTGCTGACTTTCTAGCTAACCTAGGGGTTTCTTTTCCTAACCTCACCATTTGGAATGAAATTTCTCCTCCCCCTTGGTCGATGGAAATCCCATGCATGTATCTCTTTTGTGATTTTTCCTAGGATTCAGGTTTCTTGGGTAGCCACATCTTCTCCATGTTATGGGAATCCTCCTCAAATTGGATAGCATTTTTAGGACACATCATTGGAGGTTTCATCAATCCATGGAATTTTTCTAGGTTCACAGGATCTGTTTTAAACATACACTTTCATGCATGGCTTCACCTAAACAAAATGAATGTTTGGGGTACATGGATCTTGTGGCTCAACATGGAGAATATCTTTGTGAGACATACATGGAAATATTGTACTGTACCATCTTCAATGAACATATCCTGTAAGTTTTTTATTGTGTGACAAATGATAAAATGGAACCATCTATTATTTTACCTAGATACGTGAGCAGGATCTATGGGAACCTATTGAGGCTTCCTCTTTTACCCTTGTGAGGGTTTCTCTGTCTATTTTTATATTTCTTCTTGGTTATTTTGAAGAAGGTGCTTCCTTTTTGTTTCAAATGGTTGGGAGCATTTTTTCTAACTAGAACTTTTCATTAAAATATTACAGGATCCTTTCAAAACCCATCTTACCAATTAAAAAAATGATTTCTCTATCATCAACCACTTTCTATATTATGAATACTACAAGGTTCATAGATGCTAATAAAAATATCAATCATATCATCTCTTATCTTCTATGTACCATCATGCATGGTGGCAATTTATCAATAGAAAATTCATCCTCCTAACTAACCCATCATTTGTTATCACACCAGATCAAACACAAGTCCTCTATGACACTTCTCTATGAGGTAAATCAATCCAAGTAAAAGTCTTTTGCATATTTTTATAAAGGTAAATATCTATGCTAAATCAAAATTCATAAAAGCAAATCTAAATCAAAAGTCCTACAAGCAAAGCTAAATCAAAAGTGTTACAAGACAAGCAGAAGTCCCTTAAGATTTTTTAAAGGTAAATCAAAAGTTCAAAAGCCAAGCAGAAGCCCTTTAGACCTTTTTTTAAAGGTAAATATTTTATTTTCATATTTGTACATAGCTCAATATCATAGCAAGCTAACCAAAAGTCCTCTAGGCAAAGTTAACTAAAGTATCCTTGGGAAAGTCTCAAAGCTAACTAGAACCCTAGGAAAACCTTTATAAAGTCCCCTTGGTAAAATATCTAAGTATATCCATGTTTATAGTTATGTGTAGTTCTCTTTTCTTTTCAAATCTAAATTTCCTCTAGGCACATCCAAGGTAAAGTCCCCTTGGGAAAATCACACTATGTGCATACTTGTATAAAGTTGTACTATAGTAGTGACCTCTTAGGCACATCATGCATTTATTGTATCCAATCATCTCATTGTCAATGCATTTAACTATTCATATTTTATTTTCATAATATAACCAAAGTAATCATTACAAACTATTAACTCAATATTAAAACATAAACACAACATCATACATAAGTTATCACATCATCACACAATTAATGAACCCATAAAATCCAGTGTATATATATCACTCAAGTGTGTATGTACATCATATCACAATAAAAGTCATCATAATGCAAGATCAATCTTATAATATTTTAAAATAGATAACTTTAATGGCTAGCTCTAGGAGGCCATATCTAGTGCTCCTATGGCTCCTCCTCCTACAAATGGTGATATATCTATGGATTACTATGACTAGAGAGTCATATACCTCGAGTGGGTTCATGATTGCTTCCTCAAGGGTGATGGTAGGTTGTCTACAAGGACCATTGCATGGTAGAACACCCTGTAGTACACTACCCATGCACTCTCATCCTATAGGTCTCCCTTTATTTGTGTCATCTGATCAAGTAGGGCCTATTCCATTGGCTCCCTCTAGATACTCTCATTATTATTATGTATTTCATCATCATTATGTCTCACTCCATATTCAAACCTTGAATGGTCTATTGCATCCCTATGACCTATACCATCAACTAGTCCCTCTCTACAATCTAAACTAATAAAATTACCTATAATCTCTAAACCTGCCTATACAAGGCATCTTATTTTATATTGATAATAGATAGAGGTTACCCGCTCAGTCCTACCTTACTGGTCATACTCTTGGGAAGAGTATGCAGTAGACCTACTATCATTGTTGCTATTGTCATTTCTTATCCTTCTACCTCCTATTTTCTTTGTACCTCTTAATAGTGTGGCATCAACATTAGCGCTACCTACCTCACTCTACTTGGCATCTATCACTACTCTATAGACCATGCACTTAGAACTATGATCCTTCTTGGTATGATGGTCTGGTACCATCTTCTTTAATCCTAGATAACATTAGGATCATCATACCCAAGGTCCAAAACTATTAGATCATCTAGGTCCACATTCGCAAATAAAATTGGATATGAGATATCATCAAATTCCCTCTCTTGAGTGAACCTCCAATACCATACTTGTCATATCAATACCCCCTATCTCATGCTAAACTAGTGGGGCACTTAATCAAAATAATGAATCTCCTACTTCCTTATGGTCCCATCATCCATTTAAGCCACCTAATGCAAGCTAGATGATAGGAATCATCATTCCAACCAAGATGATACATTTGTGACCTCCAAAAAATGTATGCTTTTCATATCTTATCTATAGCTTCCTTTCCACTACCAACACACCCCTGTTGGGATTCTTCCATCCACCATCAAAATGGAAGCCCTAACTATAAGTCATTGGTGTCTCTTTATCTCCAACCTGCCTTGGTAGTCTTGGTAATCTCAAAATAGCAATATACTCCCAGTCCTATACCTAGAGCAAAATGCATTCACTCAAGATCATACCCCCTATAGGCAATTGAGTGAAGCAGTTAGTACATATATGCTAGCATGATTGGACCCCAAGAAAAATAGCCTTATCATCACACATATCTACCATAACCTAATTGATGAGGATTCTTGACACTAATGCACATGGTAGAGTGTTCTATTGATCTAAGTGGCCCCTAACATAAATGTCATTGATGATAATGTCAAATCACACCACCAAGAAGTTTGTATACCTCTTTAGCCTCTCCAAACACCTGCATTGGTCATATCCTAGGTGCACCTATATCCTCCTAGTGGGGATCCTTAGGATCAACCTTACATCCTCTAGTGCAATGGTCATCTTTCTAGATGTTATTAATAAGGTATGGGTCTTTGAATACCATCTCTCTACCAATGTTGTTGGTAATGCACGATCAAACTCAACAGTTAATATTAAGGCTATGTGGTAAAGCCCTAATACCACCAAGAGTGCATGGTATGTAGACCCTAGGATACCTTGGATGGTTTCCAATGTATATGTTTGTTTCTCCCAAAACTCTAGTGTTTGTAGTCTCTCCTATACCCAATCCAATCCAAAAGCTTTATTATCCTAAAAAATTAGCAAAATTTACAAAAATTTCAAACTCACACAAATGTTGATGATGCAAAAGTGCTCACTATGTTACAATAGCATTGCCACTGGAAAATATAATTAGGTAGAGAAAGTATTCCTTGAGTGGTGACCACACTATCATCTAGAAAAAGCAATGTTGATATGCAAAAACACCACCAACACATGATAGTTCCACCATCAGATAAAAGCATCATATTCTTTTTAGCCATACCTTTTGAGGTCATAAATGTATAAAAAGCATAGAATTTTGATAATCACCAGTGCTAGTGCCCCTCCTATTGCTATTGTTACCTCATCTAATTTTCTTTATGTGATGGGTGTGCATGCTAAGACATCAAAATTTAGGTCACTTTTGCTACTCTGGAGCCACAATCTCTTCCTCTCCATGATAAAAATAAATTATATTTCACCCCTAGCCCTTTTACCTCCCTTGACCTTATCAACTATTTTTTATAATTGTACTCAATTTTTCATCACTACATTGGTATGTATCATAATCACATCAAGTTTTCTTAGTCCAATTTTAATTTCCCTCCAAAATCTAATGGGGCGCACTAGGGCACAACAACATTTAATGCTACCCAAAATGTAAATTTTAACATCACCTCTAAGAAAATAATCAAAGCATCAGTCATCTTACATCACTAATCATAAGCAATAGAAAATCGTCTTACCTCAAAATTGGGGCATCTATGTTAGTTTTTTATGTATTTAGTATGCAATAAATGCATCAAAAATGAGAAAATATAGACATCTAAGTTTGATCACATTGTCATTTTTTAAGTTTATCAATATCTTCATCAATTAGTTGATCAATCATTTAAAATTAATCAATCATCCTCTTATAAAAATTTGAGGTATTTATTTCTCTAAAATTAAAAGCAATAGGGTATGAGTGAAATCACTACCAGTACTTTCACATGTTAGGCAACACTTTTACCAATTTTTAGTTTGTGACCTTTCTTGTCCAAATTTGGCATCCAACAGTCATGACAATGAAAACACCATCTCAAAAACACTGTCAACACTTTTTCTACCAACACTTTTTACTATCATATATCAAAACCAAGATAATTCACTTTTTGCACCTTCCAAGTTGCCCATCATTAATGGATCTAATCACCAAGATCTGATTCGTAGCTCCCAACAACAATCCCAAATCTAAGATTTTTTATTTCAAAATCTCCTTCATTAGTGGCATATTGATACCATTTAAAATTCTTACCATATCCAATCCTATCAACTTCCATGCAATCCTTCTTCCAAGAATTCATGAATTCCTGTGACACCAACAATTGGGGTGACCAATTGATAAGAGTTTTTGAAGTGGTAGAAATATTTCAAAATTCCTCTAGACTCATAGGATTTCATTTTTATGCATGGCAAGGTTATGCCAAAATCTTACCATAATATTGTGAAGTCCATCTTCAAGTATCCAAGCACTCAATCATTCAAACATCCAAGTAATCAATCAATCAAATCTCCAAGCATCAAGAATCCAATCACTCAATTTCTCTTCAAGCACCAAGCATTCAAGACCCCAATATCAAAATCTCAAGTATCTACAATCAAACAAGCAAGCTTCTAACAAGATTCCATAAACAAGGGGAAACAACCTTAGCATCTTGAATTGTGCTCTTTCCCCTTGCTTTTAGCACATTATTTGTTATGTAGCACCAATATTTTATCTTATTTCATACTATCTAGCTTTGCATATCTCATTTGCATCTAGTTTGGCATTTCCTCTTTTTATTATTATTTTAAGAAATTAAACTCTCTATTTTTCATCATTTAATAGGCCTCTACACTCCCAAGTTAGAGTCCATTATATTAGTCATTAAAATATTTAGGTCTTGCATCTAATCTTCATCTATAGCACTTTGAAACAAAAGTGTTGTTATATTATAGGTCTAATGGCACTATTGCTCTCAAGTTTCACATAGTCACAAAGAGTTGGAGCATTTTTAGTCATGAGAAAGCATTAATAGTGCTATCACCATCCCCATGGAACTTTTTCCACTGATAATTTAATCAATGCATTTTTCATTTCAGCTATTTTCATCGCTTATCCAAATAGGGATTTGATTCTAGCCAAAGGAATATGATGTTCTCCTCCAACTCAAGCAAGCCCCTTTGGTACTAATCCCATATTTGTCTATCTATTTTGTAGGAAGGAAAAGCTCCATTAGTAGGTGAAAGCATTAAAAGTGCTTCTATGGACTAGAATCACTTCTACCTCTATGGCATAAAAAAGTTTTTTTGCTCCATAATCCTTGTCATTTTAGTATTAGGACTTAGTTCTATTTTTTGTTTGTTAATGTTTATTCTTTAAAATAAGAAAATAATCTAGCACTCTAATCATTTATGGGATAAATTAAATCTTCGATATTTCACCATTGAATCAAAATTGCATGTAGCTACACTTAGGACTTGTTTATTTCATTCTTCTTGCACCCTTGACTTTAAAATAAAAATTATTATTCACTTTATCATCAAAATCAAAATCATTTCATTTTTAGGTCTTGTTGCATTTGTATGTTGTATTAGGGCTAGATTAAGGTTAAGCTTAGTCAAAAGTATCTTAGGAGAAAGGTAGGTGTTCTTCAACAAATACATCAAACTTTAGACTCTAAGTTTAAAAACTATCCCTATCCCTAAATGAAGGAGGAGAGAAAAAATATTACAAAGAGGTTCTTCACAACACCATTCCCATTTTACCTTATCACAAGCACTTTCTTTGTAATCATCTTAATTTTTGAATTCACAAGCCACTATTTTTACAAAAAATATTGTTTATCAAGTTCTAATTCAATGATGTGTTCTAGGATATTTCTATCACACACCTTAAAATATTAATAGGACCAAGCAATGATGTCTCTATATTTGCCATAGAATTCTATGAAAATATGGATTCCTCTTTGGTGCACTATTTACCAAGTTGCAAATTATTCCCTTTATCAATCTCGATGGGGTGGTGAGAAGAGGCTTTCACCTTGATGCTAGATTTCCTTATAGTTTCATTCAAATTGAATAGACTTTCTAGAGTGTTAACTCCTTTAGTTGATTTATATTTAGTTGTATGACCATATCTATGATGTCATCCCCATATGAATTTTCTCTTTAGCGTGTTGAGCTTCTTTGATGAGAAACTCAATGATTTGCTCATCATTATTGAAAACCTACCAATGATTAGAATTGTTAGGGACTATTGGCCTAAACACTACTTCTAATCCCTTTAGTTTATCCCAAATTTCAATGGTGGACTCAAATTTTATTTTTATTGATGTCATATTATCTACTTGGTGTTTATCTCCCTAGGAACTACCTTGATCTTAAAGGTGTTGAAGCTTTATAGAAAATCTGAGACTAGATGCTTGTATGACTTTAGGTATTTATTTCTGGTGGCAAATTGAGAGTTAACCTAATTACTAACTAATTAAAAATTAAAAAATACCTTTCGCTTTTTACTCTTTATATTTTTAGCCTTTCTCAATCCATTGTACAAGGTTTTGTATTCAACCACATTGTTTATACAATTGAATAGTAGTTAGCATATAAAAGTAGTCTGGTTTCCTTTTTGGTTGATAAATTGGATGCCTATGCCTACTCCATTTTTGGTTTTTATGCCATCAAAGTGTATTATCCATGTCTTATCTAAAACCTATGCTTTCTAGCTATTTAGAGCTTAGATGTTTGATGGATCTTCTAATATCGAGTAGTTCCCAAGCTTAGATTCCTTGAAGGTGATTTTAGGTCCTTATCATCTTGAAGCATGTCAGTTTCATGTCTATATTACATATTTGATCATATTCCTACACTTTGTTAACCATAAAATTTAGCAATTCATTCCAATTTACCACACCATATTCATCCAACTTATGGAGCAAGTAGTTATAGGGAGTCTCACTCTTAATTTAGATTATATTTACATCTATGGTACTTTCATGTTGGTATAGTCCATCACCAAATATTTATCTCCAAATATTTATGTGTCTATTATCTAAATAAAAACATGCCAACATATAGGGAAAGGTCGATTACTATTACCTCTTATACTACCACCAAATTTGGATACTTTTTTATAGTCATTATTAGATCTTTTAGAACTCTTACGATATTTGTCCCAGTTCCATCCATCTAAATTAAATGCCTAATTATTTTGGTGTAGGGTAATCCCATATCTTTACATATGGCTTTTGGTATCACTATCATAACCACTCTAGAGTCAAATATGTAACTTCTTAATCGGTATTTTTCGATTTTTAGTGAATAAAATGATGTAGCTTTAGATTTTTAGGCTTTGAAGTGTTCAAGATATCAAGTATATTGACTTGAACATCAAATGGATATTTTGCTATCAGGATTTGTTGTTCAACTAGACTGGGTTGAATAGGATTAGAATGTCCATTCTTAGCATAATTTCTTTCTTGCTTATTGAGATCTTGTTGGAGTAGATACCTTTGACCAAGAAGAGCTAGAGGTTCTAGCATGGTCACCTTAGAAGGAGCCTTATTCATCTCTTTCACAATTTTTAATTTAAATACGACTAAGTTATACTCTCATTATGTGTTGTAAAATTTCTATATTACCTAGTAGCCATCGTGCATCTTAACTAGTGAGGGAAAAATATTTGAGATTTAGCTTCATCGCTTTTTGAAGTTGATTCCTCTCTTTCTCATTCTTCCCATTTTTGACTTATTTTTTCAATGAATTTACATATATTTTTATGAAGGGTCTCGGTCCCCTCATACTGAGTGGGGTTTTAACTCTTTGACCTCTCAAAGAGAGGTCAAATCCCTTACCACTACAGTAAAAATGTGATAAGAAGATAACACGTTTTTTTTCAATGATTTTACATAGGTTTTCATGAGAGTTCTTGGTCCCCTCATACTAAGTGGGATTTGAACCTTGGATGTCTCAAAGAGAGGCCAAAGCCCTTACCATTGTAGTAAGCGTATAGTTATACCTTTTTTTTTTGGTAGGTAAAGTAAAATTTATTTACTTACGAGTTGAAGGGACTTGCCCCTATTTACAAGAAGATCATCTGCATTCGAAATGCAGGCTAAAAACACCAATTTACAATAGTTCATCTGCATTCGTAATGCAAGGCAAAAATACCAACACCATAGTCAAAAACTAACAGCCAAGCTAAACCAAAACAAACTAACCGATGGTATCAAAGAGACTTTTTAGGTGGTTAGAACCATCGGTAAAATTTGGCCACTGATGATTGGCCTTTGCGAACATTCTAACAGCGTTAGAGAAGAGGCACCCTCCTGCTTCGGTAGAGCTAAGTTTTTGATCTTTTGTCATTATCCAGGTTGACTTTCTCGATGACTTCCGTGGGAAATTTGTCTTCCCAAATGGTGAGGGAGCTCTCTTTGATTGCTTTTTTTGCCAAGGTGTCGGCCGCTTGATTGGCCTCCCTGAACACATGCTTGATATAGGATTGCTTGTTGTTGCAAAGGCCTAGCTGGAATTCCTGGATAATATTCTCTATATTTTTCCCACCCTTGCTATTTATTTGGATGAGTTTGGCAATGATCTCCGAGTCCCCTTCGTAGATGACAGGGGCTTCCAAGTTTTTGTAAATTTCAATACATCTCCAGAGGGCCCTGGCTTCCGCAAAGTTGTTGGTCTGGGACCCCAAATTTTCAACAAAGGCCTTAAGGATTTTACCACTATTATCTCTGAAGACCCCTCCTGCTCCCTCTTTGCCTGGGTTCCCTTTGGAGGCACCATCGAAGTTATCCTTGAGCCAACCTTGGGGGGAGGGACCCAAGTGACCTGAGATCTGTCTTTTCTGGGTTTCTAAGACTTACTACGATCTTGGAAAATCTTGAGGGTGGAACAGAGCAATTCTTCAATCCCCATAGTAGGGTTGGCCTGATAAGGGATGAGTCCAAAAATTTTGATGGCATAAGCAAGGGCTCTGGCATCTATGGCTTTGCGGGTTCTGGGGCCTTTATTGAAAACTCGCCTGTTGCGCTCCAACTAGAGCTACCAGAAGATGTGATGGATGATGACTTTCCACAAAAAGCTTAGCCTAGGATGCTTGAATGGATTAGGACATTGGCAAAATAACTCTTTGACAGATTTTAGCCAGGTCTAGCTAACCTGAAAGATTTGGGTGGCTAGGGAGAAAACACTTCTAGAGTAGGGGCAATCCATTAATATGTGGTGAATAGATTCCCAGGCCTGGAGCCATAGGAAAAATTTATTCGGCACCATGATCCCTCACCGCATGAGATTGTCCCCAGTAAGGATTTTTTTGTGGATGATCGTCCAATAGAAGTGCACAATTTTGGGAATGAGGGAATTGATCCACACCTTGTTAGCGACCACCTTCTCACAGCTAGGGGTGCCCTGGGAACCCATATTCTCAATAAGTTGGCCCGTGGTCTTGACAGAGAAATTCTTGTCATTGGTACATTTCCAACACTGCTCATATCTCCTGTTGACACGGGGGAGGAAATTTGATCGCTGGATCTCCTGAATCCCTTTCACAGCTTCCCTGATGGGTTCATTTCTTATTCTAAAATTGATCTTCTTCCACTCCTGGGCTTCTGGGCTAGAGAAAATGAAGTCTACAACCCTGAGCCTGAATCTACTGTCAGTCAAATTCCTGGTAGGGATCAAAACCTGATTTTTGATGAGGGGGAATTCTCGACCTAGGTATCTTCCCAGAAGTTGATGTTGGCCCAATTCCCCAGCTTCCAGGAAGACCCTTCAAGGATTATGTTCTGGGTATGAGTGATGGATTTCTAGAAATGAGAACCATTGCACAGGGGAGGCACTTGGAGGAAGGCCTGGTGTTGAAGGTACTTTCTTTTCACGATGTTTACCCATTCAATAATGGCCTTAGTCACTAATCTCCAAGCATGCTTGGCTAGGAGAGCTAGGTTGGCAACTGAGAGTCGACACAGACCAAGACCTCCCTGATCTTTGGGGGAGAAAAATTTATCCCAAGCTACTAGGTGGAGCTTTCTTGAGGCCTCTGATCCAGACCAAAGGAATTGCTTTTGAATTTTTCAATGGTTTATACCACCAAGGCCATGATTTTTAACACAAACATGAAATATGTGGGGATGCTCTGCAAGATGGATTTGACCAAAGTTGCCTTCCCTACACTGGTGAGCAGGGCCCCTTTCGACCCAGCTAACTTGTTACGGATCTTGTCCACCATGTTTTCCCACATGGTTGTTCGGGCCCTGCCATGGAACATGGGGAGCCTAAGGTAAGTGGTCGAGAACTCAAAAATGGAACATACCAAGATTCTGGTGATCTTGCATTGTCTTTTGGTTGGGGTATGGATGAATAACAACTTACTTTTAGTGTAATTTATTTTTTGGCTACTAGCTTCCTCGAAGTAGTTGAGAATATCCTTGATCACCTTGGCATCTACTACTGAATCCTTAGTAGACATCAATGTGTCATCTACAAACTATTGGTGAGTGGTGGGGGGAAGCCCGAACGTTGCCTTGATCTCCGAAAGCTGACTGTAGGAGCATGCCTCCTTGATAGATCTCAAACTCTCTACCAAGATGATGAACAAATGGGGGATATAGGGTCACTCTACCTCAGGCCCCGATAACTCAAGAAATAACCCATAATAGAACCATTTACCATGACATATAACCAAGAAGAGGAAATTCAATTGTAGAATAGGTTTACCCAAGAATCATGGAACCCAAACTTGAGAAGGATTTGGCTAAGGAATTCTCTGTTGGCTTTGTTAAAGGCCTTGTTCATGTCCAGCTTGAGGAAGAAGGCATTCGTGTCTAAAACCTAGGTTGAATGGATCAATTCATGGATGGTGATGACCCCATCAAGAATATTATGTCCTTTGACTGTGCTCCCATGACATGGGTCAATTATGGATGGAATAATGTTGGATAGCCTGGATGTTAGGGCTTTGGTGAGGATTTTGTAAATGACATTGCATAGGTTGATGGGCCGATAATCAGAGAGGGATCGGGAATTAGCCCCTTTGGGTATGAGAGCCAAGAAGGTGGAATTCACATCTCTAGAAACGGAACTGGAGATTTGCATTTCCCTAATGGCATTAGAAAGATCTTGCTCCATGATGTCCCAGAAGGTCTGGAAAAACTTGGGCGAGAATCCATTCGGCCTAGGGGCTTTGTTGGGCTTCATGGAAAAGAGGGCTTGGTGAACTTCATCTTGGTATATGGGGCTGAGGAGAAAATCATTTGATTCTTGGGAGATGATGGTGGGGATGATGGCCAGGAGGGATTCCATGGCCTCGAGGACTTGGGGTGGGCTGGAACCTACGAGGCTTCTAAAATTATTGATGGCTTCTTCTCTAATTGCATGGATATTCAAAATGGTTGCCCCATCCTGCAAGACAAGGCTTTTGATCTTATTGGCACTCCTATGCCTCAAGGTTGAGATGTGGAAGAACTTGGTATTGGCATCACCTTCCTTGAGCCAAAGCTATCTTGAATTCTAGTGCCAAAAATTTTCCTCCTTGGTGAGGATGTTGTGGTACTCAGACAACAAGGTGCTCTCCTCATCCCTAAGACTCACTGCCTTTGCCTTTCTGAAAGTACTCCTCAATCTGGCTGATTCAAGATTTGACCTGTTGTTTATGTTCGAAGATGTTCTTGAAGGTTTCCTTATTCCACTTTTTAAATTTCCCTTTGATGAACCTGAGTTTTTGGGTTACCTGGTTAATAGCAAACCCTAGGAATTTTTGACTCCACCATGATTGTATCAAGCCCTCGAGATCCTTGTGGTGAATCCACATTGCTTTAAACCTGAAAGGGGTCTTGAACTGCGGTCTAGAATCTGATTCCAGGATGAGAAGACTATGATCAAACCATATCTTTGGAAGGGCTCACAAACTAGCATCCCCAAACCAGGGGAGGGCTTCCTAGAAAAGCAAAAATATATCTAGGTGCTCTTAGATTAGATTTGTGTCCTTCCTTCTATTGCTCCAAGTGAAGAGGGACCCCTAAAACTGGACATCGATGAGAGCATTGGAATTGATGAAGTTTCTTAGGTCTGTAGTATCTCTGTGAGTGATGTTGTTCCCTCATTTTTTGTCCTTGAGGTGCAAAGGAGAATTGAAGTCCCTTGCCAGGATCCAGGGAGTTCATTTAAAGACCTGCCTCATTGAAGTGAGCATTTTCCACAGAGTTTCCCACAGAGGTTTTTGGGGTATAGACATTTGACGTCACCCAAGAATTCTGGGATTCAGTATCCTGGAATAGGATGTTGCTTACCCTATCGTGGCCCAAAATAAGGTTTCCTTGGATCTTGGCAGGATTCCAGAGACATAGGAGCCCTCCCGACATCCCAAAAGTCGAGGAATGAATGAAATCGTAGTTTCACCAAATCTTTCTAGCAATGTTAGGGGACCATTGATCACCCAATTTTATTTTTTGAATGAGAAAAATGGTTGGATTATGTTCTCTCCTCATGTCTATAGCCAGTATCTATTTGGTTGCCCCATTTAGACCTCTCGTATTCTAGGAGAGGACTTTCATTTCAAAATCTTAGAAATTCTCTTGCCCCTTTTTCCTTGCTGAGTAGGGGGTTTGGATCTTTGAATTTCATCTTTGGAATTATTTATTGTTTCTTGAAATAGTGTTCTCTAGGTTCCATTGGCTATATCTTTAGCCGTATTTTTTTTCCTTATGTATGAATTAGAGGGTCTTTCTCTCTTTTTTTTCATCCTACGTCCATCATGGATTTTCGAGAGCTTCGAGTTATCCAGGGACTACTTTGCTCAAGGGATGACTGGTCCTCAGCTTCATCATCAGCAGAGATAGAGTCTGAGTACACAGGAGAGGCTGGGTCTTCAGGACCCAGGCAGGAGGACGAAGGAGGATAGAGGGGAGGCGGGCCTTGAGGGATTATTAGGGAAGTGGGGGCATCAAGGACTGAGGGAGGATTATGGATGGGGGCGATAGTGGGGAAGACCAGGGGAGGTCGATGGGGTGAGAGTATGGTCATTGGTTTAGAGGTGGTCAGGATCTCGTCTTCCTCACAATCCTCACTGATAACATAACTATGCAAAGGATAGAATTTATTGATTAGAGGAACAAAGGTACTTGCCTTACGATTTGAGATGGCATGGAGGGGGTCTGTAAATAGCTTTGTTGGTCATCAAAAATATAGGCAGGGGTTGATGCTGCATCTTCTTTGACTAGTCTCTAGCGAGTTTTTATTGTGGCGAGATCCAGAGTTTGGGGCACTGCGACTAAAGATGGCACTGGGATCGACACTCAGGGCAAAAAGTATTCTTGTTTTCATAGAAGAGTAGCTGCTTCCAATTGAATTCACCATATATGAGGTTTAGGTGGTCTGGAAGCTAACTTTCTAGGTTCACATTCATGCAAATGTGGGCCTGGGTTAGTTGGGTTCTTGCCCGAGTGGTTGGGTCGATAGCCACGAGCTCGTCGATCACCTTAGAAAGACCAAGCAAGGCATCTTCATAGAAGAAGTGGGCTGGGAGATATGGAAGTCTAACCCATATGGGGGTGAAATTGATGTTCTGGGAGCTAGGGTTGAAGTCTGGTTGCCATTTTTTAGGAACAGACTTCACCTTCCATAGAACCAGGGCCCTCCGGATAAGATGCGCTCTATGTCTTCATGGGAATTGAGTTAAATCATGAAAAAACCCCTTGTCATTGTCGAGATCTCCAAGTTGCCTAGGATTTTCCATTTTGAAGCTGCCCATATATGAATAGCATCTAAGTCAGGTCACCCATTGATGAATTTTCCTACCAAGGAGTTGGTATCCTGGGATTCATAGTTTTCCATGAGGGATTTAGGGCATAGAACATTATTCCCTTGCATGATGAATTCGTTGGTCGTAGACGACATAGGAATTCATTTTTTTGGAGCAAGTCAGCAAAGGATGGCTTGCCACCTACTTTTGAAACCTCACCTAGAATATGGGGCCCTTACTTGGCCATGGTTCCAGGCCTGACGAAGCCCTCGTCGTCTCTACTACAATGATCAGGATCTAAGTGCGTCGCCATGGGGAGTGCTTGGGATAATTATTTCACTGGAATGACCCAGTTTTGGGAGTCGATTAAGGCACCTGGATAGCCCTAGGAAGCGATGGGAGGATGGGAGGAGGGCAGGAAACAATCCACCAAGGAAAAACGTGGAATCAAAAATCGTAAAAGGAGGGAAACAGACGGTCGAACACCAAACCCCTATATAAAATGCCAAAAGCCGCCAGGAGGTAGACTTTGCTTGCTGCTACGCGGACCTTCGATCACCGTCACCGTGCCAGTTATACCTTCTTTTGAATTTTTTGCTTTCTTTAGATTTTTCTTTTTAGCCTCTGATCCTTTTGCCTCTTCTATTTGCTTATCTTTACTAGTCTACGCACCCAACTAGGATATGTCAATGACATTTTTTCCAATGTTTTTACTTTACTTTATTTATTGTGTAGTTGTTCTTAGACCCTTTTCCTTTAAGTAAAATGGTAGTCTCCTTGTCCTTAGTATTGTAGTGGCTTTGTTTGCTTTAGTCTATTTCTCTATTGATGCTTGCTCTTCTAATGCTTTCCTTTTCTCTTGGTTTTAACTTGTGTTGATTTTCCTATTTGGTATTATCCTCAAATATGGAATATTTATCCTCTTCAATTGTATTGAAGTAGGAAAAGATTACATTTTTATGATTTTTCAATGTAGGAACTACTTCTTGTACTTGAGATTTCTTTTAAGTGGGTTGATTGATTATTGGTACCATTGACCTAAGGTGATAGTCTGTTGAACTTAACATTACTAGTCATACTAATATTTTTTTTGAATATCTAATGGCTATCACACAATCTATAGGATAATATACAACATTGCATAGGAAACACCATAACATATTAATCTTTGAATTTGTGTTTGCCATGTTATTTGGAATATTATTTATATCCTAATTAGCAACTTATCTAGGAACCTGATATTTGGTAAGACAGGGGTTTTTCTAGACTATTAGTTCTATTATTGTTGTCACCCACTATTCCATTGGCACTTCCTATTTTCATGATTATTCTAATTTATCAAGTTCCTTACCACATCCATGTAATGACCCAAAAAACTAGCTACAAGAAAAACACACAAAAAATAAAAGATTTTTTTTGTTTATTTATGGAGAGGGATTCACCAACTCCTAACTGACCTTAGGTTAATCTAAAGTTTTTAAAATCCCCTAAGTTTCTCGAAGAGTTACATCTCACAAAATATCCTCACACAATTCCATCTATGTAAGCGTATTATGTGTTACCACAAATAAGCTTATCCATCTCATAATTCTTGATGAGCTAAACTTATCACCTTTAGTTAATCAAAGGTATATTCCCATCACCATACCATACACAAGTTAATATGTGTAGGTATGCTACACGTATTGTGAGTTAATTTATCCATCTCATCTTCATGATGAGCTATCTTAACTCAGATGTAGTCTTACCATAAACTTAGTTTCCATTCTCCCTAAGGTATCCTTAATCCCTTAGGTCTCCCTATGTTCTCCCTAAGGGGTCTTAATCCCTTAGGTCACCCTCTAGGTTCACCCTAAGATTTCAATCTCCTAGGTCTCTCTTTTATTTGTTTAGCAAGAAAACAAGAAAACAAGAAAGCAAGAATAATTCTATTCACACCAGCAAGAACATCTCATAAACATATAAGAGGTGCTTAAAAGAAAGGAAAACATCTAAATGAAAATAAGTATTAAATGGAAGTACAAGAGCTAACTAAAGAATCAAAAGCAATTCATAAGCATAAATTAAAGATACATTTTTCCAAACAATCAACAAATTATTACATAAAGACAAGTATGGTAAATCCTCCATACTTTTAAAATAATAACATATTACATCAATTTTCATCAGGGATATCTTGCCACAATTTTAGTCTATTTGAGCATAAGTAGATTTAATGTAGACCAAATATTAAGAGTCTTGACAGACTGTCAATCTTTGCAGCTGAACACACCACTAGCAAATTCACAATATTTCTTGAAACCAAGCAAAATCTGATTTTTCATTTAACAAAACATATTTAACAGCAACAATTATAATAAATGTAAACTATTATGAATATGTTCAGTTTTATCCTCTACCCACAATGATTTAACTATCCAGAATTTGCTCAATTGCAACAACAAAATGATTTTCAATTTGCTTGTTGATCAATACATAAAAAAAATACTGCCAAAAGCTCATTACAGAGCTGCACACACCATTAAAGTCTGCTGCAACAATAACTAAAATAAAACCCCTGAAAACACTTGCAAAAACTAGGAAATAAAATTCACACACAGCAACCAACTTCTTCTCATCTCAAAACCACCACCAAATTTTTTTTTTAGATCTTTGTTTCCTATTGTCCAAAACCTCTGTAACACCAGCAAGACATGGCCTTTTCTCTGCTGCAACTTCTGAAAAAAAACTCCCCTTTCTTTTCCCTGTGAAACTGCTTCAAATCTGCCCTCAACCGTTATGGAATCTCTCCACCAGAACCTGGCACCCAGCTCCCATATAGCTAATGTAACTTCTACCTGCCTGAAACCTTCATTATCAAAATGTATTTTTATTTATTCTCCAGCTATACTTGAGCATTGGAAATTGCCCAACCAATGATTTTTTTTAACACTTTACAACTAGCCAATATCAAGAGCCAATGTCTAGGAAAAAGTAGGACCCAAAAAAGCAAAAATCATGAAAAAGCAAAAAAAAAAAGAAAATTTTTAATTTCCAACCCCAAAAATTAAATTCCAACCCCAAACATTTAATTATGCCCAACTATCCAGGAAATGAAGTAATTTGGGGGCCCCGGGATGCTCCTGCATCAATCTCCCCAGGTAGAAAAGGAATGCTTCATAGAATATGAGCATTCATCTGGCAATGCAACACCCATTTTGATAAGTTCAGAGGCTGCCATCCAAGTGGATTCTTCCATCTCCTTACCCTTCCAACGAACTAAATATTCTTTGTATTCTTTACCCCGAGTCTTCTTCACCACTCTTGAGTCCACTATGTCTTTAATTTCTTCTCTTTGCACTGTTGGTAGTTGTTGTTCCCAATTCACTGCAGCTGGTAAATCTGAATTCACACCCTTTTGAACACTTGTTTCCCCTTCATAAAACTTATAAAGATCAGCTACATTGAAAATTGGTGAGATATCAACATCGGAAGGCAACTCCAACTCATAAGCATTAGCTGAAAACTTTTTCAGAATTTTACATGGCCCAATATTTTTGCTCTTTAATTTATTGTAAGTGCCCTATGGGAATATTTCCTTCCTAAGGTGTGCCAAAACTAAATCTCCAACCTCAAATTGTTGCTCTCTCCTTCTCAAATCTGCATGTTCTTTGTATTTTTTATTAGTTGTTTCCAATGTCTCTTTCACCTCCTTGTGCAACTCTTGTAAATAACTTGCAAAATCTTCAGCTACAACACTCTTTCTACCCAAATCAGCACTATCTCTCAATTCATGCACACCTCTAGGACTGAAACCATAGACAATTTGGAAAGGACTTTTACCTGTACTTCGATTTGTGGAGTTGTTGTATGCAAACTCCGCTTGTGCAAGTACCACATCCCATTGTTTTGGCTTCCCATTAATCAAGCACCGCAACAAGTTGCAAAGACTTCTATTGACCACTTCTGTTTGCCCATCTGTCTGAGGGTGATAAGCAGAGCTGAAATTTAATTGGGTGCCTAACTTCTTCCATAACGTCCTCCAAAAGTGTCCAACAAACTTTGTATCTCTATCAGAAACAATGCTTCGTGGCAAGCCATGTAATCTCACTATCTCTTTGAAGAACATATTAGCAACATGAGTGGCATCATTTGTTCTCTTGCACGGAATGAAGTGTGCCATTTTAGAAAATCTATCTACTACAACATAAATGGAATCATGGCCCTTTTGATTTTTGGGCAGCCCAAGCACAAAATCCATACTTACCTCTTCCCATGGTTTCTCCGGTGTTGGCAATGGCTGGTATAATCCGGTATTTTGACTAGATCCTTTTGCATGTTGACAAATTTGACATCTCTGCACCATATCCTTTACATCCTTAGTCATTCTTGGCCAAAAATATGCTTCACTCAGCTGCCCCAAAGTTTTATCCACACCAAAATGTCCACCAAGTCCACCTCCATGTTTTTCTTGAATTAAGTTTTCTCTCATTGATCCCTTCGGAATACACAATTGATGTCCTTTAAATAACAAGCCATATTGAATGAAATAGTCCAACCACTTTGTTCTATCACCTTCAATAGGAGATTTACATGCAGCCCATGCTTCACCAAAATCTGAATCACTCTCATACATTTCTTTTATTGTATCAAAACCAACAACATTAACTGTCATTTTATTCAACAATAAAGTTCTTCTACTCAATGCATCAACCACCCTATTATATTTACCACTTCTATGCTTAATCACAAAATAATAGCTTTGAATAAACTCCACCCATTTCATATGTCTTTGATTTAGCTTACCTTGGCTATTTATATACTGAAGAGCATGGTGATCAATGTAAAGAACAAACTCCTTTGGCAGCAAATAGTGTCTCCATTTTTTGAGAGCTTGCACAATGGCATAGAATTCTTGATCATAGACGGAGTATTTCCTCTTGGCCTCATTTAGCTTCTCACTAAAGTATGCTATAGGTCTGCCCTCTTGACTTAAAACCCCTCCTATGGCTGTCCCACTTGCATCACAATCAACTTGGAAGACTTTATTGAAATCGGGTAGTGCTAGAATGGGTTGTTCGGTTACCTTTTCCTTTAAAATGTTGAAACTTATCTATATTGCAGCTGTCCATTTAAACTCTTTTCTTTCTCCCTTCATAGTTTCAGTTATTGGAGCACATATGCTACTGAAATTTCTGATAAATTTTCTATAAAAACTTGCCAACCCATGAAAACTTCTTGCTTCAAACATACTTTTTGGTGATGGCCAATCTAATATTGCTTGCACCTTAGCTGGATCCATCTTCAATCCCTCTTTAGAAATTACAAAACCCAAAAATACTAGCTCCTCTTTCATGAAGATGCACTTTTTAAGATTAACTAACAATTTTTCTTCTCTTAATCTTTGCAAAACAGTCCTCACATGACTTAAATGTTCTTCTCTTTCCTTGCTAAAAACTAAAATATCATCCAAATAAACAATCACAAACTTACCAAGGAATGGTTTCAGCACTTCATTCATTAATCTCATGAATGTACTTGGTGCATTAGTGAGTCCAAAAGGCATGACCAACCACTCATACAACCCTTCCTTTGTCTTGAATGCAGTTTTCCATTCATCTCCCTCTCTAATCCTTATTTGGTGGTACCCACTCTTCAAATCTATCTTGGTAAAATATCTGGATCCACTCAAACAATCCATCAAATCATCCATACGAGGCAATGGAAATCGATACTTTATGGTAATCTTGTTTATAGCTCTGGAATCTGTGCACATACGCCATTCTCCATATTTTTTTGGTGCTAAAACTGCTGGAACAACACATGGGCTAAGGCTTTCTCTTATCAAACCTTTGTCTAACAATTCTTGAACTTGTTTATTTATCTCCTCATTCTCCTTGGGACTCATCCTATACGTTGCCTTATTCGGTAGGCTTGCACCCGACACTAAATCCATGCAATGGCTAATACTTCTAACTGGTGGGAGTCCATCTGGAAGGTCCTTCATCAAAATATCTACATACTCTTCCAATATCTCTTTGATTTCATGAGGTATTTCTTCTTCTTTTCTTGTTGTTCCAACTTCTTGTAGCTTTGGTATCATGGCATAGCAACATTCTTCTCCTTTTAGCTCCCTTAGAAACTGTTTTCCAGTGATGATACACACCCGAGTATCGCTGCCCTTGTCTTATTTTTACTCCTTTAATGGACTCATGACATACTTCTTTCCATATTTTGTGATTGTGTAGGTGTTTGCTGCCCCGTCATGAATAGCTTTTCGATCATATTGCCATGGCCTTCCCAATAGAACATGACAGGCATCCATTGGCATTATATCACATAGAATTTCATCTTTATAATTCCCAATCTGAAAATTAACTAAACATTGTTCACTTACCAATAACTGATGTCCTTTTTGCAGCCAAGTTACTCGGTAAGGATTTGGATGCTTCTTCCTTTCCAACTTTAATTTTTCTACCATTTCTTGTGACACCAAATTATCTGTACTTTCGTTGTCCACTATAATGCTGCAACATTTTCCTTGATATTTGTAGATAGTTCAAAATAAATTTCTTCTTTGAGTGGGTTCTATGGGCTCCTTTTCAGGTTTAAGAAGTATTCTTCTCAACATAAGAGACTCCCCATATTCTGGATCTGCACTTTTTGACTCAGCTTCTGCTTCTATTGCCAAGGCTTTTCCAGTATTTGATTTCCTTGTATCTTGTTGCACTAATGGACATTCAAAAGCTCTATGTCCTTCCTCTCCACATTTAAATAAAACCCCCGTAAATCCTCTTCCTCTTCCATATTCTCCTCTTCCCCTTGATGTCTCACCTCGTCCTCTCATAAAATCTCCTCTTCCTCTTGTATTCCATCCAAAATCACCTTGTGACCAGCTAGCTTCTTCATATTTCTGTGGTTGTCCTCTTCCAGTATTTGTGCTTCCTCTACCTCTATTAGATCTTCCCCTTCCTCTAAAATTTCCTTGTTGCCTTCTTGTCAATTTTTCTTCTTCCCGAAGAGCACACTGATAAGCTTCTTCTATGGTCTTCACCCGAATCATACTCATTTCATCCTGAATTGAAAATTTCAGCCCATTTACATATCTTGCTACTTTCTCTTCATCATCATAAACATGTCCAACCCTTATACTTAACCTGTAAAATTCTTCAGTATAATCTGCTACACTCATATCTTTTTGTCTCAAATTTTGTAAATTCTTCAATAGGCTGAGGTTATAATCAGATGGCATGAACTTGGCCTTCAATTTAGTGACCATTTTCTCCCAAGCTTTGATTTTCTCCATTCCCTTTCTTTGCCTTTCGATTTGTAAACTATCCCACCAAAGGGAGGCATGCCCTTTCAATTTCGTGCATGCATATTTCACCTTCTTATTTTCTTCAATGCCCTCCAAATCAAAATATTTTTCCATTTTCGCTATCCAATCTACAAGCTCTTCAGGTTTCAAGCTTCCGCTATAGTTAGACACTTCCATTTTGGGTCTACTACCCAATTTTGATAATACCTTGAAGAATATCTCTTCCTGTTCATCACCCCTTGCTACATCTTCAACCTCTGCAATTTCTTCTTCCTCTTCTTCACTTACATCTTCTATGGGTACTCCCCATATTTGAGATGTTTCAACAACCTCTAATCTAGCCATTATCCCTCTCAACATTTCCATCACTGCTGGGATATCTTCTCCCCTCTGAGCTCTCCCTCTACCACGGCCTCTATGAGCCATTTCTCTCAACTTCACTTCCACAAAACCCCTACTCTGAAACCAATTTAATGCAGACCAAATATTAAGAGTCTTGACAGACTGTCAATCTTTGCAGCTGAACACACCACTAGCAAATTCATAATATTTCTTGAAACCAAGCAAAATCTGATTTTTCATTTAACAAAACATATTTAACAGTAGCAATTATAATAAATGTAAACTATTATGAAGATGTTCAGTTTTATCCTCTACCCACAATGATTTAACTATCCATAATTTGCTCAATTGCAACAACAAAATGATTTTCAATTTGCTTGTTGATCAATACATAAAAAAAAATACTGCCAAAAGCTCATTACAGAGCTGCACACACCATTAAAGTCTACTGCAACAATAACTAAAATAAAACCCCTGAAAACACTTGCAAAAACTAGGAAATAAAATTCACACACAACAACCAACTTCTTCTCATCTCAAAACCACCACCAATTTTTTTTTCAGATCTTTGTTTCCTATTGTCCAAAACCTCTGTAACACCAACAAGACATGGCCTTTTCTCTGCTGCAACTTCTGAAAAAAAAACTCCCCTTTCTTTTCCCTGTGAAACTGCTTCAAATCTGCCCTCAACCGTTATGGAATCTCTCCACCAGAACCTGGCACCCAGCTCCCATATAGCTAATGTAACTTCTACCTGCCCCAAAACCTTCATTATCAAAATGTATTTTTATTTATTCTCCAGCTGTACTTGAGCGTTGGAAATTGCCTAGCCAATGATTTTTTTTTAACACTTTACAACTAGCCAATATCAAGAGCCAATGTCTAGGAAAAAGCAGGACCCAAAAAAGAAAATTTTTAATTTCCAACCCCAAACATTTAATTATGCCCAACTATCCAGGAAATGAAGTAATTTGGGGGCCCCGGGATGCTCCTGCATCAATATTATTGTAAATTCTAATCAAATTGGAGCATCGGTACCAACTACATTTTTAGTCCTCCTTCTCTTCCATATTTTGTTTGAGGATAGTAAGGGATCACGACACTCATGGTTCAGGATAGGCATGCCTCTAAATGCATCTACCATTTACTTTACCAAATTTCAACTATATAAATTAAATCAAAGTATCTAACCATCTACTACATAGTTGATATCAATAAAAATCCTTATTTTCATTTTCCGTCTCATTACCCAATGAGAGTCTCCAACTAATACAACTAGATCACTTGTTTTACTTTAATCAATAATTTTGACCTTTTTTTCAACCAATTAAATACTCATACCTTTAATCATCAAATAAACTAGGTTCCTTTATTTTCATATTTTAAGTCTCCATACTTAATTCATAAAATAAACCATCTTCCATTATTTCATAAAATCAAAGTCCCATACCTTTAATCTATAAAATAACCATTCCCTTTATTTATTAAATTAAAGTCTCATTACTTCAATTCATAAATAAACTAATATTTCCATTATTTCATAAATCAAAGTTCCTCCCTTTAATCTATAAAATAACATCCGCGTGTTGTGGTCTACAGGCAAGGATGTCACTTGCATTATCGGTGATGTGACCGGGTTCAATCCCCATGGCAGATGTGTATGAGAAGTATTTCTCAATAAATTAAAAAATCTATAAAATAACCATTCCTTTTATTTATTAAATTAAAGGTCCATTACTTCAATTCGTAAATAAACTAATATTTCCATTATTTCATAAATCAAAGTTCCTCCCTTTAATCTATAAAATAACCATTCCATTTATTTATTAAATTAAAGTCTCATTACTTCAATTCATAAATAACATATTCTTCTATTTTATTTAACGAAACTTCTCTAACTCTAATTAAATAAAACAAAGCCATTTTCCTTATTTAATAAATCAAAGCCCCATAAACTTCAATTCATAAATAATATACCCTTATTTGATAAATCAAAGCCCCTTCAATTCTCTAATTTTAATTAAATAAAATAAAGCCACTTTCCTTATTTGATAAATCAAAGCCACTTCAATTCTCTAATTTTAATTAAATAAAATAAAGTCACTTTCCTTATTTGATAAATCAAAGCCCCATAAACTTCAATTCATAAATAATATATTCTTCAATTTTATTTAACCAAAGTTCTCTAACTCTAATTAAATAAAACAAATCCATTTTACTTATTTAATAAATAAAAGCCCCATAAACTTCAATTCATAAATAATGTATTTCTCTATTTTATTTAACCAAATTTCTCTAACTCTAATTAAATAAATCAATGTTGTTTTCCTTATTTAAATCCCATAAAATTCGCATGCCCAAAAACAAATATAATTTCCCCAATAATGACGAGGAGAAAGCACAAAGGATAAACTAAAAGGAGAAGGCAAACCCCAAACTCACAGAGCTTAAAGCATTTGGATAGGTAAACATTCGAGGTGGAGGAGAAGATAGGCGAAGATGACTTATTACTCACCAAAATCAGCCAGCAATGGGCCCATATTGCGGATGACCAAGCTAGACTCTACGCAGGAGAAGGGTGATGTTACACAATAAATAATAGAGCAGTTCTCTACACAACAAACTCTCCTTACGCTAAGCAACCAACTAGCAAGCAACAAAGATGTTGATCCATGTCCAGCAGGGGAGAAGAGTGGCCCACATAATTCCTGAAGGGGTCAAACGATACTAGCTGCACCAAACTCAACGTAGAGGGGAAAATATTCTAAAAAACAAATAGGGTTCTCTTTCCACATATTTGACACATAGCCAGCAGCTATAGGTTAAATTATGGGCATAAACTCTGCCTAGACGTAGCATACCAATGATGCTAAAAATAAGGCACGTTAACTAACTCTTAACCAATTCTCAACTGAACAAAGAAGAGATATTCACGCTAAACAACAAAGGCACAAGCTAAGGGTGAGAACTAACCCAACCTAACATCAAAAGGGTTGGCCCATAGCTAGTTTAAAGGAAACGTCAACACAATGAACCAAAACAACAAAGGTAACAATAGACTAGACCAAAAATTGACACATGGACATCATCCATCCCAAAGCATTTATAAAACAACTAAATTTCATTTGTTACAGAGTTTAAAAGATATGAGACCCCATAAAACCAACCTGTAACTTCTTTCTTGGGTTCTGTCTGATCGTATCTTGCTACCTTGTTGTCTGTGCAACCTCCAAGACCTCCTCTTATCTACGACATCTCATATTTTTCCTTTATTCTTTCCCCCACAACCACCACATTCCTCTTATTTCCACAACTCTTATCCTCCTCGACTGTCACGCTCACTATCTACCATTTTTTCTTTGTTTACCCCTAATGGTAGCAGATTGTCCCCCTATCTTATATTCAAGATTCATCATAAATGGAGCTCCTCCTTTGTCAAAGTTGGCAAGCACTCCCATACCCGAACGTGCAACTTGTAGCGTTCAAACTTATGGTAGATTTCTTCCATACTTTTCCTTTTTATAATTTAATTACCTTAGAGGATTTAAGATAAATGTCTGTCATTGTTTTCTTTTCTAATATGAAATTTTATTATCACTTAAAATAACATATATTCTTTATAGAAGAAATTCTATTTTCATATAATATCAACCATTATTTATAAATTAAATTCTATTATCATTTAAAATAAAGCAATTATTATTTATAAATAAAATTATATTATCATTTAAAATAATTTAACCATTATTTTTAAATGAAATTCTATTGTCATTTAAAATAAATCAAGCATTATTTATAAATGAAATTCTATTGTCATTTAAAATAATTCAACCATTATTTATAAATGAAATTCTATTATCATTTAAAATAATATTTTACATATATATATATATATATATTAAACGTAAATAGGGGTTCTTCTTTTGAACACTATCATCATGCTAACTATATTTTAACAACACAAGGAGTTTTTAGAGATAATCAAATTATGCATTTTTTTCTAAATCATCGATGCATCAAGTGATTAAGTAAAAGATACATCAACCAAATGCAACAGACAAAGGAAATATTTCCATCAATTTAGTCACCTGTCTCAGCCTAAAAATTTACAATATCTACCAGGCTATCAACTTGAGGCTCAAGGTAGCTAGCTAATTGACAATTATCCCTATCTTATTGTGCATGCCTATATAAGGGTATCTATCCATGTTACCCCTGAGTTACTGTAATCATCACTTTCCAATATTAGGTACCCCGTTTATGGTGGATGATTCTACCTCTTCCACCTACAAGTGTACCTAATTTTGCACATTAATAATATGTCAGCAGTATCATGTTCTTTCAAAATATTAAACTAGCATCGCATAGTTGTTCAATTGCACAAACTAAGTATTAAAGCATCAATAATTAATACATTGTTTCTTTGTACCAAAAAGCCTGCCAGAGAGGGTCATGATAATCCAACATCTCTTTCATGTTGAGTTTACATTATTCTCTATTGGCTTATCTTCATTAATGGAGTGTGATGGAGAAAGTAAGACTGGTATTTGTGGATGCAATATAATGGTTGATGATTAGATTTGTTTAGGATGTATCATAATGTATGGAGAAGGGTTTGAGTTCGAAGATGATTGGGAATTTGAAATGGGAGATATGGAGAGCATAGATTACAATATTTATGAATTTTAGGTGGTATGGATGGTATAGTCCATAGGTGGGGCTAGTGGTAACTTTCCTACCCTAATCAAAGCATATTTTGCATAGGCTAATTATTCAAAATCTGCAAATAGAGTGATGGTGTTAGCATTATAAACCATTAAATCCAAGTCAAATTGTAAGACCTTGATGTAACATGGTAATGCTTATTCTTTATTTGACCTAATATTTTGTAGAAATAAATTTAATATCCTTAATAATCTAGTGTTATAATCATGAATATTTTCTTGAGGATGCACATTCTAGTAACTAGATGAACTAGTATCTAGTGTTAATTTTGAAAAGGTAGACAATGTTTTAGATTTTATAGTAACTAGATGATTGGAGGAAACATTTGACCTATGGATTTGCTCATGTACTTTATGCCCCCACTTGATAGGTTGAAACTTAATTCAATTAGAAGTAAAATCATGTCCTAAAGAACCTACATTTGGCAACATAGATTTTCTAGATGAAAAGTTTGTTATGTTGGACATGCTAGATCTAGGTGAAATTTTTAGATGAAGTTGAACATGTAGGAGGGTGATATAAACATTATATTTTTGAGGTTGACTCGTATTATTCCAATAATGAAAGGTCAAAAAGGATAGATTACTTGTAGGATTATTCACATCAAAAGTTATTTTATAAAGGGTATTGGTATGAGTCAAAGTGGGACTTATACTTGCCCAAGTTTGGTTTGTGAGAGTAGATGAATAACTATACTAGAAACCAAGAAAGCTAATTTCTTAGATGTAGGATTCTAACTCACTTGATCGTCCATGGGGCTTTTTCCTTTTGAAAAATCATGATTAGACATAAATTTCCTCAACCTCATCATCTTAATGCAACCACATAGTGACTTGTTCTTTCCATTTCCCTTTCTCATTCCTTTATTGATTTGGCATTAACTCCATCAATTGATGTTTTCTATCCAATCATTATAATTTTTAATGTGTAATTTTGGTCTCACATGCATATGTACCTACACAAACATAGTTTTGGGGTTAAAATCTACAATTTTGTAAAATTTGGTGTATGGAGCAAATCACCAATAAATTAGAACAATTCACTAGCAAACTTGAGTGAATTGTTTGCAAAAATTAAACTTGGAAAAATTTTAACAAGGGATATGTGAACTGCTTAAAGTGAATCGCTTAGGTTCTGGGGAAACTATCTCTTCTTAGAGGAGTTAGAAAATTTGTTTATTTTTTTGAGCAAATGCTTCTTAGCTCTTGTTCAAATCACTCCCTAATTTCTACTTCGAAAATTTTACTACTAGGAGTGAATCGTTGGCTAAATTATATTTTGGTAAAAAAAATTAAATTTATCCCAAATGTCTTCTACTCATGGCAGATGCAAAATTGAGGTCAAAGTAAGAGATTTTGCTAATTTAGTGCTCTCACTTGCTTTGTAAAAAATATGATTTTGAAGTTCATAATAGAGTCACTATTCATAAAGAACCTACAAAAATCAAACACAAATAATGAAAATGAGGTGAAATTCATGATGAATTTTGGATTTGGGTTGATAAATCAAAACCCTATCTCCAACAAATTGCTTAGGATTGAACTTGTGAAAATATTACAAATTTAGATCAAGTTACTAGCATAGTGGAATGAATCACTTTGAGAATTAGACTTTGAATATTTATGATGTTTTCTAGGTGATTGGATCCAAATGGAGTGAATTTCTCTAAGTTTAGATCAAATTGCTACCCTATTGGAAAATTCCAAAAAATTTCTAAAATTTGAACCGAACACTTCCCATTTATAACAAGATGCAATTTTAGCTCCAAAATCTATTTTTTTTCTAAATTATAAACCAAAGGTGTTTTTCTAGGGGGAAAAATAATGGGGATTTATCTCACTAAGCATGTCAAATACCTATGTTTAATTGTGGAAAGGTCTAACTTCTTATGCACCCACAAATATTGGTTTCAATGATAATTGGATGGAACGGTTCAAGGCCTTTTCTAAATTTTAGATTTAAGTTAGATCTCCACTATCCTTTATAAATTCTAAACTAACCTAATCTAATTGTATGAAATTAAAATGAGAAAAGAAAATTGAAAATTAAAACACATAAAAGTAAATTATGAATTTTAGGGTACAAGGGATTAAAAGTAAATACAATCAAAATCATATCAAGGAGAGTGTGTGATAAATTAACACATGAGAATTAAATATAACAATAATATTCCTATTCATATGAATAAAAATTGTGAGGAATGTAAATATGGGCAAAAGGGTTGTGCTACAAACACCATGCATTTTGCAATCCATGAGGGTAGTTCCACTGATGGAGAGAAAAGATATCAATTTTCCACCAATTTCATAAATTATTGTTGGAATATATTACATTATTTGGTACATGCCAATGTACCACCTTGGGTACATCTTTAGATTAGGAAGTTTGTCTTAGATTAGGATTTGAGTATTTACTTTATGCAATGTAATAAATGCACAAGTGTTAGAATGTGCAAAGTACTTGATGATGTAAATGTGCATGTAGTCCACATGTACATGAGTCATAGAATAGGAAGATGAAGAGTCATAGGTAGGTGAAAGGCCAAGAGATATATCTCTTTATATATAGGCCTTTGATAGAGTGATAGAAGAGAGAGTGAGCATAAAGGATAGTGGAGAATAGATAGGAGAGTGGAATACAAGTTAGACACAATGTAGAACTTGTATGAAGCATGGAGTATTTAAGATCTCCACATTTTGTATTAACATCCTATTTTCGTGAGATTTCATTAATAGCAATTTTATGAGTTATTGCAGAAGTTTATTATAAGTTTTTCCTACTTAGTATATTGCCATTATCATATAGTTAATATTGCATGCTCATTTTAAGTTCTTGTGGTTGCATTTCCTTAAATATATAGCATCAAAAGCTAACAATGGTATTAAAGCACCAAGAGAGATTGAGAGGAGATAGAGAGATTTCATTTCTAGAAGTTTTAAAAATTTTGGAATTGTTATTTGGCTAGAGTCTTTCCACAGAGTTGCAGAAAAACTTGTGAAGACTAGGACTCAACATATATCTCTTTCCACTAGATTGAAGGATAACTAGTGATGTTTATTGACTTATAGAGATCTAGATATTTGCATGGATTTACTTGCTATTGTCTAAGTTTTTGTTGTAGAAAATTAGTTCTCAAAAGTTGAGAAGCTTCCTACAATGGATAGAGAAGAATTTCATCTTCGATTGCCTGAAAGTCTATGTGCTTTCCTCATGCAGGGATTAGTTCTTTGTTGCAAAAAAAATAGATATTAAATATTGAGGAGAACCAAGAAGAAAGTATCCATAGAAGCTTGAAGATTGAATATCTTAGATTGAATATTGAGAAGAGAGAAAGAGGTCAAAGGAGCCCTATTGAAGATTGAAGATTAAGGAGACTTAAGAAGAAGATTCCCATAGAATATTGAAGACTGCAGATTGTAGATTGAAGAAAGTAGAAAGTAACTCTAGAAGGAGGAGACCCAAGAGAAAGGTCCCATTGAAGAACTTCTAGATTTGGAAGATATAGGAGGACTAGGAAAAGTCCTATTGAAGATTTGAGAAGTTACAAAATTTGAAGACCCAAGAGAAGAGGTCTCAAGAAAACTTGGAAGGAGAAAGAAGAAGAAGGCTAGAAAAAGCCCTACTAAAAAGTTGAAGAAGTGGCCATTGGAGGAGATTTGAAGAAATCTCAAGAAAGAAGAAGAAAGCAAGGAGAAGCTCCTAATAAAGAAGAATTTGGGACAATTATTACCATCCGAAAACAAGCCCAAAAGGAAAAAGGATTTGGCAAGAAGTTTTTCAAATTTTGAAAAGGATTCTAGAAGACCTCAAGACATTCAGATTCTTGAGAAGGAGGCCAAAAAATAGGCCAAGTTTGAAGTCAAAATTTGAAAAGGATATTGGAGGAGAAAGGAGCTAGAAGAGGCCACCAGATTAGAGAAATTTGAAGACTACCATTAAAATTTTGAAGGTTGATTTATGGAAGAGAAGATTGTTGATTTTGTAATAGAAATTGAAGAGTCATAGGCCAGCAAATTGAAGGTGACATATAGCTGCAAATTGGAGGAGTTTCCTAGCATATTCGAGAGAGTTAAGGATAAAAAAATGAAGGAGGAATTGGCTGCATTAAAATCTGAAAAATTATAGATTTTAGGACAGCAAGAGGAAAGCACTAATAGCTGCAAATTTTAGAGTCTAAGAGAACAAATTTGAAGGAGAAATAGGTAGCAATCTAAGCTAGCAAATTTAAAAATAAGGGCAACATTGGAAGCTAAAATATTGACAAGTTTAGGGCAGCAAAGCACAAGGAATTGAAGCTACAAAATTGATAAGGTTGAGGCAACAATTGAGTAGAAAGGAGAGCTGCAAAGTTTACAAATTTAGGGTAGCAAATAGGTGAACCAAATCACCTAGAAGACTAGCTACAAAAAGGAGGTGAATAGGTATGCAATATTGGTGCTATAAAATTTTATTATTTGAACATTCACATTAGTCAATTATAAAAAAATTTAAGCATTATTAAAGGTAGCATAAAGGATTTTAAGTTAAAGGTCTTCAAGTCAAGAAAGGAGGTAGCATTATCATCTTGAAACCTGCAAAATACATCAACACAAGATAGAGTTAAAAGTTGCTTGAAAGGAGAAATAAGAAGTAGATAGTGCTTAATGCATGTTATTTTTAAGAGCTATCAAAGTGCAATATTATTAAGCAAGGGAGAGAACGAATAGTGCACAAGAACAAGGTTGAGTTAGAGTGTCCAAAGACACCATAAAGCATAGGTAAAAGTTGTAGCAAGTCTTGGTGAAGAGGAGCCACCATATTAAAACAAATAAGGGCCATTTGATAAATTCAAGAAGGCAAGCTACAAAAGGAGACTTAAAAGGTCTCAAAATTTTGGTGCAATAAAGGTATTTTATCTAAGTTTAAAATAGATTCATTTCTAGTTTTTAAAAGCACCATATTTGGTTTTTTAAAGTAGCAAAATAAAGGCAAGAGTTGAAGTGTCTAAAGACACCAAAGGGGCACAAAAAGTTGTAGCCATTAGTGGTAGAATCACCAAGTGGAAAAGGAGAAGCCATAGAGTGAAGAAGAAAGAGTTGAATAAGTGCTCAAAGTTGGCATATTCAAGGTGTCTAAAGACACCAAATAGGGCGCTAAAACTCCAAGAAGGTAATGCCCACATTGGTTCAAAATCTATAGCAAAATAAAGAAGATAAAAATAATATAAGGATAGAGCCAAAGCAAGGACAAAGGTGCAAGTCTTAAGGAAGGAAAATAAAGCAAGTAACAAAGTTTTTACCCAGGTAAAGAGGCTTGTATATCTAGCAAAAATAGTGAAACAACCACCAAAGAAGAAGTGTTGAAGCACCACCAAAGGAGGAGCCACCACCATTGAAGAGGAGCATCCATTGAAGGAGAAGAGCCACCACCATATGTTGGAAATCAAGAAGTGCTCAATAGTTGCAAAAGGAAGACCAAACAATGTACGTTGAAAGAGAGAAGAGTTGGCAAAGAACATTAAGGAAAAGAAAGGAATATTGAGCACCAAAAGAAAGGTTACATGCAAGAGAGGAGTGGAGCCACCACTTGGCATAGAATAAAAGGGAGTGCTAACGTTCCAAACTAGTGCTCACTAAGAAAGGAGGCCACATATTATAAAGTAACACCTACATTATCCAAAGATTTGAGTAACATATAAAGTAATGCCTACACCACCTAACAGAGAAGAGCAACAAGGAGTAACATCCAAATATTACATTGAGTGCCATGTGGCATGTAAGGAAAAGAATATAGTCAGGTATGAAGAGCCCAAACCATTAATAGAGCATGCATACTAAGCATTCAAGGTCAAAGAATGTTGAAGAGGCAAGAGGAGGATAGTCAAAAGTTGAAAAGAGTGCCATAAAAAGGAAGAGTAATAAATGCAATGAAAGGACCTTGCCAAGCATTGAAGACTAAGAGGAGAACAAAGCCCAAATTAGCATGCAAGTTGTAGTCAAAGAAGAAGCAGACCGATACGTAGCGCCTCATCTCAAAGGAGGTATATTAACATTCAAATATTATTTGCATATTCATTAAGGTTAAGGAGGCATAAGGTTTATTAATTCTAAGGTTAAGTTTAGTTAATTAAAGCATGGAGATATAAGGAAATAAATTGGTAACCTTAGATGATTTATTGATTGATTAGAAAATCTATTGAAGTAAGGAGAATATAACTTGAGAGCCTTTTTGAAAATTGCATTATTTGAAGTTCAAGTATTGAAATATTTGCAAATAATTTAACTAGGAGGAATAAGGTTTTCTACATTGAAATTGAAACATTAAATTTGCAAATATCCTTTATTTTCTAAATTTCTAATTAGGGAGATATAAGGAGTTCAACACCAAATTAAATATCTTGAAATTTAGAAACTATATCATTGAAATTTAAAGGATATAGAAAGCAAAACATAAAGTTATTAGAAAGTTGGAAAACTACATTGAAATTAGTCTCTTGCTCAAATTAATGAGACATAAGGAATCCAACTCTAAAGTCTTGAAGATAGAAAATTTCATCAATTGAAAGTGCATTAAAATTATTTTTAGCTTTCTATTCACAAATAGGGAGAAATAAGGTGAAGAATAGTAGTTGAACATTAGGGAGATAAAAGGGATTCAACTCAAAGGAAAACTAAGAAAGCTAAGCACTTTATCAAGACCATAGTATATTCAAAACTAGGGAGATATAAGGTAGTCTACAAGTGTTATTATGGCAACAAATAAATTCATACTTTCAGAATCCCAACTTCTTAAAGGACCTAATTACACTTCATGGAAAAATAAAGTGAGGTCAATATTGATAGTTGAAAAGCTTTGGGATATTGTTAAAGGAGCAAAAACTAAACCTACTACAGGGGATAGAGAGATTTAGAAGTTTGAATAAGATGAAGCAAAAGCCCTCATGATAATAACATTTGCAATTACAGATGAAATACAACCATACATTAGTTCAACAACAACTTCTATAGAAGCTTGGAAAACTTTAGCCAAGATATTTGAAGGAAGGAATAAAGCCACTATCTTGAATCTTCAAACTCAATTGCATTCTCTAAAAGTTAATAGTGGTGAAAGTATAGAACTATTCCTAAGGAAAGTAGTAGATATAAAAGAAAAATTATTAACCTTAGGAGAAACTATTGAAGATAAGTTTCTTGTTCAAGTAATCCTAAGAGCACTTCCAGAAAGCTACAAGCATCTAGTCACATCTCTACAAATTCTAAGTAAAGATACATCATTTGATGAGTTAGTCAATATCCTACAAGAATATGAGGTGGAAAATTCAGTAAAATATGAAATGACTAACAATGCCTTAGTCTCAAAAGATAATCCACAAGTAAATGTTGCTTCATTCTCAAAAGGAAGATCAAAATGGAATAATAGATATTGTCAAGTATGCAGAAAGAAAGGACATAGTACCAATTATTGTAGATTCAATCCAAGAAATCAGTATCAAGAAAATCAAACAAATTTTGGAAGCCAATCGAGTAGGCCATTCCAACCAAGACAATATCAGAATCAATATAATCCACATCAACAATAATTTTAGCATCCATATACTTCTCAAAATCAATACAATCATCCTCAACTACAATATAGAGAAGGAAAACAAAAAGGACATTTAGTTCAAGAGATTCAAGAAATTCAGGAACTAGAAGAACCTACAGATGAACATGAAGTTAAAGCTCTTTCAACTAAAATAGTATTTCATGAAGATACTAATTATTTACTTGATCAGGATACAGATAGAGAGTACAAAGAAGAAAGTAGAAAAGAACTCAAGTTCTAGAACCAGGATGAAGACCACATTGAAGACTAAAGTCTTCAATAACCAAATAATGTAATACAATGGGGTGTTGGAATATATTACATTATTTGGTACATGCCAATGTACCACCTTGGGTACATCTTTAGATTAGGAATTTTGTCTTAGATTAGGATTTGAGTATTTACTTTATGCAATGTAATAAATGCACAAGTGTTAGAATGTGCAAAGTACTTGATAATGTAAATGTGCATGTAGTCCACATGTACATGAGTCATAGAATAGGAAGATGAAGAGTCATAGGTAGGTGAAAGGCCAAGAGACATATCTCTTTATATATAGGCCTTTGATAGAGTGATAGATAGAGAGAGTGAGCATAAAGGATAGTGGAGAATAGATAGGAGAGTGGAATACAAGTTAGACACAATGTAGAACTTGTATGAAGCATGGAGCATTTGAGATCTCCATATTTTGTATGAACATCCTATTTTTGTGAGATTTCATTAATGGTAGTTTTATGAGTTATTGTAGAAGTTTATTATAAGTTTTTCCTGCTTATTATATTGCCATTATCATATAGTTAATATTGCATGCTCATTTTAAGTTCTTGTGGTTGCATTTCCTTAAATATATAGCATCAAAAGCTAACAATTACAACAACACAATTTGGGTCTCAAAAAATGTAGCTCTAAACTCCTCAAGGCCAAAAGATGTTTACAATGTAACCCAAAAAACTTTACCCCTAAGTTATCTAGGATGAGAAACTATTACTCCTAGTAAAAGTAAATATTTGGGGGCATCTCTAACAAAATGATGCACCTCCAAATGTTGCATGCCTCTAATTATGCTTCTAAAAGGTTTAGAAGGCTTCTAAAATGAGTTATAGGATCATTACATGCCAAAATATCACTTTCCAAATATCTTCCTCAGTATTTATGTTTATCTTATTATCCCCTCTACTGGCACATGAGTGATTTGCTCTAGGAGGGAAGTAAATAACTCTATTTTGCTATCACTTTGCTCCTACAAGCCAGTCATTGTATTTTTCCTAGCGGATCGCTCTCAAAACAAATCAGTTTCCATGGAGCAAATTAACCCTGGTCTTTGACATAATAAAATTTGAGGGGTTTTGGAAGAAATTAATTGACAAATTTTACTATTTTGTGATCTTATATAATTGTGAATTACCCAATATAGTGACTTGTCACTATAATTATGTTATATGGTTATAAAAAATTTAAAATTTATTTTTAATATAGTTATATTTGATTAAAGCTATGATATTGTTATGTGTAGGTGAAATGTTTATATTTATAAGTAACTAGGGAGATATGATGGTATGCATTTTTTTAAGCTACCACTTAACAAAAAGTTTTTTTTTTTCAATTTTACAAAAGAAATAATTTGTTCGCTATAGTAGGAGTCAAGAAGGTATAAATGAGAAAAGTACGAATTAAATGGGAATGAAGTAAGGGAAAATTATGTTGGCAATTTTGGGTACCTTGAGTACATTGCCTTTGCTCAAGTATAGTTGTTGTCATTGATTTCAAAGGAGCTCTTGGTAATTGTTGTCTTTAATGTCAAGGAGTTCTTGAAGTGATTTGATTAGTTGTCCAAAGCATGTGTTTTGATGAAGGTTTCAGTATGATCAGTAAGTTTCTATGTAGCCCAGTTGCAAAAATATCAATAAAAAGACAAGTAAGAAGAAGTATGCAGAGTGGTAGCAAAACTGTCACGATTTCGTGACATGTTTTAGGAGAGAGAAAGCGCTGGCAAAACTGTCACGATTTCGCGACATCTTTGGAAGGCAAAGGCAAAGCTGGCAAAACTGTCGCGATTTCGTGACATGTTTGAGGAGAGAGAAAGTTCAGGAAAAACTGTCACGATTTCGCGACAAGTTGAGTTGACAGAGATGAGTTGCAGGAAGTGTCACGATTTCGTGACAAGTTTCAATGAAGTTGTACGGATGCAGAAAGTGTCACGATTTCGTGACAAGTTGAGTTGGCAGCTTACAGGTGGCGAAAGCATCACGATTTTGTGACATTTTCCAGTTTTGCGAGCAGTTGGCAGAAAAGTGCTTAAGGCAGCGAAAGCATCGTGATTTCGTGACATGTTCTAGTTTCGCGAGCAGTTGGCAGAAAAGAGCTTAAGGCAGCGAAAGTGTCACGATTTCGTGACATGTTCCAGCTTTGCGAGCAGTTGGCAGAAAAGATCTTAAGGCAGCAAAAGCGTCGCGATTTTGTGACATGTTCTATTTTTTCTAGTGCAAACCGAGAAAAGGTTGAAGAAGCAAGAAGTGTCACGATTTCACGACAGAGTTGTTGATGACGTCAGCAAAAGCAGATATGTCACGATTTCGTGACAAGAGCAGAGAAGAAGGCCTTGCAGACTAAAGCGTCATGATTTCACGACAAGAATCATGATGATGTCAACAAAGTCAGGAAGTGTCGCAATTTCGTGACAACAAGCTAGCAAAAGTGTATGGCAGGCTGTAGTGTCATGATTTCACGACAACAAACCAAAGAAGGCGCACGACAGGTAGTAGTGTCACGATTTTGCGACAGCAAGTAATACAAGGTGTACGGCAGACAAAGGCGTAGCGATATCGCGACATGTTTGAGTTTCACGCTAGAAAAGCTACAAGACAGCAGAGGCAGTTGAAGCCGACAGAGTTAAACTTTTCCAACGAAGTGTAAGGTTGTGCAGCCGAAAATTGTTTTAAGGATATACAGCCGACTAAGATCAAGAATTTAATCATGAATTATTGTTATATAAGGACTTTTTTTGAGTTTCAAATTGAATCGAATGTGTGTGTCGAATTTGCGCAAGTGAAGTCTGTTGTGCCCAGAGATCAGTCGTATCGAATTGATCAAAGTGTGCATTCGAAGTGCGACTTTCACAGAAGCAGAGTGGAGGAAGAAGTTTGATCGAGGAGAAGCAGACGGTGTGAATAGAGTGTTGTAGTGGCTGCACATAGGCGCATAAGTTGTTGTGCGATCGAGTGCTATAGTATTTACATAGACTGTGTAAAGAAAGCAGAGTGTGCGAAGACTACGCTGTGGTGGATATGCAATGGAGCAGAAGCTAAGTTGATAAGATAGTGCTACTGTATTTTTTGAAGATTGCACTACTGTGTTTGTGTAGAAGTTGAGAAGATAGTGCTGTTGTAATTTGAGAAGACTGTGCTGCTGTATTTGCGCAGACAGTGAAAAGTTGTTTTCAACCAAGTGCAAAAAATAACAGAGGAAGAGGACAATTGTGCCAGATCGAAGGACTATGTTTGGTGCGAGATAAGAGGACCAGCTTTGCAGTGACAGAGTTGAGGATAGAGATCTCCAGCCAGAGCAGGGAAGACAGGTGTCTTTTGTGGATAGAGTTCCACTTGCTAAGGTTATGGGGAGCCAAGTTTACCATAAATAAAATGACACAATTTTATTTAAAAGTCGCAGTCTATTAATTTCGAAACAGGGAGCTATTACAGTCAAATGCCGTGAAAAACAATACACAGTGCTTTCAACGTAAAATACAGCCACCGTCCTCTCTGTTCTCCCCCTCCCCTCTCAATCCGCCAAAGAAAATCCTTTTTAATCCTCCATGTCTCGATATGCATCGCCGTTCATAACCGCCTTAACGGCTTTTGAAACGGACATATGGAACGGCCTTAACGGCCTTTGAAACCGCCACCTGGAACGCCATCTGGAACGCCACTCGGAACTCCACTCAGAACTGCCACTTGGAACGCCACCTGGAACTGCCACGTGGAACGCCACCTGGAACTGCCACTTTGACTTTGACTGCAAGGTGTCGCGATATCGCGACACTTCTTTGCGTTTTGGCTCTGTCGGCCAAGGTGTCGCGATATCGCGACACTTCTTGGCGTTTTGACTCTGCCGGCCAAGGTGTCGCGATATCGCGACACCTCTTCGAATTTTGGCTGTGCCGGCCAAGGTTGTCGCGATATCGCGACACCTCTCTGTGCTTTGCTTTGCCGGCCAAAGTTGTCGCGATATCGCGACAACTTTGGTGTCGCGATATCGCGACCAAATTTTCACTTAGTCGATTTTGCCAATTTTAACTTTCGCCCGTGAGTTGCATTGCCATGGTGCTTCGGAATACGTCGCGATATCGCGACGACATTTTCGTCGCGATATCGCGACCATTTGTCGCTTCGGTCACGTAGCTCGAAATACGTCGCGATATCGCGACAACTTTGGTGTCGCGATATCGCGACCAATTTTACACTTGGTCATTTTTTCAAATTTTGAACTTTTTTTTTTTTTTTTTTTGGTGATGCAAGATTTCCTGCCTCGCCCGAGATGCTCCCCGCATCAGACACCCGGGGTAGATGTTTAGAAGTGATCCTCACTTCGGATGGTCGTAGGAAAACCCAAACGATCAACCTCTGATTTGGACAACCATGTGGCATCTTCGACAGGTCTGTTCTTCCACTTGACCAAATACTCCGAATATTGCTTGTTTCGGGTACTTCTGTCGGCACGAGTGTCGAGTATGTCTTCAATTGCTTCTTTGTCTGGAGTGGATGCAGGAATGTTCCATAGATCCGGACTGGGTGGTTCACTACAACTTCCTGCATGATATTCAACCAAGTCTGAAATATTGAAGATAGGTGAAATATTCAGCTCACTTGGGAGATCAACTTCATAGGCATTGCCTCGAATCTCGTTTGCCTATGATCCGAGCATGGTCCAAACTTCTTCATCTTCAACTTATTGTAAGTTTTCTTAGGAAAACGTTCCTTACGTAAGTGAACCATGACTTCATCCCCTACTTGGAATTCTTTGAAACGCCGCTTCCGATCTCGCTTCTGGCCTTGTAAGTAGCATTCATTTGACTGATATGTTGTTGTACCTCTTCATGTAAAGTCTTCATATGTGCTGCAAAGTCTTCAGCTTCAACACTGCACTTGTCCTGTTTTATCCATCGGTCTTAACTCAGAAGCGTTTCTAGGACTGTACCCATGCACAATCTGGAATGGTGATTTACCAGTACTGCGATTGACAGAATTGTTGTAAGCAAACTCTGCCTGGGGTAAAATCAGATCCCATCCCTTCGGTTTATCTCCTACCAAACACCGTAGAAGATTACCCAAACTTCGTTGACTACCTCGGTCCGTCCATCGATCCGTGGATGGTACGCTGAACCGAATTTCAAGTCTGTTTTCAGCTACTTCCATAAGGTCTTCTAGAAATAACCCACAAATTTGGTATCTCTCGTCCGAAACAATGCTTTGGGGTAGACCATGAAGTCGGACTACCTCCTTGAAGAACAAGCCGGCAATGTGAACCGCATCACTTGTCTCTCCGACATGGAATAAAGTGGGCCATTTTTGAAAACCTGTCAACAATAACAAAAATGGCGTCATTTCCACGTTGTGTTCTTGGCAGACCAAGAACAAAATCCATGCTAATATCTTCCCAAGGTCTCCCTGGTACAGGCAATGGCTGGTACATTCCCCGTATTCGGTCGACTCCTTTGGCCATCCGGCACACTCGCAACCCCCGCACAAATCTGGTCACATCCGGCCGCAATCGTGGCCAATGGTAATTCTCACTAACAAGAGCAATGGTCTTATCACGGCCAAAATGCCCCGCTAGTCCTCCACTATGCTTCTCTTTGATCAAATTCTCCCTCATGGAACTTCTGGGAATGCACAACTGATTCTGTCGAAATAGCATCCCATCTTGGATCATGAAATCTAACCACTTAGTGCGATCCACGGTAGTAGGAGACACACATGCGGTCCATGCCTCTCGCAAAATCTGGATCCGTTGGGTATAAACTCTTGAGTTCCTCAAACCCAACAACTCGCACTCTCATTTCCATCAACAAATTATGCCTTCTACTCAAGGCATCTCGCAACTCTATTAGATTTGCCACTTCTATGCTTTAGTACAAAGGTATAACTCTACGAGAATTCAACCCACTTCAAATGTCGTTGGTTAAGTTTACCTTGACTATTGATATACCGCAAAGCTTGATGGTCAGTATATAAAACAAACTCTTTGGTTAGCAAATAATGTCTCCATTTCTTAAGAGCCTGAATTATAGCATAGAATTCTTGATCATAAACAGAGTATTTCTTTCTAGCATCATTCAATTTTTCACTAAAATATGCAACAGGTTTACCTTCTTGACTCAACACAGCTCCAATGGCACTGCCACTGGCATCACAGTCAACCTGAAACACTTTACTAAAATCTGGAAGTGCCAGAATGGGCTGTTCTGTCACTTTCTTCTTCAATATATGCATGCTGGTATCTGCTTTGGCAGTCCACTTAAACTCTCTCTTATCCCCTCTCATAGTTTCTGTTAGGGGTGCACAAATCTCGCTAAAGTCTCTAATAAACTTTCTATAGAAACTTGCAAGACCATGAAATGATCTTACCTCTATCACATTCCTTGGAGCAGGCCATTCAAGGATAACCTTCACTTTCTCAGGATCCATTTTTAGACCCTCCTCTGAGATAACAAATCCCAGGTATATCAACTCTTTCTGTACAAAACTGCACTTCTGTATATTGATCAATAACTGGTCCTCACGTAGTTTTTCAAAAACTGTCTGAACATGCAACAAATGTTCAACCAATATGGTACTAAAAATCAGAATATCATCTAGATACACTATCACGAACTTTTCCAGGAAGTCACGCAATACTTCATTCATCAACCTCATAAATGTACTGGGTGCATTAGTCAATCCAAACGGCATAACTAACCACTCATACAAACCCTCTCTGGTTTTAAAGGCTGTCTTCCATTCATCACCCTCTCGAACACGTATCTGATGATATCCGCTCTTCAAATCAATCTTAGTGAAGTATTTAGCTCCACTCAAGCAATCCATGATATCGTCCATTCTGGGTAATGGAAAGCGATATTTAATAGTAATTTTATTAATGGCTCGGGAATCAGTGCACATTCGCCATTCGCCATTCTTCTTTGGTGCAAGTACTACTGGCACTGCACAAGGACTCAAACTTGCCCGAATCAAACCCTTCCTCAACAATTCTTGAACTTGTCGGCTCAATTCTTCATTCTCACCAGGAGACATTCTATGAGCCGCTTTGTTGGGTAAGCTAGATCCTGGTATTAAGTCAATCTGATGACTAATCTTCCTCATAGGCGGCAAACCCTCAGGCACATTGTCTGATATTATATCAAGAAATTCTGCTAACAGATGTTCAACTTCTGCTGGAATGTTAGTAGTATCTTCTCTTTTTACATTAGGAATTAATGCATAACACATTGAATCCCTCTTCATACCATCCAAAATTTTTTTGCCATCTACTAAACAAATTCTAGCATTATTGCATACCTTTTCCTCAACCTCCTTTAATGGCTTCAGTTTGTGGCGTACTCCATCTTTTGTCAGGGAATAGGTATTTGCATGTCCATCATGCGCCGCACGTCTATCAAATTGCCATGGTCTTCCAAGCAACAAATGGCAAGCATCCATCGGCAAAATATCACACAGGACCTCATCCCGGTACCTTCCAATTTTGAACTTGACCAAGCATTGTTCACTGACCAATGCTCTATGATCCTTCTGCAACCATGCAATCCGGTATGGATGCGGGTGCTGTTTTCTTTCTAGCTTTAATTTAGCTACCATTTCCTCATAAACCAAATTATCTGTACTACCATTATCAATAATAATATTACAGATTTTACCTGAACATTTACACCTTGTGCGGAACAGGCTTTTCCGTTGATCTGGTTCCTTCTCTTCATTCAACAAAGTTCTTCTGGTGATCATCACTTCTCTGTGCTCTACTTCTTCGTAGTGCTCGGATTCAACACCATCCTCAGCAACTGCAGCTCTGGCATTTCCTTCAGGCCTTCTGTTTGGTGCTTCTTGGTGTTTGGGACACTCATACGATCGATGCCCTTCTTCTCCGTAATTAAAACAGGTTCCACGAAATCGACCTCTGCCATATCCGCGTCCACCTCTACCTCTGCCCCTTTGATAATCATTGTTCTGATTACGGGGTCTATAAGCATTCTCCTCCTTCTGTTCCTGGCGGTTGCTGGTTTCACCATTCTATTTTTGATCATCATATTTAATTCCACTGGTTCTTCCACCAGTTCTTCCACCACGACCTCTTCCTCTTTGCTTGTTGTCAAATCTGCGATTCAGTTTCTCTTCTACTTTCAGAGCAAACTGATAAGCATCTTCAATGCTGTTCATTCTAACCAGACTCAATTCCTCTTGCACGCTGGTTCGCAACCCATTTATGTAACGGGCTACTCTTTCCTTAGTTGCTTCCGTATGACCGGTTCTAATAGAAATTTTAAAAAATTCCTCGGTATACTCTTTGACAGTTTTGCTGGACTGTCATAAACTCTGCATTTTTCGCAGCAGATCTAATTCGTAATGCTTGGAATAAATTGCCGTTTCAATTTTTCCACCATGCGATCCCATCTGGAAATCTTCTCTTTGCCTCTACGATTTCTTTCTAATTGCACTCCTTTCCACCAAATGCCAGCATGTCCTTTTAATTTTGTTCTGGCAAATTTTATTCGATGAGGGTCTTCAACGTCCTCATAATCGAAATATTCTTCCATGTCATTAATCCAGTCGATTAATTCTTCTGGATTTAAATTTCCAGCATACGTAGACACGTCAATTTTTGGTCTTTTTCCAATCTGCGAAATGGCTTTTATCATTCGCGATTCTGCGGCACTCATTTCCTCTTCTTCCGCTTCGGACGGATCTTCAACGCCGTCATCATCGCTGCGATCTTCTCCTCTCGGCTCTATTCCCCTGCGCAACTCTTCCTGCAATGCTAACACTTGTCGCTGCAATGCACGAAAATCACCTTCAGGAACCACGTTCCTTCCAACGCCATGATTTCTATGCGGTGGCATTCTGTCTCACGTTTCTCAGAAAAACCCGTAACCCCGATCCTGGTGTGAGTTGCCTCCCGTTCGGCGCTTCTGCTCGACACGCTCAAAATCTTACGGCTCTGATACCACTTGATGGGGAGCCAAGTTTACCATAAATAAAATGACACAATTTTATTTAAAAGTCGCAGTCTATTAATTTCGAAACAGGGAGCTATTACAGTCAAATGCCGTGAAAAACAATACACAGTGCTTTCAACGTAAAATACAGCCGCCGTCCTCTCTGTTCTCCCCCTCCCCTCTCAATCCGCCAAAGAAAATCCTTTTTAATCCTCCATGTCTCGATATGCATCGCCGTTCATAACCGCCTTAACGGCTTTTGAAACGGACATATGGAACGGCCTTAACGGCCTTTGAAACCGCCACCTGGAACGCCATCTGGAACGCCACTCAGAACTCCACTCAAAACTGCCACTTGGAACGCCACCTGGAACTGCCACGTGGAACGCCACCTGGAACTGCCACTTTGACTTTGACTGCAAGGTGTCGCGATATCGCGACACTTCTTTGCGTTTTGGCTCTGTCGGCCAAGGTGTCGCGATATCGCGACACTTCTTGGCATTTTGACTCTGCCGACCAAGGTGTCGCGATATCGCGACACCTCTTCGAATTTTGGCTGTGTCGGCCAAGGTTGTCGCGATATCGTGACAACTTTGGTGTCGCGATATCGCGACACCTCTCTGTGCTTTGCTTTGCCGGCCAAGTTGTCGCGATATCGCGACAACTTTGGTGTCGCGATATCGCGACCAAATTTTCACTTAGTCGATTTTGCCAATTTTAACTTTCGCCCGTGAGTTGCATTGCCATGGTGCTTCGGAATACGTCGCGATATCGCGACGACATTTTCGTCGCGATATCGCGACCATTTGTCGCTTCGGTCACGTAGCTCGAAATACGTCGCGATATCGCGACAACTTTGGTGTCGCGATATCGCGACCAATTTTACACTTGGTCATTTTTTCAAATTTTGAACTTTTTTTTTTTTAACTTTGAACTTTTTTTTTTTTTTGGTGATGCAAGATTTCTGCACTGCCCGAGATGCTCCTGCATCATAAGGGCAAAGGAGATAGAGGTCTTCTAGAGGATCACCAGCAAAGCAGAATTAGGGGAAGGTATCTCCTTTGAGTTGAAGCTCATAAACATTGTAATCAGGAAGGATTCCCAGAGGACTTTGATATAACTTTTAGAGAAAATTTTTTATCCGTGGAGTAGCCCACTTTGGGTGAACCATATTAAAATGGGTCTTCTATGTGTGATGTTTTTTGTCTTGTTTAATATTATGTTGATGCCACTGCTATCTGAAATTAAAATTATTAAATGGTTAAATCTTATACTGTTCACCCCCCCCTCTTAGTATAAGTTCATGTTCTTCAAATTATGAGGAAGAGGAATAAGTATGCATTTCCCTCTTAAGAAACAAAAAAATTCAATAAGTTACTTAGGATTGAATCAAGCCCTGCTTGTATTACATGGTGATTATGTTACCATGGTATTTTAGAAAGTCAAGTTATTGTGGTATCACATCCAATTGTATTATCATGACACCATGGGAATTGTACCCTAGTGATCTCTTTATGATCCAAATATTCTCACTAGAGGTATTTCAACCCCATGGGAATAAAATAGTAATTTTTTTTATTTTTATAATAACAATAATTTACTTACTATAGTTACAAAGAGGTATTTAGATGTGATTCAAGACAAAATCAATCTCAAAGGAGACTATCATGAAAACATAATGAATAACCCAATGCCTATAAACTCAAACATTATAACCAATATTTTTAATTGGTTGTGTGAGATTCAAATGGGCCCCAATATATTACATCATAACCATATAATAGTATTAAAATGGCTTGATTATTATACAAATATCACTTGCTAAGATTTGAACTTGGGTATTTTCCTTAAAAGTAGAGGAGTTTAATTGATTGAGATAATATTATATTGATAACATTATAACTAATAACCATTACATAGAGTATATTTAGTTGACAATTCAATAATCAAGATAAAATGGCATTAGCTTTAGCTCAACCAGTTAAATTCCTCTAATTTCTTGAATAAGACTTAGGTTCTAATCTCACCAAGTGATACATGCATATTAACCAAATTGTAATACCACTATGTGGTCTTGATGTAATACGGGTGAGACTCGTTTCAATATCATATAACCAATTAAAAACAATTCAATAATCAACATAAATAATGTATAATAAGTATACTTAATCATGGTAATAAAAAATAATTAATTATATCTCAAACTTGGTTAAACCTTGTGTTACTCTAGCTCCATAGGTAAATAAAATTTAAATTTGATCAAGTGGAATTTTGTTGATCCTATAGAATTATGGTATCTTTGTGATATTGTAGCACTACTATAAGTGCTATAGTGACATTACATGCTAGCATACAATGATGCTATACTAATACATATAAACTATGTTAAAGCATCAATAAAGCACTAAATAGCACAATAAAACAATAAAAATCCACAGAAACATAAATTTTAATGCTACATCCTAGAAATTTAATAATGATTATATATTCCTCTTATTATCATCCATTCATCCAACTAATTATTTAGTATATAGTACCACCATAAAATGCATTTAATTATCAATTTATGTTGCCAAGGATAACCATAAAAAACTAACATATACTCTACCTTGAGTGCTTTCTATATTGGGGTTGCCATAATACGTAATGATGGACCATGACACCTTCATTTAATTATGATCCTATGCAAAACTAGTTCCATAATATTTAACGTTTCCTATGTATATTGATCTCTCTTAGTGTTAGATTGTGTCACTCAAAATATCAATTATTATATTTATCCACTTGACCATGAGAAATACCCTATTCAACAACCATCTCAGTCATTCCCTACTTTCATATTTATTTGTATTTGTTCCTTTATAATCGTAGTCTTCACCATCATTTCACATTTCCTATACATTTTTGAATCTCTTAATGGTAGCTTATGTCACTTGAAGAATCATAAATATCATCTTGTTCACTCAACCATGAAAAATTCTTTAGTCTACAACCATCCTTTTCCTTCCTCAATTTCACCACTTGCTTCTATTGCTTATGCTTTTTTTTGTTGAATAATAAGGGGTTGTACTTAGGTCTCCCACCCTTGACAAATTACAACTCTCTTTTCTATATCTTGAGAGTTTCCAAATATATACGCTTCTCATATCAATTGAGATGCTATAGCTAGAAACCTACATCATTTTACATAAAATTTCTGAATTCTTAATTTTTTTTTTGGATCTTTTCAATTTTCTGTATGAATACAAATATTCCAAAACTCAGCATCCTTCTTGACATTTTTCTATAGCAACTTTCACAATACCAAAACTTCACCTCTACTATCTATGCATTGCATCTTAGTAGAGTAATATTTTCAAAACATCGCACTATCATAGTCCGCTTTATGAAATCTGGATTGCTATTTTCCTTCCTAAAACATAAGTGCAACCACAAAAATATTAATAAATATTTTATATGAAAACATATTATTGTTACAAAATAAATATATAATACCAATGGAAAACATTAAAGTAAATCTTAATAATTATTTGATTCAGGAAATCAATATTTTCTTGTCAGCTTTAGCTAAACTTACTACTTCCTCTAAAAATGGAAATGAGAATTTAACTTCATGATCCTCAATCAAAACCCTTCTATTGGCTAGCCTATTTGCACTTTTTTTCCTTCCCTTAAAGTATGTGTAAAAATGATTTCTTCAAACTCTTTAGCAAGATCTTGAATTTTTATAATTATCTCTTGTATGTTCCATGGATCCTTTACTTTCCTCAAAATTGCATTTATTATTATGATAGAATCACCTTCCATCCATACTCTTTTCCATTTTATTTATTTGCATATTTTTAATGCTTCTAAAGCTGCACAAGCTTCAACTTCATTATTTGTCTTAAATCCACTATTGAAAGCATAATGAGACAAAATCTCTCCTCTATTATTTCTAAATATTTCTCCTCTTGTTGGTCCTGGATTTCCTTTAGATGCTCTCCTATTGCTTATGTTCACTCCAAAATAAATAATATTTACCCGTCTATTCAAAAATGATGTGATTATTTCTAACTATCAAAATCTTGATTAAGGGCAACTACTCTGATTATGACAAGCTTAAAAATTAATGCCTTTATTTAGTGAATGAAATCAAAATCATACTTCTACAAGTTATTTTGCACTATTCTACTCATAATATCATCTCTTGTATACATTTAAAACATGTAAAACTATAATATCTCTCACACATGCTCATTTATCCACCACAAGCTATTTTATATGACAAGTTATTATTGCATATGAATCCAAATCCACTTATAGTATAAATCATCAAGAAACTTGAACAAAAAATAATTTTTTCCTCTTCAAAATTCTTCAAGGTCTAAATCAATGGTTCAAATTAAATTTGTACCTTTATACCTTGTATTTTATGTGGATCCAATACTATCCCACAATTTCTAGATCTTTATTCTTAATACATATTAACACGCACCTTTTTGTAATAGGTGCATCATGGTCCTAGAAACAAAACCAAAAGTGTTAGCCTCCAAGTTTTTTATATGTTGTATACCACATCATCTACCATAATTTATTAGAGAGTTCTTAGTATATCATGTTGAGGTGATCTCACCTCATGGAAAATGGGGCTTGTAGTCAATGAGTGTGATGTTTATAAAAGACTTGGCTACTTTTCATTGTTGACCATGACTATTCTTTTGACATCAAGATAAGGGCTAAAAGAAGACTTTGAGGTACCAACATAAAGGACTTCAAAAATTCTATCATGTGATTAAGATAAAGTATTCATGTATATAAGACATCTTTAACTCTCAATAATACATCAATTTGACCGATTTTATTAGGGAGATAATATAGATAGACTCCATATTCATGACATAAGATCAATGTAATATGTGCACATGAAATTAATAACCAATACCATAATATGAATCATGAAACTATTTTTCCATGTTATTTAGCCTAAAATTTAAGCTTTCACTTAGCAATTCAACACATAGGAACCATGGATTTAAAATTTAAAAGCTATTTATTTTTAGAGATTAAATATGATAAATAATTAAGATAAGAAAAGAGATAAACATAAGAAAATACTAGCAAGGACCAAATTTTAAATTCATTTGTATTTATTTGTTATTCCTAACACCTTATCTCCAATTTGAGGTCCATTTTGAAGGTAAATATAGAGTATTTTTCTCCTCTATATTAAGAGAATAACATCCCTTCTTCTCAAGGATTGGTGTGATTCTTTCAAAGGTTGTCATTCTAGCCTCTATGGATGTAATATCTATAATAAGGTCCTCCTTTGAGATATTCATAGATGTTTTATTATTATTATTATGGTAGAGGGAAGGGGTTTTGAGAGGCTCCCCAAACCTTTTACGCTTTCTTTTATAGATTAAACATTAAAGCTCCAAAATTGAAACAAGAAAAGAGGAGACAAAACACCCAACTTAGGAGCCACATAACCTTTTCAAAGAAAAATTAAGCTTTTTCTATTTTTTTATACATGTTTCCCACCCTTTACTTTTCATTTTATTTTTAGTTGCTCTAGCCTTTTTCAAACATGCAACATACACACTATAAAATTTTAAAAATATATAGGCTCAAAAAACCAAACATAATATTGAACTCTATAACTCTATAATTAACAAGTATTCATCACACAAAGAAAATCAATTATTTAAAATTGAATTGATTGTACAAAATTATCTTATGACAAAAAAATATGAAATCATTCAAACTAAAATTTAACTAGTGCAAAGAAATAATAAACAACGCAATTAGAAAATAAACTTTTAATATCCTCAAACCCTTATTGGGACCAACAAATCACAAAAAAAATAGAGAATCGTACTCCTCTCATCAAAATAAAAATCACAATAAGTTTTTTAAGTAGGCTTTATTTGAGTTGATTACAATTGTAAACACTATTTTTTATGGTTGTAGTTATATAATTATTCGTATTTGTTATCAAGTTATTTACTTAAAGTTGTTGAATGAACCCCTCTCACATGGAAACCAAATATCTTATCTCTATATCAACCATCTTTAGATAAAAGTGAAAGCATAGAACTCTACAACATGGATACTACTAGAAGGTCAAGATTCATACCTTCATATCCATGCATTATTTTGTGCATACCAAGACAAATTTATTTTTAATGGGAAATGGATTTTAGCTTATAATGAGTCTACGACAACTAAACTAGGGTTCCATTACCCACCACTCATATATTATGCCTCTATGTGCATTGATACTTGAACTCAACTCTTCTTTGTAGAAGATGACCCATCTCAACCACTCAATCTCATGCCAATATACTAAATTGTAAATGTTTGGTAAAGCTTATAGAGAATTAGAGGGTGGGTTTTAATCCATAATATGGGTGCATTTAACCCTAGGTCTATTTCCACTTGACCTTAGGTCCATGCATTGTCATAAGTTCAATCCCTACCTCGAGGTGTTCTCGTGGATCCATAAGGTTAGATACCCATGGGATTAGAACCTTAGCTTATAATGTGAAATTGTTCACCCTTCATTGCTTGCTCTAAGCATATTGGGATAGTAGGATACAATTATTATCTACTGATAATAAAATACATAATTCTAGCAAAATTGTCATCTATGCATTAAAATATATCACACTAGATATTTTTCTTATGTCTAATATGTACCTATGTTGATGTCACATTGATGTTTGTCTTATATAAAGTTTTAATTTATTAGGTATTTAGTATGAGTTTCCACCAATCGTATGTAGTTTATATTTATCATTTGAGATTATGCTATCATGAACTTTCTTGATGTCATTGACATATGTTAATGTTTGGATTAATTTCATAATGTATCAAATTCAACAAATCGAGACTAATCTCCATGACTCTATATTATCATATTGGCCACTAAAGAACAAGTAAAATTCTCAAATATGAAATTTAAAAATTTTAAATTAACATTTTTTTTAACCTATCCTATCTTCAATAAGGTTAGGTCCAACTTGAACCTGTTTTATAATGCCATTATTTCAAAACATTTTATCCTTCAAAAATCAAATTAATTCTTGGTCTTTTTGTTTCCATTGTATTTAAATATAGAAATAATATTTTAAAGGAGATAGCTTTGTTTGTTTTAATTCCTTTTATATGTCCAATAGACCTTGTTGGTCATGAAAGATGATAATAATATTATCTTTATCATTTGTTCTACAAGTTGCTCATCAATTGGCATGTACATATCATTAGCAAATTGCTAAAAAACATGTCTAATTTCACCCTTACATAATGTAATATTTTTTATATTTCTTAAGAAAATCACTTAACTATTATAGGAAACACATTTGACATGGTGCTAGTTCATCCACCATCATAGCATTGAGTAGTCGAGTTTGTTTCATAAAAATATGACCATTTTGTTCTTGTACATGGTTTTAATAATGAGTAGGTTTATATAGGGTGCCACATGTGGATGTGCAACACCTTATGTAAAAATATCTCTAAGGTATTTTTTTATGTATATGTATATCGGTGTGTAGGTAGTTATATGGTTACCTATGTTTTCCCTTGATGATCCTCTTGCATATATGCATTCCTCACTTTCCTGAAGAGTCATTTAAGACATTGGATATGTACATTATATTGCTACATATTGTCTTTCTAATCTAATGTGCATATTGTATCAACATTATATGAGAGATATTGTGTGTACTTTATGGATTGTATCAATGTTAGAATATATTTTGTAAGTTATTTTGATTTATTTCTATTTTATGCAATTATATATTATTTTTATTAATTGTGTATAACAAAAATTTGTATGATACATTTGCATTATCATTGTAATGAGTCTAAATTAAGTGAACATTATGACAAAGAGTGAATGTGACAAAAATTGAATAAGTTATAATCCACAAAGTGGATGTAGAAAATAATAAATGAGAGGTGAGCCTATGAAAACCTGAGTAAATCATGCAATATATAATGCAATTAATCAATGAACATGAACATCATAAATATGACATAAGTAGGGATGCAAGACAAGTTCAATAGAACCATGAGAGACCTTCTCATAGATAAAATTTTAGAAGTCAATCCTTCTATAAAGGCTCATCATGATGAGATAATGGATGGTATACAAACACCTATGCACATTATTTTTTAATGAAAACATATAAATAATAACGATGATCTTGTTCCAACTATTTGGTTGACAAAGGAAGTCTTATTGCTATAAATACAATGCATATGACCCCTCATGAGAAGGAAATTCTTGAAATAAAATATGGTTCTAATAAAGAAATAAGTTTGAGACATGTGGATCAAACCTAGAGAGATACATTATTGTGTTGATGAAGATGAATAAAAAATATTAATGAATACATGTACACAAACAAGAAAATTTATGTAAATATTGTTCATAGAGGTAAATTCCACATAGAAAAAAATATTTACATAGATGGAGTTCATACACAAAAATGTTTATGATGGAGGAACTCACACAAGTGAGAAAAATACATACAAGCGATCCTAATATCGACACAAGTTCAAGAAGGAGGTTTTGGAGGTGCATGAAATGAAAGTGTGAATACAAGACAACTATAGAAGTGTATGTCAAGTAATGATGTAATTTCAACACTCAACCATACATATATTTATGAATAAGGTTATGAGATATCAATATAGACATCAAGAGTGATGAGTGTCATTTAGTTCATCATTTAATCATTATTTATCAATCCGGGCAGGTGTCCTAAGGTTGTTTACGATAGTTAGTTCAAGCAGATGTAAGACATTCTATTCAAAAAATGGCTTTATTGGCAGAACAGTTAGTGTTTGTTGGGGGTTCTTCTGTCACTCTAAACCCTATGAACTGAAAGGAAACTATATTATGCTTGCTGAAATAAAATTGTAGAAATAAAATAACTGTCAAAGAAACCTATTTACTTTTGCTAAATCTGAAAATGCATTCAAAAACTAAATTAAACTTGTTGAAATGAAAGTTGCTGAAATTAGAATTGCAAAAAGTAAACTAATTAACTTTGCAAAATAAAAGAACAGAACGGAAAATAAACTTAGAAATGATAACTCAAAAATAATAATAAAACTACAAACTCTGAAACTAGAAATGATTTCAGCAAAATAAAGAAATGCAGGAAAAATGACAGGTTTCCTATTTATTCTGCTGCAGACGATTTAAACAAGAAAACCTAGTGAAAAACCTTCTTCGCTCCCGGGAGTGGCCCTTGCTCCCTGGTTCGGGAAGAAGGTGAAAAATTAGCTCTGGCTTACTACTTAATCACTCCTTCAATCATAAAACAAAACTGATAAAAACTGCACTTTTTATTGAATCAAAAACATGTAGAAAAATTCTACATGTTACTGCTATAGAAATCTGATTTTTCACAATATTCAGAATTATCCTAATTGCAATCCTAATTCTCCTTAGCTCAACCCATATGGGAGCTGGTTATTTAATCTTACAAACATGCTAAATCAGGTGTGGAATGATTCTAATTTTAGGCATTTTAGGAATGTTGTTGAAACTGCATTCCTAAAATGCGAGAATATGGTTACATGAATGAAATCTTTTTGTTGCACATTTGCTGGAGGTCTTTTGCATTGAAAAAGGTGCACAATAGATTCACATAATTGTCCTTAACACTCTCCTACAATTTTTCCACCTTTCCTGAGTTGTTCTGGTCAAAACTGTGCTTTTTCGGTTATTCCGGAGTAGTCCTGTTATTTCGAAGCAGTATCCCTGTTGTTCCAGAGCAGCGCCAGAATGCCTGTTTTCAACACAGTTTGTGGTTATTTTGTCGAGCATTTGGTGGATCAGACTTGGAATTCTTTCAACAACCTATTCACACGTTCTTTTAAGTTGAACTTGACCAAATTCCAAGCCATGCACATCTGGCTGGAATTTGTCCAAGTTAAAATGGTCAAAATACAGTTTTGCACAGATTGTAGTTTTGTCCTGTTTTTAGTGCTATTTTCTGCATTTGACAACTTTAGAGAGCATGATATGAATGTTATATGTCCCACACGTGATTGCACTAACACATTTCACAATAAATCATTATTTATCAACAAAACTTATGTAGAAAATACAAAAAATTAGTAAAAATAGAATATTATGCTTCTAAACAATCAAACATGTAAATAGTAGTAAATATTGTATTTCATCAGCAGAATTAACATCAAAACATGTCAAAAATGTCTATTAAGGATGTCTAAAATAATAAATAATGAGGCAATTTTTGGCCTCATCATTCCCCCCAACTTATTCTGATGCATGTCCTCATGCATTCTGTGAGGCTACAATAGAGCAGAGATCTTTGTCCAAGACTCTCTCTTGGTAGCTAAACTTTGGACCAGGAATCCTGTAAAAACCTCTGATTTCCTTTATCTGCTTGAGCCATGCTTGAAATTGATCATCTGGCTGAGGGTCATCATAAAAAAACCATGGAACATGGGTGATTACAATGGGCAATCTGTATCTTAATCCTATCCACTAATGTTGCAGCTGCTGAATAACTTGCATGATACCTTCAGCTCTTCTTTTTGACCACTGCAAGTTATTGGGGGAGATAGGTTCTTTCTTCTACAAAGAAATAGATAACTCTCCCCAACGATTTTTACAGGCTACTAAAGCACTATTAAAATGCTGGTGAGTAAAATTCTGAAAATTGACTAAGCATTCCTAAAGATTGGTTTCATAAATTTTTCTCACCTTTTCTTCCCTCATCATAGTAAAATGTTGATTGGCTGCAGCCCTGTAATTATAGTGAATTGGCCTCAGATATAGTGTTGCATTTGCCTCATTTTCCTTAGTCATCTGCTTTTGCTATTCCCAATATTCCTGATTTTGCAGAGTGGACATGAAGGCTCTCAACTGAATATCCCCTGTAAAAATGTGAGGTAGGAATGTGTCATCACCGAGCACAAAGAAGTCATGTAAGAATAACTCACACAGCAGATTTTTCTATTATGTTGGGCTGTGCAGGTAGGCATCCACAAATTCTTCAAGGTCTTCCAATTTGTATGGCAAATTAGAGTGGATTCTCATAATTTGCCAACGGATAAACCTTTCTCTGAGGATTAAGGTATAAAACCTTGCAGGTCTTCTGCATTGGACTAAACACTCTACATTCTGACAGATATCTTGCACCTGGTTCTTCAATTTGGTTATTTCTGCCTCTTTAGCCTCACATTTTTCTTCCAAAGGTTTCAAAGCTAAAACATTTTCTTCCAACCTTTGGCATTTCATCATCCACTTTGATAAATCTATATTATACTCCTCAAGTGGAACCATAAGGGGATTGCGGACAGGTTGCTACATTTGAGGAACAATATTAACCTGCACCTCTTTGTCAGTCATGTCAACCTTGACAGAATCTATTTGTGTCTCCTTTTCTTCTATTTCTGCCAAAGGCAAGTTGACCTGTACCCCTTGTTCCTTTGTTTCTATCATAGGTAATTCAGTTTGAATTCCTATGTCCTGTGTTACTATGAGGGGTACATATGGTTCAATAGCTATAGCAAGAATTGAGGAGATATGAAATTGTTCCTGTCCCTGTTCTCCTTCAATATCAATTACAGGTTCCTCCCTGATTGGTGAGTCTACTGCATGTGCAGCTATTGCTAATTCTAACAAAATGTCAGCCATTTGAGTGTCATGCATAGTTTCATCAGGTTGTGGCTCTAAAGATGCAATTTTAGCTTTTAAAATTGCCACTTCCTGCTGCAAAATTGCAATCATTTGATCTTTTTCTAAAATAGAAGCTTGACACTTTTCTATCCAACCTGTTTGTGTTTTCACCACACTTCTTGCCGCAAATAGCTGTAGTTGGATATCTTCTTCTTCTTCTGCCTCTGACTCCTCCTTAGAATCAGAATTTGTATAATCCACTAAGGTTACTTTAGGGTTGGATGTTGGTTCTGTTATGTTTGTAGCTGCAGGTTCTGTTGATTCTGCTAGGTCTGTCTCTGCTGCTACTGCTTCTTGACCTCCTTGGTCAGATGATGTTTCACCCAATTGAAGTCTTGTAGACCTTCGTAATCTTTGAACAAGAGTCTTTCTTTTTCTTGTTTTGGGCATTTCTTGAGCAGATTCTCCTGGTTCTGCTTCATCAGAGCTATTGGACTGCACAATAGTCACATCTGCTAAAAATGACACCCTTCTACGTTTTTTAGCAGAGTCTATTCTAGCATGCCTTTCTCTTTGTCTTCTAGTCCTAGAAGAGGGAGGTCCCTGTGGAGAGGATGGACCCTCTTTTTGGACAGACTCTATCTCAACCATTGGCTCAGGTGTTTCTATTTCCTCCTCTTCAATGCTAGGGTTTCCAATTTGTTTTGTAGATCTAGGGCTTTCAATTTGTTCTGCAGATCTAGGGCTTTCAATATCTTCTTATGCTCCAGCTGCAACTGTAGGGTTTCTAGTTTCATCCCACTGAGCAAAGAATCTGCCAAAGCTCTGCAAATTACCCCTAAAGTGATGTTTACAGATTATTTTAATCAAACCATGATGCCTAGGGGTTCCTTTTCCTTCCTGATATTTCTTGGCCATAGATTTTAAATTTTCATAAAAATACAGGGGAAAATTAACTTTGAATTCAGGGTTTGTGTGGCCATATCTCAAATAAGTTAGAATTCTCATATGGTGCCCTGACAAAACAACATACTGGCCTTCACAAGTAATAAAACTAATCATCCATTCGACTACTTCATCCCAGGGAGATTCCAAACTTTCCATTTTAACTCCTTTACAAATATTTTTACTCATGACATACTCAATAGGTTTATCATTTTCTGCCCTAAATTGGTTGGCCAATTCATTTAGGGTATTCCTAGCTGTTTTTCCAAGATTAATTCCTTGCAAAGGAAATTCAGTAATTTGGCTCAAAACATCTGGAGTTACCTAGATTATCATGTCGTTGATGTTGATCTTGTTATTTCTGAAGGTCCGTGCAAATTCTACGGCCAATCCCTCGGAGTTCCCATCAAATTTTTGCAAAAATGGCATAAACCCTCCATCGGTGAAAATTTGCAGCAGCGCAGGATTTTCCAGTATGAAGCTGGCATTTTCTGGTTCACTTCTGTTCTTCCTGTCGCCCATTTTCTTCTGCTCTGCTCACGAATATCTTTCTGAAATGCTGGAATGACAGTTCTAGGGCACATGCACTGGAATGACGGTTCTTGCACCGAAACAAAACATGTCAAATCAACTTATTGATTTGTTTTTTTTTAAACCGCGAGAATATGCTGAAAATGAGGAAAAATTAGTTCCAATGCAAATTACACGATCACGATTTGCTGAGTTGGCATCAATTAATTTGCTATGAATTTTTCAATGTTCTTTGATGTGTGTGTCGTGATTACGCGAATCGCGAAATCATGATATCTAAATATCCATGGATTTCGAAAATCACGTGTTCCATAATCACTTGCCATGTGTTCCTGCCTGAATTTTTAAAGAAATGTCAACATATTCCGAAGCCCTGATATTCCGAAGTAAATGTCGTTATTTATTCATTTCGGAGCATATCTGTCAATACTTATTCCAAAGCACAACCGTCATTACTCATTTCGGAGCACAACTGTCACGGAGCTTTTGATGTTCCAAAGCATTTGATGTTCCGAAGCTCCAGCGCTTCTGTTCCGAAGCAGTGGTTATTCGAAAGCAAATTTCATTCCGAAGCATATGTCATTCTGGAGCATATGTCATTCCCCTTTCCGTTGACTAATTTAGACATCCCCAATTTTAACCTTATGAATGCTTTAAATGCTAATCAAGTGAATCTATACACTACATACCTTAACTATTTACAATATTTAAAATGTAAAGAAACACATACCTGTCTTGACTACCTTTCTACATTTTGTACAATTGATTAGCTTTGCTGATCTTTTCTTCTGACAAGTGCAGTACTGTAATTCTAAAAAAAACACAAACAATGTGGGTGATGGCAATGACAATGGTGGTGAATGACAATGGCGAAAAAATGATAATTCTAAGGAATGGATGGTGATGGAATGAATGGTGATGGAATGGATGGTGATGGAATGGATGGTGATGGAATGAGTGTTGATGGAATGGAACTCAGTAAACATGCCAGATAACTGGTTTTCATGTAAACCAATTTTTTTTTTTTTTTTTTGATAAAAACTATACTATACTATTGCTGCTTCAGTGGAAGAAGGGAATTCTTCCATTATGTGCACATCCAAGTGCTCTATTTGTTTTTAAAATTCATTTTTAGTTAGTGGCTTATGGTAAATCCGGAGACGATGTCCATTAACCACTAACTTCCTTCATGAATCATCAATTGGTGAGAGACGAACTGCTCCATTCGAGAAAACCTCTTCAATCTGATATGGTCCAAGCCATCTTGTCTGCAACTTCCTAGGAAAATCTTCATAGCGGGAGTCAAACAGTAATGCCCAATCCCCTTGCTAGAATTTTCGTTCTTGGATATGGCTATCATGCCAGACTTTACGTTGTGCTTGGATCATCTCGTTCTGATGCAAAGCGTCTCTTTGTATTTCATCCAGTGCATTGAGTTGCAGGATTCGGTCCGTTTGTGCTTGTGACAAATCAATACCAACTTCCATAGCAGTTCGAAGAGTTAGTAATTCAAATTCAATGGGTAAAAGGGGTTTTTTACCATAAACCAATTCAAAAGGGGTAAATCCCGTAGTGGATTTCCAAGTAGTGTTATAAGCCCAAATTGCTTTAGGTAACTTTTCTACCCAATTCCTTCTATGAACTGCTACAGTTTTGGTTAATATTTTCTCTAATTCCCTATTTGTCACTTCAACTTGACCATTGGCCTGTGGATGATAAGGAGAGGACTTCCTGTGCTTGATTTCATATAATTTTATAAAGGCTTCAACAACCTTTGAAATAAACTGAGGTCCTTGATCATAAGTAATAGACTGTGGGGCTCCAAATCACAAAAAAATTTGTAAACTTGATCATATTCCAAGGAGATCTGGTGGTGGTTATGCACAATATCCCAATGCTCCTAGATTTCCAAACTGGGGACAATCTCCTTGGAATATGAATATGCCATGGGGACAGGCAGAAGTTTTTGCACAACCTTGGAACCAACCTTGGACAGCTCTTCCAGACTGGTCACAATCTGGATGGATGAACCCACCTTGGCATACCATGCCTCCTCAATGGACACAACAAGGACAAAGATGGGGACAACAATATCAAACCTATAAAGGACAACAATATCAACCCCATAAAGGACAGCAATATTAATCCCATCAAGGATAGCAAAGGTATCAAGGGCAAACTCAAAACTTGCTGCCAGCTCCTAATCCAAATTTTTAGGGAAGAACACAACATCAACAAGCACAACCAGTAAAACAACCTCCACTCCCAGCTCAGCCTGTGACTAACCCCAATAATGTCAGACAAACAGCCCCTGTTTATGAGGCTGAGTCTGAAGATACTGCTGCAGTTCATGTACTTGACTATGGTAACATCCAATTACGCTCAGGGAAGGTCTTACCTGACCCTGCTCCACCTACAATTGAAGAAATTCTAGAAATTTCAAGTCCAAAAAAAATACAATCAGAGCAAAAGGAAGAAAACGCAAAAAACTTACAAAGAAAATCTAAATGTGTCACATCAAATTTACCATTTCCTGAAAGGTTTGATCACACCATCACTACCCCTGAATCAGAGTTAATCATAGAATTAAAGAAAATGTCAATTTCACTTCCTCTGTTGCAGGCAATCAAGGATGTACCATTGATTAAGAAAACCATTCAGGATTTATGCATAAGGAAACCTGGCAGGAAGAAGAAAGCCTTTCCACAAACTATACAAGTAGATGGAAAGTTGGTTGATCTTCTCTCTGGGAAATTAGTACCTCCCAAATATGGTGATCCAGGAAGTCCAGTAATCACCATTACTATAGTATTGGTTAAAATTCCCAATGTGCTTATTGATTTAGGAGCTGCAATTAATGTCATGACCAAAGATATTATACAGAAATTGCAACTCACTGATTTGAGTCCTACAGCTATAGTTTTGGAAATGGCAGATAGGTCAGTTGCCAAACCAGGACTTCTAGAGGATGTTCCCATTGAAGTATCTTCTTGGGAATACCCTGTAGATTTCCTAGTGTTGCAACATAGGAGTACAGCTAATGGCTATCCTATCATCCTAGGACGACCCTGGCTTGCCACTGCAACTACTTTCATAGACTGTAGATCAAGGGAAATGACTATTTCAAATGGAGTAGATCTTAAGAAAATTTCTTTGTATCCACCTGCTCAACCATCATCTAAATTTTTTGGACAGTTATGGTATCCTAAGTCTGATGAAGAACAGGAGCCTCTTGTTACCCTTGCCACCATTGTAGTACGGGAACACATTGAAGAACCGAATTCACCGAGAAGAGAAATTTTTGAACATGAAACAGTCTTGGTGAATACATCGCATGAAGAAGGCCTCAGGGATGATCAAGTTTTGGTCAATCGCCTATTATGGAAATATGATGAACAAATTGCTGAACATTTACCATCTATTCCACTTCAAGAAAGTTCCTTTACATTGCCACATGGATGGCATCATCATCTTTTGACTTCTTTCACTTGTCCTATGCCAATGCTTCCATCAGGTATTGCATTTAATACAAAATCAAGAGTATTTCATAATCTGCAACCACATCATTGTCCTTTAAATGCTTTGATCAGCAAATATGAACATGTTGACTCTGTTTATTTCGAAGTCAAGCAAATTGAAATTCAACCAGGAAAACCTATAAATATTAATAGCTAGTTGACTGACGATCAAGAAGCCAAACTATTTACTGTTTTGCAAAAACATGTTCAAGCTTTTGCTTGGAATTATATAGATATGGTTGGAATCCACCCTAATGTATGCACACATAGGATATACACTAAGGATGTCAAACCAGTTAGACAACCGCAGAGACGTCTGAATCCTGCTTTGAAAGACATTGTTAAAGAAGAAATTGAAAAATTTTTGGAAGTAGGATTCATTTATCCGATTTCAGATAGTCAATGGGTTTCCCATTAGTTATTGTGCCTAAGAAGAATGGAAAGATGAGAGTGTGTGTGGATTACAGGGAATTAAACAAAGTCACACACAAGGACCACTTTCCATTACCATTTATAGACCAAGTATTGGACACTCTTGCTCGGTAAGAAATTTTTCTGTTTTCGGATGGTTTTAGTGGGTATAACCAGATCCAAGTGGCACCAGAAGACCAGGAAAAAACAACCTTCACATATCCTTGGGGGACATTTGCTTATAGATTATTACCCTTTAGATTATGTAATGCACCAGTAACATTTCAAAGACCTGTCTTGGCCATTTTTTTTGATTTAACCAACAAGATGTACAAAACCAAGGAGATTGTCCCCAGTTTGGAAATCTAGGAGCATTGGGATATTGTGCATAACCACCACCAGATCTCTGCCCAATAGCATTGAGTTCTTCTGTTTGGGTGCCCAAAACAGATTTTAGATGAGGCAACAAAGGGCATTTATCTGTTGAATGTTCCTTGGAAAAAATTCCACAAATAGAAGTTTTGTTTAGGGGGCACTCCTGCAAGGCATGCTTACTCCTACACCTTGGGCAATAAATTGCTAAAGGTGGTGTAGAATTAGATCTTGTGTTTTTCTCACCTAATGCAGTGTTAAGTTGAACAAGGATATCGGTTTTTAAATTGGCCATTTCCTCCATCAACTCTTTTATACCATTATTGCCAGAATTCCTTTTCTTTCTCCGATGGTGAGTGCAGGAATAGTTTTTACATAACTCCACAATATCTTCAAGTTCAAGCTGATTTATGTCTCCTTTTCCCATTAAATCTAACACTACCCTAGATTCCTCCTGCAATCCTCTTAAAAATATAAGCTTTAAGAAATCAGGTTCTACAGGACCACATCTCTTTTGGACAAAAGCAAAGCGGTCAAGGTAATCTTCTAGACTCTCATCTTCGTCTTGCTTGATCCTAAACAACTCATCTTTCCTATTTCTTACTCTACAATAATCCTGATATTTATTTAAGAATGTAGTCTCCATCTCATCCCAGGTACTGATTGAGTTAGGTTCAATATTGCTCATGAACCATCGAAGAGCAGTGTCCTTAAGTGTGGAAGGAAACAATTTCAATTTTTTATTATCATTTATGTAGTAATAAGTTTGACATAACACCTTGAATTCAAATAGAAATTGATCAGGATCTTCTGAAATAGTTCCCCTAAAAATAGGCAATATGGATGGGGAGATTATTTTCATGGGGGCATCTAGAAGTGGATCCAATCTTATGGGATACTCAAAAGTCTTGGGAGGATCATTAGGATTATCATATCCACCTGCTACTGCTGCTGCAGCCATAGTTGTTTTCTTTCTAAAGGATGATGGGAATAGTCTAGTCAGAGGGGAGTGTTTAGTAGCTAGTGCTTCAAAAAGCTCTTTTTCTAATTTTTCCAAAAATGCATCTGATGAAGAAGGTATGTCTGGCTTATCTTCCCCAAAGATTTCAAATTCTTCATCTGACCGAGCAGGTCGCTTTGGTGGTTCAAAACCACTTCGGATAAACCTCCCTCTTTCGTCTCTCAGCCTATGCATTCATGCACATTTACTAAACATACTGTAAAATTTGCAAGAACTGTTTTCTGTATCCAGCCTACAGTTCTTGACCTACTTAAATTTGACTAACAACACCATTGATCCTCGACAACGATGCCAAAAATGATGAGTGTCGTTTAGTTCATCATTTAATCATTATTTATCAATCCGGGCAGGTGTCCTAAGGCTGTTTACGATAGTCAGTTCAAGCATATGTAAGACATTATATTCAAAAAATGGCTTTATTGGCAGAACAGTTAGTGTTTGTTGGGGGTTCTTCTGTCACTCTAAACCCTATGAACTGAAAGGAAACTAGATTACGCTTGCTAAAATAAAATTGTAGAAATAAAATAACTGTCAAAGAAACCTATTTACTTTTGCTAAATCTAAAAATGCATTCAAAAATTGAATTAAACTTGCTAAAATGAAAGTTGCAGGAAATTCAGAATTGCAAAAAAGTAAACTAATTAACTTTGCAGAATAAAAGAACAAAACTGAAAATAAACTTAGAAATGATAACTCAGAAATAATAATAAAACTACAAACTACGAAGCTGGAAATGATTTTAGCAAAATAAAGAAATGCGGGAAAAATGTCGGGTTTCCTATTTATTCTAGCTATGAGACGATTTAAACAAGAAAACCTAGTGAAAAACCTTCTTCTGCTCCTGGAAGTGGCCCTTGCTCCCTGGTTCAGAAGAATATGAAGAAGTAGCTCTGGTTTACTACTTAATCACTCCTTCAATCATAAAGTAAAACTGATAAAAACTGCACTTTTTATTGAATCAAAAACATGCAAAAAAATTTTGCATGTTACTGCTACAGAAATCTGATTTCTCACAATATTCAGAATTATCCTAATTGCAATCCTAATTCTCCTAAGCTCAACCCATATGGAAGCCGGTTATTTATCTTACAAACATGCTAAATCAGGTGTGGAATGATTCTAATTTCAAGCATTTTAGGAATGCTGTTGAAAGTGCATTCCTAAAATGCAGAATATGGTTACATGAATGAAATCTTTTTGTTGCACATTTGCTGGAGGTCTTTTGCATTGAAAAATGTGCACAACAGATTCACATAACTGTCCTTAACACTCTCCTGCAATTTTGTCGCCTTTCCTGAGCTGTTCTGGTCAAAACTGTGCTTTTTCGGTTATTCTAGAGCAGTCCTGTTATTTTGGAGCAGTATCCCTGTTGTTCCGGAGCAGCGCCAGAATGCCTGTTTTCAACACAGTTTGTGGTTCTTTTTCCGAGCATTTGGTGGATCAAACTTGGAAGTCTTTCAAAAACCTATTCACACATTCTTTTAAGTTGAATTTGACCAAATTCCAAGCCATGCACATCTAGCTAGAATTTGTCCAAGTTAAAATGGTCAAAATACAGTTTTGCACAGCTTGTAGTTTTGTCCTGTTTTTAGTGCTATTTTTTGCATTTGATAACTTCATAGAGCATGATATGAATGTTATATGTCCCACACATGATTGCACTAACACATTTCACAATAAATCATTATTTATCAACAAAACTTATGCAAAAAATACAAAAAATTAGTAAAAACAGAATATTATGCTTCTAAAAAGTCAAACATGTAAATAGTAGTAAATATTGTATTTCATCAGCAGAATTAACATCAAAACATGTCAAAAAGGTCTATTAAGGATGTCTAAAATAATCAATAATGAGGTAATTTTTGGCCTCATCAAAGAGACATACAATTTTTGAACAAGCATCAAATGGACAATTAGTAGATGAAGATGGTTAGTAAATGAGAACACCACCAATAACTTTGAGAGTGAACACAAGACCAAAATAGCCACCAATGGCTATGGTAGCAATCAAGAAAAAGTGCTTAACATTTTATGGTAATGGAAGAAGATATCATATTTGTCCCATTGAAACTTATGTAACAATCAAGTTAGAAAATAGACTTAGGGATGATGTAGTATGGGTGCAACCATTCCCTTCCATTGAAGAACACAAGCTTATATTGAGAGGGGGGTGAACAGTATAAGATCACTTTTTACTTTTTTTTCCCAATCAATATTATGCAATGTATCAATAGCAATATCAATAGTAGTAATAAAAGCAATACACAAATCACCACATACAATAGAGACACCAATTTAACGTGGTTCACCCAATGTGGGCTACTCCACGAAGAAAATATTTCACTAAATTTTTCTCAACTAATATCTTGGGAATCCTTTCCCTATTACAATGTTTATTGACCTTTATTTAAAGTAGATACCAATCACCTAATCAAGTTCATGGATCTCTATCCATAGGAGAACTCTTTCTCCTTAGCTTTGGTTGGTGATCTTCTAGAAGAATTGTTGCCTCCACTGCACTGGCTTATGGATCTCTATCCACTGAAGACTCTTATCCTCACTCAGAAGACCTATCCTCACTTCCCTAGCTAATGGACCTCTATCCACTAGAGACTATCGTCCTCTATACTATGTCACCTCCAAAGCTTACTCTCAGCTCTATCTCAAATTTACACTAAACACAGTCCTTTGGTCTAGCACAAATCTGCTCAATATCTATCCTCAAATCTGCACTAAATACAGTCCTTCGGTCTAGCACAAATATGTTCAATCTTTGTCCTCAAATATGCACTAAACACAATCCTTTGATCTAGCATAAATCTGCTCAATCCCTATTCTCAAATCTGCACTAAACACAGTCCTTCGGTCTAGCACAAATTTTCTCACTCTCTATCCTTAAATGTACACTAAACACAGTCCTTTGGTCTAGCACAAATCTGCTCAATATTTATCCTCAAATTTACACTCAACTTTGCTCCACAAGTCCTCACTAGAACTTGTCCAATTTGCTCAACAAGTCTTCAACAAGACTTACCTCAAATATTCTCAACAATTCCTCACTAGAACTTGTCCAATCTCACATAAACATATAGAGAATTTTTAGAGACTCAATATGCTTCACACTCATAACAATGCTCAATCACTTTCAATCTCTTTCTAAAATCAAATTAGAATATAGAAAAATTTGTTTCACAAAACTAGAACTGTCACTTCAATACTTCCACTTGACTAGTCTCAATCAACTCCCCTCAATCATTCACTCAATGAAATACTCCTTTCTTACAAACCCTAGTCCAAGCATATCTTCAATATTTATTCCAAAAAAATATTGAAGCATTAATACAAAACCAAACTCAACAATGCTTACCAAACAATCATTTTCACTCCAGCTTAGCATTCACAACATCTAACAATCACTCGCAAGAAATATGTGCCCATACCTTTTTTTTTTATGAATAAGTGCCCTTAAAAACCTGTTTTAACAAGATCAAACTCTTTGCTAATCTCAAGGGTTTAGATGACAAAATATTTTTCAAATAATTCACAACACAAAAATAATAACATTCCTTACTACCTTATCACTCCTTAATCACTAAAAAACTTAGCACAAAAATTAAAGTTTTGCAAACCCATTTTAACTCCCTTCAACAACTTATAATGCAAATTAATTATGCAAAAACCTTAATTAAAATAAACCTTTGGAAAATAAAAATATTTTTCCCTCTTTTATTGTTTGCAAGCCAAGTCAACCCAAATAATGTGCATACCTTTGTTAATGTTGTCCAAAAGGCCTTGGCGGGATTCGAGTTGTCGATTGATCTCCCCCAAGCACTTCCACAGTGCTCATGCCCACCAACTAGACTGTGTGGTTCCATAAGAACCAAAATATATGAATGTGCTTTTGATTTCCTCCTCCTCGAATTGCGCAAACACAGTACGATCTTCCCTTCGACAAAAATGGAGTACGCAAGGTTTGACCCTGCACCTAGAATTTCTGAATGCTTTGAATGCAATCTTTGACTGCCAACTCAACTACAAGGGGCTTCGAGTGAATTTTGGAGGCCACGAAATGTTGTCCTCTTCTACGCTCAACACACATGCAAAAATGCACAAGCTTTTCTCTCCTTTGCACGAGCCAAAAAATCATTTGCATGGGATAATTTTCAAATGCCAAACCTTGGCATTATTTATATGCAAACCATAGCATATTCCAATGTCGGCGAGCATTCAAATTTGAATTTGAATTCAAATATTAAAATTAATAAATATTTAAATTAAACCTTAGCACCCATCATTATTTAAATTAAAATTTTAATCAAAGATTAAAATATTTTAATTTAAATTAAATCTACTTGTGGGTCTTTTTCAACTTGGTCCTTGATCTTCTTCGACTTGATTTTTGGCCCAAAATAATAATAAAATATTATTCTTTAATTTGAACTTGTTTCTCCTTCCTTGGGTCTTCATCCTTTGAGTCCTCCTGGGTATATAATATTTAAAAATAAATATTATAACCTATTGCTTTTCAATACCTCCTTACTTTTGGAAGAAACACTTAATGTCCTCAAAGATAATGAACATAGCACAAAAATGCTTTTGACATCAATGACAACAAAACTCCTCAAAAAGTCCAACATCTACACTAAGAGGCATATTAATGGATTGGAATCTATTTTTATAAATTCCATTCAAAACATAGGATAACCTCAAGGGGCCTTCAAAATTAATTAATTTTTGTATAATGTGTAGACACCAAAATCAGGCATAATAAACACTAATTAATTAGTCATAATTAATTAGTATATTTAAAATAATTAAATTAATTAATATTAAATTAATATTCATTTTCCTAAGTATTAATTTATTTATTTTGTAGACACCCAAAAGTTGCACATTGCCACTTCTCCCATCATCACGGATGATCAATTTTCAAAACCCATGAAATTTGCATAAATTAGCCTCAAAAACACTGTTCGTATCCATTATCTCCCTTGGGCTACTTAAGCCCCTTCCTACACTTAACTTTGGGTCCTCATGTGACCACCATCATGACTTAACCTTGGTTAATATCTACCCTGGTCAAAATTCACTTTATGGTCAAACTTCACTTTATGGTTAAGCACATGGTTAATCAACTCAATCATGATTAGCCTAATTCTCTCCACCTCACCTAGTCTACCCTTTGACTAGACTAGCCTCCCACATCACCCCTCTGATATTTTCTTCATATCACATTCTCCTATGTATTCAAAATTGAAGACATTTGCACACACAAAATTATTTTTATATTAAAAGTCTTTCCACCTCAACATGTCATAAATGACATTTAGAGACTTTTCTCCATCCATGTATTTATGAGGGATGACTCACCTATGAGCGAGGACTTCTCTCACCCAAGTACACTTATGAGGTGTGGTAACCATGCCACCTCAGGGGACACCTCACAGTGGACACTATTAACTTTTGATGGTGAATGCCAAGGGAGAATACAATCACAGGATATGAAATGTGCATAAGTGTAAGATGTTGAAGTATGTTATTAATGGAAAGAACTACTCCAAAATTGATACTAAAGAACTACATTGTACCCCATCACCAATCTATATGGTGATCCATACAATATACCTACTACTACCTATAGCGATATATAATCACTCACTATGAGGTCCTCTATATAGAAAGATGAATTGCTTAGCCAACACTCTACCTAGTTGTACAAGGGGACACCTTGCACATTTACAACTTGCACATAGACACTTGTGGATTTATTATATTACTTGAAGTAACTTTCTATCTACCCCTTAAAGTAATCTACTACTCTAGTTATGTACCAAGGGTGGTACATTTACATGACACAAATGATGTAATATACTCTACCACCCGCTTGTATTACATTATTTGTTGATCTTCTTTTCTGTTTTCTGTATCTAGTTCAAGCAAGTAGTTAGTGTCTTCATACCATGTTACCTTTGTTGTAAGAGCTTTGACTCCTTGATCATTTGTTGTATCTTTCAATTCTTCAATTTCTTCAATCTTCTGAGCTTGATGTCCTTTTTTATTCCCTTTTCGATATTCCAATTATGGATAATAGTTTTGATGTTGAGATTGTTGTTTTTAGGGATTATTTTGATATTTCCTTGGGTGGAATACCCTATTTGGTTGGCTTCCATAGTTCATCTAATTTCCTTGATTTTGATTTCTTGGATTGAATTTGCAAGTAACTTGTGTTATGCCCTTCTCTCCTACATATCTGACAATATTTGTTATTCCATGGTCTTTGACCTTTTGATGATGAAGCAATGTTTCCCTGTGGATTATATTTTAGGACCAATGCATTGTTAGTCATTTCATCTTTCACAATATTTTCTATCTCATATTCTTGAAGAATGTTGATTAGTTCATCAAACTTTGTATCTTTTCTTAGAACCTGTAAGGATGTAACTAGATGCTTGTAACTATATGGAAGTGCTCTCAAGGTTACTTGAACAAGGAATTTATCTTCAACCATTTCTCATAGGGTTAGTAATTTTCCTTTTATATCTGCTATCTTCCTTAAGAATAATTCTATGCTTTCACCACTGTTCATTTTGAGGGAATGCAATTGAGTTTGAAGATTTAGCATAGTGGCTTTATTTTTCCCTTCAAATATTTTCTCTAATATTTTCCAAGCAAATATAGATATCCCTGCTGAGCTAATGTATGCTTGTATTTCATCTGTGATAGCAAAGGTTATTATCATTAATGCCTTAGCCTCACTTTATTCAAAATTTTGAATCTTTGTTTCTCCCTGAGTTGGTTTAGTTCTTGCTCCTTTGACAATATCCCAAACATTTTCAAATGTCTGAATAGCTCTCACTTTGTTTTTCCATGAGAAGTAATTTGGGCCCTTAAGTAGTTGAGATTTTGTAAGGAGGAATTTGTTTGTGGTCATGATGATTCTCTAGGTGTAAAATCTTTCTTGGCTTGTAGAATTCTTTATATCTCTCTAGTTAAGAGATGTGAACTAATTTGATAAAACCTCTCTTAGATTTAGGTTTTTGTAGGCTTCCCTATATCTCCCTAATATTTAGTTCACCTTCTAAGTTGATTTTGTAATGTTTTGAGAATAATCAACTTTTAATTTTACCTTATCTTTCTCAATGAAGTATACATTAATAGTTGGATTTATTTTTGTCTCCTTAGAATGAGTATGAGATAATTTTTACCAATTAATTCCAACTCTATATGTAGGCAATTGATTTGCTTCTCTTTCCAATAGATTAATTTTCTAGATTCCAATTATATGTATATAGTTTGAAGTAGTATGTCTTCTATATCCTTACTTTTGGAATTTTAGAAAATAATGATATTTACAATTTAATTAATGATTTAATCAAGATTTGACAACCTTATATCTCCTACTCTCAATATTACAAATATTATATTATGTGTATGCATCTCAATAATTAATTTTCTGAAATATAAACTTGCTTTATTATCTACTAATGCTTTGGCTGAATTTGTATTATCCAATGTAATAGTAAACCTTATAAAAATCACCTTATATATCCTTTAATAAAAGCAAGTAAATAACCTTAGTAATATGGGCACATGATATACCTTTATATGGGCTTCCTTCAACGTATCTTTTGGAGTGTTGTATTTGTTGTCTAGTGCTCCTTGAATGAGCATTGATATTGCTTGGTGTTGTTGAGCATTTAATGATCTTTCATTAATGGATTCTCTATCTAAATATTGCACCTCCTTGTGTGGAATTTTGACCTCGCATGGTATCTAATTCTAGCGTTGAATCTTCATGTCTTAAATGCACTCTTACACAATGCTTGTTATGAACGTGCTTCCACACCTTGCAGGCTTGACTGCGTACCTTGAAATATGTTGTTATTCTTCAGTAATAGGCATTATTAAATAGTGAAGACGCCTTCCTCCTTATGATAAGTGGCGCTTGGGAGTTACACTAAGATGAGTGTTGAGATATGAGCTCTTCTAACGCTCATTTTTGAGTGCAATGATGGTTGGGAATTCGTAACCTTCAATGATAGCTAATGATTGAGTAACCTCCTAGTTTTGTAACCAAAGATACCTTAAACATTATCCTTTGAACGTATGTTGAGCAATATGAGGGTGCCAAGAAGGAATGTGCCAAGTGGTGCTTAGGGTTTTGCATGTGAGTCTTCTCCAACGTATAATTCTTATCTCTTCTTTTGCCAACCAATGCTTTGATATCTTATCTCCAAAACCTTCTTCCAAGCCAACGTATTTCCTGTATAGGTGGCTCCAGCTAAGATAATGAGCAATGCTATGATGGAGGTTCTTTTGCGCTCCAATGATAACTTTGGCTAGGATGATGAGCAATGATTTGGTGGAGTTTTGAGGTGGAGTAGAAAGGAAAAGAACACTAGGATTATGAGCAATGATTTGGTGGAGTTTTGAGATGCTCCAGTGATGGCTTCGAGCTTCCTTTTAGACAAACATCTATCCCTTAGGTGTTGCTCACTTTGTTTACCCTTATGCTTTAATCTTCTCCTACTTTCAAGCTGATGTTTTATTTGCCTTTGTAGATGATAACTCCTTCCTTGTGCTATGTTATATATGCTTGTAGGTTGCTCATTGTGATTGTCCACAACCGTGGGTGATGTGAGTTTCTTGAAGGCTCTTTTCACATTACGTGGATAATGCTTCTCTACAATCACTTATGAGATGATCCTTGCTTGTGAAGGATGTGTCTTTATGATACTTAAACTCTATCTTTATTGCTACATAGGACAAGATATTATGGTGCAAAATAATGTAAATATAATTATAATAAAATACCTTGCTTTTGCACCTTCTTTTACAATCTTCTCATGCTGGTTTTGATGACAAGTTTTCTATATTAATCCTTGTAGGCAAGCACTGATTTGACTTGTCTTCTTTGCTAGACAACTCTCTCATTTGCTTGGTTAATTTGGTAATGAATACAAGCTAATAATATTATAGATAGTATATTTTTGAAGGAGTAATGTCTGCACTAATATTTTACCTATAAATAACTCTTAGTGCACCTCAAATATGAGATTCACCAAGTCTCAATTTGTAGCTTTTATCACTGATTTAATGGCTACATTCTTCTCCACTCATTGGAGTAATTTCGATCTGTTTGGTGGCTTCTATAGGCCACAATACCTTGCAGGTACTGAATTTTGAATAGTGCCTTTAAACACTTTGATTATTTGCATATTTGTGCCTTTGATCTTAACAATCAATACAAACAAATAACCTTTTGAGAGTAACTAGTTTAATGAAAAAATAGTATAGTGCAATGAATCAAATAATACTTATAAATTAATGCTCTTTAATTCTCACCTTATTTTTCCTGTAAATAAACTCTCAAAGTAGTTTCAAATGCACTTAATAATCTCTGCAACTTTTAAGAGTAATTATAAAGAACCCTTAAATAATCTACAATTTTCACTACAATTAGTTTTTAGGATGTAGTCTTCTTTATTTCTAGATAGGTAGATGATATATTTCTTTCTTTCAAAATACATCCAACTTGTATTTAATGTGCAAATAAATCTCTTAAAAAAACTATCTTTTGCACCTTGAAGATTGTAATATGAGCCCTTCTTTTTGCAACTTTAATCCAAATATGGTGCTTAATGAAACTTGATAATGAACCCTACTTTAAATTTCAAATAATTACACCCAAGTTGCTTACCTTTAATGGCTTTTGTAGATGATGTAAATCTTGATGTTTAGATTCACCAAGTTGTTGCCTTGTGATGAATGAATTCTATAGCTTCTTGTTGGTTGTCCAAAATAGCTTCTTGGTTCACTAAAACATGGTCTTGAACCTTCTATCTTGAGCCTAGGGTTTGGTGGCTTGATCCTTCAAGTGATCTTTTGTTTTCTAATGTAGATTCAAAAAACTCTTCTCTAAAATGTGCCTTCTTACTGTGAGATACAATATCCAAATCTTCTTGGATTTGGCAAGTTTCTTCTGTCTGAGTTCTAACTTCAAACATGGATTTCTTCTCAAGAATATTAGAGGTCTTGAGGTCTTCAATATTCTTCTTTGGAATTTTACAATACTTACCAAATTCTTCTTCTTTTGGGTTTATTGTCGGATGGCAACAATTGTCCCAAATATTTCACTATCTTTTGTAGTGAATTTCTCCAATAAGTTCTCCTAGGAACTTCTTTGATGTCTTCTTCGACTTCTACAATGAGGATTTCCAAGCCTTCTCCTTGTTTCTCCTTGAGACCTCTCCAAGGTCTTTTAGTCTTGGAACTTCTCTAGTCTTCTTGAAGAGACCTTTTTTTCAACCTTCAACTACAAAAGTGTTGGCAATGAGATCTTCATGGATCTCTAGAACGAGACTTTTGATAGTCCTTCTCTATCTCTTCTAAGGATGGAAGTTCTTCAATGAGCACTTTTATGGGTCTCTTCAGCTTCTTCAAGAGGAAGTCTTCAATCAACTATTTTCAATGGGGTCTTTTCTCAAACTTTTTCAACTTTACTAGTTATTCTTGAATCTAGTGGTATGAGTTGTGTGTCGAGTCCTGGTATTCACAGTCTTGTGGAAAGACTCTAGCTAATTTGAAATTTATAGTCTTCAATGGATATCACCAGTATCCTATCTTCTATTTCTCATGAAATCTTCTTTGGAGTATTCTTTAGATTTTTTCAAGGCTTTTATGGAAGCCTTTTCTTTTTTATCAAGGCTTTTGTGACATTTTCTTCTAGATCAAGTCTTTTGTGGTCTTTTCTTCTAAAATAAAGCTTATGGGGCCTTCTATTCTGCAATAAGGCTTATGTGGTCTTTTCTTCTTCAATAAGGCTTCTATGGCTTTTTCTTCTACAATGTGCAAGTCTACAACAGGGCTTCCTTCAACTTTTTTTCCTGCAACAAGATATTAAGAAAATGATTTTAAATCTTGTCAATGATGAATCTTCACTAGTTGATTTTTCAATCTAGTGGAATGAATTCTGAGTCCTATTTTTCACAAGTTTTCTATAAATTCGTGGAAAGACTCTAGCCAAATGCAATCTCAAAAAATTTGTAACTGATATTTGCTTCTCGTCTCTATCTCTCTTGTGACTTTCCTATTCAATAAATCCTTGCAGCCATGTTTGCATGAAATGACACACAATGGCAAATCCAGTTTACGAAGCGTAGGAGAGATATACCTATTCTGGTAATGGAGGTCTCTTGTGGCTCTGCATATTTCTATCAATGTGATACCGCTGGTAGCTTTTGATAGTGAATACCAAGGGAGAATACAATCACAGGATATGAAATATGCAAAAATATAATATACTGAAATATGCTATTAATAGAAAGTGACGAAAATGATACAATGCAATAAAGAAGAAGTAAGAACTCTAGAACTGATACTAAAGAACTACATTGTACCCCATAACCAATCTATATGGTGATCCATGTAGTATACAAACTACTACCTATAGCGATATATAATCACTTACTATGAGGTCCTTTATATAGAAAAATGGATTGTTTGGCCAACACTCTACCTAGTTGTACAAAGAGTCACCTTGCACATTTACAACTTACACATAGACACTTTACATTTATTATATTACTTGAAGTAATTATTTAACTATCCCCTAAAGTAATCTACTACTCTAGTTATCTACCAAGAGTGGTACATTTACATGACCCAAATGATGTAATATACTCTAATGAGACACCTCACATAGGACACATCACAAGGGACACTTCATGGGACACCTCAACCTCTCCCCAAACCTTGGCAAACTCTATAAGTAGAATATAATTTTATCCATATTAATCAATCACTCATTTTACATACCCAAAATATATTGAAATTAGTCTAGATGCCACTTAAGCTCTCATCCATCCATCCCCACTATGAAGGCTACCTAAGCCCTCTTTTTGCACCCTTTTTGTATTGCAAGTTGCTCTTATTTGTAGATTTTGGATGTGGATAAATGAGAACACAAAGATCCAATAGCACCATTGGGACCTCCACATCATAATTTTTGGTTTCTATAAATAAACTCATATTCCCATAGTAGAGCATGAATCTCGAGACACAATTAAATTCACACACTAGTGTGTGAATCTAGCTAGACCTACTTACACTATTTTGGTCATAACTCCCTCATATGAACTCGCATTGCCATGAATTTTTTATGGAATCTTCTTGATACCAAAAGGAAGGTTCCAATAAATTTTCAGTCCATTTGGAGTATTATAGTAAGATTCATATACTACTATGTGAATCCCATTTTCAACCTTCCAAGGCTTCCAAAACTAGGTAAGTATCCTTCCTATGCTTGTTTCTCTTTAGTCTATGCAATTTTAATCATGTTTTAAGATCATTTATTTTCAAAAACAAGGGGTCTAATCAATATATGTCCCCAAATATTCTAACCAAGTTTTACAGGTCTCATAGGTCTCAATGACAAAATCAACCACTAGTGGCACACGAGCAATAAGCCCATTTGCATTGAGGGAGATGAGAAGACAATCAATGGTTGGTTTCCATATACTTCAAAATAGGGCTTACCTTATGAAATATCTCATTTTGTAGCCCTCAAGGGTACTCTTGTAAAAAGGAATCTTTGTAACCTCTTTTGATCAATTAAATTTACAAAATATTTGATTTCCTCATGTTTCAATTTTACATTCCTGGTGGGAGCCCCACCATGTTTATTACTTTAGTATATCTTTCTTGCTAACTAACTAATCATTTTTTGGACTATCTTTCTATGTTTCAAGTGCTAAAAGGTTAGAATAGAGTCTACCAAAATCCTAAAAAATACCTCAAGTCCCAAACTACAACATTTTTGGCCTACGAGATAGATTCTCATAGTACTAGCAAATCTTGTGGCACAATCAGATTCGTACACTAGTGTGTGAATCTAGAAAACTACCTCAAAAATTGATCCCTAGAAACAAGGTACCCATTTTTGAACATCCACATCAACAGCAAGGTAATTTGGGGGTTAAATTTTTTTTTCCATTAAGATTGCTATCTCATGTACCTTTACAACCTTCATAGGTCAAACTGCATCTTGACACAACATGTACAAGGTGAAATCATTCCTTGTATTTCTCAATTGCAAATTCTAATTAGGCTTCTTCCCCTTTTTCTCATAATTTGTTTTGCAACCAGCATTTTAGGGTTTTGTGACTGATTTGGAGGACCATACTAATTTTCTACCTCTTTTGTGCAAGAAACTATCTCAAAACTAGGGGGAATCCATAACTAAATTCACACACATCAGAACTATTTAGAAAACCTAACAAACTTAGATTTGCATGGTGTGCAAATCCCAAGGTACAATTAGATTCACACACTAGTGTGTAAATCCCAAAATTTTATAAAATTTTGCATCATAAAAACTAGCAAGAGCTTCCTGCAACATCTGGAGATAGGTAATCTCCTCTGAACTGGTATTTCTATCTTTTGAAAGTTTATTTTCCTTTCTATGCAAGGCTTTTCAATTGGTTTATCTTGTGTTTTATAAATTACCTTTTAGCCACTTCCATATGGCCTAAAGGGGCCTCAAATCCCCTTTTTTACTTAGACCTAAGATATATTATGATATATTCTCATATACAAAGCTCTTATGCAACATATAGTCATAATTGTAACTGGTATATCTTGACTAGTGTAGATAGGATTTTGCCTAAGAAAGCCTTAGCATAACTTTGTGTTGAAATCAAGCAACCTTATCATCTATCCTAGATTTGATTTCTTTCAAATCGCATTTATATAGGTTTCAATCCCTTTTCAAAAGCATTTAGATATGTTTCAATCCCTTTATAAAAGCATTTAAATAGGTTTCAATCCCTTTATAAAAGCATTTAGATAGGTTTCAATCCCTTTACAAAAGCATTTAGATAAGTTTCAATCCTTTTTCAAAAGCATTTAGATAGGTTTCAATCCCTTTACAAAAGCATTTAGATAGGTTTCAATCCCTTTACAAAAGCATTTAGATAGGTTTCAATCCCTTTACAAAAGCATTTAGATAGATTTCATCTCTTTCAAAAGCATCTAGATAGATTCAATTTCTTTCAAAAGCATCTAATCTAGATTTCTTTCAAAATTCTAGCATAGATTTCCATTTCAAAAAGCACTTAGCATAACTTTGCTTTACAAATTGCAAGTAGTTAGATGCATTTCCTTTTTGTCACTTTCACAACATAGTTTACTTTCAACACATTAGATTTCTAAAAAATAAATCAACCTCACACACTTGCATGCTTCATACACATTGGTAAGGTTGGACTTCATCACCAACCCCCAATCGAGATGAGTGATGTTGGAATTCACATCCTTCCACTATCTCACCCCTTATTCACCATAGTAGCTCCTACAAATTATTTTCTAGACTTTATCACCAGAAGATCCTCTACCCTTAAGAAATCCTCAAAGTAGGTTAGGATTAGATGCCCCTACTCACAGGGCTATCGTATAATTCATGAGTTGCTAACTATCATTTTTGACTAATCCCATTTGAGGGTGAAGCAAAATCCTAGGTAGGCTAATATAAGGTCTTAGATAGTACCACCTCTTTCACAAGAGGTCTTTTAGAGTACCCCCTTTTGGTTACCTTTTGTTGTGCCTATCATTAGTCAGTATTTGCTTGTTATCACATAGTTTTCTCTTACGCATCTTTGAGTGTTGTAAGGACACGTGCTGCAACATACCTTCATGGTATCTATTTCCCACCTACCTTCTTGGTTTTATGTTGCTTAACATCATCAAAAAGATACAAAAATATAAAAATATATATTTTATTACTGTTTGGCATAGCATTTTGTTGCATCTGGCTAATTTTTGTTACAAAACCTATTGTAAAACCATTCAAAATAGCTTCAAAATACACTTGTTGGTTTTCAATAATATATTTCTGCAATATTCAAACTTGGCTCTCTATTTCATACAAATTTGCATAGTACTATGTGAATCACATTCACGTAGTACTATGTGAATCTAATTTTTAGGCCACAAACAGGTTCAAAGAACTTCATAGAGTACACATAAAAGGTTAAATTCTCATTTGAGCCATTTTGAAAGCTTCATTTTACACATAAACATGGTTGTTACTCATATTCAAGCTTGTGAGCATGTTCATATTGACTTGGAGGCTGCTTGTGCAATCCTTGCTTCATCTGTCACTTCTACAAAATTTGGAACCATCACCCCACCAATCTCGACAACTCATACTCTTAATCTGTCTCAATCAATTGTAACTTCATCCACCATGGTGAATGTCACTCAAGACATTATTCATCACCCCACTAATACTTCATAATCTCAATATTTAGATGAACCAACCTTTGAAGTAGCCCCCTTCTCAAGAATAATCTAGTTTTTGCTAGGTGACTTCCAACCTAAGCTCACTTATGAGGATGATGCTTCATCACTTTCCTCTAATTCCACACACCCATTTCTCCAAGGTCAATCGCAATACCTTTTACGGGTATGATATTCTCATCCACACCCAACTAGTTGTTAACACCACCATACAAGCTATCACCATAGTCTTCACCACCACAACCCCCTACTCATCAACACCCTTCCTCATCCTTATCTCCATTCATATTCTTTTCATCATCAATTTTCCATATTCTTCACCTCAATTTGATTGAATGGAGGAGTTCCTCTCCTTCCAATCCATCCTTTACAACTAAGGCAATTCATCTTATTTCAACTAATTTCTCATGACTAAGGTAATTTATCCCCTACACTTCTAAATAATTTTGCAATTAGGGCATTGAATTCCCTTTTCAAACCACTTCTACAACTAGGGGAAGTTCACTTTCTTCCCAACCATATTCTTGTTTGGGGGAGTTGCTTCTCCTTCCACATCAACTTCCACCACCTATCATCTACTCATGATAGTGCCACCCAATATTGCAATCATAAATAAATCACCATCAGACCTCAAACTACTAGATTCTCAAAAGGTTGTGCCCTTTGCATTGCATTCACATTTCAATCCACAAATCAAATACCAGGTCCTCAAAAGGGTGTTCCTTTTTGTTAAAGGTTACATCCTTTACCTTTCATTAACATATCAATCTACCAAGCAATATGTACCAGTGCAACAAGTACTAGTCCCACAAAAACTCATTCAACAACAACAAATACTAGTGTAACAACACGTATTGATCCCACAACAACTCATTCAACAACATGTACTAGTTAAACAACAAGTATTTGTCCCACAACAACTCATTAAACAACAATAGGTACCAACATAACAATAATAAGTACTAATCCCACAACAACTCATTCAACAATAGTAGGTACCAGTGCAACAATAAGTACTAGTTCCACAATAATAACTCATTCAACAATAGTAGGTACTAGTGCAACAAGTATTGGTCCCACAACAACTCATTCAACAACAACATATGCTAGGTTTAAAATTTTGTGCTATTTGCCTCACCATCAAGCATCAATAACCAATTTTAAAATGTTACATCCTTTTATCAAATTTTACACCCTTTTCCTTGCCACCACAATCAATTGCCAAGTTCAAAAGGTTGTGCTCTTTACCTAACCTTCATCACAAAGGTTTCACCACAAACCTCAAAGCATTTTGACCTCACAAATCAATTACCAAGTTCAAAGGTTACATCCTTTTATCAAATGTTGTGCCCTTTTCCTTACCATAAAAATTAATTGCTAGGTTCAAACGGTTACGCCCTTTGCCTTACCTTCAACATAAAGGTTTCACCACAAACATCAAAGCATTTTGCACTCAAAAATAAATCACCAGGTATAAGGTTACACCCTTACCTTACCATCACAAATAATCCATAGTCTCCTTCTACACTTCACTTCCAATTTCATTCTATTTCACTCCATTACATTCCAAAGACCCAAAATCCTTGAGATACCATAATTCCAAAGGCACAATTCCATTCTATTACATTTCACAGTCTTAGTCTTTCTTAGCAAAGGCATCATTTATTTGATCAAATTTCCCATGGTCTTAGCTTAGACATTCATTTCCATGTTCTTAGCTTATACATTCATTTCGATGTTCTTAGCTTAGATATTCATTTACATGCTCTTAGCTTAGACATTCATTTCCATGCTCTTAGCTTAGACATTCATTTCCATGTTCTTAGCTTAGATATTATTTTCCATGCTCTAGCTTAGATATTCATTTCCATGTTCTTATATTAGACATTCATTTTTCATACTCTTATCTTAGACATTCATTTTTCATACTCTTATCTTAGACATTCATTTCCATGCTCTTAGCCTAGACATTCATTTCCATGCTTATAGCAATAAACATAGCCTAGTCTAGCATAGGTATAGCATAGCTTAGTGTAGGTGTAGCAATAGACATAGCCTAGTCTAGCATATACATAGCATAGCCTCATGTAGTTGTAGTATAACCTAGCATAGGAATAGTATAGCAATTCATATTTTATATGCTCGTCACATAAATATTTTATTTCCATGCCTAGCATTAATTATGCTTTAGATAGTAATTTTCCATTTTATACATTGATCCAAATAGTAATTTAATATTATTGGTTCACTAGCTTGTCTTCATGGAGATCTTGTTCCAAAAGCACAAAATATACTTTCTTGTCTTATTCTACCAATGCAAGTCCTCAAATTATTGTACATTTGGCATCAAAAACAACAAAAATTCAAAAATAATAACAATAATAAAAAGCAAAACAGATTCAAAACCGCCCATCAATAGCTTATTTTGCATTCCATATTTCTCTATCTCTATTCCATTTCCTCCCCTCCTCATTTCATTCTAGGTCAATGTTCTATAGTCACACTTTTAGTGGCTACATATCTTTTATGAGTTACCTTCTTCCATTTTCCCTCTCCTCTTCTCTTTCTTTTACCACTTTCCATCCATTTCATACGTGTATTTTCAATGTTTTTCCATCACAATCCACATCCATCAATCATGTTAATGCCACCAAACATTTACCACTTCACTTCATACTTATATCCTTCCTTGGAGCTTCATACTTCTTTCAATCACCCTATATGTTGTACATATCATCATGGGGTAATCTTGTATAGTGATTTTTTAGCAATGACATGCTAAGTTGCATTATTTTTTGCATAACTAGTTCTATTTTTGCAATCATGTCACCATCATTATTAGTACATCTCATATATTATTTCATGTTACAAGTAGAGTTCATATGCTCACCATACATACATGAATTCATATAGTTCTTATTTCATGTCCACATGCATACATACCCACCTTGCAAAGCAAAAATGAAGAGTTAAACACACATGCATTAGTGCAACTATTGTGATGTCCAATCCTCTTTTATGGATACGAGGTAATGGAAATATTTCTATGATTCGACCATTTCTAGTTAATTCAATCAACCTTCATCCAATGTTATCAAATTCTAAAGCATTTCAAAGCTTTCCCTAGCTAACTTGAGTTCATAACCAACAACACATTTCAAACATTAAGTAAATTTTGAGCATAGGAAAGGCAACACCTTGCATACACTAGCCACCTAGAAAAAGCCACCTCGCTCATCATATCATTTACATGATTCAAACTTGAGGATCGAAAAAAATACAAGCTACAAAAAAGGGAAAAAAACAAACGCCAAAAAGAGCACCACAAAAAGAATAAAAAAGAAAATAAAAAGAGCATTATCAAAAAGCTTGAATCCCTGAGGTCCTCAAGTTTATAACATGGGGCTAATCTCCATCAGGGTTATAGATGTATGTTTAGTAGTGGAGCATGCCTTCCAAGTTTTGATATGTCTATCATATTAGAAACCGTATTTTTTATAGACCACTACATGCTTTTGGATGACTTAGCTTAACAGGTTAAGTTTACAATTAGTTAGTCCAAACTAACTCAAAATGGATAAATGAACATCACTTTACACACACTAGTTTATGATCAACTTGAGCTTAGTCAGGATTGTTGAGATTTTTGTAGGATATTGATTGACTACTATATAGCTTTGATTTCTCAAACTATCATGTTTGACTCCTTTGAAATTCTTCTCATTTCTCACATCCCATATTTTTGGGAACAATAAAACAGATAGCATCATGTCTAGTTTCACCAAAATACAAGTGTACTCTTCATTGGCATTTCACATCCTCATCATTTAGTTGTTAGCTTCACTCACTAGGATCAATTTGCATAGCCTTTCATTGCATTTTCATCTACCACTTGCATCACCTATCAACTTATTGCTCACTTGGCATTCATAACATCCATTGCATGTTTGCTTGTCTCATACTCAGTATTTTAAGTGACTACTCATCATTGCTTAATTCACACTCTATAATATTATCCAAGTCTTATTGCACATATTTTCACATATGTCTACACATTCATCATACATATTCATCTATCTATATGTTCATACATCTACATCATCTCATGCATCTACATAGAAGCATATAATTTCTATACTACATCAATGCAACAATGCATTCACATAATGTTCACACATATGATCAACATAGCATCATGTATATCATATATCAAAAATACCCATGGTATAAAATCTATGTCATTCCACACATATCAGCCTTACCTCACATACATGTATGTAAAAGACATCACACATATAAAATTATGGTATGATTGCCACCCTAAAAAAATATATCAATCTATTTGTTCATGAGAAGTCTTCCCACTCCCCTCGTGTGGGTTCCACTACTCGGGGTGTCATCTCTTATGCATACAAGACCTCCAAGTCATCCTACAATTATTGCAATGTCTACATTGTGGTACCTTGTGCCCTCAAATGCTCCATATCCTTCCACAGGCTCACAATCTCAGCCATGGTTCTCTCTCCTATGACTCCACCTCTCTCAGAAATTGCTCCATTTCTCTCTAATAATAGAGAGGCTTTATCCATCATCCATACTGATGTCCAACTCTTCTAATCCACACTCTCATCCATTACTTCACCCTCTCTACCATAATAATTGATTACTTTAAGGTCTAAGAAATCCCTCTAACCAGCATTTCCAACTTTCCCTTCCAAAAGGCCTAAAATTGTGTATTCATCACTTCTAATAGTAGGGTCATATTTAACCCAAAAAAATTCCATCCAATCTTCTCCAAATTTCACAAAACCACCACTATTAGATCAGGCTTAAAAAGATATTTCCAATGGTATACATTTTATCCAATTTTGACATCATTTAGTCCCCCAAACTGTAGAAACACTGTGCATGGGTCACATAGTCATATTTGCATAGTACTATATGAATTCTGGGGCACTGTCAAATTTGTACTCCACTATGTGAATCTAATTTTTCAAATTGCATTTGCACCCTGATGCCTGGACATTGACATATATGCCAATATATTTTATTTTCTTCAAATTATTCCACCATATTTTTCATCTTTTCAATCAACTCATCATTGTATTTCGCTTCTTCCTCCATCAACTCATTGCTTGAGGGGGTAGACATCAAACAACAAAATCTATCTCACACAATCTTGAAAATTGTGTTTGTCCAACAGCCTTTTTCAGAGATCATCTTAAGCCCTCTTTTGTTGGGGTAAACAAAAATTAAAATTTCTCTTCTCAATAAAACTCTAATTCAAACAAGCATTTGAGAGACCCAACTCTTGAGTCTTTAGGTTAGTTATGGATTCCCTTCCTCAGATTTGTAGTCATAATATCACTCATGAATAAAGAACTTGATATAAATCTACCTAGGACTAAATAGTTTGTCAAATAAAATCAAGGTCAACAATTCATCAAAGGTAAAGTTTCAAAGACACTCGCTCCCTCCACAATTGGGGCATCCCACATTGATCATGAAGTGAGATGATCTTACATATCCTCCCTCAAAGCAATTATTGCAACACTACAAAAAGTCATAATCAAGCACAAATCATTCATCATCAATTTTTCTCTCTCATAATCAATCATACATCATCTAAAATCATCCATCATCAATTCATCTTCTTCAAAATCAAACCACCAATGTGGTGTCATCAATTTTTTCATTGCACCATGTTTTCACATAATGCAATACAAAAAGAGGTAAATGTAGACACCCAAAAGTCACACATTGCCACTTCTCCTATCATCGCGGTTGATCAATTTATAAAACCCATAAAATTTGCATAAATTAACCCCAAAAATACTATTCATCTTCATAAGCCCCCTTGGGCTACTTAAGCCCCTTCCTACGCTTAACTTTGGGTCCTCATGTGACCACCATCATGACTTAACCTTGGTTAATATCTACCCTGGTCAAAAGTCACTTTATGGTCAAACTTCCATTTATGGTTAAGCACATGTTTAATCAACTCAATCATGATTATCCTAATTCTCTCCACCTCACCTAGACTACCCTTTGACTAGACTAGCCTCCCACCTCACCTAGAGAAATATTTACTCCATCTCACATTCTCCTATGCAATTAATAATAATTAAATATATTTACACACATAAAAGCATTTTTAAATTAAAAGGCTTTCCACCTCAACATGTCATAAATGATATTTGGAGACTTTCCTCCATCCATGCATTTATGAGGGATGACTCACCCATGGGTGAGGACTTCTCTCACCCAAGTGCACTTATGAGGCATGGCACCCATGCCACCTCAGGGGACACCTTAAGGGATACCTCACAATGGGCACCTCATAGGGGACACCTCAGCCCCTCCCCAAACCTTGGCAAACTCTATAAATAGAATGCCATTTTCTCCATTTTCATCAATCACTCATTTTACATATCCAAACTTTGTTGGAATAGGTCTATATGCCACTTAAGATCTCATCCATCCATTCCCACCATGGATAATACCTAAGCCCTCTTTTTGCATCCTTTTTATATTATTAGTTGCTCTTGTTTGCAAATTTTGGATGTGGCTTGATGAGTACACGAAGATCTAATAGCACAATAGGGACCTCCGCATCATAAAGTTTGGTTTTTTGAAAACAAACGCATATTCACATAGTAGTGTACGAATCCCAAGACACAGTCAAATTCACACACTAGTGTGTGAATCCAACCATACCCACTTGCACTGTTTTGGTCATAACTCTCTCATCTGAACTCATATTATCACACAATTTTGAGGGTAGCTTCCTAACATCAAAAGAAATATTACCATAAATTTTCAGCCCATTTAGAGTAGTACAATAAGATTCAAATATATTAATTAATTTATTAAATAATTGATTAATTATTACCTAAGCTACACAACCACTCACCCCTCCTCATGGGAGCATTCACCCCTCCATCCCCCATGGCCACATCATCCATAGTTCACTCCAGTTCCACCTCCCATCCCCCATTCCGGTCACGTGCAAGAAAGAATCACCCTTGTTCCATAATTGAACTCTAGTAACTCATAGTTGCACCTTCATCCACACATGGGATATTTTAAATACACACTCAATTCAACAAGGGTCACTTAACTCAATATGCACAACATGCACATTCAGTTCAATAGGGTCACTTAACTCAATATGCACAACATGCACATTTAGTTCAATAGGATCACTTAACTCAATATGCACATCTAATTCACCATGCACATCCAGTTTAATGTGCACACATATCTGGTGATAATCACGAGGTGAGCTTATCTTCCTTTTGCAAGCATGCATCTTTAGTGATAAAATCAATTCATAGGAGAAGCACAGGTTAACACCACTTAACTAGCTGAGTCACCCTCCTATCCATTCCCACTAAGAATTCTATAAATGAACCCTCTCCTCCTTCCTGGAGCATGAGGATGGTATGAGCATCGAAGCACTACCTAAATTCCAAGCCCACTTCGCATCCAAACACCCAAAGTAAATCACATGCAACCATCCCTGTCTCATGCCAAACCTTGATCGTAACACCTTGCAAGCCCAAAAATAGCTTTCATCATTGAAAGGACACCATAACCTGTGATCATTCAATCCTAGATGGTCTTGGTTCACGGTTGCCTAGACCTAGATGATCATCATCCAACCCACATGTAAACTTCTATATGCATCATAGTGCAGCCTGATACGACACGATAGTAACAACACAATCAAGAAAAATAGCAACAACAACAAAGGAAGGGTAAGATCTATTTATGTGCTATTTAATACTTCCCCAATATTATTGACCAGTTGCATTTCACTTGTGTGTAGGTATACATATTTAGAGTGAGCAAACCCATACCCCAATACAGATCTAGACGTAGCAATAGGAGACTCCAACACTTGGTCATCCGACCCCAGACGATCAAAGATCACAATCATTTGGCATCTAGATGATTAGAGTACACAACCATCATCCCCCTAATGATCAATATCCAGACATGGATCCAGGTGATCAGGCGTAGATCCAGTAGATGCAAACATAGATGCAAATCTAGACATAGATACCCAAGACCCAACAAACCTAGATCCAACAAAAGTGATGGTCATGAGAAACCCACCCCTCTAGTGCTATAGTGACAAAAGGACCTAGGCACCATTGTTATTTGTAAAAGGGAATCAATCCCCTAAATGCTTGTACAACCCCTATGAGGGTCAATATTGTAATCAGACAGGATGAAAGCATATACACATAATACATACATATTTTCTTACTTTATTTACTTGCTTTTACATGGTGCATCTTTTTATTATCTACAAGATGGTGATCATGGTGGGACCTTTCCCTTGAGTTTATTTTGTGTAATAGCTTGTGTTATTTGTTGTTTTCATGCTTAATATAGGTTTATTTTCTACATTTTAGAAGTTTCTAACCATTCTGTTATTTTAGGTTTTACACAGGCTACAGACAGTGCATGTAGACGAAATCGTTCAACCTAGGACATCCTTAGATTTCAATCGTCTAAGCATGAGATAGTCTAATACAAAAGTCATCCAACCATGGATGGTCATAGCATACAATCACCGCCAACCCTTAGTCTTTGATACAGTGCAGGACCATAGGTAGGAGAACTATTATTCCTTTCTATTCTAAGTTTACATTAGCATTGGTTTTAGATAAGCATATTTAGGGATTTTGGTTTCTTTTTGCTTTTGGTATGGTAGAAAGAAAGAAAAAAATCACTTGTGCTTAGGCTAGAATAGTTAATTTGCTTTTTTGTTGCCTCTAACTTACTGTTGTTGAGTCACAGATAGTTACAGTTGTGGCCGTCCAACCCTAGGTGGTTTCAGACCTGTGGCCATCCGAACCTAGATGATTGAGTTAAGAAATTTTGAATAGTGTAGTTGCATTGCATACAAAGTGAAAAATCATTCTAGGATTAGCATTTCTTTATTTTGTCTAGATAAAGTTGCATTAGGTATTTAAATCAAAACAACACTTAAAAGGGGAAAACAAAACTTAAAAAGAAAAAGAAATTTGCATCACACACACTGCATGTTTCACAAAAACATTAACAAAGTTGGATTTCATCACCAACCATCAATTGAGACCAATGATGTTGGAATTCACCTCCTTCCATTGGCTTGCCCCCTAGACACCATAGTAGCCCCCACGAGTGGTTTTCTGGACTTCATCATCAGGAAATCCCCCACTCTTGAGAATATCTCGGGGTGGGTTAGGTTAGATACCCCTTTGTTCATGGGGTTTAATAATCAGTGGACCCGTAGCTGTCATTATTGTCCAATCCCACTCGAGGGTGAAGTGAAAGTTTGGGTAGACCGATAGTAGGACTTAGACAACATGACCTCTTTCGAGAGGTTAATTTATCCTTTTAGGTTACCATAAGCCACAACCATCCTAGGAAGCCATTTCAGCCATTTTTGTACCACTTCTCATCAGAGAGGTGGGCATCAACACACTCGATTAGACTGCATTCCACCACTCCCATTCATATATTTTAGGTTTAAGAGTCATTAGACACACAAAAAAAAAAAAAAAACAAAATATAAAAAACAAATCAAAATCCAAAAAAACAAAAATTCAAAAAAAGCAAAAAATAGTCCCAAAACATCTCACAAAAACATCAACTGAACACTAGCACACCAAAATGAAGAACATTAAAACTATTATTTGCTTGATTGTTTGTTTGTGTAGATAGAGAATACACCTCCACCACACCATCACCATCAACCCCCAAACCCACATTCCATCCATTACCCACTCAACTTATGGTCTTGACTCAAATTCAAGTCCAAGCCCAAGCTCGAGCCCAAGCCACCACCCAAGTCGCAATGGACCAATTTGGTCAGACCTCCCATCCATCCATCACTCCTCCAACTCAATAGGAGGTAGCCTCACAACCACCCCAAGGTAGCTTATCTAGCTACACCCATCATACCACCACCAACCCACCTGAGACACACAGCTCGGGCACCACTTACCACCACATCCCTACTAGCATCCCTGAATCCACTAGTCTAGGGACCCTTGTGTCCCTAGGCCACATCACCCTCATTGATATTGATGTTGCATGAGCCCTCCAAGGTGGCCCTTTCCTCCACTAGATTCACCATGCCCATCCCTACCACCATTGAACATTCCACCCCGTTTAGTCTCCCCCACGCCCCAAGAGTAGGTTTATACTCACACAACCCACCCTATCGAGCCACATCCTGAGTATGGCATGCCCATAAAATACTTCCCACTTGGGGGTTCTAACCCCCAATCCAATGCAAGCCATATATCTGCATCTATGGATCTAAACAATAACATTGGACCTATGTTAGCATGGTATCTCACTTGCATGCATCTACTATGCCCACCTCATCCCATCCACCACAACTGCCACCCCAAGTTCCAAACCACCCAACTTCCACAACCACCCAAAAAATTTTCTTTTCATAATCCCCATCATGGGCCACTCAACCATCTACCATACAAGATTTAACACCTCTACAACAATACCAACAACCGTCCACCCAACCACTAGATTCCAAGGCCTATGGCCAACCTCCTTTCACTTCACAATACCAGCAGCTTCCACCCCAAATAATACCAGTAAATTTTCACCATAATAGTACTACCAACAACAACCTCCACCCATGCAATAGTACTAATAAATTCTATCATAATAGTACTACCAAAAATAACCTCCACCCATGCCATAATACCTCTAGCTTCCATCCCAATAGTACCACCAACAACAACCTCCACCCATGCCACAACATCAACAACAACCACCCATCCAATACCAACAATAACAGCTATAGCAACAACCTCCACCCATGCCACAACATCAATAACAACCACCCATCTAGTACCAACAATAGTAGCTACAACAACAACCTCCACCCATACCACAACATCAATAGCAACCACCCATCTAGTACCAACAATAGCAATTGTAACAACAACCTTTGCCCATGCCACAACATCAACAACAACAACCCATTCAACACCAATAAGTCATCCAACATCAATACCAACAACCACCCATTCAACATCAACAACAACACCAACAACCACCCCCCACACATCACCAATATTTCAACCAACATCCATCAACCAACCCCACATACACCCATCACCAATATTCTCAACACCACCAATATCCATCTTTGGGTTTCCAAGTTGGCACATCTCACACAACCCTCCCAGTTGCTTTGAAAAAATTTCAAATGTTGGTCGACAAGGTTGATAGTTTGGCATTACAAGTTGTGGGTACTGGATATCATAAATCGATGCTCAATCAACTATAGAACTACCCCATTCACCCTTTGATACCATCACTACCATATCCTCCCTTATTCATAATGCCAAAATTCAAAAAATTCAAGGGGAAGGAGGACCCCCAAGAGCACATAAGCACATTTATCAATGCATGCTACCTTATCAATGAGATTGATCCCCTCATGCTTCGCACATTTTTACTATCCCTTGGGGAGGAGCTTTAGATTGGTTCAATCACTTGCCCAAACATAGCCTTTATAACTTTGAGCAATTGGCCAACCTATTTTTGGAATGTTTTACCATCATTGTTAAAAGGAAAATGACACTTACTGATCTTTACAATCTTCATCAATTTAATGATGAATCCATCTTGGATTATGGTGCTCGGTGGAGAGCTGTAATAATAGAACTACCCTTTTCTCTCCCCATCATAGATTTGACTCGATTATTCATGAGGAGTTGTTCAAAACCAATATCTTTACTATTACAACTCCAACAATATCGTACACTCGAGGAGGCTTTAGCACAAGCCAAGACTATTGAGGACATTAAAATCCAAGAGGGCAAAATAAATCTCAAAAAGAAAGAATGGCCAAATAAGAATTCCAAGGGCACTTCCAACAACCAATCAAAACCCAATCAAGTTAATCAAGTGGTATTGAGTAGCCCAAGCATGCCTAATAAACAACCTCATCAACCGTAGTAGGTGCAACTATAGTAATTTCAACATCTACCTTAGTGATCAACATACCATGCCACACCACCTCCCACCCAACTACAAAACCCTCAAACTAGAAAATGCCCACCCTAGGCATCCTGCTAGGCCCCTACAAAATTTCACCCCACTTCCTGAGCCCTACTCGATCATATTTCAATGACTCTATGAAGCACAGGCAATATCATTGCCATAAGTAAGACCAAAAGACCCCAATAGGCCTAAACCCATATCATACAAAGAATATCACTATTGTGTTTACCATAGGTGAAAGGGTCATGATATCAATGATTGCATTTCATTCAAACATCTGGTCCAAGACCTTATCGAGAAGGGGATCATTACCGTAGATAATCTTCTCGTACCACCCAATCAGAACCTTAGCATTTATCAAGACCCCTTGCCACAACACGGGCCAAACCAATAACTTCATGTACCACCAACCACCAACACCCCCCCAACCAAGTCAACCACCTCAACACCATCCCATAGCATCATAACTTTGTAGGGATGATCCACATTATTACTCAAAATCAATGCTATCTTGATCAATAGATCCAATCGAGTACTTCCTCCAACATGCCATCATCCTCTACTTTTCCACCTCCATTAGTGTAGGCCATACCCCACCCCTCATGACCAATCATATCCCTCACAAACTACCTCACATAGAGCCTCAAGATGGCATCGACCAAACTCTCAATTTATGAGCTCATCCAATAATCACCCCCGCATCGTGAGGCATTGATGGAAATCTTGAAATCCATTGACCTTCACACTCAAGATCCAAATACCTTTGCAAACTTTATGGGTAGCATCAAAACTTGCATGGAGCCTACAATTACCTTCTATGATTATGAGATTAAAACTTTACCAATAGAAGCACCAGATCCTCCACTGCATATTGTAGCTCATATAGACCACAAGCCCTTCAAACAAGTTCTGGTTGATACCAACTCCTTGATCAACATCATCACATCCATGGTACTCCAACACCTCCACCTACCACCTTCACACATAGTCTCATCCACCTTCACTCTATGAGCCTTCAATGATGCATTGTGCTCAACACTTGGGATGGTCGTTCTACCTATTCAAGTAGGTGGGAAGACCATTCATACTTTGTATCACATCCTTGAAGGAGAAATGCAATACAATGTCCTTCTTGGAAGACCATGGATTCGGGATATGTGATGCATCCCCTCAAAATTACATCATTATCTCAAATATGTTCATGAGGGCCACGTACACTGCATCCCCATTGATGAGGAACCTTTCAAGTATTGTAACTTGATCTCCAATCTATACGAGCCTCCCCTACCTTCCACACACCTATACCTTACCCTGACCTTACCCGAACCCAACCCCCCAACCAATGTCATCACACCTTGACCCATATTTTCCACCACTAATTACCCATCCACCTGCCCATCCTACACCATCCAATTCACATTTACCCCCCATTCCACCACACCCAGCTCACTACATTACCCCAACTACTTCGTACAGTCCCCAACCTCCACCATCACCTCCATATTACCATCCACCTACCTCCACTTCCACTCAACCCCATAACATTGGGTAAAACCAACCCCATCCCAGCCAACCTTTGTCTTCACAAAGTACCCATTTTCACCCTCACATCCATCCCACATCCACAAACACCCAACCAATTTTCAAACAACCCTCCACCTTCACCTACACCTTTGCATCCCCCACTTTGCTCATCAATCGATCCATTTGTCCACCAACCCCAACCAACCACTCCCACTTACCTACCTCCTCCATCCATTGTTGCCCAAATCACCACCACCACCACCTCTTCCTTCACATCGAAAGCCCAAAAATTCCTTCCACCATGTAACCTAAGTTGCCACCTCAATCCACCACTAGACAAGTTACCACAACTTCCACCTCTACCTCTGCCAGTCCCCATTCCATCACAATACCCCAAGCCACTTCCTTCTCCATGTAACCTAAACCACCACCACCACCAAATTCATCCATCATAGCTCCATCCATTCCAGGCACCACCCCACCTTCATCCGTAGCATTACCCCATCCAGAAGAGGATGTTGGACCAACTCCTACATCCCCTTCCCAACCTACATAGGTCATAGTCCACATAACAAATCTAGGAATAGGTGAGTATCTAGTACACAACATCACATTTATACCTCCCATAATTGAATCAATTAAGGATTTTGGATGCCCATGCATAGGCACCATTATTCCCATGGGTCCTGCATCCAATTCAACAAATTTTGTGTATGTCAGAGTTGATACCTCCTTCGATGTCCCTCCTGATGAAAGACCTGAATCACCATTTTTTGGTGACATTAGTTTCCTATCAAATCCCTCCTTTGCTCTATGATATTTCCAACACTCCCATTGGAGAGGATTTGGCCTTGGTCACTACGAGCAGGGAGCTCATCACATCATCAAACCACATTACCAGCTCCTTGAGAAAAATTTGGATTAGGGTATGACAACCATTCATCAAATGACCTCCTCGAGGAAAGGTTTTCAACATATTACCCTTGATCCCAAAGAGGATAGAGATGATGAGTACACTAATCCTGAGTGTATTTATTGTCCACTAGAAGGCTTTTTCCAAGTTGCCACCATTCACACCATCCCATATGATACCTCAGAAGATGAATTAGATGAGTTACTGGAGGCACTTTCAATTTCTTTTGATAGCTTCAAAGAAGACTCTTCCCCCATAGTCCCCCTAACAGAGTTCCTAGATGATGATGATATTTATCAATGAATGTTCCTCATTCCACTCCCCATTTTCCCCATGCTCCTTCCTTGGGAGCATCCAAATGCACACATGCATCTACCACCTCCATCGCCACCAATCCAACCGAACCTGCATCCACCCATATTGGACCAACTCCTACCCCATGAGCATACCCCTAGGAATCCTCCCTCTAATCCGCCAAATCCCTCCATCCCATAAGTCAACATGGTCTCCATTAACCTTATCACACCCCTCCACAATCCATGCAACCCATCAAATCCCATCCACATTGATCCAAGTCTTATTAACTTTGAGAACATTTTTACCTCACCTTCCCTCATCGATTTCCTTCCATCCAACCAATTGCTCCACCAAGCCAATGTCTACATCCCACCTACCTCATCATCCTCTTCGTCTGCCATTCATCACATTGACATGAGTGATACTGAGTCACTCACTTTTTTAAAATGTAGTGGATGGCATCCACCTCATTCCCACTCCTTACCAATTAGAGGAGGGTTCCCACATGCTCATTGAGGACACCACCGACATAGACCTCAACACCGATCTAGAGCACCCATAAATCATCAAACTTGGAAAGAGTCTTTCCTCAAAAAAATGAGAAATAGTATGTTGTCCTTCTTATCGAACACAAACAAGTGTTTGCATGGTCTTACAAAGACATGTCGAGCCTCAACCCTATTAGAGTATATTACATTATTTGGTACATGCCAATGTACCACCTTGGGTACATAACTAGAGTAGGAGTTTACTTTAGAGTAAAGTTTGAGTTACTTCATGCAATGTAATAAATGCACAAGTGTTAGAATGTGCAATGATGTAAATGTGCATGTAGTCCACATGTACATGAGTCATAGGATAAGGTAGATGAAGAGTCATGGGTAGAGTAAAGGCCAAGGCACATATCTTCCTATATATAGGCCTTTAAGGTATAGAGTGAAAGAGAGAGAGAGAAGAGAGTGTGTGAGAAGAAAGAGTGAGAGAGAGAGACAATAGTGAGTAGTGAGTAGGTACAATGTAGTTCTTCATTGAAAATTTTGGAGTGTTCAAGTCCTCCATTATATTGCATTGTACTATTTTTATGAGCTTTCATTAATGGCATATTACTGAGTTATTGCAAAATTTTATCTCATTATTTTCCTACATATTATAGTGCCATTATCATATAGTTATCATAGCTTACTTATTTCACATCTTGTGGTTGCATTTCCTTTAATATACATCCTCAAAAGCTAACAATGGTATCAGAGCACATAGTAGATCGATAGGAAATAGGGAGAGCCACAAGAGAGATTGAGAGGAGTTCAAAAATCTCATTTTCAAAATTTCTAAAAATACATTTGGCTAGAGTCTTTCCACAAAGTTGCAGAAAAACTTGTGAAGACTAGGACTCAACATTGATTCCACTAGATTGACAAATCAACTAGTGAAGATTGATTATCTCTAGATTTAGAGTTTCTTCCATTACAATTTCTAATACTTTGTTGTAGAAAAGGAGATTCAAAGAAAGTTGGGAAGCTTCCTACAAAGAGCTAGGAAGAATATCTTCTTTGGAATCAATCCAGTACCTGAAGCAACAAATGAAAGATTGAAGACTTGGAGGCCTAAGCAAAAGGTCCCATTACCAGATTGTAGACCTACAGATTGTAGAAGAGAAAAAGGCTAGAGGAGCCTTATTATAGATTGAAGGAAGAAGAGACTCCAGAGAAGAGTCTAGGAGAATATTGGAGGTTGGTGATCTCCATTGAAGATTGAATTAGATTGAAGGAGAGGAGAAATCAGCTCAAGAAGTTGAAGAGACCCACAAGAGGTCCCATTGAAGAACTTCTAGTTTTGGAAGATTGAAGATAGAGAAGGACTAGCAAAAGTCCTATTCTAGATTCTAAAAGTAGCAGATTTCAGAGATCCAAGAAGGAGATCTCATTGTAAAACTTCCACAGTAGAAGATTGAAGAAAATGTCTCATTGAGAAGACCAGAGAAGTTATGAGATTGAAGACCCTAGAGAAGAGGTCTCAAGGAGAAAGGAGAAGGCTAGGAAAGCCTTATTACCAAGTTTGAGAAGGCCATTGAAGCAGATTTCAGAGAAGGCCATTGAAGGAGTTCCTAGGAGAACTCATTGGAGAAATTTACTAGCCAAGAGGAGTTCCTAATAGAGTAGAATTTGGGACAATTATTACCATCCAACAACAAGCCCAAAAGGAGAAGAATTTGGCAAGGAGTTTACCAAATTTTAGAGGAGAATAGTGAAGACCTCAAGATAGTCAGAATCTTGAGAAGAAGGCCACTAGATAGGCCAAGATTGAAGTCAAAATTTGACAAGGAGGTTGAAGGAGAAAGGAGATAGAGAAGCCACCAAATCTGAGAGATTTAGGGATTGCCATTGAAGGCTTGAAGGTTATTTCGAAGAAAGGAGATTGCTAATTTTACAACAAAAAATTGAAGGTCTCTAGGAGATAAATCTCAATTGTGATTTGGAGGAGTTTCCTACCAAATTTAAGAGATTCAAGGATAACATTTCGAAGGAGAAATTGACTATGAAAAGGTAGCAATTTGGGCAGCATTACTAGTTGCTAATTTATAGAATTCAAGGGAGCATCAAGAAGGAAAATTAAAGCCACCAAACTATAGTTTTAGGGCAGCAAGTTAGAGGGTTTCAAAGCTACAAATAGGTGAGCTAAAGAGTTATTTAGGACAGCAAGGAAGAGCTACAATTTCATCCATTACAAGGCAAAAATTAGGTGATTCAAATCACCAAGACAACCATCATCTACAAAGGTCATTAAGGTAAGAAACTTTGGTGCAAAAGGTTCATTACTTGAACATTAGTTACTTGGTTCATTATTAAGTTTCATTAAGCACCATATTAGAGTTTAAAAGTTGCAAGGAGAAGGTTGCATATTAAAGTCTTCAAGGGAGTGCAGAAGATAGTTTTTACAAGGGTTATAACCTACACACAAAAAGAGGAGTTAGATATATTTTGAAAGAAAGAAAAATATCAACATCCTACCTTCTAGTTAAAGCAAAGAAGACATTATCTTTAAGTGAAAGTTTGCATAGATTATAGTGCATATTTCAAGTTACTTTAAGAGTTCATTTACAGGAGCAATAAGGAGAAATTGCTATTGCACTATACTAGTTATTAAAGGTGCACTAAGTATTTAAGTTAAGGTGAAAATTAGTGCAAAGTTAAGGTGCATGATTAAGAGCTTGGATTTATTATTGCTAAGTTAACCAAGCAAAGGAGAGAGTTATCTAGTAAGGAAACTTTAAATCATATCTTACCACCAAGGAGTAGAGCAAGAAGCCACCTCATCAAGGAAGAAAGAAAGCTTGCAAAAGGAGATTTAAAGATCTCAAAATATAGGTGCAAATTTAAGGTATTCTATTCTAACTATTGCAAAGCTATTTGCATTAGATTATTGCACCATAATCTCTCTTGTCCTACATAGAAAAAGAGGACAAAGATAGAGTGTCTCAAAGACACTAAAATAGCCAACAAACTACATCTACAAAGTGGCCAAATCATCAAATTAAAGGAGCAAACTTTAGCAAGGGAAGAGAGCCAATGAAGGGCTCACATTAGCTAAGTTTCAAGGTGTCTAAAGACACCATATCCATCATCAAATCCAATGCCTACAAACAACATTAACCTATAACATAAAAGGTCTACATAAGGAGCCCATCATCTATTGCATATCTACATAAAAAGATAGCACAAAGGGTCTATGAAGAAGGCTATCATCCATTGCATACCAATGTAAAAAGGATAAGCACTAAGGATAGCACATTGCAAGCATAAAGAAGCAAGTTACAAGGTGAAAACAAAGGTGCATTACCCAAGCTATAGCTTGGAAAAACCAACTAAGAAGAAGCACCTAAAGCCACCATTGGAGTACCATAGAACCACCATTGCAGCACCCTAGAACCACCATAGCTAGAGCCAACCTCATAGCATCACCATTCACTTGGGAAGAAAGCATTGAAGATAAGATACAAAGGGCATTCATTGGCAAGAAGTATACAAGGAATAAGAGATATTGAAGGGAGTCTTACATGCATGAAATTGGAGTACCACTTGCAATTTAGAGCCAAGGCATCTTGTGCCACTTGGCACATCCAAACAAGGTGCCCATATATTCCTTTAATGTATGCCCAGGAAAGAAGTGCTCAAAGAGAAAGTAATACCTATTGTTGAGCATTGAATAGCATCATTTGGAGGTTAGAAGGCATAATCATCATAGCTCATCATTCAAGGGAGATATGAGTGTTGAAGCATCTAAACCAATGCCCATCAAGAACGTAACTCCCAAAGCACCACGTATCTAGAGTTTCAAGGAGCATCCAAGCTATTTAAGTGCCCAATCTTGAAGGAGAGCATAAGAATAGAAGGCATGCAATCAAGCATTAAATAAGGGAGTCAAAGCACCATTAAGGAGGAGAAGAAGGCATCCATGAACATTGATTGATCTCTACCATACATAGGAGACCAGAAATACGCGCTTGGATTAAAGAGTCACTCCATAGACCAATCAACGTGCACAATACACTTTACAAGGAAGGTAAAAGACTTTACATTATTTAATATTTGCTTTCCTAAGTTTAGGGAGTTATAAGGTGCCTAATACAAGGTTGAAAGTTATTTATTAATGCATTGAAATATCAACCTTAGAGAGTAAGAAAGCAATTTTAGCAAAGGGAGTATATCTTAGAAGATATTATAAATTGCTTGAGATTTAAACATTACAATATTTGCAAATAATTAATTTAGGAGATATAAGGTTTTCAACATTGGAAAAATTGAAATATTAATTTGCAAATATTATTACTTTCTAAAATTCCAAATTAGGGAGTTATAAGGTATACTACTTCAAATTTTAGTTTCTTGGAATTTAGAAAAATTAAACCATTGAAAAGTGAAGGTTAAAGGAGCAAAACCATTAATTGCTTAGAAGTTGGAAATTGCATTTTACATTAGTCTCTTACATTAATTTATGAGACATTAATCCAACTAAAAGGTCTTGAAGGAAAATAACCTTATTAAAACTTGAAGGTGCATCATCATTTATCTTTAGCTTTCTACTTACTAATCAATAGGGAGACATAAGGCAAGAAAGTGAAGTTGAACATTAGGGAGACAAAAGGAATTCAACTTAAACTAAGAAAGCTAAGCATACTATCAAGTTTCATAGTGCATTCAAACACTTGCTAGATAGAAGGTATTTTACAAAATTTGTAAAATTGAAAAGTTCTTAGCAAGATTGAGCATATACTCTAAACTAGGGAGACATAAGGTAGACTACTTCAAAGGTTCTATCAAAAATATTCTCAAGTGCTAAAATAATTCTACTAGTTGAACATATACTTAACACTAGGGAGCTATAAGGATGTCTACTTCAAAGAACACATTAAATAATGTAATTAGAAAAGGAGCAAGGAAAATACCAATATGGCTTAAAAATACACTTGATTCAATGGAAAACATGATTGACATTTCAGAGAATTCAATGGATAATAATAAGGAAGATGCAAATGGAAGAGAAGAATCAATAGGGTTTAAAAATATTTCTGAGAACTCACAAACTAATAGTTTGGCAAAAGTAAATTCTTTAGAAATATCTTCCAATGAGATAATAAAGGGAGTTGATGACAACTATACTAATGAAGATATTGAAAATCATATTCAAAAGGTAGAAAAGAATATTCATCAAAAGGATATCATACAAATCTATGAAAGAAGTAAAGATGAAATAGCTTCAATCGTACATAGATGGTTTAACTCTTTCATCAAGGAAATGGATGGACATGATTCTCCTAAAAATAGTGACAAAGAAATTGGGATATCTCTACTATGCACTTATTGCAACAAATTTGGTCATGAGAAAGCAAATTGCTGGAGTTTCCATCCATGTAAATATTATGGAGGAAAATCTCATTCATCTTACTTCTATTACTACAAAGACAAGTACTATAAAATATTTGAAGAAAGATTGATATTCAGATTAGATTGTTTCTTTCAAGTTCTTATTTCAGAAGCATCCACTAACAATGAATTCAAGCTTGACATTTTTGAAGATCAAAGAAACAAGTCATACAAAAAATCAAAGGAAAGAAAAGGAGGTAATTCAGATCCACTTATGACTTGCAAGATCATCAGATCTTTAGTTCATCAAGGTTACCTAGAAGACTTCAAGGTCAAGAATTCTACAAAACACTTCAGAATACCGAAAAATAGTGGAATAAAGAAAACATGGAAAGACAACATGAAGACTGAAGCAGAAGTAGAAGAGTACAAATTCTAGAATGATGTAATAAAAAATATTTAATGTTTTCCATAGGCATTAAATTGTTTAGGTGTTTAATGTTGTCCACAAACATTAAATTATTTAGGTGTTTAATGTTTTCCACAAACATTAAATTATTTAGGTGTTTAATGTTTTCCACAGGTATTTAATGTTTTTGCCTATGACAGATTTAAGTGGAAAAAAAAACTACTTGTTTGGGCATGTATTTTCCATAACATTTTAAGAGCAAGTTTATTGCCTTGAATGAAAAAATCATAGTTTTTTCTTTTAGTTTTGTCTCTATAAAATTACATTAGGTGGTCAAAGCAAGTTTGATCCTACAGAGTTCATGGAGGTATGAATATATGGTTTTTGTTTGTGTTCATTGTCATATTTTGGAGGAAGATGAGAAGAGGAAGGCATGGATATGCCTATATGAATAGGCAGATCCAAGATTTGCAGAGGCAAATAGCTTAGATCGTAGTTGTGGTGAATCATTTGAGATCAAGAAACTCCAATGATATGGATAGTGAACTGGGTGAAATGTTACCCGTAGAATGGTAATATGAACCCTTGGAGGTAAAGCCATTTGTAGAAATATTGCTCATGGCCTTGGAAGGCAAGAATTATGGGATGAAATTTGATGTTCCCAAGTATGGAGGAGGGTTACAACCAGAGGAGCTATTATATTGGTTGAATTGCATGAAGAAATTCTTTGAATGGAAGAATATGGTAGAAGATAAAAAGGCAAAATTTGCATGTACTAAGCTGAAGGACCAGGCATTGGTTTGGTATGATCACCTCCAGAATGAGAGACAAAAAAAAGGGAAAGACAAGATCAAGGTTTGGAACAAAATGGAGAAGAAATTATTTCTCCCGATAGATTATGAGCAAACCCTCTTCATGAAATTGCAAAATATGAGGTAGAGAGAACACAATGTGGAAGATTATACCAGTAAGTTTTATAAGCTATCTATCAAAGTGGCACATGAGGAATTTGAGCTCCAAAATATAGCCAAGTATGTTAATGGTCTAAAATTTAGCTTTCAAAATGAGCTTAGCATGCTTAGGTCTCATATTGTAGATGATTCTTATCAGTTAGCCCTGAAAGCAGAGGAGAAGCAAAATAGGAACAGTTTCAAGAAGAACGTGGGACTAAAGAGAGGAGAATCATTCTCCCCATCAAGAGGATGTGTAGGGTTTCTCAAAGGAGAATTCTCAAATACATAAGAGAAGGTTGAGAACACTAGACAAGGTTTCTATACCCCTTAGAGAGGAAGGGGATACAAGAGAGGAAGAGGGAGGACTTGGAATGCTCCCCGTAGACCATATGTGTGTTATAAGTGTGGTGAAGAAGCGTATAGAGCCTATGAGTGTCCTCAAAATCAAGTATAGGAATGAGGTATATTGAACAACCTCGGGTCAATTTAGCTGAAGCAGAGGAGGTGCGGAAAGATGTAGAAGTTGTTGTAGATGTGAGTGAAAATTTGATGATGAGAAGGAAAAATATCGTGTCAAGCAAAGATAAGATTCCAGATAGGAATGATAGTGCCTCATGGCTACGTACAAACCCTTTTAGGATACGATGCACATCTTGAGGAAAGATATGCAAACTTACTATTTTTTGGTGGAAGTTGTGAGAATATGGTCTTAAATGTTATGGTAGATAAACTAAGTCTGAAATGTGAGAAAAATCCATATCTATATCGTATAGCCTAGTTTAAAAAGGGTAATGAAGTGGTTGTAGAAAATATATTTTTGATTAAAATTTTCTATTGGTAATACTTATGAGGATGAGATCTAGTGTGATGTTATACCCATGGATGTCTGCCATATATTATTAGGGAGGCCATGGCACTATAGGAAGGTAATACATGACGGAGAAAAAATACCTATACCTTTCTAAAATATGGTGTTAAGGTTGTTTTATTACCTCTTAAAGAGGAAGGACAAGGTGAGAGTTTGTTGGACACCAAAGAGTTTGGGGTTAAAATGGAGGAAACGGGGTTTTGGTATGTCTTGACAAAAAATAAGGTAACAGACAAGGTTACTACAAATCTAGAAGAAGAAATTGTTGGAGAAGAAGAAATTCTTCCTGTGGAAGAATTTGTTGAAAAAAATTCTTCCTGTGGAATAAATTGTTGTAGAAGAAATGTTAACAAAAGAATTTAATGAAAAAATCTTCTTATAGAAGAAGAAATTTTTGTAGAAATTTTTGTAGAAATTTTGGAAGCAGTACCTAGAATCGAACTAGGATCTATAAGCATGGAGCCCATCGTCCTTCCCTTGGGTTATATCGCTGCTATTGAAGCAAAGGAAAATTTTGAAGTTGAAGATTCGAAAGAAGAAAAGACATGTAATAATTATATTCTCTAATTTTGAGGTTGTTACATTTGTTGGTGATATTGTTGTTGCAACTATGGAGGAACTAGATCCGGTTACAGTTTTATTTGTTGCATATCTGGAAAAACCAGATCTTGTTGCAGTTCTTGATGACATTGCAGTTTTGCCTAATGCATATTTGAAAGAAGAAGACCCAATCTGGTTTCCCTTTGCAGTTAATGTTGTTTTTGATGATGTTGCAGTTATTCTGCCTATGGAATATCCTGTTACCATTGTAGTTTCTTCTACTAATGCAAATATTTTTGGAGATGCAAAAAAAGATGATGTCAGTTTGTCATAATTGGCAAATCTACAATTGATTTGCATCATAGTTTGACCTGATACTTAGCCCCCACCACTGCCTTCATTGGTCAGTAGTTGCAGGAGTTTGAATAGTCGAACTTGCAAGAGTTGTGTTCCTTTCAACCAGAGGAGGATGATGTAATAAAAAACATTTAATGTTTTCCACAAGCATTAAATTGTTTAGGTGTTTAATATTGTCCACATTAGTCACCCATGTATTTCTTGAAAAGTGTTAAATCAATGTATATCCCTATCATATGATTACTAGCTCCAAAATATATATACCAATTACTATCCCTCATTTGTTCCTTATTGTATGTTATTAGTACCTTATATGATCTCTCTTTTTCATCGTCATGATCTAAATCAGGTTCTTCCTATGCTACATGTCCTTGTGATTGAGATGTTGATCTATACCCATGATTTATTCTTGGTGAATTATTAGAATGTCCAAAAATTGCTCTTGTTGCCTTATTTGAGAAGGAATTTGAAATTGATTCTACTTGTTCAAAGCATTATATTTACATAATCTAGTATCATGACCTTCTTTCTCACATTTGTTACAATATCTTCTCCATTTTGGTTAGCTTTGTTCAAATTAGTAGGACCCCTGATATTTCTTTGGTATCTCTTCCTAGAAATTAAAGCATTGTTTGAAGCATTATCTCTTAATTGATTTTCTAGTTCATGTTGTTGAAGAATGTTGATGAGCAATTCAAATGATAATCTACAATAAAAAACTAGAAAATAGGTTACCAATATTCTAGATGAATTTGGTAGAGCACGCAATACAATTAATCCTAACAATCGTCATCAATTTCTTATAAGGTATTTAATTTTGCCTTTAATTTTACAATTTTCCAAAGGGAAATGTTCCAAAATTTCATTGTCTTGCATTTGTAATGTATATAGTTGAGATTGCAAATGTTTAATAGTTGCTTGATTTTTGCCTTCAAAAATAATGTATAGGATATCCAAGCCTCTTTTGATGAATTTACTTCGCTAATATGAGACTATATTTCAACAATTATTCCTAATAATATAGCTAATTGTGCCTTGTGATCTTTTAGGATGTGTTTCATCTCTTGATACAATATCCCATAGTCTTTCAACTACAAGGATAGTTCTCATTTTATTTTTTCCATAGAATAAAGTTTGGGTCTCTTAACTGTTGTGACTTAGAAAGAAATAATTTTGGAGTGGACATTTTGAATTTTTCCTTTATAACTCCTCTTTAAGTGCAAAAAATGATTTAGAAATGTTTCTTTATAACTCCTCTTTAAATGCAAAATTGATTTAGAACTATTTTCTTTTAACTCCTCTTTAGATGCAAAATTGATTTAGAAACATCTTAACTATAGAAGGACCTTTCAATACAAACATATTATTCTATAGATTAAACGTTTCCAAAAAACAAGCATTTGTTTCCTTTTTTTTAATATAATTTTAAAAAATGCTTTTAAAAAATTTGAACCTGGGCAACTAATCTTTCTCTGGATGTACATACGCTCTCTCTCTATGTATACAACCCTCTGACTGCATATAGACGCTTCTTTGGCTACACTTAGGCACTCTTTGGCTGCACATAGGCACTTTGAATACATGCGCTTCTCTTTAGTTGTACTTTGGTGCTCTCTAACTGCACACACTTTGAAACAACGTTTAATTCCTACTTATAAAAGTGTTTTGCAAACACTTTGAAAACAACATTTAATTCACAAATGCTTTGAAAAATGTTTAATTCCTGCTTGTACATGTTTTTCTTGTTCTTGCGCAAACCTCGTATTCTCTTGAATACTGCTGCACAGGATCCTGTATAGAAAATCATGCATTCTATGATTGACTTATTTCACGACCAGTGCACACATTCCAGTAAATCACATATTCTCTTTAATCTTTGCTTGAATTATTTTCAAGCACATGCCTTCATGATTGGATTTTCCCATATAATCTTCGAACTCTCTAAGAAATTATCAAATGATCCATATTGTCTTCGGGAGCTTCCAAGAAATTATCAAATAGCCCATATTATGTTTAGGCTCTCAAGCATTATCAAAAGAATTAACTTGCTTGCTTATCTTGGTTAGACGGCATGATTTTCTTCATTTTTTAAATGAAATGAATATTGTTACCTCTCTTTTAACTATCATGCACATGCTACGTTTTTAATCAACTCGTTTTATTTCTAGATCTCCATGAGTCCAAAATTATCCGTCAACGCATCTTGTTTTTGGGTCTGCATTTTCCGTAAGTGCTCGTAAATTAATCTCTTCTTTAAAAGGGAAATAATGCTTCTAGTGTTTGCAGATCCTTTCCGCTTAAATGCTTTCTTCAAAACTCCATATATGCTATTGGCTTAATGCTTCCTTTCAAACTCCATATTTGCTAATGGCTCAAGAACGTCAATTATGTTTTGATACCACATGTTGGGATCAAAGTAAAACATATAAATGCTTCATTGATATTTCAAATAATCAACATCCATTTGCAAGTACATATCTTATATGAAAATCCTGTAGAAGTTGTTAAAGTAATGGGATAACAAGAAATTAACTAAAAACCTCCTAATATTTAGAGTAACATAATAAGGAAGAGAATGTACAATAATGATGAACTTTATGAAGTTTTATTATTAAACTATAGCCTAACATGAGAGAGTAGAATCAATTGTACAATGAAATAAATATCAGGTCATTACATTGGCAGCATCCAAAGCAACTAACCTGAAGAGACAAACATATTAGTGTTTGGAATCCAAGGCAAAAAAAGATAAAGGGGAAAGTAGTTTTTAACGTGTGCGAGGCCATAGGCTATATAAGACAAATATTGAAAATCCAATATATGGTTATCCTCAACCATTCTCCGGCCACCGAAGCATGGTGTACAACCCTACTCCCCTCAAGATTCAAACCTTGAACCTCTATTCAAAGTTCTCCAGTCTCCATTGTAAGGCTACTCAAGAAATAGATCAACATCTTGCCTCTTTTAAGCAAGATTTATACAAGTTTGAGAACCAATGGGCCAAGCACGTGAACGTTGGAAAGATGCAATAGAAGCATCAAGTGGTGCAAAAAAATATTCAACAAATGAAGTCCCCTTTTGTGGGTTCATCTACATAGTCACCAATAGCTCCTACTGGTTAACCTGCCCGCCAAGTACAAATGCCACAGGATTTCAACTGGTTTAGAGAGGGCCATCTCATGCACCACCATAGCAATAATTCAAGGTTAACCTGCCCGCCAAGTACAAATGCCACAGGATTTCAACTGGTTTAGAGAGGGCCATCTCATGCACCACCATAGCAATAATTCAAGGTTAACCTGCCCGCCAAGTACAAATGCCACAGGATTTCAACTGGTTTAGAGAGGGCCATCTCATGCACCACCATAGCAATAATTCAAGTATTGTGTTAGGAACATGTATGAGCATTCTGACCTTGGATACAATTAATTAGTGCATAGTTTGTCACACATTTGTAATACATTAAGGGGTTAATTTTGATTTTTGGCATATATTGATATCAATGGTAGTTGGTGGTTAGACAGTTCTACCCCATGATCCTCTTTTATATATGCATCCCTTCCTTTCCAGAATAGTAGCTCAAGAAATCAAATACAAGATACATTGTACATTGTCACATTATGTCTTGTTAATCGAATGTGTATATTGTTCAAGCATTACGAGAGTTGTGCATACTTTATGAATATCTCCCATTATCATATATATCTTTTGTAAGTTATTCTAATTTACTTCTATTTTGTGTAATTCTATGTTATTTTCATTTGCTATGTGGAATACAAAACCCCTGGTGAACACAATGGTAAACAAACTACTATTGTCATATCATTTATGCAGGTGAATAACCAAAACAAAGCTATAACATATCTTCTATATATGGAAGGCAACCTCTAATGTCAATAGGAAGGAAAGGGAGAAAGATGTTCAAAATTGCATTGTTTATTATAGGCTACAAATGGATTCTCCATATTGCAAAAGAGGCAAAGCCTTCTACCCTTTCCATGTTTCCAATCTACATTTTTTTATTGGTGTTGCCCTTATTGCAAATTTTGATAGAATGTATTCAGTACTTCTTAGAATAGAAAGAAAATTGCTTTTTGTTGCAACGAAAGTAAGAAGTGCAGTGGAAAAAAATCCACACATGAGCAACCACTACAAAAACAAAAGCAGGACAAAAACATTTTCCAACATGAACTTTACTTCAAGAAGCCCACAAATAGTTGCTTTAACTCCCTTCACCCCGATTACTCCGTTGTTTGTTATTTTTAAAAAGCCACATAATGGTACTAGCTTTGAAAGAATTGATTAAAATAGTCAAAGAATGCTATAATTTTTGCATTTTTCCAATTCATGAATGGTATATCCGCTATCACATTAAGTGCCTAGTAGTCAACAGACTCTGCATCATCATTCCATCTAAATGCCTAGATCTTATTTGGTTTGTAATACAAGTACAGATCTCTTTATCTTTATAGTAACAGATGAGAGCTCATAACTTTGGTGATACGATTTTTGTACCCTACAAGTTTATCCACTCAATTTCAAAGCTGGCCCACTACAGGTCTCAATATGTAGGCAAATTCAATCAATTTAAGTTGCAAGACTTCAAGTCAGGTGGTCATTGTTTATATGATAACACTAAGACAACTTGCAAATTCAATCAATTTAAGTTGCAAGACTTCAAGTCAGATGGTCATTTAAAATTCAAGTTAAACATTCCACCATTCACTTTTAAACCTTCAAGTTAGATAATTTTCTATCCATTTGGAACTGTAACAGAGGACATGCGCCACTTTTTACTCAATATTCTGCAATTGCCTGTTTAATTTTTTCTCAATTTGACCGACCTGTGGAAACTTTGTTCCAAATTTAATTAGTTCTGATAAGGTTCCAAATGCCGAATTCATATTCTTTTTACTGTTATTTCGTATGTAGAATAAATTAATACTAGATTCAAATAGCAAGTTTAAGAATGTAAAAATATATATATTAGAAAAAGTGAAAAACATGCAAACCATTAAAGAAAACATAAATTAGAGGAACAAAACCTTCAGCATCAGCAATTTCTAAAAACGAATTGCAGAACCAGTACATATCTAACTTATTACACTGATGTATTTCTTAAGAACTGTGATCAAATCAAATGGATCAGTATTAACTCTAGAGCTAAAGATCCATGCAATAATCATTTTTAAATCTAAACTGGTACACCTCAAACATTCTTTGCTTTGCGATACCATTGCCACTTGGTCTCCACTAGTTTATGAGGAACAAGCCTGTTTTCACGTTTTGACAACTTCTTGAATTTCCGCACCTGAAGCTTTGCTATTTCAGCTTCTTCTTCAGGTGTCAGTTCCCTGACTTTTACTGTAAGCCTGCACCGAGGACGTACCCTAAGGCCAGATCTGCCTTTTGCATGAGGCCATAATCTCTTAAGATATAAACCTTTGCCAACAAATGCTTCCGCTGTTAATGCAAAGAGAATTGTTAGCCACATTCTATGGCAACAAAAAGAAAAACCAATCCAATCATTGAACTAAACACAAAAACAGCTTGACAAATATACTTTCATAGAAAAGTTTTGCTTGGTTGCCATCTCCATTTGAAAACTGAGAACTTACCAATAATAAGGCGGTCACCATCTAAACCATGATTGTGAACAGCGTTGGCACGAGCTGAATGTATAACCTACATGAAACACGATGGTATTTCACTTGTGTATGTGAAAAATTTTAACCCAACATACCATAATGAGCAAATATCCGCACCTCCATTAGCCTACTGCAAAGATCTATCAAAATAACACTCATAGCTATGACATATCTTAAAACGCTATTGCCAATACCTTATATAAAGTCTTAGCAGCCCGTTTCACTGTTACTTGCATTTGTAATAGAGCATCTTCCACACGCATTCCACGGACTAGAGCCGCCACCAAATTGACCTTCTTAGGGCTCTACATCAAGATCAACCACAGAAGATTTGACCTCTTAGGGCTCTACATAAAATCAATTACAGCAAATTTGCCCTTTTGTCCACACAGACAATTCTGAAACATTTTAATGAACCAATACCCCAAGTTTCTCATTTTCAAAAACCCCATAGCAACTTTCAACCCGAGAATTGATTTAATCTTTGGCGTATCTGCATAAGCTATAATTAAAAGGAATATGAAAGATGCATCAGAACATCACTCCACTTTCGCTGTTATCTTCTAATTCAATAAAATAGCTTGTTCATGACGACTAAGCTGGATGAATTCCTACACACTTATCATCGATTCCAGTGTTCTTAAAATGATAAAAATAAACCACAGTAACATTTCCTAAAAGTTGTTTATGAGTGCAATTATATTATCAGTTTATTACATTCAATCCATGTCGGCATTGTCAAAATCCTCATCTACAGGCTAGTTAGTAAAGCAAAATAGACACAAAAGCTTAAAATGTATGTGAATATAATTAAAAATGAACAAAGATGTATGTAAGAACCCACTAAATAAAGAACAATATCATAAATTATACATGCTCACATAAGCCAACAAGAAAAGAAAAAAAAAACTCAAACAGTCGGATATTGGGCACAAGATTCAATTCATTTATCAAGATCTGATGGCAAACCAAACAAATATCTATAGCATATAATTTTTTTAACAGGTCCTTTTTGTATTTTTATTGCCAATCTCCTGTTTTAACCACAAAGGATTTTTGGCAGTTAGTCACAGCATCTTTACATTGGACAATTATCTTTTTTTTTCCTCCGAGGTTCTCCATTGCATTTCTTCCCAGATCATTTATTTGGTCCTTGAAAACCATGGCTTATCCAATTTCAAAACAGAAGCATATAAAGCCACTAGCAAAATAGGGTTTTATTTCAAACTGTAATTCGTATTATTCAAAATTAAGCCTTTCTGGTTTAAAATGAAATTGCCGTCGTCTGGTTTCCTAAACTTTTCTCTAGCTCCTACATTTTAGAGATTATGTATCCTAATATCCTGTTGTCATTCATGCAATTTGATCCCCAGGGCACATCATTAATGCCACAGAATATTTTAGTCTCTTTTATCTGCCCATTGTTATCATTGATTGTTTTCACCTAAAAGTATCCCCAACTCACTGCACAATGGCTGGAAAGAGAACTCAAGACAACAGCAGAGAAAATACTGGGAAGGGAATTACTCTGCTTATGAGGGGCAGCACAGTATCCCTGACTCACTGCACAATGGCTGGACAGAGAATTCAAGACAACAGCACTGACAATCATGGGAAGGGATTTACTCTGCTTATGAGGGGCAGCATACAAAGACTTCACAACAGTTCAAAAGTTATAAATATATACAATTTGTACACCATACACCTGACATATTGGACCTTTTTTTGGCAAAAGGAAAAGACATTTTAAAATTGGAAATGCCAAAATGAAATGTTTGTTTTAATACATAGTCATCTTATATCAGTCGAGGGATTTTTTTATTTACATTGGCACAGTAGATCTCTTTGTTTATAGTCAAATATAGATACGGGTAAAATCAAATTTCTATGTTCTGATAAAATTCTAGTCACAGCAAAGCATGATGCCATATTTAGCATATCAATGCCTATTCTTGTGGCCTTGCATGTGCTTCGTGCAAGGATTCACAATTTTTGCATATCCAAGTCTGCCAAGCATTTTCTTTCTTCTCTATGTTAAAACCTGAAAGCATGCCTGCTTGTATTGCCTCAGTCAGAAAAGCCTTTAAGGTGATGGCATGCCATAAGACCATTAAACCAATGCAATAATTTAAGTTATATACAGCAAACTATACAATGGCAGGTAAATCAGGCTAAAAAGAAATACAAATCTGATAACCCCTACTGTCTCTCATGATGGATTAATAATATATAATCACCAATGTTCTCATGTAACATTTACCATGTTCATATCAGAGTTGGAAAAATCGCAACTCGGGATAAACTCAGCACTCCACTTTTGGAGATTTAACAGCAACTCAGGAAAACTCGTAAAAAAAGAAGAAAAAAAACTAAAGAAAATATTTCAACTAGAAAAAGAGAATACACTTTAAACACAATTGGAGAGCCAAAAAGCTGATTTTATATTAGATATTCATAAAAAAAAAAGTACAATTACAGTTCTTGATCATGAAATCCAACCAAATACATCATACAAATTCAAAATTTCAAAATATAAAGTAGTTTTTAAACTGCTTTTTGTTTTTCCCTCCTCGAACTAGATGGTTGGACTTGGCTTTGGACAGGTGGTTGAATTGGAGGCTCCTCAAGTATGGGATCATCATGGTATATCTCCTCCAATCCTCTCAAATGTTCCACTTCCGCCTCTAGTGCCTCAATGTCTTCTGCAGTAAACTCGGTATCCAAAAGACTTTTGGCGACCCAATCTTATGGTAAATCTAGCTCATCTAAGTCAATCACCTCATAGGATTCATTCGCCTCCACTTGTTTGATGCAAAGCCGAAGACTGTATAGAACCAAGACAAGGTCATTGAGGCGCTCCCTGGTCAACTTATTGCTCTTCTGGGTGTGCACAGCCTCAAATAGGGACCAATTGCCCTCAAACCAAAAAATGCTATAAGACTGACTCAAAATGTGGATTCCCATCCTCCTCAAATTAGGTGTTCCTGTACCATAATCCTCCCGCCATAAATCTACAAAAAAAAGAATTTTTTGAAATTAACATACATTTGTAATTGTGTCGTAAACTAAAATAAAATATGTTTAGAAGTCTAAATATTTTACCCAATCACAAGGTTAACCTTCATTCTTTACAAAAGGAGGATGAACATAGGCTCTCCTAAGCCTCCTTATAGGTTTCCAACTCCATAGGGATAAGGCAATGTTTGGCAAGGACATCTATCATCCTCTCAACATAAGTATAGAACCCCCCTAGACTTCTTCATCAGCATTAAGTACCCTGCTGCACGAATAAGTCGATGGAGTTTCCCCGTCCATCTCTTATCAATGATACACCAAATGGGTTCATACTTGCATTGATTACCGTCATAATTGTGTCGGATGCCCTCTTTGGCTCTATCAATCGCCTCATACAGATACCCCACTCCTAATTTTTTGCCATCTACACAGTGAAAAACTCCTACCAAGGGTTTTGTCACTTGCAATTGAACAATAAAAATTAATCATTGTTAAGTACTTAAGAAGAAAAATACTAAAAATTTTAAGTATAAAATAAGATTTTAAATTTGAACAACCAATTACCTTGAGAATTTCTTGCATGCTCACCCAAAATGAATCATCAAAAACTTGCCTCCAAACCTGCTCCCCCTTCTCTTTTGAATGAAATAATGAGGCATACTATTCCTTGCTCACAAACATTCACTTCAAAGCAGGCAATGCCGCTAGAAGGAGATGAAATTTGAGGCAAATCGGGTGATCCCTGGGTGAAGAATGTCCCTCCCCTCATTGTGCTCCCTCATCAAGCTAGGCACCCATGTGTGGTTGTCTATAAACCATGTAATATTCTTCACCTCTTCCACCAATGTCTTGAACCATGTCAATTTGCCAATGTCCTCAAGCATGAGATCAATGCAATGGGCAGCACATATGCTCAAAAAAATAAAAGGGTACTCCTCCTCCAAAATCCTAACCGTAGACATATGTTGTTGCGTTGTCTGTCACAACTTGGAGAACATTCTCTACAACTTCCAACAAAGTAAATAGCATTTGTGGATTCTTGACCTCTCGCGAAGCATCAACCAGCTTCAGGAAGACCATGGATCCACCTGAAGCCACAATGAAGTTGAGGAGCATGTGGTTCCTTGCATCCTTGGATAGATATGTCATTATCTATCTTGATGATATTTTTATCTTTTCTTCTACATGGCAAGCACATTTGGAGCATATTGAGCATGTTCTTTCCATTCTCCAACAAAATCAGTTGTATGTCAATTTGCCTAAGTGTTCTTTTGGGCGAATGAATATGAGTGCAAGTGCTTGTGCTTGATTTGTAGCTTTTTTGGCTTGTCGGCAACCAAGCTAAAGATTAGTAGTGTGCTTGGTAGATTCAATGAGATAGTGCTTATTATCTTGTTGAAGTGTGTAAGTGTTTTTATAAGCATCATATGTAGCATGCCTATCATATTGATAAGGCTTACCAAGCAATAAGCCACACCAATCCATGGGGGTTACATCACAACTGACCTTATCCTTGAACTTAGGGCCAAAAGCAAATGCAATGGTGCATGTGTGTGTGATCTGCGAAGTGGTGTTACTATCCTTCCACCCAAGAGAGTAAGGATTAGAATGTGGTGCAGTAGGAAGCTTTAGCCTATCAACATTGGACTTCACGATCAAATTCTTTTGCAAGCCATTGTCAATGATACAATCAACCACAAAATCATGAAGCAAATGGGCAAGTGTAACGAATAGATTGTCACGGCCGCCAATGGTTGAATGATGAGTCATCAATGTTACATGATTGAGTTGTCCCCTTAACTCCTCATAAACCTATCCCTCACCAGTAGTCTTGATGGGGTTATCACATGTGCCCTCATCAGACTGTACAAGTAAAGTCTTCTTCTTAGACTTCTGTAATTGTCTACATTCAGATTTATCATGCCCTTTTCTTTTACAATAATTACAAAAAATTTGAGACTTAGCATGAGAAGAAGAAGAAGAAGAAGCATGAAATGTATGCTTAGAAGCAAGGGATTGAGTAGAAGCGGGAGTAGAAGAAGAAGAAAGGGAGGGAGAAAGTAGAAGGTTGCCTTGGTGCTTGTTGATGTGAACGAGGCGCTTGTGTCGAACCACCAGAAGAGTAGCGAGATCCTCAACGTTGTGCAACGAACTTCTCCTCCGCAAGTTGTGCATGATTGAAGACATCATCAAGTGTAGTGCAAGGAGTATATTTCAACTTGCGATAAAAGTGTGCAAGAAGCCCACTTTTAAAAGCTTCAAGATCAAAGACGCGAAGTAAGATGCATAGACGGTTGAATTGATGAACATAATCCTAGACAGATTGGCACTTTCCCTAGCGAAGGCGGAGCCATTGATTAAGCAAGTCATCATCATAATTGGACGAATAGAAAGTGGCCTTCAAAGCTTTGACCAAATCATCCCAAGTGAGAATGGGGTTTTGAGTTCCATGGCATTCGGTTATGAGAACCTTAGCCATGCTAGAAAGTTTGAGTTTGACAAAACGAACCGTATCATCGTCCGATGTTTGACTAAAGTCAAACCAAGTCTCCATATCAAGGAGCCACCTATTGAGGACGACAGCATCTCGAGAGCCTTCGTAAATTTTAACTTCACACTTGGCATGAGAAGTATGAGAGGAGGATTGTAGTTTGATGTCCTTAATAGTGTCAGCCAAAGAAGTGATATGGGCTGTGACTTTGGCCAATTTTTTGGCTAAGGCCATATTGGCGGCCATATGGCGTGTTTGAGCCAAGGAGAAAACAATGGGTGACCAAAAGCAAGATGGGGCGGTCACAATCCAAAAGGCAAGCCTGTTTGACAAGGTGATCTTTGAGAAACAATGAGAGAGATCAAACAAGGGCAAATGGAGAAATGGCCACGGCGAATGGATGGGGATCGAAACGAGCTTTCCAATGAGTATATATAAGGATATACTCACAAAAGTAAATGCCCTGAAAAGTCAAATTATGCAAAGGGTGAACCACAGGGATTAAAGGCCAAAAACGGGACAACAACTAGTTTGACGACAACGGCAACGGCTAGTTTGACGGCATTGGCTAGTTTGACGGCAACGGCAACGACCAGTTTGACGGCAACAGCAAGTTTGATGGCAATGACTAGTTTGACGACAACGGCTAGTTTGATGACAGCGAGGGCTGGCGGATAGCTTATGTGTGAATCATTGGATTTAAAGGCCAAAAGGAGTGAAACAGGCCCAATGTGGGATAAACCCACGAAATAGTTTTCGAAAACAAACTCACACTATCGACCGGAAAAACAAAACCCGCCGGAAAGAGATGCCGGAAAATAACGGAGTGTTCCCGAAAACATCAAATCAGGGCCGGAATGTGCGAAACTGGCTGGAAACCTGCAGATCTTCGCCAAAAAACGCCGAAAATTGTCAGATCGGTGCAAACCCTGTCAGAAAGCGGTAGATGGGCACCAAAAACATTGAAACGGGTTGGAAGGCATGGGGTTAGCACCAGAAAACACAAGGGGTCGCCAAAAAAATATGGAAATCACACCGGAAACCAGCGGATCAATGCCCGAAAGTGAGAAACGTCACCAGGAGCAGCTCGATCGCCCGATGTTGAACAGTGTTGCAGATCGCGCGAAATCCCGATCTGTGTTGGAGAAGATCGCGAAACGCAGCGATCGCCCAAAGGTTGCAGACATCGGCCTATGTGCAGCGGTGGGATTGCAGAGGTGGGAGAAGTTCATGGACAACGGGATGCATCAGTGAGATCAGGGAGGAACGGCCATCAAAATTGGAACGCTGCGAGCAAAAGGCAGCGGGGCGGGAGGACTGTGAACAGATTAGGGCATGAGCACAACGAAAAGCGGATGTCGATGCGATAGGAGGGCAACGGGATTATAGAGTCGTTGAGGCATACAAATCTACAAGGAACTGTAGATCCGTAGAGCCAAGCCCGGGGCGAAAACAACGTGAGCAAGCGGCCACAAGGGGTAAACAGTAGATTCGCAGCAACAGCCCGAAAGTGTCCAGGAATGAACATCGGGTGGAAAAATCGCCAACAACGAACGACGCGAAAGAAACAAGCAAGTGTTGCGACCGCGATTGAGTGGCGAGATTGTTTGTGAGAGAGTTAAGCTAAAGGCAGACGAAACCACCTGACCAAGATCCACGAGGATTTTTCATTCCTTTTTGAACCAGACCTGGTCTAAGGAAGAGGATAATCTCCAAACCCAGTGCTCGGCTCTCATACATATGGTTAACATTCACAACAAACAAGAAAAGATTTGCCGACTAAGAACTAAAGTTTGTATTGCCAAAAATGACTATAAATAGGGATTACAATGCTTCGGATAGGTTCCATCGGATAAGATCACATTTAATGATATCGATTACAAGGCTTATCCGATACAACTACTTGCCAACAAATATTAAATAAAATAAATGGTCGTAAATATAACATTATTTATCGGCTTATTACAAAACAAGCAATGTTAATACATTAATCCCTATCAGTTATGGCTTTGCATTGATATGATAAGACATTTGGTTGTGAATTATGCCTATGATGCTGCTATGTCCTTACGGTTTTGCAGGGCTAACCATGCTTGCAGGTGGACGATGTCAAGCTATCAATCTAATAATAGCATTGATGACACCTTTAAATTGGTTGGCAAAAGAAGAGTTTAATATTGTCTCATGCATATAATGGTTCAATTAAAATGACTAACCATTACAGCATTAAGCTCATGATTTAATATTTGTCTTGGCATTAAATCAATTTGCTAAGGAATAGCTTGATATTGTTTAAATGCATAAAATGGTTATGATTGAAGTGACTAACCATTATGATATTAAACTAGCAATTTAATATTTGATTTAATGTCATTTTTAAATCATTTAGCAAGAATTGATAAATAATTATCTCGTGTCTATGATGGCTTCAATTAATGTGGTAGGCTCATGAGTATTTAATATATTTTTAAATTATGTATGAACCTCCTTGACTTTCCATTTGAAGGAAGTATTTTAAATCATTAAAAATGATGGCTGTTTTGGTGAAAGGAAATTATGAACCGCTGTCAGCTGGGATTGAACAAGGGGACTGCATTAATGAAATCTTGTCCCCCCTGCCACCTTAGAAAAAATGCAGGTCTTCTTGGAAAAGGGGATGATTTGGGGGAAGCCATCATGCCTTACAAGGCACGTTTCAAAAAAAAGGGGGGGAGAGAAGGGCAGGAGGGGCAGAAAAAAAAAAGGGAGACGTGGAGATTGTTGGAAGGAGTTGCAAAAGAAAAAATGGAGTTTTGGCATGTTAATAACCAAGTTGGACTCATTATTTTTGCCTCCTTTTGAATTGCGATTTTGCTAAGTATTCATGTTTTGTGTTCTCCAAAACGAAAGAATGTGCACTCGTATGTAAACAGTTCAAAATCTGTGTGGTTGGCCACTTTACCTTTTCGACCTGGAAATGATGTTTTAATTAAACCTGGATTTTTCCCCCTTGTAAGCTCGATTCGACTTATCTGTACGTTGCTTTGGACCTATTTCAACGTATTTTCAAAAATAACTATATGTTGTTTTCTCCCTAGGGGACTTCTGTGTCAGGACATGCATTGTTGCACAGTCTTCTTGTTTTATCAACCTGTTTGACCCAAGAACAGCGTTCTACCTGTAACTTCGGTGGTAGACCTTTTTTTGCCCCGGTTTGCGTCTTTGTTATTTGCGATTGAGACAAACCCCTATGTGAATTCCCTTTTTCTCCTCTCGATGCGGCCTGTGATCGTGGTGTTATGTGGTTGAAGATAGCTGAGCACCGACGGGCATTTAGATGGAACTGTGGTCCTTTCTGCATCAAACAGGGGTGGCACCGACGTAAACAAACAGTTAATCTTTTTTTTACTACTGGTCTCCTACCAATGAAGCCTCAAAAGGGTCGATTATCCATGTTCCGGAGGGCACTATACGTTAGTTTTCATTCGACATCTGAAAAACATGTCTCCTCCGTTTTTTTCTTTCTGCTTCAATCGAGCATGGTTGCCGATTTTTCTCCTCTGTGCTATAGAGCGTGTTTCGACGGGATCTCCTTTTAAGATGTCTCCTTAAGAATGGATTTGCTTTGTGTTGTTAATCCTCTTAGCCTTTGTATTTTCTTTCTGGGCTATAAGCATTTTTTCCTTCCATTTGATCTTTGCATCTATGTACTTCTTTTGGTTGTGTTCACAGTTTGGGTTGAACTCGTTGATGTATAACTGTTTTTTCCTTCCTAAATTTTCAGTCCACATGACAAGTCTGAATTTTTTCCTCACATATTGTTTAATTTCTTTGTTGGAGTTTGGGACCTCATGAAATTTAATGCTCCATTTGTCCATCCATTTGTTGTTTTGTTTCATCCATGTGTCTTTTCTTCTATTCAGTGTTTCTTTGATTACCTGTTTTGGCAACCTGCTATCTTCCATTCTTTGTATTTTCTTTAGGTACCCCAATAGCCTTATCATAGCTTTTGCTTCTAGTGGAAAAGTCCTTGTTTCAGCAAGTAAAATCTCATATGGGACTGATGCTTTAATTCTGAAATTATTTGTAATTAGTTGCTTTTGAATTCTTTCTATTTGTCTCCATTTAAAATTTGATGTATTACTAGCCCACACCTCACACCCATATAGCACCACTGGAATAACTAATAACCCAAAAAGGACCCTAATGGTTTTCCAATCCCACAACTCTGCTTTTCTGCCCCTATTTAGCAATGAGTAGAGTGCCCTCCATCCTGCTTGTATTCATTTCATCCTGCATATTCCCCAATTGAGTTTGCTTTGAAAATCTAAACCAAGGTATTTGTATTCTGTTACTACCTCTAAAGGATTTCCTTCAAATAAAATATATGGCTGTTTTTGCTCTCTTCGAGTAGAGAAGACCATAATTTTAGTCTTGCTAGTGTTTACCTGCATCCCAACTTCTTTACAAAAATGCTCTAAAGCTTTTAGATGTTCTTTTAAACTTTCAAGTGTCTTGCCAATCAAGATGAGGTCATCAACATAGAGAAGAAGTTTCACTACATAATTAGCCAATTGTATTCCCTCTCCTCCCATCCTTTCTACCCATTCCTCCAATTTGTCAATGTAAAGGCCAAATAAAGTAGGTGATAATGGACAACCTTGTTTCACCCCAATATCACTCCCAAAACACTTTGATAGTCCTTTTGGAGTTCTAATTTTTGCCACCACCTGCTCATAAAGTCTGTGTACAGTTGCTCTGTAGTTGGTTGGTATGCCAATTTCTTCCATTCTTTTCCATAATTTACCTCTAGGTACTGTGTCAAAAGCCTTTTTAAAGTCCACAAAACAACAATAAACTTCTCCTTTTTCATTCCATATCCTCTCTATTAGGTGCCTTAAAGTAATGCAATGATCTATTGTTGAGTACTTTGGTCTAAACCTTGCTTGCCCTATTGCCCTCTTTCCTTGATTTTCTGCCCACTGACTGATTTTGCTTTCTACTATGCTGCCAAACAATTTTGCAAAAAGAGGATTAATCATGATGGTGTGGTAATTTGAAGGATTGTTGGTGTCTCCATTTTTATGCAATGGTATGACTAGGTTGGTTATCCATTCCAATGGAAAGCCTCCTTTAATGATGCCATTAAAAATATTTTGGATGTGTGGTGCTAAGATGTCAACCCCACACTTGAGATGTTCAACTTGCAAACCATCTATATCCTGAGCTTTACCTATTGCTATTTTCTTAATGCCCTCCTTCACATCTTTCAGAGAAAAAAGTTCCTCAGTTGTGTCAATTATAGGAGGGGTATCTTTTTCTTGGTTTCTCTCATATAATTGCTTAGCATACTGCAACCATTGTTCGCTTGTGATATTGTTTTTTGTGTGCCTTTTGCTTTGTTGTAGCTCTTTCCAAAATTGTCTTGGGCTATGCTTTGCAAGATATATCAACTCTTTTTGCCTTGCTCTTATGTATTCTTCCTTTTTGGTTTTCACTAGTTGTTTATATATCTTGCTATTTGTTTTCTCTTTGCCTGGTTCTTTCAAGGTTCTCCTTACTGCTTTGCATTCTTCATCATACCATGGATTTACAGGGAAGCTTTCATGTTTTCTTTTCTTGGGTTTTAACTTTTTGCATGATTCCAAGGCTTCTCTGATTATATCCATCAGTTTACTACTATCAAAAGTATAAGTTTGAAAAATATTTGTCCTCTTTCTTTCCTCTCTTTGCATAATCTGCTTGAGTGATGTTTTAAAAGTTTTCTGATTTTTCTTTGTCATATAGATGTTTCCTATTGTCTTTCCTTCAGTTACTTGAAGATGTTCTTCTTGCCCACTTTCTTGCATTTGGATCTTTATGTACATTGGATTGTGATCAGATTTTAGCTCCATGGGAACTGCTTCAATTTCTAGATCTTTTATCCTTGAAATGAAGTTTGGTGAGCAAATAGCATAATCAACTACATTGTGTCCATTATGTGTTTGACAAGTATATTTTCTAGATTTTTGCCACATGTTTATGCCATTGCAGATGATCAATCCCTCTATGCTACATAGTTTAAGAAGTTCTTCTCCATAATGTGTGATGGGTCCTTGACTGTCATCTGAGGACCTTAACCAATGGTGATCCACCTCTTCTTCCAGCCATAGTGGATTATCATCTATGCCTTCATTGATCTTTAAAGAGCTTGCTTGTCTATTTGTTGTCCTGGCATTAAAGTCACCCACTAAAACCACCTCTCCAAGCTTGTTATATTTTGTGATGTCTTTTGCCAATGCCATATATGGATCCTCATGATCTAAGCCATGTTTCTTATAAAACTTTGATTGTTGTGGAGCAAAATAACAAGTTACAATGCTAATCAATTTGTCATTATCTATGATTCTAATCCATATATACTATTTATTTGGGTCTTCTTTCTCAACCTGTATGAGTCTACCCCAAGACTCTTTTATTAGTATTGTTACTCCTCCATGTCCTTTTCCATTTTCTATTGCTTCATTCCATACTGATATATTTTTGTATCCTTCACAATCTGGAATCTTGCATCCATCATGTTCATGTGTTTCTATTAGTACAATTACATCATTTGCTTTAGCTATGGGCCCTAGACCGGGACCTCTTCTCCATGGATATCCATGACAATTCCAACTCACCAATGTTAAGTGTTCCCAATGGGCCCCAATTTCCTATTTATTTTGGTTTGTTCCATTTATAATGCATGCTTTCCCATTTTTCAACCATACCTTTTTACCCTCACTCCTTGCTATCTTTACCTTTTCCCATTCTGCCCTCTTCTCTTCTTGTTGCATAGGAGTAAGATCCTCATCCAGGTAAAAATGTGACCCTCATAGCAATCCTCTATTTTGAAGAACCTACCTTTTATCTCCTATACTGAACATTGTGACTTGGATTGGTCTAGCTCTCATGTCTTCCCTTACTTTTCCTAGTCTACATGCTTGATGAATTTGTCCACTCCAATGAAGTTTATCAAAAAGAAAATCCCTTGTTAAGTTGGTTGTGTTTTCTTGTTCTCCATGCTCTTTTATTCCCTTAATGATGATGTTTATTGACCTATTTTGTCTTTCCTTTTCTTCTAACAGTTGCATTCTGATTTGTTTCTCTATTAAATCTCTTTGTTCCTTTGGCTTGATTGTTGGATCTCTTACCACTTGTGCCCATGATCTAGTCTCCTCTAATTTGTTTTGTAGTTCTTGTTCTTTTGTCATCATGTTTGCAATTGTTGCCTGAATTTCTTTTATTTGTAATAGATTGTCTTCATTTTCTTTTTCTTTGCTGATCTGCAACTCAGTTTGAAGATGGGATCCATTTATAGAATCATTACTACTGCACAAGCCCATGGTAGTGGAGGATTTCAGTTCTACCAGTGATGTCTCCAATAGATTGATTTGAACAGCTTGTTCCAAAATCATTTTTTGTTGTTCCCTCATGACTGTGGTCAATTCCAACATCTCATGTTGCAAGGACCCTATGTATTCTTCTAAAACTATTAGTCTATCATGAGATGGGCTAGCCATGGTATCAGTTGATATATTCAAGTTAATCTCACCTATTTTCCCTTTGTCTCCTTTGTGTTGTGGGTTTGCCATTACCTGATTCAACCTTTCCTAACAAACATGCACTAGAATGTTTGGGATCTTAGTTTTTCAAACCCTAGCCTTGGCCCCACCAAATGTATTTATTCAGCTTTCAGACTTTTGGACCACAAAATAAAAATAACAAGAGAAGAAAAATAAGGTATTTGGGTTTGAAGGCTTTCCTGGTTTTGTCTTTGTCTTTTCTATACACTTGCCTTCATTTGCACTATGATCTTGCCAGAAAGAACCTTTGCACATGCACCTAGATCTATCAACTACACCTGTGTCTATCAACTACATTGGAATTTACCTCCACCATTTGAATCTACCTCTACCTTTGGAATCTGTCTCCACCACTCGAATCTACCTATGCCTCCCTACTTCTGCCTTTGCCTCTACCTTTGGAATCTACCTCCACCACTTGGATCTGCCTTTGCCTCCTTACTTCTGCCTCTGCCTTTGCCTCTCTGTCAGTGAATATTTCTCCTAGAGCAAATCTGTTGATTCCAGTGAGATCCTCACGATCCAAGTCCACTAGGGTTTTCTATCAGAAACCCTTCTTCAAATTACACCGTCAGCTTCAAAAAATCTTCTCCACAAGCCCCTATGAAAATCGTCCTTAAGAGAAGCTGGAAGAGAAATCTACCGCCAGCAGAAGCAAATGAATAATGAAGATTCACATCATCATGTCATTTTACTGTATTCTTAATATAACTGCTATTTCAAATGTTTCAGCAAAGAAGAAAAGGAGCAATTCCAATATAAACTGAAATAAATTTGTAAAATAAACAATGTCACCAAGGGAACCAAAATAATACGAATATGAGAGAACTTTTACATATCCCCTCTTGCAAATAGATAGATAGATAGGTATTAACGTGAACGGAAAGCAGGTACCTGTTTAATCTCCTTTAGAACTGCTTGAACAATTCTCTTTTGTGCAGTTGGGCTCTTTCCTTCAGTTTTTCCACTTGTAAGAGCTGGAATTTGTGACAAGAGTGAAGATACTGGTTGTACATTTGAGTCAGATGATGCTTCTTCTAGGCATTGCCTTGATGTTGAAATTCCCTGCATGACAGAAATTGAATAGCAAGTTGACTATATCATCAAAATCATCACGATAACAGATTATATCACAATTATTTATTTTATACAAGACAAGGATGCATAGACCTAGGGATAACTTCAAAAGGCTAGAATACAATTTGATAAAAGTGAAAGAACTTTTACCTTTCACTTTTATCCTGGCTAAGGAATTATCAAAACAAAATTAGAAGCAAGTTGCAAACAATGTGAGATTGAACAGCAATCTGGAAGGACAATTATGAAATTATACGGTTGTCATTACTTGGATGCTGTTGACTCTCTCCTCGATGTTCATAACTTCATTTTGCAATCTACAAATTCTCTGTGTTTCTTCTTGATGGCTCTGTTCTCTCATGGCTTGGCCATTGTGTCTGATGATGTAGTGATATTGTTTTTCCTGCCTTTTGGTGTTTTTTGCACTATAGATCAGTGGAATTAGCCAGTGGCTGTTTCATCTGGATCTATGGTGGTTGGTGGTTATCTTTTACAACTATGTGTGGCGCTGGTCTCACTTCCAGCATTGGACTATTGGGGGCTATTACTTGAGTTTCTCCAGTTTGCCCCAGTTGACTGTGGCAAGCACTGGAGGATATCATCCTATCCCTACGTGACCTCGCAGTAAGGAGAGGACTAGGAACCAAGAAACAATTGATATGTTATGATACACAACACAAGAGTACTGGGAACCACAGTCATGTACAGCAGGCAAGCTTGCTGAAGAAAAGACTGAAGCTTCCTGGTGAAAGGAATGAAGAAAATAGTAGATAAGCATTCTGTAAGTTTTAGCTCTATGATGGATGCTTCCACTGCAGAGAGAAGAATATCAAGATGAATGAGGCTTTGTGCTGACTAGTTGGAGGAGAATTTCAAAGACAAGATTATGCAGAAAAATCCTTGAATCTACAAATGATTGTAAGAATCGGTCCACATTTGGGCAAGAAATGGGCAAGATGGGGAAAACAGAAACTGCAGTTTATAAGAACATTTTTCTTCAGTCAGAACAGACCAAAAACCACCATGACATGCATATGCTGACAAGAGACTTAGCAACCAAGGCAGGTTGTCAATCCTGTTTGCTTCTTCGTATGGCAACTTCCAACCTAAAAGGTAATGTTACTTCACATCACTTCCATTATGAATTGGATAGATCAACTGAATCAGAGGGCTGATCTGCATCATGGGGGCTCTGAGGTGTGGCATAGAGGACAACTCCTTAGCTCAGCTAATGAGGCTAGAAAAGTTGTGTTTTAGAGTTATGCAGCAAAACAGGGCACAAGAAGTACTTCCTCAAACACCATGAGGTCATATGGAAAAGAGACATAATAAAAATAGAGATGCTGATTAGGAAATGCAGGAAAATCTGAAAGTATGTAAATAAAATTTGTTTACAAACTATATTCCACAAATTTCCGGAACGGGGATGGTTGGACAGCCATTTTGGGACATCAGGATGGATCTCTGAGATGGCCTCCAAGTCCCAAGACCAGTACGCATGGAAAATAATTTACACTTTACAAAATACAAATACTACAAATGTAAGTGAAGAGCATGATACAAGGCACTTAAGTGGCCTAGTTGGTGCAAATACCAAAGCTTAGGCTAGAGGTTGCAATGCTTGGCTGCAATGGGCATTCTATGACACTAAGTACGCTGAAGCATTGACTTCCACTTAGCTTTCCTAGTTTTGACTATAGAATCCTGATACTGTCAAAGTTTTTGGTTATTACAGCTGAAAACTTAAAAATATATATGGTTCAAAATTACAAATTTTTAAAAATGGATGGATAAGCTCCGATGAGCTCTGCCAGGCTTTGGTGCACGCTCATGTGAATGGCTCCATAAGCCCAACAAGGCATTCCGTTCTCTTTCCATTGATCAAAAATTTCTGATTTATTCACATTTAATTTTTCCGGCTATCATGTCACAAGGGGCAAATTTCACTTCCCTCATTGGGCAGGAAGCTGGTGCATACCCCCATTGGAGAAATCCAATATCGGAGGTCAAAACAGCCCAAAATCAAAACTTCTAAAGTTCTCACAGAAGGAAGAGCAGCTTCCTCGGCCAAGTCTGTTAAAAAGGCCATATTGGGATGGCAAAGGAGTAAAAGGCTGGAGCATATCAGAGGAGCATGAGTGGCTGCACAGAAGCAATGAAGGAAAGGGTCATTAAGTTGAAGGACAAAGTTTCCATGTTAGTTATGACACCTTAGTTTTCCAATTTATGGGCACTCAATAGTTTCTTTATAATCTTTATGAGTAGGCAAGTAAGAATTGTAGAGCTGAGGGAGAATATGAGATTAGACTGTGCCCTCAAGGGCATTTCTTGCTAGTTTTTGCTACAAAAATGATGGAAAAAAGGTTTCTCAAAAAGCTCCTTCCTTTTACAAAAATGCAATGACTTTTTATGAAGAGTTTTTCATCTACATCTCGACCCAACAAAAAAGACTTTGTCTAGAGTTCCATTCTAGATTCAGTCATATGCCCTGCCTCATGAATTATGGAATGGTTATGTTTTCAAGGATACATGTAATATTCTACGACGGTACATTTGCATAGCAAAGATGAGAGAGGAAGTTGGTATAGCAATGTATTATGTATCCCAGAATCCATGTCAATCTAGAGATGGAGTGCTCATTGATGAAAAACATCACTCTTGAAACCAACGTATTCAGCTGGAGACAACAGGGTGCTTACAAATGTATCCCATTCCAACAACAATCTTGTCATGACCATGGTCTGGATCAAGACATGCCTTGGGCCACAAAGCTTTGGTTAGTACCTGTTGTCACATTTTGCACGGGGTGCAATGTTTTCAATTTTTTTAAGAGAGCTGCTCTTCCTTCTCCCCCTTTCTCTCTCTTCCCTACATTCTCATTCTTCTCAAAATTGACAGCAGTTGCCCTGAAAAATGGCTAAGTGTCAGGGCATGCTGAGGTGTTCGGGATTTTGCGGGCCATAAACGGGGGCGATAAAATGGACAAAATGAGCCCTGGATATTTTATTATTGCAGATCTTCTCGCAAGCTTTCCAACGATATATCATAATAGGCGATCGGGTCAGCGGGTCAAAAGTTATGGCCCCGGAAGCCGAACCAGGAAACCCAGCTTTGTGCGAAGTCGGTCCGACTTCGCCGCTTTGGTGCGAAGTCCGACTTCGCCCGCTTTGGTGCGAGTTCGCACTTCGCCGCTTTGGTGCGAAGTCCGACTTCGCCCTTCTTTCTGGGCGCACCTTGTAGCAGGCTGGCAGGCTGGCAGAAAATGACTAAGTGTTGGGCGAAGTCCGACTTCGCGAAGTCGGACCGCTCCCCTTTCCAAGGCGAAGTCCGAACAGCAGTGAGAATCAGCAAGTGCCGGTGCGCAACCCGACTTCGCAGCCGAAGTCGGATCGCGCCTTTGACCGGTGCGCAGTAGGGAAATAGGTCAACCCGATCGCGTTGTTTTTCACCCGTGCTACCCGATTGCGCTCTAATCCCGGCGAAGTTGGATAGATCGCCTTTTAAGGCAGACACGTGTCAAGCAAGCATCATCCGACAAGTGTCCAACTTTGGGATCTGAGCCAATACATGCCGAGAAAAAGGACAAGCATGGGCCGCACTACTTATGCCAGCCGCCTCATTTAATGCTGATGTGAGTTTCCACCTACCTCAGCTACCCGCATTCCTGTCAATATAAAGTTCTACCCAACGCGCTGCCACGTGGCTGTTCAACCTTCAGGGAGACCATGCCGAGAGTACAGTCCAGCCCGACAGAAGTCAGCATCAGCAGTTCCGCGGCTGCTTTTGTCAGCTAATGTTTGACTGGGACTTTGTGCCCATTAATGTAACGGGGGGACTCTGGGCTATAAATACCCACCACGTTTTCATTGTAAAGTGGTGGAAGGGGAATGTCTGTTAGGGAACCAATGTAACCGTGCTTCCGCTTATAAATATAATTTGTATGCCTGGTTCTGTTCTGCTGCTTTTATTTCTTTATGTTTATGCTTTACGCTTCCCCGTGTCATGGCTCGTTGATTCGTTTCAGCATTTGGTGATCGGGGGCCTTTAGCATTGTTTGTGCTACTTTTAAATTTCATATAATAGATGTGGTAGCAGCTCCATCGCTTGTGTGTTACGTTGCTGTCCGTATGTGGTGATTGATGCGTTGCCGTGCTGTTAGTTCTCCTTGTAGGGAGAATGTTTGCTAGGGGACCATTGTAGCTGTGCGGTTAAAATCACTGCATATCACATATACCTGGCTCTGATATCTCTAGGTTGCTTTCTACTCATGTTAGTGTCCGTATCTGGTGATTGATGCATTGCCGTGCTGTTAGTTCTCCTTGTAGGGAGAATGTTTGCTAGGGGACCATTGTAGCTGTGCGTACACTGCTTAGGTATCGGAAGTACACTTAGATTTTGCAGTTCTCAGTCATGCTTTGTATTTATAATGCAGTAAGTATTGGTGATTGCTGGTTGTCGTACTGTTAGTTCCCCCCACCCAACTCCACTCTCATTTGTAAATTCTTTCCGCATTTTTATCTCTTTCCTGCACTCTCATCTTACTAACCCCCGCAAGGAGCCGGCCTTCTCCGGAGATTGGCCCGGAAGGCATCCCTTCCTTCCGGCCTTTCAATGTTGGTTCGCGGGTCCAGGGCGCAATAACGACAAAATCCTTTCCTCGTGGCGGATTCGTGACCAACAGTTTTTGGCACGCCCGGTGGGACCCTTTGTCTCGCATTTGGAAGATCTCAAGCTCGTCCTCGCTCGGGCTGACAGTTTCTTTCCGAATGCTCGGTGGGACAAGGAGGTTTCTCACCCCCAAACAGAATTGAAGCACTGGTGCTCGCTTCATTGCTGTTCAAAATCAGAGCACCTGGCGACTCTGCACGTTCATATTCTCTGAGTCCAAAAGACCGGTCCTAACGCCTTCGTTCAAGCGAGAAGGTGGCGAGCGAGGAACCCGGGAAACCAACTTGACTTTACGAAATTAATACCAACGCTCCAGGCGAGCGCGTCAGGCCGGCTGATTACCAAGCTCGCATAGACGAATCGGTGAGGTGAGACGATCGGTCTCCATATTTTAAGGAAGCCCGAGTTGGTGAATCTTTGGCTTGCCTTCATCCGGCAAAATCACCTGGCGACTCCGACTGAGCTGAAGATCCAGATTTCTTGATCGCAGCGCCCTTTTTTTTTAAGCTGATAGAAGACACCCCGGAGGAATCAAGGTTTGGTGAGCAGCCTTGACCTCACAAGCGGAGAAATGAATGTTCACCTACAGTCTCCACCGTGGTGGTATTGGCTCCAACCATCACCGCAACCGGTACCCGAAGAGGGCTCCCGTCTGAAAAATCTCCTTGCCACATCGTTCATCAATTGTACGGTTACCGGCATGAATGACAATCCGCCACGTTGCACCATGTTCGCGACCTGGCAAGCTTTGGGAGGCCAGCCGGACTTCAAAGATCATCTGAAGTACAATCAGATCTGGTCCGGGCACTGCAGGTTCACCGGATAGGCAACCAAAGCTAGATTTGTGGTGGCGGCATGCCAATAATGCCGCAAAATTTTGTATAAATAATCCGGCTATTATTCAAAGTTTTAGTTGTTTTTCTTATTTCAGTCTGTGCAGTGTTTTCTTTTTAAGTGTTCCGAGGAGGCAGCTGCCGGAAGTGGATCTGAAGAGCAGTTGCAGCGAGGGTGACTCTGTTGCCCAATGGATGAAGGCATGGGTTCTTTGCGCCGAGGCGAGCTCGACACCCCGCGAGCCGCCAGAAATGTTGTCACATTTTGCACGGGGTGCAATGTTTTCAATTTTTGTAAGAGAGCCGCTCTTCCTTCTCCCCCTTTCTCTCTCTTCCCTACATTCTCATTCTTCTCAAAATTGACAAGCAGCTTGCCCCGAAAAATGGCTAAGTGTCAGGGCATGCCGAGGTGTTCGGGATTTTGCGGGCCATAAACAGGGGCGATAAAATGGACAAAATGAGCCCTGGATATTTTATTATTGCAGATCTTCTCGCCAGCTTTCCAACGATATATCATAATAGGCGATCGGGTCGCCGGATCAAAAGTTATGGCCCCGGAAGCCGAACCAGGAAACCCAGCTTTTTGTGCGAAGTCGGTCCGACTTCGCTTCAGCTTTGGTGCGAAGTCCGACTTCGCCTCTCTTCTCGGGCGCACCTTGTAGCAGTCGCGGGCAGTCGGGCAGAAAATGACTAAGTGCTGGGGCGAAGTCCGACTTCGCAGCGAAGTCGGATCGCTCCCCCTTTCCAAGGCGAAGTCCGAACAGCAGTGAGAATCAGCAAGTGCCGGTGCGCAACCCGACTTCGCAGCGAAGTCGGACTCGCCCTTTGACCGGTGCGCAGTAGGGAAATAGGTCAACCCGACTGCGCTGTTTTTCACCCGTGCTACCCGATTGCGCTCTAATCCCGGGCGAAGTTGGATAGATCGCCTTTTAAGGCAGACACGTGTCAAGCAGCATCATCCGACAAGTGTCCAGCTTTGGGATCTGAGCCAATACATGCCGAGAAAAAGGACAAGCATGGGCCGCACTACTTATGCCAGCCGCCTCATTTAATGCTGATGTGAGTTTCCACCTACCTCAGCTACCCGCATTCCTGTCAATATAAAGTTCTACCCAACGCGCTGCCACGTGGCTGTTCAACCTTCAGGGAGACCATGCCGAGAGTACAGTCCAGCCTGACAGAGTCAGCATCGCAGTTCCGCGGCTGCTTTTGTCAGCTAATGTTTGACTGGGACTTTGTGCCCATTAATGTAACGGGAGGGACTCTGGGCTATAAATACCCACCACGTTTTCATTGTAAAGTGGTGGAAGGGGAATGTCTGTTAGGGAACCAATGTAACCGTGCTTCTGCTTATAAATATAATTTGTATGCCTGGTTCTGTTCTGCTGCTTTTATTTCTTTATGTTTATGCTTTACGCTTCCCTGTGTCATGGCTCGTTGATTCGTTTCAGCATTTGGTGATCAGGGGCCTTTAGCATTGTTTGTGCTACTTTTAAATTTCATATAATAGATGTGGTAGCAGCTCCATCGGTTGTGTGTTACGTTGCTGTCCGTAGTCCGGTGATTGATGCGTTGTCGTGTTGTTAGTTCTCCTTGTAGGGAGAATGTTTGCTAGGGGACCATTGTAGCTGTGCGGTTAAAATCACTGCATATCACATATACCTGGCTCTGATATCTCTAGGTTGCTTTCTACTCATGTTAGTGTCCGTATCTGGTGATTGATGCATTGTCGTGCTGTTAGTTCTCCTTGTAGGGAGAATGTTTGCTAGGGGACCATTGTAGCTGTGCGTACACTGCTTAGGTATCGGAAGTACACTTAGATTTTGCAGTTCTCAGTCATGCTTTGTATTTATAATGCAGTAAGTATTGGTGATTGCTGGTTGCCGTACTGTTAGTTCCCCCCACCCAACTCCACTCTCATTTGTAAATTCTTTCCGCATTTTTATCTCTTTCCTGCACTCTCATCTTACTAACCCCCGCAAGGAGCCGGCCTTCTCCGGAGATTGGCCCGGAAGGCATCCCTTCCTTCCGGCCTTTCAATGTTGGTTCGCGGGTCCAGGGCGCAATAACGACAAAATCCTTTCCTCATGGCGGATTCGTGACCAACAGTACCCTAAAGCAGAATACACTTAAGCAACCTCATGAGGAGGGTTTTCATAGGACTAAATGAAAATAGGTTGCTAAAGTTAGAAGGATGGACAGAGAAGCTCTGTAATCTCAGACTAATCAAGGTAAAGAAGAATCAAACCAAGCCCCTTTTAAAAAAAAAGATAAAGGTAAAAAAGGTAAAAAGGTATAGTGTTTAACATCCATGGGACCATAGGCCATATAAGATGACCCTCATAGAAAATGTTATTTACCCAATATATGTTTATCCAACCAAACTCCAGTTACCAAAGTATGGTGTACAACTCTACCCTCATTGGATTCGAACCTTGAACCTCCTATTCAGAGTTCTAAAGTCTTACCATTAGGCCCACTCAAGTTGTACCTCCTATTGATAGAGAAGAATCAAATTCAGAATATGCAAAGATAGCCCCACAAACCCAACAGACCAAAAAGGCAACAGAAAAATAATGACACTTCCATTTTGGAATGTCATGCATTAAAGAAAGATAATGATAAGATCCCGTATGACTATCAGAATGAAAATCAGGCCACAATCAGAGGATGAATAAGAATGGAAAAAGAAGAGGATAACATAGACAGACCCATGGATTCGTTGGAAGTTCCAAATAGCCAGACAAAGCAAGGGATGAGAAGAAGATCAAGCAGACTCCCAACACCTGAAAGCCATAAGTGCCAGGCCAAATAAAACAGAGTCACATTCAACTCATGACAAAATTCATAAGAAATACTAGCGGAATTAGCAGTTACCATGCCCTCTGAGGATGATGAAGGTCCAAGTCAAGAAAAAGTTCTGGTCTTTGAAATGAAGGTAGTAATAATATATTGAAATACAAGCAATTGAATTTTACAGGAAGAAAAGAATTCCAGGCTTAAGATTACAGAAATGTCCAGATTTAGTTCGTATTCAGGAGATCAAACTGAATTAGAGTGATCTTCTGAAGTTTGTTAATTCACTAAGTTTGCTCAGTTTTTAAGTCACTCATTTCTGTGGTTAGATGATAGCCTGGCAACAGAACGCTTGTTAGGAAGAGCTAAAAGTTAATCATTTAATCATTAACATGGCAAGATGGAAAATAGGTAGCAACTCCAATTCTGTCCTCAAGATATCCAAAAAAACAGGGAAGCAGAAATCCATTTACTCGGAATTTTGAAGACTTTCAGGTTTTATTTATGAAATGCACTTCACTTGTAGTAACCAATGGAAAAGGGTGACTGGAGACAACTCAAATCAAATCATTGGCCTATTCACCTGATAATAATAAATCACCTTCTAGAGTGTAGTGTGCTTTGTCACAAGCATATTTCATTGGAACACCCAGGCTTTGAAGAACAAGTAAAGAATCGGTGGCTACCACCCTCTGATTCAAGCATATGCAACTTTTCACTAATAGACTATCACATATTGGCTTAGTTATCAAATTCGTCGAATTTTTTAGACAAAATTCGAAATTCGTTGAATTCAAAACTTTAACGAATAAATTCGGCGAATAAACCCTAAATTCAGTAAATTATAAACCCTAAGTTACAATATGGTAAAATCTCTTACCTCTAAAATATAAAATATGTATCAATCTATTTTCTTTAGTTCTTTATTATCACTTGAGAGAATGGACAGCAATGATAGTTCTGTGTTATAGAATGAATTTATTGTGATTTTTTATTATAATTGATAGAAAACTTGTAATTTATCTTTTAAAAAAAATTATTGATTTAAACGTTTGAAAATCTTCTCATCTATTAAAAAATTACTATGTTTAGATAAAGTTATAAAAATGTTTATATTTTTTAAAATATTTTAAAGTATATATTTGAAAAAAAAAGTTATTAAAATCAAATATTATAATTTTGTATCTTTGATTTTTAAATTTTATATAAAAATAAAAAATAAAATTATTTCAAAAAATATATGTACATTTATAATAATCAAATTTTATGTCGAAATTTATTTCGAATTTTTGAACATGTTCGAAAATTTTTTGAACTACAAGAGTATCGAAATCGAATACGAACTCGAACTTGACAACTAAGCATATTGGCAACAGAACAAGATATGCAAGTTGGAATCATGAAGATACACTTCAGTTGACCACAAGGAGGCAAATCAAGAGGCATTCAAATATTTCAAAGATATTTTATCAATAAATGAGATAAATTAGGAAGAGGCACAACATCCTATCCTACAGGAGATTGTCAAGATTATGTCAGGAGACCAAAATAAGTCAATCATGACCCTGATTCAGAAAGTTAGGATGGCCTTTTTCAATATGAAAGGGCATAACACTCCTGGAACTAACAGCTTTTGGCTTTCATTTTCCAAGGATTTTGGGAACTTATGGTAGATGAATTAAGAGAAGTGGTCAAGGCAATTCTCAAGTTTATATCAGAATAGCAGAATATGTCAATCATGGTCACAATTCAGAAAGTTTGGGCACCTTTTTTTATATTAAAGGGAATAGTGCTCCTAGCCTTAACAATTTCTCCGTTTTTGTTTCCCAAAGACTCATAAACTATGGTGGATGAATTAACAGAAGCAGTCAAGGAATCAAGTCATTCAAGAAACATTTTTAAATCTCTTGACAAGACTAGTATTAAGCTTATCCCTAAAGGAAACAATTCACACCACTTGAATGGTTTTCATTGGATATTTCTTTGCAGCTTGATTTATAAGCTTATTACCAAGTTATGAACAAATAAACTGAAAACTTATTCTGCCAAGAATTATCTACCAAGAGGAAGGAGGCTTCATGAAAGGGCATCAAATGCTGGATAAGATAACAATAACCATGAGGTGATTCACTAATGATTAGATTGCTTCTGGCAATCTTAAGGGACTGCTGCTAAAGCTGGATAAAAACAAGCCTAAAATAAAGTGTTTTAAGGTTTTATTTTGCATAGATTTGAGTTTGATAAGGAAGTGCATAAACAGTTGAAAGAATGTTATTCAACACCAATATTCTCTGTAATAAGAAGTGCATCCCCAAAAGGTGGTTGTAAGTTGTCTACAGGTCATTGGTTGGGGAATCATTTAAGTTTATCCCCTACCACTAAATCATTTCAGCAAAAGCTCTAGGGAGATCTCTGACATCCAAATGCAATAAATGAAGATTGCAAGAAATATATTTGAACAGTTATGGTGACCTGCTCACACATTTAATTTGTGGATGACACCGTGCTCATGGGCCAACATTCAATTTAATAAGTCAAAATCAAAGAAATTCTCACGCCAAAGCATCAAAAGAGACAAATCAAAGACTTGCTTTCTTAATGTCTACCCTAATCTCCAGATGTATGTTACTAGACAACTAGGAATTGAAGGAGTTTAGATCCCGAATTCGTACCTTAGGATTCCTCTTTTTTAAGGGAAACCCAAAAACAGAATATGGTAAGGTTTGATGGAACATATGGATGAAGGCTTTCAAGGTGGAAAATTCATTAGCTTTTACTGGCAAGAATTATAACCCTTTTGAAATTCATTTTGCAAACTAGACCAATAAACTGGTTTTCAATGTTATAAGCTCCAATCAAGGTGATCTAGGAGAATGAAAAATTCATGCAGATTTTCCTGTGGAAAGAAACTGGTGAACAAAGGAAATTCCCTCTGCTAGCCCAGAAAAGTGTGTACCTGTCAACATTTAGAATGGGCACAGATCAAAAATTGTGGCCTCATCAATCTCACCGCAACCACTGAGCGTGTGTAGCATATATACAAGGCAAGGCATCAAAAGTGGAGTCTGCTACTTGAAACTACCTATAATCATAAGACTCGGATAATATTAACAACTTCCAATCTTCCAGAAGGATCTGTCACGGGGGGCATTATCCATTATAACATATGTTACATAAGTTTTTGGGATAACGACAGCTTGAGACAGCAAGACACGTTTGGGACAGCAGGGTACATCTCAAAACCTGAGGCCCACAACACATCACTCTGGAATATATGTTATAATAGATCCTTGATATTGCAAGCTGTCTTCTGAAATATAGAAAATATATAAAAGGCTGATTTTTGGAGAGATACTTGGTTGCGAGATTAACCATCAGAATTGGATGGGTCATTAGGAAGATAGAATGCGGTTTCTATGCTAAAGACTATTGGATAACAATGTAAAACAGGGGGATAAAAGAGGGGAATGTAAATGAATGGACCACATAGACAAGACTTCATCCATTGTGAAATCCACATATTGGGAAGCTTCCAGAGTCCTTGAAGTATGAAAGACACATTAAACTAGAATCTTAAACAGACAAGGGAATATATATTATATCTATAAGCTACCAAATGTTAACCAAGCCTGCTCCTCTGTCATGCCCCATTTTGTCACCCTTGGGCTATGGATGTATCCCCTTGATTTTCGATTTAGATACTCACTGGACCTTGATTATAGATTGACATGAGCATTTACAGTTACTTCATTTAGACATTAGATGGATATTATGATTTGTGGACTTTGCATTATGGATAATTTAATGGTTTTATTTGAGATATTTTGCATGCTTTGATCATTAAAAAAATAAAATGGATAATGTATATTTATATATGGAGCATCATATTTAGTTGTGTGAACCATATTATGGTTGTGCTTAAACCCTTTTTATTTTCACTTGATCTTTGGCATTGAGATGTATAACTTGTTGACCATATTAATTAATTGCGACCATGGTCTAGTTATTAATAAAGCGTCACTTAAGAAAATTAAATTAGAAATTTCAGATTTATGAGGATGAGGGTTTTAGGGATGAGTGAGCTCCCTCTCCCCCTTTCCAAAGAGAGCTCAAAGGGACATATGTCAAGACCCCATTGGAGAATACACTCTTTTAGTTATGAGAAATCCATATAAGAGTGAAAAGGGAAAAGGGAGAGCTCATTCTTTACCATTATGGGGGAAAGGAGAGGAAGAACAGTAGGAGGGAAACAAGAGATACTGCATTGGAGGGTATCTTCTACAAGTTTAGTAGTGTCTTAAATCCATTTGCTCTATGCATATGTTAACTTGTATGGTTAAATGTTAGGGAAGAAAAAGGAAATTAAGCTAAGGTTTTTTGTTGTGATGGGAGAAGTCACTGTTTGTTTGTTATGGACAGTCATAGCTAAATCTAGAGGAAGAAGTCCCTCTGAATTTAGCAGGATGGGATACAGATTTGGCAGAAAGGGGTGATTCCTTGTCAGGGTTTTATGTTGTGAAAGGGAAAGTTACTGTTTATTGGTTATGGATGGTCCTAGCAACATGTAGAAAAAGAAATCCCTCTAAATTTAGGTGGACAGGATAAACATTTGGCAGGAAGAGGTGGATCCCTTGCCAAGGTTTTCTGTTGTGAAGGGCAAAGTCATTGTTTGTTTGTTATGGCCATCTAGCTAAATATAGAGGAGGGAGTTCCTCTACATTTAGGAAGATCAGCTACAGACTTGGCAGAAAGGGGTAAATCCCTTACCAAGGCTCAAAATCTCCATTGTTTTGTTTCTGTTTCTCCATCAAAACTAAGATTGGGTAGTGCATAACCATAACAACTAATTCAACCCATCGTGGAGTGATGGTGTTGTAACTTCCCATATTTATATCATCGTATTTGGGTAGTGTTTGACCATAGCAACCAGTCCCACCCATCCTAAAGAGATGGTGCTATAAGTCATTTCTCATACTATTATGCAAAATCAAATAATAGCAAAATATAGAAAAAAATTACTTTGGTCAACTGATCTTTTATCTTTTTGGTACATCAACCAAAAAAAAAATCCCAATTGATTTTATTGCTTCCTTTATTTCCCAAGTGCAAGCACAATCTTGGCTAGTCATTTCTTTGTTATCTCCAACTAGTTTACCTCAGATCAACTTAATCTCTTGGCTTTCAAAACTTTGACTTTATTTTTTATTGTCTTATCCTAAGTCCTCATCCACTATTATTAATTTGCTCCTCCGTATCTCTCTTGGCTTCATTCCTCTGTAAGCTTGTGTCTGACCTGTCATTTCCATTCAAGACTGCTCTTTCCTTTTGTCCAAACTCAGATTTGTTAAACTCTCATGCCTACACAATCAGTTTGAAGGTTACTGGAACAGAAACAACAAGCATCTATCGTGAGATGTTTACAATTTGGAACTTGGAAGATATTTCCCTCCAGTTTCTCAGTCAAATCAACAACGTGCTGTTTGTGATGATTCCAGTTTTGGAATCATTCTCAAAATGAACTGGAAAAAGCAATCAGTCTCCAATTCTTTGACTGAAGAAAAGCTACTATCATTCATCACTTGTCTTCATTGGTTTATCTTCACAGACAGTATGAGAATCAACAAAGTAAAAAGAAAAGAAAAAAAGAGAGAAGTTCATAGATATATTCTCACTTGAAGTCAGTTTAGATCAGTATTGCTATACATTCCAGCAAAGACCAGAATTTCATGTCAAACCAAAGTCAGAATGGGAGTTTGAACTGCTCTAAACACTTTCCTTCCTCTTAATTAATGTTTATTTCTTTAAGGAATGCTACGTTATGTTGACGCAGTTTTTACTACTCTTTTCAAATTTTCTCATTGTCCACTTAAGAGCATCCTATTATTCAGTCATGGATGACCAGCTTTTTCCAATTTGTTGGTCCATGATGATCACCACAACAAGGGAGCCGAAACAGCCAGCGAGGTACCTGCCCGAGGAACTATTTTGGAGTACAGAGGAGTGCAAAGCAATCTTTGGAGGTCAAGGAAATGTAAAATATCCAATAACACGGTGATACAAGTAAACTGCAGTCAGCCGTGATTGTGTTGCTCAACTTCGTTTATTTCACTTCAATGGATAAAGGTCAGAGTAGAGAAGTAATCCGTTTCTTTAAATCTATCCCATCAAACTCATCTTCGACAACTGACTCCAACCCATGAAGCCCTATGAGATCATGAGGATTTCAAAGATGAAATGTCAAACATAATGGAAGCCTTAGATAAGGAAGATGACTACCTCCAGGAGGACCCTGGCAAGAGTATTCCAGAGGGAGAATAGCATCAACTGAAAAATTAACCACTGATGCTCCCAAAATTATCGTGTGATGCCTTGTAATATGATGTCTTTGACTGTTCGGATGTCTCAAGTCAATGAATCACAAAGAGGGTGGGTATGCTGAATGAATGGTAGGAAAATTCCGCTTGCTGGTCTATTACGCCCATAACAACAATGAAGAGGAGGAAACAATATTGAAGCAAACTGTGATGATGCTGGTCTTGTGAAAATGCATAATGTCCTGCTGAAAAGTCATGGAATGTCATGGTCAATATGTGGTCTTGCTTATTGTATTAGATAGTATTGAAAATACACTACAGAAGAAAATTGCTGAAGAGGGTTACTCTCAGGTGGCTATCATTTAGTGAGCTACTTATGAGTCTGTGGTCTTTCAAAGAAGAGTTGGCTCAGCTGGTCACACACTGTAGTCTCATTTGTTGAATGTGACTCACAAAGTTTTGCTCTAGCCTTCAATTTAATTAAATACCTTTTCCCTTGACAATTTTGGGAATACGTTATGGGCTGCTTATTGGGATGAACGTAGGTCACCCTTTTAAGAATGTACCATTTTCTTTACTCCACGAACTGTATAAGATGTACTTGGGTTATGGCCACCTTATTGCACCAAGGGGACTCGATATTGGGTCATAAGAATGTTTTGTATTATAATTACACCACAACCCTTTCGGCTGATTCAATAAACTATTTTATTCACCGGTATGTCTGTATATGTGGTTAGGATTTAAAAAAAAAAATAGTTGGGGTTGGGCTGCATGCCAAAATCTGAATCTGAATGTGTAATAGAAGCTCTTTTTTCCTTTTTTAAAGGTTTTTTTTTTGTTTTTTGTTAATATATTTTTACATTTCAAATGTGATAGATATGCCTGGGTCTCGAACCATGGTTCGGGGTCTCCCAATCGGGACCTCACAACAACTCAACTACATTGTGCTATTTTTTTTTAATTAGAAGCAGTGTGACCAAGTATTGTGGAAACTGGTAATTTACAAACAAATTTTAAAAAAAGAACAAATTGATAAATATGAAATGAAAAGAGTGGACTACAAAAAGAAAAAAAGGACCATAGGAATCAGAAATCTGCAATTCAGACACATTTTATAGGCAATAGTAAATATGGACATGTTGTGTGCTAACCAGTTCTTGCCGAAAATAATAATGGCAATAAAAAGGGTTGCGAACACCCTCAACTGCTGCAATGCCGCCTTTTGTAGAATAATTCCAAGTAAATTCACCTATCAGGAAAACAGTATATGTAACACGCTTGTAAGACCCCAACATTCAAATATCGGCTAAACTTAGTGCTGGGAATTCCTTTATCGACTTGGATTACCTCTAAAAGGGATGGGATGTTTCTGCTCCGCTTGGTGAGCTAAAAAGGGAAGAATTCGACGCCATGCCATATCTGCTAACAACGACAATGATCATACACCATTTATGCCCAGCAACATCCAGAGTTCTTAGGGCTTACAAGAGGTTTTAGGCTTTTTCAAACCTATGTTTTATTATAATATAGGTGACGACCCTTAAGAAAACTTTATACGTATATGTTAAATGTTACACAACGATCTGAGACGAGAGGTTTGAACTCTTTAAAATTTTGAGGACTGAAAGTTTTTCAAATGTATTCTTTTTTTTAAGATTAAGATTAGTTTTTTTTAGTTTAAATTTAAGGAAAACATAAAATATTAGGGAAAAATTAAAAATGGAAAGAAAAAACATATATTTTATTTATATATATATATATTTTTTTTTTTTTATTTGGTTATTGTTAGAAATTTTTATGATCTACGTGCAGGGGTTGAACAGTCTCCTCCCAACCATGACCTCTTGTAAAGCCGAGAGTTGTACTTATCAATATTTTTTTTTATTTAACCTCTATTATCTACGTACAGCAGTCTCCTCCCAACCATGACCTCTTGTAAAGCCGAGAGTTGTACTTATCAATATTTTTTTTTATTTAACCTCTATTATCTACGTACAGTTACCATGTACCGAGACGGTGGAAGTCCTAGGAGCCTTTGCAGATAGTTTGAACCCTACCAGCTGTGCTGGTAGTTACTAAAAATTGTGATTGTAACCATTGCTTCTATATATAAAAACATTATGTTTTTGGAATGTAATTTATATAGTGATATATGATTTGGTTATGTGAACACTTTTAGTTGAAAAGAGTAAGTTTATTTTTGTAAGGTTAGTGTGAGAAACCCCTACAACCAATGCTTAGGGCTGAACATCTCATCCCAAGTTTATAGGTGTCTTTCACACTAACTTATATAATGATACATGATTTGGTTATGTGAACACTTTTAGTTGAGTGAAGTAAAGTTTTCTTTGTAAGGTTAGTGTGAGAAACCCCTACAACCAATGTTTAGGGTGGGCATCTCATCCCATCCCAACTATGATCTTTGATCAGGGTGAAAGCTAAGATTATCAATAGGGGGGTTAAACATACAATTATACACACCCCACCTCACAGACTCGTTCACACCTCACTGACTCGTTCACACCACGGATTGAACCTTGGACCTTTCGAAAAAAAGTCAAAGCTTGAACCATTGTATTGTCTCCCCGTAAATTAAAAAAATAGTTATAATGATTATTTTTTTTTAAAGATATTTGAAAAGGTAGTTTTAATGATTTTTTTAATATTGTAAAAAGGATTGTTATAATGATTATTTTTTTAAAAGATATTCGAAAATGTAGTTTTAATGATTTTTTTAATATATTATAAAAAGGATTGAATGAGTAAATGTAAATAGATCACAAAGATATTTAATGTAAAATGGTTGAATAAGTGAGGTATCCAATTAAATGAAAATATGTAGCATATGGTTAATTGAAAAAGAAAAAGAATACCTATGGATTTAACAAAATGTTAAATGGTTGAATAAGTGAGATGTCCAATTTAATAGAATGCCAAAAAAAAAAATAAGAAAGATATAAAAGTTTAAGTAAAGAAAAAATTCAAACAACAATTAGTACAAAAGAGTAAGAAATAAATAATTGAGCATTGCTTTATAGAGTTCAACCCCACATATTTTTTTGTTGGTTACATAGATGAATTGGTTACAATCACAATTTTAGTAACTGCCAACGCAAAGTTCAACCCCGCATATAACCAACTTAAAAAAAAGCATATATAAATATAATAAGTGTCAAAGACCAACGAAAGGGAAAAGCATAAAATATATCGTACAAACCATTATATGGTCTTGTATGGTTCAAACTATATGTCAAGGATGTGTATATAAAGTCTTGTAAATGCATATAATTTGTCCTGAAACATATAAAATGAAAATTTAAAAAATGAAAAGTTTAAATAAATAAAAAAGATTAAGGTGATAATTTAATTGTTGACTTAAGAAGTGTGAGCTAAGAGGGAGTGTAAGTCAAGAGAAAGTGCGATCCAAAAGGGAGTCTGAGCTAGGAGGAAGTGTAAGCTAAGAGGGAGTCGAGTTGGGATTTAGTCAAGGCAAAAGAGCGATGGGTTCATCCAAAGTGCATCCATGCTTTAAACCCTTACCATGAATGTGTGGAATATTGTTTCCAAAAAATTGTTGAAGCAAAGGAATGTCGAGAAAAAGAAGATACAGGGGCTATTGTGAGCCAAGAGGGAGTGCAAGTCAAGAGCGAGTGTGAGGTAGGAGAGAGTGCAAGTCAGAAGCAAGTGTAAGCCAAGAGAGAGTGCAAGACAATAGTGAGTGCAAGCTAAGAGCGAGCCCCATTAGCTAGTATGGAAGGAAAGTCATATTTGAAAGCCCTAATGGAAAGTCAAGATGCCTTAGTTGGAAGTATGGAGGCCCAAGTTGGAGATAAGCAAAAGAGCGAATACATGGAAAGTTCGATCTAGATAGCATATGTTACACTAGAAGTAAGTATCAAGGATGAGATGATTGAGCATGATATAATGGTTCTTATCATTAGAGGGTTAATATGTAAGTTTTGTTGATCATGGCCAAGGTATTCAAAATTGGATCAAGTGGATGTGAGGATTAAATTCAAATTACTCTATGACTTTTCTTCCTAAAGGATTTTTCCTCATCTTTCCAGTTCAAAAATTAGGGATAAAATAATGATTGTTGTCCCATGGTTTAGGGGAAGAGATACACTTTATTTGAGACCATGGAATGATTTTTTTTCTATTGAGACAAAAACTATTAAGAAGCTTCCAATATGGGTTTGGCTTTTCGGACTTTTTTTTTTAATTTAGCGAAAAACCCCTTGTGAGGTTGCCTTGTTCTGAGAAACCACGACCATGGGGTTCTACACCATCAAAATCACCTGAGAGTCGCACCCAGCCCTGACCACAATAGCATTATCAACTGGATTTTGGGTACCTGATGTGCGTTTGGTAGGTGGAGATTCGAACCAGGGACCTTCCTTGGAGGATTACCCTACCCTCTCCAAATCACCTACAACACATGGGTATTTGGCTTTTTGGATTTCCATATTAGCTTATAAATAAGGATGTTTCGAAGAATATTGGAAATGCCCTAGGGAATTCATCAAGTAAGGACTAACTACTAAGGAGCGAAAGCATGCTATATATACCCGAATATGTGTTGCTATAGATATTTCAAAACCTTTGCCACAATCCATTAAGATTAAATCTGAATCAAAATAATGGGATCCACAAGTAGATTATGAAAATATCGCATTTCATTACCACAATTTTTTTTTAGATTAGACACATGGCAAGAGTTTGCAAAGTGAAAACTATAAAGAAAGAGACAAAAAAATATAGCCATGAGATAAACTTCAAGATGAAGCAATACAATAATAAAAGCTAAGATTCGATCAAGGATATTCCACTTTGAAAGAAGAGGTAAAGAAAACCTATCTACAATATAATTTGGAAAGTTAAAAATAAATTAAAGGTGCAAAAGAAAATGTGGAGAGAAATCCTAAAACAAAGATGACAAAAGAGGTCAATTCTATTCTAAGTAAATCATCTTCATTTTCCTCAAGTAGTATAGAATCCTCTCCAAATAATAAAAGTGAAAGGGGTGAAGATGTTATCCCTTGCACTTTAATGTTTCAAGAGCAACATAATAAAGAAATGAGGATAGAGAAAACCCATAACAATTTAGGTTTTTTAGGGTAGAATAAGAAGATAATTACTACAGAATAGCATCCTTGCACTTCAAGGTTTCTAGGGCAACATAAAGAAGATTGTGTTTTTTAAGTTATTCCTTGCACTTTAGAACCTTTATAACTAGGCAAACTTTAAGATGACAAGTCTTACTATGAACAATATGATAAAATTAAAGAGATTGATTTATATGAAACTATTGTTGGGAATGATGGAGGGGCAGGACGATATGGCTCCAATGTCAGGTTTCCTGGGACTATCCAATCCCACTTTTCTGGTTCCCTACCCCCCTCCCTAGGCTGCTCTCTGGCCTAGTTCTCGGGATTCCTGGGTTTCTCAGGTTTCCTATTTTTGACTGGATTGTTTCACTGCAAGGAGTGTGTTGTGGTTTTTATCCCTGAGTACCCTAGTTTGGTGGGTTTTCGGCTAGCTTGGGGGTGGCTTCTGGAAGAGGTTTTGGCTTTGATTTCTTGTTCACTGCTCGGGATTCTCATTTGCACTCTTTTTCGGCTTCAAGGGGGCTTGGGCTTCATTCTCGTAGATGACTTTCCTTCTCAGTCGTTCCAAGAACTCTTTGCCTTCGGGATCTCCTTGTAGATCCAGTGGTTGCTTGTTTTTTGGATGGATCCTTGGTTTCTTCCCACAGTCTATCCTTTTGGTCTTGGAGGGGGACCCTAAGCTTCTTTGTGTAGCTGCGGCTTTCCTTGGATACATCATTTTGCAAGCAAGGGTGGGACTGGTAGATTTTTTACTGGTTGTTTATGTGGTATGTTTCTTTGTAGGTTTAAAGGTCTTGGGATGGGACCTCATGATTCATCGTCTACTGCAAAGGCACTACCATGTTTTTCAACCTAGGCAAGAAATCCTCTCCAGTCACGGGTGCTCATGTGACAGTTTCCCTGTTTCTCCTTTGTAGTTGCATTCCCAGTCTAGTTACAGGGGAGATCCAATGGTCTTGGGGATCTCCCATTTCTGTTGTTCCATTTCCAGACCTTGCCCCAACCTGGTTACCTCGTACTCCTATTGGCGGGATACTAGTGTTGCGGTTTTTCAATTTTGTTTTTCTGCTAGTTTTCCCACTGGGTGGGATTTTCCAAACCTATTGGTTTTCTTGCTGGATGGGATTTTTCAAATCCATTTTTTTGCTAGTTTTCCTGTTGGGTGGTATTTTCTAAACCTACTGGTTTTCCCGCTGGGGGGGATTTTTCAAATTCGTTTTCTACTGGTTTTCCCGCTGGGCGGGATTCTCCAAACTTGTTGGTTTGCCGTTGGGCGAGGTTTTTCAAATTTGTTTTTTTTGTTGGTTTTCCCGCTAGGCGGGATTTTCAATTCGGTGGTTTCGGCTGCTTCTCGTTGGGCAGGATTTTCAAATTTGTCATTCTTTCTTTTTTTCCCGTTAGGCATGATTTTTCAAAATTGGTGGTTTCCTGATGGGTGGGATTTTTCAAAATTGCATGTTCCTACTAGGCGGGTTTTTCCAAACCATTTGTTTTCCAATGGGCGATATTTTTCAAATTTATTGGTTTTGACCTTTGGTTTGGCCGATTGACCTATTGTAAAAAGGTTTTGGGGTCCTTTCAAAACTTGCTTTTAATATAATTTTAACCTACCAAAAAAAAAGTATTGTTGGGAATGAAAGAAAGAGAGAAAGGCCCAAGAAGCAAAAACAAAGAGATAAATAAACCTAGAGGAATATTGATATGGGAAAACAAAAGCAAATATCACAAGGGCTAACAAGAAGGGGGGCTAAATCCACAAATAAAAACAAAAAATAACAATGAAGATAGTATCTTGGAATATTAGGGAAATGAATAAGAACCCTAAAAAAATGTATTAAGAAATTGTGAGGTTGTTATAGACAAGATATTTATAGATATAAAAGTTGGATAAAAAATATCTTAGCCATTTACAGTGTTGAATTTCATCTTAACATAATTTAAATTTACGAAGGCATCTTATATAAAAGGAGTTGATTGTGAAAACTTAGCAATTTGAGGAAGATAGAAAATATCTTTGATAGAAAATCAAATTAAGGATATCTTCGATAGGAAGGTGAAGTTGGGTATGTTTTAATTAACTTGTTAGAAATGTAACGAGAGCAATGTAATGTTTTGTTTTTGTAATGGGAGTGGCCCCCAATAGAAGCCACACATAGCTTCTTAAAAAAAAAAACTTATTGTTGGCTTAGGTTATGAAGTAGAGGAGAGGTGAATTGGAGTTGATGAAAACAACATGGGAATTGCATGGTAGTTAGGATTATGTGGTAGTGAGTAGGATAAGTTGCAAAAGAAATTAGTGAAAAAAAAGTGAGGAAAAAGGATTAAAAAGAGGAAGCACACAAAGGCATGCACATTATGAAATAGGAAATGAAGGAAGCAAAAGGAAAAAGGAGATTGTTGAGCAAAGGGCAAGTACAAGCAAAGGAATTATCTTAATAGTTTACAATATTTCTAGATACTCCATCCCATGACTTGATAGATAGGGTATGAAATAAATAAGTTTTAATAAGGAAAATAAGTTTAAAGTGGTATAAATTATTCGAAAACCTTAAGATAAGTCCAATAGGATAATTAGGAGAAGATATAATTTAAAAATAAATACAATGAAAAATATAAGAATCTATTATATGTATTGAAAATCGATAATCTAAAAAAATCCTTGATATTCTATAGAATTATCATTCCCAATAACTTCCTTGTGTATGATATCCCTGTATAAATTTTGTGAATAAGATGCATGTATAATTTGAAGTATGTTATATTGTCTAATATGACCAAGCTTGTATACAAGTGTGGTGTCCTTAGGTTCCAAGGAGGAGATTTATAGAATGGGGATGTATGGGTATCCCCATAGGATAGATTTAGGATTAAATCGTATATTTTATAATACTACAATTATGATAATTGAGTAGGCTATCCTTGGAATGATGGTTTATCGATTAGAGGTGAGCATTTATTAATTTTCACGTGCATGGCATTAATAGAGTTTAGTCATAGCTACTCCAAAGCCAAATTTTAGTTGAAATAACTCAAGTTATTTATTTGGAACTCATCATGTGCACCATGTTTCTAGAGTTCACTTACAGCTAGTTTGAGGGCAAATCTTTGTTGGAGCTACTCAACCTATAAACTGGTGGAGATGATTGTGTACAATGTCACTAGAGTTTAGTTGTAACTACTCTAATGCCAAAAATTAATTGGAATTTCTCTTGTTATAAGGTGAAGTCGAGTAGGATACTTCACATCTGATTATGGCTTTAATGTGGTATTTAGAAAGTCCTTGACATATTATTGTTATGTGTGGATGTTACTTAGTAATCTATTGATATGTTTGTGTGGTGTGCTCTATCTATACCTCAATGTGTGAAGCCTATATGATGAATAAGGTGTTAGGAAGGGCTTAGTAGGTGGTTAGAACATACTAGATATCTCCTCTTGGTTGATATTACCATCAATATCAAAGTGGATACCTATGTAGATTGGTATAAAGCATCATCTTGAGGATTCGTTATTAGTTAAACAAATAACTTTGGGTATTGGATATAAGCCATAATCCTCATGATAAGGGAATGATTCATGTATATAGTTTTTTTTTTTTGTATGTTGAAGAACGAGGGGTTGTGCTCAAGTTCCCCACCCTTGATAAATCAAAACTCTCTCCTTTAGAATTTAGAGTTAACAAGAAGAATCAATTCTCATATCAATTGAGTTGTTATAGCTAAATACCTACATCATATTTCATAAACAATCTAAATTCTTGATTTTCATTTTTTTTATCTTCTTTAATTTTCTATGTGAATACAAATATTCCAAAATTTAGCATCCTTTTTGATATTTTTTTGCAACAACCATTACAATACCAAAACTCCACCTCTATTGTCTATGCAACGCATCTTAGTAGAGTAATATTTCCAAAACTTCACGCTATCAATGGATAATAAAAGGTTGTACTCAAGTCCCCCACCCTTGCCAAATTACAATTCTCTTCTTTAGAGCTTGAGAGTTTTACAAATAGATACACTTATCATCTCAAATGAGATGTTATAGCTAGAAGCCTACATCATTTTACATAAAATGTCTAAATTCAAGATTTTCATTTTTTTGATATTTTCAATTTTCTGTATGAATACAAATATTCCATAATTTAGCATCCTTCTTGACATTTTGCTATAACAATCTTCACAACACCAAAACTTCACCTTTACTATCTATGCCTTGCATCTTAGTAGAGTAATATTTCCAAAACATTGCATTATCATAGTCCGCTTTACCAAATCTAGATTGCTAGTTTCCTTCCTAAAACACAAGTGCAACCACAAAAATTATAATAAATAGTCTATATGAAAACACATTACTATTACAAAATAAAGCAGATATTACCAATGGAAAACATTAAAGTAAAACTTAAATCATTTATTGATTCTGGCAATCATTATTTTCTTGTTAACTTCAACTAAACTTACTACTTCCTCTAACCATGGAAAGGATAATTTAACTTCATGATCCTCAATCAAAACCCCTCTATTGGCTAGCCTATTTGCACATTTGTTACCTTCCCTTAATGTATGTGTAAACATGATTTTTTCGAACTCTTTAGCAAGATCCTGAATTTCCACAATTATCTCTTGTATGTTCCATGGAGCCTTTGCTTTCCTCAAAATTGCATTTATTACTATGAGAGAATCACCTTCCATCCATACTCTGTTCCATTTTATTTTTTTGCATATTTTAACCCTTCTAAAGCCACCCAAGCTTCAACTTCATTATTTTTCTTAAATTTACTACTAAAAGCGTAATGAGACAAAAATTATTCTTCCTCCTATTGGTCCTATATTTCTTTAGAAGCTCTATCAATTTTCAATTTATTGCACTCCATATTTTGTGATTTCCACTTTATATTCTTTACCTTATTTTTGCTTCTCTTGTACCCAACATCATAATTCCATTTAATGACTTGACTTCATCTATCAAGGCTCTTTGCTTTCATATTATGGATTGGGTGAGTTGAAAAGGTTGGTTTAGACTCCTCTATGGCTAAATATATATTCCTTTTCATTACCTCTAAAATGCTTTCCTTTCTTTTAAGTATTCTTCTATTCCTTTCTAGCCATATAGTCTAAAGTATTATATCTTTTGATATATCCATATTATCTATAAAGCCTCACTTTTATAAGTGCTCTACCATTGCTTTAACCGATCTTAAAATCTGCTATTCATCACCATGCATTTACCAAATATATCAAGAATCCATTGCCACATATTCCAAACTATTGAGCAATAACCCAAGAGATGATTTATGCTCTCCTCCTTTTTACAAAAAATACATTGAGAGGGACCATGAAAACCTCTTTTCACAAGGTTATCCCAAGATAAAATTCTTCTATAACTAACTAGCCAAACAAACATTTTGACTTTAAAAATGCTTGGGCTATCCCAAATATCTCTTCATATTCTAGTGATATTATTATTTTGTTGGTGTTGTACATTATATCCACTTCTTGTTGTGTATTATCCTGAGTTATTAAACTCCCAAATAAATTTATCCTTGGCTCCCCTCGAAATAACCATAGTTGTTATCTTTCTACTTAAATGTCTCATAGCATCAATGTCTTGTATACTCGTAAAAGAATCTTATTTCCATTTGTATCTTCCTTCCTAATCTTTGTACAAAATGTTTGAAACCCTATCACCATATTTGATATGGAAAGAACACTTTAGAGCAAAGCACAAGAATTGCATGATGAAAACTGAGAATGACATTAATCAAAAATATATTTATAGGCATGTCTGCCTTTACAAGTAAGCCTTTAATACGCACAATCTATGTGAGTATTAAATGCAATACATCATGATCCATGTGACAAGGGATAATATTAGAGAATATAATATTAATCCCTATCATTCCTCCCCATCGTAGAAGCATTGGTCTCCAATGCATTCGAAAGAGGAGAAAAATTGTTAGCCATATGAGTGTGAGCCTGATGCAGAAGCGTGTATGAACTGATGGAAAGCAACTATTGATGATGGACTACCAATGACTGATATGCCTACAAGGTTGAAAATGCAAGATGTTGAGTAGTGGTGACCAGATCTGGAGCTATAGTGGAGTCCAAAACTAGAGCAGGAGGAGAAGGATCAGGAGTCGCAATATGCACTGTTGTAGGTACCACATAGGTAGGTGTTGGTACCACAGGAACCAATGTTGGGACAAACTGAATTGCAGGAACCAGGATAGGTACCATAGGAACAAATGTTGGTATAAACTGAACGATAGGAACCCATGCTAGAACAAACTGGACTAGTGGAGGTGTAGGAGGTGTGTGATGAACCTAATGTTGAGTTGTTAATAGTGCTTGTTCGTGTAGGTCCTCTTGGTGATGTGTATTAAAAATTAAAGCAATTTTTTGTTCCTGATGCAAATTAGTGCGAGCATGCTATGGAGGAATTTGAGCACTTGAAATAAGAAAATTTTGATTCTCATGTTGAAGGGTGTAGGTATTGTTATAGGCATCATATTGAGATCTTTTGTCATATTGATAAGTTTTTCCTAACAACAACCCACAACAATCCATAGGAGTTACATCACATGTGATAGTGTCTACATACTTAGGCCCAAAGGCAAAAGATAAAGTGCATGTTTTTGTGATCCGAGAAGTAGTAGTACTATCCTTCCAACCAAGTGAATATGGATGACGATGAGGACGGGTGGAAATATGCAACTTATCAATAATGGACTACGCAATCAAGTTCTTCTACAAGCCATTATCGATGATACACTCAATTGAAAAACTAGGTGTTAAATGAGCATGAGTAACAAACAGGTTCTCACGATCTCCGATAAGAGAATGATGGTTAAGTAAGGTGACCTTGTTTAGTCGATATTCTAACTCTGAATAAACACAATCTTCCCCATAAGTCTTAATGGGGTTTTGGGGAGTCCCTTTCTCAAAATGCACTCCTCAAAGGGTGTTGTCGTAGATTCTTGGACAAACAATTGTTTTTGCTTAGATTTTTTTAATTGTGGGTATTCTTATTTGTCATGTCCACTTCTTTTACAAAATGACTATCTGTGAGAAGAAGATGAAGCATAAAATTTAGAAGAAAAGGATTTAGCAGGAGTAGGAAGAGAAGAAGAAGAATAAGAAGGGGAAGAAAACTGTTGAGGTTGATGCGATTGTGGCACAAAACCTTTAGAAGATTGTCTAGCCCTTATGTAGTCTGTTGAGAGCTTCTCCTTGATGAGTTGTGCAGTGAACTTCTCATTTATAAGTTGTGCAAGGTTGAATACATCATCCAACGTAATGTAAGTAGAATATTTCAGCTCCCCTGTAAATATGTGCAAGTAGACCACTCTTGAATTTTGCAATCAACACCTCATTAGTATCAACAATGGCAAGTAACACTCGAAAGTGGTTAAAGTGATGAATAAAGTCTTGCACATATTGTATTTTTTCTTGACGAAGTCTTAGCCATTGATTGAGTAAATATTCCTCATAGTTGGATGGGTAAAATGAAGCCTTTAAGGCTTTGACGAGCTCCTCCCATGTGGTAATTGGGTTTTGGTCTCTTTGACGATTAGAAATGAGCACCTTGGCAATATTGGAGAGTTTGAGCTTGGTAAAGGGGACTTTGTGGTTAGTCGAGGTTTGAATAAACTCAAACCAAGTCTCCATGTCAAGTATCCAACTATTTAAGACATCGAGATCTCAAGAGCCTTCATAGACTTTGACTTCACATCGAGCATTAGGATGGTGGGAGAAGGAAGAAGTTTGAAGCAATTGCATCATGGCGATTATTTCAACCATATTTTCATTTTGGGTTGTAGTGATTTCAACCATTTTTTCAACAATGGCCATGTTTGTAGCCATGGGTCTACTAGGAGTGGCCAAGGATTTACTAGGCACCAATGCACTAGGTAAAAATAGAATTGTTCGATAGGAAAAAATGTGTTGCAACTACTAATGGGCCCTCCCCTCCTATTGGAGACTAAATTCAAAGCTATTAATCTAAGGCAATGACCCAATGCAATTTAATGAGGGGAATTAATCAATTCATGAATACCAACGACTAGTGCAATAATGGCTCCCAATGGCTAGCCCAAGTCAATACGGCCAATGACTAGTCCAAATCAACACTGCCAATAGCTAGCGCCTAATATCTCCAAAAGACCATGTGAATCGGTGACCAACAAACTCCAATGGCTAGTGCTAACATGACCACACGACTGTTTGACCTCTATGATCGACGGATAATACAATACAACAACCACGACTGACGATGATCGCATGATTGTTTGGCCTATGCGACTAATGGATAATACAATATGACAACCATGACTAATGGCGAGGTAAAGAATGGCGATGGACCAGAAGGACACGTCGAACACCACGAAGAAATTTGACCAAAAAATAAGGATAAAGCCACATTAGATAGTAAGGAGAAAGTTTGAGTGGAGAGTAAGGGTAAAGTCACGTTGGATAACAAGGCAACGGTTTGACGGGGATGTCTACCAAGCGGAGGGGAGGGTAGGCAGTGTAAAGCTGACTACCAAATAATTTTACGTTGGGGCTTATAAAGTACAAATATGCTATCCCCTCCTTCATGTGGGATAAAACCCACCTATTTTTTTAAAGACTAATAAACATGGCGATGGCGGAATAGACGTTTTAAAAATATAATGCGTCATCGAAAAGTTTATTCAATTGCCAAATTTATAGTATGCAATAATTCTTATCGTCGAAAAAGAATAATTGTCGTCGAAAACTCGTGAATGTTGCCGAAAAAGAATAATTATCGTCGAAAACTCGTGAATGTCGTCAGAACACGCAAGCTGAGACTGGAATAAGTAGATCATCATTGGAACGCGTAGGTAAGGGCTGGAATGAGCAGATCGTAGTGTGGTGAAGGGTTTTTTGAAAAGGATCGTGTCGTCGAGAGTAGAGTGGATCTTTTCAAGAATGGAGCCACTATTAACCAGAGTGTCATTGCTCACCCAAAAATCTGACACTAGTTGGAAAATGATGAGAATGTCATTCTTCTGCAAAGAAATGTCCTGATAATGGTATATCTCAGGGTTGACGAATAACTAGAGGAGAAGCATATCCGTTCAACAAAAAATGTTGCCTAAAACATAATTTAACCTGACTTGTTCTCCTTGGAAAAAAAATTTGCTTTGTTTACTTGCTCTATCATTGGACTCTTACATCGATCCTGCAATGAATGCAAAACTACACAGCAACTTCCATCGATTAAGTCTCGAAAAGATGTAGAGTGAGCTAGAAATCATCAAATTTGGTCATTGGAAACCCGAACAACCTCCAAATGACACCATGTGAATGGTGTTTCAAATCTAGAGCCATAAATGGCTACGAACAAGTCCAACAATGCCAAATGCAACAGGCCCAAGGGTTGCAAGATTGCTCAAAATAATGGCGAATCGAAGAACAAATATTTGGATTAATAGTTGAAGGTTAGGAGTCAAAGGGACCCAACTATCTGAAGGTCGATAGTCAAAGGGATCCCAATGAGAGTTTTTGAATGAGGAGTGCTTGAAAATACTTGTGGGAGGGAAAGAATGCTCCTCCCAAGCCAAGATCCACTAAGGGGTTTCTCGCTCTTATTTTAAACCAGATTGGCCTAGAGGAAGAAGATACTCACCTTCTTAATGATTGGCTCTGATACCACTGATACGAAAAGAACACTCGAGAGCAAAGCACAAGAATTGTACGATGAAAATTGAGAATGGCATTAATCAAAAACATATTTATAGGCATATCTGCATTTACAAGTTGGTATTTAATACGTACGATCCGTGCGAGTATTAAAAGCAATACATCATGATCCATGTGACAAGGGATAATATGAGAGAATATAATATTAATACCTATCAATATTTATCTTGAAGTGATCTCATCCAAGGTTTCAAAATTAGATCTAAATTGAGTGGTTTTTTATCATACCAAGTATCCATCCAAATAGAGATTTTTTCTCTAGTTCCCACCACCCATCTTAAACCTTTAATCATAAGATCAATAACTTTTTTAAACCATTCCAAAGAGCAAAACCATTTGGTAGAGAGAAAGCAGTAAATATTAAACTTGGGTCATTGAGATCAACATACTTAGAAGAATTTGTGCCCATTATCTTTGACTCTCTTTGTACAATCTCTAGATAACTTTTCACCTACGAGCTAAGTTTGCATCTATAAGAACTCTTAAACCAAGACCTTCCCTAGTTTTATCATCACACACCTTGATCCATTTCACCAAATGAAATTTCCTTTTATCATTTAAACCTAACCACAAAATGGATCGCATAATATAGATTAAACTTTTTCAACTGATTTTTTTTTTGGGTATTAGGTAGAGGTGGTTATAAGGTCCACAAACCTTTTACATAGTCAAAATGGGTTGGTTCTAGCTCCAAGCCCGTATAATCAAAATACAAAATGGATCTTCCCAAGATCCACATTAAGCCATACTTAGAGTCCGTAGTCCTATATATGTCGTTGGACTATTCAAGATAAAACAAAAACCAGACAACACCTAGCACTTACTAAACATAACACTAGGTTGTTGTACCATACGCTTGTCACTTCCTAGACCCCAACATTTTTCAACTGATTTTGGCATAGAATACAATGATATATAAGATTTTGGGATGGCCTGAAAGACTCACTTAATGAACTGCACTCTTCTTGCTAATGATAACCATCTATCTTTTGAAGCTAGAAGTTTATTATGAACTTTACTAATAACTTGATTCCATAATTCTCTCCTCATTCTCCCCTCAAATAAAGGCATCCCTATATAAGTTGCAGGTAAATTTACCTCCTCCATTTGAAGCAACCTGGAAATTATTGATTTGATATTAGCAGGAGTGTTAAGGAAGTAAATTTTGGATTTTGTCCTATTAAATTTTTGCCCTTATGCTCTTTCATATTCCTTTAAAAAGTTATTCAAAGCTCTGGCCTCATTAATCTTTGCCCTTCCAAAAAGGGTTGTATCATCTACAAATTGTTGATGGGTGATGTTGTCGATGTTATTACTAACCTTAAATCCACTTATAAGCCCATATTTGCAAGCCTTATTTAAGTTCTTACTTAAAATCTCTACCATAATAATGAAAAAATAAGGAGAGAGAATCTCCTTGTCTAAGGCCTCTCTTGACTTTAAATGATTATGTTACTAACCCATTGACCAACACTAAATAAAAAACCATAGAGACACAAGCTTTAACCCATCTAATCCATTTTTTCGTAAATCCATACTTTTATAAATTTGCAAAAAGAAAATCCCATTCAACCCTATCATAGGCTTTACTCATATCAAGTTTTAAGATCATCGCTTTCTCTTTTTTTGAAGCTGCTGAATGTATAACTTCATGAGCTACTCCAATCCCGTACAAAATCTACCTCCCTTTCACAAATCCTTCTTGCTCTTCTGAAATAATTTTGTTTAACAATGACCTTAATCGATTTACCATCACTTTGGAGATAATATTATATGCCATATTACATAGGCTTATGGGTCTAAAAGAATCAAACAATTCAACATTCTTCTTTTTTGGAATTAGGGTAAGATATGTTGCATTTATTTATAAGGTATGTATTTTTTTACCCTAGACTGTTCCATTGCCATCAATAAAGAATCCTTCACTATATCCCAATTATTTTGGTAAAAAGTTGTAGAGAGCCCATATGGACCTGGAGATTTATCCTTATTAAAAGAAAAAAGAGCTACATGAACTTATTCTAGAGTAATAGGCTCCATCAATTTCCTATTGTCTTCATTATTTATAACTAAAGGAGCATCTTGAAGAAGATTATCATTAAGAACTTCAGTCTCCTATGATCTTGGAATATTTTGATAAAAAGACTTAGCCTCTTTTCTAATTTCACTATGGTCTTCAATCCAAACCCCTTCTATTGATTTAATTCTACTAATTCTGGATGTTGATCTTTGTACTAGAGCCATCCTATGAAAATGTTGGTACTAAAACTGATGGGATTATATTATTGATAAAAATGAGTTACATATATAGGCAGAAGGCCTATATGATAAACTGACAAGTGTCAAAACAGAGGCATAGTGCACTTTAATTCTAACATTTCCCCTTAAAGTGCACTATCCTAACTAAAGAAGAAACAAAACAAGTCAACATTAGTTAACATTCCCCCTTAATGTTGACTTCTCTAAAACAACCTATCATCCTCTCTTATTGTTGATTTGGTCTAGGCTTGTGCTCTTTGCGCTTGGCTCTCCAACTGTGAATAATGCTAGATTCACTATGTATACATCTCGGTCTGTTGCCTCAAGGTCAACCACTTCCACAGGTCTGTTGCCACTGGGTCAGCCGTCTAAGTGCCTTAGGGTCATCATGGGTGCCTCAGGGTCAGCCACTTCTGGGTTTGTTGCCTCTATAGGTCATCCTCAGAGGATGTTGCCTCTTGTAGGTCACTGACTAGATCCACCATGAATATCAATTCCCTCCTCATGGTGAACTCAATCTAGAAGGTGTCGGTCTCTATCGAAAATGCACCTTAATACAAATGAAAAAACGAGCCATATAAGAGTGTCGGTCTCTGTCAAAAATGCACTCAATACAATAAAATGAGCCATAGATGCCAAATATGGAGGAGAAGAAGAGAAGAAGAGAATCTTCTAAAGTGTCTTCGTCTGTAGTCTTCAGAAGTAGATCCAGAAAATCCTTGGATAGAGTCTAGGGTGTCTATGTATGTAGTCCTTAGAATAAGTGTCCTTATTGTAGTCACCTCATCTTACCGGAATACATGGGTAACCAGCCACTGCATCCGCCAAGTAGAAAGGGGAGACTACTAAATACTAGGTTCACTTATAAGTGCTTTGGGAGTGTCGGGTTCAACCGAGAGTGCACTCTAAGGTAGAAAAACTTTGAGGCTAAAAACTCAATTGAAACAGCCTCAAAATGACAATATGACACCACCGTTGTGTCCGTCACGGAAAAGCGTTTCCAACGACTATAAATACACTTATATTCTGCCATCAAAGGGGCTTTCATCATGTGGAAAAAACATCATGCCTATTTAAGGCAGAAAATAATTATCGCATGAGGCGGAAGAAAAAACTTCTCAAATTTTCGCCATCTAGGCCTTCCACTTCCATGTGGAAATAAAAAATGACCAATAAAACCATACTAGTGGTCAATAAAAAAACTTCATGATGATAAATGTTTCCTCGCAGGGAAATAACATAGGCCATGTGGGCCTTCCACTCCACTAGTCCAAGTTTTCAACTGCCCCCTACTTTACCTTTAAAATAACTTTGTCAAAATATTCCCCATACAATTTAAGTGCCCTCACCACTTAATACAAATATCATAATTTTAAAGGAGATGATTCCTTTTTAATATAATATCCCCTCTCATTTTGTTCATGACCCTGCCCCATAAAATATTCCCTCCAAACTGCCGCATCGGCCACATCCTAGTCACCAAAGAGATTCCCTTGGGCTTTCCTCCCCGACGGACTCGAATTCGAACGAAAAAACAACCATGATATTTTCGAGCTCTACCGGAATCGCCCCCGTTAAGCCACAGTTTGACATGTCGAGGCGGATGAGGTTGGTGAGATTCTTGATGTCCGTCGGGATCCCGTCGGAGTGGCTGTTGTAGTGGTCGACGTACGACGACAGGTGGATGGTGCTCATGCTCTTCATATTCCGTAAACTGCCAGTGTCTATCGTCACGAGCGTCATTCATGCCACGAGCTTTGGCCAGCTGCCTTTCACATCGACGCCTGACCAGACGATGGCGGATGCCTTCGAGGGTTTTAGGATGAGCTTCCACCTGTAGATGAAGAAGCGCGACCACGTCGAGGAAATCAACGGCCACAACCGTGACCGCAAGCTGTACACCAATAGCGGCCATGCCTCCCGCCACCACTGCTCGTACCTTTCATCTCTCTCATCTCTTACCATGACTGGATCTACGAAAAAGCGAAAGGGGAACCACGACTCGGGAAAATTCGGAGCAACAACAGTTGTAACAGTAAAGAAGATATCTCCATACTTCAATTTCTGCAATACTTCATGCTCATCACACCAAAAAAATGATGGGCACTCGTTCTGCTCTTCGGTTGCTCTAAAACCAGGTTCCAAAGAAGGGGGGGTGCTTCGGCATTTCCGACGTGGTAAATTCATGAAACACCGTCCGTTTCTGCTGTTCAAAATCATCCATCGAAGGATAGTTCCTGTTCTTGACCTGATAAACCATTCCCCGGGTGCCTCCCTCTGCCGAAATCCGAGCTTGATGGGGAGAAAGAAAACCACCTACTTCCGCCCTCAAGAACAGCTGCTGCTGACGATGGAGATAACGAATGCTCTCTCCATTAGGGAAAAATCGAGCTCGGTACAGAGAGCCCAAGGCCTTGATTGGGTGCTTTCATGGATGAGATTTTGGATAAATCATCGCCTCTCGAACCCAGGACGCCATGGCCTTGTGTGTCGTCTTCCTCCGAAAAAGCCCTTACGACTCAAAAATTGCTCTGAAGCTTCCTAACGCTATGCTACGGCTAACTCATTTCGTGGTCTTGAACCTCTTTTGGCTGTTTTTGTACCATCTTTGAAGATTTTAACATCGTCGCTCTGACCATCATCATCTTCAACAGAAATCAAACAAAAAATTGCAAGTCCAACTGAGCTCCGATAGGAGGAGTGTCGAAATAAGGGTTAAAAAGAGCCCGCGAGCCCCCTTGCCATGCTGTAAAGGATTGGGGTTAGACGACGTAGGATTGTACGATGTATATCATAATTTTTGTACACGTATATCGGGGCGCTTCTTTGGTCGAGAATCAGGAGGTACCTGCCCACAAAAAGGTCCACATAGCTGCTGCCAACAGTAGTTCCAAGCCTCTGACGATCTACTAATCCCGCATCCTCTTCTTCCCCATTTTTGGAGCTCAACCTAACCGACGACTGAGAGTCCAAGATACTCTCACAATCATCACACCCCTCGTCACGAGATTGAACCTCCCCGCCATCGTTCAGGCTTGTCTGAGATTCCTTATCACCGCTGCACTCAGTGGTCAAAGCGTCCAGCATTGAGTTGGGCATCTTGCAAACTCATGTAGAAGCAAAAACCAAAGCAAATATTTCCAGCGATCATGCACATTTAAACCCCCACGAATATCTCACACCAAAACAAAACTAACTGCTCTAAGAGCTCCGTCAAGGTCCACCATTCTGCGGACGAAAGCCTAAAAAAATTTAACCTCTCAAAAAAAACTCTAAGAAAAAATATTTGCAGCCATTGTTTTTTTTTTTTTCAAAGCTTCTGGTTTCTGATCCATCTCATGGATGGAGAGCATACTCCCTAGCTGAAGAAAAAAAAAATGGAAAAATGGGGAGGGGGGATTTCCATGAGGAAAATCCCCCCCCAAGGGTTGACAAAGGCAAGAGAGCGAACCTGCTTTGATACCAAATGTTGGGACTAAAACTGATAGGATTATATTATTGATAAAAATAAGTTACATATATAGGCAGAAGGCCTATATGATAAACTGCCAAGTGTCAAAATAGAGGCATAGTGCGCTTTAATTCTAACAGAAAAAACTTTGTATTTTTATCTCCTTTTAACCAAGTCTGTTTTGATTTTAATCTCCAAAATTTCTCTTTTGTACTCAAAATATTATGATATTCACTAAGCAACTCTCTTTACTCTAAGCTTGTATTATTATGTTCACCTTTTTAGAATTTTCGAATTTTATCTTTTAGTTCTTCTTTCTTCTCAAAAATGTTTCCAAAAGTGTTCTTGTTCCATTCTTTTAATCTAGATGTCATAGATTTAATTTGATTTCTAAGAGCATACAACCCACCATTACTAGAAGAATTGCACATTTGAGCTTTCATATTAGCAAATCGAGGATGGTCTTCCCACATCAGCTCATATTTGAAATATGATATTTTTTTGAATTCATTAACCATCACTTTAACTCTTATTGGCCAATGATATGAACCAGTCCTTGTTAAGGTATTAATATTAGCACAAGTTCCTTCATCTAGCCAATGATATGAGAGAATGCATCTGTCTAATTTTTTTACTATTAGGTTTTGGCCTCTCATGTTGTTGGTCCAAGTATAGTTGTCTTCTTCAAACTCAACCTCCCAAAGATTATTATTTTGAATAAAAGTTGAGAAATCTTTCATACTTTGGGTTAATTTCCTAATTCCCCCAAAATTTTCATCCAACTTGGTTATGACATTAAAATGTCCTATGATCATGAATCATGTTTTTTGATCTTTACTTCTAAAAAATGATTCAATCCCACTCTAGACTTCTAATCTACCTAACTGAGTCGTAGGTCCATAAACATTGATAAGGATAAAATGAATATCTGCAAAGTAGCATGTGACTAAAGAGGCTAACCAATACCTAGTTTTATGAATGGTTACACATGAGGTTCTATAAGAATTCCAACAAATTAGAATTCCCCCTACTGCTCCTTCAGAATCCATAACATCCCATTAACATCTTGTTCAAATTGCTTTCATAGTTTTTGAAACTTCTTATTTTGTCATTTTAATTTATTGGATACAAAGAATATCAAACTTATTACTTAAACATAGGTCCCTAATACACCTCTACTTTGAGGAGGCATTAGCACCCCTTATATTCCATGAGATAATAATCATGTCTCATTAGGGGCTTTTGGCCTTGCTTGCGTATTACTAATATCATTTTGTTGTTTGGTGAAGAGAATTTCAACCAACTTAGTTTGTGTTCCTTTCTCCATGTTTGCTCTTGCTTCCCTAGATCTTGCTTGATAATTTGAGGGTTTTTCTCTTTTTGCCTTGCCTATATCAAGAGTAGGTCTTATTATTCTATTCCTCAATATTCTTTCATAATTTTGTTTTTCATCATATTTATCCTCTTTTGGCTCTATTATAGAAGCTTTTGACTTGTCCTGCTCATTTTCTAAAATTTCCTTATTAATGGTAGAGGTATTAACTTCTAAAACTACATTTTCTTTACAAACTTTTTTTTCTTGAATGGTGCATGGTACTTCAAGAGAGTCTTCAAAATCTGATGAGATACATTCCTTAGGTTCATCGAGATTTTTCTTCCTTAAATCAAGATCATACTGAATAGATAATTCCTTGTTAATATGTTGAAACTGTTGTATTGTGTCCTTTAAGCTTTGATATACTTTTCCTTCATAGGCTAAAGCCTCAAAAGAGTTGGTATTTCTTCCAATATCCTTCCTTACTGGTCTTCATTGTTTTTTTTCTTTCATATTTCAAGATTTATTTTTTGGAAGTTGAAAACCATCTTCATCCATAACCATTTGTAAGTTTCTCTTGCGATTTTCTACATATGATTCTATTGGGCTCTTCTTAGGGCATGATCTCTCAATATGCCCCACCTCATGATATCTTCTACATCTAAAACATATGTTTTTATAATTTATGGTTTGTATCCACATCTTATTTCCACACTTAAGAATGGTAAAGCTTTACTTATATCAATCATGACCACTATCCAAGCATAAATAACCATGAATCCATCTTTTGTTGTATTTGAAATCTCAAGGAATTCTCCTAGAATGTTGCCTATTGCCTTGAAGGTATCTATTTACCAAAATTCAATGGGTAACCCAAACATCCTAACCCAGATAGATACTAGGGATAACTTTACATTTTCAGGTGAAAAACCTTCATACCAATGGGTAAGGAAGAGTCCTACTCTTCCCATAAACTAAGGACCCCCTTTTAGGATTTTGTCTACTTCCCTAGAACCAAAAATAGCTAGAAAGAAACCTTTAGGAAGAAAGGATAGAATCACTCCTAGAGACTTCCAACTCCTGTCAATCAATTTTCTCGAGGTTGAAGTCCCTAGCCAATACCCATTAAATTTACCAAAAACTACCCTATCTTGAAGCAACGAGGATCTCTCTGAGGTGCTTCACCACTAGAGATGATTCTAAGAATTTAACTATAAATTGGTCTATGGAAAGGAAACTAATACTCAAAATCTATTGAAATTTATCTAAATGTCCTATAGTAAATATAATATTTGATAAAAACTTTATAATAATTTGCATCCACAATTTCTAAAATAAAGAAAGGCAAAAAAAACTTAGCTAAAAATTCCTTTGTCCAAATAGAATGTCTTGCCTCACTAAAGTCATAGCCGTTTATTACTCTTTCCATTATCCAAATCCTATTTGACATATATTTGCAATTTCGTTTTTCGCGACTTGAAAAATCGTCACTGCCCTTGTTTCGGATGGTTGACTTCACAAGGTTGTATATTCCTCAACATTACTCGAATTATTTCATATGGCCACTCATTTTTTTTTTTTTTTTGTAGAAAACATCCCAAAAGGGATGCAACTTTCGAGTAAGACCCAAAGAGGCAGGGGTATCCATTCCGCCAAAAATGCCTAGGACTCGGACCTGGCCTACCACCTTTGACATACTCAAGGAGCAAACAAACACACAAAACCAAATTAAAAAAAGCAAATAACAACAAAAATAATAAAATAAAATAAAAAACATGCTCCTTGAGTGTGTCAAAACCAAAAGCACAACCAAACACGCACAATAAGATAAAAGAAACCACAACACAAACCACATAGAAAAACACAAGAACCACATAACAAAACACAAACAAGACAAAAACAACATAACACTACAAAGACATAACCCAAAAAAACATGAAAAATAAACACAACCAAAACCTAAAAAATAAAATAAAAATAAAAACAACCAACAACAGACAATAAACAAAAACAAAAAACATAGAAAACACTCACACATAAAAAAATGAAATAACACAAACAAAGAGAAACCCAAGAACAAGAACGAAAAAAACACAAGAACAATAACAAAAAACATAAAAAAAAAACAAAACAATAAAAACACAAGAACAACAAAAAACAACACAAAGAACACAAAAACAAATCAAAACAAAAGAACCCACCCACCTTAAAAAACTAAACAAAAAGACAAAGAAGACAAAAGAAAAAAAATGAACAAAACAATGACCTATCTAGATGAGAAGACTATTAATGCAAGAATCAACAGAGGAAACAAAATAAAAAATAGAATAGGGAACTAAAAAAACTGAATGAACCAAAGAGAAACAAAAAAAAAAAACAAGAAGAAACTAGGTACCTTCAGAACTGGAGCCATCCAAAGAAATGATAGAAAGAAGAGCTTCCCTAATTTGAAAAGCCCACCATATAGGAGGGTGGCCATAACAAGTAAGATCACCTTTGTCCAAAGCCCAATTAGCTAAAGCATCAACACTCTTGTTTTGATCTTTGACCACATGATTGTAATCAACTTTCAAAAATCCCATCCGGATTAATTGAATCTTCTCAATAATTCTTTTTATTCTCCAATCCACCTTATGATTCTTAGAAGGAGTCTTCAAGAGATTAATCATAAGTTGAGAGTCAGACTCAACTAACACCTTTTCCCATCCAACCTTAGTAGCCTCCTGAAGGCCTCTAAGGATACCATAACCCTCAACAAGGTTAATGGAAAGAATACCCAAATTCTCAGCAAAAGTAAAAACCAGGGAGCCATATGAAAGTCTACCAATTCCTCCCACACTAGCTTTTCCAGGGTTCCCTCTAGAGGATCCATCAGTATTGACTTTTCCAAAATCCTTAGGAGGAGGTTGCCAATTTCTAGTCCTATCCATCTTACTAATACTCACATTCCCTTTAAGATGGTTGCCCTTAGAAGGTTTAATCTTCAATCTTTGCATCACTTGATCCCATCTTTGGTGGGAGTTTTGGGGGTGATTAAGGAGTTGATGGACTGATTCAACTAAGTTGGCTATGGTCTTTTGCCACATATAGTGAATATCCTTCCTATCTTGATTAAAAATTCGGTCGTTCCTTTCATTCCAAATATTCCAAAGAAGAATGGTAGAACCCATCCAAACTAACTGCCTAATAAAATGATCAACACCCTCTTGATTAGGCCAATCCCTCCAAAGCTGTTCAAAAGTGAAAAAAATGGCACTGTAAGCCAAGTAAAGTGGCCATTCTCCTCCAAATCCCAGAGGCTAAAGTACACTCAATAAAAAGATGGTTGATATTTTCTACATTCTCTTCACACATTTCACATCTAAAAGGGCCATGAAAACCACACTTCATAAGTTGCTCACCAGTAAGCACCCTATGATGTAATAAAAGTCAAAGAACCTCACCTTAGGCCAGAGCTTTTGAGCCCACAATTGAGAAAATATGTCAGAAGAATGGTTGGGATTATTATGGCATAAGGTCAAATAACCTTGAGCAACCGAATACTCACCCTTAGTAGTGTTGTTCCATCCAAAACAATCTTTTTCATGGGACCAAGAGAGGGATCTCATATGAAGGATGCCTTGGATATCTTGTCTTTGCCTTTATGGGATTTGAATAGGCCAATCCTCAATAGGGATCCAATATCTACCAACCTTTGAATTACCAGTATGGTACCGACAAGTTATTAGCCACCTTTATCCAATTAGCTCGGTGAAGCTCCTCCATCTAAGGCCTCCAATCGGGAAACTGAGTTATCAAAGGCTTGTGACCGTCCCAAGAATCTATCCAAAAATTTGCATGTTGACCATTATGAATGATCCAAAATAATTATTTATTTATCAAATCATCACCAGTCTTAAGAACTGCTAAAATGGGAGAACCTTTGGTAGGAAGTTGATAGCGAACAAGGTCTTCAAGACTTTTGTTCTCGACATATTTAGCACGGAGATTATTGGCCCAAAGAGCATTGGGGTTATGCAACATCCTCCAATATAATTTAGCAGCTAAAGCTTTGTTGTTATTAATTGAAGACCGAAATCCTAACCCCCCTTCACTCGTAGGAAGACATAAAGTATCCCATTTCACCAAGGCCTATTTTCTTTTCTCCTTAGTACCACTCCAAAGGAAACGATGACTGATTTGATCCAATTCTCGAAGAAAAACCTTTGGGATATTCAAAATGAAAGAAACATAAATAGGAATAGCTTGAAGGACTGATTTTACCAAGGTGATTCTACCCCCGGAAGAAAGCCACTTGTTGGTCCACTTTCCAATTTTCTTCTTGACTTTGTCCAACAACCAATTCCAATATTTATTTTTCTGCCTTTGAATATTTATGGGAATACCTAAATAAGTGATTGGAAGAGAGGTCTTCTTATATCTTAATTTATCCAAGACAGGAATCCAAGACCATGGATTCCTGTCTAGCAGAGCAGTGAAAGAAAATAACTTTAGATTTGTCTTCATTGATCAACGGCCCAGTAGGCTTAGAAAAACAGCTGATGATTTGCTTAATATTAGAAGCTTCCTTAATCGTAGCTTTACCTAAAAGGGTAGAGTCATCCACAAATTGAAGATGAGAGATAGGTCTAGCTCCATGAGCAATGGTAACTCCCTCAAGGGTTTTGTTTTCCCTCTTTTTGGTTATAGTCCTACCCAAGCATTCAAGCAAGAATGATGAATAAATAAGGGGATAGCGGGTCACCTTGCCTAATACCTCTGGAAGTCGGGAAAGACCGAGAAGGCTTGCCATTGATAAGAACTAAGTAGGAAAGCGAAGAGATACATCCCATAATCCAATCCATCCAATCCTTAGAGAAACCAAATTGCCTCAAAACTTTGATAAGGAAGTGCCAATCCACTCTGTCATAAGCTTTGGATAAGTCTAACTGGATGAACATAGAAGGAGAATTTTGCATATCCATGGAATGTATGACCACTCATTTTAAAGCTATTTAAATTCTGCACAAATTGATCCAAAATCAATTCAATCAAATAACCCTTCGTGAAGATATAACTTCTAAAAACTAAAACATTTTTCAGAAAAAACCCTAATCCATTTGATAAGGTTTGAATATTATTATTATCTATGTTCTATGATGTTTTAAGATAATGGAACATTAGGACTTGCCTTCAACTCAATATAAATTTAGCCTTAAAAAATATATTTTTATAAATATATAAAAGATATACATTTAAGGCTAAAAATTAAATTTTATAAATATATATTTTTAATGAATCTAGGCATGTTTTGACGAGGAGTCCAATCCCTTCATATTAAATGAGGTTTTAACCTTAAACCTTTAAAAAAAAAAAAAAAAAAAACCAAAACCCTTACCATTAATTTTATAAATATATCATCCAATATCCACCTAACAATAACAATAAAATAAAAACCATAAGCAATAAAGATTTTGATGATTTTAAATTCATCACCTAGAGTTTCAATTACATAGAGAAAAATCCAAGGCCCAAAAATACTAGAAGTGAAACACCATGTAATCAGACAATGAATGTCTAATCCTAATCTAAAAAGACAATGAATGTCTAATAAATCAATGATTCTAATCATAAACATCCTCACATATAACATTTAAAAAAATAAACAGGTAGACCAGTTATTTGGCGGGAAATAACTTGGCGCCATATTTTGGCGCGGGCTTTACTTGGTTTCCCGCCAATCAATACCAATACACACTCCTCTCAGAAACGAAGCATTACCCGGATTACTTCAATTTTTGGAGCTAGACCCTGTGTTCGCTCCTGAAGTTGTTCCCGGACAATTCAGGTTCAAATATTTTCTCCCGCAACACAACCCAGAAAACATTAGCAGTCTCTTGTGTTTACAGTATTGAAGATTGCCATCATGTCTGGTTGGGACGAGGGTTCGATTTTCTACAGTGATCAAGCTCAGTTTCCGCGAGGTGACCCCGACCAGGGCTCCCTCACACGCCATTCTGCTCTCCGCAAGTTCAAGGAGTTCATCCGCAGCTACAATGGCGTCAAAGGCGACTTCCCTTATAGGTAAATATTAATATTTCATGCCCCCACTGGTTTATATTTGTATTCCCCTGTTATAATTAATTAATATGATATGACCCTTTTTTGTGCTCAGAGAGAACCTGATACACAATCCCAAGTTCCTCCACGTCGCCATGGAAGACATCGACTCCTTCGACGGAGATCTATCCGAGAAAATCCGTAAATCTCCGGCGGATTTTCTGCCTCTGGTACGTCTCTGAATACCCCAAAGATGGATTTTAAATATTTATGGTTTTTGGTGTATGGGGTTTTGATGTTAGAATTTTAGTGTCAGGACTGTGGAAAAATATGGTTTCTGAGAAGTCTAATAAGAGGGGGCTTGTTTTGGGTGTGTGCAGTTTGAATCAGCTGCTGCTGAGGTCCTAGCTGGTCTTAAATCCAAGGTGACCGGGGAAACAGGTGAAATGGAGGAGCCATTGACAGGAGAAGTGCAAGTTCTTCTGTCTTCCAAGGAAAATATCGTATCTATGAGGTCCCTTGGGGTGAGTAGTCAATATCAATGTGGTTTAGGGTTTTATTGAAGCTTATGAACTGGGCACTGTGATTTAGGCTTTTTATTCAAATTAATGAATTAGGATAGATTAATCACATTAAGAAATCTTATTTTCTTTCTGTTCCAGGCGGAGTTCATTTCTAAGTTAGTGAAGATCTCTGGCATTATTATTGCTGCATCCAGAACCAAGGCAAAGGCAACATATGTCACGTTGCTTTGTAAGAACTGTAAGAATGTCAAGTCTGTTCCATGCCGGCCTGGTCTGGGCGGTGCCATAGTGCCTAGGTCCTGTGATCATGCCCCTCAGGTGGGTTTTCATAATTTCTGACAGGCGGGCATTTGTTTTAGTTATTTTAACCTGTTTGGATTGTTGGCGCGAGCTAAAATGGTTTTCCTTATTTCCTGTTTTCAATGAAGCCTGGAGAGGAGCCCTGTCCTATTGATCCTTGGGTTATAATTCCTGACAAGAGTAAATATGTGGATCAGCAGACTTTAAAGATGCAAGAGAACCCCGAGGTGAGGCACTTTAAGAAAAAGCACTGTTGGTCTTTTGTTGCGTAGTGCAGGCAGGGTAATTGATTAAATCCATGAATTGCATTATAGGCCATTTTAGATTGACTTATGCATATTAAATGTAGGCAACATTTATTTAAATATCTTAAGGAAATAGCAGTGCAGGGTGCTGCTTTAACGCGTTAGTTTTATTAGTTTTATTGCTATTTTCAATAGATACTTTTTAAAGTCGAACATCAAGTATCCATTGATGTACTTTGCACCATAAAACGCAAATTTTATGAAGTTTACTAGGATCGAGAAACTGATTTCACAATTCTTAATAGGTTTTTTTAATGGCATAGCTAGCTTAATTAAGCATAATAGGTATTTTTTACTTTGATTTTTTCATAGTTTATGCCTTGTATTTAGACTAGAATATAGACCGTGATGTTGAAAATTTGATATCAGTTTCTGGGTGGTAAGGTGCATCTAACTCGTGGTATTATGGCCACTGTTTTTATTTTTATTTTTGTTCTTAAAATTTTGTATTGTTAAATTGGTTATACGGAGTTGAAATAGATCCTATTGTATTATAGCATAGATGAAAGCTATGAAACAAGTAGCTGGAAAATTAAAATTAGAGTTAGCCCAACTTGCAGAGTTGGAAGCCTTTGCGCAATTTGCTTCTGATCTTGATAAAGCTACTTCAACAATAAATATATATTACATCAGATAATATTATCATGGGCCACTTCATCGTTGGACTGTCCATCATAATACATATATTTGAACTTGGCTTGTGCTTGAATGATTGCATATTTTAGTGTTGCTCCATTATGGCCACAACTAATGTGGCCATTAAATTGAATACATAATAGGATAATTATAGCTTTTCCCCGGAATCAATTAAATGCTATATCATATTATTGTGTTAAGATAATTTGATTTTGTCCTTTTTTTATAATATACAGGAAACATAACTGAACTTCTATCAATAGGCCTATATGTGCAATATTTATCTTATATTTTTGTTTTTAATACCTCAATAAAGTGATTCTTATGTGTAGATGAGGAGGCTTTTTCTCCAGTTAATTCAACTTATAGAGGCCTTTTATAATGCAAACAAAAATTTCTTATGTACAAGATTTTGCGTTGCAACCAAGATGTTGTGCTCTGTCAATGCTATTTGAAACATGTTCATACTTTGTATGAAACGACACTGGTGGAAAATTTGCACAAAAATGTCATCGGTCCTCTAGATCTACTTTTATTGGACTTGAATATGCCTAATTATTAGGTCAACATTATTTGAAGCATTTTTTTCTTAGTATGAATTGATACCGGTCTTGGTTAATTCGTACAAAAGTGTCATTGTTCTTCTCAATTTACTTATTTGACTCTAAAATGGCTAACTGAGCCATCATTTTTAAATTGTCCTTAATATCCAATTTTTTAAATCGGTGAAGGATGTCCCCACTGGAGAGTTGCCTAGAAACATGTTGCTTGCAGTTGACCGCAATCTGGTACAATCTATAGTGCCTGGGACTAGACTGACCGTAATGGGCATATACAGCATTTACCAAGCAAGCAATTCTGCTGTGTGAGTATTTCATTGTTTATGAATAATGAACATTTAGTGTGTTTCAGACTGGCTTAATTTAATTCTGGGAAATTTATCTCCAGTCAAAAAGGAGCTGTTGCAGTTAGACAGCCATATATCAGGGTTGTAGGGCTTGAACAAGCCAGCGAGGCGGCTAACTCTGGAGGCCCCACTTCTTTTACTTCGGATGAGGTAAGAGTTGTATCTCATTTTAATTCATATTATAATGTGGTATTAGCGTTTTTTTGGTACTAATTTGCTACATGTCTCCTTAGGAAATGGAATTCAAAGAATTTGCTCAGAGACCTGATACATACACAAAACTTTGTTCAATGATTGCTCCATCCATATTTGGTCATGCTGATGTTAAGAAAGCGGTGGCATGTCTTCTGTTTGGAGGATCAAGGAAGGTATGCTATTTGCTTTGCTTAACTGTGTTTGCTGTGAATATGCATTTATGATAAATGTCATACGAAGTGTGATTTTTTTAAACTGTTGTTTTATGTAGAAATTACCAGATGGTGCTCGATTAAGAGGAGACATCAATGTATTGCTATTGGGTGATCCTTCTACTGCAAAGTCACAGGTAGGTTTTGCATTATCTTAATTTTCCTCTGGAATATAAATTTCCCCTTTTAAACACTGATTTATTATGTAGGGTGTTTTATCATTCGCAGTTTCTTAAATTTGTTGAGAAGACGGCGCCTGTAGCTGTTTACACTTCTGGGAAAGGATCGTCAGCTGCTGGTCTAACAGCTTCTGTTATTCGTGACTCCAGCACTGTAAGTAGTTAATCTTATTTCTTTCCTCGTTTTATTATTGTGAATTAATTAAATGTTTTTTCTTTGTCTGGTTGTTTTGCCTTTTTATCTTTTTTGGGTTTATAATTATGCTACTCTGCAAAATGGAACTGGTCATATTTGAAGAAGTGATAAATTTTAACATTGCGTAGATGTCCTTCTTGACAAGGATGATAGGACAATTTAAGATGGTAATAAGTGTGGGCTTTTTATTTACTGCAGCGAGAGTTTTATCTGGAAGGAGGTGCAATGGTCTTGGCAGATGGAGGGGTTGTTTGCATTGATGAATTTGACAAGATGAGAGCTGAGGACAGGTAATGTGCTTCTATTTAATGTTATGGTGTTGGGCATGTGATTAGGCTTAGGAGTAACACTCATCTTTTCCACCATCCAGGTGTTGTGGCCTGGCTTTTGCCTTCTGTAGGAGCTTCTACGCTCTTTCTAAGCATTTGCTTGCCTTTTAAGGTTTTATCCAAACATTATTGTTCCCCACAAATTTTATCTGAAAAATAGCATTGTATTGATGTAATAGGTACCCACAAAATCATTAAATTTCTTTCAAAAAGCAAGTGGTTACATGTTAAGACGGAAGAAACATTTAAACCCAACTGCTAGGCATCTTGTCAGCTATGCCTTTTGAAGAAAGAGAATCCTAAGCCTAAGTGGCTCCATGGATAAGATTTACATATATTGTAACTGCTTGCAATTATGCTCACTAGATAGTGAATCCACTTTAAAGGAGAAATGTTCTAAGCAGTTCCTAATCTGACCTATGCATCATTCCATAAGATTGTCATCTGATGACCCCCTTGTCCTTCATTAGTTTGGTTTTTCTTATTTCTTCATTTCTTTTGTAGTTACCAAAAGCTTGATCATATTGTTAGGTGATTCCTTAATTGTATTTTAGACTCTAAAATGCCTTTTATTTTGCATTTTTATTACTAAAATGGCTAGCATAACTAAAGCAATAACTGAGTATTGATTGAATACTAATTGGTATTATTGGTTTTTGGATGCATTTGTATGCCATTTTAAATAGGGTTGCTATTCATGAGGCAATGGAACAGCAGACAATATCTATAGCAAAGGCTGGCATTACAACTGTTCTCAACTCCCGTACATCAGTGCTTGCTGCAGCAAATCCACCATCTGGGCGTTATGATGATCTCAAGGTGTGTTGCAATTATCCTTTTTATCTTTATAAATAATGTTCATGTTATGTGGTATATCCTGATACTGATACAAGAGTGGGGCATTGCAATGTTTTCAGACAGCACAGGACAACATAGATTTGCAGACAACAATTCTTTCGCGGTTTGATCTTATTTTCATTGTGAAGGATGTTCGTCTCTATGATCAGGATAAGGTATGTCTTGATGAAATATGAGAAGGGTTGCTATGGTTGCTTTGCATGAAGTAAAATATCGTAGGTAAGGGTGACACTGACTAACAAAGTGATTTATGTTCAGCTTATTGCAAGTCATGTTATCAAAGTTCATGCAAATGCAGGAGTAACCAATAAAGATACAGATGCTATTGATCGAGAAAATTGGCTTAAACGGTAAGAACAACAAATTTCTTGGTGTTTTGTCATTTGTCATGGTTAGTTCATGAAATAAAATTCAGTTCTATCTTTAATAGTTATTAACTTTTTTTGTAACAGATTTATCGAGTACAGCCGAGCAAACTGCAAGCCTAGACTATCAGATGCTGCTGCTACTATGCTGCAAAATAACTATGTTAGAATTAGACAGGTATGCATTTTGATGTTGAGTCCTTTTATTAATTTCTGTTGTGTACCAAGTGTTGGCAATATGCCCAACTAGACACAAAGAAGACACAAACAGAGGATAGATAAGTGTTGGTAAATGCTTTGATATTTTATTTGCATTGACCAGAGCTATTTAAATACAAATAATGTTGCCTGATATAGAGCAATTACACAAATAATGTGATTTCCATAATTAGTGGAAATCACAACTAACAACACAGAACTCATATGTGAGTAGTTCTAATCACTCAACTGATTTTGACCTTATTGCATCATATGATGTAATAAATCCCAACACCAAGCTTAACTCAAGAAAATTAATTTTTAGTATGGCTCTTAAGTGGCACTGATATCAATTATATGTTGTGGATTTTCAGCAAATGCGTCAACAGGCACATGAGAGTGGAGAATCTCATCCTATACCTATTACTGTGAGGCAATTAGAAGCTATTATTCGCCTTAGTGAATCCATTGCAAAGATGCAATTGTCACCTGTAGCTACTGAGGAACATGTCACAGAAGCCTTGAGGCTTTTCAATGTGTCTACCATGGATGCTGCACGTTCTGGCATTAGCGATCAAATAAACCTGACACCAGAAATGAGAAATGAGATTCAGGTATATCTCTGAGCACTTCTTAGCAATTTAAAGCTGCCATGTGTATGTATTGTTACTTACCAAGCAATAGATACAATTTTTGTTGAGTATGAGCTGCAATTGATATGATCAAATTGCTTTCTTGTAACAGCAAGTCGAGACACAGATAAAAAGGCGGATGGGAATTGGCAATGTGATGTCTGAGAGACGCCTTCTTGATGATCTAGGAAGAATGGGATTCAATGAATCTACTGTAAGGATTTGGGACTTGTTTTTATTGATTTTGGAACATATTTTTTGACCTTTGGTTCTATTTTCATCTGGAGGGTTTAGTCCTTCAAATGTCTCTTTTGTTATCCAGTTAGTATTTGTGGAAAGAGTTGTGCAATTACAGAAGTATTGATTGCCTTTGGCCTTTATTGCAGGTGAGAAGAGCCCTTGTTATCATGCATCAGAGAGATGAAGTGGAGTACAAGAGAGAAAGGCGTGTCATAGTACGCAAAGCATGAGCTTTGATTGGATGGTTATGATGCCTGCTACATTCAGAGCATTGTGAGATGGTTGGAACTTATGCATTACTTTGTCTAATTGTGAAGTGTATTTGGGAGCAGTTGGCACATCTTAAACTAGTCTTCCTCTAGTGGTCTTTCCAGTACACAATGGATTCCAGCTGAAGGGCAAGTCTGAGTTCTTATGTAATCTGAATCTTCCATGTTTAGCCTATGTCATGAACTACATGTATTTCCTTGAAATGTGTTTCTTGATCCAGAGAGCCTGGAAAATGGTTTACATAATACTCTGGATATCCTGGATACAGTGACTTGTGTAGTCCTTGCAAGGAACACAATCCTTTCCAAAAATAGGGTTCTGTGCAATAAAAAGGGCTTTAATTCCTAGATTTTAGGGAGATTAACCATATAGAAAGAAATTTACTTTAGAAGTGCTTTTTGTGGTATTATGCAAGCCATATTTTCATCTGTGAAATCTTATATTCTGAGAATATCAACAACAGATATTTTTTTTTGCAACTTTTGTTTTTGCTGTTAAAATAAAATAATAATAATTTTTTTTTGAAAAACTTAAATTCAAATTTATATGAAACGATGGATTGCTTTACATGATTAAAAATACCATTTCTAGTTGCCCTAACTTGATATACAATTACATATTTATTTTTGCCTGGAAAGGAATGCTTTACCTGTTGTTTTTGATAATATGTATGGCACAACTGATGAAAAACAATACTGCTATGTTAATGTTCCACAAGCCATTTCTATTTCAATGAAAATTTTCTGGGAAAATTTAACTTCGGAAAATATAACTAAATTATTACCTTGAGGGTAAGTAAGAGTGAAGATGATATTGCATTCTAGGAAAAAATTGATGATAGCCACTAACAAGGTAATAATATTATTTCCTAGAATGCAATATTATAACGATGGTAATAATATTTGTAATGACATTGAGAGGAACTCGTTACAATATCTCAAAATGAAAACCTCACAAAGGTCGTAAAATATCTTTTGATGTGGCTTGTTTGATAGCAAAATGTAACCATTTAGTATGCTTCACAAAGGGTGTTGAAATTCATAGGTAGTCACATCTTCAGCAGATTGCATGCCTGTTCCTTGTAATGGAATAATTCTTCATCAAAATTAATAGAATATCAGTCTTTTGTAAGGAATTTGATTTTGACATCCGTTCCTTTCCTTGGAATGGAATAATTGTTTATCAAAATTAATAGAATATTGGAGTTTTTAAAAGAATCTAATTTTGACAACAACACCTTTTGATGCCATATTCATTTTATATGCAACGATGTTTTCATATGCCAATAAGAAATGATAACAAATGTCACATAACTTTCACCACTTTCACCTAGAATTCTAATTGAAGTGTCCTTTTAAGAACCATGTAAATGTTTTGAATGACTTGGACATGAATAACGTCTTTAATAAGAGTTCAAGAACTATAAATTTGTCATTCAAATGAAATGGATACAACCTAATAAAGGTAAAGGTAGCAGTCTGACTTGAGTCTGTTAAGTGCGTGACAGTTTGATGATGGTGGTACCAACCTTGAGCCATCGGGGTCTCTCTCACTTTGGGCCACGTTTATCGAGGAGAGGTAGGGGTTATAGAGGCAGCTTCAATGATTTGACTTGTGTTCGGAGGTAGAAACTTTTGGGAGAATGTTCGACTCTTGTGCCCAGTTGTTAAAGATGAAAGGATGTTATCAATTCCCTTGATATCAAACAAAAAAAATGGACACATTTGGATATTGATGTCATTATTGTACGTTTTAATGCAAGAGCATAAGAGTAGGTGTAGGGGCATATGATATTATATTATTTATGGGTGTTTTGAATAGTTGGCATGAAACACATGTAACACAGGGTTGATTATTATATTATATTATAATAACGAATGGCATGATAGCTTATAAAGAAGGGATATTGTCATTGTAATAGTCATGGAGATCATTCATATGGAGTATTATTTATAATTTTTTTTGCTCACAAAGTGGCTTATGAGACTTTGCCTTTTTTAAGTGGTGCTTTCATCTTGAGAGAACTTGTGGAGTTATTGTTTTTTTAAAAGTACTATTGGTAGTCTTACCTTAAGGGTATTGTGTATCTTTGTTTCATTGTGTGGATTGTTATTGTGGATGAATGATTTGATATTTTTGCATTGTGGTGAATGATTTTTGTGAATGAGAATAAAGTTTTATAACAAATGATATCAAAGCAATGGTTTTGGCAAAGTGAGAATTTATTTTTTGGATTACAAAATTAGGGCAATTTAAAAAAAAATCTCATTTTTTAGGAGCCATACATTTGTGTAAAGTTGTCACATTCAAATGATTTTTACATCATTTTGTTTGAAATTTGACAAGCTTTAAAATGAGTGATTATATGAAGGAATCTAAGTAGCGTTGAGGGAGGTCCAACCTTGTTAACCCTTTAAGACAAGGGCAATGGCGATTTTCCAAATCATGTTTTTTTCTAAAAAATGAAGTTTGATATATCTTTCAGCTACAAGAGTAGCATTGAGGGAGATACAACCTTGTTAAGTTAATCCTTTGAAACAAAGGCAATGGTGATTTTTCAAATCATGTTTTTTTCCAAAAAATGAAGTTTGATATATCTTTCAGCTACAGGTAAGCAAATCATTTGTTGTGTTTGAAGGAGATTTTTTCTTTTGGAAGTTTAGCTTCAAATCATTAGGGAGGCATATATTTTTATGAAATCCTAGTTTATAAACCCTAGCTTGCATTGTTTTTTGTTGGGGTGTGAATTTATGGAGCTACAAAAGTTTTTTGGAGAAGATGATATTGATGTTGGAGATTGGTGGAAACATTTCAAAACTTTTTATTTTACTAGTTCTTGTTGGGAACATATGCTTAATTCTTCTCTTGGAGAAGCTCTCTTGGTTCTACAATTTTTATAATGCCCATAATATGATAGGGTTAAATATACTTTTTTTTTTTGTAGTATTTAAAAAGTTTGGATCTTAGAAGAAATGAGTCGGATTAAAGCTTGTATCTCTATAGTATCATATTCAATGCTGGTCAATGGGCTTAAAGCCAAGAGGGGTCTTAGATAGGGAGACCCTCATTCACCATATTTGTTCATTATTATGGCATAGGTATTGGGAAGGAACCTGAAGAAGGCATACAAGGATGGGCTAATAAGTGGACTTAAGCCTAGTAACAACATCAACAACATCATCAACATCATCCATCAACAATTTGTAGATGATATCTTCTTTTTTGGGAGGGCAAGGAAAATGAGGCCAGAGCTTTGAATAACTTATTAAAAGAATATGAAAGAGCATCGGGGGTGAAATTTAATAGGACAAAATCCAAAATTTACTGCCTAAACACTCCAACTAGAATCAGAGTAGGGATATGCAGGTTACTTCAAATGGATGAGACAAATTTTCAAGCAACATATCTAGGGATGTCCTTATTTGAGGGGAGAATGAGGATAGAATTGTGGAATCTAGTTATTAGTAAAATTCAAAACAAACTACCAATATGGAAAGGTAGAAAGTTATTGTTAGCAGGAAGAATGCAACTAATTAAATTAGTCTTACAAGCATTCCACATATTATATGTCCTTGTATATTACGCCAAAATCGGTAGAAAAAGGTTTGATCTATATTATGTGGTCATTTTTGTGGTTAGAATTACATGATAAAAGAAAAAATTCTTTGGTGAAAGGAGCAAGATGTGTGATGATAAATAAAACTAAGGGAAGTCTCGATTCAAGAGTTATTATAGATGCAGTCTTTAACTTTAAGGGGAAGGTAATTTGGAGATTGTACAACGAGGGTCAAAGACAATGGGCAAGAATTCTTCTAAGTACTTGAGCCCAATGACCTAAGCTTAATCTTTACTACATTCTCACTACCAGATGGTTTTGTACTATGGAGCTACACAAGTTTTTTGGAGAAGATGATATTGGTGTTGGAGATTGGTGGAAACATTTCAAAACCTTATATTCTACTAGTTCTTGTTGGGAACATATGCTTAATTCTTCTCTTGGAGAAGCTCTCTCTTGGTTTTACAATTTTCATAATGCCCATAATATGATAGGGTTAAATATACTTTTCTTTTTGTAGTATTTAAAAAGTTTGGATCTTAGAAGAAATGAGTTGAATTAAAGCTTGTATCTCTATAGTATCATATTCAATGCTGGTCAATGGGCTTAAAGCCAAGAGGGGTCTTAGATAGGGAGACCCTAACCATATTTGTTCATTATTATGGCATAGGTATTGGGAAGGAACCTGAAGAATGCATACAAGGATGGGCTAATAAGTGGACTTAAGGCTAGTAATAACATCATCAACATCATCCACCAACAATTTGTAGATGATATCTCCATTTTTGGGAGGGCAAGGAAAATGAGGCCAGAGCTTTGAATAAATTATTAAAATAATATGAAAGAGCGTTGGGGATGAAAGTTAATAGGACAAAATCCAAAATTTACTTCCTAAACACTCCAACTAGAATCAGAGTAGGGATATGCAGGTTACTTCAAATGGATGAGGCAAATTTACAAGCAACATATCTAGGGATACCCTTATTTGACGGGAGAATGAGGATAGAATTGTGGAATCTAGTTATAAGTAAAATTCAAAACAAACTACCAGTATGGAAAGGTAGAAGGTTATTGTTAGGAGGACGAATGCAACTAATTAATTTTTTTTTTTGGTAATTATTATAGTAGATTAAAAAAGGGTTTTTATAGAGGATCCCAAAACCTTATGTACAAAATCAGCCTTGCATCATGCCTCCTGGCTTTATGTATAAGCCTATTACAGAAATCGTAACCCCTAAAAAAACCTGATTACATAAGCAATGGGCCTAGGGCATCAATCCCTTGAAACTGAACACCAAAACAGAAATCCCGCCCAGCGGTAACAGTAAGCATGAAACAATCCCTCTCAGCGGGAAACAAACAAATAATAGTTTTGGAGATCCCGCCCAGCGGGGAGTAGCCAAAAACCACCATCGAGAAGATCCTGCCGCAGCAGAAGCAAAGAAAAACCGTTACAATAAAATCCCGCCTCGCGGAAGCGATCAAAACCACCACAAACAGTCCCGCCTAGCGGGAAGCAACAAGGAAATCCCGCCATCCGGGAAACCAGCAGAAAAGAAAGGATCCCTCCTCGCGGGAAAACTGGCGGATTTGGCGGATCCCGCCCTGTGGAGAAACCATCCCGCCCATCGGGAAAACATTCAGCGAGAGCCATCCTGCAGGAAGCCGACAGCCAGCACAGAGAGGATCCAGCCCATCGGGAAGTGACCGAGAGAGTTGCACCACAAGGAACCCGCCCGGGAAACGGAAGAAGATCCCAAAGGCGAGGGACCAAGAATCTCGTCCAAGCACAGAGCCCGCCGAGGATTCACAAGAAAAAGGGGGAAGTCTGTCCAAAACCTAAACCGTCACCTCCACCGCACCGAGAAACGCAGGGGGACCAGATCCACGCGAATAACCTGCAAAAAACCCCAGGAGGAAGCCTGAGGGAAAAAGGGAAGGGATCCCCAACCAAACAGGGATCCCTGGGAAGCACCAGTCCAAAAAAACAACCAAGGAAACCCTAACCGACCGGGAGGGGCACAGATAGTGGAGAAGGATCTCCCCCCGGAGATCATCTGCAACCAACCACTCCCCGGGAGGGATGACCTGGGTTGAGCCAGGGACTGGGCAGGAACCAGGAGCCATGGGAGGGGGAGCAGGGGAGGGACCAGAGCCCTCCCCTCTCTACTTTCTTCCCTCTCCATCTCTCCGATGAAAATATAATTTTATTCATGTATCCAATGCAACTAATTAAATTAGTCTTACATGCCATTCCACATATTATATATCCTTGTATATTATGCCAAAATCGGTAGAAAAAGGTTTGATCTATATTATGTGGTCATTTTTGTGGTTAGAATTACATGATAAAAGAAAAAATTCTTTGGTGAAAGGAGCAAGAAGTGTGATGATAAAACTAAGGGAAGTCTCGATTTAAGAGTTATTATAGATGCAATCTTAACTTTAAGGGGAAAGTAATTTGGAGATTGTACAAAGAGGGTCAAAGACAATGGGCAAGAATTCTTCTAAGTACTTGAGCCCAATGGTCTAAGCTTGATCTTTAATACATTATCACTACAGATGGTTTTGCACTATGGAATGGTTTAAAAAAATCAATTTATCTAGTGATTAAAGGTCTAAGATGGGTGGTGGGAACTATAGAAAAAAATTATATTTAGATTGATACTTGGTGTGAGAAAAGACCATGCAATCTAATCCAATTGTGAAACCATTCTTGAGATTACTTCAAGACACATATGGTGATTGGGTTTCAAACATTATGTACAAGGATCAAGAAGGAAGATACAAATGGAAATAAGTTTTTTTTTTACAAGTATACAAGACATTGATGCTAGGAGGTAGTTGAGCAGAAAGATAACAACAATGATTATTTTGAGGGGAATCGAGGATAAGCTGATTTGGGAGTTGAATAGCTTAGGAGAATACACAACAAGAAGCGGATATAATGTAAAGCACCAACAAAATAGGAATATCACAAGAATATGGAGATATATTTGGGATAGCCCTAGCATTCCAAAAGTCAAAATGCTTGTATTTCTAGTAGGTCACAACAAAATTATATCCTCGGATAACCTAATGAAAATGGGTTTTCATGGCCCCTCACAACGTTTCTATGTAAAAAGGAGAGTATAGATCATCTCTTGGGACATTGCTCAATAGTTTGGGAACTATGAGAATTGATTCTTAATATGTTTGGTAAATGCATGGTGATGCATGGTAGAAGTGTAGAATGATTAAAGCAATGGAAGAGCACTTTTAAAAGCGAGGCATTACAAACAATTTGGGATACATCAAAAGATACAATACTTTGGACTGTATAGTTGGAAAGAAATAGAAGAATATTTAAAGGAAAGGAAAGCAATTTAGAGGTAATAAAAAGGAAAAATTGTTTAGCCATAGAGGAGTTTAAACCAACCTTATCAACTCACCCAATTACTAATCTCGAGGTAGAGAGCCTTGATAGGTGGAGTCAAGTCATCAATTGGAATTATGATGGTAGGTACAGGAGAAACAAAAAGAATGCAAATAACATAAAGTGGAAACCACTGGAAGTAGAGTTGGTCAAATTGAATTTTTATGAAACATCTAAAGGAAATCAAAACTAACATGTTGATAGATGGAGTCAAGTCATCAAATGAAATTATGATGGTAGGTAGAAGAGAAAAAAAAGAATGCAAATAACATAAAGTAGAAACCATTGGAAGCAGAGTTGGTCAAGTTGAATTTTGATGAAACATCTAAAGGAAATCAAAACCAATAGGAGGAAATTTTGATGAAACATGTAATTTTAAGGAAAGCAAAGGCTCCATGGAACATACAAGAGATCAATGTGGAAATACAAAACCTTGCTACAAAGTTTGAAGAAATCAAGTTTATACATATGTTAAAGGAAGGGAACAAATGTGCAAATCGGCTAGCCAATCAAAGGGATTTAATAGAGGATCGTGAAGTTAAATTCTCTTTTCCATGGTTAGAGGAAGTAGTAAATTTAACTAAAGTTGACAAGAAAAATATGAAAGGAGCAAATTCAAAATAATGTTTCAAAGGACTATAAAATGTTTCAGGGGATCCATTTATAGATCAATGCATTGGAAGCAACTATTTGTCTAAATTTAGTAAAGTGGTCTATGATTTCGTGAAGCGAGTAGAAGTTTTGTATGCTAAGCAAAATAAGATGATAGTAGATGGACTTCATGGTTGAATGCATTATTGGAGTTATTGATTGTTGGTTGGATTATGGGACAAAGTATGGATTGAAACTTTCAACTTTTTGATATTGCTAAACTATTTATTAAAATAATATCATTATGATTTGTTAAAATGTCATTATAATATAAATGAGATTCATTTCATAACTCATTAAAATAATAAAATATATTTTTTTAATTGCTTATTTGGGATGAAATTGGATTTCACTTGTATTATATAATGAGCCATAATTTAGTTATTATGCATATATCTTTTAATAAGGTTTAAACATGAACTTTCATTTTGTTGAGATTCTAAAATATTTATTACATATATTGTGGTTGCACTTATGCATCAATGCATGAGAAAGGAAACTAATAATCCAAAGTTGATAAAGTGGACTATGATAATGCAAAGTTCTAGAAATATTATTCTATTAAGATGTAATGCATAGACAATAGAGGTGGAGTTTTGTTAATGTGCACTTGTTGCAAGAAAATATAAAAAAAAAGGATGTTAAATTCTAAATACTTGTATTTACAAAGGAAATTGAAGAAGATAAAAATTTAGAATTCAATTTTTTTATGAAAAAGGATACAGGTATCTACTGATTAGTTATCAAATTTGTCGAATTTTTAAGATGAAATTCAAAATTCATTGAATTTAAAATCTTCACAAATAAATTTGGTGAATAAACCTTAAATTTGGGTTTCAGTCCAAGCGGAGGCGTGTGCAAGGGTGGTGTTCTTTCCTTTGACCCACGATCTGAAGCAGTAGAGGGGTGAGGATTTACAATTCAGGTGGATCCAAACTTAGACGAAGTTACAGTCTGTACAAAACCAAGCTTAAAAAAGAAAACTCAACCCAGGAGACCTTGTCGAAGAATGCTCGAGTAGGACAATACATAAATAGTAGCGGATCGGGTCAAAAGCAGAGAGGAGAGCTTCAATGCAGTTTTCATGGCGGAGCTTCCCGTGGTTGTCGATGACTGAAGCCCTACAAGGATTGTTGATGGAGGAGCGTTAAAACCCTAGCACTCACAAAACATCACGACTTGGACGTGCGTTTTCTCAAAGCAGGCACCACTGGTGTGCGTTTCTTACAGCATACAGACTGAAACCCTAAATTAGACAAACATTTATATTATATTTGGAATATTTATTATATATTTTATATATATGGTTTTATGATAATATAATATATTAGTTATATGTATACACCCAACTTCATATGTGCGTTTCTTACAGCATACAGACTGAAACCCTAAATTAGACAAACATTTATATTATATTTGGAATATTTATTATATATTATATATATATGGTTTTATGATAATATAATATATTAGTTATATGTATACACCCAACTTCATATATGCACATGTATCGAATTTTATGTTGAATTTTTAATCATGACGAATTTATTTTGAATTTCAAGAGTGTCGAATTCGAATACGAACTCGAAATTGATAACTAAGGTATCTAGATATAGATTTAGTTATCAAGTTCAAGTTCGTGTTCGAGTTTGACACTTTTAAATTTCGAAAAAGATTCGAAATAAAATTCGACATAAAATTCGAGATAAAATTCGATATTTTATAAATGTATTATATCCTTTCAATGTTATATAATAAATTAGTAAATAAGAAACTCAAATGTTATGTGGGTTGAAATGTGATCTCAAACGCGGCTCCAAATGTTCATGCTGCTAAAAAGTAACCAAATATTAATTAGATTCTACCTTGCAATTTATTAAAAACAATGCCTCTCTTAGTTTATTTTATTAGTAAAAAACCAATGAGCCATTTGTACAGTGAAAGTCGCTTTCATACAGCTGTAGTGCCATTTGGAGCCCACACAATTTGACCATAGATAGGCTTCTAGGAAACCAAACCTATTTATTGCTTTCCGCACGAACCTACGAAGCAAAAGCTAAAAATTTAAATTAATTAAATGAGATCCTATCATTGTCATATTAAATAACGCTAATATAGCGGTACCTCTTATTTTGTCGTGGACGGAAAAAAGGATTTAAACCTATGGCGAAGCACAACTACTCGCAACGTTCGAGGCATTGATATATTTTTTTAAAAGAGGAGAATAGTAACATTCTTTTATCTTTAGCAATTGGGCATGGGGTTAGACATTTTTTCCAAGGTTTTTGCCAATATATAAGATAAGAGCTCAAACTTGATAACTAAGGTTGTAAATGTTTCCAAAAATCAAATATATAACGTGCGAAATTTAGGGTTAGGGTTTATTCATCGAACTTATTTGCTAGGGTTTTAACTTTTTGCGTGTTTTTTCCGCCTATTTTTTGCCCATTTTTTTATTAATGAATTTAAGGTTTATTCGCTAGGGTTTTAAATTCCACGAATTTCAAATTTTATTTAAAAAAATTGACAAATTTAACAACTAAGGCTATAGCTATATAGCTATTGAGATGAGAATCAAATTTTTTTGTAAACTCTCAAGCTCTAAAGGAAAAAGTTGTAATTTGTAAGGGTGGGCTACAACCCCTTTCTCAAAAATAAAATTATATATATAAAATGATAGGAAAGAGTTGTGATAAGAAAGGGAGGGGCGACAACCCTTTTTTCTCAAAAGTAAATTATATAGATATTGTCCCAGGGAGACAAACAATGCATTGCCAGGAAGGCAGGCGAGTACCTTGCCAGGCGGGCTGGCTGGCAAGGCCGTGGGCGGACAACACACTTAATGCACTGAGTACTTTTCCTGGTTTCTTGTCGGATGGATGAGTTTGTCGGATGGATGGTTTCTTGTCCAACCATGTGCTCGGGAAAGGCATAGTTTGGTCGAACCCTACAAAGCTGGAGGTAGGTCGCGATTGGGAGGCACCGACTGATGTTAGAGGCGTGAAGAAGTTCCTTGGGCTGGCTAACTTCTATCGTTGTTTTGTAAGTCATTATTCGAAGTTAGCCATGCCATTGACTAACCTGCTAAAGAAATATAGGTCATGGGTGTGGACGACAAAATGCCAAGCTGTTTTTGACTTGTTAAAGGAGAAGCTAACCACAACCTTGGTGGTTGCCTTGGTCGATTTCACAAATTCATTTGAAGTGCAAGTAGACAACTCAGATTATGCCATTGGGGGTGTGCTAGTGCAAGATGGGCACCCTGTTGCCTTCGAGTCTCGAAAGCTAAACGACATGGAGAGAAGATACCCTATCCATGAGAAAGAAATGACCACGCTTACCCACTACCTGCGGACTTGGAAACACTATCTACTAGGGGCTCATTTTCACGTAAAAATCAATAATGTTGCTTATACTTATTTTTTGACCCAATCCAAGTTGACAGGTAAACAAGCTCGATGGCAAGACTATCTTGTGAAATTTGACATGGAAATAGTGCATACCGTCGGCAAGTCCAATGTTGTGGTCGACGCCTTAAGCCGAAAGCTGCAGTTGGTTGTGCTGGAGGAAACAACAAAGAGTATTATCGCAGTGCACGATGACAGTAGGATCGAGCTGGAGGAAGAAGTGTTGGCAACGGTCAGAGAAGGCTTGGAAAAAGACCCTGTGGCTGTTGCCTTTGCAGAAACTGCCCGATGATAGCTGGATATGAGGAGATTTAGTAGATACCAATAGAGAGACGAGATGCTCTGGTATAGACAGACCTGCCTGGTTATCCCAATATAGGGTGAGCTGCATCATGACTTCATTTGAGAATGCCATGTTACTGTGTGGGTCGGCCACCTGGGGTAGCAAAGGATGCTAGTACTATTGGAACGTGGGATCTTTTGGCCATATATGGAAAAAGATGTGGATGAATACGTTAAGACCTACTTACTGTGCCAAAAATACAAGTCCCTTAATAAGAAACCCGATGGACTGTTGTAGCCGCTGCCAGTGCCAGTGCGACCATGGGCAAGTGTCAGCCTAGATTTCATCATTGGCCTGTCGAAAGCAAAGGGCTACAAGTCCATTTTGGTTGTAGTTGATCGATTTTATACGTATGGGGTGTTCATGGTTTGTCCACAACTATGCCCGGTAGAGGTCGCTGCAAACCTGTTCTTCAAAAATATGGTAAAACATTGGGGATATCGCTTAGCATTGTGTTAGACAAGGACACCTAATTTACTAGCAAAATTTGGAAAGAACTGTTTCGTTTCATGGGCACCATACTTATGATGAGTTATCGGTTTCACCCTCAGAGGGATAGGTAGACTGAATAGGTGAATGGCATACTAGAAACTTATCTGCACCACTTTGTCAATGACGACCAGTCCAATTGGTCGAACCTATTTGACATGGCTCAGTTTTGTTATAACAATTTGAAGTCCCACTCAAGTCATTATTTGTCATTTGAGTTGGCTACGGGCCAAAAACTGTTGACCCCTCACACCATTTTGGCTGGCTACTTGAGTACCTGCCCACCTGTAGCTAAGTACTTCAAGCAATGACAAACTCGAGTGGATTTGGCAAGGATGCACTTACTGAAGGTTACCAAGTGGATAGAGGGGGTCAATGTAAAACTTAGACTTAAGGAGTTAAACGTGGGGACCAAGTGTTACTTCGAATGGAGCATGAGGTATTCAAACCACCGAAGGGATTGTCCAAGTCTTTGGTTTACTGGTTTGATGGATCCTTCAAGGTGATTGAAAAGATCAACACTATCACTCACCATCTGAAACTTCCATTGCATCTTTGGGTGCACCTAGTATTCCATGTTAGTCAGTTGAGATGCCTGTATGCAAAAGAGGTTGCCGTTGAGCGCATGCAGCCTGTTAAATTGCCAGAAAATATTCAAGAAAATACTGGATAGGTGGTAGACCAAGTTTGGGATGCAAGGAAGATTGAGTGGGCGAATCAAATGCACAAAGAGTACTTGGTTAGCTGGAAGGGTAGTGCGGAAGACAATTGGAAAAGAGAAGAAGCGTTGTGGAAATGAAGGAGTAAACTTGAGGCCTTTTGGAAACAGAGGGTCTTGGGGAATCCTCTAAACTGGGTTCCTTGATTAAGTTTGGTGGTAGGGGGTGCCATGGCGATGAGGGCATCATCGAATTCAGTGAGAGAGGATATGGAATAGGTGACTGTTGATCACAAATACGCCACTAGGAAAAGATTTTGTCTATGTATGCGCCCTAGAACCGAACCACAAATTGAAAGGCCAAAGGGAAGAGATGCCCTCTGTGCCAATCTCTAGAGAAGGCCAACTCCTTTTCTAATCTACTTGGGGGTTTAGATAAGAGTGCAGGAAAGAGATAACAATATTACATAAATAGATGTAAATGATAAGCAATATCAGTGGGGAAAGAACAAGTAGCACAATCACTAACTAATAGCCAAACTGGCAGCAAACAACATAAAGCATGTAACAGAAACTAATACTGCAATTCTTCCCTATGTATCCTTCAAGAAGAATTCCAGATTCACTCAATGTACAATGCTCTAATCCAAAATACAGAATTACAACAATAAAAAAAATAAATGAATATAAGCAGAAATACTTGTAGAAGGCAACGTAAAAGCAAGACACAATAATTAGAGCCAAGGATGCTTTAACATTGATGCAAGAAGTTTGAATACAACATTTTTCTAGCAATATGTTCCCCCCTTTACAATGAATATCAGACTGCCTTATATAGCAGAGTTTTCCCTCCCAATTCCATTAAAGCTTAGATCCCAAAACTATCGAAGCAGCTGAGATTTGACCCTCGACAACTGTTAGTGTACCTAAAAAATGGCTCACCCATTTTTGGAGCGGCTTTGGACTAAACCTGCAGTCGGGAGAGTATGCTTCATTAGGGGTCTTGTAAGGTCTCTTAGGGTCAGGAACTCATGCGTCATTAATACACCTCCTACGCCCACCTACCTTGCTTTCTCTAAGTCAACCTGTAACTTTATCGAGATGCACACATTTCGAGAAATTTCCCACCTTCAGATTTCATCTGGTGTTTGCTGTGGGACACGTGTGACGTTGGGATCATAGGGTGGAGGAGCGAACTTTGGGTGGTTTCAGATGAACAGGGGGATGTCTAGTCACTTTATGGAAGAGAATTCCCAAGAATTACCCAGAACTATTACGAATCCTAGGAGTCACTCCAAAATGGAGCGAATTCTGGGAGGAGCTACCCTGCTTTGATGACATGACTTCTCCACTTGGCTGGCGATTCACGAGTAATTAGGGTGAATCCAAAGGTCGTCGGGAAGTAGCTATGATTCCCGAGAATCGCTTAAGGCAGGGTGAACTACGGGCCAAATATTGAACATGATTGTTGAGAAAATCTTGGGCCGCCTTCACTCTTGCTTGCTAGTCACTCGAATATGGAGCGACCTCCAGGAATCGCCGTCCCTGGGAGCGAACTGTGAGCAACTTTAGATTTTGCTCTAGCCTGCTGGTCGCAGGCAGCTTGAGCGACTCTCAGGAGTCACAGCACTGGGGAGAAAACTCCAAGAGCAGCCAAGACTTAGATAATTTTTTTAATTCAGCCTTCTAGTCGCAGGCAGCTAGAGCGAATCCTAGGAGTCGCTCCACTGGGGAGCAAACTCTGGGAAGAAACAAGACTTAGTCAAATTTTTAAATTTTCAAAGCTCCAACTAGCCCGAGTACTGTCAAAGCTAGAGGGGTGACTCGAGAATCGCTCAAAATGGAGCGACCCGTGAGTTGCCCATGCCTTAGACAAATTTCATGAATTTCTTGCCTATAATTGAGACATCGCCTGGAGACTGGATGAGCCTGAGACCTGTCTGGACTGCGACCTCGTGGACTACCTGGAGAGATAAGCCAGAGAAAAAGGAAGAATCGAATCTAGAAACAAAAAATTACAGCATTTTATAAAATTTTACCTCGTATCAAAATGTGACAACATTCCTGGCGGCTCATGGGGTATCGAGCTCGCTTTGATGCAAGGACCCGTGCCTTCATCCTTTGAGCACGAAGTCACCCACGACGTCTCCTTCCTGTTGCACTATTTATTGTTCCACTTTCTGTTCTATCACATCGCTATCATCTATGGATTCTTATTTTATTTCTTATATTTCCTTCGTTTCTCCTTTAGATTGCTTCTCCTCTTCACCTTCCTCATGTTTCTTGATTGGTCTCCAAGGAGGCCATGTGATCGCGGATGTGTTGGTAGGTGGTCTGGACCTGGGTCCAAGTCTCCTCCTAGAAGGGTTTTAGGTCGTGGATCTCCTTTACCATGCGGTTGAAAGTTGTAATCTAGAGCATGTTGGTCTGGCCAACCTTCTGGATTAGATCACCCAGATAGGCGCTAATATGGCAGAACCTCGCAATCAACTATGTCACCTACACCTCAAGAATCGGTTCTGCCCATCCATCAATTTTTGAGGTGTCATTTTTAACATTATTTTAGATCAACTTCAATACTTCTCTAGGAAGGCAATTTCCATCACTATTAGTGAATCTGGGAAATCCCAGTAGCATGAGGGTAAAAAAATGAACCTAGCAAGTGCTTCTTTCCTTCTCTAGGGTAACTAGCAAATTTTTGGCCCTCCTGATTCTCTCCAATTTTTTGAAAAAGGCATGTAAAGTTGATCTGGCCGTGGCCCAATCTAGGGCAAGCTAAGTCATCGGTGGCACCTGGAGGTCCTTGCGTTCATAGGGCTCAACCTTGATGGCCAGGCTAAGCCAATGCTCTCCTCCATGCTCAGCCTCTTCTATCATGGGCCTACCTTGAGCGGATGCCCTCTTCGCCTCCCATACAAACAAGAGGTCAGTCAGGGTCCTTGAGGTCTTGGTACTAAAGCTCTTCAATAATCCGACGCACATCTCCTTGACTCAGTATTTAGAGAAGACCTCAACCTGCGTCGCTCGGTCTTCCAGTTGCTGTTGTACTTTCTGGACCTGGGCCTCCAACTGGCCTACCAGCGCATGTGCCTCATGAATTTCCATGACATGGCAGTCTGAGACCTTATGTTCAGCCACTTCATTCTCTAGCGAGGCCACCTGCTATTTTAGTCATTTTGATTCTTTTTGGGAGGTATACAACTGGGCCTACATCTTGGTGATGGTTTCCTACAGCTGCGCGTTCTCGTTCTCGACCTTGTAGTAACGCTCTTTTAGCTGGCGATGAAGTACATACAATATACTTACCTCGAGTTGGATTTCCCCTACTTCATATTCCACGCTGGTTTTATTCAGGTCCTTGTATTTCCTTTGATATTCATAATCATCAGACATCATATCCTTCAGAGGCTTATGGACCTTGGGGATCTTCTTCTCGGTGTGCAACACCATCTTGTCCATGTCAAACCTAGTGCGCTTCTCTACTCTGATGGGTTCTTCTACTTTTCTTTTCTTGAGATACCTGAACCATCGGTAGGAACTCTGCTCATCCTGGGCCAAGCTCTCTGTTGTAGGGTAGCTTTTTACCATCTCAAACTCTGGTTGGAAAAGCTCCATCCCACAAAACAACGATGCTATCAGTGGTAAGTCCTGTTGAGGCCTGAATTCCTCTACAAAGTAGTGAGGGGAGATGGAAATGGGGAACTCGACTGCTTTTGGGGATACAATGGTCTGAAATATGGGAGGGGCACTATCATGTCCCAAGGGTGGATTCTCTGTTAGTGCTTATGATGAAGAAGATGGGCCCATAGGGGCGGTACCTAGCTGAATGGGGGCAAGGGTTTGAAATGCGTTGGGATCAGAAGTGAACTGGCTAAATGCCTTATGGCTGGGAGGTTCTGGGTGAATGGAGGTATGGGTCTGGGACTCTCCAGTAATGGGATAAGGAACTACAAGGGGAACAAAAAATGATGGTTCATTGGCTACTGGAAACACTATGAGGATGGGCTCAACAATGGCATAATATGGTACCATTGATGAGGGCTCATGAGACTGTAGTGGGAAAAGAGAGTGCATATCTACGTGCTCTGATCGAGCTTGCATGTTGAACAACTGGGTCATCCACTCATCTTCTTCCAGTGGGGTGTCTTTCTCTACATGAATAACATCCCTGTGAGTAACCACGGGAGACGCCTTCTTTTACGATACAACCTCTGCCTTCTTCTTTGGCTCAACCTTCTCTTTCTTCGATGTGGCTTCCTTTTTCGAGGCAACAACTGGAATGGAGGCAACGAGTGTAGAGCTAGCAGCCTTTTTCGAAGGGGCTCTTGGGTATTTTATTGTGACCTTGATTTTCTTCTTCTTTGTGGGCGATGGGGCCACTTGTGTTGCCTCAACCAACCGCTTTGATGATCCTTCACATTTTTCAAAGGCTGGCTACTCCTTTGGCTCAGTTGCCTGACTCTTCCTTGATGTACTATTGGACCCTTCAACCTGTCCTAGTAACTTTTTGGGCTATCTAGGTGGGTCCTGAACCTTTTCTAGGGTTAGAGTGACACGAAGCACAAGGTCATCAAATATGATGAACTGCCACATGGCATAGTGCTCATCGTGAAGCGTAGAAAACTGGTGGTTGCCAACGAGCACTTTTTTTGATGTCTCCTTTGTATGAATCTTGGTAATACACCATTATGCATTTTTTTCAGGTTTCCAACCCATATTTGTCAATTTGGGTGCCACATTTTTGAAGCCATTGGCCTCGTGATGATGAGCTGCATATTTTTTTGGGTCATACTCCGCTTCGAACTAGTAGAAGTAATGCCATGGAGGGAAAGACTGTATTTTATCTATATGCCTCTCGAGGTCCTGCCTTGTTGCATTGTTGCATTCTACCATGATCTCCAGACGGGGGCAAGCATGGAAGTTTTTCATCTGAGTGAACTGCTTCATTATCTCCAGTGGATCATATCTCCACCGCTGAGGGAGTTCAACTAAGCCAAAGCTCAGGAGCATAGTCGCGATATGCTCATTTTATCCAGTGGCATTGACTTCAATTTTGCCCCACTCAATTGGGAAGTCAAAGATATGTCCCCACCTTCTTCCCTAGCCATAAATATGATTAGTGTAATCACACTGCCTACAATATCTAGGGAAAATAGGTACTCCATGGTGTAGTAGGGCAAGAGAAAGGGTTTACCATTAAACCCAAAAACTCTGATAATGAAACCTTGAGTTAGTTGAAAAGTGTCACCGATATTTTGCTGCATCACTTTATCTCTCATCTGGCGGGGGACGCACGAACAGGAGCCGTGGACGAGTTCTAAAGAAGGACCTAGGAAATACATATTGAACGACTATCGCTTTAGCATCACTCGAGTCCACTTGTACATCGATAGACGGTTGCCCTTCTCATCGATGCATTGGACAGGGATTGATTTCAATTTATTGTGCATGTGGAACAAGAAAATCCATGCTAAGAATGAACATTCTCTTAAGGACTGTGATTTTTCCTCAATCAAATATTACAACCACGAGTGCAAATTATGGGCTATCTAGTCTGTCCAGTTGAAGAACACTGATCTCGTATTAGGTCCCATGGCGCTAGGTGCATAAAATTCTCCATGCAAAAGACATTCTGCAAGGGCGACCTGATAGGGGAAGATTATGTTGTCTATGGCGTGGCCCAACACCCAAGCCAACATCGTATATATGCTTGTGCTCTTGAAATACCTCGATGACATGAGTAGCTCCAACTATTTTTTGGGTAATAATAGGTCCCATAGCCGAGACTCCATGAAATGTTGCATAGTTGGGTTATCCGTATTATGTCAGCTTGTTCGTCGAGGTTGATAGACTTGACGATATAATTTGAGTATGGTTGTTGAGTAGGTGAGAAAGCCATCTGGACAGTATCGACAAAGAGTGAAAACATGAAATCTCCTTTACCGTTTAAGACTTGCCTGGTCCTTGGATTATAATACTGAGCAATTGTCGCCACCAACTCTGGATAATTATGCACAGGTGGGCATAAAAACTAGTAGAGATGCGAATGGTAGGCTACGATGCTAGAACTGGTCGAGGAAACTTTCTCCTTCCTATCTTCAATGACCTATCACAGTTGCTCAATGCTCTATGAGAAGGATCCATATATGTACTTTGCTTAATTGTCTACAGGCAGGGGAATGGGCTCCTTTACTTGTTTTTATTCGTATTTTGGTTTAGACGTCGGTTCTTTCCCCTTATCTCTCTTCTCTTTCCCTCCTTTAGCATTTCTCTTTTTGCTTTCTGTGGCTCTTGAAGCTCCTTATTTGGGCGCCTCACCATTTTCCTCGATACCCACTTTTCCCATGGCGGTCTACTCAAAAATTTTCCTGGGCCACGGTTCGTCGACAAAGTGCTTGGAATTCGTCTTCTGGAACAGTCTGCCACGGGTTCTGGATAAATTGTTGGGGCAAACTGCAGTGCCATGGTATTTAAGGGACTAGGCATGAGTGCAATCGTTAATGGTAGGGGGGCTTGAGATAAATGTAGGGGTCATCATTTATTGGTAGCTGTGTAGGAGATCTTTTTTGCAGGTGCTCCTTCCTCGATTTACAAACATGAAGGCTTTATTATCCTTATCAAACAATCAACTTTGAAATATGTGAAGGAGCTTTTAGACTTGCCACGTGTGCCTTGGAAACATACCCCATCATATTTTCATACTTTTTGAAGCACCTTGGCTGTAATCTGCCCGAAGTTTACTTCGAAACTAGGTGACTGCCGAGATTTGCTCAAATTTTGAGCGAATCCTAGCGTTTGCTTTCTTGGTGAGCGAACCTTGGGCGTTTATGACTTAGAAAATTTTTGCTATTTTTTTTTCGCCTTCTTTGACTTGGACCGCGTCTCGTTGGAAAATGGTTGAATCTTGAGCGTCGCACCCATCTTGGAGCAAACTCTAGGCAGGTCTCATTTGGACTTAGAAAAATTTTCAAATGATTTTCGACCTTTGCGCGTGTTTTGTCAAGAAATGGCATGACTCCCGATGCTCGCCCCCAACTTGGGCGAATGTCAGGCCTCTTATCTTTTATGAATTTTGGTCCTTCCCGTTGTTCACCATTAGAGTGGGTGATTCCCAATGCTCTCACCCAATCTGGGCGAATATCGACAGAATTTAAACTTAGCAATTTTTCAAGCTTCATCAGCTTGCTTGCATTTTGCTCATAAGCCAGGCGACTCCCGAGAATTGCTCAAAATTTGAGTGACTTTCAATTTTAGATTTTAGCTTGTATTTTACCCCTCATTTTCTTCTTGGCCTCACGAACCTAGGTTTCGCGATGAACTTCGGGAGTGACCTGTTCTCGCTTTAGAATGGAGAGACCTACGAGGAAGGGTTTCGAACTTGGTAAAATTATTAATTGTTTTGTTTCTCGCATTTCCGCCATCACACCTTGTCAGAATTCATAGTCGTCGAGAACCCTTGTAAGGCTTGGAGCTCACTCCATGGATGAGCGAATTTCAACAAAATTTGCACTTAGCAATTTTTCCAAGTGCCCTGCGGACCTTGTTGTTTGCCAAAACTGGGACAAATCTCAGTTTTTTCTCAGTCTTTGCATACCATTGCCCAGAGCTCCATTTTTGCCCTTTGAAAGAGAGCTTATGCAACTTGTTTTTCGACTGCTTCTCAGAGGCTGTAATTCTTACACTCAAAGCTTGGCTCTACATCTTTTTAATCAAAAAGACTTGAACTAGAGAGCCTAAAACTAGAATTTAAATGGGTAAAATATTTACATGCAAAAACAATAAATGAAAACTGCAAAAGCAAAACTATGTACATAAGAGAATTTCATGCTATTTTTTAATGCTGATAGGCCTTCAGATGAAGATCGTTAAATGGTATGGGGAGAGTGTGGTCCTCCATGTCGTAAAGTATGAATGAATTAAACTAGTTTACCCAGGCAACTTGGAACGGGCCTTCCCAGAAGGCATAAAATTTGTCGTGGTTCCCTGGCTTTGCCTTCCAAGAGTCCCACTTCAACACTAAATCCCCAACCTAGAAAATACGATCAGTGGTGCCTTTGCTGAACCAATTTCGAGTGGTTTCGATGTGCTTCATGAAAGATTCATAAGCTTTCTCTCTTTCCTCCTCAAGATGTAGCAACCGAGCTAACCTAGCATAAATGGGGTCCAAGTCTCCTCTTTCATCATCTAGCAACCAGAGTGCAGGCATCTCCACATGCGTGCATAAAGTGACCTATTTCCCATAGACCAATGCATACGGTGAGGTTCTGATGGATTTCTTTACAGAGATGTGATTTGCCCAAAGTGCTTGGTCCAAGCACAGGTGCGAGGTCCTCTTGTTCCTCTCCAGGGTTATCTTTATGACCTTCATCAAATTTTTATTTATCGATTCTGCTAGACCATTCCCCTATGGATAGTAGTTGGAGGAAGCCTTAAGGTAGATTCCATATTTACAAGCAAATTCAGTGAGTTTAGCCCCTATGAACCCCGGGCCATTATTCATCATGATTACCTCTAGGATATCGAAGCACGTTATCAAGATTTCCAGGAAGGCAATGACTGTCTTCTGGTCAGCATGCTTCATAGGTATCGCTTAGACCCACCGGGTGAAGTAGTCCATGGTGGTCAGAATGTATTTATGCCCTACCTAGGAATTTTGTGATATCATCCCAATAAAGTCTAAGACCCATTATTGGAAGGGAGATTCAACCTGGATCAGCTGGAGGGGCATTGGGCCATTTTTATTCCTACCCACAAATTTTTGACACTTCTCACACTTCTTGCAGACTACAAAAGCATCAGCAAAGATGGTAGGCCAATAGTAGCCTGCCCTTATCATTTTCAAGGTCGTAGGCCTTCTTGAGAGATGTCCTCCTGATATTCCATAATGGAATTCATCGAGGACTTTCTGTTTCTCTATTCCATTGATGCATCACAAGAGAATGCTGTCAATATTATTGAAAAATAACCCCTCGAGGCATAGTACATATTTGAGGGCCTAGAGCCTGAATCTCCTCCTCTGTGAGGCATTGACAGGTAGTTACTTTCGTGGTGACACTTCTTGCTAATTCTTGGCACAATGCTCAACCTCAGATCAACTTTGTGGGTCAGACCTCGATGTCAAATTCTTGAATTTTAGCAATCCAACCAACCCTCTTGTTACCCAGTTCCCCATGGATGATAAAACTCCTAAAATCTGGATGAACTACGTACACCGTCGTCCTGCTCTGGGAGACAAAGTGCCTGAATTTCTTCAAGGACTTCATAATTGCATGTACTTGGTGTTCAATGATATTATACCTTTCTTCATGAGGCTGGATCTCATGACTTAAGAAGGCTATGGGGTGTTCTTCGTCGTCGTCTCCCTGTAGTGTCAAGACTATCGCGTAACTTTTTGGTTATTCAATTTCATAAAGGATGAAATATTTGGAGTAGTCTAGGTTAGCCAGCATGGGTGCTTGTGCGATCCTAGTCTTGATCTCTTTGAAGGTCTTCTTTATTTCTTTCATCCAAAGAAACTCGACATTATTCTTCAGAAGTTCGACCATAGGTTTGATAAATTGAGAGAAATCAGGCATGAACATTCTCACGAAGTTGATCTAATCAAAAAATATTGTAGCCCTTTCTTGTTCGATGGGAGCGGGAGTTTAAACAGGGTCTCTATCCTGTCAGGGTCCATAGCAAACCCTTACTCAAAAATGACATGCCCTAGCAGCTTCCCTTCCTTCACCGCGAAGATAGATTTCTTTGGGTTGATGTATATGCCAAACTACCAATATCTTTCAAATATTTGCTGCAAATACGAGGCATGTTCTTCCCTCTTGTGCAAAAAAACTATCATGTCATCCATATAGATAACGATTATCTTGTTCAACAATTTGCCAAATACCACATCCATGGCCCTTTGGAAAGTAGTCCCAACATTGGACAAACCGAAAGGCATGCTCTGGTAGGCAAACGTCCCCTACTTGGTGGTGAACACTATCTTGTGTTGATCTTCATTTCTCACCCAAATATGATTATATCCAGAGAACTCGTCTAGGAGAGAGAAGCACTGTGCCCCTACTACTATAAACAAGAGGTCCAAAATAATTGAATAAAATATATTTGAACATTAGGTTGGAGCATAGGTTCCACTTAGCTTAAATAGGTTACAAAATAGGCTTTAGAATAAATGTAAAATAATATTCCCCTAACTAATTGCTAACAAACGCGCTATGAGAAGATAGCGCTAAACCTAACCAACTAACCTAGGATATTTAAGTATTAACCTAGGTAACCATTAGATATTTGAAACAATAAATATCTACATGGTAAATGGTAAAAAGTAATTGTAATAATCTAGCTAGTATAATGCAGAATACTACTATTTTACCTAGTGGAGTAAAAGGGTAAATATCCCAAAGAATGGAATATTACTCTAACATCCCCCCTTATTACATTATTTGGGTAATACATACATATCCCCCTATACAACAATATTTTGGGTAAAGTATATAACTGCCCCAATACAGTGAAGAAGATGTCGATCTACTGGTTCTTGCTCTGTCACAGTACTCTGGCTACTTCTAAGCAAAAAATTGGGTCATTCCTCACTTTGTCTTCACACCAATGAATGTCCTTATAGTAATCACTTCATCCAACCGAATTGCATGGGTAACCAACCACTGCAATCGCTAGGTGTAGTAGAATAGATCACTTCATACGAGGTTCATTCATTTACAATATGAGTTTGCAAAAGATAAGGTAGCTAAGGTGTCGGTCACTGCCGAAAATGCACCCTTATAAGTTCCCCCCTTCTTGTTGCAAAACATGTTGTAATTAATTTCTGAAAGAAGTATGACTAAGGTGTCGATCACTGCCGAAAATGCACCCTTATAAGTCTTCTTCTCTTTTTACAAAAAATTGTGAAGAAAAGAAATGTATATCCTCCCTTAATTGCAGAAGATGCGCAACTCAAGAAGCTTTGTGAAGGATTTTACAAATATTGCCTCCTAGGCAATTTTACATCAGAAAATTCCCTCCTTTTGTTACAAGAACTTCAAACAATGAGAGTTTGCTATTTATGAAGCCTAAAAGAGGTAAAAACACCCCTTTATTACAAGTACTTCAAACAAAAACTTATGCTATTTATGAAGCCTAAAAGAGAGAGAGAGAGAGATGGTGTTTTGCTCAAGGTGACAAATGTGTTTTCCCTCTACAATACTATCTTAGCAATAAGCACTCTGTGTGCTTTTTTTGAACCAGAATCAGAATCGGAACTAGACACTTCACTAGCAATGTTGCCTTTGTTTTGCTTCTGTGTTGTGCCTTTGTCTTTCTTGTTTTGCTTGTTTTTGAACCAACACCGATTGGTGTCATGGTTGTCCTTTTTACAATGCAAGCAAAACCTCTTTTGAGATTGCTTTCCCTTACCTTTTGAGGATGATCCTCCCTTTTGAAAGTTTCCTTTCTTCTTATCACCCTTATAGTTTGAATAAAGTGCATTGTTTGACACTTCATCGCTTTGGAGTTGATTTGCTTCCTCAGTTTGAAGCAAATTGACTAACTCCACAAAGGTGACTGATCTTTGTGAAACATTAAGGGATGTAATCAACATTTTGTAGGATTCGGGAAGGGCTCTCAAGATAACTGAAGTCAAAATGGTGTCTTCAACTTTGGCCCCTAAAGCATTAAGCTTAGACTTCAGATCTGCCACTCTGCAGAGGAATAGTTCTACTGATTCACCTGACTTCATATGGAGTGTATGAAGTTGTGTTTGAAGGTTTAGAACAGTTGATTGATTCTTACCTTCAAAAATGGTACAAAGAGCATCCCATGCCTCTTTACCAGTTTTAGCTTCACTTATGTGAGGTTGGATTTCATCAGTAGTTGCTAGGAGTATTAACATGAGAAGACGATTGTTCTTTTTGTCCCATGCTTTTTGATCTACTCCTGTTGTTGCAGGTCTTGATTCAGTGCCATCAACTAAATCCCACAAGTCCTCTACAGTCAAGATGGCTTTCATCTTAGTTTTCCATGCTGAATAGTTAGGACCTTTTAGCAATTGTGTATCACTTAAGTATTTATTGATAATTGCCATGATGAAGGTCCTACAATTTGTACTAAGATGATCTTTCTTTTAGTATACCCTCAAAAGAGTATATGGAAGATTTTAATTTGCTCTTTAAGATATTTAATGGCACCTGCCTTAACACCCTTAACAAGGGATGAAAAGTTTGAGGAAATTTAAGCCAAACAAATAGAGCAAATTAAAGGGGTAGGTTTTTGAAAACTTTTGATTTTGCTCTCTAGGATATTTAATGGCACCTGCCTTAACACCCTTCAAGAAGGATGGAAAGTTTGAGGAAATTAAGCCAAACAAAGAGAGTGAATCAAGGTGTTTGTATTTTGACCTTTGATGGGGAGTGAAAATTGACTTGTTTAACCTGTGCTAGGTGTAGCACGATTGTAGTGAAGTTTGGGTTTTTGAAAATGCTCTTCAATGTTCTTATGATTGTTTAATTGCACACAAAAAACATGATGGTTAGTGCAATAATAAAAAAGAGAGCAACCCAAATTGTTATCACTATAGGTGTCGGATGCAACCGAAAATGCACCTAGTGTAGTCAAGTTTAAGAAAAGGTGTCGAGTACAATCGAGAATGCACCTTTCTTACTCTGAAATATCCCCCCTTTCTCTTTACAATTTTGCAAAAAATAGAATCACAAAATATGACTTCTATCCCCCCTTAATTTTTACAAAATTGAAAAATTCGAGCACTCCTTTCAAGACAAGTCGACACACGACCCGCGTTTGAAAGGCTTCCAGACCAGTCGACACATGACTTTGGTTTATGTCTTCAACACTCAAGCATGAGGATCCAAAAAATAGGTACAAAATATGTCTCAATTTTACAACAAAAAAGTTGCAATTTTATGTCTTATATCTCCTTTGTGAAGGAGAAAACAAATGCAAATTTTAGATTTTGTTGCAAAGAAAAATGACCTGTTTCCTTGCCCAATGTTTTAAATCTCTTTGTTTTGCAATAGAAGTTTGAGTTGCTATGTCTTTTTATCTCCAAAAAAGTGTGAAGAAAACTATAGAACTTTGAGAATTTTATTGCAAAATGTTGAAGAAATCCTTGTTTTAGCAAAATTTTGTTTTTCTTTGTCTCTTTATCTCCCAATTTGGAAGAAAACTAAAGAAAGTTTCTATGGCTTGATTTTGCAAAGGATTGGTTTTAAAGATAACAATTTGTAAGGTCTAATATTTAAAAAAAAATTAATGATAAAAAATATATAACAAAGATTTTTGAGGAAAAGAAATCTCAGATTTACTCAAATTAATCAATTTCCTTCAAAAAATTCTAAGTTATATAATAAAATATCAAAAAAAATATTAATTAAAACCTTAGAACAAAAAATTGTACCTTTTTTTTTTTTGAAATCAAATGTTGCGTGGTCGAAAAAATTTGAGTGCGAGGGCAGCCCCGACGGGAGTCGAACTCCCGACCTCCTGTCGGGAGCGTTATCGCTGGCTCCCCTTGCCGGTCGGGCTAGCAAGCCCGACGGGAGTTGAGGGAGGCGACCTTCGTATTGAAGGCAGTTTTCGCTTCTTAGCGGAAACGCGAAAGCCTTAGAAAAGGCTTGGGACTAATTGTCCCACATCCGTCCTGCGGACGGATGTTCACTTATTTATAAGGCCGAGACGCCCAGTAATTTCTTGACTGCCTACGAGCAGTCAAGTTTACCCTTGTTTTGCCGGTGGAGGTAACCCAGTCGGGCTCCACGTGGCGGAGTTCACCACTGCCATGTGTCCCAATCAAAGTTTGCCCAATCACCCCTCAATGCCCAGTCGGATCCAGTCAGCTCATCCGTCCCAGTCAGCTCATCCATCCAGTGGTAGTGCCATGTGTCCACCAGTTGGATCCAGTCAGCTCATCGGTCCAGTGATAGTGCCACGTTTCACCATGCAGTAGGTCACCAGTTCTGTGTCTAGTGGGGTCGTCGATCTAGATCGGCTTGCCTAGAGGGCGCTCCTGCCCTCCGGGCTTAGCCTGTAGGCCACAACCACGTGGGATCGGGAGGGCGCTCCTGCCCTCCGGGCTCAGCCTGTAGGCCACAACCACGTGGGATCGGGAGGGCCTTCCTGCCCTCCTCGCAATCCCGCTGGATGGTCTGCAGGGGCCCGGTCGCTCACCTTGTGGGCCACAGCCACGTGGGATCGGGAGGGCGCGCCTGCCCTCCTGACGATCCCGCTGGCTGGTCTACGGGGGCCTCGGTCCTGTTTGGCCAGTGATGGCCACGGGATCACGGGCCTAGAAGGCTTCGACCGTGAAGGTCAAAAGCACTGCGGGGGGGTCGGTTGGCGCCGATTGCCGTGGTGATCGGTTGCGGCCGATCGACCCCACGGTAGGCTAGGCCCTGGCAGGTCGATTTGACCTGGCCAGAAGTGGGCCTGCGGTCGCTCTCGCCATCTAGCTTGCCTGTCGAGGTGGGTTCGATGGCTACCAAATGGCACCAGCTCGTCCTTCGGGCGGGCAAAAAAATGGCTCTGATGCCAATGTAAACAAGAGGTCCAAAATAATTGAATAAAATATATTTGAACATTAGGTTGGAGCATAGGTTCCACTTAGCTTAAATAGGTTACAAAATAGGCTTTAGAATAAATGTAAAATAATATTCCCCTAACTAATTGCTAACAAACGCGCTATGAGAAGATAGCGCTAAACCTAACCAACTAACCTAGGATATTTAAGTATTAACCTAGGTAACCATTAGATATTTGAAACAATAAATATCTACATGGTAAATGGTAAAAAGTAACTGTAATAATCTAGCTAGTATAATGCAGAATACTACTATTTTACCTAGTGGAGTAAAAGGGTAAATATCCCAAAGAATGGAATATTACTCTAACAACCACCACATGGAGGATCTGATTGATTTATGGGAGCGGGTAATGGTCCTTTAGTGAGGCTTGATTTAGATTATGGAAATCAACACACAGGTAGATATCTCTATTCTTCTTTCTGATGGGGATCAGATTTGCAACCCAAGAATAATGTTTTATGGGGTAGATAATTTTTACCTCTAACATATTCAAGAGTTCCACTCTCATAAACACCTCTATTTTTGGGTTTACAACCCTCTATTTCTTCCTGCAAGGTCTAGCCCCTTCTTGCAACTCTATGGTGTGCTGGATGATTTCTTGATCATATCCCCTCAGGTCCTGATAAGACCAGGCCATGATGTGTGGATAACTTTTGCACAAAGCCCAAATCTGCTCTAATTCTTCTAGAGCTCCAGGTATTTGTACCACTTTACGTCTACTTTTATTTGATGTGATATTGCTCTATAATTATGATCAAATAGAATTTCCAAAGTAATCAATTCTTTTGGGACATGATTATTCTTCAAATGTATCAACCCCCCGTACTCCTCATCATCGGGGTCTCTACCTTCAATAGTCATTGCTTCATGAACTAGAAAATTGATGATTTGCTCGTCACTGTCAAACACCTGCTAGTGGGTGTCCTTATCAGGCACTAAAGGCCTGTAGATGCCTAGCCTCTTCTATCATGAGCCTACCTTGAGTGGATGCCCTCTTCACATCCCATACAAACAAGAGGACAGTCAGGGTCCTTGAGGTCCTGATCCTAAAGCTCTTCAATAATCCGTCATGAATCTCCTTGACTCAGTATTTAGAGAAGACCTCAACCTGCGTCGCTTCGTCTTCTAGTTGTGACTATAATTTTTGGACCTAGGTCTCCAGCTGGCCTACCAGTGCATGTGCCTCTTGAATTTCCCTGACATGGCGGTCTGAGACATCCTTATGTTCAACTACTTCATTCTCTAGGGAGGCCGCCTACTGTTTCAACCACTCTAATTCTTTTGGGATGTATCCAGCTGGACCTGCATCTTGGCAATGGTTTCCTATAGTTGCGCGTTCTCATTATCGACCTTGTAGTGACGCTCTTTTAGCTGGCGATGAAGTACATACAATACACTTACCTCGAGTTGGATTTTCCCTACTTCATATTCCATGCTGGTTTTATTCAGGTCCTTGTATTTCCTCTGATATTCTTAATCATTAGGTATCATATTCTTCAGAGGCTTATGGACCATGGTGATCTTCTTCTCGGTGTGCAAAACCAGCTTGTCCATGTCCAACCTAGCATGCTTCTCTACTCCGATGGGTTCTTCTACTTTTCTTTTCTTGAGATCCTTGAACCATCGATAGGAACTCTGCTTAGCCTAGGCCAAGCTCTCCATTGCACGATAGATTTCTACCATCTCTAACCCTGGTTGGATGATCTCCAGCCCACCAAACAATGGTGCTATCAGTGGTAAGTCTTATTGAGGCTTGAATTCCTCTGCAAAGTGGTGAGGGAAGGTGGAAATGAGGATCTCACCTGCTTTTGGGGATATGATGGTCTGAACGACGGGAAGGGCGCTATCATGGCCCAAGGGTGGATTATCTGTTAAGATTCTGATGAAGAAGATGGACTCGTAGGGACGATACCTAGCTAAATGGGGGTAAGGGTTTGAAATGCATTGGGATCAAAAGTCAATTGGCTAAATTCTTGCTAGCTGGAAGGTTCTGGGTGAATGGAGGTATGGGGTTAGGAATTTCCAGCAACAGGATAAGGAATTGCAAGGGGAACAACAAATGATGGTTCACTGGCTAGTGGAAATGCTATGAGGATAGGCTCAATAATGGAAGAAGATGGTGCCACTGATGAGGGCTCGTGAGACTATAGTGGGAAAAGAGAGTGCATACCTGCATGCTCTGATCGAGCTGGTGTGTTGAACAGTTGGTCCATCCACTCATCTTCTTCCAGTGGGGTGTCCTCCTCTATATGAATAAATTCCCTACGAGTAACCATGGGAGAAGCATTATTTTGTGGCACAAACTCTACCTTCTTCTTCGGCTTAGCCTTATTCTCTTTCTTTGTTTTGGCTTCCTTTTTCGAGGCAACAACTAGAATGGAGGTAACGACTGTAGAGCTGGAAGCATTTTCCAAAGGGGCTCTTAGGATTTTATTATGACCTTGATTTTATTCTTCTTTGGGGGCAATGGGGCCACTTGTGTTTCCTCAACTGATCGCTTTGATGATCCTTCATATTTTTCATAGGCCGACTACTCCTTTGGCTCAGTCACCTGACTCTTCCTTGTCGCACTACTGGACCCTTCACCCTACCCTAGTGACTGTTTGGGCTGTCTAGGTGGGTCCTATGTATTTTTTAGGGTTAGAGCGGCACGAGGCATGAGGTCACCAAATATGATGAATTGCCACATGGCATAGTGCACATCGTAAAGTGTAGAAAACTTGTGGTCACCAACGAGCACTTTTCTGACATCTCCTTCTTTGTATGAATCCTGGTAGTCCACCATTCTATAATTTTTTTGGGTTTCCAACCCATCTTTGTCAATTTGGGTGCCACATTTTTGAAGCCATTGGCCTCATGGCGATGGGCTGCATATTTTTTTGTGTCATACTCCGTTTCGACCTAGTAGAAGTCATGCCATGGAGGGAAAGATCACATTTTCTCTATATGCCACTCGAGGTCCTACCTTGTTGTATTGTTGTACCTACCATGATCTCTAAATGGGGGCAAGCATGAAAGTTTTTCATCTGAGTGAACTGCTTCATTATGTCTAATGGGTCATATCTCCATCATTGAGGGAGTTCAACTAAGCCAAATCTCAGGAGTGTAGCCACGAGATGCTCATTTTGTCCAGTGGTGTTGATTTCAATTTCGCCCCACTCAATTGGGAAGTCAAAGATATGTTCCCACCTTCTTCCCTAGCCATAATTCTAATTAGTGTAATCACACTGCCATGCAATCTCTAAGGTGAAAAGGTACTCCGTGGTGTAGTAGGGCAAGATAAATGGTTTACCATTAAACCCAAAACTCTGATAACGAAACCCTAAGTTAGTTGAAAAGTATCTCCAATATTTCGATGCATCACTTTATCTCTCATATGACGGGGGACACACAGATAGGAGTCGTGGATGAGTTTTAAAGAAGGACCTAGAAAATATAGATTGAACTTGTAGTAAGACTCCCTCTTTAGCATCACCCGAGTCCACTTGTACACTGGTAGCGGATTGCCCTTCTCATCGGTGCATTGGACGGGGATTGATTTCAATTTACTGTGCATGTGGAATAGGAAAATCTAGGCTAGGAATGAACATTCTCTGAAGGACTATGATTTTCCCTCAATCAAATATTGTAGCCGCAAGTGCAAATTGCGGGCTATCCAGTATTCCCAATTGAAGAACACCGATATCGTGTTAGGCCCCATGGTGCTGGGTGCATAGAATTCTCCATGCAGAAGACATTATGCAAGGGCGACCTGATAGGGGAAGATTACGTCGTCTGTGGTGTGGACCAGCACCCATGCCAACATCATATATATGCTTGTGCTCTTGAAATACCTCGATGACATGGGTATCTTCGACTATTTGTTGGGTAATAATGGGTCCCATAGCTGAGACTCCATGAAATATCGCATCTTTGGGTTATCTGTATATCTGTCAGCCTGTTCGTCGAGGTTGATAGACCAGACGATATAATTTGAGTCTGGTTTCTAAGTAGGTGAGAAAGCCATCTGGACAGTATCATCAAAGAGTGGAAACATGACATCTCCTTTTTTGTTCAAGACTTGCCTAGTCCTCAGATTATAATACTGAGCAATCGTCGCCACCAACTCTGGACAATTATGCATAGGTGGGAAAAAACTAGTAGAGATGCGAATGGTAGGCTATGGCACTAGAACTGGCCGAGGAAACTTTCTCCTTCCCATATTCAATGACATTTTGCAGTTGCTCAATGCTCTGTGAGAAGGCTCCATCTTTGTACTTTTCCCAATTGTCTACAGGCAGGGGAATGAGCTCCTTTACTTGTTTTGATTTGTCCTTTGGTTTTGACGTCGGTTCTTTCCCCTTATCTCTATTCTCTTTCCCTCCTTCAGCCTTTCTATTTTTGCTTTTTGTGGCTCTCGAAGCTCCTTCTTTGGGCGCCTTACCCTTTTTCTCGATATCCGCTTTTCCCACGGTGGTCTGCTCAAAAATCTGCCCGAGCCATGGTTCACTGGCAAAGTGCTTGGAATTCGTCTTCTGAAACAGTCTGCCACGGGCTTTGGATAAATTGTTGGGGTGAACTATAGCGCCATGGTATTTAAGTGACTAGGCATGAGTGTAATAATTAATAGCGGGGGACTTGAGATAAATGCAGGAGCCATAATTTGTTGGTAGATGTGTAGGAAATCCTTGTTGCATGTGCCTCTTCCTCGATTTACGAACCTGAAGGCTTTATTCTCATTGACGAACAATCAAATTTGAAATGTGCGAAGGAGCTTTTAGACCTGCCACGTGTGCCTTGGAAACATACCCCATCGTATTTTCATGCTTTTTGAGGTGCCTTGGATGTACTCTACCCAAAGTTTAAATTCTTGAGCGAATCCCAACGAATCCCAACGTTCGCTTTCTTGGTGAGCGAACCTTGGGCGTTTATGACTTAGAAAATTTTTGTTGTTTTTTTTTGCCTTCTTTGCCTTGGACCGCGCCTCACTGGAAAATGGGTGAATCTTGAGTGTCCGCCCATCTTGGAGTGAACTTTGTGCAGGTCTCATTTGGACAGAAAATTTTCAAATGATTTTCGACATTTACTCGCATTTCATCAGGAAATGACATGACTCTTAGTGCTCGACCCCAACTTGGGTGAATGTCAGGCCTCTTCTATTTGCTGAATTTTGGCCCTTCCCATCATTTTCTATCGGAGTGGACGATTCTCGATGGTCACACCCAATTTGGGCGAATCTCGACAGGCTTTAAACTTAGTAATTTTTCAAGCTTCATCAACTTGCCTACATTTTTCTCGTAAGTCGGCCGACTCTCAAGAATCACTCAAAATTTGAGCATCTTTTGATTTTATATTTTAGCTTGTATTTCACCCCTCATTTTCTTCTTGGTCTCACAAACCCAAGTTTTGCGATGAACTTCGGGAGTGACCTGTTCTCGCTTTAGAATGGAGTGACCTACGGGGAAGGGTTTCGGACTTGGTAAAATTTTTAACTATTTTGTTTCTCGTTTGTCCGTCATCACACCTTGTCAAAATATGTGGTCGTCGAGAACCCTTGCGAGGCTTGGAGCTCGTTCCATGGATGAGCGAATTTCGTCAAAATTTGCACTTAGTAATTTTTCCAAGTGCCCTGCAGACCTTGCCATTTGCCAAAACTGGAACAAATCTCAGTTTTTTCTTAACCTTTGCATAACTTCGCCCAGAGCCCCATTTATGCCCTTTGGAAGAGAGCTTATGCAACTTTTTCTTTGACTACTTCTCAGAGGTTGTAATTCTTACGCTCAAAGCCTGGATCAACAACTTTTTAAACAAAAAGGATCGAACTGGAGAGCCTAAAACTAGAATTTAGATGGACAAAATATTTACATGTAGAAACAATAAATGAAAACTGTAAAAGCAAAACTATGTACATAAGAGAATTTCATGCTATTTTTTAATGCTGATAGGTCTTCAGATGAAGACCGTTAACTAGTATGGGGAGAGTGTGGCCCTCCATATCATGAATTATGAATGAATTAAACTAGTTTACTTGGGCAACTTATAATGGGCCTTACCAGAAGGCATAAAATTTGTCATGGTTCCCTAGCTTTGCCTTCCAAGAGTCCCACTTCAACACTAAATCCCCAACCTAGAAAATACGGGCAGTGGAGCCTTTGTTGAACCAATTTCGAGTGGTTTCAGTGTGCTTCATGAAAGCTTCATAAGCTTTCTCTCTTTCCTCCTCAAGCTATAGCAACTGAGCTAACCTGGCATCAATGGGGTCCAAGTCTCCTCTTTCATCATCTAGCAACCAAAGTCCAAGCATCTCAAACATGCGTGGGTAAAATGACCTATTTCCCATAGACCAACGCATACCATGATGTTTTGATGGATTTATTTACATAAATGTGATCTGCCCAAAGTTCCTGGTCTAAACACAGGTGCCAGGTCCTCTTGTTCCTCTCTAGGGTTCTCTTTATGATCTTCATTAGATTTTATTTATCGATTTTGCTAGACCATTCCCCTATGGATAGTAGTTAGAGGAATCCTTGAGGTAGATTCCATATTTTCAATCAAATTCAGTGAGTTTAGCCCCTACGAACCTCGGGCTATTGTCCATCATGATTGTCTCTAGGATCTCGAAGCACGTTATCAAGCTTTCCAAGAAGACGATGACTATCTTTTGGTCGGCATGCTTCGTAGGTATTGCTTCGGCCCACGGGGTGAAGTAGTCTGTGGCAATAAAAATGTATTTTTGCCCTATCGAGGAATTTAGCAATATCATACCGATAAAGTCTAAGCTCCATTATTGGAAGGGAGTTTCAACCTGGATCAGTTGGAGGGGCATTGGGGAATTTTTATTCCTGCCCGTAAATTTTTGACACTTCTCACACTTCTGGCAGACTGCAAAGGCATCAACAAAGATGGTAGGCCAATAGTAGCCCACCATTATCATTTTCAAGGCCCTAGGTATTCTTGAGAGATGCCCTCCTGATATTCCAGAATGGAATTCATCGAAGACTTTCTGTTTCTCTGTTCCCTTGACGCATCGTAAGATAACGTTGTCAATATTATTGAAAAATAGCCCCTCGAGGCACAATACATATTTTAGGGCCTGAAGCTTAAATATCCTCATCTATGAGGCATTAAGATGATCTGCGCATTTCCTAGAATTGAAATATTGGACTATCTCATCGGTCCAGTCACTATCTTCCACTGACTGATTGGCAAAGTTACCTTCTAGTTCTGGGTCCTCCCATTGACATGCAGTTACTTTCATAGTGATATTTCTTTCTAATTCTTGGCACAATGACCGGACTCAGATAAACTTTATGGGTCAGACATCGATGTCAAATTCTTGAATTTTAGCAATCTAGCCAACCCTCTTGTTACCCAGTTCCCCCTGGATGATAAAACTCCTATCATCTGGGTGAACTACGTACACCGTTGTCCTGCTCTGGGAGACAAAGTGCCTGAATTTATTCAAGGACTTCATGACTGCATGTACCTAGAATTCTATGAAATTGTACCTTTCTTCATGAGGCTAGATCACCTAACTTAAGAAGGCTATGGGGTGTTCTTCGTCGTCGTATCCCTTATGTGTCAAAATTGACGTGTAAATTTATGGTTCTTCGATTGCATAAAGGATGAAATATTTGGATTAGTCTGGTTTAGCCAACACGGGTGCTCGTACGATCCTAGTATTTATCTCTTCGATGGTCTTCTTTCTTTCTTCTATCCAGATGAACTCGACATTCTTATTCAGAAGTTCAGCCATAGGTTTGATAACTTGAGAGAAATCGAGCACAAAATTTCTCACAAAGTTGATATGACCAAAAAAAGATTGCAGTTCTTTCTTGTTCGATGGGAGCGAGATTTTAAGCAGGACCTCTACCCTATCAAGGTCCACAACAAGCCCTTCCTCATAAATGACATGCCCTAGCAGCTTCCCTTCCTTCATCGCGAAGATAAATTTCTTCAGGTTGATGGATATGCCAAACTCCCAATATCTTTCAAATATTTGCTGCAAATGCGAGGCATGTTCTTCCCTCTTGTGCAAAAACACTATCATGTCATCCGGATGGATGATGATTATATTGTTCAATAATTTTCCAAATGCCACATCCATAGCCCTCTGGAAAGTAGCCCCAACATTGGACAAACCGAAAGGTATGTGTTGGTAGGCAAACCTCCCCCACTTGGTGGTGAACACTGTCTTGTGCTGATATTAATCTCTCAACCAGATATGATTATATCCAAAGAATTTGTCTAGGAGAGAGAAGCACTATTCCCCTACCACCACATGGAGGATCTGATCGATTTATGGGAGCAGGTAATGGTCCTTGAGTGAGGCTTGATTCAGATTACAAAAATCAACACAGGAGGATATCTCTGTTCTTCTTTGTGATGGGGACCATATTTGCAACCCAAGAATAATGTTTTATGGGGTAGATGATTTTTACCTCTAACATCTTCAAGAGTTTTGCTCTCATCAACACCTATATTTTCGGGTTTATAGGCCTTTGTTTTTGCCTTCAAAGTCTAGCCCCTTATTGCAACTCTATGGTGGGCTGGATGATTTCTCGATCATATCCCCTCATGTCCTGATAGGACCAGGCCATGATGTCTGGATAGATTTTGCACAAAGCTTGAATCTACTCTAATTATTTTGGAGTATAATTTTTTCCAACTTTTATCACCTTACTGGGCTCGAGCTCCAGGTATTTGTATTGCTTTGCATCTACTTTGATCTAGTGTGATATTGCTCTATCATTCTGATCAAATAGAATTTCCAAAGTATTTAGTCCTTTTGGGATGTGATTATTCTTCAACTGTATCAACCCCTCGTACTCCTCGTCATCAGGGTCTCTACCTTCAATAGTCACTGCTTTATGAACTAGAATATTAACGATTTGATCGTCACTGTCAAACACCTGCTAGTGGGTGTCCTTATAAGGCACTGAAGGCCTGTAGATGGTTCTTACCACCTTAGGCTTCTTCATTAAATAATTGGTTAGGGAGTATTTGGATTGGATAGACGCTAAGACGTTAGCGTGCTTTTTATTTTCATGAGAAATGACCCAGATATTGAGGACCTCAAAGGTCTCCATCAAATCCTTGTTTCTATTGCGGTATGCCTTAAGGTAGTACTTTTTGAAACGCACTTGCTGGTGATTTGCTTGCATACCAGCTTTGAGTCATTAAAGATTTGCAACTATTTGATTCCCAAATTTTCTACCTTCTTCAGTCCTAGGCACAAGGTATCATACTTCGCTGCATTGTTGGTGCAACTCCAGACCAGCTGGTAGCAGTAATATTTATATTCTACATAAGGTGAAATCAGGATAATCCCCACCCCAACATCATTTTTACATCAAGCACCATCAAAGTACAACTTCCAAAGTCCATATGGGGTAAGATTTTTGTCTTCCATTACTACTTCCGTTGGCTTTTTGGGCTGGGTGATGGAATAACAGCCTACTTCAGACTCGATCATGGCATTGAAATTGGTCAGAGAGATCTCATCCTCTGTCCATAGCTTTTCTATGGATTCCTTTGCTAAATCCACTTCTTCCAATTCTTCTATCATTAAGTGGACTTATTCACCTAGCTTCCCATCTTCTGGTACTCTCTCAGCGAGGAAGGTAGAGGTCTTTTCATTGTAAATCTTCACTTTCCTCCCCTTGAAGGGGACCTCCATATGAGAGTAGTCAAGAGAAAGATAACCGCTCAACTTAGCGGTGAACTCCCTAGAGAGGCACATGCCAAAGTAGAGCTCCAGGTCAATGACCACCACTTCTTGTATCATAATGATCTGAGGAGCCTTATGCAGCCAGATGAGAATATCCTTAATGGTTCCCATTGTTTTCACAGGAGTGCCATCAAGTTAGAGCACACCTTGGCTGCTCTGCGTGTATTCCATGCCTATTTCCTCGTAGACCACCCTCGATATGATGATGGTTGATGCCCCAAAATCAATCATATAGTTGTACACCACACACCCTTCCATATGCAAAGACAAGTAAAATGGTGATGGTTTGTTTTTCCTCATGGCTGAAATAGTCAGGGTCTGAGATAGTATGGGTTGCGTCAACTTCCCCTCTTTTATGGATTTTAAAGATTCTCGTAGCAGGTCCACCTACCCAGGGAGTTGCAGAGCATCGTACAGGTTTATCTTAGCTGAAATCCTCTTCAACTCATCAAAAATATTGTAGGTCGAAGTAGCAGGTCCTGGCACCTTTGTTTCTTTTGCAACATTGTACTTGGAACAATATTGCTACGTGACCTCAAATCTCTGCCACTTCGTCAACGAAGGGTACTTGAGTTTCTCTCTTGCCTGCTCCTGGGTTTCAACCTGAGGTTGCACTACTAGATATTTTGTCAAAAATGCCTTCTCTTTTATCGATGGGGGCAAGGGGACTTTGTCAGGGGCATTCGACAGATATTTTTCCCTTCCTCATCGGGTGTACACCTTCAGAGGTTGCATGTGAACCACATCCACCTCCATTGGTTTTTTACCATCTTTAGTCAGATTTGACACTTGCTCCTCCTCTAAGATCACGAGATTGCGATCTAAATCCTGAATCATGTTAATCTGATCACCAAGACTACTACTTGTCAATGTATGGGCATAGTGCTAATGAAGCATACAGGTGTCCTCCCCGTGTAGGTCATTGCAAGTGGAGCACCTGTGCACATAGTCTGAAGTGCTTGGCTCTTCACTGATAGTGGTATTCCTTGCAGGAGGTCTATTGGCTTGAGCCTCTTGATCTCTTGTAAGCGTCAAAGGAGGGTAGGGTCTCATAGGTATGAATTTCTACTGCATATATTTCTTCTTTATAACAACCATATCGTTGGATAGTGTTCGATAGACAGAAGTAAGAGACTATACTTCTTGTAGCAACTTAGCTTGCACATCAATGACTGGAGGTACCGGTTGGGATGGTGGAGACAGCTATGCTAGTGGTGGAGGCAAGGGTAGTACCGGGTATTGTGGAGTAGGAAGCAGTACTAGGTACTATAGAGGGGATGAGAACCATGATACCTACGGAGTGGGAAAATGCACTTGGGAGTGGAGAATCGAGAAACCATCGATGCGGGATTTGGATTCCATGATGGAAACTGGTATGTGAAAGATGTAGAAGGTGGTTGGGTAGTGGTTATAGGATATTATGACTAAGGAAAATCAAGAAAAATTAGCGTAGGCATCCTAGGCAGAAGTTTACCAATGATAATCAAATCCAGCTCCGCCTTTTGGGCCAACTCATACAAATCAGGGAAAGTATTGATGTTGGAAAACTTGATGATCATACTAATGTTCGAGTTGAAGGATCTAAGGTAATAGTAGGCAACCTGTCCAGCAGTCGATCGAAGTTCGACGGGTACCCTTTGTCAGGACCTTGTAAACCTTACGTTAAAATCCGTTATCTCCTCTTGCAATTGGTGAAAGGATTTAATGAGTCCATAGATCCATAATCTTTGCTGCATTAGTTTACGACCATACAACGACAACTGACCCCACCTAGTGATAGTGCCAGGTGACAAGGATCTATACCAATATAGGAGCTTTTCACGCAGATATAGGTCCAACAACCGAACCATGACACTTTCATTGGTGATGCTATGAAGCACGACCAGGGCAAAAATGTCTTGGATGTGCTCATAGGCTATATTCCTAGTACCATTGTACGTGGGTATGGCCTTCAAGATGATGGTTGGAACCTGATATTGCTCGGCTAGATTGAGATGTCCTATAGAATTCTATGCTAGAAATAGCTCGAGGGCAGCTGACTATTGCTATTGCTACTGTTGGTTTTATTGATTTTGATTTTGGTTCACCATATTTGCATTTGGATTCGGTTGATCAGGTGTCCCAAAAGTAGCTAGTTGTAATTCAGGCTGTACTGGAATGACCTGATGATTTGAAGATTTTGGAGGATTCGGAGGGAAGCTGGTCGCAGTGCTATTTGAAGCTGGATCTTGCTCAACAACCGCAACTTCTTGTGAAGATGCTTCGTCTAGAGAAATACTGGACCCAACTAGCTTTGGATGCTCTTTGAAGGCACTGATATCAAGCTCGTAGTACTTGGGTTATTCCTCCATGTTTCTAACTCTCCATATTATATGCATGAAGGCTTAATGTTCTTAGACCATTCCTCGAGCAATTGAGACGTCAGTGTATTAGTAGAATCACTATATGTTCTGATTTGACAACACTGAAGCGAACATCACTTCTTCAATACTGCTTATGAGGTGGAACATTTTGGGTCCCACCAGGCGTGCCAGAGAAATTATTGATCATAGATCCACCACCAGGAAAGGATTTGGTCTACATATGTGCCCTAGACTTGGACCACAGATTGAAATGCCATAGGGAAGAGATGCCATCCGTGCCAATCTCTGGAGAAGGCCGATTCCTTTTCTAATATACTTGGGGGTTTAGATAAGAGTGCAAGAAAGAGATTAAAACAATATAGAAAGAGATGTAAATGATAAAAAATATCAGTGGGGAAAGAAAAAACAACACAATCACTAACTAATAGCCAAACTCACAACAATCAACATAAAGCATGTAACAGAAACTAATATTGCAATTCTTCCCTATGTATCCTTCAACAAAAATTCCAGATTCACTCAATGTCCAATGCTCTAATCCAGAATGCAGAATTACAACAATAAAAAAAATGAATGAATATAAGCAGAAATACTTGCAGAAGGCAGCATAAAAGCAAGACACAAGAATTAGAGCCAAGGATGCTTTAACATTGATGCAAGAAGTTTGAATACAATAGTTTTCTAGAAATATGTTCCTCCCTTTACAATGAATATCAGAATACCTTATATAGTAGAGTTTTCCCTCCCAATTACATTAAATATCAGATCCTAAAACTGCCGAAGTAGTTGAGATTTGACCCCTAACAACTGTTAGTGTACCTGAAAAATGACTCACCCATGTTTGGAGCGGCTTCGGACTGAACCTTATTCAGCAGAGTATGCTTCATTAATGCAGTTGGTACACCTTGCACTTTGGGGTCTCGTAGGGTCGAGAAATCATGCGTCATTAATACACCTCCTACACCCACCTATCCTACTTTATCTAAGTAAACCTACAACTTTACCGAGATGCACACATTTCGATAAAGTTCCTACCTTCAATTTTCATCTGGTGTTTTCTGTGGGACACGTGTGACGCTAGGAGTCATAGGGTGGAGGAGCAAACTTTGGGTGGCTTTAGATGAACGGGGGGCTAGCCAGTCGCTTGAAAGAAGAGAACTCCCAAGAATCACCCTGAACTGCTACGAATCCTGGGAGTCACTCTAGAATGGAGCAAATTTTAGGAGGAGCTACCCTACTTTGATGACATGACTTCTCCACCTGGTTGGCAATTTGTGAGCAGGTAGGGCAAATCCATAGGTCGTCGGGAAGTAGCTGCTATATAGACACCTAAAACATGTAATGTTTAGGAGAACTACTTACATAGGCATATTAATAGGCCATGTGACTAAACCTTGGACTTTCCACATTTCAAAAGTGGTCCTCACCACTCATATGGGGTATTATAGGCCCATTCAAGCTTAGCCACTATAAACTAGAGTGGCTGGACCTTGGCCGCTCAAGCTTAGAGCGATCAGACCTTAGCCACTGTAGATGACAACGACCAAATATTAGTCACTGCAGACAACTGTGTCTAAGCCATAAAAAGTATTTTGTCGACAAACAAGCCTAATCAGAGGTGGAAGCTACAATTTGTATGCAATAAAGGTGAGTGGGAGTAACTTTACATTTCCCCTTCATGACCAGTTCACATGGAGGACTTGAGTCTGAATTTAGACTTTAGTTAACTGGTCTTTAAACATAGAAAAGATAAAAGCTTCTCATGCTAACATTCACTACGCATGAGGAATTCAATCCTAGGGTTTTGAAAATAGACCTAGGGTTTCACAAACTTTAAAAGGTGTAAGCCTAAGAGCACCAAGGATCCATATACATCCAATTTTTGATACGATTTGATCCAAATGATTCTGTATTAGAGGTTCGATTTTGTCATCACAAATTAAGCATAGTAGGTCATTGAGGAGAGTCTATCGGAGCACCTTGGAGGAGCTATGAAGTGCTATCCGATCAAGGGTTTAACACAAGCAAATCAATCACCATTTCAAAATCATAAACAAGCTTTGATTCATAAACTTGGAGTAAGGAATACAAGTTTCACTTTAGCAGCCGCTATCTTGGTAGTGGCCTACAGGCCTAGCTTAGGGTGTAGACATTAGCTTCATTATTATGTTTTCTTCATATTTTGCATATCATTAGCATAGAATCGCTTTATTCATTCACATTCATAACATTAGTTTCATTTGCACTTACTTTAATTTAAGTATATTCATTGCTAACAACCTCATACGTGGAGGCAATCTCGGACATCTAAGCGTGTGTTGTTGTTTCATTGCTTACAGGGCCACTGGTGCATCTACAACATATAAAGCAAGAGGATACCTCTGGGAAATAGACCCAGAGAAGGAGGCATTTGTAAGCCCTCATACATTTTCATGTGCATCACTGATAAGCCTTTATAAGCACGCCACCCCTTTGCGAGGGTGATATTTATACAATTGATGCCCTCCTTGTGTAAAATCATGTATCAAACGAAGGGTATCCCTTAGAGGAATTTATAAGTAACTGGACTGTGGAAATATCAATACAAGAGCTTTCATTCATTTATTTCTTTACATTCTAGTTGTGTCTTCTTTTACGTCTTTCATTTAAGATGCATGCTTAAAATATTAATAGATTCAATTAAATCACATGTAGGAAAGGTCAGCGGGTTCGGGGCACCGCTTCCCCGAGGTCGCTACAGATGGCGATCACAGTGGGACTTCCATTAATTTTTCATTCTTGACATAAATACTAACTTGGTTTTGTGTGCAGGTTTAGCTGCTCTAATCTACAATAGCCAACAATTAGTCGCTCTGGTCTACAGCAACCAGGAGTCAACCGCTCTGTTCTACAACGACTAGAAATCAGTTGCTCTGGTCGACAACGACCAGAACTGAGGTGCAGTAAAGGTCAAAACATTGATTATCTGAGTTGGATTAAAGGTTGGTACAAATTTTTTGATACTTTATGGTTTTTGTATGCTTCTATTTTTCTAAAAATAGTGAACATTAAGAAATATTTCAATTTGGAAAACTTGAAGAATGAAAGAAGAATGAACTTGCATCTTGCACATCTTATGTTTTCTTTTAAATTTTTCACTAGGCGTTGCTAGGAATAGTGGCTTCTGTCTGTAAAGATCGTCCTAGAATCCAACGTGCCAGGAACTATGTGTTTTTTTCTTGCTTTGGGACCTTTCTAAAGGCCATACTTGCACCTAATAGAGTGCATTCATTAATATCATAATAGCTATGCACCTTTCTAAAATTGAAATGTATTTTGCATTAGGCATATAGGAAAGAGTCATTGCTCCTGTATGATGCATTCTTATTCATGCAAACTTAAAATGAACATCACACACACACACACGCATCATTTAAATATTGGGGAGATGGGTTTCGTCACCAACTCTCAATTCAATTCGGTGACGTTGGCATTCATCTCCTTCCACCAGTTTGCCCCTAGAGCTTCCTAGAAATGGATTGAGGAACTTGCTTATAGTTGTACTAAGTTATTCGTGTTCAAACTGTCTCCCACTATTGGAACCATTAGTTCAGAGTGGAAGAGCTAGGTGAACCCCCCACTGGGATTTAAGTGGTGTACCCTAGTCTCTTTTGAGAAATCATGTTTGGCATGAGTGTTCTTGATTATCACTATGGATGAGTCTCCTCATTATCAATCCAAAGCAAAAAAAGAAATCAAAGAAACAACAAATCATCAAAATACAACAAACAATTAGGGCACACTTAAGTTGATAATCAAGATAAACATTTGCTTGATATTGTTTGGTTATATTTAAGTGCAACACAAAAACTAAAGTCCTAAAACAAAATGGTCAAAATAAGAAGTAAAAGCCCTCGGTCTGATACCGAAGGAGAATCTGAAGCAACTCACACCCTTAGGCAAATTCATAGTAACATTGAAAGACCTACCTGTAATACTGTGAGATGTAGTTTTGTGAGTCTAAGAGGTGATAACTCAACCCTTGGGGGATCTCATCAAGAAACCCCAAATAGGGAGCAACATCATAGAACTACATAACATAAGGAAAAAGAGGCTTCACGACCATCCTCATCAAGGAGACATGAGGAGACCTCAAAGGCCTCCTCTAAACACACAAAAACCTCTCAAAAACATGAGGAGGCCTCAAGAGCTTCCTCCCCACATGGACATAAGAGAGGGTCTAAAACCCATTATTCACATAGGGATGACGAGGATTCCACGCCTCCATCTTCTTAGAGAAAGAAGGTGACCACAAAGCCTTCATCATAAAAAGGACATACAGGGGTTACAACATCCCAACATTCACATGAAACATTTAGAACATATCAACCCATTGAGGGACAGGAAACTAGAGATACATCCAGTCATAGACATCAAATAGATGATATCCTTTGCATAAGAGGAAGGATTCCAATAGACTATGACCTCATTGGGATAAATGGCACCCCATAGAATCAGTCATGGAAAACAAGGCAATTATATGGGTTAGATCGGATTTATTCGAGGCCACCTCCAAAAACCGTAGCTATGGAAAATTTTGCATCTAGAAGCTCACAAATCGTGACTTCTAAACCCCCTTCTTAGATTGGGGGTGCTTCAGGATGATCCCATAGTAAGCATACAAAATTAGATCATAGAGACACTCAACAATACACTGAACAAGTTACACTAGCTAGTAAGATCAAAGACACAACAGAAACCTCTTCGAGGAATCTATGAGTCAAGACCACAAGAACAGGATCAGATAAGCATGAGTCTCCTATGACAGTGCAAATTAATCGCATGTGATGATTAGAGAATGCCTTGCACAAAGATCTAGAGATTGTAGAAGCTCTTGAACATGATAAAAAAAGAGAATGGTTGTTGTGCCAACATGAGCAATGGTTAAGAGAGCAAGCTGAGCAGCTAGCTCATGAAAACCAACAAGAAAATGGTAATTATCATCAAATAAAGAAACGCGTTGACTCACCAATAGAGGGGCACACTAGACAAGAAGGGAACCTATAATAAAACCACCCGCAAAATCATGAGCAAAATCCAACTGGTGGGGAAATGGTAAACCTAATAGATCAGGATCATACACATCCTAAATCCCCTCGTAGGAGGGATAAAAATAGAGTAAATCAAGTGGATAGAGGACTACCTCCATTGCCACAACGAGGGGGCCTACAAGAAGAGGAACTCCTCGCATCAAAGGTATTCCAAGCACTTGCTAAAAATATGAAGTCCTTTGAGAAATAAGAGACGACTAGGAACCAACCAACATTGAGCAAAATACACAACCAACCATTGTGCCCATCAGTTCCTAGCCCTCCCTATCCTAAGCACTTTGATATGCCTAGGCTAGAGAAGTTTAAGGGTGAAGAGGATGCACAAGAGCATGTTGCCAACTTTATCAACACATGTTTTCATCTCAAAGACAATGATGCTCTTATGCTAAGGACATTCATCATGACATTTTTAGGTGCAACCACCCAATGGTTCAACCAATTACCCAAGCATAGCATATCCAAATTTGAACAACTAGTGAATGCTTTCTTGAAGCATTTCTATTTTTTTGCTAAGAGAAAATTAAACCTTTCAAACTTGGAAAATTTGAGACATTATGACGAAATCGTTTGATCTGAGGCGATATCGTCTGATCGGCGATGATATCGTCAAACGGTCAAAACAAACTCTAAAAATGGCGCGAGAAAGGAGGAAACGGGTTAAACGATAGTTTGGGAGCGGTTTTGGAGGTTGAAATTTGAATTTGATTATTTACTAGAGTAATTGTAATTATTAAGGTTTTACTGTGCCAATTTTAGGGTGCTACATTTTGCCCCCTCTTTAGCGAATTTTTCGAAGAAAATGCGTTAAAGATGAGTTCTTCTCGATCTACGAGAAAGCAAAAATTATTTCCATTTTTAGGCGACGATTCTAGGTCTAATCGTTCGACAGCTTACTATGATGCCCCCTCCGTGTTTTTAACCAAATCGAACGTTTTGAGGTAAAAACGTGGAAAAAAAAAAAAAAAAAAAAAAATTAAATGTTGTTAATTGTTTTTCGAATAAAATTAAGAAAAAATAGGGTAAAACCCTAATTAATTGCCCGGAGACTACTTGACGACCTTGTCTCCGACCAGATCACCTGGAGGCCTTGGAGAGATCATCCAGGGTGGGCCGAGGACGGACAGGAGCTGGCTCGCATCAGGTGAGTCTGCTGGCTGAGGATGGAGAGGGGAGAGGTGGAGCTCCAGCGCTACGACCGAGTGTTGCGACAGTTCGGTCTATAGTAGGGGATCCCATCTCTCAGGGATTACGAGTTTTCTTGGACTGTCTGGGATAACACTACAGTTAGCGGGGCTCCAGATATGCAGCAATTCTGAAGTCAGGACGTAGATGATGCCCCCATTCAGCCAGTGGATGGGGACGATGCAGGGGTAGCCGACGACTACGATGCCTGGTACGCAGGCATCCGCCCTCCTCGGATGACGAGGGCTCAGGGTCCGATTCACGCAATTGTGCATCGAATGGGGAGGCGGCACCAGGCGCCCATTGAGGTGGCCCAGGGTCACGGTGGGAGAGAGCAGAGGAGACCACAGGCTTAGCAGAGGCCGCGACAATGAGAGAGGAGGGAGGAGAGACCCCCTTATCCACAGAGAGAGAGGCCACCATCGCCAGATAAGGGCAAGGGTGTTGACACTGGGAAGAGCAGCGAGACAATGACTCTCCGAGCAGAGACAGTTCATCTCCAGGCAGAGGTGCAGACCCTACAAGAGGAGGCTGCATGCCACCAAGCTGAGGTGACACAGCTCAGAGATGAGATTGCACACCTCAGAGCACAGGGCAGAGGGATGAGCACTCGAGAGCTAGCACGGGCTATTGCCTAGATCACATTTTATCAGACACTATACCACCAGATGGTGCCAGAGGAGGAGATATTACCACTACCGGCTACCATCGCGGATCCGATCAGGATTGGGTCGTCAAGGACTTCATCTCGATCCACGACTAGGACTCGCAGTACCACTCATACTGTGATGGGGCCACCCCATCCACCTCAGGGCGAGGGAGGAGATGAGGCTGAGAGCTCGAGGTGTTCTCGAGGCTAGCTACTATAGATTGCACTGCACAGATTGATATATAGTATTTACTATTTTTGATAGAGGATTGAGTATGCCGAGGTACAGATTGTGGCATACCGATTCGGTTTTGATATGATGTATATATTGTTGATATATATATATATATATATATATATATATATATATATATATATATATATATATATATATATATATATATATATATATATATATATATATATATAGATGAGATATTTTTGATCATATGACTTGTCTTATGTGTTTTTATGATGCTTTTAAATGTTTTGATTGATTGATTTGATGATTCATGTAATTACGTCGTTGGAAATATTATGGTTGAAATGTCATGCTTAAAAGATTTAAATGAAAGAATCTGATAGAAAAAATTGGTTGTTTGTGATGTGATGATTTGATAAAAAAAAAGAAAAAGGGACTTTTAACAATAATTTCAAAGGACATTGTCGCTATTATAGACCATTTCATGGAGTCACCGCTCACTCGGTCGTCAAGCTAATCCCAGTATAGAAGTATTGTTAAAAAGTAAAAGAGTGCTTAAGAGACTGTCTTAAGAATTTGGTGCAATGGTGCAAATGATGATGATGATGGTTTGTTTTCAGAGTTTCATAAAAATAGTATGCATGAAATAATGTTCAAATGATTTTTGCTAGGCATAAATTCCTAAGTGTGATAAATTTTTTGGATAATTCCCTAGGAATTATACCATCATTGCAAAATTGAAGGTTGACATAATGACATGGAATAGTGATAATGTTTGTTTGTTTTAAAGCATAATTGTATAACATAATGATTTAAGTCATGATTTTTATGATTTTTAAATGAATGGGGAATAAAATTGGTACAATGGTTTGCGCTAGGCATAGAATATGTAGGTATAGACTTATACCATCATCGCGAAAATCAAAGAAGAAAATAGATTGTTTTATTGCATGGTTGATTTTTAATTTTTGAAAATATGAAGATGAGGACTTGCGCTAGGCATAAAATTTCAATTTTGGTTTTGGAACTATACCATCATCGTGAAAGTCGACATATATATATATATATATATATATATATATATATATAAATATATATATATATATATATATATATATATATATATATATATATATATATATATATGTTTTGATTGTATGGTTTTGAAAGAAATTTTGATTTTTCTATTATGCATGTAGTTGTGTTTAGACTAAACAACTGTACTTTAAAGAAAAAAATGAATTATTCTAGACAATTTGCAAAAAAATATTTCAAAGTATCTTAAAGACAAAAGCTAGATTTATAAGGAATCCCATGTGCATATGTGAGTTCATTTCCAATCTTGATTTATCATAATGATACACAAAATCTCTCAAATACAAAATGTGTGTGCAATTGCTATGTTCGTTTACCGCTTTTGAGCAAGATAATATGATACAAGTGATTTGAATGAACCAAATAAGTGTTCATTAACCATGATGTAGATGCATATAACCATACTAGACTACTATGTCAGTCGGATTATCAAGAGCTAGCTGATCCATAAGCAGACATAGGTCTGTACAAAAGAAGGTCGCTAATGTGACAGACATATCGCCACGCTAGGAGTTACCCAAGGCCAAGTAGGTTGGGCACAAACCACCTGTTATGGGGCTTACCTCACAGTTTTCAAATAATTGAGAATTCCAGGGATTCAAGCTCATCAACCCTTCTTTTCTTTTCAAAGGGTAGGGAAAGGGATTTTATTGCTTTTGCTTTTGCTTTCGTTTGCTTTCTTTTGTATTTTTGCTTGATAATGCTGTAATGATATAAAATAATATTTTTCTTTTTCTCTTTTTCTTGAACTTTGCTTTTTCTTTTTGTTCTATGCTAGGGATACTTGCTCGGATTAGCTGTAGAGCAAGGGATTTTTATTCTGGGTAGGGGTGAGCTTTTCCTTTTGCCAATTCTCAAATATTCTAGACCATGTGCATGATAGGATAGCAGGGGAAACTTTTCGCTCAAGAAACCACTTCTACTATGTAGCATAGCATGGATATTACAAATATAATCATTTTATTATGAAAGGATGTGCTTGGTTTAAGTAAATAACAAGATCAATTCTCTGTGCTCAAACTTTATTTAATTTAATTTTGTGGACTTTGATATAAGAGAGATTAGTAATCATGTCAGATAAAAAAATCAAGATATTTATTTTTGTGAATGTGAAAGTGCGGGATTCCAAATAAATGCTAATTTATCCAAAATAATTTGAAACATATAACTGCAACATTTGTAAGAAGATATATATATAAATACTTTTTGAGAAGTTTTGAGAATGTTGACTCTCTCTTTCTTCTTTATGTTGTTTTGGTTTTGAAAGAGTCAATAATATTGTTGTTTTTATTTATTTATTATTATTTTTTGTTTTTGAAAGAATTAACAAGTGCCATAAATAAATACAAGAAGTAGTTTTGAATATTTTGATGATTATGAATGTTTTTGGTGTTTTTGAATTTATAAATTGAAAGAAATACAAGATAGTGATTTTGAAATATTTTAAACAAATATATACAAGGATGAAATGACCAAATTTATACATAGTAACGTTTAAGATGCAAAATGTTCATGGGTTCTTTAAGTTATTTACCATCTAAGGTAGATAATTTGTATGCTCCCGATTCAAATTTAGCAGTGATAATGTATGGTCCAAGCCAGTTGGGCTCAAATTTACCTTTAAGGTCCTTAGTTGCATTAGTATTTTTTTGATTTTATTTTAAAACAAGGTCACCGATCTCAAAGGATTGATGAACTTTTTTAGCATATGATATTTTAAGCTTGTTTTGGTAGGCACGGAGATGCTCCAAAGCATTGATGCATTTTTCATCTAGGAGTTCCAGCTGATCGAGTCTGCCAACTCGATATTCATCTCCTACTTCGGTATCTTGAAGTAGTAGAGGCAAAGAAGGAACTTCTAATTCAAAGGGAAAAATGACTTCAGCACCATAAACCAAAACAAAAGGTGAAGTTCCAAGGGGGGTTCGAACACTAGTTCGATAGGACCACAAGGTCGGATATAACCGAATGTGCCGATATGCGGCGCTTTATTAACCAATATTTTGAGAATTTTGATTAAGGTTTTGTTAGATGCTTCTGCTTGACCATTACCTTGAGGATAATAGGGAGTGGACCAGCGATGTTGAATCTTATATTTTTGGCATAATTTTTTAACATCTTTATTTTTGAAACAAGTTCCATTATCAGAGATGAGATTTGCAAGAATTTTGAACCTACAAATGATTTGATTAAAAATAAATTTAGAGACTTGTGTGCCAGTGTAGGAAGCTAAAGGCATAGCTTCAACCCACTTCGTGAAATACTCGGTGGCGGTTATGATGAATTTGTGTCCATCAGATGACACAGGATTGATTTTGCCAATAATATCTAAACCCCATTTTGAAAAGGGCCAAGGAGATGAAATAGCCTGCAGTTCTTGTGTAGGCACATGGACAAGGTCAGCATGTTTCTGGCACTTGTCGCAATGGCGCACATAATCATGTGCATAATTCTCCATGGTAGGCCAAAAGTATCCTATCCTAAGGAGCTTTTTAGCAATGACACTACCACTGAAGTGTCCTCCACAAGATCCATCGTGGGCTTCACTCAAGGCTGATTTGGATTCTTTTAAATTCAAACATCTTAATAGGATACCTTCAAAATATCTCCTATATAAAGTATTTCCAATTATTACAAATCGACTTGCTCGTCTACGTAATAATCGACGCTGGTTTCTATTAGAATTGGCAAGGAAAGTCCTATTTTGGAGAAAATCAAATATATCCGTATACCAAGGTTCAGGAGTAGTTTCATTGATTAGAAACACATCCAAAGGTTCTAAGCATGACTTATTTGAAGCGGGTTCCTGGATTCAATGAATAATTATGGTGGCATATTCTTCATCTAACTCCAAGGGCAGGAGAGATGCAACTGCGGCCATAGCATCAGCTACATAGTTGCAAGTTCAAGGAATAGCTTCCAAGGTAACTTGATCAAATAGAGACATTAATTGTAAAACATAGGCTTTATATGGGTGCAATTTATCATCTCTGGTCTGATAAACTTCATTAATTTGGTTTATAACAAGTTGAGAATCACCAAAAACTAACAAATGTTTAATTTTTAGCACCAAGGCAGCTCGTAATCCAAGGATTAGAGCTTCATATTCAGCAGTATTGTTGGTGCAAGCAAATGTTAATTTGAAGGACGAGAGGAATAAGATGTTTTTGCGGGGATATTAAAATAATACCCGCACCAACCCCACTCATGCATCGGGCTCCATCAAAGTATAAGGACCATTGTTCAATATGGTCTGCCTCTAATTGAAGGCATTCATCAGGAAACTCAATGATGAGGGGATGGGTAGACTCTAAGGGTGCATCAGCTAATTGATCTTCTATGATTTGACCCTTAACAGACTTCTGTCCTATGAAAATGAGGTCAAACTCGCTTAGAGCAAGAACCCACTTGGCTATGCGACCCGATAAATAAGGTCGACTCATGAGATACCTTAAGGGATCATATTTAGCAATGACATAAGTTTTCTAACTAAGCATATAATGGCATAATTTTTGCGTAGCAAACATGACTGCTAGACATAGTTTTTCTAATGTTGTGTAGCGGGTTTCATAACTAACGAAGGTTTGACTAATATAATAATTAGCATGTTCTCTCTTCGCATCATCAAGCTGAGCTAACATAGCTCCTAAGGTAGAATCTGAAGCTAAAATATACAGGAGAAATGGGCGATCAGGTCTAGGCGGTGGAAGCACAGGTGGGTTAAGGAGGTATTGTTTGAGAAGTTCAAAAGCTTCTTTACATTCGTTGTCCCAATTAAAAGGGACATCCTTCTTAAGAGTTTTAAGAAAGGGACCAGTTTTGTCCACCAGCTTATCGATGAAGCGACGAATGGCTTGAAGCTTACCTTGTAAACTTCATAACTCAGATATATTAGTAGGTGCAGGCATATCAGTGATAGCCACAATCTTGAGAGGGTTGATTTCGATACCACGTAAAGAAACTAAAACCCCTAATAGTTTACCAAACTTAATTTCGAATATGCATTTGGCTAGATTTAATTGAATAAGATATTCTCGTAATCGATTAAAAACTTTTCTCAAATCATCTAAATGATTATCTTCATTAATAGAGCAAGCTATAATATCATCTACATAATCATGTAGGATATCATGCATCATATCATGAAAAATATAAGTCATAGCTCGTTGATAGGTTGCACCTACGTTATTTAAGCCAAATGGCATCACTTTCCAACAAAAGGTACCCCAAGGGGTAATAAAGGTTTTTTTAGCCTGATCTTCAGGAGCTATCCTGATCTGATTATAACCGGAGAATCCATCCATTAAGGACATCATCTCACTCCCGAAAGTAAATTCAATGATTTGATCCATGTTTGGAAGAGGAAAATCATCTTTAGGGCATGCAGCATTAATATCTCTAAAATTTGTGCAAACCCTAACTATGGTGGCTTCTTTCTTGGTAACTGGAACTACATTTGAGATCCATTCAGCATAATCAATAGCTTGTATAAAAACAACATTCAGGAGTTTTTCTAACTCCCCTTTGACTAGCAAGGCCACTTTGGGATGCATTTTTCTAAGTTTTTGTTTAACAGGTTTAGCATCCGGATGGACCACTAGGTGATGCATGACTACAGAAGGGTCTAGACCTGGCATATCTTCATATGTCCAAGCAAAGACATCTTCATATTATTTAAGGAATGCAATGTATTGCTCTTGTTTTTCTTGACTTAATTCTGATCCAATATTGATTATGTGAGGACTATCCTCAATTCCAATATTAATTTTAATGACGTTTTCTACCTCCATGTGTAGATCTCTTTCAAAGTTAGGTGGGGCGGGTGAAACGCCCAATTATTGTAATTCTTGTAAGGTTAAGTTGGATAATTCATCTTGAGGTTTAGTGGTCTCAAGTTGGGCTATAGTTGGTATAGAACCATCAAAATAAAATCCATTGTGTAACATCTCTTCAACGGAGACATCGTGGAAGATATCTCCTTCCAACTCCTCATCGGAGTCAACAATCATTTCAGGGTAAGCTATGGATAGCATGTTACATGTAAATGGCTGATTTTTTAGAGGCAAATCATCACGCCTATCCAAATAATCTTGATAACATATGAGTTGATCATCATCTTCAAATGAAAGGGTTGACCCTTACTAGGAAATAGGCCCACACCACAGGCAAGGGGCCACGGTTCTACCTCGAAAGGTTCTTTCATGCCATTTTGGAAAGGTCCCAAGCCTTTCCCTTCATATCCCATTTTAAGCATTATGGGTTTAGCTTTAATATATTCATTGGTAAAATAACATCGAGCATATCCCTCATGATGAGTTTTGATATTCCGAGGGATTCTTCCCGACCATATCCTTTATAAATGAAGGCACAACTCCCGACTTGGTAAATACTTCCCATAGGTTGTGGGAGGCCCAAAGTACGAGGAGATGGCGGCAAGTTATTTAAAAGAATTGAATCTTGCGTGAAAGCATTTATTTTTTTTGATATTAAGATTGTGGATAAATCCGGTAAAAGTTCATCAGAAAGAGCATAAGATGTAGAAGGATCATTCCCTATATCTTTAGATGTGGAAGGTATGATAGATGTTGATAATGTGGAAGTGTTAAGAGATGGGTCTATAGGTTTTGAAATTATAGGGATAGAACATGAAGGATTGGTTGTAGATTGAAGATCTTTTTGAGGTTCTAGAGTGGTTTGTTTAGAAGATTGTTGATCTATATATGAGGATGAAATTAATGGAGGGGAAATAGGTGAAGCTATGGGTGTGTGTTTCACGGTTTTAGATGAAAAATAAGAATTAGGATGTGTGGATGACAGAGCAGGGCAAAATTGCACTCCAACAGGTTCTGCCAAAGCACACATATCAAAGGGTCTAGGATCACCGTGGATAGTGACCAAATGATTTTTAAATTCGAATTTAACACATTGGTGTAAAGTTGATGGGACGACCCGCATTGCATTGATCCAAGGACGACCCAAGAGTATATTGTACGATGCGGGGCAATGTACAATAAACATGGTGGTACCTAGAGTTCGAGGACCAACTTGCAATGGGATGGTAATAACTCCACACGTTTCTTGTGTTTCGCCATTGAAAGCTTTGATAATCATGTCAGTTTTCTTCATTTCATCACTTCTAAAGCCAAATCGTTGGTAGAAGTCAAAAGTGCAAATGTTTAGAGATGAACCATTATCAATCAGGACTCGTTTAATAGCTACATCTCCAATTAGGGCAGTAATATATAAGGGAATATCCTTATGTAAACTGTGTTGTGGGATATCTTTATCTCGGAAGTCAATACAATCAACTTATCGAGTGATGATAGTATTGGCCATGGCTTCAGGTTGAATATTTTGAGGTACCATCATTTGGCTTAATGTAAGCATCAACTCATCCCTATGGGTAGGATAAGATCTTAATAAATCCAAAAGGGAAATTCTGGCTGTAGTATTGGATAATTACTCATTAATATTGTAAGGGGGTTTAAGTTGAACATTGGAAGCATGATTCACTTTATTGGGATTTTTTAAAACAAATGGAGCTGATCCATCATTCTGGTTTAGTTCTTGTTGAGAATTTTGATCCTGTTGTCAGGTAACGACTCCAATGGTACCTACAATGTTATATTGAAGATGCTGAACTGGTCTCGGTTGAGCGTTTATGGCTTGTTCATTTGGGAGGAATTAATTAGAAGAAGGTCGAGTAGTAACTCTTCTAGGAAATGGTTCTTCTGGAACCATAACATCTGTGATGGGTTGAATAGGATCTGATTTGTTTTCAGAACTATTTGATTGGTTTGAAGTGATGTCCATTTCACTTTCAGTATCTGATTCTATATCACTAGGATCTGGAGTTTGAATATTATGCAGGGGCCTGGTCGTAACCATGGATAAAGTTGTGTCAAATATTTGAGGATCATGATTAAGTAAATGTCCACTAATAGTTCCTACATATCGGGTAGGAGGAGGAACATTATGATGTTCGATTTGATTGGCCACCTCTTTACCATGTCTTGGTAAAGGGTGTTGAAATATGTCTAATGATTGATTAGCATTTTGATTTTGATTTTGGGGAATGTTCTTTTGAGGATTATTAGGAGCATTTTGTTTAGGTTGGAAGGCTTGCACCTCCATTTCATTATTATCAATTAGATCCTGTATTTTATGTTTCAACCTTTTACAAGCGTTGGTAGAGTGTCTAGGCCCTCTATGGAAATCACAGTGTAAGTCAGCTCTGTATCCGGGTATAGTTGGATCAGGTTCTCGGATAGCTGGTAATTGGATCAAACCTCTTTCAAGTAATTGAGGTAAAATAGTTGATAACGGTTGATTCAATATAGTAAATTCTCGAGGAGGTTTATCAGGCGGTTTCAATATAAATTTTTTTGTTGTTTTCGTTGCATTGATATTAGCAACATTTTTGCTGTCAGTGACTCCGTCACCTACGACTTGCTTGTTTTTATATTGATTTCTAGATGTTTTCTCATCATCTTTCTTCCTAAGTTGGCCTCTCCTAATGAGGGCATCTTCTACTCTTCGAGCTAAATCTATAGCCTGATTGAAGGTAGTTAAAGTAGCAGTTGATAACTCATAAGATATTTGTTCTTGCAAATTATTAATAAAAATATCCAAAATTTCCCTATAAGGTAGCACAAAGTGCAATTTTCCTATCAACTGCCTCCATCTAGCTAAGAAATCGGCAAAACATTCATCCTTGTCTTGTTTTAAGTTGTATAAATCTTTAATGGTTACATGCCTCTCGATGTAGGCACTAAATTGATGGACAAAAGATTCAACTTGTTTCTTCAAAGTTTCTCAAAGAATGAGTGGGCAATTGATAGTACCACTCTAATGCCATTCCACCTAAACTTTTCGGGAACATTTTTAGTAATAGCAAGTCATCATGTGATATATCATGACATGCTATCCTAAACATGCGAAGATGCTCTATGGGATCTTTGGTTCCTTTATATATAGGCAGGATGGGCATGGGAAAATGCTTAGGGTACGATTGTGCTACAACTATGGGATCCAAAGGTTGACTACATATCTCTCAATAATTGTACGAGGGACGGTAGGGATCTATCTGGTCCATACGTGAAGCTAACTGTTTCACCATGGCTTCCAGATTACTAGTTTGCCCACCATATTGGTTCGGTAGGGCATTGATATGGGATTTGTAAGCATATGATGGAGGGACATGAAGATTAGATGCTATATTGCTATTGTGTAAATTGTTGGTAGGAAAGGTGTTATGAAGGAATTTTGAAGTTGTATTATGTTGTATTCAGATTGTTGAAAATTGGTGTTTGGCTTCATTTTAGGTTTTTATTTACTTGAAGCATATTGATAAATAGTTTGGCGAAGTAAAGCAGTTGAAGGAAGTTTTCTTTTGTGTGGGAATGGTTTTAGGCTCAATAACAGGTTCCTTAGGAGGTTGGGTAACTCCGTTGTTTTGGCATGTTCCGAATCATAGTGACCATATCTCTATTGGATGGTCCAACCTTATCACTTTCTTGATCAATGAAAGACAAGGTATTAGTGTGCACATCAAACATATGTTCCATGGCTGCTTGAGTGTCACTAATTTGCTCTTTATCAATACGAACTGCCATATTAAGAGCGCCAATGTTATTATTGAAAAATTTCCAAAAATGATCTAAATTGTTAAAAGCAATAGTTCCATCTAGAGCTACTCTAGGGGATGAGGGTCCATCCTCTTTAACATTTTCTTCTTGTTCATTGTCTTCACCTAGGTCATCTTCTGGTTGATCTAGAGTTTCTCCTTCCGAAATTGGATCCTCAAGAAGGAGATTTGGGTTTCTAGTTTTATCTTCTAACCAATCTTCTTCTTCTCCTTCAGTTTGTTTACCATTCCTAAGTTTAGGCATTGTACTTAATTTAGGTTTCAACAAAATATATATATATATATATATATATATATATATATATATATGCAACAAGCTTAAGACGTATATATTAATTATATACCTACTACAATATTTAAAATGAAAGGTTTTGGTTTTTCTTATGTTTTTTAGTTTTTTTTGTTTTCAAAAGGTTTTAAATGTATTCACGTCGTGTTCACCAAAATGTATCGCTCCAAATTTTTCACAACCTTACCTTCAGGCTATAGGATCCATGCCCGAAAGGGGGATGTGAAAAGGATGGCACGGTACCTCGAACTGAGAGGCCTTGCGAAGGTCCCGCCTCTCGGGGGAGGTGTAGTATGGTGATTTTTCGACGGATGGTGGGTTCACCAGGAAACGTTTAGTGGCAGTTTCCATGCCTAGGTTGGGAATGTGTTTGATGTGTTCAGTTTTAGCTTTAATCATCCAAGTCCTAAGGTTTGGCCAAAATGCGTCTAAGCTATTCTATATGAAATGCAGATTTAAATGAAGACAGAACAGATTTGGACGAGAAAACAGAAAGAACAAGATGGATTAAAGACCCATACCTGATCCAGATGTTTGATGAAGGTTCTAATTTTTGAAGTAGTCAGGATCGTCTGGAATTCGACAAGATCGTCTCCTATCTGACAGGATCATTTGCGATCTGACAAATTCGTTAGAGACCTGCAAACAAAAAAATAGATGCAAAATACAGAGAATGCAACTATGATAACAGAGGGTAATGATATAAAATGATAGTAAAAACATTAAAATGATAATAATAAGCAAAAACATGAATGCATTATATCGATCAAATGACAATTTATGCTTTTATTATGCATTAAATCTACATGGGTGAACTCCAAGATGCAGAATAATAAAGAATAACCATAGAATTAACTAAATGCAAAATAATACAATAGAAAAAGGATGAAGAAATGCAAACTCTAGGCACTGATTGCCCCCAATGTGAACTGCAATCGAAATCGTCTCGAATTGGGTCGAGATTGTCCGAGATTGTATGAGATCGTCTGAGACGAACTGAGCTTGCTCTGGCTAAAACACAATGAAGTTCCTACAGACAAACTTGAAAAAATGCGAATGCAAACAGTGATTTAAGATGGTCTAGTGCGTGTAGAATTCAAGTTACAAGGAATTTCAGCCAGGGGGATGCTAAGGGGAGGGCCTAGGATTAAATAGGCTTAGGAGGGAGGTTAGGAGGTTGGAGATCATCCCTATTTGGGAGATCTCCAATGGGGAGGGTCTCTAACGGTGTAGACACACTTCTGCCCTGATTAGAGACGCCGTTGGAACAGAGACTAATTGTGAAAAATTAGTTTTGGGACAAGATCGTCTGGACGTCCTAGCCTAGACGAAATCGTCCAATCTGAGGCGATATCGTCTGATCGGCGACGTTATCGTCAAATGGTCAAAACAAACTCTAAAAATGATGCGAGAAAGGAGGAAACAGGTTAAACGACAGTTTGGGAGAGGGTTAAACGGCTATTTGGGAGCGGTTTTGGAGGTTGAAATTTGAATTTGATTATTTACTAGAGTAATTGTAATTATTAAGGTTTTATTGTGCCAATTTTAGGGTGCTACACCTACCCACGGGTGTGTTGGAATAGTTGAAATTATCAATATAGCAACCAAGAGTAGATGGTATGGTCAACCAAAAACCTCCTGCAGCTCCCATTAATGTCCTAGCTGCACCTAGGCAGAGGCAGGGATAAAACAACCTTCCAAGTCCACCAACCTGACCTGTGGTGACTATTTGGAGTAGAATTGAGCAAAACTTACAAATGACTCCAACTAAGATATCCATCTATGAGCTCATACAACAGTCCCCAAAGCACAAGGAGATATTGAAGGAGATTTTAAGGACAACTAAGCTCCAACCACAAGATCCTAATGCATTCACCCATTTTGTGGAACAAGTACAAGAATGCCAAGAACCTGTAATCCAATTCTATGATTATGAGATTAATACAGTACCCACTGCCTTACCAGACCCTCCACTACACATTGTGGAATCAGTCAATGATCTACCTTTTAAGAGAGTCTTGTTTGATACAAGTTCGTCAATCAACATCATTACAACAACAACAATAGAGGACCTTAAGATCCCCAAGTCTCATATCATTTTGGGAGCCTACACATTTAGGGCTTTCAATGATACCTTATGCAATACTGTGGGAATGATAGTCTTACCTATCAAGGTGGGGTATAAGACCATCCTTGTGATGTGTCATGTCTTGGAAGAGGCCATGTAATACAACATCCTCTTAGGGTGACCTTGGATAAGGGACATGAAGTGTGTTCCTTCGATCTTACATCAATGTGTTAAGTATGTGCATGATAACAAAGTCTACATGGTGTTGGCTGATGAGGAGCCATTAAAATATGTCCATTAGGTTGATTTTATAGGAGAGTTTGTGATTCCTTCTACCCACTTGTATGTAGGAACTTCATCTCTAGCTATGCAACTTAATGATAAGATCAAAGGGGTACAAAAAGACCCATCTACATCAACACCTCATCTAACGTACAACATGACTAATGCTTATAAGAAACCACAATGTCTAAGCAAAAGACAATCAAAAGCTAAAAGCATCCATGGGGAAGAAAGGAAGCTCAAGGAAGTTCTAATCATAGCCATTAAGAAAGTTCCAAGTCCCATGGAATAAGAAGATCTCCAAGATCAAGTCGAAGACAATGACTACCACCCCGCTTCACCAGTGTCATCCGTGGGGTCATCCACCTCGTATACGACTATACACTTGGAAAGTATAGGGATAGGAGAATACCTCGTGCCGAATATAACATTCACACCCATCATAGAGTTTGCACAAGACATGGGATGACCAAAAGACTTAAGACCACTAGTGGGAATAGTGGTTCCTCTTGGAATCCCTCCCAACCAGACAAAATTTGTCCATGCTGGACTAGACTGTGCCCATAAGTCTACTAAAGAAGAAGAGGACAATTATGAATTATTCATTGTTAATGTTAATTACCTCTCTAATCTAGAGTTTGCTCTAATCTACTTTGAACGTTGCCATTGGCATGGTTACGGTATTGGTATATATGAGCAGGGATGGAGGCGGCCATTTGAGTCGCAATACCAGCTTCCCACTGATAGGTTTGGGATAGGCTATCACATCAGAGGTCAATATGACTCTCTAGAAGTAGCCTTGGATAGATTGAGCTTGGGGTTAGGAGAAGACATCGATTTTATTCCTTATCACCCACCAAGTTCAAGACTTATGAGCAAGAGGTAAGTGGTCGAGGTGAATGTACCACCACCCAAAATTTATCATCCAAGACTCTTAATTGATGCCATCCCAATAGGATACAACTTGTGGTATGAAGAGCAAGAAGAAAATGGATATGTAGCAAGTGATGATGAAGCACAATAGGGCTTGGCCTATCATAAACCTCGCTATATACAAAGCTTTACTTGGTCCATCCACAACGAGAGTGGATACATATCAGATGAGAATGGCTATGAGTCAGAGGACTTAATAGAGAGAGCCTATCTAGGATCAAGGAATTTGCCCCAAAGCTTGGGGTAAGATACTAATGCAAATGGCTTCTTTATAAGTGATTAAGAGTATGAAGATGAGACAAAAATGACCTATTTAGGGCCAAGACATGAGCCTCTCATCTTGGGGCTACATACCAATGCTAACAATTTTTGGATAAGTGACAATGACTTTGAATATGAAACTAAGATGGCCTATCTAGGGCCTCACCATTTGCATCAAGTCAATGCATTAGTTGAGAGAGAGGTAACACTTCATGCCATAGACCTTGATTTACGGTTTCTAGGAAGACCTATTGACTTAGCTGCCATTCACCAGATGGTCAATCCCCCTCTGCCTACATTTAGAGAGTTGTTAGAGCCCAATGATCCTATTATCTAGCCTGCTCATAGGTTAGATCCAGAGATTCCTTTTCTTCAAGAGCCTCATTGTGAGTATAGAAGGGGAACCTCTGAGGCAAGATTCCACCCATGTGGTCCTAGAGATTTCATTCCATCCATCAATACAATCTCCATTGATTTGACCACTCCACTTCATAACCCAACATATCCCACTAAACTATTATGTATTGATACAGAGGTTATTAATTGGGATCATGCTGATTCACCCATAGAGCCTGAGGATCTTTTCTCTAATGAAGAGACATTACAACCATTCCATTTTGTAGCAGGGTGTGCATATGGTGTGTTCCATGCTGGTTTGGATCTTAAGTCAATAAGACCTGTAAATCCTATCGATGACATTCACTTGATACCCACACCCCATCAGTTGGAGGATGGGTCGCATATGGCTATAGAAATTACTTTTGAGGTGGACATCAGTGATGATCCTACTCAATCAAATAAATTCAAGTTTGGAGAAAGTCTATCTCTAGAGGAACAAGCCATCATAATCCCTCTCCTTAAAGAGAGGACAAATATTTTTTCTTGGACTTACAAAGACATGCCAAGAATTGATCCAAAGTTAGTGGTTCACAACCTCTCATTGGATCCCCTAAAGAATTCAATCAAGCAAAAGTTGAGGAAAATGCATCCAACCATCGCTTTGATGGTGAATAACGAGTTGCAAAAACTATTAGATGCGATTTTTATAGTTCCCATCGACTATCTTGAATGGGTATCGAACATGTTTCTCATGGGAAAACCTGAAGGAAGAGTGTGCATTTGCACATATTTCAAAGACTTGAATAGGGAAACTCCAAAGGATTCATTCCCATTGCCAAACATAGATGCTCTTTTTGATGCCACCGTAGGTCATGAGATGCTCTCCCTAATGGATGATTTTTTTGGATACAATAAAATCTGGATTAAACCTGAAGACCAGCATAAGACTACTTTCATTACTCCATGGGGAAATTTCTATTACAAAGTGATGCCATTTGGCCTAAATAATGCTGGTGCCACATACCAACGGGCCATGACATACATATTCCATGATTACATGCACAAAATATTGGAAGACTACATGGATGACTTTCTAGCCAAATATTTAGTGCGATAAGAGCATGCTCAAGTCCTTACAAAGGTCTTCGATCGCCTCATAGAGCACAATGTCAGATTGAATCCTAAGAAGTGCGTGTTTGGCATAACTTTTGGTAAGCTCTTAGGATTCATCATTTCAAAGAGAGGCATCGAAGTCGATCCTGCAAAAGTAAAGGCTATACTGGAAATGGCCGCCCCTACCAATATTAGGGAGTTGAGAAGCCTACAAGGCAAGGTAGCATCCATCAAATGGTTCATCACTCAATTATCAGACAAGTGTTGACCCATGAACCAATTGCTACGCAAGGATATCCCATTTCATTGGGATGAAGAGTGCCAACAAGCCTTTGTAGAGATCAAAATATACCTGGCAACACTGCCAGTATTGGCTCCACCAAGGCCAGACATACCATTCTTGCTATACATATCGGCTACTAATTTTGCTTTGGGCACCATGTTAGCCCAAAAGAATGTGCAAAACAAAGAGCAAGCCGTATATTACATTAGTCGCACCTTGGTGAGTTACAAGCTGGGATATGCGTACGTAGAAAATTTATGCTTAGAAGTGGTCTTTGCAACCAAAAAGTTGTGACACTACATGTTGAGCCATACGACCTACATTATATCCAAACAAAATCCTTTGTAGTACATGATGAACAAGACATATCACAATACACGTACGACAAAGTGGATCATGCTATTGACAGAATTTGATCTAGATTTCATAAGCCAAAAGTCCATCAAGGGATAAGTCATAGCAGATCAATTAGCAGAGGCACCTCTTTAGGAGAGCAAGCCTCTCACCATAGAGTTGCCTGATGATGCAGTATTCGTATTATCAGACCCGTCAAAACTCGAAGAACCTGAGAAAGAAAGAGACATGGCATTGTTCTTCGATGGTTTAAAATGCGAGCAAGGGGGTGAAAAAGGGATAGTATTTATCACACCACAGGGTGCTCTGTTGCCCTTATCATTCAAACTAGACTTCCCTTGCACAAAAAACAACACAGAGTATGAGGCCCTAATCTTGGGACTTTAGACAATCGTAGCAATGGGCATTAAAATATTGAACATCTTTGGTGAATCCTTGCTCATAGTAAACCAAGTCAAAGGCCTATTCCAATGCAGGTGCCCACTCCTGAAAGCTTATAAGGAACTTGTTGACACTTATCTAGCCCGACTAGAATGGTATGACATCGAGGCAATCCCTCGTACGTTGAATAGATTCACAGACACCATGGCATCTTTGGGATCCTTAATCCCTCAAAATTCATCTGTTGATTTCACAACCGTTCATGTGAAAGTGCTCGTATTTTTAGCAATACAACGTGAGGTTATTGACAACCTAGAGTCAATCAACATGATCCAGAGTGAACCAAATCAGGATTGGTCCTTCAAAGTTAGAGCTTTCTTGCAAATGGCCCCTTGGGAATATTTGATATCTCAAGGTCCTATGGAGTGTGGAACAACCATTCATCACAGGATTGTTTCCCAATCTGTGTTCACAAATGCTGGATCACAAGAAGAACATGTCATTTTATCCATAGAAGTTATGGCTTATCAGGATTGGCTATCCCAATTGCGGGACTTCCTAAAGCTTGGAATGGTACCGCAAGGCTTATCGCATGCTGAAATATAAACATTTAAACAGAAGGTGACAAAATACATTTTTCTAGGAGAGATCCTTTATAGACGAGGCTATGATGGAGTGCTCCTTCATTGTCTTGAGCCCTAGGAAGCATCCTGGGCAATTTTGCAAGCTCATGATGGTACGTGTGGTAGCCACTTCAGTGGCATGGCCATCGTTAAGCGCATCTTGAGAATGGGTTACTATTGGCCCACTATGGAAAAATATTGTTGTGAGTATGTCAAGAGATGCGTCAAGTGTCAACATCATGCAAACCTCACGCACTTGCCATCACAAGCCTTGCAACCCATCTAGGCAGCATGGCCCTTCTCATAGTGGGGACTAGACTTGATTGGGAAAATCTCTCCCCCATCTTCAGGCTGACACACATTCATCATAACGACCATAGAGTATTTCACCAAATGGGTCGAAGCGATCCCCTTAACATCGACAACTAGACCAAGGATTGTGGAGTTTATACTCCACAATATCATAAGTCATTTTGGGGTCCCTTCGAAGATAATATCGGATAATGGACCATCTTTCAAGAACAAAAATATGCATGCTTTAATGAACAAATACCATATTCAACACAATTTTTCAACACCATATTATCCACAAGCAAATGGGCAAGCAGAAGCCTCAAACAAGACCATTATCTCCATCTTGAGGAATATGGTGAAAGATAATCATAAGGATTGGCACTTGCAATTGCCTCTCGCATTATGGGCATACAGGACTAGTGTGCGGATGCCCACTAGGGCAACATCATTTTCACTTGTATATGGCACTGAGGCCATCATGCCCTTAGAATTGGAAATTCCAACCTTGAGAGTAGCCTTGAAAGATTTCATAGATGATGACACCGCACGACAAGGCCACCTTGATCAGCTAACGCTTCTCGATGAACGCCGAGTCAATGCCTTGGAGCATCTACGAGTTTATCAGAACCACCTTGCACGAGCATACAATAGTAAAGTCCATATGAGGGAATTCAAAGTTGGGGATCTTGTGCTCAAAGAAAACCAGCAGAACTCAAACCTACCGCCGCACTTGCGAGACAAATTTATGGTAAATTGGATAGGCCCCTACATAATTTCAGAAAGGGTTGGACCTGGAGCATATCGCCTTACATCATTGGATGGGGTTGAAGAGCCTGAACCTCTCAACATCATTCATTTGAAGGTGTTTCATTCATAAAATCAAAAACATTCAAATATTCATAAAATAAAAAACATTCAAATATTCATAAAATCAAAAACATTCAAATATTCATAAAATCAAAAACATTCAAATATTCATAAAATCAAAAACATGGTCACTTAAATCATAAAAGGCTCCAAAGGCATCTTTAAGCCCTTTGGTCAAATCAATCAAAAGGCTCCAAAGGTATCTTAAAAGCCCTTTGGTCAAATCATAAAAGGCTCCAAAGGCATCTCTAAGCCCTTTGGTCAAATCATAAAAGCTCCAAAGACATCTTTAAGCCCTTTGGTCAAATCAATCATAAAAGGCTCCAAAGGCATCTTTAAGCCCTTTGGTCAAATCATAAAAGGCTCCAAAGGCATATTTAAGCCCTTTGGTCAAATCAATCATAAAAGGCTCCAAAGGCATCTTTAAGCCCTTTGGTCAAATCAATCATAAAAAGCTCCAAAGGTATCTTTAAGCCCTTTGGTCAAATCAATCAAAAAGCTCCAAAGGCATCTTTAAGCCCTTTGGTCAAATCATAAAAAGCTCCAAAGGCATCTTAAAGCCCTTTGGTCAAATCATAAAAGGCTCCAAAGGCATCTTTAAGCCCTTTAGTCAAATCATAAAAAGCTCCAAAGGCATCTTTAAGCCCTTTGGTCAAATCATAAAAGGCTCCAAAGGCATCTTTAAGCCCTTTGGTCAAATCATAAAAAGCTCCAAAGGCATCTTTAAGCCCTTTGGTCAAATCATAAAAGGCTCCAAAGGCATCTTTAAGCCCTTTGGTCAAATCAATCAAAAGGCTCCAAAGGCATCTTTAAAGCCCTTTGGTCAAATCAAAAAATACAAAAACAATGCAAAAATAAAAAATACAAAAAAAACATTTGCATCTTACATCCGCATTCACATAGTTGCATTTCATTATAACATACATATCCATTGCATCCCCATAGGTTATGATCACATTCTTACAAACGATGCCACAGTTTGTATCTCAATCACAATAATCAAATCCACCTTCATCCATGCATCCATGTGAGTAATTGTGTTTCTCAACACAACCATTTCATGTTGCTATAAGAAACATACTGAGGTTTCCTAGTCATTCAACCATATCTAGTGGTCTTATCAAATTTTGTAGAAAGCCACCTTGATCAGTAGAGAGTAAGGTCTAATTATGGTAAAACCTTGGATATTCAGGATCCCATCACTAATTGAAACACTAAAATCCTAGTTGGTACAAGGGAAAGATGAAAACTACAAAAGTGGTCTAGGTTACCTTAAGTGAAAAGGATCTTCCTTGCTTATCCCCCTGTGCAATCGATTTAAGGGTGCTGAGAATTGGCAAAAGGACAAGCTTCGACCTACACAATTAAATCCCTTGCTTAAATTAAAATAAGCAAAAATCTTGAAACAAAGCACAAATTCAAAATCCCAGATCACATATTCATATGTTCAAAAAAAGCAAATAGTGATTATCATCACTACATAGGTCCCTTGCTCAAAAAAAAAAAATCAATCAAAATAAACAGTGATTCTCATCACTACACATGAGCAAGTACCCCAAATGAAATGAAGAAAAGAAGGGAATGGAGCTTGAATCCCTGGAATTCTCAACATCATACAAAACTGGAAGGAGAAATCCTTATGCATGATGATATGTCTATTACATTAGCTTCTGGCATTTGTGTAGACCAATGTTTGAATGTGGATGAGCTAGCTTAGGTAACCCAATATTGCCTAGTGGTATAGTCCAACTAAGTCCAACATAAGGATAAGATGAACTCTCGAGGATCCCCGATCTTAGCAATGGGCTGAAAGAATCCTACTTGACATCGAAGGAAATGCCTGAGCTCTATCTAAATATATTCATGTGCACACACAGAGAGAATGAATATCCAGGTACATGGTGAAAAGCCTTGTTTTTCAAAAGTCTTGTATGGTCAGTACACAGCTGTTGATAGGGTAACTAGAGTGTTTGAAGTCTCAGGAGAAAAACCTCAAAAATTCCTACATAGCAACAAAACATATCATAAATCACATCATCAAAATTTCTTTATAAGATTCTATAAATTAGGGGGTATTAATAAAATAAACTAAAAACCGATCATATGTCAGAAATGATATTTAGACGACCACTGATTATTTTATATCTTTTAAATTACAGAAGCTTATCCAGAAAATACATTCATCCCACACCACTTCATTGCACATATGGATGGCTTAAAATAATTAATTCTCATGATTAGAATGATTATTAAACATTCATGATTGTTATACTTTCTGTGGTATCACCCATTAGATTTTCAAAATCATAGCATATGCATTCCTTGTGTTTTAAGTGATTAAAACATACAAGTTCATTCACATTAGATTACACATTGCATACATCACATACATAACGCATTACGTATTACATGCACCATATCATCGCATAAGTTAGATGCACACAATGAAATCAAAATCAAACATGCATTTAACAATAGACATTGCATCCATAAATACATAAATCATAACTCATCCATTCACATCTAAAAATCACATCATAATTTGCATATCCGAAAATCATAAAATCCATCATTAGATCACTACATGATACATCACATCATATCACAATAGTTAGATCATATATCATCTACATAAACATCCATCTAAACATCCACATCATCATAAATATCATCTATCATCTATCATATACATCAAATCATCATAATGCCATCATCACATCTCATCATAAAACAAATAACAACAAAAACATGAGCAATAAATGATACACATAATGAGTCAGAACATAAAGAGGTCATATAAATATGTGTGTCAAAAGTATGGATGTACAAAATTGCCCATAGGCTACAGTCATATAGGTCAGGCAGACCTCAAAAATGATAAATCAAAGTGCATCATCAATCAAACACAGGGCCTGTACCCCCAACATCACCTCCCCCTATGGTCGTGTCATGCGTAGAGTGATGTGACCCTATTGGTCTCTCTGTGCGAGTTTGAGTCCTCTGGCTAGGATGGATGGAATATTGCCCAGAGGTGGAGCGCCTGCTGACCTGTGAGCCACCTGCACTTGGTGCCTCCCTAGGGACAACTTCATGCCTCCTAAGCTTCATCTGGAGAGAGGCTATATGGGAGACATACCCCTGGATCTACCCCTCGTACTCATCTAGCAATACCTGCAAGCGTAGAACCTCTGCCCCTGAGCCTGTCCCTAGATCTGCCCCAGTATCACCCTATGGAGTAGAAGGAGGAACAAAAAACTACATCCTAGTGGCACCACCCTCGATAGTAGCTTGCAAAGCCTAGATCTGTAGCGTGAGCTACTCTATGGTGGCATCCCATTGTGCTATGGTAGCATCTCGTTGCTGTACCTAGATCTTGGTTGACTAGAGCTCAGCCTCGATCTCATGCAACTATGCTCTCAGAGGAGAATCTCTCTCCTCGGGCTCCAACTCCTCCTCATCCTCCTCAGGAGCCTCTTGCTCCTCCCCTACCACCTACTCTGTTGGCTGGCCCCATGCCTCGATCCTGGCTCAGACTCTATGCCCTATCGAATCTGCACCATCACCTCTGCCATCATCCTCATGACCCAAGCTGCCATCACCATGCCACATCCGATCCCCCCACCACTGAGCAAACACCTCTGTAACTCCCCCAACAACTCCTGGGGCAACCATTGGGGCATCCTCCTCATCTGATAGCTTTGTGATCCATGACGGGGGAAGATATCCCTCTGCTATGAGGCACCTGTATACAAATGGAACAAGAGGAACATCCTATTGTAGCCTGTACTGATGAAGAACTTGGGAGTAGAAGAAATGCTCCCTAATGCCAACCTTATGGCCGATGAGCCACCGCTCACGCCGCGTCCTAGCTATAAAACTAGCAGGATCATCCCAAGTCGGGCACTCGTGATATGGCCACCACATGACATCACCGGCCTTCAACTCAATAAAAGTAGTAGTGTAGTGGGAAATCTCCCCTACATGAGGATGGCTCTTGTGCCCCTTGCACCCTCGAGCCCATCTAGCAGCATAGCACTGCATCCGCTCCTCTATGACTGTAATCTCGATAGGAAGCCCTCTGGGGTGATCTACCTTGATGTGCTCCCATCCCCAAACCTGTAAGAGCAAGCTGCAAGAAATGTCGATGCGACCTCATCGATGGATATGGTACAACTCATCATAGCACTGGGCCAACAGGGACCTCCCCCATGCATAGATGATGGGTGCCTCATTGTCCATCAGGTCCTGAACCATCGCAAGGAGGTTCCATGAGAACCTCAAGCTTGAGCAGTCTGGGATCAAGATGTTGTTGATAACCATCAACAACACTACATGCCTCTTAGAGAAGACCTTCTCCTCATACCACTATGAGATAGACACTCCTCCAGACTTGGTGTCCCTGAAGGCCTTCGTAGAGCGCCCTCCAAAAACTTGAAGAAAGACAACATCACGATCATTAGTGGTCGAAGAGACAATGGCCACTCCATCAAAAGGAAGCCAAAAAATCCTATACACATCCTCCGACATAATAGTCATCTCGTTGGTAGGAAGGTGGAAGGTGTTGGTCCGAGGGTCCCATCGATGGACCAAAGCCGTAAGGTAGGCCTGATCTGACATGATGTGAGGTAGCCTAGTGACATACTGGAGCCCACGGGCTTTGAGCCACTTCCAGTCCATATCATCCAAGAGGGGTAGAAGGTCATTCATGAGCTTCGGGTCCCGAGCCCGAGCAGTGAGAATCTAATAGCAAAGGAAAAATAAAGCATAACTACAATGCATCTAAGGCATAAATCATAATAAAACATGAAAACGGTGCGAATAATGATAGGCTAGTCTGAAAGGCTAAGCAAAAGAGCAATAAAGGCACCTAATCATGCAAAAAAATTCAAAAACAAGTCAAAAATTCAAAAAAATTAGTTAATCATGCAAAGAAAAATAAAAAATTTCCTAAAGAGTTCTTGGCCGTTGTCGCCTATAGCGGCCAGAAATCGGCCACTGAAGCTGAGAGTGGCCAAGCCCCAACGGTCAGATTTTTGACCGTTGGGATTCAAATTGGCCGCTGCCAGTGACAACGGCCAAGTTGTAGGCCATTTTGGCCGCTCTGATCAATAGTGGCCAATGGGCGATGCGACAGAGCATCTGCCCTAGGCCAAAAACACCAAAAAAATATAACAAAATAAAAAATGGGGACAAGCCCACCACATTAAATTCTAAGCTAAGCCTAACTACGGGTTTAATTCATTACCAGCGAGCTTAATGAGGTTCATTTATCGATTACTTAATGTGGTTCATTTTTACCCAAACAAAAACAAGCAAGGTTAAGGTTTAGGAGAGTACCCGAGAAGCTTCGGCTCCTCCGCTCGATGACGCCTCGCCCTGTGCAACCATGATTCTCCAAGTCATAGAAGCACTCCAAATTGCAAAGGTCACTTTCACTCCAAAAGTTCTGAAAAGCAAAACTGACAGCTGACGAAAGTGAAAAGTCAAAACCCTAGGTCATTTTTTATATTACCCTAATTTTGCCTTGGCCACTGTCGTCAGCAACCCGCATTTCTTGGCCACTCAGGACGAGAGCGGCCATGACCAGGCATTTGGGGGTCGCTAGACCTGACAGCGGCCGAGATCCTAGGTAAAAATAGACAGAGTTCTCTCCATGGAAAGTAGCAAAAACATCAAATAAGCACATTTTTATGGCTCATGGTCATCATAATGATCAAAATAACAAAAAAAAATCACATAAAAACAAATTCTCGAGTAAGCCTCGTATTTAGTTACTTACTCTATCGACTCAACGATTGCAGCAACTTGCACTCCATGCAATTCGATGAGATGAGTAAGTTACCATAAGATTACTCAGGGCAAAACATTCATTTAGGAATTACGATGGGCCTCCTTCAATCTTGAAGAAGACCAAGATGGTCGGACTGCTCCACGGGTGTGATAGAATCATCCTAATTCCCTTATGACATCAAAAACACTGAGCCAAAGTGATACAATATGAGCATAAATAGAATCACTCCTCCTAACTCCCTAAGAAGGCTATTGATAGCCGGACCGCTCCCCGGGATAGGGATGGATGATTATCATAAACAATTGGAATCACACTTGGATGGGGGTCTCACCCATTAAAAGAACAAATGCTAGAAAGGGACCAAATTAGTCATATTGGTCAAGTGACTTGTCACTTTATTCATTGTCATTTCCTCACCAATGCATTGTGTGAGGAGGTAGTTCAAATATTCAAAATAATCATAGTCAAAATCAATAAAAGATCACTTGATCATATCAAAATCATGTTCGTCCTACGAATCATTGCATACAACAATTACAAAGTTCCCCTTTGTTTGTTGGGGTCATAAGCAAACTATGACATTATCAATTTGTAGCTCTCCTACCGATCGAAATTGATTGTAGCAGTTGAAGCTACCCGATTGAGTTTGAGGAATGAGTGCAATCGAACATGTGCAAGCCATTGAGCTAAGTTAAGCCTTCCAAACATTGAAGCAATGATTCAAAGGATGTACGCCATATTGCGTGATTGGGCCATCCAACGTTGATCAGACTACTGATCATCATACACCCTACAAATAGACCAGTCTACATTTTTGCTCAGCGTTGTGTTTTCCACACAAATGCATCATAGAAAGGGACATCTGTAGACACCTAAAACATGTCATGTTTAGGAGAACTACTTACATAGGCACATTCATAGGCCATGTGACTAAACCTTGGACTTTCTAAGTATCAAAAGTGGTCCTCACCACTCATCTGGGGCATTCTAGGCCCATTCAAGCTTAGCCGCTGTAAACCAGAGTGGCTGGACCTTGGCCACTCAAGCTCAGAGCGGCCAAACCTTAGCCATTGTAGATGACAACGACCAAATATTAGTCACTACAGATGACAGTGGCTAAGCCATAAAAAGCATTTTGTCGACAAACAGGCCTAATCATGGGTGAAAGTGGCAATCTGCATGCAATAAAGGTGAGCGGGAGTAACTTTGCATTCCCCTTCATGACCAATTCACATGGAAGACTTGAGTCTAAATTTAGACTTCAGTTAACTGGTCTTTAAACATAGAAAAGACAAAAGCTTCTCATGCTAACATTCACTACGCATGAGGAATTCAATCCTAGGGTTTTGAACATAGACCTAGGGTTTCACACACTTTAAAAGGTGCAAGCCTAAGAGCACCAAGGATCCATATACATCCAATTTTTGATACGATTTGATTCGAATGAGTCCACATTAGAGGTCCAATTTTATCATCACAAATTGAGCATAGTAGGTCATTGAGGAGAGCATATCGGAGCACCTTGGAGGAACTATGAAGTGCTAGCTGATCAAGGGTTTAACACGAGCAAATCAATCACCATTTCAACATCAGAAACAAGCTTTGATCCATAGACTTGGAGCAAGGAAGACAGGTTTCACTTTAGCGGCCGCTGTCTTGGACAGTGGCCCGTAGGCCTAGCTTAGGGTGTAGACATTAGTTTCATTATTTTGTTTTCTTCATATTTTGCATATCATTAGCATATAATCGCTTTATTCATTCACATTCATAGCATTAGTTTCATTTGCACTTGCTTTCATTTAAGTATATTCATTGCTAACAACCTCATCCGGGAGGCAATCTCGGACATCTAAGCGTGTGTTGTTGTTTCATTGCTTATAGGGCCACAGGTGCATCTACAACATACAAAGCAAGAGGATCCCTCTAGGAAATAGACCCGGAGAAGGAGGCATCTGTAAGCCCTCATACATTTTCGTGTGCATCATCGGGAAGCCTTTATAAGCATGCCACCCCTATGCGAGGGGGATATTTTATACATCTGCTGTCATCCTTGTGTAAAATCATGTATCAAACGAAGGGTATCCCTTAGAGGGATTTATATGTAACCAAACCTTGGAAATATCAATACAAGAGCATTCATTCATTTATTTCTTTGCATTCTAGTTGTGTCTTCTTTTACGCCTTTCATTTAAGATGCATGCTTAAAACATTAATAGATTCAATTAAATCGCAAGTAGGAAAAGTAAGCGGGGTCGGCACACCGCTTCCCCGGGGTCGCTACAGAAATAATCTCGCCTGACATCGAAGTAAATGCCGAAGCTCTATCTAAATATATTCATGTGCACACACAGAGAGAATGAATATCTAGGTACATGGTGAAAAGCCTTATTTTTCAAAAGTCTTGTATGATCAGTACGCAACTGCTGATAGGGTAACTAGAGTGTTTGAAGTCTCAGGAGAAAAACCTCAAAAATTCCTACCTAGAAACAAAACAAATCATAAAGCACATCATCAAACTTTCTTTATAAGCTTCTATAAATTAGGGGGTATTAATAAAATAAACTAGATACCAATCATATGTCAAAAATGATATATAGACGACCATTGATTATTTTATATCTTTTAAAATTATAGAATCTTATCCAGAAAATACATTCATCCCACACCACTTCATTGCACATATGGATGGCTTAAATATTTAATTCTCATGATTAGAACGATTATTAAACATTCATGGTTGTTATACTTTCTATGGTATCACCCATTAGATTGTCAAAATCATAGCATATGCATTCCTTGTGTTTTAAATGATTAAAACATACAAGTTCATTCACATTAGATTACACATTGCATACATCACATACATAACACATTACGTATTACATGCACCATATCATCGTATAAGTTAGATGCACACAATGCAATCAAAATCAAACATGCATTTAACAATAGACATTGCATCCATAAATACATAAATAATAACTCATCCATTCACATATAAAAATCACATCACAATTTGCATATCCAAAAATCATAAAATCCATCAGTAGATCACTACATGATGCATCGCATCATATCACAATAGTTAGATCATATCTCATCCACATAAACATCCACATCATCATAAATATCATCTATCATCTATCATATACATCAAATCATCATAATGCCATCATCACATCTCATCATAAAACAAATAACAACAAAAACATGAGCAATAAATGATACACATAATGAGCCAGAACATAAAGAGATCATATAAATATGTGTGTCAAAAGTATGGATGTACAAAATCGCGTGTAGGCTACAATCATATAGGTCAAGAAGACCTCAAAAATGATAAATCAAAGTGTATCATCAGTCAAACACAGGGCCTGTACCCCCAACATCACCTCCCCCTGTGGTTGTATCATGCGTAGAGTGATGTGACCCTGTTGGTCTCTTTGTACGAGTCTGAGTCCTCTAGCTAGGATGGACAGAAGACTACCTAGAGGTGGAGTGCCTGCTGACCTGTGAGCCACTTGCACCTGGTGCCTCCCTAGGGACAACTTCGTGCCTCCTAAGCTACATCTAGAGAGAATCTATATGAGAGACATACCCCTAGATCTGCCCCTCGTACTCATCTAGCAATGCCTGCAAGCGTAGAACCTCTACACCTGAGCCTATCCCTGGATCTTCCCCGGTATCATCTTGTGAAGTAGAAGGGGGAACAACAAACTGCATCCTAGTGGCATCGCCCTTGACAGTAGCCTATAAATCCTAGATCTGGAGCATGAGATGGTCTATGGTGGTATCCCACTGTGCTATGGTAGCATCTCGCTGTTGTACCTAGATCTTGGTCGACTGGAGCTCAACCTCAACCTCGTGCAACTGTGCTCTCAGAGGAGAATCTCTCTCCTTGGACTCCAGCTCCTCCTCATCCTCCACAGGAGCCTCCTGATCCTCCCCTACCACCTGATCTATTGGATGGTCCCACACCTCAGTCCTGGCTCGAACTCTACGCCCTACCGGATATGCACCATCACCTCTGCCATCATCCTTGTGACCCAGGCTGCCATCACCATGCCACATATGATCCCTCCACCACTGAGCAAATGCCTCTATAAATCCCCCAACAACTTCTAGGGTAACTGCTAGGGCATCCTCCTCATCTTAGAACTTTGTGATCCACGATGGGGGAAGATATCCCTTTGCTATAAGGCACATGTATACAAATGGAACAAGAGGAACATCTGCAGCCCGTACCGATGAAGAAATCGAGAGTAGAAATACTCCTAGATGCCAACCTTGCGATCGATGAGCCACCACTCATGCTGCGTTCTAGCTATAAAACTAGCAAGATCATCCCAAGTCGTGCAGTTGTGATGGCCGCCACATGACATCATCGATCTTCAACTCAGTAAAAGTAGCAGTATAGTGGGAAAGCTCCCCTGTATGAGGATGGCTCTTGCACCCCTCGCACCCTCAAGCCCATCTAGCAGCATAGAATTGCATTCGCTCCTCTATGATTGTAATCTCAACAAGAAGCCCTCTGGGGTGATCTACCTTGATGTGCTCCCATCCCCAAACCTGTAAGAGCAAGCTGCAAGCAATGTCAATGCGACCTCATCGACATATATGGTACAACTCATCGTAGCACTGGGCCAACATGGACCTCCCCCATGCATAGATGATGGGCGCCTCACTGTCCATTAAGTCCTGAACCATCACAATGAGGTTCTATGGGAACCTCAAGCTGAAGCCAAAAAATCCTATACACATCCTATACACATCCTCCGACATAATAGTCATCTCATTGGTAGGAAGGTGGAAGGTGTTGGTCCGAGGGTCCCACCAATGGACCAAAGCCGTAAGGTAGGCCTGATATGACATCATGTGAGGCAGCCTAGTGACATACTGGAGCCCGCGAGCTTTGAGCCACTCTCAGTCTGTGTCATCCAAGAGGGGTAGAAGGTCATTCATGAGCTTCGGGTCCCGAGCCCGAGCAATGAGAATCTAATAGCAAAGGAAAAACAAAGCATAACTACAATGCATCTAAGGTATAAGTCATAATAAAACATGAAAATGGTGCGAATAATGATAGGCTAGTCTGAAAGGCTAAATAGCAATAAAGGCACCTAATCATGTAGAAAAATTCAAAAACAAGTCAAAAATAAAAAAAAAATCAGTTAATCATGCACAGAAAAATAAAAAAATTCCTGAAGGGTTCTTGGCCGCTGTCATCTACAGCGGCCAGAAATCGTCCGCTGAAGCTAAGAGTGGCCAAGCCCCAACGGTCAGATTTTCGACCATTGGGATTCAAATTGGCCGTTACTAGCGACAACGGCCAAGTTGCAGGCCATTTTGGTCGCTTTGATCAACAACGGCCAACGGGCAACGCGATAGGCGCGTCTGCCCTAGGCCAAAAACACCAAAAAAATATAACAAAACAGAAAATGGGGACAAGCCCACAACATTAAATTCTAAGCTAAGCCTAACTATGGGTTTAATTTATTATCAACGATCTTAATGAGGTTCATTTATCGATTACTTAATGTGGTTCATTTTTACCCAAACAAAAACAAGCAAGGTTAATATTTAGGAGAGTACCCGAGAAGCTCTGGCTCCTCTCCTCGATGACGCCTCGCCCTGCGCAGCCATGATCTCCAAGTTGCAGAAGCACTCCAAATTACAAAGGTCGCTTTCACTCAAAAAGTTCTAAAAAGAAAAACTAACAACTGATGAAAGTGAAAAGTCAAAACCCTAGGTCATTTTTTATATTACCCTAATTTTGCCTTGGCCACTGCTGTTGTCAGTGGCCCGTATTTCTTGGTCGCTCAGGACAAGAGCGGCAACGATCAGGCATTTGGGGGTCGCTGGACCTGATAGCGGCCGAGATCCTACGCAAAAATAGGTAGAGTTCTCTCCATGGGAAGCAACAAAAACATCAAATAAACACATTTTGATGGCTCATGGTCATCATAATGATCAAAATAACAAAAAAAAAGAATAACAAAAAACTCACATAAAAGCAGATTCTCGAGTAAGCCTCGTATTCAGTTAGTTACTCTATCGACTTAGCGATTGCAGCGACTTGCACTCCATGCAATTCGATGAGATGAGTAAGTCACCATAAGATTACTTGGGGAAAATATTCATTTAGGAATTATGATGGGCCTCCTTCAATACCAAAGAAGACCAAGATGGTCAGACTGCTCCACGGGTGCGATAGAATCATCCTAATTCCCTCATGACATCAAAAACACTGAGCCAAAGTGATACAATATGAGCATAAATAGAATCACTCCTAACTCCCTAAGAAGGCTATGGATAGCCAGACTGCTCCCCGAGATAGGGATGGATGATTATCATAAACAATTGGAATCACACTTGGATGGGGGTCTCGCCCATTAAAATAACAAATGCTAGAAAAGGACCAAATTAGTCATATTGATCAAGCGACTTGTCGCTTTATTCATTGTCATTTCCTCACCAATGCATTATGTGAGGAGGTAGTTCAAATCTTCAAAATAATCATAGTCAAAATCAATAAAAGATCACTTGATCATATCAAAATTATGTTCGTCCTCCAAATCATTGCATACAACAATTACAAAGTTCCCCTTTGTTTGCTGGTGTCATAAGCAAACTGTGACATTATCAATTTGTAGCTCTCCTACCAATCGAAACTGATTGTAGCGGCTGAAGCTACCCGATTGAGTCTGAGGAATGAGTGCAATCGAACATGTGCAAGCCACTGAGATAAGTTAAGCCTTCCAAATGTTGAAGCAATGATTCAAAGGATGCACACCATCTTGTGTGATTAGGCCATTAGCGTTGATTAGACTACTGATCATCATACACCCTACAAATAGACCAGTCTACATTTTTGCTCAGCGTTGTGTTTTCCACACAGCACATCGTAAAAAGGGGCATCTGTAGACACCTAAAACATGTCATTTTTAGGAGAACTACTTACATAGGCACATTCATAGGCCATGTGACTAAACCTTGGACTTTCCAAGTATCAAAAGTGGTCCTCACCACTCATATAGGGCATTCTAGGCCTAGTCAAGCTTAGCCGTTGTAAACCGAAGGGGCTGGACCTTGGCCGCTCAAGCTCAGAGCGGCCAGAACTTAGTTGTTGTAGACGACAATGACCAAATATTAGTCGTTGTAGATGACAGTGGCTAAGCCATAAAAATCATTTTGCCGACAAACAAGCCTAATCAGAGGCAGAAGTGACAGTCTGCATGCAATAAATGTGAGCGGGAGTAACTTTGCATTTCCTCTTTACGACCAGTTCACATGGAGGACTTGAGTTTGAATTTAGACTTCAGTTAACTAGTCTTTAAACATAGAAAAGACAAAATCTTCTCATGCTAACATTCACTACGCATAAGGAATTCAATCCTAGGATTTTGAACATAGACCTAGGGTTTCACACACTTTAAAAGGTGTAAGCCTAAGAGCACCAAGGATCCATATACATTCAATTTTTGATACGATTTGATTCGAATGAGTCCGCATTAGAGGTCCAACTTTATCATCACAAATTAAGCATAGTAGATCATTGAGGAGAGCATATCGGAGCACCTTGGAGGAGCTACAAAGTGCTAGCCGATCAAGGGTTTAACATGAGCAAATCAATCACCATTTCAACATCAAAAACAAGCTTTGATCCATAGACTTGGAGCAAGGAAGACAAATTTCACTTTAGCGGCCGCTATCTTGGACAATGGCCCGCAGACCTAGCTTAGGGTGTAGACATTAGCTTCATTATTTTGTTTTCTTCATATTTTGCATATCATTAGCATAGAATCGCTTTATTCATTCACATTCATAACATTAGTTTCATTTGCACTTTCTTTTATTTAAGTATATTCATTGCTAACAACCTCATCTGGGGAGGCAATCTCGAACATCTAAGCGTGTGTTGTTGTTTCATTGCTTACAGGGCCACAGGTGTATCTACAACATAAGAAGCAAGAGGATCTCTCCAAGAAACAGACCCGAAGAAAGAGGCATCTGTAAACCCTCATACATTTTCGTGTGCGTCACCAGGAAGCCTTTATAAGCATGCCATCCCTGTGCGAGGGGGATATTTTATACATCTGTTGCCCTCCTTGTGTAAAATCATGTATCAAACGAAGGGTATCCCTTAGAGGGATTTATATGTAACCGGACCGTGGAAATATCAATACAAGAGCTTTCATTCATTTATTTCTTTGCATTTTGGTTATGTCTTCTTTTACGCCTTTCATTTAAGATGCATGCTTAAAACATTAATAGATTCAATTAAATCACAAGTAGGAAAGGTCAGCAGGGCCGACGCACCACTTTCTCGGGGTCGCTACAGCTACGATTCCTAGGAATCACTCAAGGCGGGGCGAACTGCAGGCCAAATGCCTTAGAAAAATCTTGAACATGCTTGTTGAGCGAATCTTAGGCCACCTTCACTCTTGCTCGCTAGTCGTCCAAAAATGGAACGACCTCCGGGAATCGTCGTCCCTAGGAGCAAATTGCAGGCAACTTCAGATTTTGCTCTAGCCTGTTGGTCACAGGCAGCCTAAGTGACTCCCGGGAGTCGCAGCATTGGGGAGCAAACTATGGGAGCAACCAAGACTTAGACAATTTTTTTAATTCAGCTTGCTAGTCGCAGGCAGCTGGAGCGAATCCCGGGAGTCGCTCCACTAGGGAGCGAACTCCAGGAAGAAACAAGACTTAGTCAAATTTATAAATTTTTTTGGGCTACAACTATCCCGAGTACTGTCAAAGCTGGAGGGTCGCAGATGGAGAGGGGTGACTCATAGGAATTGCTCAAGATGGAGCGACCCGCGAGCTGCCCATGCCTTAGACAAATTTCATGAATTTCTTACCTGAACTAGGACATCGCCTGAAGACTGGATGAGCCTGAGACCTGTCTGGAATGCGACCTCATGGACTACTTGGAGAGATAAGCCGAAGAAAAAGGAAGAGAACTACCGATGAACAGGGGCTGGCAAGTCACTTGACGAAAGAGAACTCCCGAGAATCGCCCAAAACTACTACGAATCCCAGGAGTCGCTCCAGAATGAAGCGAAATTCTGGAGGACCTACCTTGCTTTGATGACATGACTTCTCCACCTGGTTGGTGATTCGCGAGCAGGTAGGGCAAATCTAGTGGTCATCGGGAAGTAGCTGCGATTCCTGGGAATCGCTCAAGGCGGGGCAAACAACGAGCCAAATGCCTTAGAAAAATATTGAACATGCTTGCTGAGTGAATCTTGGTCCGCCTTCACTCTTGCTTGCTAGTCATCCAAAAACGGAGTGACCTCTGGGAATCGTCCCCCCCGGGAGCAAACTGTGGGCAACTTCAGATTTTGCTCTAGCCTGTTGGTCGTAGGCAGCCTGAGCGACTCCCAAGAGTCGCAGCACTGAGGAGTAAACTCTGGGAGCAGCCAAGACTTAGACAATTTTTTTAATTTATCCTGCTAGTCGCAGGCAGCTGGAGCGAATCTCGGGAGTCGCTCCACTGGGGAGCAAACTTCGGAAAGAAACAAAACTTACTGAAATTTTTAATTTTTTCTGGGCTACAACTAACCTGAGTACTATCAAAGCTAGAGGGTCGCAGATGGAGAGGGGCGACTCCCGGGAATCGCTCAAGATGGAGCGACCCGTGAGCTGCCCATGCCTTAGACAAATTTCATGAATTTCTTGCTTGTAACTGGGACATCGCCTGGAGACTGGATGAGCCTGAGACCTATCTGGATTGCGACCTCGTGGACTACCTGGAGAGATAAGCCGGAGAAAAAGGAAGAAGCGAATCTAGAAACAAAAAAATTGCAGCATTTTACAAAATTTTACCCAGTATCAAAATGTGACAACAATGACCTTCTCGCCTAGCCAAGATGACTCTTCATCTTCCGTTGTGCCGTCCGTCTTCCGTTGTGTCGTCTGACTGCCAAGGAGATCGACAGGTCGGAAGCAAGTCCCCAAACAGCTAAGGGCAACACTTGCCAAGGGGAGTACCGTGGGAGCTTAGACATTTCAGTTGCCATTGTTGCAGCAACTTAACCAACTTGCACGCTGCAGCCCATTACTCTAGCCACCTTTCCAGCTTATCCAGACCACCAGGTTGACCTGGCCAACGCCAACACCAACACCAACGGTTGGCTTCCGCCCCCGCCGCCTCCCCGAAAAGCGAGAAGAAGTCATCAACATGAAGAAGAAGACATGATGGTGGCGAAGCTGCGTTTGGTGGCGGCGGCTGCAGCGGACCGGGCGGAAATGCATGACGTCCTCTCACAACAACGAGATGGATGGAACAAACTCTTCCATGGCGCCTTCACCAACATGACGCTTTCAGCTCTAATTCTTTCTGCCCTTCCTGGACAGAATCCCGGTCATGCGGCCACACTATTGTACCTGGCAACAACGGGCATGATGTGTTTAGATTCTACCATTACATGGACTCCTCCATCCAACGCACTCTCGCCCAATCAGATCCACAGCGCAGAGAGAACGGAGAGTTATTTCTGTGGAGGTTGGCCTTGCAGTTGGGCCGCTCTCCACGTTCTCCTCTCTTGGATTCCGCCTCCAAATTTGCAGGCAGACTTTTTTAGTTGCCAATATCTTTTCTCTTGCAAACAGACTCAGACTCAGTTGCAGGTGATTTTTCCCCATTCATCTACACTTGCTGAGTCTGCTTCTGCACTGTGGTGTACAACATACTGTGCATAAAGCATATACGTCTTGAATTGATACTTTTGCTCATGTTCTGAGAAGCTCTAATAGTATGCGATATGCAATCCCTTAATTTGAAGTATAATCTTCCCTACTCTTGCACTTGATGGAAGGCACTTAGATTGAAACTGCGTTTTTTCCTTTTTGACGTTTAAAAGAGAAACTCCGCCCTTGAGAGTTGGACAAGCAGGGCAGATTTCAAATATGGCAGAGAAATCCAAACTCACACATACACAAAAAGAAAAATAGAAAGTAATTAAATCCCACAGTTTCAAAAGCAACCTATTCCCTTTCATATCCGTAGTCCAACCTTTTATGTTATTTATTTATTTCCAATGAAATGGTCCACTTCGCATAAAAGTTTTAAAATACAGGTAAAGTTTTTTTAGTTTTTTTAGTGAGAAACCCTTACCATCATCGTATTGAGTAGTCTCCTCTTAACCATGATCCCTTGTAAAGTTGAGAGCTATGCTTATCAATAGGGAATCTGAGTAGTTTCCTCCTAACCATGACCTCTTGTAAAGTCGAGATCTATGTTTATCAATAGAGAATTTAACACACAACCACCACACACCCACCCCTTCACACACTTGTCCACGTCGCGGTTTGAACCTTGGACCTCCTGAAGAAGAACCAAAGCCCGAACCGTTGCATTGTGTCCCGTGGGACCTTTATAAACCTTACCTCATAAAATTTACCTTAATCAACTTTATAAGGTAAAGTTTATTATATGGTTATATTTTAAAAGATAATTAAATATATATAATTGGTTACGGTGGATTTGAATAGATTTTATCCATTAGATATATGGGATTGGAATAGGTTCTATTCCTATTATGTAATTATTAGGTAGTGGTATTTACTACTATCTAATAATGACATAATAAGAATAATAGAGCAAAATTAGTTCTAAAAGAAGATGTAAAAATGGGGGAAGTCATTGAGCTTTTAGAGAAAATGTTTATTGGAAGGTTTTATGGGCATGTAATTTTTGAAAAATATTTTGCAAATGGATGGCCAGGGAATGGATGAAAGTTCTAGGAAAGTGCCTAGATTTTTATTTCTAGTAAGAGGATGGCTATCATTTCAGTCCAAGATTAAGGAAGACGTAGCAAAGATTATGTCAGATAAATGGTTTTGGTGAACAACTTTGTTAATTCTCAAACTGTGGGACCTTTGTTTTTACCCTAGGATCACTCGAATACCTTCTTACCTTGTATGGGTAAAGTTACCAGGGTTGCCATTAGAATTTTGGTCTAGAGATGTTTTCCAAGCCATAGGCAACTGCATTGGAGGTGGATGAGAGGTATTAGTCCTCATGCATGAGGACAATGACTAGGATTCTTGTTGATGTAGACTGGAGAGATGGATTGGTGGGGGAAATTGTGTTGAAGTATAACACAGAGACACATGTTCAAACCCTAGACTATATTGGTGTGCCTTTTAGGTGTGCACGTTGTCATAATTATGGGCATATTGCAAGGGATTGTTCTCTTTATTTTTCAAGGAAGGTTTGGCGTCGTAAGGAATACAAAGGGATCTTTGAGGGTGAGAATAAAATGTAATTTTCCCTTCAAGCACATAACTTACAGTCTACTTATATTATTGAATCATTGCATAAGGAACACAAGCTAGATAAATAAGGAAAAAAATAAAAAATGCAGAGAAGGTGGAGACAAATATTTTTGTGCCAGATCAAGTGATGGATTTAGAATCATCTCATATTAAAGTAAGGCTAGGATTCTCAAAGAAAAAGTTGGATGTCATGCTCTTGGACCCAGATACAAGCTTTCAAAGCAAATCTACTACCAAATCTCATACAAAGTCTCCACTAGAAGAAGGTAAGGGTGTAATTGAGGGGCAAGGACCCTTAAATTCTTCTTCCTTGAAGGAAGTAGATCCAGACCTTGGATTATACTTTGGTAAATATTTTAATAATGCTTCACAAGTAAATCTCTTTGAAATTTCTTCCTCTCTTCAATTTTCTTGTGGTTAGGAAGGTTCTATGTCCCTAGAAACTCATAGGTATCCCCTACGATCCCTAAAAGGCATAATAGGACTAAGAGAAGAAGGATTTGAAGGAGGCCCCTGTAAAGATGTGGGGGATAGAAGTCTTACTGGTAGGAGGGGAAAAATAGTTTTTACTTTATTGGCTAAGAATAAAAGCCTATGTGAAGTTCAACAAGGCAAGCAACCATCCTTAAAAGGGATCCTTAGAGCATGGATGATCCCAAACACAGTCAATCAATGAAAGTAATTTCCTTTAATATTTGAGGGATGGGAAGTTGTGCAAAAGAAGTTGTTCTATGCAGGTTTGTAGAAATTCATAATCTAAAGATTTTTCTAATTCAAGAGACAAAAGTCTTAGCTATGAAAGTGATGGAAGATCTCAGTAAATTGCTTAAAGGATGGGATTTTTTGGCCCTTGATACTGAAGGAGCCTTAAGAGGAGTGGCTACAGGGTGAAAGGTAAATCAATTTAGGCTAACCAAATTTACATTGCTTGACTCAGGAGTAGGTACCAAATTATTTTCAGTGGAGCTTGGGGAATCAGTGACAGTGGTGAACATTTATGGCCCATATAAAGACAAGATGCAATATTATGATAAGCTTATGGATTAAAAGTTTTTAGAAGCTAATAATTTAATTTTAGGAGGTGATTTAGAATTAAATCTCTCGAGGAGTGAAGTGTGAGGTTTTGATGTTAGAAATGATCCACTGTCTAATTACTTCATCCAAAAGTTTGAATCCAAGGAGTTGGTAGACTTGGTGCCCATAAAATCTATCCCAACTTGGATAAACATGAGGACGGGAATTGATAGAATTTCTAAGATACTAGACATATTCGTAGTAGCAGAGAGTTTGGTAAATGACACTTATAGATTGAAGTTGGAGGTGTCTTGGATCACTCCTCTATCATGCTTATTTTAACAAAAGAGGAGAAAAAACCACATTATCCTTTTAAATTTAATTCTAAGTGGCTAAAAGAGGATAACTTTGTAACTCTAGTCAAATCAAAATGGGTGAAGTTTGATTCTAGTCTAAGAGAATATGCTAGTATACAATTTGCAGTAAAATTAAAAAAGGTTAAGGCGATAGTGGCTCAGTGGGCTCATAAAAAACTGGTGGATGAGAAAAAACTGAAGGATATTGAGGAGCTTGCAATGTTTCTAGCATATGACTTTGAAAAATAAATGGATGATGAAATAAGACTCAAGTATAAAAGTTTGGAACAAGAGAAGAGTAGATTGTTGGCAGAGAGAGAAGCATGATGGAGGCTCAAAAGTAGAGCACTATGGATTGCAAATGGGGATGAGAACACTAAATTTTTTCATAGCTTTGTAAACCATAGAAAACAACAAAATATAATTTGGGAGTTACAGGGACAAGATGGAAGTAAAGTCTCCTCCTTTAAAGGAATAACAAACATGGGTGTAAGGCATTTTGGTCAATTGTACAAGGATCCTAGTCAAGTTAATATAGCTAAAATAGTTAAAATAACTTCTCTTTTTCCTAGATTTATAGATGAGGAAGCCAATGATGAGTTGATTAAGGAAGTCTCAAAGGAGGAGCTCAAAGTTGTTTTAACCTCCTTCCAAAAGATAAGAGTCCAAGACCTGATGGGTGGACTGTGGAATTCTTTCTCGGGCTCTATGACATTTTGGAGTCTAACCTACTCAAGGTTGTGGAGGAATCTAGGCTAAAAGGAAGGGTAAATACAATTTTCAACTCTATCTTCATTGCTCTTATTCCAAAAAAGGACAATCCTTTTTCCTTTGATTATTTCAAGCCCATTTCTTTATGTAATTGTGTGTATAAAATCATAGCAAAAATAATTGCTTCAAGAATTAAAAGGTTCTTCTCTACTATATCTATTGAGCAATTTGGTTTCCTACATGGTAGACAAATTCATGAAGCAATTTATGCTGCTTAGGAAATTATTTATACCATAAAATCAAATAAACTACCAACAATGGTGATGAAGTTAGATCTCTCCAAGGCTTTTAATAGAGTAAATTGGCTATATTTAAGAATTATACTCATATTGGGTTATGTGTGTAGATGGTGAACTAGATTATGGGATGTCTTTATTCTGTTTATTTTGTACTTTCGGTTAATGGGTTAGCCTCTCAGTTCTCCAAAGCTTCTTGAGTTATTAGACAAGGTTGCCCCTTGTCACCACTATCATTTATTTTGGTAGTTGTGTGATTAAGTAGGTGTATTATAGAAGCCAAGAGGGAAGATGCAATAAAGGTAATTAAAATAGGTAAAACGGTGGAAGTCACCCATCTACTTTTTTGTAAATGATGTTCTCCTTTTCACAGATGGAACAATAAGAGCTACAAAGAAGTTAAAACAGTCTTTAGATCTTTTTTGTTGTTAGCTTTTGATGCTATATATTTAAGGGAATGCAACCACAAGGACTAAAATAAGCATGCAATATTATATCTATGATAATGGCAATATAATAAGCAGGAAAAAATTATAAGAAACTTCTGCAATAACTCATAAAATAGCCATTAATGAAAGCTCACAAAAATAGTAACTTCATACAAAAAGTGGAGATCTTAAATACTCCATGCTTCATACAAGTTCTACATTGTATCTACTCTAGTCTATCTTATGCTTCTCTCTATCTTCTATTACTCTCATACATCTATCAAAGGCCTATATATAAGGGATATGTCTCTTGGTCTTTCACCTACCTATGACTCTTCATCTTCCTATTATGTACATGTGGACTACATGCACATTTACATCATCAAGTACTTTGCACATTCTAACACTTGTACATTTATTACATTGCATAAAGTAAATAATCAAATCCTAATCTAAGACAAAATCCTAATCTAAAGATGTACCCAAGGTGGTACATTGGCATGTACCAAATAATGTAATATATTCCAACACCCCCATGTCTTAAATATAGTCTTTGTCTTGGTTTTGGAACTTGAGCTCTTCTTTTCTACTTTCTTCATTTTGCTTCTTATCTGTATCTTGATCAAGTAAATAGTTAGTATCTTCATAAAATACTATTTTTGATGAGAGAGCTTTAACTTCATGTTCATCAGTAGGTTCTTCCAGTTCCTGAATTTCCTGAATCTCTTTAACTAAGTGTCCTTTTTTGTTTCCCTTCTCTATATTGCAGTTGAGGATAATTGTATTGATTTTGAGAAGTATATGGATGCTGAAATTATTGCTGATGTGAATTATATTGATTTTGATATTATCTTGGTTGGAATGACCTATTTGATTAGCTTCCATAGGATTGAATCTGTAGTAATTGGTACTATGTCCTTTCTATTTGCATACTTGAAAATATCTATTATTCCATATTGATCTTCCTTTTGGAAATGAGGCAACATTTTCCTATGGATTATCTTTTGAAATTAAGACATTGTTAATCATTTCATATTTTACTAAATTTTCCACCTCATATTCTTGTAGAATATTAACTAACTCATCAAATGATGTATCTTTACTTAGAATTTGCAAAGATGTAACTAAATTCTTGTAGCTTTTTGGAAGTGCTCTTAGGGTTACTTGAACAAGAAACGTAATATCTACTTGTTATCCTAAGGTTAAAATTTGTTCCTTTTATATCTACTACTTTCCTTAGGAACAGTTCTATACTTTCACCACTATTCATTTTTAGAGAATGCAATTTAGTTTGAAGGTTCAAGATAGTGGCTTTATTCTTTCCTTCAAATATCTTGGCTAAAGTTTTCCAAGCTTCTATAGAAGTTGTTGTTGAACTAATGTAGGGTTGTATTTCATCTGTAATTGCAAATTTTATTATCATGAGTGCTTTTGCTTCATCTTCTTCAAACTTTTGAATCTCTCTAGCATCTATAGTAGGTTTAGTTTTTGCTCCTTTAATGATATCCCAAATATTTTTAACTATCAATATTGCCCTCACTTTGTTTTTCCATGAAGAGTAGTTAGGACCTTTAAGAAGTTGGGATTCTGTAAGAATGAATTTATTTGTTGTCATGATATTTCTTGTAGACTACCTTATATCTCCCTAGTTTTGAGTATATGATAAGATCTTTCAAATCCTCAAGTTTTGTAAAGTACTTTGTATCTACCAAATGTTTTGAGTATAGTATGCTTTAGCTTTCTAAGTTTTCCTTGAGTTGAATTCCTTTTGTCTCCCTAATGTTCAACTTCAATTCTTCACCTTATTTCTCCCTATTTGTGAATAGAAAGCTAAAGATAGATTTAATGCAATTTCAATTGATAGAGTTCTCTATTTTCCAAGACCTTTAAGTTGGATTCCTTATGTCTCATTAATTTGAGCAAGAGACTAATTCCAATTTAGTTTTCCAAATTTATGTTTTGCTTCTTATATCCTTTAATTCTCAATGATATAGTTTCTAAATTTCAAGATGTTTAATTTGGTGTTGAACTACTTATATCTCCCTAATTAGAAATTTAGAAAATAGGATATTTGCAAAAATAATGCTTCAATTTCAATATAGAAGACCTTATTCCTCCTAATTAAATTATTTGCAAATATTTCAATACTTGAATTTCAAATAATGCAATTTTCAAAAACCTCTCAAGTTATAATCTCCTTACTTCAATAGCCTTTCTAATCCATCAATAAATTATCTAAGGTTGTACTTTTATTATATCTCCATGCATTAAATAACTAAGCTTAACCTTATAAAAACTTGATGGAATGTAAATGATAATTGAATGTTAATATACCTTTATTTTGAGGTGAGGCACTACGTATTGATTGACTTCTATTTTGACTACAATTTCCATGCTATTTGGGTGTTGTTTTCTTCTCAGTACTCAAGGTATGGTAGTATTCTTCCACTGTATTAATTGCTCCTCATTTTTATGGCACACTCTTTCACTTTTGACTGTCGTCCTTATCCTCTTTGGCGTTCTTAGACCTCGGATGCTTGGTATACACGCTCTCTTTAGGTTTGGGCTATTAATACTTGGCTATATACTTTGCCTTGCGTGCCACATGACATTTAACGTAATATTTGGATATTGCTCTTCACAGTTAAGTGGCACAAACGTTACTTATTACCATGTAGGCGTTACTTAAATCTTTGGATGTTGTTCTTCTCTATTAGGTGGTATAGGTGTTACTTTAATCTTTGGATGTTGCTCTTCTTTGTTAGGTGGTACAGGTATTATTAAAGATTGTTGGTGCTCTTATCTTTTGTGCCAAGTGGTATATGGTTTCTTTGTCCATCGTCACAAGTGGTGGCTCCTTTGTCTTTCATGTAACCTATCCTTACCGCTCAATGTTCCTTTCTTTTTCTTAATGTTCTTTGACAACTCTTTGCAATATGTTTTGTCTTTATTTTGCAATTGTTGAGTGCTTCTTGATTCCAACGTATAGTGATGGCTCTTCTCCTTCGATGAATGCTCCTCTTCAATGATGGTGGCTCTTCCTTTGGTGGCGCTTCAAGACTTCTTTCCTTGGTGACTATTTCAATGTTGTTCTACATAATATTCAACCTCTTTTGCTTGCGTAAAATATTGCTACTTGATTTATTTTTCTACCTTAATACTTCCACCTTTTTCCTTGCTGTAGCTCTGTTCTGATTTTGTATGTCTTCTTTTTCTTGTTGCAATTTTTGATCCAATGTGGGCATTGCCTTCTTGGAGTTTTGACACCCTATTTGGTGTCTTTAGACACCTTGAATATGTTAACTTTGAGCCCTTATTCGGCTCTTTCTTTTTCACTCCGTGGCTTCTCCTTTTCAACTTGATGATTCTACCACTAATGGCTACAACTTTTGTGCCTCTTTGGTGTCTTTAGACACTTCAAATCTTGTCCTTATTTTTCTACTTTAGAAATGACAAATATGGTGCTTTTATAAACTGGAAATAAATCTGTTGTAGACTAAGATAAAATACCTTTATTGCACCAATTTTTGAGACCTATTTAGTCTCTTTTTATAGCTTGTCTTCTAGTCTTTATCAACTAGCTTTTGCTTTAATATGATGGCACCTCCTCTTTCTCTTGGTGGTTCCTCTTCACCGAGACTTGCTACTGCTTTTAACTGTGATTTATGGTGTCTTGGACACTCTAACTCAGCCTTGTTATTGTGCACTATTTGTTCTCCCATTTATTAATAATATTGCACTTTGATAGTTCTCAAAACTAACATGCATTAAGTACTATCAACTTCTTCTTATTACTCCTTTCAAGCAAATTTTTAACACTATCTTGTGTTGATGTATTTTGCAGGTTTCAAGATGATAATGCTACCTCCTTTCTTAACTTGAAGACTTTTAAACTTAAACTCCTTTTGCTACCTTTAATAACTCTAATATGGTGTTTTCAAGAAACTTAAATAATACTTGAATAAAAACTTTAATAACACCAAATTTCAAACCTTATTTTGGCCTCCTTTGTAGAAATATTTCTTGGTGATTTGGTTCACCTATTTGTTTCCCTGGATTTGTAAAATTTGCAACTTCAACTCCTTTATGCTTTGTTTCCCTAGTGATGGGGGAAGAGAAAAATCACACGCAAACACACTCCACGCATTTCTAAATCTTTATCTCTATTAAATCTAGAAAAGCACGTAAAATAACAGCCCGCAGGCACACGCAGTCACTCACGCAATTTCCAGATAATTTCTTATGCATTAATCTGAAAATCAATACATACAAACATAGCCTACAGGCTTTACATTAACCGACGCTCGGCTCGGTCTCCAAATGATGTCGCAATTTCGCTCCAAATTTCCACCTTCGCTTTCGCCTTGCTGTGACGTTGTGATTTCGCTACAGTTTTCTGCCTTTGCTCCTGCCTTGCCTGGACGTCATGAAATCGCGACGTCGCGATTTTGCTACAGTTTTCGGCCTCTGCTCCTGCCTCGCCTGGACGTCGTGATTTCGCTACAGTTTTCTGCCTCTGCTCCTGCCTCGCCTGGACGTCGTGATTTTGCGACGTTGCGAAATCGTGACGTCGCGATTTTGCTATAGTTTTCCAAATTTGCCTTAGCAAAATTTTTCTCGCCTTCTTCTTCTGCCTCCTGAGCCGACTCTTCTGAAGTGGCTTTCCCGTAACTAGATGCTTCTGCTGCAGGTGCTTCTGGATGCTCCTGCATCAGACACCCAGGGTAAGTGGAGAAGTGATCTTCACTTCTGCTTGATCTGGTTACTGCCTCCTACAGCACTTCCAGAATTTTCTCTGCCTCAGCAGTCTGCTTCAACCCCGTCTCTTGGTCCACACAACTTCTGTCTTCTTCCAGACAGATTCTCTCATTGCTGCAAACTTCTTCTGCAGCCTGCTTTAACTCCTTCTCTTGCACAGAAAAATCTGTGTCTACTTCTGGGCAGGTCCCGGCACTGCTGCACATCTCTGCAACCTTCTTCAACTTCAACTTCTGATGCACTCCGGCATCTCTCTTTCTCTGTCTCTCTTCCCGCCTTTTACGTCGCTCCTCTTGCTCCCATAATTTTATCCCGAGCCATTCCTCTTGCAGGGCTTTAAGTTGCCATTGCAAAGCTTCGAACTCTTCCTCCGGCACCATATCAAAATTCTTACTGACACGGCTTCTTCGGGAATGCATTTTTCTCAGCTTTACTCACAAAGCTCAACTGATTTCGGTGTAGCTGCCTCATGTCCGACGATCTGCTAACACGCTTAGGAATCCTAAACTCTCTCTCCTCTCTCAGAACCCTCTCGTAGATCCTGGCCCAAACTGCCTCACGGCCGACGATCTGTTTATGCACTCAGAATCTCCAGCTCTAATACCACTGATGGGGGATGAGAAAAATCACACACAAACACACTCCACGCATTTTTAAATCTTTCTCTCTATTAAATCTGGAAAAGCACGTAAAATAATAGCCCGCAGGCACACGCAGTCACTCACGCAATTTGCAGATAATTTCTTATGCATTAATCTAAAAATCAATACATACAAACATAGCCCGCAGGCTTTACATTAACCGACGCTCGGCTCGGTCTCCAAATGACGTCGCGATTTCGCGAGGTCGCAAAATCGCGACGTCGCGATTTCGCTCCAACTTTCCACCTTCGCTTCCGCCTTGCTGCGACATCGCAATTTCGCAACAGTTTTCTGCCTTTGCTCCTGCCTTGCCTGGACGTCGCGATTTCGCGACGTCGCGATTTCACTACAGTTTTTGCCTCTACTCCTGCCTCGCCTGGACGTCGCGATTTCGCGACAGTTTTCTGCCTCTGCTCCTGCCTCGCCTGGACGTCGCGATTTCGCTATAGTTTTCCAAATTTGCCTTAGCAAATTTTTTCTCGCCTTCTTCTTCTGCCTCCTGAGCTGACTCTTCTGAAGTGGCTTTCCCGCAACTAGATGCTTCTGCTGCAGGTGCTGCTGGATGCTCCTGCATCACCTAGACTTGTCTATCTTGCAACTCTATCTTGCTTTCCAAGAAGTTTCAATTTTTTGAATACTTCTCCTAATCTTGCTATCCAAGAATGTATAATTTTACAACTATAATACTGCCCAATTCTCATATCTTTTAGCCTTTGGTTTACTGTCCAAAATGTTGTCTTATTACTGTCTTGAAATCCGTAGACAGTAAAGATATACCCAAAATAATATAACAAATAAACAAGCAATACAGAATGAATAGAAACGCTTTTTGTATTGATCTCTTTTCTTCACAACAATGATGTGCCCCAAATTGATGGGGTTTGATCACAAATAAATTTCACTTGCTTTTACAACAGTACAATATACAAAAGAGGGGAAGCCTCTTTTGTATGTTCAAAGAATAGTGGGTGCTAATATCTTATGTGAAAGAAAAACAATTACTTTTTTATTATCATAATGCATTGAAAAAAGAGGAGTCATATTGGTTCCAAAAATCTAGAGAGAAATAGCTCAAGGAAGGAGATAAAAATACAATTTTTTTTCATGCTACAGAAAAAAAAAATTTGGTTCGTCATATCAAAAATATTATAACTCCAGATGGAAGAAATATTGAGGACAAAGAAGATATAAGGAAGGAAACAATTAATTATTTCAAAAATATTTTGTTAGATTCTAGGCAAGATGAGATACAAGAAAAACTTTTACAAAATATTCCATCAATTATCACTCAGGAAAAAAATGATAGCTTGATGAAGAATATACCTATGGATGAGCTCTTTGAATTAGTTTTATCTTTCCATCCTAACAAGACACCTAGCCCGATGGATTTCCTATAATTTTCTTTCAAAAAAATTAGGATTTATTGGACTGATATGTTAGATGCAGTTGAAGAGACCCAAAAAAGGAAGGCTATAATAAGCGATATCAATGTTACTTTTATTACCTTGGTTCCCAAGAAAGGCAGCAAAATATTTTGATAATTTTTATTTAATAAGTATTTGTAATATGATTTATAAGATCATTTCAAAAATTATGGCAAACAGGTTGAAGGGCATTCTATGGTGTCTTATCTCAGAGGAACAAGGTGGCTTTGTTCATGGTAAATAATTTTTTGATGGTGTACTTATTGTACAAGAGGCCATACATTCTCTTCATTCCATGAAAAAACCAGATATGCTTTTGAAATTAGATATGAACAAAGCATATGATAGGGTTTCCTAGAATTTTCTACATGTTATTCTTACAAATTTTGACTTTGATTATAGTTGGTGTGTGGATTAAATGTTATAACATTGTTTCATCAATGGTTCTCCTGTTGGGTATTTCAAGTCATCTTGTGGACTTCGTCAAGGTGATCCACTTTCTCCTTATCTATTCATTATTATAGCAAAAGTATTAGGGAGAGCCTTTTCAAAGGTAAAAATGGAAGGAAAAATCAAGGGTATTCAAGTTGCAAAAAATGGTCCCTTTGAATGTCATCTCCAATTTGTTGATGATACTTTTCTTTTGGGTCATCCCTCAGTCAATGAGGCCATGGAGTTTAAATCAATATTATCATGCTATGAAAAGGTTAATGGATAATTGGTAAATACTTCAAAATCCAAGATTTTTTTATTAATACTACCCTAGATTTACAACAAATTATTGTGAATATTTTAGGGTTTAAAATTGAAAAATTTCCATCAACCTACTTGGGTATTCCTTTGTTTGATAAAGAAAATAAAAAGGAGCTTTGGATATATTTTTTGGATAGAATGAAATCTTGCTTGGCAGGTTGGAAAGGTAAGTTCTTAACCATGGCAGGAAGGCTACAACTTATAAAGACTACATTGCAATTCATTCATATTTATATGATGTCACTTTCAAGATTACCAATAGGTATTGCATAAGAAATTGATAAAATTCAAAGAGAATTTATATGGAAAGGTTGTGAGGAAAAAATTAGGTTTCCTCTTTGTAAGTGGGATAGGATTTGTAAAGGACATAATATTGGAGGAGTAGGCTTACGAAATTGTAGACTTATAAATTTGACATTAGGAGCAAAGCTTGGGTGAAGATTATTCAGAGATCAAGGAAATAATTGGATAAAATTATTACTTCAAAAATATATAGGTTCTCTTGATGTAGTGAAATTATTTAGGAAAAGAAATCTACCCAAAGGATCGTCAACATGGAACTTCATATCAAAGAGTTTGCGATTGATAAAGAAACGTATTAGATGGCCAGTCAATGAGGGTAGTTATGCAAAATTTTTGTCTAATGCTTGGTTGAAGCCTTATCTTATTATATCTGACTCAAAATGGAAACTATTGGTTCAAGAATGCCTAGCATATAAAGGTCCAAAGGTCAAAGATTATATTTTTATGAAAAAAACTCCAAATCATAGATTTATTTTAATAACTTAGTTGAAGGAGAGGAACTCAAACAAATTGTAGACGAACTTCAAAAGATGTTTTGAGAGTTTTATTTGTCGATTTTTACAAGAAATGATGAGTTGGCTTGGAATTTATCAAAGGATGGTGGATACTCAATCAAGTTGGTATTTGAGAATTTAGAACAATCTAAATTTCCTTCTCCCAAAGATTTTCCTTGGAAGAACGTTTGGTCATTAGAGGCTCTCCCTAAGGTCTCAATATTTCTTTGGTTAGCAATTCAAAGTAAGATTCTTATAGGAGAAAATCTACAAAGAAGAGGATATTATGGACCCTTTAGATGTGCCTTGTGTGAGAAGGATTTAGAAACATCATACTATTTACTTCTTCATTGTTCGTTTGCTCACACCATTTGGGGTTATTTTTTAAAAATATGAAATTATATTGGGTAGCTCCATCAACATTGAAAGAGTTGATAAAATATTGGATAAATTATTTCAAAGCTAAAGCATTATGTATTCTTTGGAGGATTGGCCTTGCCATTATTTGTTGGAATTTATGGCTTGAAAGGAATAACATAAATTTTTAAAATAAATCTCAAAATCATGCCCAAGTTTGGAACCGTATTATTACCTCTCTTGTAGAATGTCTACAAATATGGTGCTCATCATAGGAAGTCTCAATTGCAAAAAAAATATGTGCTAATAACTTGGCTACAAGATTTGAACATACATGGAAGAGTCATTTGCAATAATGAAATTAAAACAAAGGATCTACTTCGATCTATGGTAAAATGGAAATGTCCAAAAATTGGGTTTATCAAAATTAATTTTAATGGTGCTTTTAAAGGAAATCCAGGAAAAGTTGATGGAGGTTATGTTTTTAAAAATAGTGAAGACAAATTTTTTCTCATTTATTCAAAATCATATTGAACTTCAACTAACAACTTTGTAGAGGCTAGGGCACTTCTTATAGGGATTAAAATTGCAACAGAAAAAAGTTGGAAATATATTTCAATTGATGAGGACTCACAAATTATCATAAATGCTATTAACAAAAATGGATGTGGAGACTGGATAAAAAATAATATTATTGCTAATGTTCATCATCTATTACTAGAGGTAATCTCTTAGCAGTGTGAGCATATTTATAGACAACTAAATCGAGTAGCAGATAAATTAGCAAATTATGATGTTGATCTTCATCCCGATGAAATTAAAATTTTAGAAGGGAATTGGTCAAGTGAGATTTTATGTCTTAATCAAAATGATATCAAGGATTTGATTGTGGAAACATAGCACTTCAAGAAGTTGAAGAATATATTTAAGAGAAAAAAATGAAAAAATGTGATAAAAAGGTATGTTGCACCAAATGTAATATTTTGGTATTTTGATGGGAGTGGCCCCAATAGAAGCCACATATAACCTATTACTATATATATATATATATATATATATATATATATATATATATATATATATATATATATATATATATATATATATATATATATATATTAATTTAGTAAACAAAATATGATGTGCAACTGTATTCCATTAAATTTGAACCTTAACCTCTTAATTAAGGTTTCAAATTCTATCTTTTTTTTTTATATATAGGGGAGTTGGTTACAACTACCAAGTGCAAGGTTCAAAAGGTTCAAACCATAGGGGTTGCTCCCAACAAGCCTATACTACTTTGTTATTGTTGACCCGACGTGAGGGGGACCATCAGTTGCTTTCGTACTATCGTCATTGGTCTGGTATCCACTTAGAGGATTCATATCAGACTACTACCTTTCCAAACACACAAGCATGCCCCCAAGGTTTGAACCTAAGTTTCTTCTTGGCAAATGCCTGACTAGATAGACAACTACCAATCCACCTAGCCCTTGGAAACTATTTCAGATTCTATCTTAAGTTGATGTCTACGACTAAAAGGTATGAGCAGTGTTTCAAAACTCGCAGGTTACCCATGAGTATCCACGAAAATTGCGGGTCAGCAAGGCCTGCGAGTTTTTTATTAAAAAAACTTGAGCCGAGTAACTCGTTGACTCACGACGAGTTACTCGACCATCATTCATCGAGTACTTGACGATTGCTCGCCGAGCTCATATGAATAACAACAAGGCCCGAGGCAAGGGAGGCAGGGGCCGAGGCAGGGGAGATATGGGAGAGGCAAGGGAGGGGCCAAGGCAAGGAAAACATGGATCGAGGTAGGGGGAATAGGGAAGAGGCAAGGGAGGGGCTGAGGCAAGGGAAACAAGGTCGAGGCAGGGGAGAGACGATAAATTTTAATTAAATATTTTAAAAATACCAACAATATCATTATTACGATAAAGTAGTTTATATATCAATTTGTACAAGTCTTACAAATTTTTATTTTTATTTTTTTGAATAATATTTCTTATACACATTCACCATGGGGATTGAACCCGAGTCACATCACCGATAATGCAAGTGGTGTCCTTACTAATAGACCACACTCACAGCATGGGCAACATGAGGTACCTCTTTCTTTGATCTTTCGTATCTTATCATATCAGATGTGGGAAGGGTCAAGGCTACCTTGTTTGTCTTACAAGTGTCTTAGATGTTCATTTTATTAAAAAATATATTTAGAGGCTGAAGTTTTTATTATTATTATTATTTGGGTAATGCGATAAACCCTTATAATAAACGAAACACTATTATTATTATTAAATTTTCAAAATATTAAATAAATACTATAAAAACTACTTAAAAATTAATAATAATTTTTTAAAAAACATTATAACATTATAAAGATTTTTTTAATTTTTAATGATGAAAATAAACATTATAAAGACTTTTTAAAAATTATTCACTATTAAACTTTGTCTTAAACTTCAACCTAGAGCACTACGCACGTGCATACAATCATGTTGTATTTAGATAATAAGGTTGTCTTAAAAACTGTCTTAAACTTCAACCTTATTAAAAACTTTGTCTTAAACGGAATAAGGTTGAAGTTTAAGTCTATATGTTGAAATGTTGAAATTTAATGTTTTTAATAAGGTTGAAGTTTAAGTCTATATAATATTTTAAAATTTTAATAATAACATTGTTTTTTAAGTAGTTATAATTTTTTTTATGTAAGTGAGATTTTTCATTTTCTCCATTTAATTTGAGTCATGTAATGTTCTTTGTCATGCCTCACCTATATTGAGCACAATTGGTCTCTATTTGAGGCCATACACACCAAAAGTATAATAGGTTGAGCCAAGACCACTTTAATGACCTTGTCTTTGTGCAATATAATCTTAGGCTTTGTAAAACACACGTGGAGGGTAGTGAATCTTACTAGACAATTCGATTGGATAAGCTAGATCCACTTTTTGATTGGATTGTTGAGAGTTCTATGGATCCTAGAGTTTACTATAGAGAACTTTGAGGTAATTGAGGAGGAAGCAAAATATTTAAGAGGATTGAAAGAGATATACCATGATGACACTACACTTGAGCATCTTCCAATTCACCCACTAATTCAGAGCCAAGGTCAACCACTTTATATCTTCCCATTCTAGCTATTCCCTCTTCTTTTTTTCTAGCTCCTTGACCTGCAAATTCTCCTTATCTAAAAAAACCTCATTGCCTTCATGACTATACAACTGATTCAATTTAGATTCTATATCAACTATCTTTGTCTTTGCTTCCTAATATTTACCTTTGGCCCATGCAATTGTAGTGGATTTGATTCTCCTCAGATTTTTAGAAAACTAAAACATAGTTGTCTCTTTTATGGTTAGGTCAATATGTCTCCACTCATATTTTACTATATTTATAAATTCCTCATCTTCTAACCAAATAACATTGAACTTGAAAGGTCCTACAAGTTTCTCTTGATCTTTTTCTAACTGAAAGAAAACAGGATGATCATTGATTCCCTTTCCCCTAGGGATGTCCTACTCTAACGATCCCAACTATGGATTTTTGTTTGCCAAATAAGATTTCCTTCTCAATTTTTTTGTGTAATTTTAAAGTAGCATCTCCTTCATATTGTAAACTCTTGAGATTGACTTGTCCCATGACCTAAGTCCCTTGATACCTGACCATACCTATTATCTTCTTTACCTTTTTCAAGGCTCTTAGGGCATATCAAATGATGTGCTTGTATTATAGTGATTTGGAGGACTTGAAGGGGAAGAGAACCTACTAGGGTTGTTTAAGCCTTGCTTGCTTCCTTGGCCTAAAATATCATTGTCTAAAGAGGATAAAAACTTACTATGTTTTACACCCTTCTCCTCTACTTATTCTAAGCCCTTAACAAAAAGAGGTTGTAGAGTCCCCCTTGGATTTAAAACCCTTCCCCCTTCCTCCTTTTGATCATAAGATTTCTCCTCCCTGCCTTCCCAAAATGAAGAAACAACACCACCCTATTGCAAAGTCTTATCAGAACTATGGTCTGACAAGACCTCCATATAGGGACTTAGTCTAGGACAAGATGATATAGCAAGTTTATCATTATCAAAATTCAATCCCCCATTCCCATAAAAGGGTAAGACTAGGTTTGAGCTTTGATGGATGCCTGATAAAATACCTCCAAGCACTTTTTCAATCATAGGTATGGCCTTCATTCCCTCATATGAAACTTCCCTATTGTAGTCGCTTGGAGCCAACTCTTTCTCCTCCATTTGGACATTGATGATATGAAACCTTTCTTTAAGTGATTCAAGAGTCTTGAGTGGGTACTCTTATATCTTTGCTTTGGCTATTGCTACCTCCTTTGAATTTCTTAGAATAGAAGAACCTCCAACTTCCTTCTATATAGTCCCTTGCCCTCTACTCTCTTCCATTTCACAATTTACCTTGAGATTATCATAATGATGACAATTACTACATCAAAACAACACCTCGATGTAGATAAGATTTTGTAAATATGTCTAATTTCTTGACATGAACTCCATATTTTTTGGCAACTCTAAACTAAGATCAAGCTCCACTAAGATACAAACTACCATTTTTTGGATACTATTTAATTTTTTTGTATCTACTCCAAGGAAAACTACCAAGAAGTTCTCAATCTCACACAAGATTCTTTCATTCTAGAATTCAAGGGGCAAAGAGGGTAGCTTGACCCAAATAGGTTGGGTATTAGTCCTCTCAAAGCATATATTGAACCCAAGAGTCCAAAATTTTAGATTTAAAACATTGAGCCCCAACTCCATCTTCCATTTTTATGATTATAGCATCTTCTACCTTTTGGAAGACAAAAACCATCCAACCTTTCATCATCACATGATATGTAGGAGTATATCCCAGAACCTCCAACCAAGTAACCTTGATCTATTCTTGTAGAGTTTTTAGTTTAATGGAGCCACCCATAAATCTACCTACCAAAGCCTTGTCCTTTAGTGATAAAAATTGCTCTAGCATCAAATCCTCACCTACAACCATTTGAACTAGCTCCTTCCATAAATTTATATAGCATTTTTTCTTTCTTTTCTCCATTTTTTTCTTAGTTTGTTTATCTCCCAATCTAGCTAGACTACTACCCTTTGGTGTTTCCTCTGGTTCATTTGGTGACACTTCCCCTTCACCATAACCCCCTTATATGACCTAGGGTTAGGGTTTGAAGTTGATTGGGCCTTCTAGCATGTATTTAAGTCAAGACATCCACTTACCTTGTCCCACTTATGCCAGATGTCAAAAGGTTCTTCCTCAGAGAAAAAAATTGAGGCCTTCATATATTCTTCAGGCTCTTCACTATAGTCTACTACATCCTATTCATACATCATTGACTCACTCGTCCTACCATTGTCAGTGATCAATGAGTCAAGTCTACACTGGTTGAGAGTTCCTGTCAAATTATCTTTTGAAATTTTTGTCCTACCCTCTCCTTCTTGACCCTGTTGATCAAAACTCGACAATGAGAGCCTCATTGGTTCAAGTGCAAACAATTACTATTTTTTTTAATCTTGACCGACCTCTACTATGCTTTTGGTCTTTGACCTTCAAGTTGATATGGCCACCCTAGTCCAAGGGATTCCTCTCCTCCTACTCTCCAACACCAACACTAGTAGGTCTCCCACCATCATCCATGATTCCCTCAAAAATATAATTTAAAATTATTAACAAGTGTGTTATAATATTATGAATTTGATATTTTAATCTTGTGATAAATTAATAATTTTCAAAAAATATATTTATTGTTTAAATTATTTTTAAAATTTTAAATATGTTATTTTATAAGAAATATATAATTTGATAATGTCAAATGGAATTAGGTCAACTAGTTAAATTCCTCAACTTTCAAGAGAGAGACTCAAGTTTGGTTCTTGCTAAGTGATAGATGCATAATTTTCAAGTTGTTGTAATGTCATTATGTGGTCATGATTTAGTATTTGTGGGACCCATTTCAATCTCAAATAAGGTCATAAATTGCAAATCACTTAATAACTATTGGCATTGTTTGCTTGGAGGTTCTAAAAGTAGCATAACAATGCGGAAGGCTTAAAAAATGTTATTATAAGAATGAGACGCAAAAAAATAGTTTTAATGGTTTTGAAAAAGTACGGAATTGATAAACTAAATCCTTATTTTTTAAACTTCTTTTTAAGTGTATACCTACAATATTTGACTATGTAATTTTAGTAAAGATATTGTTAGTGATGTCTCAGGGGAGACAGGGCAATGTTCGGGCTTTGGCTCTTCTTCGGGAGGTCCAAATACTTTTAATGGTTTTGAAAAAGTACGGAATTGATAAACTAAATCCTTATTTTTTAAACTTCATTTTAAGTGTATACCCACAATATTTGACTATGTAATTTTAGTAAAGATATTGTTAGTGATGTCTCAGGTGATAGGGCAACGGTTCGGGCTTTGGCTCTTCTTCGGGAGGTCCAAGGTTCAAACCGTGACGTGGGTGAGTGTGTGAGAGGGTGGATGTGTGGTGTGTGTGTTAAATTCTCTATTGATAGGTGTAGCTCTCGACTTTATGATGTCCCAGGGGGGACAGTGCAACGGTTCGGGCTTTGGCTCTTCTTCTTCGGGAGGTCCAAGGTTCAAACCGTGATGCGGGTAAGTGTGTGAGGGGGTGGGTGTGTGTTAAATTCCCTATTGATAAGCGTAGCTCTCGGCTTTACGAGGGGTCATAGTTGGAAGGAGACTGCTCAACCAACAGTAGAGGTTTCACACACTAACCAAATCCAAAAAAAAAAAAGTTACTGATAATGATAACTTTGATGAGATACCATAATTAAATATTTTATTAGATTTTTGGTTAAAAATGCACAAGAAACAATGCACAATGGCGAACTTGGGAGTTCTACTAGGGAGTTTTCAAGCATTTCACAACCTTCTAATACATATTAGTTTTGAAATGCTTGAAAACCTTATTATACTCATGTCGCATCAGAAAAATGTTATTAATTTTAAAATCCTAACCTTAACTTAATTTTTTTTTTTTTTTTAATTTAATTTTTTCCCATCGTTTTTCCCCCATTTTTGCCGTCTTCTTTTCCCATATTTGCCGTCTTTTTCCCGAGTTGCCGAGAACTCTCCAAAATTAGGCTCCGAGTTTCTCGGGAGTTGCGAGTTTCCGGTTTAGACGTTGAATGTTTGGCGAAAAAAAAAAGACATTCAACGATGGACAACTAAAGGGTGTGAAAACTCCGCGGTGTGGACGTTGAATGTTTAGGAAAAACAAGACATTCAACCATGGATGAGTAAAAGTTCAACGATATTTAACGAGTTGAATGTCCAAGTCGAAGCCTAATCTCGTTGAATGTTAAGTCGAAGCCTAATTGAGGAGGAGACCCGGGTCAAATTGGTGCCATTCAATTCCAATGTCAATGTGGTCGCTGGTCGACAGTCAAAAGAGGACTGAGTGTAGAATAAAATAGACCACAGGGCAGACCTTATAAAACCTGTTGCAGATGTTCACTTCATTCATAGTCTGCTCTGCTCTCTGATGCATATACAAACAATAAGAAAAATAGGAATTGCGTTTATATACCAAAACAAAAAGAGACCCACAGACCTAGATATAGATAAATCTATACAAAGACAGATACATATACGACGATCATGCCTCTAACGGTAACAGCAGCTAAGGCAGGCACAGCGTTGAAGAACGTCAATTTATTGCCTAAATATAGGCATAATCATATTCAGGGCTACCACGGCGTACATGTCCATGGTGATGCGAGGCTGAGGCTAGGTTCAGGACAGCCCAATTATGCTTGCATTTTTTTTGTTTGCTTCTTTTTTGGTTTTTTGGTTCTTGTTTTAGTATATGCTTTGTTTTTCTTTTCATGGTATTAGAGCATCATGGTAGAAGAAAGGCAGTTGTGTATGTTTTGGTAGTGAGGTTCTCCTTCTCTGCGACATTGATTGCTTTATTTTTATTTTGGAGCGTTTTAGAGGGCTAGTGCATTGTTTCATAGTCTGAGTGGGAGAAGAGAATGATTTGCAAAAAATAGCAACAAACTGGAGATTGAGAAGTTCAATCGATTGAACTTCATGTTATGGGAGATCAAAATGGAAGATTTGTATGTGGAAAGGGACTTGTGAGTTGTAGTCACTGGAAAGCCCACTGGGATGGCACAAAAGGATTTTAATAAGCTAGATAGAAGAGCAATGTCCCTCATTAGGTTGAGTTTAGCAGACTCTATGATTCTAAATGTGATAGAAGCACAATTTGCTTAAGATATATGGAACAAGTTGGAGAGCATATACGCTTTCAAGTCAATATTGAACAATTGCGGAACAAGCTGGAAACTCTCAAGATGAAGGAGAACGGAAAGTTCTCAGACCACTTGAATGATTTTATATGCTAGTGATAAATTGAGTGATGAAGATCAGTGTCTGGCACTGCTAATCAGCATGCTAGACTCATGGGAAAATATTATTATTGCCATAAGTGTTGCTTCTAACAAGTTACAGATGGAGTCAATGGTTAACCAACTGTTGAATAAGGAGACAAGAAGGATATATGTTGATGAAGCATCCACTCTATAGGTCTATTTAGCATGTGGATGCTCAAAGGAAAGAGGAAAATGCATATCTAGTGGAAGAAGCAAGTCTAGAGGTAGAGGCAGATTGTCCAGCATAGGAAAAAAATTTTTTAGCAATGTGGAATACTACTACTGTCACAAAATGGGGCATATCAAGTTTCATTGTCCCTTGTTTAAGAAGAAGAATGAAAAGGTAACAAAAGATGAGACAACTAATAAATTTGTATATGAAATCTCCTCCATGTTTCTTGCTTCTTGTTTGTCAATTGAAGGATATCCTAAAGACTAGATTATAGATTTAGGAGCTTCTTTCCACATGACACCACACCGTGAGTGGTTTGTCAATTATAAAGAGGTAAAGTGCATAAAATTTTATATGGATTATAATGATTTTTGTGATGTAGAAGGAGAAGGTACAATTCTTGTGAAGGATTCAGGTGGAAAAGTCAAGTACTTGCAAAAAGTTAGATATGTCCCTAAGATGAGAAGAAATCTTCTCTTAGTTGGAAAACTAACTGAAAAATGAGTAATTGTTACCTTCTCAAATGAAGCATGCAAGCTCATTAGAGTTGCACTAGTGATTGCAAAAGAAAAGAAGAAAGGCACTTTGTTCAAACTGGATGTCAACCCTTGTGAGAAAAGCCATTGCAATGCTTTCTATATAAAAGAAGCTAATGCAATTGAGAAAAATGATGAAGCAAATGTTAGATATTGTCTTCTTTGGTATAGAAGACTTGGCCATCTAGGAGAAACCAACTTTAAGTAGTTGGTCAACAAAGGCATGGTGCATGGCCTCAAGGATATCAGCTCCAACAATCTCAGCTTTTGTGAATCATGTGTGATGGGCAAACAAAAAAGGGTAACCTTCTCTTATCACCCACACAAAGCTAAATCTATTTTAGATCTTGTTCATACAAATATTTATGGTCCTATGGATATTCAATCTATTGGTGGTGCATTGTATTTTACCACTTTTATTGATGATCACAACAAAAAAATGTGGATTGTATTTTGCCACTTTTATTGATGATCACAGCAGAAAAGTGTGGATTGTATTTTTAAATAAATATAGTGACATCCTCAATCAATTTAAAATGTTTGTTGTTAATGTAGAATAGTAGACAAGCAGGTAACTCAAGATATTGCATAGTGACAATGGAGAAGAATATTATTTTGTTGAATTTTAAGAGTTTTATAGGCAGAAAGGTATCTCTAGATAGAAGACTACACCTTATTCTCCTTAATAGAACGAAATAGTAGAGAGAATGAGTAGAACACTACTGGAGAAGTGAGGAGCATGTTGTTAGGTACAAAGTTCAATGAAGGGTTTTGGGTTGAAGCAATCTCAACTACCAGCTATTTAGTTAATTTATCACCGTGCATTGCTTTGAATGATAAGATACCAGATGAGGCCTAAAGTGGGAGAAAACCATCAATCTCTCACCTGAGGGTTTTTGGTTGTAAGGCCTTTATGAACATTTTTGCTGAAAAGAGAAAAAAATTGGATGAAAAATCCAAGAAATACATTCTTGTTGGTTATGGAGAAGTTATTAAAACAAAATTATATAAATTGTGGATTATGCATGAACACATAAATATTTTCAGTAGATATGTGATTTTCAAAGAAACTAAGACAACTGAAGATATTCAACAGCAAGAATTGCAGCAACAGTTGAAAAAGAAGGTTAGTGTGCATGAATGCATTATGATAAGTCAACCTTCAAGTGAAGCTTTGCCAGCAAAATCATCAACAAGAAAAATCTTCAACTTTTATTGCTCCTCTTCTTGTTACAACTTTGAATATCAATACTTGACTCTTGACTTTATTGATTTAATTGTTTTCCTATGGAGCATTGTCTCCATAATATAGCAATAGCAATGTGACTCTTCAAATACTTGACTGTTGCTCTCCATATGCCAAGTCTCATGACTCTTGGCTTATCAACTTGCCACTTGCATACTTGATGAACACTTTACTCTAGACACTTACACACTTGACTCTTGCACTTCTACATGCAATCCTAATCTAAGAGACTTACACACATCCTCACATTACATATTTGCACTCCTACATACAATATACTTGTGCAAATTCTCTCAACCTACACTTGCACTCTAACTCACATGACACATGCATTTTCTGCACATTGCACTCTTACATGACATGTTCATTTCTTGTACATTAGCACTTACATAAAGGGGAAATATAAATCACACTCTAAACTATAGACTCAACCCTAACCTATTACATATTTACAAATGTACCATGAACGTACCATGGGCGTACATTAGCATGTACCAAATAATGTAATATTCCTCAAAAAAGAGAACAATACACACTAGAATTTTAAAATCTTTCAAATATAGTATAGCTAACCAACTGCTACACCATCAAGCTTAGTTGGAGTTAGATGTTTGGTGCTCTATGAAGACATCAAACCTGTTATGATAAAATAAGAGAGAAAAAGGATTGAACCTATGACCTTCTTGTAGAAGAAGGATTTTAGATCATACATGATCTTGATCCAAATAACATTACCAATTGGGTCTTTTTTCATAGAAAATACTATAAAAAATAGTAACATGTCCTTGAACTGATATCACCAATTTATAGAGATTTAAAACTATATGATTTGAATACAAAATCCTAAAATACTTTCATATGCAAACATTATGGACTCCTAAAGTTTGGGCATATTAAAGCTTAAAAGAAAGTAAAAACTTAAATGACAAACCTTAGGAGGAAATCTAACCAATCAAAAGTTATCACTTATCACCTCTAGGTACCTTCTTTGCTGACATTACTCACTGATAGGACTTCCAATTGGAACGATAATAGCAAATTAGATATCAACACTTGGAATAATCAGATTGATTATCCTTGATATATATAATAAAAATGTATATACCCAAATATTGGGCTATGTCATCGACGATACTCAAACATGGGTCCTTAATCTCACAATGAAAGATCCTAACCACTTAATACACCTTTAAGACAAAGGACTCATTTATTTCCCTTTGTCCTTTCAAAAGAAGTGGCAACCACAAAGTAAATCCTACCGATGGGACTTGAACTTGGGACTTCCTACCTATGAATCAACCATCCTATCATAGTGTTACCACCATGGATGGGATCCTTAGGAAATCACATGCCTTTTAGAGAGGAAATAAACTTTGACTATAAAAAAGGGTTACCTTTGGCTAGGATTGATGTGGTACCTCTACATACAAGTAAGCAACCTTACCACTATGCTACCATTATATATGGGATATGAAATCCTATACCAATTGAATAATATGAACCATAATGCACCCATGCAAAATAGTTAAGATTCGACCTCAAGACCATATGTGAACAAGCAACGATACCAACCATTATACTACCATTTATCAGCGGAACCTCAAATAGAAAGAACTAAAATAAAGAAATGACTGAAGTATGTCACTGAAAAAGTCACACACACCTCTTTGCCTTTTTCTACCACACAATAGGATATTCTATTTAAAAAATTGAACTTCAAATTTTTGGAGGGAAATGGGTGTCTTTTTCTAATGTAAAAATAGGCATCAAAATGGTAAAATCTCCAATTTGCATGGAATCCAATAGAACTGACAAATAATTCATATTTGCTATGGTTTTTCCTATACAACTTGTTTATGTGATTGATTAGAGCTGCTTTGTTTTGTCTCTTATACCATGTTGGAATTTGTACTATTTTTGAAAATTATCTTGAAACATCCATTAACCACAATCATATACAAAAATCAAGATGAGCGAAAAAGGAAGAGTGTATAGATGAAAAAGAAATAAATAAATAAATTACATGATTTGAGAGAAGGAATAAGAAGTGGTTTCCCGTAGGCACCCCAACAATAATTTTTATATATGATACTATATAATAAATGGATCTTCATTGAGGAGTATTTATAGTGATACCAAAATCCAATGAGGTTAACCTCAAGCTTAAATTAGTAGCACCCATAAGCACTTCATCATTATTGGCCTTGACCTAATAAGATTATATCGTAAATATTTCAACATTATCAATTCAAAGCAATAATACTTCTTCTATAAATGGTTTGGATCTATACAAACAGGTACAAAATATTTCAATATGATCTTCTAGGCATAAATTCTCCCAAAAAAGTAGAATAATTAGAGAAGTAACAAAATTGGATCTTCTCTTTGCCTATTTTATGGAAGGTGCTTATCAAGCTTTAAGAAGTAATTCGTCTATAATTTAGAAGAAATATTAGAGGCTCCAAAATTTTTTTTGGTAAGACCAAGTGATGAAGCTCTATACCTAATCTGATACCATGTGGGAAATCTCATCAATTTCTAGAAACATACAAAATCCATCCATCCAATTAAATCTTATACAAAAAGCATTAAATGATGAAAGAAAAAAAAGTGAGAGACAAAATTTAGGGGTGCCCTATAGCACCATAAATAAGCATTGTATTATTTATGGATAAGGATCATAACAATCCGGTACAATGGATGGAATGGTGGGGGTATTTATAAAAATACCAAGTTTCCAAATTACATAAATGAGTTTAACCTCTAACATAAGAAGAGGGATTTAAGGTTAATTATAAGTTATAATATGGGATTAAATATAACAAGGTTAATCACGACCCATAGGCTTACATAATAAAATATTATGATAAGTAAAAATATTGTACAAGATTGCTCTTAGGCCTATACATGATTAGATCATACAATGTCAGCCTTGCCCATAAGTCATATTACACTTTCAACATATCTAGTAGGTATAATTTATGTTTAATGTATTTATGCCTTGGATTGTATTTTTCCTCACAATTATAGTGAATGCCCTTGTCTCAACAAGCCGTCATCTCTTCCTCACTTATTCATTCAATGGGAATGGTTTTGTTTTGTGCACTAGGGGAAACTAGAAGCTTAAAAAAAGTTGAATTGGAGTAGCTTATTGTACAACATTGTACTATCCTTTTGATCAACCAACCTTGCTAACCTGATGACTTCCATCATATTCTTTGGGTTGGACACATTTATCTCCTTGATTTTCTTTTTTAATCCATTATCAATGCAACTTATAAAAAATGCATCAGTTGGCCCTTCTATCCTATTTGGTAATTTTAAATTTTTTTTGTTATTTTTGAACCATGTGAGTTGTCAAAATTAACAATATTTTCCAAAAACAAATTAAAGCAATCCATCCACTCAAATCTTATACATAAAGCATAAAAGGATAAAATAAAGGAAAAGATACAAATATTTGGAGGCACCTATAGGTACCATAAATAAATATTATATTATCTATAGATAAGTTGTACAACACTTTGATAATAAAATGAGGAGCGGTATAGGGTATTTATACTAATACCAAAGTCCCAATAAAATAAAATACTTTACCCTAAGCCAATATCAGGGTTATGCATAAGGGGTCGGACCCGAAATGTACTTGTAAAAAATTGGCGAATCCGTCATGAAACCTTAGCGAATCTTGGCCAACCTCATGTTGGAGGACATGGCGAATTACCTTAATTTTTGAAAAAAATGGTGAATTTGAAAGTTTTGGTTAGACCGCGTGGAAAACACTATCGGATAAAGGATCGGGTAAAAACAATGTTCAGGTTCGAATCAGGTGCAAAACACGATCCGAGCTCGGACCAGGTGCAACACACGATTCAAGCTCGAATCGAGTGCAACACACGATCCAGGCTCGGACTGGGTGAACAATTGATCTGGAAAACGGACCGTGTGCAAAGAAAGGATCGAGTGGAAGAAAGATTCGACAGACGAACTGAGTGGATAACATGCTCTAGCCAACGGGTTGGTGCAAGATAAGTTTCGGCTAGAAGACCGGGTGTAATATAGATCTGGTTTATGGATCAAGTGAAGTAAAGGTTCGGCTAACTAACTGTGTGTATATAATGCTCCAATCGTGTATCGGGTGTAGATATTCCTCCATCCTAGTTAATGATTGATATTCTGTAAAAACTATGTGTGCAGGTTGATACAATGAAATCCACCTTGTATCCGCATATTTTAACATTTTTTTTTCCTTCTGTAACTCCTAGTGCAAACTATTGAAACGTTGCAAACCTTTATGGATTACAAGAAAAATAATAATTTATTTTACAAATGAGGTCTACCACTCTCGCAACATTTTTAAAAGTGCTCACGATTTTATATACAAGATTCACTCTATGAGCCATGCAATGAATGGGTATCATATATGGAGCAATTGTGGTTTACAATCGAACACAGAGACCACTCCTATGCCCTTGAAATATAGCAACACTATTAACTCCAACGCATATTATCTTTGAGGCTATGTCTATGTCATTCATTTTCGCAATATCCTTTAAACTAGTCACAACAACATTATAAATGTTTTCTGCATTTGAATTTTCAACCATCTTATGTAATCCTAGAAAACTAGGTTGTGTGACATTGTTTTGAAAAGTATACACATGCATGCAAATCCAGGATATGTTGTCCACAATTGTCACCTCATCAATAGATAGTGAAACGAATCTGGAAAGATTTACTTTCTCCCTCAGGTCCTCCTTCTCTACTAATGATAGATATTTTACCATTTTCCAATCACTTCGATCAAACCAATGGCAACTCAAATTATTTTGTAAACTAGCCAGCTAAAACAGATGCTTATAATCAATAAAATCGGACATGGGTTTACCCTTCTTGAGAATACTAAATACAAAAATAAACTGTAAACTTTTTGCAGCTAAGGTGGTCTTTTTGATTTTTTGAAATTGGGTTTCAATCGTTACACCTTTCTCAACAAGAGATAGTTGTTCCTTTAAGTGATTGTCATATTCTATTGCATATCTAACATGCATACATTATGATGCATCCTTCCACCTAATTGTTTTATTAATTTCACCATCACTTCCTTTTACTTTTACATAAACTTTGCCAACATGTTTTTCTATTGTATATATATTATTTTGCAACCTATGCTCCTTGCCTAGTTTCCAACTACAAATTTTGCATCTACACACTTTACCATCGACTTGGTTGTCATTAGTTAGGATAAGCTCTATCTAGGGAAGTTTTTCTGCCCATTTATTCTTAAATGCCCTTACAATAGCCCAATTAGATGCCTTCCACTTTTTATTTTTTCGCTTGTAGATTCAAAAGAAGTTTGTAATGTATTTGATTTATTGCTTTCATTTTCAACTGACATGTTATTTTGAGGATTATCTTCAAGTGCTTGTTGGATGTCATTGCTAAGAAAATTTTCATTAGAAGGCATCTCTTGGTGACGAATATCTTCAAGTGGAGGTATATCACGGTCAAAATGGTATTCTACATAGTAGCATACAATATTATTCTTAATTATTTTTTAATTTAACAAAATAAACTAACAAACAAAAATATGGTTCATATCATCATGCAATATGGCTAAAGGCACAAACAACAAATAAACCATTTTAGGAAGAAAGCATTATTTAAACTAACAAACACACCGAATTGTACCCTGAATTTGCACAAATGTCGATGGCTTGTTGGATTTCACCATATGGCTAAAATAATTTAGGATACTCTTTTCAAATTTGGCACCCTTCTTTGCATTTCCAATAGGTGACATTTTACTTTTAAAGAAAATATTTTCAATTTAGAATGTTGAAAGACATCTTACTTTTGTGAAGCCTCAAGATAATATTGTAATTAGAATAAATGTATGGATGGTTGGTAGAAAATAAATACTTGTTTTCAGTCATTCTTTATTGTGATTTTTTTAGTGTATTCAAATACTCTGTTTTCTGGAGATAGTACCTATAACTAAAAAGAGCAAAAAACTAATCAATATAAAATTTGAAAAAAAGTGTAAGAAAAATTTCTTATGTATATGCGAGATTTAATCAGAGATACAAATGTTGAAAAATATAAGATTCTAGTACAAAATGGACAAGAAATAGCGCATCACTGTGTCCTTAGAGAACCAAAGTATTTACCTGTTTAAAATATTGTAACAGAAAAGAAGATCTCAATGGAAACAGAGAATCAAAGAGTTTTAACATAGTTAGAAAATGGGAGAAAAAATTGAGAACAAAGCATTGAATTATTTTCAGTAAATGATAAAAAATAGCAAAAGAAAAATCAACAATTAGATGACAGGAAAATAGATCTTATTATTACAACTACTTCAACTGTTATTCTCTATAAAATCAAAAAACACAAGATCACAGATTCAAAATGTCTAAAGAGAAGCAAAGTACCTAGTGCTAGAAAAGGTCCATCTGAAAAGAGACCTGTCCAGTGGTCCGTGGAGAAAAATAGGACCAGTAGTCAGTTTGGATGGAAAAAGAGGTCCGTAGGGCAGGTGGAAAATATGGTCTGGCAGGTGATCTGTATGGAACAGTCAATTCGACAGGCGGTCCGGGTGGAACAGTCGATCAGACAAGCAGTTCAGGTGGAATAGTCAATTTGGTAGGCGGTCTGAATGGGAGAAATATCCAATAGTTAGACTATGCAAAACATGTAGTCTAGAAATCGATCCGGGTGGACCAAGCGATCTGATTAACAATCCAGGTGGAACTAGCAATTCGACAATCGGTCCATATGGAACAAGAAGACCGATAATCAATCTGAGCAGAATTAATGTTTGATCGTCGGATCGGGTAGAGAACTATGTCCGAGTGTTGGTCCGAGTACAGAACTATGTTCAATAATTATTTTGAGTACATAAAAGGATCTAGTAGTTGTTTTGAGTGCAAAAAAGGGTTCAACAGTCATTCCGAGTGCAGAAAAGGGTCCAATTTTAGTTTGAGTAGAGTTTTGATCTGAATCGACTGGTTTCTACACACGGTTGAAATTCATCTTTTCGCTTTAAATTTTTACTTTTCTCTGCACCCACTCAATTTTCTAATAGTTTGAATGTTATAAATGAAAAAGTATCTCTGGCGTGTTACTTATATATAGTGGTATAGTTGGTAAATTTGGCTGGATAATTTAAAAATTAAAAAAAATGGCAAAAATGGTCCACGACTTAGGCGGGAGTGTTGGCGAATTTAAAAAAAAAAAAAACGTAATACTATTATCAATGCACGGCGAATTGACACCTAAAAATATTTTGACCTAAAAATTTCGGGTGAAATGGTCGACGTCCAGGGCCCCCCAAAATTGCCAATTTGCATTTTCGAAAATGCTAATATTCGCCCAGTTTACGAATATTCGTCGTTGTGCATAACGTTGGCCAATATAAGAAGAGGGCTTAAGGTTAATAACAAGTTCTAAATTGGATTTAACCATAACAAGATTAACCATGACCCGTAGGGCTTACATAATAAAATATCATATTAAATTTAATACATTGTATAATAAATTCCCTAGGCCTATCAAATATTACATCATTGATGAGGATTGATGTTTGATCACTCATATGACCCCTCTAGTAGTTCCTAGCTAGGTTTGCATAGTTTATTTCTTGCAAATTAATAATTGTAAGTGAGTCTCCTTCTCACATGCACTTGTGGGCACTAGTTATCTTCTAGTTGTCATTTAGGAGTGTTAGTTAGGAAGTGTGAACTCAAAGTAGGAAGTGTGTACTTCAAGATAGCTAAAATGGATCTTATAGTTAGCATTATTCCTTTCTTCTTAACTTAGAAGTTACGTGCATTCTCCTTTGCACTTTTGTAGCTTATGGTTAAGCATATTGGATCAAATCCATGATTTGATGGGTTTGGTTATGTATTTTGGGCCATTAGAGCCTATATAATGAGTTTGTAAATAATATGAAGTTAGTTGGATTTTCAATCCTTTTCATTGGTATCAGAGCCTAGTTTATGTTTGCACTAGGGCTTGTGAGGTGAGAGGGTAGGAGATAGATTATTTTTTTTATGAGAAATTCTTTCTCATTGAGGACTCGGTTCAAGCTCAAGGGGAGCTTGAAAACCTTTCGCAGAAGGAAGTTTCTTAGGCGTCAAAATCCTCGTTCCAACTTTCTCCGTATGCTCAAGAAGTATAGGAGAAGTTTACCCCGATTTCTGTCTTACAAAAATCCTTTGGCAGGTTATCAACCTCAACTCTTAGGTGCTATCAACCTTGGCTCCCAAGAGCTATCAACCTCAACTCTTAGGTGCTATCAACCTCGACTCTCAAGCATTATAAACTTTGGCTCTCAAGATCTCCAATCTCCAACGTCATTTCCATACTGAATCTCTTTAGGCTTCTCCAAATCACTAATAGCAAATTGTTCTTATTTTATGCTTTGTCCTCTTATGTGTCTTCTAATATCTTCAATCATAGGTAGCTTGCATACATCCTCAAATATGTTATTCACTTCTTTGCAAAGCTTCATCGATTGTCAATATTTCTTGGCCAACATCCTCCTTGAACCGGTTTTTGTTTAAATTGCTTCACTTTCTCTCAGGTGGCTTTATCTTCACCATCTTCTCATGTCCAACTTCCAACAATCTCAAGGTGCAATCAACCCATTCTCTCCTTAAAATTTCAATCTCTCATGTCTTGAATATTCTCCTCAGGAATTATCTCCACCTTGCTTCAATCAACAAATCATCCTCCTCACGACTAGAAAATCACAGTCCATTTTTTTTAATTTCATGTCACCTCATGGCTGGAAAATCATAATTTATATTCTTAATTTAATGTCTCCTCCTTGGTGTAATTTCAACTAATCTCTCAACCCTTTAATCTTTTGTCTCTCCAATTTGTAACTTGGGCAACCTCGACCCTTTTCTTCAAACTTATCAAATTCAAATGGTCAAAGTGTAGCTTTGATACCAGTGATAGCTATTTAGCCAAATTATCTCACAAGTTCTTTTATCAAGGATCAAATATGAATCATATAAATGCCACTCACATAATCACAATAGTATTTCATAATGATAAAACTCACAATATTATTCATAAATCATCAAATATATCAAGGAACTTGTTACAATGCATGGAGCTTTGTCTCCATTAAATAACCTTACAATATGACTCTTCAATACTCAATTATTGCTCTCCTCAAACATATGGGAGATGCATCCTTTCTTATTCCTCACATATGACAAAACTCTCATGACTCTCTTAGGTGGCTTTATCTTCACCATCTTCTCATGTCCAACTTCTAGCAATCTCAAGGTGCAATCAACCCATTCTCTCCTTAAAATTTCAATCTCTCATGTCTTGAATATTCTCCTAAGCAATTATCTCCACCTTGCTTCAATCAACAAATCATTCTCCTCACAACTAGAAAATCACAGTCCATTTTTTCTAATTCCATGTCTCCTCATGGCTGGAAAATCACAATTTGTATTCTTAATTTAGCGTCTCCTCCTTGGTGTAATATCAACTAATCTCTCAACCCTTTAATCTTTTGTCTCTCCAATCTGTAACTTGGGCAACCTCAACCCTTTTCTTCAAAATTCTCAAATTCAAATGGCCAAACTGTAGCTTTGATACCATTGATAGCTATTTAGCCAGATTATCTCACAAGTTCTTTTATCAAGGATCAAATATGAATCATATAAAGGTCACTCACATAATCATAATAGTATTTCATAATGATAAAGCTCACAATATTATTCATAAATCATCAAATATATCAAGGAACTTGTTATAATGCATGGAGCTTTGTCTCCATTAAATAACCTTACAATATGACTCCTCAATACTCAATTATTGCTCTCCTCATATGGGAGATGCATCCTTTCTTATTCCTCACATATGACAAAACTCTCATGACTCTTCACTTTACATCTTGTCATATATCATGTGACTCTTCACTTGCATATTTGACACCTAACTCCTATGACTCTTGACTTACATGACACTTTTTATCTTACAACTCACACCTCACTTTGCACACTTGTATATTTTATTACATAACACTTGGACACTTCTCAAACATTAACACATAGTTTAGAGAAATAAAATTCACACTCCCTAATCTAGTATTTACAAATTATACCACATGCTACCAAATAATGTAATATCACCAACAATTTGTACACCCATATTTTGCTTGATCATATTGTCACAAGGATCAAGGAACAATGTTGTAATACCACTTGTAACAAAACAACTTTCAAAATATAGTAGTATCAGTAGCAAACTCAAAAATACGTAAAAGAAAACATTCACTAAAATAGTTAATCAGATTCAATAGCCAAAACTCAATATCACAAGTTACAGATTCCAAATTCTAAATCAATACAAATCCTACCCACTTTAAGAGGGTAAAGTCTCATACATGCAACAAAGGCGACTAAGATAACAAGTATTAGTGGTGTCTCGACTACAACATGACTCCTCTATTTATAGACTAAACCAAACAATAACCCTAACTTGAATGCTCAAGGGTTGACTAACCTAATCATATGGCATGAACTAATAATAATAAAGATAGTGGACTTGGCTATATTGGAGTCATTACAAGCAAGTGACGAGAGTATCATATCAGTTATTTCTAAGGTTTTATTGAAAACTCATTCTTTTGCAACTCTCCTAAGGCAATGCTTTAAAGGTAATGCCTAGGAAGTTTATTTGGACCAACATTTAAAGGTTTGTGCCTCCCTCATGACAAGCATTCATGAAACTAGGGCTTTAGAGTGACATCATTAGGGATTTCCTATAATCCATTTATTTCATCATCTTTTTTTTACTAGAATCAAGATGTACAAAGGGGTATTGACTTTCAACCACCAAATATCATTTGTTGTGATGAATTGCTATGGACAATCTTAGTGCACTGAATGTCTTTTGGACAAAAACTTTTTTCACCACTAAGTACTCCCAAGGTTGGGCATTAAGAAGGCTAGGGGTTGATTTCAGGTTTTAACAAACTTTGCTTTAGCATTGAAATGTGCAAATTAGAAGAGGGATAGACCACATTTCAAATCTCAGTTTATGGTTATAAAAATAAACCAAGATTTATGGAGAAATTTCTTCATCTGTGAAATATGTCTCAAATTTCATTGAGGTCCTCGTTTAACAAAATTTGTCATTCCTATGTCTTACTGCTCAAACAATTCAAGGAAATTTTTACTTTTGGTGATTGGGAGCCTATTTATAAAAGCACATTTTCAAAGGCCATAATTTTATATTTTCATTTGTTTTCTTATCATAGTTAGTTGAGCTCTACACAATGGTGTTATGTGTACAATAATGACCTTTAGGTTGGGAAACAAACTTGTGTGAGGACATAATGGATTCTATGATCCCTTACTAGGCCTAATGGTGAGGGCTTAGGTACTCCAAATGGAAGGTCCAAGGTTTGAATCTAAGGGGGTAATGTATATGCACCTTATAGGTGGAGAGCATGAATGCCTCCTCCCATTTGATGGACCCAAAACAATATGGTCTCATATTTGCAAAATGCTCATGGACATTAAAATTTTACTTTATTTATTTAAAGGGTTAGTTCTAAGATATCTTCACTAAAGACCATGTTGGACGTCTCCTTTATCAAATAGCAAGGTTGCCCTAATGTTGGAAAGATGTTATGTATGAGGGGTGTTCAATAATATACTCTCTATGACTAACATACAAATGAAGAGGGATGATGACATGTGGTCATTCGCTTTAGCCATAGCTATTTTGTATAAGGCCCAAGGTCCATCTTCATTTTGTAAATTTAACCATATATTGATTTACATACCAAAAATAGGTTGGCTTACAATGCTATTAAGACGAGTTAAATGCAATCTAAAGTATATAAGTACCTCCCATTACAAATTATTATAATCATAGTCAAGTGCATCATTTTCAATCATTATTAAAATAACAATGCTTCTAAACACCACCCTTGTATTTTTTTTCCTTATGTGTTGACTATGTTTCTTTTTCCTTGTTATGAAATTCTTCATAATATTTGAGCTTAAAGCTCTACTATGAATTTCTATCTTTTATCATAATTTAGATTCAAATAGCTTTCAGATATATTTTTGCACACCTTGCAACTAAAAATCATGAAGAGTTCATGAGTTAAAAACTTTTTTACCTTCGCTTGAACTTCTAATCATAAAAATTGGAAGTTCAATTTTATACACATCCAATGGAACTTTGAACTTCAATTCCCAAACTTCAAATCTCTCTAAATACTCCTACACTGACATGTCTTTTTGGAATTAGTATTCCCAATTCTAATCTGCTCTACATATTAACATCTTAACAAAGTAATTTAAAAAAAAAATCGAGTTCCAAGAGACCCACCTATCTCCCCATCTAAGGGTTATTTACTTTTAATTATCAAAAATTTGTTACACCATAGAAGCAAGTTTAAACTTGCTAAGCCATTACAAAGAATTTCATCTAAAGGCTAAATGAGAATTTTAGTACATCATCCATAGAAGGGTCTATTTCCTCTTCTTTCAACTATTTCACCCCCTCCCATGTGTTGAAGTCATCCAATTATAACCAACAACTCTTCTAATGGCATCTTAAAATATCTCTCAACTCCTTGAACATGAGGTTATACCATAAAGATCAATTATGTTATAAAAACACTTAAAAACATCCTCTAGAAAGTAAGATATTAGTATTGCAATAATAATAAAATTAGTCAATCAACCCGGTTAAATTCTCCAACTTTGAAGGAAGAGACCCAAGTCTAAATCTTGCCAATTGATTCATGCCTAATAACCAAACTGTTGTAAGATCACTATGTTTTCAAATTCAAATGATTACAATCATAAGTTCCCTATGCAAAGACTCCAATTCAAATCACAATATATTTATAATAGCCAAAATGTTGAACCAAAAACTCGGCAAACTACATCCAAGTTTAGGTATGGCATACCCCAACTCATGAGGCCACATGTAAGCCTTGAATAAATCCCCATTCAAGGAATGTACCAACCAAATAATAAAAATGATAATGATGACAACAACCAAGAAAAATAGGACTTGCACACTAAAATCCAACAACTCAAAAGGCTCTAAAACAATCACTTTGTATTAGAGTTCCACCATTTATCCTTATGGAAGGAAAAAACTCTAAATATATATATATATATATATATATATATATATATATATTAAAGGGGGTAAATATTATTATGTAGTCACGATATAACCTTTACATAGCATATCCGCATGTGAGGGGAGAGATTTGAACCTAGGCCTCTCTATTTCAACTTGGAGAGTTTTAACTACCCACTTGCTCTACAACATAAAAAAGTAAGAACTCTTACAGGAGCAGTTGAGAAATGTCTGAAGTTGGCCTCAGTCCCTAGGGTTCCTTGCGTTGCATGTCACGCTGCATTATTCCCTATGTGGAATTATTGTGGGATAATTACTATTTTGGCATGATCTATTGTTGCCCATAGTGATCACGCTTCATATGGTGAAGTTGCAGGTTTGAACAATGGCGCCCGACAAGCATCCTCGCAAATTCCTTCCGAGAGTGGAACACGAGGTAAAGGTCCCATCCCTCATGCTTATATTCATGTCTCTGAGTTTAAGAGTGTATGTGAATGGTTTGAATCGCATATTTTAGTAGGATACTTTTTGGGTAGAATTCCCTACAATACTCTTTTGCGTACTTGGGTTAGCCATGTTTGGACTCCTTATGGGATTAAAGTGGAGAATGTGCAAAACCTTGCTAAGGGGTATTTCCTATTTCGCTTTGCTGAGCCTACACATGCACAGAAGGTGCTAAGCAAAGGACCGTGGTCGGTCCGTAATTCCTTGTTAATTTTGCAAAAGTATACCCAAGGTTTTTTGTTGACAATGAAGCTGCCACTGAGGTCCCAGTCTGGGTAGAGTTCCCGAACCTTCTGCTTCCCTTATGGCGTTTCCTTCAAACCCTAGCCAAATGCTTAGGCACATTTGTTTGCTTTGAATCTGAATGATTTTTCTCGACTCGACCTTCTTAGAGAGTCTGTGTCAAAGTGGATCTCACCAAGGACCTTCAAGAGTTTATTGATATTAACATTGGAGATGAGTCTTTCCAGCAACGGGTGGTGTATATTAACCTCCCGAATACCTGCTATCGTTGTTAGTCCTCTGCACACAAGATTTGTGATTGCCCTCTTATGGCTGGCAAGTTCAAGGACAAGGCTGCTACTTCCCCTCCTGTAGCTACAACCTCATATGACTCTAACAAGGAAGGGTACGATGCATGGACTATTGTTGTCTCTCGACGTACTCGTCAGCAAACTGGAACGGAGATTGGCTATTGTTCCCACCGCTTCTGTTGTTCAATCTTCTAAAGTTGACCTTGTCATTAGACCCCCTTCAAGCAACACCCAAACTTCTGATGCTCCTACTGACTCCTTTGTTCACTCTATATGGTCTGGCCCATCGTTTGCCTCTGTAGCTGCTGGATCTGCACCCATGCAAGCCCAGGGAGACAGCCAATCTCAAAACTCGTCACTCCCGGAGCCCATTGCAGGGTGGCAGCCCTGTAGAGAAAAGACGACAAACCGATGATGCTCGCCGACAGTCTGACCAATTTCATGGTGATAGCAACTCGTTTGGGGCCCTCCAAGGGTTAGATGGCCCCGAGGATGACATGGACTTTCAGGACCCCCCTAATAAGTCTGCATGATTTTTTTCTCTTGGAATATTAGAGGGTTGACGGACCCAACCCGAAAGTATACGGTCCGCAGTGAATTAGATGATATTATTTGTCTGCATGGCAATATTGATTTTGTCTGTTTGCAAGAGGTTAAGATTGTCAATTTCATTCTGCAAAGTACTTGCTCTTTTCTCTGGCCAAGGGGCCCTTTTTTTCATACCAATCATTCTCTTGGGAAAGGGGGAGTTGTCACTCATTTCTTCTATATGGCATGCTCATCTTGTTACTTGGGGGGTTGACCCTTATGGCCAAGTTGTTTGGGTGCTTTTCGAGTTCTCGGGCAAGCCTTTTGGCATCATTAATATATTTTCTTCTAATGATGCCCCAAATAGGTGTGTTGTATGGAGATGGATTTCTCTTACACTCCCTTTTGCCACTTGGGTTATGTGCGGGGATTTTAACATGGTGGAGAAACCCTCTGACAAGAAGAGTCGCTCACCTATGTGTTGGAGTGTTGGTGAGCGAGAGGCGTGGTTCTTTATGAAAAACAAGCTTAATTTATTTGATCCTAATCAAGGATTTTGCCCTGATCAATTCCCTGAAGCTCAATGGTATACATGGTCTAATTTCAAAGCTAATGATAATAGAGTTCTTAAAAGATTAGATCAAGCTATGCTTTCTGGGAGTGATTCTTTCAGGTTTGAGAGGGTTACTTTTTCTCAGCCCCCTGTTATGGTTGTCTAACACTACCCTGTCCGACCATGCTCCTATTTTGTTTGACATTTCTCAGTCTCATTCACCACCTCGGGTCTTTTCTTCCCAGTTTTACCTGAATGTCTCCTTCCTACAACATCCTTCCATGAAAGCTCATATTTGTAGGATTTGGAATGTTGTACCTCGCCCTGCTGGTTGTACTGGATGGATTCAATGGTGGAATGAGGCTATCATTCGCACAACTTGAGTCCTTCATATTCTTGGCAGGGAAGTTGCTAAGAGGAGGAAATCAAATGCCATTCTCCATTCTGAACTTGCTCGAGCTAACCGCCAGTTGGAAGCCAACCCTTTTCACCAACCCACCCAGGCTTTTGTGGCGGCCTTGCTTCATGAAATCCATAAGGCGGAATTGTATGAAGCTAAAGGTGCTCAACTTCGTGCTAGATTAAATTGGCTCAACGTTGGAGATAAGGTCACCAAGGAATTTTTCAAACGCCTTCGACCCCCTGTGCATGCAACTCAATTTCAGGCTATTCAATATGATGGGGACCGGTTTACTTCCCTTCTTGATATCATCAGGGTCTTTATTTCTCACTATTAGCAAGTTTTCATGTCCCAACCTTTCACACTAGAAAGGCAACAAGCACTCCAGGAGTGTTGTTCTGTCATACCTCTGAAACTCTCCCAAGCTCAGAGAGAATCATGCGACATGCCATTATCTCTGGAAGATTTGAAATCGGCCCTTACTCAGATGATCAATAATAAAGCACCTAGTATTGATGGATTTCCTTGTGAATTCTACAAAGAATTATGGGACATGGTTGGCAATGATTTACTTCATGTTTATCAGGAAGCTATCTCTTCAGGCTCCTTGGGACCCTTGATAAATAAGGGCAATATCAAATTTATTCCTAAGTCGGGTGACCCTGAAATCATCACCAATTGGCGCCCCATTACCTTGTTGAATGTCGAGTTACAATATTATTGCTAAGGCATTAGCTCTTAAATTAAGGCCTCTTCTTCCACTCATCATACGACCTGAACAAACTGGATTTGTACAGGGTAGATATATTCTTGATAATGTTATTGTTGTTTGGGAAGGCATGGAATGGGCTAGAACCTCTAATCAAGATGCTCTTTTTCTTAAGTTGGATTTTGCCAAAGCATATAATAGGATTGAATGGCAGTTAATCTTTGCTATGTTACAAGCATTGGGGTTTGGCCCTTTTTTTATTCATTATGTTCGGATGTTATTCAGAGATGCCTCTGCAGTCCTTACTATTAATGGTATTCACTCTGAACCTATCATTCTTGCTCACTCTGTCAAATAGGGGTGCCCCTTGGCTCCTTCTTTGTTTATTCTTGCTGTAGAGGCCTTTAGTTATCTTTTGGCACACAAGGCTTCTCAAGGCCTTATTAAGGGCATTTCTCTTACTAGATCCTCTAAACAGCTTTTAAACGACCATTTTGCAGATGATTCTTTTCTTACTTTACAAGAAGATGAATATTTTGTGGCTCATGCTCTTCAGTGTCTGGATACTTTTTGTCTTGCTTCTGGATCTTCTATCCAATGGCACAAATCTTCTTGTTACAGGCAATCTCCTAAGCCCATCCCTGATTGGTTGGCTCGCTATCCCAGGAAATGGATCCAAAATGGGAAAATCTTCAAATTTTTGGGAATCCCTTTTGCTTTTCAGGGCTTACCCGCCCAACTTTGGTCCTATGTTGTTAAGAAAGTTGAGCAAAAATTGTCATATTGGTCCACTAAGAAACTCTCTTTGGCAAGGAAATTTCAAATTTGTTCTAAGGTTTTAGCTTCCACACATGTTTATTACTCCTCTTGTTGGGTCCCTTCCAAATCCTGTTATCAAACTTTGGATAAGCTCTTAAGGGACTTTCTCTGGTCGTCAGATGTGAATAAGAGAGGTTTTCATCGAGTAGCCTGGGACACTTGTCTTCCTCGCTCAGCTGGAAGTATGGGACTCTTTAATTGCCATAATCAAGGTCTTTCACTTGGTGCCAAATGGATTGTTCGAGCTTTGGAAGGAGCAGAAGCCTGGAAAATTCTTATTCGCCATTTTATTTCACAAGGCTTACCTTTTGCTAGGAAATGTTGGAAAGGATTATCCTTGCAGACTATTTTGACTGCTCCAATCCCCTTTAAGATTGGTGGTTCTTTTGTTACCAAAAGTATTTGGAAGGCCTGGGAATCTCTAAAACCATGGCTTCAGTGACAAGGAAAAGGCAAGTAGGCGGGGGCTTCTCTTGGTTCTCTTAGCCCTTGGTGGTCCCCTGTTACTCACTATGAAGGTAGGATGCTAGCTCAAGTTCAATGGGTTCGTGCCCTTCACTTTTACAAGAAAGGCATTGTTTCCCTTCATGATTTTTTTGATCATCATACCAGGAGCTGGCTAACCTGGGATCAATTTAAGTGGAGGTTTGGGCTTAAGGAGGATGACACAGCCACTTACGATATTGTGATTGATCGGACCCCTTTTTCAATTTGGCTCAAGCTTCACAAGCACTTCCAGAAGCCATGGTGGGCCGATTGGTTTTGGCCTCATCATATACACTTGGCTAAGTATCGGCCATGCTTGGGCTATGCTTGGCTATCCCCCAATGTTCCAATGATGACATTCTTAATCACCGGTGGTGTCTTCTTTCTGCTCAATCTCGGTGGAGTCTGCGTTTCTCAGTTCTTTGGTCCTCCTATCTTGAACCTAAACAGAGTTTCTTTGCCTGGAGCCTAATTCATCAAGGGTTACCTATTGGGCCTCGTCTTGTTCATCTGGGGGTTCCTAGTCCTACGTGTGCTTTCTGTAACAATCCTGATGGCTTTATTCATGTTTTTTGGGACTGTCTAAAAGCTCGAGCGGCATGGGAATGGATTCTCTCCTTTTTTAACCCCTTCCTCAAATCGCAATGTTCATGGGAGCATGCTATTTTAGGGGATCCTTTGATCTTTTCAGAGCAATTACAAGAGATTTGGCACATCTTTCGCCTCAACATTTTGTATCATCTATGGAAGACCAGGAAAAATATTGTTTTTGGCCGGCAGAGCCTTCTATTTCTTTCTTGCTGGCTGATAAATATGAGATTTTTTATGACTGTTGGCTGCAGATAATTGTGCAAGTTGAAAAAGTAAATGTTGAGGTGCAACATTTACGTAACTTATTGGATCACTGGGGAAATGCTAATTGCACTCATGACATTTGCTTGTATCACCTACCCGGTTGTGACGTGTTTAACATGAATGCAGCTCTCGTGCACCTTATTTTATATGCACATTTCATCAATATAATTTATTTCCATTCTTTCTTTAAAAATTTTGATTGAGTAAAAACTAAGGTATGTAACGAACAAGCCTTTATTCTCTCTCCAATTAATCTTTGCACTATTTGAAAATATGGTCACTGCAAACCTTCAATAAGAAGCCCTCTTTTCATCACTGCTACTTGACAGTCATCACAAAATCAAATAACTGGTACTGTACATTGTTGCCCAGGTACTTATCAGTGTTTTAAATGGTTAAGTCCACCCTATGATAGCTCTCCGTGGAAGCATTACTAAAGATTGTAGATAATAGCATCATTTCTGACCCCAATTACTTCATTTCTGACCCCAATCACTTTAAGGATTTGCCAAAGATGGTGTTAGATGAAACGCAATAAGAATCTTGCAATACACAGTTCATTTTATTTTTTTCATTTCCTAAGAATCTTATAAATTCAAGCATCAATCTAATTGGATTTCACCCGTAAGCAACGGTTTCGATCCCATTGTTGAACCTTAATATTTATTTAATGGTATGAGTTCGAGTGGTTAAAAATGAGGGCTCTTCATGGCAAAGATCCAGATTCAACTCTTGTAAGGTGATTTTTACGAAACTTCCCTAGACCACTATATTGTTTGTTGAAATACCATGGTAGTGTGGTGATGATGTAATATGGGTGAGGCCAATTTCAATCTCGTACAACCAATTTAAATTTATTTTTAAAATAACTCTAGTTCAATATCACATCAGATAGGGTTGTCTTTGTTTTTTCTGGCAATTGCTGCTAGTGCTTGATTGATCCAAACCAACCATTCTAACCAGTACAGGAAACTACAAAAAATTCATTTTTTTCCCATACTACTATATAGTCTGTCCCAACAATGATCACAGGCATCTTCAGAAAATGAGGCAAAGAATGCAAACCCCAGAATCGTCAGTTAATGCTCTGAATGTTTCCATAACATGTTCTACAAGATTCCTAATTTCAATGAGCTGCTAATGAATTTAGGAAGTAATACTGGAAAGAATATAGCATATTTTGACTCCCAAGATTTAGATAAATGCTGCTTAAGTTCCACAAAATTTAAGCTGTCATATGAATGTTGATGTGCAAAGTATTACTCATGGTCAAGAAATCCAAGATTCTGTACTACCAAAATATTATAGGTACTTTCAAATAATGCCAAAAACCCTAAAAGAAAAAAGTCAACGCAATTAAGAAAGGATAAATGCATAATTATTTTAATTTTCTGTAGTAATTTTCTCATGTCTTTGCAAGAAAATAGATGTAGTTAAGAAATAAATCATTGAGCTCTAAGCTTTGCAGTATAAATATTTCTTGTTAAAACAGAGGGTACTTATTTTCCACAGATTATAGTTATAGATTAAATTCATCATAAAATAAAGCAGGTAAAGTATACTATGCTTACCTTAAAGCCAAGTTTCTCCAGTAAGAACACATCAATCCTTGGACATTGAACCTGAGCTTTGCAGTGTTAAATATTTCTTTTTAAAACAGTCGGTACTTATTTTCCATAGATTTATAGTTAACATTAAATTCATCATAAAATAAAGCAACTTAAGTATACTATGATCACTTTAAAGGCAAGTTTCTCCACCCAGAACACATAAATCCTTGGAAACTGAACCTGCATTTGCATGGGTTTTTGTGAAATGACCAGCTATATACTGAAAACAGACCTCAAATGCTTAACTTACCGTATGTAACAGATGTAGTTCATCTTCAAGTAGAACATACATATCAAGGACTGCAGGCAATATGAGAATTCTACAACAATAAAAGGTCCATTTTTGGAAGACACAAAGCTACAGCTGTTGAAGCATAAATTTAATTAGGACACAATTAAATCATGAAGGAAGCTAATGTATTTTGTCTAGCACATTGTATAAAAGTAACCTCCATCTAACATTTTTCTGCAACTTAGGAAGCCACAGCGATCAACAAGCATTGCCACGGCATACCTGTTATGATTTGACCAAAGAATATTTTCCAAAACCAGACACAATTTTACAACCTAAAACAATTTGTTGCCATCAACATTTAAAAAACAAGTTGACGCAATTTTAAATTGGACCATAAGTACTACACAAAGCAATTGCTCTGAGAAATCATGCCCAGTGCCCCTAGTAGTCATAGATTTAGGCACTCTCTATTAATTACTAGAGCTTGTCATTATCATGAAAGAAATGACAAATATGAAGGCATACCCAATTTTTTGCTTCCATTTTAAATTACAAGATATTTATGATCTCTACATAAATGTTGATGTGCATCATCTTTGAACTACAAAATATCAGAGTTTTACTTAATCCACCAAAAAAAATGTTTAACTATAACCATGTCCTAATTTAAGCTTCACGGTTTCCTCCATTCATTTATGAGGCTGACATCCCCTTCACTTAGAATCTGCTTCAGAACCACAGCAGAATGGACAATTTTTAAGCTCTGAATTATGCTGCATATTTGCTCCCATATGTACTGTTTCATTTCTTGTTACTTATACTATAACTAAAAGTCCAGAAAATGGGTTTCAACATAAATTAAGCATCAGGTACAAAGGCAAGTAATCCAATGACAGTCAGGCTGATAAAAAACATTAATTAAAAATCGTCACATATTATTTGCGGACTAAAATCTCCATTAGGTTAACTAAATTCTATAATTTTATAAGGAGAGAGAAAAAATACGGAATTTTGAATAATTAAATTATTGCTTTAAAATAAAAATCTTGAGTACCACCAACTTTGTTAACACTACAGGATTAGTGTCCAAAGTTTAGAGAGTTTGCTTTTGATCAGCTAAGAACGCCAAAATCATTGAATGTCCAAATGAACAAGAACTCTCTAATACATATTACTAAATGTATTAAACAGGTCTCAGAAAAATCTATAAAAATGCAATATTCTTCAAATGGCAAAGAGATGGGACACTGCTACCTCCCAATTATAAATCATCTCAAAATAAGCAATGACAGAACAAGTTCAGTACAGTCAATCAAAATATGGAAATACCATCAATAATTTTGAAGATCACTCATACAGAGCATCCACTATAATGTACTGCATTGCTCGCAATCTGTACAATTTCTGTACTAACCAATTGTTCTATCACAAACTTGAAAGTGGATAAGAACTCTTCCAATAAGGAACTGTATCATTTGCCATCATCAAGAGCACCAAGAGCCTTCATGTCTTCCAAAAACGCCACATAAGAATCATCAATGCTTTGTGGTTTAGCAACTGGCTGAACAGAGTCAGACTTTGCTTTAGTTACAGGACCTAAAGAACTAGCTGCAACTGTCGACTTAGGTTTCACCTTCTGAACAGTTTCTCTCCTCACACGAACAGATGCTGGAACCTAAGTACACAAGGACATATGAAGAAAGCTTAAAAGTCGGCCAAATTTGCAAGTTTTAGTGAACACAAAACAATGATATTAAATTCAACATGTCACAGAACTATTGAGAGATCAAAAAAGAATCAGTATCATTAAAGTTGCCAACATGTCAAAACATTTCTTAATAAGTACAAAACTAACTGAGCCATGAGCAGGACAAATAATTACCATAGCAGTAAGTTCAGGTGTATGTTGAGCCAATGGTCGTTTCACGACAGTTGATGCTGCTGACTTTATATAAGAAGGTTTGGTTGATCCAGATGATTTTCCTAGATCATCTGCTTCTAATGTTCTCGGCCTAAAAGGTGGGGGAAGTGGAGCAGATGTGCCAACTTGTGGTCTCATCATGGGCGGTGGCCCAGGAGGAGGACCAAAGGGAGGTCTTCCAACTGGCGGAGGTCCAGGTGGAGCCATCCCAGGAGGTGGAACTCTCGGAGGGGGTGGAGGCGGTGGTCCAGGCAAAGGTGGTCTCATGTCAGGTGGTGGTGGCGGTGGTGGTAGTCTTGAAACTCCAGGGGGTGGAACCTCAGCCTGTGAAGCAACAACTGATGGTGGTCTTGAAGGAGGTGGTGGTGGAGGTTTCTTTTGTATTGCATCTTTTGATTCTGTGCTCCCTCCAGCTTCAGCATCATCTCCTTCAGCCTCAGCTTTTGCTAAGGCTGGTGGCTGTCCAGGTGGAGGAGGAGGTAGATGGGAGCTCGCCTGCAAAATAAATGATATCATTTGCTGAAAAAAAACAAGCATGCAGTCGGAATTTAAACCTTACATCGGTCATCTGTCATATATGAAAACTAAAACAATATACTTAAACTGAATCAGTGAAACCCATTAAAATATCCTTTGAAAAGCAATCTAATTGCACTAGCTTACCCATTCCTGTTCCTTCGAATTTTGGACATCCATTCCATCTTTCCCATTCTGCATGTTCTCCTTTTCAGCAACTACAGTTCCAGGTGGAGGTGGTTGTGAGGGTCTGGGTGGTGGAGGGGGTGGTAGTGTTCGTGATATAACTGAATCTTTAGGAGGAGGGCCTGGAGGGGGTGGTGGTGGCGGTGGGAGAGGCAGCGATGAACCAGGACCTGGCTTGGGTGGAGCTGGTGGAGGTGGTGGAACAGGCAATGATATAGGAATTGTAGTTTCTTCACTTGAGGTCACTTCACTTGAAGCAGGCACCGGTGGTGGAGGTGGTGGAGGAGGAACCGACAATGCTGCTTCGGACTCACCATCAGATTTTGATGTTGAAGGATGAGAACTTGATGCACCTGTCAATGGGATCCTAGGACCTGCAAATGGCACACAATGGGAATAAAAAAATCAAAAATGGATGATGCATCATGAGCTGCAAGTGAATCTATTAAAGGTGTAATATGCATGCTATACAATACATCAGGAACCAAAGTCCTCTCACTCTCTCATTATAAGCATCACTGGAAAATAAAGATTAAAACAGGCATCAGAGAATATGAGAAATAAATGGATCATATGCAAGTTAGTCAAAACATACCAATTGATGACTTGTACATGGGCGGTTTGCCTGGAGGAGGTGCTCCGCTTGGATTAAGAGTGGGATGATAATAAACAGAATCCTGAAACAAATGGGTCCATTATCTTTGCTTCATTTGGGGAAGATTGAAAAAGGCTAATTTGCCTTGCTAAAGGCGTAGGATATATAATGAATAACTAAGAAGTCTTAGCGTATGACAATCAAATGCAAAAAAGAGTAAAGGTTACCTCTGGCTTTGGATGCTTTACCCTCTGCTCTTCTTCTGCTGTTGACCTACGTCGTGGTGGAGCTAAATGACTGAAAAGAAATTGAAGAACATAAGTCAATTACCATGAGAGGAAAAGGCATTAACCCTTTTCCTCCTTTTACATCAAACACACTGAACCATGCATTCATATACACAATTCTCAGTCCTTTTTCTGTTCTTGTTGACTTTGAAGCTTACCTAAACATCACAGGCTCTTCACCTTTTTCTCGCATCTTTTCTTCATATTCCTGCAGAAATTTTGTAATATTAGAAATCATATTTATAATTAAAAAATAAAAAGCCAACTGTGCAAAAGTAAGTACAAAAATAACCAAACAGTTGTACAATTGGTATTTAATGATAAGTAAAATAAGTTAGCTGATATCAAGCATTTAACATGGTCAAAACAAATCCCCCAAAATAACAATTCAAAATATGGACATTTACTGATAGTACACACAACTTTATGTATGGATAATAACATCAAAAACATGAAAAAGCAATTGATAAGAAAATGAGAACTAAAAGTGAAAATTTATTGGGACAACTCAGATGGCCTATCCTCTGAAGACAATGGAAAACTCTTGATGAGATGTTTAACAAGAATAGGCCATTTTAACTTTTTAACAACCTTGGGGAAATGCAAAAGAAATCCATTTAGACGAGTGGAAAACCACACGGTGTGGAATGGAAGTGGACGCTGCAAATAAACAACAAAGGAGGAAAACTTGCCATTGAAAATATTATGATCTGAAATTGAAGTTATGAATCTTATGATAGCTAAAGTAGGAAGAACTACAATAGGATACACAGCATCAGTAAGGCTGATAACTCAATAATATCCAGCTAGTTAGAATTAAAAAGAAAATAAAAAAGAGAAGAGGTGATATAAAATGGAAGACACCGAAGCTGAAGAATATATTCGATAAAAAAGGAAATGAAAAATATCTTTAATAATAGGGCAAGCTGGATATAGCTTAATTGACCTAACAGCAAATGCAATAATTTGATATTTTAATGGGAGTGGCCCCCAATAGAAGCCACATATAGCTTTTTTTTAAAGGCCATGCAGATATTTGGAAATTGAAGGGATTCTACAGAAGATTGTAGTGTTGAAATCCCAAGTCAATGAGATCAATGTTCAATCAAACCAGGAAATAAAGTAGTGGTCTCCTTAGCAAAGAGGAACAAAATTGAAGCAGAGTGAAATTAATAGATAGATGAATGGATAGATATAAAACAAACGGGAAACAAAAAGAACCTTGATCCATTGTGACAAATCCAAAAAGAGGATGAGCAAGCCACAAAACCTACAAGGCAGACATCTTCTTGTGCCAAGACTGAGATGATCTCCACAAAAACCTGAATGTAATCTCTCTCTCTCTCTTATGGGTGAAACTATGAAAGAAACACTAGCCTCATATATTGCAACATATTACCTTCCTCTTTTTCAGGACAAGGTTCAAGGTATCTTCAAGTTGACGCTTTTTATGTTTTCTTGCTTTGTCCAAAGCCCCATCTGCCTCTGCAGAGTTTTATAAAACAAATTAGTTCTTTGAATGATTCATTCCATGCTTTTGCAAGCCAAAAGAAGTACCCTTTAAATGCCAACAATTAATACAACAACAGTGATAGCTTTCATCCAACTTAGAGAGGGTTAACAAAATCAAGCAAGCCAAAAAAGGAAATTCCAACAAAGAAAACAAGCCATTTCCCAAAGACCCACATTAGAACGTACTCATCATTTCTAGCTTCTCAATCTGCTCCTTTATAGTATTAGGATCCTTCTTTAGAATCCCAACCTCCCGTACTTTCTTCCTTTCTTTCTTGTTCTGCATAACAAAACAAGGAAAAGATATCAAAACACGAGCAACCCAAATAAGTCGGAATATATTATTAACAAAATTGTAGCAATGTTTGTAATAGAATAATGAACTCAAAATGTCAAACATTGTAGCCATGTGTGCTTTTATTTTACATTAATTAATTTAAAAAAAAAAAAGAACAAAAAAAACTAAATTGAAAAAGAGAGGCTGGAAAATTGTAAAATCGATTGGAGATAACAGAATTTGAAAGACATGAAAGGAAAACTGATTCCATGTCTATACCTGCTTTTGCAGCCTAAGATTAAAATAGCTCTCAAAAGTTATTTACCAATTAAATAATATCAAGTCTTTGGTGTCCAAAAAATGATCATTCATTGTATTCTCCATTTTGGCTTTTTTTCCTTTTTCTTTTTTGGTTATTATGTCCCTAAAAAAACACTTTAATGTGATCTTAAACCTTAAGCAAATAGTTTAGATGTGTTTCTTTTATTTGTTAAATAACATTTTGTACAATACATTGGCAACAAATAAATCAAACTAGGAAGGTTGACTTTTTGATGTAAAAGATTATAACTGCTAACATGTGGGCACCCAAAAAAGCCTCTTGAGAAGGGACAAGGTTGAGGTAGTAGCAATGCTACCTATGAAGTCCCTGTTTGTAACAGGGTTTCTGAGTCCCTGAGAATTCACTCACCCGTGGACCCTGATCAAGCTAACCAAAGGGTTTAAATGCCGATGACTAGAGAGCAAGAAATGGAAGTAAAGGTTAATGTGACCATATAGCACTATGCCAAGACATATATCAGAAATTTCAAGCTACATAGACATGGTTGCTCCAAAACATCCAATCAAAGGCACCGTTACCATGGAGAATTCATGTATTGCTGTGTGAAGAGGGAAAACTAAAGGTAAAGATAATTTTTAAGGTCAAACTCTAGCCAGCATGTCTCAATAATGAATGAGATCCCAATACGTCTAGGCACTGACCCTGACGACGCCTGTCATGAGTAGGAAGTTTTTGAGATTTTCTCCAAAATTAATAGTCCAGAAGCCCCATAGGCCGCCTTCAAGCTACATGCTGCACAAAACAGAAAGTGAGGGTATAACATGCATTTCTTCCTAGCCCCATGCATTTATCCCTAGCCCCACGGACACTGATGTTTGGCTGTGGATATATGTGTTTGGTTTCTGTCCACTACTACCTTGGCTCTATTAGATATATATCACATATCCGAGTTAAATCTGGCCATGTGAAGCCCAACAGATATTTCATACGGTGTAATAGTTTCAGGCATTTTGAGGATGATAAGGTTACCAGCCACTTCAAATGATAAGACCAAATTCGAACCCATATATGTTGCACTGAAATCTACCCAAAATTACTAAATACGCTTTTAAATTTTAAAAAATTAAAGTAAAACTAGAGGAAAATTTAGCCCTCGCATTTTACAAAATTGCAGGCCGTAAGCTCGATATACAAAATCAAAGTCTCGTTTATATCATAATTTTAAATTCCCCACTGAAATCATTCATACAAAACCTAAAAAGGGATAGCAAAAAAGATAATACAAAATCAAGGTCTGATGATATCATAACTTTCAATTCCCCACTGAAATCCTTCGTACAAACCCTAGAAAGGGATTGCAAAAAAGATATCACAAAATTTCAGAGATAATTAAGTACAAATGGATTTGAAAACGTATGCCGCATCCGAAATGACGAAATTATTAGCAGGGAGATTTTAGTTCGTTCGATCTAAAACTCGAATGGCATCAACACTGAACCGAAAAATTAAAAAATAAAAACTAAAAACAAGCAAAGAGGTTTGAGGGGTCTACCCGTTTCAATTCCCTCTTGCGAAGCTCCTTACGGTAGGCATCGGTAGGGTTCATCACTTTGCCTCCCTTCGTCGTCTTCATTTTTCCCGACCTCCCTCGAGCAAAAGCAAAAAAGTGGCCCTAAACGGGCTGCAGATACAAGAAATGAAAAATATGCTAGTGCAGGCGTTTGGAAATGGAATGGATGCAGTTGAAGCGGATACAGTCAAGCCAGAAACAAATAAAAAATATTGAAGGCACCTGAGTTTTATGTATAGATGGGGAGTTAAGAGGATACGGTCGAGGATCGCTCCTTTGTCTAATAATATAATGAACTACACATACTGCGAAAAGCCGACCATTTGACAATTTGGTTTTAGAGAAAGGCACAATCAGAAAATAGAAGGGACTCATATGTTGTTGGACCCCTCTGGATCACCCCAACGGCCATTTTTGGTAATTTTTATTTATTTTTTAAATATATATGGGATTTGGTAGCCTTTTGTTTGATATATTGTCACTGTAAATCCTACTTCTATTGGGTAAGATGAAGTCAATATGGGATTTTAACTTTTTAATTGGTAAAATTAAAATACAAGGTGATAGAGAAATTGTCTATTTAATATTTAATTATTTAATTTTTTTTTTAGTTTTACGACGTTCAAGATTGGGTATCCCCATCCCAACCATAACTTCTTATAAGGGTGAGAGTTGAGCTTATCAATAGGGGCCATACACACACCCACCCCCTTATACACTCGCCCACATTGCGGTTTAAACCTTGGACCTCCCAAAGAAGAGCCAGAGCCCAAACTGTTGGGTTATCTCCCCGAAATATTTTTTAATTATATTTTAGTTATTGTTATTTATATTTTTTTTTTGGTTACATAGATGAATGGTTACAATCACACTTTTTAAAAGTCTTTATCGTAAGTTTTATTCAAGTTAAATTTAAGATCACTTGTATCTTCTTTTCATTTGTATCTTCCTTCCTAATTCTTGTACGCAATGTTTGAAATACTATCATCATATTTATTTTGAAGTAATCTCATCCATGACTTCAAAATTAGATCTAGATTGAGTGGGTTTTTATTATTCTAAATATTCATCCAAAAAAATCTTCAGTTCTTATCATTTGTCTCAGACCTTTAATTACTAGATTAATTGATGTTTTTTAACCGTTCCATAGTACATAATCATTTGGTAGTAAGAAAGCAGTAAAGATTAAGCTTGGGCTAGTGGGCTCAATGTTCAAAGTTTGCATCTGTTAAAAAAAAAGGTTTGCATCCATAAAAATTGTTAATTCAAAACCTTCCCTAATTTTATTATTACATACCTTACTCTATTTCATCAAAGGAAATTTCCTTTTATCATGTAATCCTAACTACAAAAATGATTGCAAAATATATATTAAACTTTTTTCTATCGATTTTGGTATAATATAGAAGGGTGTATAATATGTTGTCCCCTAGTTTTATTATTACATACCTTGTTTTATTTCATCAAAGGAAATTTCCTTTTATCATGTAATCCTAACGACAAAAATGACTGCAAAATATATATTAATTTTTTTTCTACCAATTTTGGCATAATATAGAACGACATATAATATGTTGGAATGACCTCTAAGATTGATTTAACTAGCAACACTCTTCCTATTAACAATAACCAACTACCTTTTCATGTAGTTTATTTTAAATTGTACTTATAACTGGATTCCACAATTATATTCTCATTCTCTCCTCAAATAAGGGCATCCTTAGATATGTTGTTGACAAATTTGCCTCCTCCATTTAAAGTATCTTACATATCCTTGTTTTGATTATAGCTAGAGTGTTTAGGAAGTAAATTTTGGATTTTGTCCTATTAACTTTTTGCCTTGACGCTCTTTCATATTCCTTTAATAAGTTATTCAAAACTCTAGCCTCATTTATCCCTACCCTCCCAAAAAGGGTTGTATTATCTACAAACTATTGATGGGTGATGTTGTCAATGTTATTACTAACCTTGAGTCTGCCTAATAGCCCATCTTTATATGTCTTCTTCAAGTTCCTTCCCAATAGCTGATTGACCAACATTATATATGATATTGTCAAGACACGAGCTTTAATCCATTTAACCTATTTTTTTCCAAATCCAAACTTTTATAATACTAAAAAAATCCCATTCAACCCTATCATAGGCTTTATTTATATCAAGTTTTAAGATCATTGCTCTCTCTTTCTAGACGTTGTTGAATGCATTACTTCATAAGCTACTATGATCCCATCTAGAATTTGTCTCTCTTTCACAAATCCCCCTTGGTCTTATGAAATAATTTTGTCTAAGAGTGGTCTTAACTAATTTGCCATCACTTTGAAGATTATCTTATACACCATATTACATTGGCTTATGGGCCTAAATGAATCAAACAATTCTACATCCTTCTTTTTTGGAATCAAATTAAGACATGTTGCATTTATTTTATAAGGTATATATTGTTTTACCCTAAATTTTTCCACTATCACCAATAAATAATTCTTCACTATTTCCCAGATATACTGATAAATGATGCAAAGAGCCCATCTAGACCTAGTTTTGTTCATGGTAAACAAATTCTTGATGGTGTAATCATTGCAAAAGAGGCCATACATTCTCTTCATTCCATGAAAAAACTATGTATGTTTATGAAATTAGATATGAACAAAGCATGTGATAGGGTTTCTTGGATTTTTTACATGATATTCTCAAAGAGTTTGGTTTTGATTATAGTTGGTGTAAATGGATTAAGTTTTATTATAGCACCACAAAATATTATATTTTGATCAATGATTCTCCTGCTAATTACTTCAAGTCGTCTTGTAGACTCCATCAAGGTGATCCATTATCACTGTATTTATTTGTTATTCATATGGAGACATTATGGAGATCATTCTCAAAGGCAAAAATGGAAGGAAAAATCAAAGGTATTCAAATTGTAAAGTGTGATTCCTTCGAATCTCATCTCCAATTTTTTGATGAAACTTTTATTTTGGGTCACCCATTAGTCAATGAGGTCATGGAGTTTAATTCAACATTACCACGCTATAAGAATACTATTGAAGAGTTGGTTAATACTACCAAATCTAGGAATTTTCATTAACACTACCCTATATTTACAACAAATTATTATGAATATTTTAGGGTTTAAAACTGCAAATTTTCCATCAACCTACTTGAGTGTTCTTTTGTCTCATAAAGGAAATAAAAATTATTTTTGGCATCTTATTTAGATAGAATGTAAACTTGTCTTGCAGGTTGGAAAGGTAAGTTCTTAACCATGGTGGGAAGGCTACAACTCATAATGACTACGTTGTAATCCATCCATATTTTTATGATATAACTTTCAAGATTACCAATAGGTATAGCATTAGAAATTGATAAAATTCAAAGAGACTTTCTTTGGAAAGGATGCGAGGAAAAATTTTGGTTTCCTCTTTGTAAGTGAGATAGGGTTTGCAAAGGAAATAATATTGGAGGAACATGTTTGTGTAATTGTAGACTTATGAGTTTGGCCTTAGGGACAAAACTTGGGTGGATATTATTTAGAGATCAAGGAAATGAATGGGTAAAAGTATTACTTCAAAAATATATAGGTTATCTTGATGCAATCAAATTATTTAGGAAAATAACCCTACCCAAAGGATCATCAATAAGGAACTTCATATCATATAGTTTATAATTGATAAAGAAATCATATCAGACAATCAGTCAATGAGGGGAACTAGGAAATTGTTTTGTTTGATGTTTGATTGAAGCCTTATCCTCTTATCTCTGACTCAAAATGACAACCATTATCTTGAGCATGCCTAGCTTCCAAAATTCCAAGGGTCAAAGACTATATTTATATTAGCAACAACTCTAGATCATGAATTTCTATTAGTAACTTAGTTGAAGGAGAGGAACTCAAGCAAATTGTAAATTAAATTCAAATGCTTCAAGAGTTTTATTTGCCAATTTTTACACAAAATGATGAATTTTTTTTAATAGGTTACAAAAAAAGATGAGTTGGATACTCAATTAATTTGGGATATGAGGATTTAGAGTAATCAAAATTTCATGTTGCCAAAGACTTCCCTTAGAAGAATATTTGGTCATTGCAAGATATCGCTAAGGCCTTAACGTTCCTTTGGTTAGCAGTTCAAAGTAAGATTCTTATAGAAGAAAGTCTAAAAAATAGATATAATGTGCCTTTAGATGTGCCTTATGTGATAAGTATTTAGAAACATTAGACCATTTGCTTCTTCACTGTCCCTTTGCTCACACCATTTGGGGTTATTTTTTTTAAATATAAAAATATATTGGGTAGCTCCATCAACATTGAAAGAGTTGATGAAATGTTGGATTAATTATTTCAAAGCTAAAACATTATGTATTCTATAGAGGATTGGCCCTATCATTATTTTTTAGAATTTATGGCTTAAAAAAATAATAGATTTTTTTAAAATAAATCTCAAAATCATGCCCAAGTTTGGAATCGTGTTATTGCCTCTATTGTAAAATGCTTTACAAATATGGTGCTCATCCTAGGAAATCTCAAGTAAAGAAAAAGATGTGGTAACAACTTGGATACAGGATTTGAACATACATGGAAGAGTCATATACAATAATGGCATTAAAACAAAGGATTTACTTTGATATAGGGTAAACTAGAAATGTTCAAAAATTGGGTTTATCAAAATTAATTTTGATGGTGTTTTTAAAGGAAATCTAGAAAAAGTTGGTGAATAATGAAGGTAAATTTATCCTTGCTTACTTAGAATCATATGGAACTTCAACTAACAATTATGCAAATGTTAGGGCACTTCTTATAGGGATTAAAATTGCAATATAAAAAATATGGAAATATATTTCAATTAAGGAGGAATCTTAAATTATCATTATTAAAAAAATATGTGGGGATTGGATAAAAAATAATATTATTGTTGATGTTCATCATCTATTATTAGAGGTAATCTCTTGAAAATGTGAGTATATTTATAGAGAAGAAACTCAGGTAGTAGATAATCTAGCTAGTCGCAATGTTGATCTTCATCTTGGTGAAATTAAAATTTTAAAAGGCAATTGGTCAGCTAAGATTTTATCTCTTAATCAAAATGATGTCAAGGAGATTATTGTGGAAAGATAGCACTTCAAGTAAGTTGAAGAATATATGTGATATAAAAATAAAACATATTTGTGGTAAAAATACTTATTGGATATGTTTTAATTGACTTAATAACAAATCTAATATTTTGGTTCTTTTGATAATAAATATATATATATATATATATATATATATTGGAGGCAACAAGAAATGATGGAGATAGTTTTGGTCTTTTGGTTTGAAAGGAAAGAGTTGTATAAGGTTTTGAAGAGCAAGAGTCGTAGACAGAATGAGGATGCAAGGAAGGGACCAGGTGGAACTATGAATAGAATGAATTTCAAATATGATATTAGGGGTACTCAACCTCCAACAATTTCAACTGGTTAATGAGGTTTTTGCATCAACCCCTTTGTAAGCCATGGATTGATCCCAGAAAACAAAACTCTAGTTACATGCGAGCAACATATGGATCTTTAGTCGTTAATCTATAACGATATGACATTTAGGATGGAATTGCTACAATGGAGCAACGAGGGTTGATTTATCAATTCTTGGGCTTTCAATCATCCTTACCTACTTTTAAAAGTTAGGCTTTGAAGCAATGGTGAACTCCAAGTGAGTTTAGTATCTTAGATTATCTTAATGGGTATTTTTGGTGTTATTTGTTAATGAGGAGGGTAGACAAAAAATATTCCAGGGTGGTACTTAGTTTTTTGGTCAAGTTGATTTGTTTATGAAACCTTGGTATCCTTTATATAAGGCTAAAGAGGAAATGTCTTCAATAAGACCTGTTTGGATCAGAATTTTTGGTTTATCGATTGAATTTTAGAATCTCAAATTCTTCTCAGCAATTGGTAACACTTTAGGCACCTACATGATGACAACAGATAACACAATGCGGTTTGAGCATTTTATTTATGCTTGGATCTGTGTGCTCATAGACTTTAATAACCCCCTACCAAAAAAAATTACTTTGCAGTTTGGGGAAGAAACTTAAGAGCAAGAAGTTGGTTATGAAAGCATTCCCTGTAGGTGTCAGGTGTGTCATGAATACTGTCACTTAGTAAAAGATTATAAAAATGTAGTCTTAGAGCAAACAAAGTAGGATCAAGGTTAGGAAGAATTTCTAGTTCCTAAAAAAAACATGTTACTAAGAAAATGAAGCCTACAAATAAGTCAACCTCCTCATATAATAGGTTTTCAAAACTTGTAGTGGAAGATGATTTAGAGGATGTGGATGATTCTATGGAGACAAAGATTTTGAAAACCCAGTTTTTGGATAGCTCATAGATTCCCCACCCAAAAATAGTCAAAGACTCCTCAAAGAAAGACATTGGTCTGGTAAATAGTAATTATAAGATATGTCCTTAGTAAGGGAAAACTCACCAACAAAAACACAAAATAGAGGAGAAGGTCAAACAAGGGTTTAGTTCTCAAGGAGGATCCTAGGGATCTATGAATCAAGCTTTAGTATTGTATTCTCAATCAACAAAAATATATTTAAATCTAGAGCCATCAGGATTTAGTCAAACCTCCAGTAAAAAATGAAGTTGGATACAAACTAGAAGGCAAGAAGGAAAACAAATGTGGTTCAAATTCAAAAAGAAGGGGAAAAGTTGGATTCAATAGGCTTTTGGATGAAAAGATAGGGGGAAAATGCAAATCAAAGATGAAAATACTGGTGGGCTTTGCAAATCAGGGATGCTCTTCTTTCTATCCTTTCTTTGGATGGCTCCAATTATAAAATTACCATGTTCATTTTTTCTTTGTATTAGCTTCTCTCTGGTTTAGTTAGGGTTTTTCAGTTCCCAGCTCAGAAAGATCTTTCTTATGTTTCTTTTGTTGAATCTTGGCTAATAGGCTTGTTGGATTGGTTTGGCCATAGATGTAATATATGTTTTCCTTCCTTTATTTTTTCGATGTGTGTGTGTGTGTGTGTTTGTGTTGTTTTTGTTGTGTTTTGTTTTGTTTTGTTTGTGTTTTTGTTGTTTTTTTTGTGTTTTTGTATTTTCACGTTGTTTGTCTTTTTTTTGTTTCGTTTTTTTCTGTGTTTTTGTTATTTTTTTTTTGTGTTTTGTGTTGTTTTGTTTTTTGTGTGTTTTTGTGTTTTGTTGTTGTTTATCATTTGTGTTTTTGTTGTTTAGGCATGCTGTTTGAGTGTGTCAAAGGGGGCAGACCAAGTGCGAGCCTTGGGCATCTAACGGCGGAATAGATACCCCTATCTCCTTGGGTCTTACCTAAAAGGGTGTTTTTTACACACACACACACACACACACACACACACACACTATATTAATATATATATATATATATATATATATATATATATATATATATATATATATATATATATATATATAGGTACCTTGATGGGAGTGGCTCCTAATAGAAGCCACATATAACTTATTAGAATAATAATAATAAAAAGGATGACTTAATTGGAAGTATGGATGCCTTAGATAGCAATAAGAGAAAGAGATAATTTGTGGCAAACCCTATTTAGGTAGCAAATACTACACCAAAAGTGATTATCAAGGATGAGATGATCAAGAATGATATAATATTTCTTAGAAACATGCAAAATCTATGGATATTGGTCAGGTTTTTCAGAGATTCAAAATTGAATCAAGTGGAAGTGAAGATTGAATTCAAAATAATCCATGACTTTTCTTTTCATATTTTTCCTTATTATCTTCCAAAATTTGGAAATTAAGGATAAAATAATGGATGGTGGCCCTTAGTTTAGGGGAAAATATGCATTATATTTAAGACCATGGAGAGAATTTTTTGTGGAGATAGAGAATATTAAAATGCTTATGTGGATTATGCCTTTTGTACTTCCTTATTAGCTTATAAATAAGGATGTTTTGAAGAATATTGGCAATACTCTAGGGGAGTTTATCCATGAGAGACTAACTAGTAAGGAGAGAAGGCATATCAATTGTCATATACACTCGAATATGTGTTACCATTGATTTTCAAATCCTTCACTATAGTTCATTAGGATTAAATTTGAATCAAGAGAATGGGATCAATAAGTGGATTATAAAAATATTGCATACCAATGTCTCCAATGTTATAAGACCAAACACAAGGTAAGATATTGGAAAATGAAAATGATGGAGAAAGAGGTAGAAAATTTTAGGTATGAGAAAAATCTCAATATGAAGCAAGATCATATCATAATAGAAGCTAGATCAAATTAATAATTTTCCACTCCTAAGAAAGTTGTCAAAAACACCTCTCTACATCATAAAATGGAAAAGGCCATTGCAATTTACTTGAGTCAACTATTAGAAGAAAAAATCGATACAAGGAATAAGGAAGTGCAATGCACAAGTTCAAATTTAGAAGAAGTTCAAGGTATGAAGCAAGATGAGAAGGTAAATTTTAAAGTGAATGAGGTGAAGGAGGTCAAGGTTAATCTAAGTAAATCATCTTTATTTATATCAACTAGTATCAAAGCCTCTCCTTGTCATAAAAATGAAAGTAGTACAAAGTGTGTTGATTACACTTTAGGGTTTCAAGAGTAATGCATTTGGAGGATATACACAAAAATTTAATGTTTCTAGGGTTGTGTAAGAAAATATTTATTATGGAGGATCATCCTTGTACTTTAGGTTTTTGAGGTAACATAAAGAAAAGTGTTTATGAGGTTATTCCTTGCACTTTAGATTCTTTATGGCATTATAAATCCTTAGAAGATAAGTCTAATTATGAAAAATATGGAAACATAGAAGAGATTGATGAATATGAAAGTGTTGGTGGGAATAGAGAAAGGAGAGAAGGTCATCAAAACATGAATAAAGAGTAAGGAAAACTCAAATGGATATCTATTTGAGAAGCTAAATAAAAGTATCACATGTTTGGACAAGAAGTGGGGCTAATTCCACTAATAAAATTAAAAAGTAATGATGAAAATGGTATCATGGAATATTAGGGGTATGAATAAGACCCCTAAAAAAGAGTTATTAAGGAATTAATAGGTTGTTATAGTACTAATTTTATTTTAATACAAGAAATAAAATTAAGTAGTGAGGAATGTAAGGATGCTTTTAAAATGATTTGTAATATGGGGGATTTGTTGGCAATTTGAGTTATTTTATGTTGTCATTGATGTCACATGGATCATTGATGTCACATGGATCACATTGAGTTTTGGTGGCCAAATGATATTTTGGAAAGCATGGATAAATACAGGGTTTTTGTGAAAACCAAGGTAGGCAAAATAAAAGGTTTTATTTAAAACCATGGATGGCATATTTGAACTGGGTTTTTCTTAAAACCCAAGTTGGCCTTTCGTTTCGTCGAAAAAGGTGCCCCGGTGATGGAGATATTTAATTTTTAATATTTAGTTTAAATTTTAATTATTTAAAATTTAAATTTAAATTTAAAATTAAATATGCAAGATTTCCATCGACGTCATCGAAAATAATAAGGAGGCTATATAAAGGGGATACCTAAGGTTCATAAACTGATCCTTGCTCGTGGTTAATAATCGTTGGCTAAGCATCCGAATTGAGCTCGTGCGAAAATCTTTTAGAAAGTAGAAGCAACGAATAAACGAAGGTTGGTCGAAGTCCAAAGTCATCGTGGGCAGAGTGGCGCATTGGCAGTTGGCTTTTGGCTAAGGTGTGTGGTAGCACAAACGTCAAGGTTTCGAATCCCCTTGACTGCGTTTGGAAGGCGTTGGAAGAAAAGCGCTCGAAGCGCTTTTGATTTGCGAAAAGGGAGGAAAGGTTTTAAGGCACGTTGTGCCTTTCCCTTTCGAACGAGCGGCTAGCTCGTGTGGCAACCTTAGCCATGGCTAAGGCGCTCGCGGTGTGGGCAAGTCGGGGGTTCGAATCCCCTTGAGGAGGTAAATACATTTTTGCTCTAATTAATTTTTGTTAAGCCCTAAGTTGGAGTTATAAGGTGGTTAGGAATAATTAAAGTTTTTAATTAAACTTTGTTTTTATAAGGGTTGTGATTATTATTTCAAAGGTGGATGAGTTGTTGATTTAATTTGATGTTCATGAAATTGAGAATTAAGATTTAGGAGAAATAAGGAGTTGTTATAAAATAATTTTTGAGAGGTTTATTGATTATTATTTTTGATAAGGGTTTTTATTAAAAAGGACTTTGGTGGATGTGTTTATTAAGTTGGAGTAAAAAGGTGTAAATTGAGTTATGCTTTATCTTGTGATTATTATTTGAAGTCCACTAACCCTTATTGAGATTGGAAAGGAAAGTTGTGTTTAGTGTGGCAGATTTTGTGGACAACTTCTTGGCATCAAAAAGGTATGGGCACATTCTCCTATTGATTGTTTATGGTGGTTGATTTCTGAAATATCATTGGAGTGAAAAGGATTGATTGTGGTTTCCTTTTCGAAAGTGGTTGGTTGAATGCTTCAAGGTTTTCTGGTTTGAGAGTTGTGTTTAAACCTTGTTTTATAAGCATAGTTGTTGAAGCCCATTGGTTATGTAAAGAACTTGAAAAGAACATGAGTATCATTGTTATGTGAGATTTGTGGTTGAGCATTGTTGGAAACATTTGAGTTGGTTGATACATGCTTGGACTAGGGTTTTGTGAGAAAGAGTTGTCCCTTGTGGTGATTGGTTGAGTTGAGTTGATTGAGCCTAGTCAAGTGATTGTGTGAGGTGATTGTTCAAGTCCCATGAAACAAACTATTCTATAATTCTGATTTGAGTTGAGATTGAGCTTAGAACATATTGAGTCTCTAACAATTCTCTTTATGCTTCTATGAGTTGACTTGAGTTGAGATTGATTTGAGTTGAGTTGAGTTGAGATCATTGTGGATCATTGTTGTCATCCATTGTAGAGTGCATTGCCATTCATTGTTGAGTTCATATTTGAGCCTTGCCTTCATAGATTTGTGGATGAGATTTGAGTACTACTTGAGCATGATTGATTGAGCCTTTGAGAAGGCCTTTGGGATAGATTTCTGGATAGATTTGTGGTAGTTTGTGTATGATTGATTGAGCCTTTGAGAAGGCTTTGTGGAAAGTTTTGGGACAGATTTATGGATAGTTTTAGACAGATTTGGGACAGATTTTGATGAGGTTCTGAGTGAGCCTATTGAGCAGAGTTGAGCAAGTTCTTGGTGAGCTTGCTAGAGCATATTTGGACAAGTTCTTAGTGAGCTTGTTGGAGCAGATTTGAGCAAGTTCTTGGTGAGCTTGCTAGAGCAAATTTGGACAAGTTCTTAGTGAGCTTGTTGAGCAGATTTGAGCAAGTTCTTTGTGAGCTTGTTAAGCATATTTGGACAAGTTCTGTGTGAGCTTGTTAAGCAAATTTGGACAAGTTCTGTGTGAGCTTGTTGAGCAATTTTGGACAAGTTATGTGTGAGCTTGTTATGCAGATTTGGACAAGTTCTATGTGAGCTTGTTATTGCCTAGCTTTGAGCAGATCAAAGAAATCATTGTATTGGATAAGGATCCTTATTTCTATGTGAAATATTATAAGGATATTATCTTGTGGAGTACCCCACATTGGGGGAACCACGTTAAATCTTGTGTCTCAATTATGTATGGTGACTTGTGCTCTTGCTTACTATTGCTATCTGAGTTATTAATGCACACTGCTATATTTGGTTATTGCAATTAAGGACATTAATTGATATTGGTTTGGAAAGAAAGTAAAAAGTGGTCTTATATTGTTCACCCCCTCTCAGTATAAGCTTGTGTTCTTCAATTGGTATCAGAGCGGGTTCCTTCGAAAAAGCTAACAACTTGAGGGTAGATTCTACAAGAACACAGATGGCTTCATAGAATGGATCATCTACAAATAAGGCTCCACTATTTGATGGTAACAATTATGCTTTCTAGAGCATGAGGATGAAGAACTACTTGATATCACAAGGATATGAGGTATGGAAAATGGTTGAAAAAGAGTATAGGGTTGAAGGTGATCCCGAGGTAGATAAGACTATCAAGAAATTGGTTGAGATCAATGCAAGAGCAATGAATTGTATTTTGAGTGGGCTACGAGAGACAGATTTTGCAAAGGTTATGGTATGTAATTCAGCTAATGAGATGTGGACCAAGTTGCGGAATACTTATGAAGGAGATTCCAAGGTAAAGTTGGCAAAACTACAAACTCATAGAAAAATATTTGAGGAATTGAAAATGGAAGATTCTGAAGATATTGCAAGGTTTTTACTTCGAGTTGATGAGATTACTAACACCATGAGAGGTCTAGGATTTGAGATGAAAGAATCAGAAGGTACTCAAAAGGTTTTGAGATCACTTCCCATGAAATATGATGCTAAGGTTTCAGCAATAGAAGAAACAATGGATATCAACAAGCTAACAATGGAAGAATTGCAAGGAACTCTCACAACTTATGAGATGAGGGTAAGTAAGCATCAAGTTCCAATAAAAGAGATTGCATTCAAGGCTTAAAAAAGAGAAAGGGAAAGTTCCAGAAATAGATAGAGTTGTAGATAATGATGAGGAAGCTAACTTCATCAAAAGGAATAAGGACTCAAGGAATTTTAGGGATATAAGGAAAGTCAGATGCTACAAGTGTGGTGATCTTGGTCACTATGCATACAAGTGTCCACATGAAGAAAATAGTGATGATGAAAAATAGGGTCACAGAAGAAAAGAATATGGAAAGCATAAGCATGAAAAAGATGACAGATACAAGCAAAACAGGTATGAGAAGAAAATTTTTCGTAAGGCAAAGAAATCTTACTACATTGTAGAAGCAAGTGATAGCTCAGATCATAGTGATAGAGACAAATCAGATGATGAAAAGGAAGAACATCTATTCCTAGGAATAGAAGGTGAAAGAGAACAGTGCTTTGTGTGTGGTCAAAGAGATCACAGATCAAGATATTGCAATGGTTTCAATGATAGTGAAGATGAGATGACACATCAAGGAAATAAGCATGGTCAAAGAAATCTTGAGAGTTTGTTTGCTATAGAAGATTTTAATAGTATCAGTGACAATGAAGATAAAGAAGTCTCACTTTTGGTAATAGAAAAAGAAGAGGATGAGCCAAGAAAACAAAAATTAGAAGTCAAAAGGCTAAAAGAAGAATACAAGAATCTTGAAAACAAGATTCGAACAGATGTCAAAATCAGAGAAGAACTACTACAGACAATCAGTAATCTCAGAGAAGAGCTTCAAAATGCAAAAATAATAGAAGAAAGGATGAATGAAGAACTAAGGGTAATAACGACAAGACATGACACATTAGATGAAAAGGTTCAAAAAGGAGTGGAAACTTATTTTAAAGTTGTATCCTATTTCCAAGAAAAGTCACACTCAAAAGGAAAGGAAGTTCTAAAATATGAAAGCAAGGAAGCACCTAAGTGTTATGAAGAAAGTTCCAAAGTTCCTATGGCTCCAAATATTCAGTTTGGATCTTGTTTTGAGATAGGTGAATCAAGTTCAAAAGGAAAAGAAATACTTGAAGAGAAAAACAAGGAAGAAACTAAGGAAGAGGATTTAGATACTACAAAGAAAGTTCAAGAATGCAATGCACAAGTTGAAGATGATCATAGGAATAATGGTCAAGAAAGGTATGAGGAACCAAGGCATGAACAAAGGGCTTTTCAAGGACATTGTTTTTCTTGTAATGGATTTGGACACAGGGCTATACACTGTAGGGTCTATGGATCAAAGAAGTTTGATTTTGCTAGAAGGAACATCAAAGGAAGAAGGTATGGTTTTCAGGGACATTGCTTCTCATGTAACAGGATTGGTCATAGAGCTTCTCAGTGCAAAGGAAATGAGCAACATGGTTTTGGTTTTAGAGCTACACAATTCAGAAGTCATGGTCATAATGGTCATGAAAACAGAACTTCACAATACAGGGTTCAAGAAAGGAATGGATATGGAAATTATTTCAAGAAATATTTTAGGATATGGGCACCATCCAAAGGCTACAATATCAAGTGTTTTAACTGCAATAACTTTGGACATATTGCAAAATGGTGTAGGACTCAATTCCAAACAGGTTCAAGGCAAGAAGGTCAAACAGGTTCAAGGCAAGAAGATCAAGAGAAGGATATCAGAAAAACATGGAAGGAAGTTGATAAAGGAAAGAAACAATGTAATATGGGAGTAAAAGTACTCCCACCCCAAAATTAATCACCTCAAGAGAGAAGGTGGTGAGGGGGCTATGCTTAAGAGTCATATATTTTAGCCCCATAGGTGTCCCTTTTGCCATTGATGTCAAAGGGGGAGAGATTTGAGTAAGGGGGAGAGCATTGAGTTAGGGGGAGCAGCCTCCAAAGAGAGCATTGAGTTAGGGGGAGCAACCTCCATAGAGAGTATTGAGTCAGGGGGAGCAACTTTGATTCTTAGAGATGGTTTTTGCAGTGATTATGGTTTTTGCATTAGAGGTGTTGCCATCAATGAAAAAGGGGAGATTGTTGGCAATTTGAGTTATTTTATGTTGTCATTGATGTCACATGGATCACATTGAGTTTTGGTGGCCAAATGATATTTTGGAAAGCATGGATAAATACAGGGTTTTTGTGAAAACCAAGGTAGGCAAAATAAAAGGTTTTATTTAAAACCATGGATGGCAGATTTGAACTGGGTTTTTCTTAAAACCCAAGTTGGCCTTTCGTTTCGTCGAAAAAGGTGCCCCGGTGATGGAGATATTTAATTTTTAATATTTAGTTTAAATTTTAATTATTTAAAATTTAAATTTAAATTTAAAATTAAATATGCAAGATTTTTATCGACGTCATCAAAAATAATAAGGAGGCTATATAAAGGGGATACCTAAGGTTCATAAACTAATCTGTGCTCATGGTTAATAATCGTTGGCTAAGCATCCGAATTGAGCTCGTGCGAAAATATTTTAGAAAGCAGAAGCAATGAATAAACGAAGGTTGGTCGAAGTCCAAAGTCATCATGGGTAGAGTGGCGCATTGGCAGTTGGCTTTTGGCTAAGGTGTGTGGCAGCACAAACGTCAAGGTTTCGAATCCCCTTGACTACGTTTGGAAGGCGTTGGAAGAAAAGCGCTTGAAGCGCTTTTGATTTGCGAAAAGGGAGGAAAGGTTTTAAGGCACGTTGTGCCTTTCCCTTTCGAATGAGCGGCTAGCTCGTGTGGCAACCTTAGCCGTGGCTAAGGCGCTCGTGGTGTGGGCAAGTTGGGGGTTCGAATCCCCTTGAGGAGGTAAATACATTTTTGCTCTAATTAATTTTTGTTAAGCCCTAAGTTGGAGTTATAAGGTGGTTAGGAATAATTAAAGTTTTTAATTAAACTTTGTTTTTATAAGGGTTGTGATTATTATTTCAAAGGTGGATGAGTTGTTGATTTAATTTGATGTTCATGAAATTGAGAATTAAGATTTAGGAGAAATAAGGAGTTGTTATAAAATAATTTTTGAGAGGTTTATTGATTATTATTTTTGATAAGGGTTTTTATTAAAAAGGACTTTGGTGGATGTGTTTATTAAGTTGGAGTAAAAAGGTGTAAATTGAGTTATGCTTTATCTTGTGATTATTATTTGAAGTCCACTAACCCTTATTGAGATTGGAAAGGAAAGTTGTGTTTAGTGTGGCAGATTTTGTGGACAACTTCTTGGCATCAAAAAGGTATGGGCACATTCTCCTATTGATTGTTTATGGTGGTTGATTTCTGAAATATCATTGGAGTGAAAAGGATTGATTGTGGTTTCCTTTTCGAAAGTGGTTGGTTGAATGCTTCAAGGTTTTCTGGTTTGAGAGTTGTGTTTAAACCTTGTTTTATAAGCATAGTTGTTGAAGCCCATTGGTTATGTAAAGAACTTGAAAAGAACATGAGTATCATTGTTATGTGAGATTTGTGGTTGAGCATTGTTGGAAACATTTGAGTTGGTTGATACATGCTTGGACTAGGGTTTTGTGAGAAAGAGTTGTCCCTTGTGGTGATTGGTTGAGTTGAGTTGATTGAGCCTAGTCAAGTGATTGTGTGAGGTGATTGTTCAAGTCCCATGAAACAAACTATTCTATAATTCTGATTTGAGTTGAGATTGAGCTTAGAACATATTGAGTCTCTAACAATTCTCTTTATGCTTCTATGAGTTGACTTGAGTTGAGATTGATTTGAGTTGAGTTGAGTTGAGATCATTGTGGATCATTGTTGTCATCCATTGTAGAGTGCATTGCCATTCATTGTTGAGTTCATATTTGAGCCTTGCCTTCATAGATTTGTGGATGAGATTTGAGTACTACTTGAGCATGATTGATTGAGCCTTTGAGAAGGCCTTTGGGATAGATTTCTGGACATATTTGTGGCAGTTTGTGTATGATTGATTGAGCCTTTGAGAAGGCTTTGTGGATAATTTTTGGGACAGATTTATGGATAGTTTTAGATAGATTTGTGGATAGATTTGGGATAGATTTTGATGAGGTTCTGAGTGAGCCTATTGAGCAGATTTGAGCAAGTTCTTGGTGAGCTTGCTAGAGATTTGGACAAGTTCTTAGTAGTTGTTAAATTAAAGTTCTTGTGAGCTTTCTAGAGAAAATTTGGACAAGTTCTTAGTGAGCTTGTTGGAGCAGATTTGAGCAAGTTCTTGGTGAGCTTTCTAGAGCAGATTTGGACAAGTTCTTAGTGAGCTTGTTGAGTAGATTTGGACAAGTTCTGTGTGAGTTTGAGATTTGGACAAGTTCTGTGTGAGCTTGTTATTGCCTAGCTTTGAGCAGATCAAAGAAATTTGGACAAGTTCTATGTGAGCTTGTTGAGCAGTTTTGGACAAGTTTTGTGTGAGCTTGTTATGCAGATTTGGACAAGTTCTGTGTGAGCTTGTTATTGCCTAGCTTTGAGCAGATCAAAGAAATCATTGTATTGGATAAGGATCCTTATTTTTGTGTGAAATATTATAAGGATATTATCTTGTGGAGTACCCCACATTGGGGGAACCACGTTAAATCTTGTGTCTCAATTGTGTGTGGTGACTTGTGCTCTTGCTTACTATTGCTATCTGAGTTATTAATGCACACTGCTATATTTGGTTATTGCAATTAAGGACATTAATTGATATTGGTTTGGAAAGAAAGTAAAAAGTGGTCTTATACTTGTTCACCCCCCCTCTCAGTATAAGCTTGTGTTCTTCAGGATTGTCTATAATTTCCTCTATAGGATCTTCTAATGGTATTGCAAAAATATGGGATAAACACAAATGGGATGGAAAATTATAAGAAGAAAAATGTAATTGGGTTGTTGAACTATTTTTTGGAAAAGAGAAAAACATCAAGTTGGGATTGCAAATGTATATACTTCAACTATAGTTACTCCTCATGAAATACATTGGAAGGACCTTAGAATATTTTTGTCAAACACGATGATGATTCATAATTGTGATCTATAGATTATTGGGTGACTTTAACATAGTTCTATCTCCTAAAGAAAAGAAAGGTGGTATTCTTGGATGGTCTAAATCAATATAATATTCTACTTCATTTGTCAATTCAAATATCTTTGGGATGTTATTTTAGAATAACCAACAAAAATGCATGTTTGAATCTCTAGATCTAACTTCTTCCTTTTCTTATATTCAACATGAACATAAGCTATACATGTTGGAGGTATTACATTATTTAGTCCCTTTGTAAATATTTAGATTAGGGTATGTATACACACACACACACACATATATATATATGTGTGTGTGTGTGTGTGTGTTTGTTTATAGTATGTATCAAGTAATTAGGTGTGGATATGTGTCATGTAAATAAGTGTGTGAGGTGTCTTGTTAGCAAGTGAGAGTTATGAGTGTGAAGTGTCAATTTTAAAAGTAGAGAGTTATGTGTAATCATGAGAGACTTTATCTTTATGTAATATGTGAAATTTATTATATAAGAGAGGAATATGAAGATTTGAGTTCTCCCATGAATTTGAGGAGATAAAAGGTCAAGAGTCATATAATGTGAAGAGTCTCATGTATATTTATATTGAAGACAAAGCCATGTAATATGTAACTCGAAGAAGCTTTGCTTTATGCATTGCTTAAGTTTTTCAATAAATATTTTAGTGTGTTTTATGTGATATTATTGTTCATTTGATATATGCTTAATTATTGATGATCTTAAAATTATTTAACCTATGAGAATAGAATTATTTTGCTAATAATAGTATCAGAGCCATCATGAGTGAGCATGGCTTGAGACACATTGAGTAAAATAATTGTAGGGAGGAATGTAAGAAAAATTGTTGAAGGTGGCAAAAGAATAAAATCTGGAGAGATATCATTGATTGCTAGAGGAAGGATTACAAGTTTGAAGGAGGAGAGATTATTGATTGTTGGAGGAAGGATTACTAGTTTGGAGGAGAGTAGAAAGAAGAGAAGTTGGACGTCAAGGCTAGAAGCCAACTAAAATCCAAATGAACACAACAATGAAAATCTTAGAGAGAACACAACTCATTGAAGTAAGAAAATATTAAGACACAACTCAATGAAAATCTGGAGGTTGTAAGTAACATTAAGACACAACTCATTGAAGGAAGAAAATATTCTAGGGAGAACATGATTAGAGGAAGCACAAGCATTGGAAAGGATTAAATAATAGAGCAAACATTTGAAGTTATACACCCTGTGAAGTGTTGATATTTTGAAGCCATTAAGACTTTGGATGGAGATTGAAAAGGTAGAGGAGTGTTGAGAATTTTTTAAGCTATGAGTGTTGCACCAAATATGAGCATTGAAGTTTGAGAACATGAAGGAAGCATTGAAACCTAGAATGTGGAGGAAGCGTTGAAGCTTGAGACCTATGGATGTTAGGAGCTAAGAAGGAGAGATTCATGTCGTATTCAACTACAGTAAAGCCTACAAGAGAATTAAACACAAAGAGGTTAAATGCTTGAGTGTAGAATTGAAAGGTGATTGGGTGCCACAGTTTGAGTAACGCCTTGACAGGATTTTTTTTTGGAAATGTTAATTTCATAGACAATTAATGGATGAGACGATGGAGATAATAGTGTCATATATAAGGTGAATTATAACCTTTGCATTATTTAATATTATAGCACACAAACTGTGCTATAATAACCTTTTCAATGATTAATTCCTTCTACTATAACTGTCAATCATTCATTTCAAAATTAAATCAATTATTTATCTTCTTATCGCTCCGTTGTATTCAATCCAAATTAATTAATTCCTTCAAACGTGCGCTAGAATCTATATATATATATATTCTAGCGCACGTTTGAAGGAATTAATTAATTTGGATTGAATACAACGGAGTGATAAGAAGATAAATAATTGATTTAATTTTGAAATGAATGATTGACAGTTATAGTAGAAAGAATTAATCATTGAAAAAAGTAAGGAAGAAATTAAGTGCTTGGAGAACTAGATTAATTATTGAAGAAATTGATTTAATGAATGATGCAAATGAATTAAGAAGAAATTGATTTGAATTATGAAAGAATGAATTGATGACTGAAGAAAATAAAATTGAATTGATTAAAGATTTGAAGAATTGAATTATTGATTGATTAAAAGGGAGATATAAGAAGATTTAAAATTTTGAAATTGATTGAGAATTTGAAATTCAAAATTGAAAGAAGATATTGAATTGATGAGTTGAAGGATTGAAAATGAAGGAAAATAAAATTTGATGATTGATTTAAATTGGTAGATGTTTGGAATTGATTTGATATTTGAAATTGAAAGTAAATTGAAGAAGGAAAATTGAAATTAAAGAAATTGAAGGTTGATTGGATTGAAGCATAAAATTAAAGAGTGAAAAATTGAATAAAAGAAAATTAATGAAGAATGAAATGATGGGAGTTATAAGAAGCTAAAGAAGAAGAAGAATATTATTTGAATTGAAGTAAGAAAAACAACTGAAGTTGAAAATTAAATTGAAGAAAAATTGATAAGTAAAGAAAATTTTAATTTGGGAGTAATAAGGGATTCCACATCAAAGGAAATTAATTTGAAGAATTTTTGTGAACAAAAGAAGATTGTAAAATTATTTGAAGACCTTAAAGATAAGTCAAAAAAACTCAGGTGTTGTAGGTGAGTTGGAGAGGAGAGGGCAATCCTCCAAGGGAGGTCCCAGGTTCAAATCTCCACCCTACCAAAAAGCTAAATTGGGTATCCAAAATCCAATTGATAATGTTGGTACGGGCAGGGTCGGGTGCGACTCTTGGGTGAATTTGACGGTGTAGAACCCCCTATTTGTGGTCTCTCAGACCAAGGCGGCCCCACAAGGGGTTTTTCGCTTTAAAAAAAAAAAAAAAGATAAGTCAAAAACAAGTTTTTGATGTGCAATTATTTGAAAATGTTCAAGATAAATTTTGAGATACCATCCCAAGAGTAATGAAGTTGCAAAATACCTTTCAATAACATATTTGAACATGGAACAAACTAAGGCATCATGGAAATTGTCAAACAATGATATCACACAGAACCAATCAATATGGATAAGAAAAATGTTCTTCATGTATAATCCAAGTACAAAGAAATTCATCATAAAGGTTCTTTGTGATACTCATAAAACAATGACAGCAAATGAAGGATATGATCTTGTTCAAGGAATGGATATGGCATATGATAAAAGAGACTTGAATATAGACAAAGAATGTACACAAGGCATATGTATTGGTTTAGAATGTGTTTGCAGAATTGTTGGCAAAGATCTAAGTCTTCACAAGGATATAACATAACATGATATACAAATAGCAAAGATGATGAAGAAAGCTATTATTTATATTATTGTTTAGGTATAGGTAAATGCTTAAAGGAACATTATCACAACCAAATACTGAAGAAGCATCAAGGCTAGAGTCGAAGGACAAAGATAAGAATTAGAGATTGAAAGCAACAAGTCTTCATAACTGATGATAAAACTAGGGGAGGTCTTGGTTTAAGAGTTCTTACAGATGCAAACTTATTTCTTAGGGGAAATGTTATTTGGAGATTGTACAAAGAGAGTCAGAGACAATGGGCAAGAATTCTTCTGAGTAAGTATGTTGATCCCAAAAACCCAAGTTTAATATTTACTGCATTCTCTCTACCAAATGGTTATGCTCTTTAGAATGGTTTAAAAAAATCTATTGATCTTATGATTAAAGGTTTAAGATGGGTGGTGGGAACTAGAGAAATTTTTTCTATTTGGATGGATACTTGGTGTGATAAAAAACCACTCAATTTAGATTCAATTTTGAAACCTTAAATGAGATTACTTCAAGATAAATATGGTGATAGGGTTTCAAACATTTTGTACAAGGATTGAGAAGGAAGATACAAATGGAAAGAAGATTTTTTTACAAGTATACAAGACATTGATGCTAGGAGGCAATTGAGTAGAAAGATAACAATTGTGATTATTTAGAGGGAATCCAAGGATAAAATGATTTGAGAGTTGAATAGCTAAGGAGAATACACAAAAAGAAGTGGATATAATGTTCAACACCAACAAAATAATAATGTCACTAGAATTTGGAGAGATATCTGGGATAGCCCAAGCATTCCTAAAGTCAAAAATGTTTGTCTAGCTAGTAGGTCATAGAAGAACTTTATCTTGGGATAACCTTATGAAAAGGAGTTTTCATGGCCCTCTCAATGTGTTTTTTGTAAAAAGGAGAGTATAGACCATCTCTTGGGACATTGCTCAATAGTCTGGAATCTATAGCAATGGATTCTTAATATGTTTGGTAAATTCATGGTTATGAATAGCATAATTGAAGATTGGTTAAAGCAATGGCAGAGCACTTATGAAAGTGAGGCTTTACAGACAATATGGGATATGTCAAAATATACAATACTTTGTACCATATGGATAGAAAGGAATATAAAATATTTAAAGGAAAGTAAAGCAATTTAGAGGTAATGAAAAAGAAGATATGTTTAGCCATAGAGGAGTCTAAACCAAACCTATCTACTCACCCAGTCCCTAGTTTGGAAGCACAGAGCCTTGATGGATGGAGTCAAGTCATTATGTGGAATTATGATGTTGGGTACAAGAGAAGCAAAATGAAGGCAAAGAATATAAAGTGGAAACCACCATATATGGAGTGGATTAAATTGAATTTTGATGGAGCATCTAAAGGAAATCCAGGAGGAGGAGGAGGAATAATTAGAAATAATAGAGGAGATATTTTATCTTATTATGCTTTCAATAGTAGATTTAAGACAAATAATGAAGTTGAAGCTTGGGCGACTTTAGAAGGGTTAAAAATATGTAAACAAATGAAATGTAATAGAGTTTGGATGGAAGGTGATTCTCTCATAGTAATAAATCCAATTTTGAGGAAAGCAAAGGTTCCATGGAACATACAAGATATAATTGTGGAAATTCAAGATCTTGCTAAAGAGTTTGAAGAAATCAAGTTTACACATATATTAAGGGAAGGAAACAAATGTGTAGATAAGCTAGACAATAGAGGGGTTTTGATTAAGGATCATGAAGTTAATTCTCCTTTCATGGTTAGAGGAAGTAGAAAGTTTAGTTGAAGCTAACAAAAGAATGTTGATTGTATGAATCAATTAATGATTAAGAGTTACTTTAATGTTTTCCATTGGTAATATCTGCTTTATTTTGTAACAATAACGAGTTTTCATTTAGAATATTTATTATAATTTTTGTGGTTGCACTTGTGTTTCACGAAGGAAACTAGCAATCTAGATTTGGTAAAGCAGACTATGATAGTGTAATGTTTTGGAAATATTACTCTACTAAGATGCAAGGCATAGATAGTAGAGGTGAATTTTTGGTATTGTGAATGTTGCTATAGGAAAATTTCAAGAAAGATGCTAAATTTTGGAATAATTGTATTCATACAAAAATTTGAAAAGATCCAAAAAATAAAAATCAAGAATTCAGATATTTTATGTAAAATGATGTAGGTTTCTAGCTATGGCATCTCAATTGAGATGATAAGTGTATCTATTTGTAAACTCTCAAGATCTAAAAAAGAGAGATGTAATTTGCCAAGGGTGGGGGACCCAAGTACAAGCCCTTATTATCCAGCAAAATAAAAATAGGCCTTCATACCAAATAATGAAATACATGGGGTGTTACAGGTATTAAATTAGTCCCTTTGTAAATATTTAGATTAGGGTGTGAGTTTATATATTTGTGTTTACAATATGTGTCAAGTAATTAGGTGTGGATATATGTCATGTAATTAAGTGTGTGATGTGTCATGTAATTAAGTGTGTGAGGCGTCTTGTTAGAAAGTAAGAGTTATGAGTGTAAAGTGTCAAGTTTAGAAGTAGGGAGTTATGTGCAATCATGAGAGACTTTGTCTTTATGTAATATGTGAGATTTATTATGTAAGAGAGGAATATGAAGAGTTAAGTTCTCCCATGATTTTGAGGAGAGCAAAGGTCAAGAGTCATGTAATATGAAGAGTCTCATGTATCTTTATATTGAAGACAAAGATATATAACATGTAATTCGAGTAAGCTTTGGTTTATGCATTGTTTTATTTCAGTGTGTCTTATGTAAGACTATTTTCAATTTGATATATGCTTGATTATTGATGATATTGACGGAGAATAGTATTATTTTGCTAATAATACAACCAAACACTCTCAAGTGACTTACCAAAGGATTCTTTCCATACCATACCTCACAAGGAGTCATATCCTTTACTGTAATTGTGGGACTTCGATTAAGAATATACACTATTATTACAACTGCTTCAACCCACAAATGGTTGTCCAAACCTTTTGCTAGTACCATGCTTCTTGCCATCTCCATAAATGTCATATTCTTTCTTTTTGTCACTTTATTTTTCTAAGGTGTATAGGCTATTGTCAATTGTCTTCTTACCCCATGCTCATCATAAAATTGATTGAATTCCTTATAATAACACTCACCACTAGGATCACTCCTTAATTTTTTGATTCTATATTCACTTTCATTCTCTACTATGGATTTGGATCTCTTGAATACTTCAAAAGCATTACTCTTATTCTTTAAAATATATAACTAATTTTTTCTACTATGATCATAAATGAAAGTGATAAAGTATAAGGATTTACTAACAATTGTTGTATACATTGGACCATAAATATCTAAATTAATTGGCTATAATGGATATTATATTCTCTCTCTCTCTCTCTCTCTCTCTCTCTCTCTCTCTCTCTCTCTCTCTCTCTCTCTCTATCTCTCTCTTGTTGTGCAGTAGTATCTAAGATTTAGGTAAACATGATAGACATATTAAAAACTCCTAAACCCAAAATATTCAAACCACCTTCATTTTATATCACTCTAAAAATTAAAAAAAATTGCTACAAATTTTTATTGTAGATTTAGGGGCATCTATAACTATAATGCCAAAAGCTATACGGGAAAACTGAGATTTATTTACTCAATGATGGATAGAAAATGTTATTTAGATGGATGAAACTAGGGTAAATATTATAGGAATAATAAAATATCTAATCATCACAATGGAAAAACAACTAAAGTTGGTGCTTGTCCAAGAAGTTTTTTTTTGCTGGAAGACAAGGGGTCGTACTCAAGTCCACCACCCTTGATAATTCACAAATCTCTTTTTTAGAGCTTTGAGAGTTTACAAATAGATTCACTTCTCATCTCAATTGGGATGTGATAGCTAGAAACCTATATCATTTTACATAAAATACATGAATTCTTTATTTTAATTTTTTGGATTTTTTTAATTTTTTGTGAGTACAAATATCCCAAAATTTAGCATCCTTCTTGAAATTTTCTTGCAATAGTATCCACAATACCAAAACTTCACCTCTACTATCTATGCATTGTATTTGGGTAGAGTAATATTTTCAAAACATTGCACTATCATAGTCCACTTTACCAAATATGGATTACTAGTTTCCTTCATGAAGCACAAGTGCAACCACAAAAATTATAATAGATAGTTTATATGAAAACACATTAATGTTATAAAATAATCCATATATTATAATGGAAAAATTAAAGTAAATCTTAATCATTATTTGATTTAGGCAATCAACATTTTCTTTTTAACTTCAACTAAACTTACTACTTCCTCTAACCATGAAAAAGAGAATTTAACTTCACGATCCTCAATTAAAACCCCTCTATTGGCTAGCCTATCTACACATTTGTTTCCTTTTATTAATGTATGTGTAAACCTGATTTCTTCAAACTCTTTAGCAAGATCTTGAATTTCCACAATTATCTTTTATATGTTCTATGGAGCCTTTGCTTTCCTAAAAATGCATTTGTTACTATAAGTGAATCACCTTCCATCCATACTTTATTCTATTTCATTTGTTTGCATATTTTTAACCCTTGTAAAGTTGTCCAAGCTTCAGCTTCATTAGTTTTATTAAATCCACAATTAAAAGCATAATGAGATAAAATTTGTCCTCTATTATTTTTAATTATTCCTCTTCGTCCTTTTGCTGGTCCTGAAATTCCTTTAGATGCTCCATCAAAATTTAATTTGACCAACTCCACATCTAGTGGTTTCCACTTTATATTATTTGACTTATTTTTATTTCTTCTGTACCCAACATCATAATTCCATTTGATGACTTGAATCCATCTATCAAGGCTCTCTGCTTCTAGATTAGGGATTGGGTGAGTTGATAGGGTTGGATTAGACTCCTCTATGGCTAAACAAATCTTCCTTTTCATTACCTCTAAACTGATTTTCTTTCCTTTAAATATTATTCTATTCCTTTCTAGCCATACAATCCAAAGTATTGTATCTTTTGATATATCCTAGATTGTCTATAAAGCCTCACTTTTAAAAGTTCTCTGCCATTGCTTTAACCATTCTTCAATTTTGCCACTCATCACCATGCATTTACCAAAAATACTAAGATTCTACTGCCATAGTTTCCAAACTATTCAGCAATGTCCCAAGAGATGGTCTATACTCTCCTCCTCCTTTTTACAAAGAACACATTGTGAGGGTCCATGAAAACTCCTTTTCATAAGGTTATGTCAGGATAAAATTCTTCTATGACCTACTAGCCAAACAAACATTTTGACTTTAGGAATGCTTGGGATATCCCAAATATCTCTCATATTCTTGCAATATTCTTATTTTGTTGGTGCTTTACATTATATCCACTTTTTGTTGTGTATTATCCTAAGTTATTCAACTCCCACATCAATTTATCCTTGGCTCCCCTCAGAATAATCACTAGTGTTATCTTTCTACTCAACTGCCTCCTAGCATCAATGTATTTCATACTTGTAAAACATTCTTCTTTCCATTTGTATTTTCCTTCCTGATCCTTGTACAAAATGTTTAAAACCCTATCACCATATTTGTATTTAAGTAATCTCATCTAAGGTTTCAAAATTGAATCTAGATTGAGTGGTTTTTTATCACACCAAGTATCCATCCAAATAGATTTTTTTCTCTAGTTCCCACCACCCATCTTAAACCTTTGATCACTAGATTAATTTTTTTTTTAAATCGTTTCAAAGTGCAGAACCATTTGGTAGAGAGAATGCAGTAAATATTAAGCTTGGGTCATTGGGCTCAACATACTTACTTAGAAGAATTTTTGCTTATTATCTTTGACTCTCTTTGTACAATCTCTAGATTACTTCTCCCCTAAGAGCTAAGTTTACATCTATAATAACTCTTAAACAAAGACCTCCCCTAGTTTTATCATCACACACCTTGTTCCATTTCACCAAAAGAATTTCCTTTTATCATGTAATCCTGACCACAAGAATGGTTGCATAATATATATTAAACTTTTTTCTATTGATTTTGACATAGTATGCAATGACATATAATATGTTTCAATGGCCTATAAGACTAATTTAATTAGCTACACTCTTCCTGCTAATGATAACCATATACCTTTCCATGCCAGTAGTTTATTATGAACTTTACTTATAATTGGATTCCATAATCCTCTCCTCATTCTCCCATCAAATAAGGGCATCTCTAAATAAGTTGTTGGTAAAATTGCCTCCTCCATTTGAAGTAACTTGCATATCCCTACCTTAATTTTAGTTGGAGTGTTAAGGAAGTAAATTTTGGATTTTTTCCTATTAACTTATTGCCCTAATGCTCTTTTGTATTCCTTTAATAAGTTATTCAAAGCTCTGGCCTCATTTATCCTTGCCCTCCCAAAAGGGTTGTATCATCTACAAACTGTTGATGGGCGATGTTGTTGATGTCATTATGAGCCTTAAGTCCACTTATAAGCCCATATTTGTTAGCCTTATTCAAGTTCCTACCCAAAACCTCTACCATAATAATGAATAGATATGGTGATAGAGGATGTCCTTGTCTAAGATCTCTCTTGGCTTTAAATGATCATGTTCTTAACCTATTGATCAACATTGAATATGAAATTGTAGAGACACAATATTTAATCCATCTAACCCATTTGTTCCCAAAACCAAACTATTTTAATACTGAAAAAAGAAAATCTCATTTAACCCTATCATAGACTTTACTTATATCAAGTTTTAAGATCATTGTTTTCCCTTTTCTTGAAGCAACTGAATGTATAACTTCATGAGCTACTATGATCTCGTCTAGAATATGTCTCCCTCTCACAAATCCTCCTTGCTCTTTTAAAATAATTTTGTCTAACAATAGTCTTAACCAATTCATCATCACTTTGAAGATTATCTTATATGCTATATTACATAGGTTTATGGATCTAAACGAATCAAACAATTTTGCATCCTTCTTTTTTGGAATCAGGGTAAGGTATGTTGTATGTATTTTATAAGGTATGTATTGCTCTACCCTAGACTGTTCCATTACCACCAATAAATAATCCTTCACTATATCCCAATTATGTTGATAGAATTCTATAAAGAGCCCACCCGAACTTGGGGATTTATCATTATTAAAAGAGAAAAGAGCTAAATGAACTTATTCCAGAGTAATAGGCTCCATTAGTTTTCTATTGTTTTCATCTGTTATAATTGAAGGTACTTCTTGTAGAAGTTTATAATTAAGAACTTCATACTCTGATCCTAGAATCTTTTGATAAAAAGACCTTACCTCATTTCTAATTTCACTCTGGTCTTCAATCCAAACTAAAGGTACTTCTTATAGAAGTTTATAATTAAGAACTTCAGTCTCTGATCCTAGAATCTTTTGATAAAAATACCTTACCTCATTTCTAATTTCACTCTGGTCTTCAATCCAAACTAAAGGTACTTCTTATAGAAGTTTATAATTAAGAACTTCAGTCTCTGATCCTAGAATCTTCTGATAAAAATACCTTACCTCCTTTCTAATTTCACTCTGGTCTTCAATCCAAACCCCTTCTACTTATTTAATTCTACTAATTCTAAATGCTGATCTTTGAACTATAACCATCCTATGAAAAAATTTCTATGTTTATCTTCTTATTTTAACCAAGTCTATATTAATTTTAATCTCCAAAATTTCTCTTTCATACTCAAAATATTATGATATTCACTAAGCAACTCCCTTTCCTCCAAGCTTGGATTATTATGATCATATTTTTAGAATTTTGAAATTTTATCTTTTAGATATCCTTCTCAAAAATGTTTCCAAAAATGTTCTTGTTCCATTCTTTTAATCTAGATGTCATTGATTTAATGTATTTTGGAAGTGTATATAGCCTAGCATTTCCTAAATAATTCCACATTTGTGTGATCATATTAAAAAATTGAGTATGGTCTTCTGATATATGCTCATATTTAAAATATAATGTTTTTTGAATTCACTTACCATCATTTTGACTCTTATTGGCCAATGATCTAAACCAATCCTTGTCAATGTATTAATTTTAGCACATGTCCCTTCATCTAGCCAATGATTTGAGAGTGTGCATCTATTTAATTTTCTGTTATTAGGTTCTGGCCTCTCCTATTGTTGGTCCATGTATAGTTGTCTTATTCAAACTTAACCTCCCATAGATTATTGTTTTGAATAAAAGCTAAGAAATCTCTCATACTTTAGGTTAATTTCCTAATTTCTTTAATTTTTTTATCCAGCTTGGTTATGGCATTAAAATATCCTATGATTAGAACTTCTTGGTCTTTACTTCTTATAAAGGCTTAAAACACACTCCAAACTTCTAATCTACCTAACTAAGTTGGAGGTCCATAGACATTGATAAGGATGAAACGAATATATACAAAGTAGCATGTGACTAAAGAGACTATCCAATACCTAGTTTTATGATTGGTTACACAAGAGGTTCTAGTGGGATTCCAACAAGTTAGAATTCACCCTATTGATCCTTTAGAATCCATAACATCCCATTGACATCTTGCCCATATTGCTTTCATAGTTTTGGAAATTTCTTCTTTTGTTGTTTTAGTTTCTTGGATACAAAGAATATCAGGCTTATTACTTGAACAAAGGTCCTTGGTACACCTCTGCTTTGAGGGGGCATTAGCACCCCTTATATTCCATGATATGATAATCATGTCTCATTAGGGTCTACTAGCATTGCCTATGAATTACCAATATCATTTTGTTATTTGGTAAAGATAAGTTCAACCAACTTAGTTTGTGTTTCTTTCTCTATGTTTGCTCTTGCTTCCCTAGATCTCGCTTGATAATTTGAGGGTTTTTCTCTTTTTGCCTTGCTTGTATCAGGAGTAGGTCTTATTATTCTATTCCTCAATATTTTTTCACAACTTTATTTCTCATCATATTTATCCTCTCCTGGCTCTACTACAGAAGCTTTTGAATTGTCTTGCTCAATTTCTAGTATTTCTTTATTAATGGTAGAGGTATTAACATCGAATACTACATTTTATTTGCTATTTTTTCTCCTGAATGGTGCATGGTACTTCAAGAGAGCCTTAAAAATATTATGAGACACATTCCTTAGGTTCATTGAGAATGTTTATCCCTCAATCATGATCATCTTGAATAGATAGTTCCTTATTATTATGTTGAACCTGTTGTATTGTGTCCTCTAAGATTTTATCTACTTTTTCTTCATAGGCTAAAGCCTCAAAATAGTTGGTATTTCTTCCAATATCCTTCCTTACTCATCTCCACTATTAATTTGCTTTTATTTTTCTAGATCTATTTTTTAGCAGTTAAAAACCATCTTCATCCATACCTATTTGTAAGTTTCTTTTGTGGTTTTCTACATATGATTATATTAGGCTCTTCTTAGGGCATGATATCTCAATATGTCCCACATCATGACATGCTCAACATCTAAAATATATATTTTCATAATATATGGTTTGGATCCACATCTTATCCCCATACTTAAGAATGATTGATTTTGGTAAAGCTTTACTTATATCAATCATGACCAATATCCGAGCATAAATAGCCAAGAATCCATTTTTTTGTAGCATGTGAAATCTCAAGGAATTCTCCTAGAGTGTTGCCTATTGCCTTAAAGGTATCATTTTCCCAATATTCAATAGGTAACCCATACATCCTAACCCAAACTAGTACTAGAGATAGATTTATATTTTTAGGTGAAAAGCCTTCATACCAATAAGTAAGGAAGAGTCCTGCTCTTCCTATAAATCAAAGACCTTGTTTTAGGATTCTATATCTTTATTCCCTAGAAAAAATGGCTAGAAATAAATTTGGTAAGAAAGGAGAGACTCACTCTTGGAGATTTTCAACTCCTATCAATCCATTTTCTCAAGGCTAAAGCCCCTGGTCAATACCCATTAAATTTACCAAAAAATACCCAATCTTGGAGAAAAGAGGATTTATCCTTTGTGGTGTGCTCACTAACCTCTATTACTAGATATGATTCTAAGGATTTAGCTATAAATTGACCCATGGGAATGAAATTAAAACTCAAAACTACTAAAATTTACTAGAATATCCTATAGCGAATATAATGTTTGATACAAAATTTATAATAATTTGCATGCAAAATTCTAGGATATAAGAAGGAAAAAAAACTTAGCTAAAAAATTCTATGTCTAGATAGAATGTCTTGCATCACTAAAGCCCTAGCTGATAGATATTTGCAATTTCATTTTTTACGACCTGTGAAATCGTCATTGCCTTTGTTTTGGATGGCTAACTTCATAGGGTCGTATCTCCCTCAATATTTCTTGGATTCCTTCATATGACCACTCATTTTAAAGCTATTTAAATTTTGCACAAATTGGTCTAAGAATAATAATACAATAATCCTTTTCCAAGAAGTTATTATGGTTGATCCCCCTCCTGATTTTGAGATGCTATTATCATAGAAATGGACAAAGAGATTGTCAATAGATAAATACTTAGCCATGAATTATACACACATGAAGGTACCTTCATATAAGAAGACCATTAACCCAGGTGTTGTAGGTGAGTTGGATAGGAGAGGGTAATCCTCCAAGGGAGGTCCCAGGTTCAAATCTCCACCCTACCAAAAAGATGAATTGGGTATCCAAAATCCAATTGATAATGTTGGTGCAGGTAGGGTTGGGTGCGACTCTCGAGTGACTTTGACGGTGTAGAACCCCCTGTTCATGGTCTCTCAGACCAAGGCGACCCCACAAGGGGTTTTTCGCTTTAAAATATATATATATATATATAAGAAGGCCATTAGAATTAAAAATAAACCCTATCTAACTATCTCTTGCATAAGTTGTATGATGATATAATTATTTTTTTTTTTAAGTAGGGTTTTGAATTGGTTGTCCTTTTCCTTTTACATCAACTTAGTCTCATTGAGCTATATAACCTATTTGGTTCCACCGATATTTGAACCTTGGTGTGGAATACATCATCCATTTATCTCAACCATTGAACCAAGGACTCATTGGTAGGTGATGATAGAATTGTAGACTAGACTAATTTTTTGAAATTTATAGATGAAGAATCAACTAAAGGAGAGTTAATTTAAAAAATGGACACGATTTTTGGTGTTCTATCAAAAAATTAAGATTTGGGGTAACTATAGTGCCTTAGAAATAGCTTGGAATTCATAATTTTGGAGTGTAACCTAGTGAAATCAAGCACTAGATGCCTTACAAAAAAAAGGTACCAATTGGCTTAGGATTGATTCACTTATAGAAGTTGTCAATTGGATAAGGACCAATTTTCTTGTAAAAGGACCCAATTATATTATAGGAGCAAAACACACAAGGTTAGCTAGCACTTTGCTAGCAAAAGCAAGCAATTTGCTTGCTAACTAGAGCAAATTGCTTGATAACTAACTAAGAGGTAAAACTAAAGGTATGAATCTTAAGAAGAATATTTTGAGAGCAATACTTTAGAATTTAGTGATGCACCAAGTCATTTTAGAAGTCTTTTAATCCTATTAGATGCATAACTAGAAGTATGTAACATTTGGTGGTGCATCATTTGCTAAATATACTCCTGATCTTTACTTTGGCTAGGTGTGATTATTTCTCACTATAGGTAACTCAAGGGTGAACTCCAACCATAAATAGGAGCCTAAGGCTCCATTGTATTCATCTTTAAGCCATGCAAATTTAGAGCTACACTTTGTAAAACTCATATTGTGCTTTGGCCTCATGAGATTATTGTAAAATTGGCAAGTACTTATGCATTCCATTAGTGGCATTGCCCTTATTGTTTGCTAACACATTTATTGAGGTATTGCCCTTTTGCTAATTTTATCATTCACCTTTCAATTTCATACTTAATGAATGGTATAATATTGATATTATTCAAATTTTCATGTGTTGATTGATCACTTGCACTCCCTTGCTATGATTAATACCTACATTACATTAAAATCACTGACATCTATAATATTTTATGCATGTTTATTTTCTACACTTCAGTTTTTATGCAATTAGTGTAGGTTAGCATAAGAGTATTTTTGTAGGGAGAGTGGCAAGCTCGATCTATAGGTTAGGTGCCATTAGACCTTCCTTCTAACCTTATTAAAACTAGAATTCATATGCATAATTAAATTAGAAGTTAGGATAATTTCCCAACTTAATATAGTTTTTTGCACATGCAATGGTACTAACCCTCATTTTTCAATAGTTATGCTCAAAATTTGGTTTAAATTCCTTAATTTTTATGCCAAATTTATATTCATCATGGATGAAGTGATTGGCTCAAAATTAAGATAGTATTTTCTAAGTCTAGTCATGGGAATATTTTCACTCCAATTCTAGAGCAATTCACTCTATTTTGAGCCAATCGATGGAAAATTATTTAAGCCAAATTCTATGAATGATTCACTATGAATTATAAGCAATTTTATTTGAATTCCCTATATTTTCATAGATTAAATCAATAGTGATTTGTTAGGGCCAAGGACTTGATTTATCAAGGTTAGTCTCAAATTAACCTTAATAATTCATCATTTTGGTTATTTGCACTCAGTTTTTGTTTGTACTTTATGAATGGTGACTTCATGAACTTCAAAATTTTGATATTTGTGCAAAGAAAACAACATAAATAACATATGAGCACCATCAAACCTTAAATATAATCTTGATTTTGCATCTTGCATGGGTAGAAAGCATTTTAAGGTAGATTTTGAGTAATTTTTACCCAAAAAACAAGTTTACAAGCAATTTGCTCAATTTAGCAAATGACTCGCTCTAAAAACAATGATTTTCATCAGGTCAAATATAAAGAGAAATTCACTCAAAATCTATAAAACGATCTACTAGGGAAAATAATAATCTTCCTAAATTCATTTAAGGATAATGGTTTGATCATTTTTTGAAGCAATTCGCTTGGACACTTTTAACTTCAAAAATTTCAAAGTTCAAAATTGTTAACAAATAACTTGAAATTGCAAGCAAAATGCTCCAATTTGCAGATAAATCCTTATGTAGGAAAATATTCAAAGATTTGTAAACTTTGATCCTAAAACTCTATTCATGCATGTCTATATATAGTAGATTATGAATACACACTTGAAGGCACAAAATTTGAGAAAATAATATCAATATAAAAAGTTAGTTGCATATTATTAAAGGAAAAAGAAAAGAACAAACTACCATGTGGGTACATCTAGATGATGATATTGAGGAGATTCTAGTATCTAGTCTCATTTCCTTAAAATGTAAGAGCCCAATGACTAACCCTATCATTCAAAAGCTCACATCCCATAAAATGGGTTTATAAGGTCAACAAATGAGTTGTTCACCCGCATTAGGAAATCAAACTTGGTCAAATAGTGGTCTAAAATTAACTCACATGAACCCTTTCTATGGTGTACCTATCAATGTAAATAACCTCGCTAAGAATACACTTTGTGCCAACCATTACTATATTGGTAGAATGAATTTACCTCTTGCATCAAGTACCCAAAGTACGCCTCCTACAAGAACTTATTAAACACAAAGCCCACCTAGATGTATTTTGTTAAATACATCTAACCTTTCATCAAGTCAACCTGCAACTCCAAATATAGGATCTTTAGGATCAATATTTCCAAATCAAAGCCAAGGCCTTACTCAAAATATACAAGAGTTGACTAGATAAATGGGGTTGTAGGTATCCTAAGAAAACCCTAGGGATAAAAACCATCTCTAACTAGTTAGGCATAACAAAAAATTCAAGGTCCATCTTTTCCAAACCAACAAATCCTCCAATTAAGGCTTATAATATCCTCTTCCACTTCTAGATGTGTATCCTCCTCTGAATCAACAATGGGGTTATCAAAATCCACCATCCTGTTATCCTCTACCTTATTATGCTTTCTGCTTAAATCCTCAATACCCTCCATATCAACCTCATAATTACATGATATATAGTTATTTGCCTCTACATCAACAATATGGTCATTCTCTTCCTCAAAAAAATAATCTAGGACCACCACTTAGGCCACAAAACTAGATTTTCAACTAGACCTATGAAGGACCAATAAACCTAGTGGTTTATTCCCCTATTCCACCTATCACTATGAAAGCCTTACCTACTTTAAATGGTGTAGACACCAAATCCTAACCATCCAAAAAGTCCATTCATACCACATATCCACATAATAAAAATATGCCTAAGGTCTCTCTTAGGTCTATTTACCACTCACATTATTCCATTTTCCAGATTTAATAAAATCTAGAAAATATTCCCTAGGATGCTCTCCCCTTGCCATGTGTCCTAACTACCACTACCCCTCCCCTTACCACATCTTCTAGCCTCATCAATACACTACTTGCCACCTCTCCCCTTAAGTGAGACACCTCAAGTGTCCCACTCTAACTACCCCTGCCATTTGGTTACCCTAGCCTACCACTTGATTGCTCTAGCCTACCACCTATCCTCACATTCTTCACCTCCCATAATCCTACAAATACCCCCATAATTCTATCCACAAGAGGGAATAAAGGGAATGTTATGGTTATGCTACCCAAATCATGACTCATATATCCAATAATCTTTTCATTTTCAATTTACATTGGTCATTTCATTATAATCATTTTGATAGGTGCTACTAAATCCTTTGTCTCTTTGCATGTGTGCAGGTTCAAGATTCGAAAGCTCAAATCCATCATGGTGGTCATGACAAACCCACCTCCAACATTGATTATAGCATGAAGAAGAATACAACACCATCTTTTATTGTATCATCCCCTTTGGGTATTTTTATTGTGAAGCACCCTACAAAGGGGCTTATTGTATTCAAAAGATTCATTTTACGATATAATACAATGCTTCATTTTTAGTGCAATGGTATATTTTTCATGCATATAGATTGGTGATCACAATTTTCTCTTCCCCACATTTGTTTTCTCACGGTTTTCTCTTTTTGTGGATTGCAGTGGTGTTTTGCATTGACAACCCCTTCACCAACGCGAAACACAAGTATACAAACCTCCCATATTTTTACATTTTGTTGTAAAAAAAATTATTATTAATTTTTTTTTCTATTTCTTTCCTTTTATTATTGTCCATCGATTTAAAATAAAATAAAATTAAAAAATTAAAGGAAAAACAATGTATTAACAAATATGTTTTAATACTCGATTTTGTGCAATTAAGCTACTATGCAATATTATTAGATATTGAAGAGTATAATACTCCTAAAAAATTACCAATGTGTAGGATTAGGTGCACTCGTAAGTGGAATAAGTTGAGTCATCCACCGAATATGAGGGTACAAGCATCACAAGTAAAGTTGGAGGTTAATTAATATGTAGAAAAGTCAAAGAAATTGAAATGAAATTGGAATTTGGGGTATATCAAATTAATATATATTTATAAGTGGTCATGATAGCATGTTTGCCTTAATTTTGACTATGGCTTATATCAATTGCATGTGGTATTGCATTCATTCAAATTTTTCTTAATCGATCAAAGCTTCAAATATTTTTTAAGGGTGCAAGCTTTGCAACTCTTCCTGCGGCCCTTCAACACCCCCTTTGCCTCTCACAAACCCTCCCTCTCCCCTCCCCCCTATGCAGGCCTAACCAACATATCCACACCATCCTATCCCACTCCCCTTTCCCCCTCCCCACAGGCCCTGCTTGGGCATGGCCCTTGCGTAACCACCTCACCCTGTCCCACTCCCCTTCTCCCCCTAATGCATAGGCCCTACCTGCGTGTGGCCCATGCACCCACCCCAATCCCTCCTCTTCCCTTCTTCCACCTTCCCCCTACATCCTCCCTATACCCCCTACACATGGCCCAATTCGTTCACCCATCATCTATCCCCTTAAAAACCCAAGGGAGCATGTAGCCCCCTTCCCCGTATAATAAGGGAGTAAAATAAAAAACCCCAAGGAGCACGTGCCCACCTAAAAACCCAAGGGGCCACGTGATCCCCTTCCCAAAAAAATGTATTAAAATACTCTTTACGATGGCTGGAAATAGATCAACGTCTCAACGAGTTAATGGATGCTTGCCATAGTCAGAATCAAGGCCAAATATTGTCATTGAGCAAAGGATGGTAGAAGAAACAATCTTATATAGAGCCAATCACGATCTGATCTGTAAATTCATGGGTATTCACCCTACCCTAAATTTTTTGTATTCTTGGGTTTGGCAAAATTGGGAGCCTCTTGGTGAGTATTATTTGTGGTTTATTAGTAATGGATATTTTATTGTTAGTTTTTCCTCACTTACCAATAGAAATAGGACTTTCGAATCAAAAAAGAGAAATCATGGTCCGACAGGATTATTTGTTCAGCCCTTGAGAGTGGGATTTGATCCTTGAATTGAATCCACTACTATCTCGGTTTGAATCCATTTGTATGCACTTCCAATGGAGTTCTAGAGTGAGCAGGTATTAAAAATCATTGATAATTCCCTTGGAAGATATTTGGGTGTTTCTAGAGATACAATGGAAGGAAACATAGTAGTTTATGCTAGATTATGCATGGAAATGGATCTCAACCAACCTTTTTCGGTAGAGGTTGAACTCGAACTTGCAAGTATATCTTGGATTTGACAACTGGATTATGAGGCATTGCCCTTCAAGTGTAGATTTTACCATAAATATGGGCATTTGGCTCAATCCTACCCAAACAATATGAACACAAAAATGGAGGCTCCTCTAGGAATGTCAAATCTTCCTAAGGAGGATAAGTCAATAGTCAATAAAGAAACAACCAACATTTCTCAGGGTGGAGAAGCACAAGGAGATGGTTTTGAACAACCCAAAATAAGGAGAAGGCAAAAGAAAAAAGTTGGCAAAGAGCAAACCCAACTCAAGCCCTCAAATAGGTATGAGATATTCAAGACACTAGTGGACTAGGAAGAAGAAAAATTCATGGAAGGAGTGGATGGGAATAATAAAAATAATAACAACCATGTTCAAGCCCCTCTTTCACCTCCTCCTATCCTAGAGCAAGTAACAAAGTGTAGTGAGTTACCACAATCAAATATTGTAGGGGCATTGATAGTGCATAACCAAGAGCAACCAATAATTAAGGATGTCATCATGGGTATAGTAGAAAAGAACAGAGAAAATCCAACTCTAGGGATAACTCAAGTGGAAAAGAGATCAAATAATATCAGCTCTCAAGAAGTGGGTAGAAAATAAAATAAGGAATTGATAGCAGTTCAAGGAGATAAAATGGTCACTAGGGGATTGGTGAGGACAATAGACTCTTACTGGTCTCAAGGTAACCAATGATTATACAATCATGGAATATTAGGGGTTTAAATAGTAGAACCCATCAATCTGTTATTCGAAGACTCTTAGAAAAAAGTAAAATAGATTTTTTGCTTATCCAAGAGACAAAAATATCGTTGGATCTTATGTGTAAAACAATAAATAGACTTTGGAGGGGTGTTGGTCATATGGAAGTGGCTGCCCAAGGGGTCTCAGGGGGGATAGTTACCTTTTGGAACTCTCTTGAATGGACAACAATAGAACATATAGCTTGGAGGGGTGTCCTCACATCACATTTTAGGAACAATGTGACAACTGAGCAGGTTTTAATCATAAATTTTTATGGGGCTCAAAACCTAGATGGTCAGATTCGTCAATGGAAAGTAGTGCATAATATGAGAGTCTCAAGGGAGGAGTTAGACTGGATTGTTTTTGGGGATTTTAATGCTAAATTATCATCTAGAGACTAGGAAGGGGGAACCCTAATTTTGGATCTAGGGGATCAAATTATGATTGCCCAAGTCCATGCATTACACTTGGTGGATATTAAATGTCTTGGAACCAACTATACTTGGACTAATAAGAGGAGGGAGCCACATAGCAGGAAGGTGAATTTAGACCATTTTTTGGTTTCAGAGGAGGCATTTGTGAAATGGAATCTAAAATTTTAGATTTTGGAGGGTCTAGTTTTAGATCATTTCCCCATTCTATTGGAAGGGGGGATTAAGATAGGGCAACATCACAAACCATTCAAATTTGAAAACTATTGGTTACAAAAAGAGGAACTTTGAAAGAAAATTCCACAATGGTGGGAAGAGGGACGTCCAGTATATGGGACAACAATGTTTATATTCCACAAATAACTTCATTATGTCAAGGATCAACTAAAACAATGGAGGTGAGCTAACAAGATAGACTTCCAAGTCCAAAGAGCTCCATTGGTGGCTAAATGGGATGAGGTTCAAAAACACTTCAAGGAAGGAACAATTACAGAGCAACTCAAAGAAGAGGATGATGCATTGCATAAAGCAATTGAGGATATTGACAACCAAGAGGAGATCTACTGGAAACAAAGAGCAAGAACCACTTGGTTATTAGAAGGTGATAAAAACACCAAATTTTCCATCGGACTAATTGTGCTAGGAGACAGACAAACAAGATGGAAGCTCTTCAGGATGAGAACGGGCACTCCTTTGATACAATCCTAGGTATGCATTTCCATTCAATGGATTATTTTGCTAAATTGTTTAAGGAAAGTATGGTGCAAGATGAAGAGGCTCAAAAAAGTTCTTGTTGTCATACCCTCTATTATCTTTGAAGAAGAAAATTAGGCCCTACTTAAACCCATTGATAGAGAGGAACTAAATAAAGTAGTCTTTGGAATGAGTACCAAAAAAACACTAGGTCTAGATGGATTTCCAATTGAGTTTTTTAGACCTTCTAGGAAAACTTGGAGGAGGATGTAATGGCTATTATAGAGGAGTCCAGAGGTAGTAAAATAATGCTTAAAGCATTAAATCATACATTCATTGCCTTAATTCCGAAAGGGGAAGAGGGGGTGCATATTTTAGATTATAGACCTATTGTCTTATGCAATGTCATATATAAAATAATCACAAAGGTAATGGCTGAGAGGCTAAAACCTCTTCTACATAGCATTATTTCCTCGAAGCAAGGGGGTTTTGTAGAGGGCAGGCAAATCTTGGATGGTGTGGTTCTAGCTCAGGAGGTAATCCACTCAATGCAAAAATTTGGCAATAGGGGAATGTTCATAAAATTGGATATGTCAAAGGATTATGATAGGGTGGAGTGGAGCTTCTTTTCAAGGATTATGATAAACCTTTGATTTCTCTTAGGATTGGATAGAATGGGTCATGAGTTGTGTTTCTACTCCAACATACTCAATGTTAATCAAAGGCCTTCCCTCGCAACTGTTTGGAGCTACTCAAGGCCTTCGTCAAGGAGATCCTTGTTCCCCTTATATTTTTCTCATATTGGTTGAAGGCTTGGGTAGACTCATCTTGAGGAGAAGACAACAAGGTTTGCTAATAGGTATCAAGGTGGGTGAGGAAGTTTTGACTCACTTACAGTTTGTGGATGACACAAGATTGGTGGGAGTGGCCAAATTCAGGGAAGAAAGAATGATTAGAGATACTCTTAATGTTTACCTTAGAGCCATAAACCAAGTCATCAATGATAAAAAAATCCAAAGTGATATTTTTCAATCTTGATCGAAGGCTTCAGGACAAAATTTTAGAGATCTTGGGATTCACGAGGACTTCTCTCCCACTGGTATATTTGGGGATCCCTTTGTATTTTAAAAAATTGAAAATAGATATCTGGAGGAATATTTTGGATTGTATCAAAGAAATAATTAATTATTGGTCTCACAAATGGTTAAGATATGGAGGTAGACTAATTTTTTTGAAATCAATCATTTAGGCCATGTCAATTTATAAATTTTCTATCCTTGCTGCCCCACATACCATATGGAAAGAGTTAGACAATATGGATAGAAAATTTTTATGGGGAGGAGTAAAAGGAGAGAGGAAATGGGCCTTATTAGGTTGGGAGAAAGTAAGTTAGCCTAAGGTAAAGGAAGGTTTGATACTAAGAATATCAAAGTTAAATAATAAAGCTTTGGCTAGAAAGCTTTACTAGAGGTGGATTTCCCAACCAACTTCTTTATTTAGTAGAGTTTTAACTAGTAAATATTTGGGACAAGTGAACCCAAATGAGGTGAGTCATTTCTCTTTGGATGGTAATGGGTCCTTGGTGTGGTAGGCTCTAAAGTTAGGATCTTAGGTAGTGAAATATGGATTATTCTGGAAAGTGGGGAGAGGGGAGAAGGCACAATTTTAGATAGATTCATGGGATCAATACCCACCTATCATTGTTGAATTTTTAGAATTACAACTAGTAAAAACAAACATGGAAAGTAGGATTTGGATCCAAATTGAAATTTATTTCAACATTAGCCATATGGAGGATTATAATTTTAAGCAATTTAAGAAGTTAGATGAGTGGCCAATTCCAATCCCTCCAGAATTAACATCCATAATGACTAAAATCTTGGTAAAAAGATTTCTCATAGGTAGAGATGAGGAGGATTAATTATCTTGGGGCTATGGGAGCATTGGAGTTTATACAATGAAGGATGGATATGATAAGATCATTTCATAACCTCCTCCTCATGCATATCAGGTTGAGGATTAGAGAACAATTTGGTAATCCAAGGATTAGCCGAAAGTAAACTTCTTTGCCTAGCAGTTCATACATAATGGAATTCTTACTTTTGATAATATGAGATGTAGGGGAATCATTGGTCCATCTCAATGTGTTTTATGCTACACTATGCTGATAGGGGTAGTGAGTGATATGCTCACTATCTGATAGGTGTACGTATGAGCTCCTACTTTGTTGGCGTAGGTATACTAGGAGTTGTATGAGGTGACGAGGCAAGGGAGGAAGGGATTGGGTTACAACTTGTTGCTGTAGTGTTGGGGATGGGAGCACTTCATCATTGCACGGCTAGAGGGCTTACCTGTGTCAGACTTGGGTAGGGAGAAACCCTACACTAGGAGATGGACGGTGGTCAAGGAGGTACAACCGAGTCGACCAGTGAGGATGAGCCAGTGGTACCAATATTTATGGGTTGGATTGACATCTAACCAAGTGATATGGAGACCATGGTAGGATTGCAGGTGGACTAGTGATGGGGAGCACTTGCAATGAGTGCAGTAGGCTCGATGGGTGGTTGGTTTACATCAGAGTGAGGCTGAGTACTTTTAGTCCTCATGAGTAATTCAATAGTTCGGGGTGAGGTAGGATGTCCTATATGAGCTAGTGCACTATAGAAGACATCGAGAGAAGACATGGCTACCATGTATGAAGCCATAGAGGGTGGCCTACAAGGATGACCTCCCAGATGTAGATGATGCAAGGACAACCCCAAAGTATGAGGTATGGTTTGCTGCATAGCTAGTATGGTTATCGCCTCGAGGAGCAACCGATGGGGATGGTGATGGTAAGGCTAGAGATGAGGGGACCCAAGAGGCTAGGGATGAGGGGATCCAAGAGGACTCCAAGTGTCAGCAGAACCTTCGATCAGATAGTCGAAGGAGGAGGGCTAAGGGTGTAGTGAGGCAGGATCCTGAGATTAGGAGTGATGATGGAGATGGGGAGGATGCAGAGGAGGTTTTGGATGGACCTCCAGATCCAATTGAGGAGTATTGGACAAGGCTAGAGTAGTAGGTGGTAGAGCGAGACACAAGGATCATGAGGCTCCAGGCAGAGCTAGCAGAGAGAGCATGACATAATATCGATATAGTATGTTTTTAGTATCAACATAGATATATCAAGGTATTGGAGGGTAGGTTGATGGAACATCATATTCCACTTCCAGATCCTCCAACCTCATATGTATTTGAGGGTGCTAGGCATAGCGAGTCTAGCATAGCTCTAGGTCTAGGGCTCCTCCTAGGTCATAGGAGTCCTCTTGGAGGACATAGCTAGTGCTTAGATGCACTTTTGTATATGAGCCTTGGTGCTCCATTGTATGTAGCCTTTTGGCATTCATTGTACATGTGATATTTATACATATATATACATGGATTTTACCTTTTGTGTTATATGTGTTTGTGTTAATGCTTTTTGTGGAATGCTTTTATGTAATGCATATGTATATGGATGATTAATGAATATGATATGTTATGGATGATTAATGCAAGGTATAATGTATGTATGATTAATGAAAGGTGGAATGTATGGATGGGCTAATGATCATTTAGAATTTAGATATTTTTTGTCCATTTTGCTAGCATTGTTGTTTAATCAGAGGTACCAAACTTGGTGGCAACTAGGATGAATGGCTTATAAACTATCATGGATGTTGACATGGAAGAAGATATGAATGTTAATATGGAAGAAGATATGGATGTTGATATGGAAGAAGATATGGATGTTGATATGGAAAATTGACTATTTTGCGGAGACTCAGACATACTAGTGGCATCAAACAAACTCACTAAAACTGCCTAATTCCTCTAGGACCAAATGTATGTGCAATGAATTCATTTATCGAATCATGAGCATGGTAATGACTCGAGGTAATCAAGAACCAATGTGTGTGCAAGTGAGTTCATTAACCCATATTGAGTAAATTGGGTATGACATGTTATGAATGAAACCAAGAAGCTAGCTTATCCTTATGTGCGGTCATAGGTCTCTTTAAAAGAGACGTGTTATCACGCATGAGCGTACTCCAATGCTAGTCAAGCATATATAGCTCCCATGGAGGCTAACTCCATAGTCCAAGGATTTTGATCTCTTAAGTCTTGGGGATGACTATCGAACCATATGACTGGAAATGTAGTATAATTCTTATAACTCATTGATCAGTGGTATGTGATGTAAAATATTTAGTATTTTTGTCAGGGATTTTTCCCTAGTCATTCTTTTATTTTTGGAATTGTGATAGTGGTGAGAACCACTATTTTTATGGACTATGTTGCATGATGGGACTAGCAAGCATAACTCTTTTCACTTTGAGGTTCATACCAAGTATGGTGTTATCTCTCTTTGACACAAAATGTTTTTAAGATGTGAAATTGTGTTTGGTTCAAGAATATTTTGGAGTCAATTCCCAAAACTCAATATTTTCTTAGTGTATGTGTGCAATGGTCCTAAATAGAACTTGACATGTATTTTGGAGGTTTCTTAAAACACTAGGAGTGGTTGAGTGATCGAAAACATCTAGGAAGTTGTTGATGAAAATGTGGTTTGTGCGAATGATAATTAGACATTGTGTGGATGACATTGTGAAGGTGCCTCTGATTAAGGCAACATGACTTTTGTTGGACCAATTAAAATATTAAACTGAATAAATGATTCCTATATGAAATGTGGAAATGTGGATGTGAATGTAATGTATGACATGCAATTTTGTGACATGTTGTAAGAGATGCGGGCAAATGCATTGTTTTTGAAATGTAAATGCAAGTGAAATGCAATGTTATGAATGAAATGTATGCAAATGTTTTTGTGTATTAGCCATGTATATATACATATATAGAAATCAAATCATACATAGAATGCTCTCAAGTGTATAACATTAAGTGGTTCGGGTTCTTCCTCTCCCTATAGTCTTGCAAGCCTATAAGTACCATTACCCACTCTTTGTGTAACAATGTACGGACCTAACCAATTAGCTGTGAATTTATCCCAAAGATGCAATAATGCATTGGTATTTTGTTGGTTCTATTTAAGGACAAGATATCCTACTTGAAATTCACGTAGATAAAATTTGGTGTTGTAAGAACATTTGATGCGGTCTTGATACACTCATAAATGCTCTAAAGCATTGACTCACCTCTCATCAAGGAGTGTGAGTTGGTCAAGACATGCTTGTCTAGCAGTGTCTTCATATATGAATTCCTGCAAAGAAATTCACAGGGAGGGAATCTCGAGCTCAAGAGGCATGATTACTTCAGCTCCGTAGACCAATGAAAATGGTGTTGCCCCTGTAGGTGTGCAGATGATTGTTCGATAAGCCCATAATGCTAAGGGAATTTGAGTATGCCAATCTATATGATTTTCTTTGACAAGTTTCTTGAGAATGTAATTAAGGTCTTATTGGAAGCTTCAACTTGTCCATTTTCTTGTGGGTAATAAGGAGTCGATAAACTATGTTGAATGTTATATTTCTCGCAAAGTGCTCGAACATCCTTGTTCTTGAAAGACTTGCCATTTTTGAAGATGATTTTTGAGGGTATACCAAAATGATAAATGATGTGATGAAGTATAAACTCCACAATTCTAGGTCCTGTCATACTGGTTAGAGAAATTGCCTCAACCCACTTTGTGAAGTATTCAGTGGCTATGATGATGAATGTATGTTGTCCCAAGGAAGGAGACAAAATTTTACCAATTAGATCTAGAACCCATTGTGAAAAGGGCCAAAGGCTTTGAATGGTCTGTAAAGCTTGTGATGGTACATGAGTTAAATTAGCATGTTCTTGACACTTTGCAATGTTTAACATATGTGCAATGATTGTGTTCCATTGTGGGTCAATAATAACCCATGCATAAAATATGCTTTGTAATGGCCATTCCACTAAAATGACCCCCACAAGTACCTTCATGGGCTTCATCTATGGCTCTTTATGCCTCACTAGACTCGAGACAACGAAGGAGGACTTCATCATAACCACGTTTATACAACACATCCCCCAAGAGAACAAAACAAGCTACCTTTTGCTTGAAAGTGCATTTGGCAATTCGAGACATGTCATATGGGAGTGTTCCAAGCTTGCTAAAGGCTACTATTTGGCTTGACCAAGGCTCATATGGATTCGAATGGATAAAGCAAACATCCTTTTTGTCTTTAGACTCAACACGAAAAATTACATATTTAGAGACCGTTGGAATTATAAGGGGTTGTACCTCTCCAAAGGAATATTTTGGAATCAATGATCCAAGGGAGGCCATCGCATCTGCAAATCTATTATTCGAATGTGGCAAACTATTGATTTCATACCAATAAAACTTAGAGAGCAATTTCATTGCTACTTCGTGATAAAGCTTGATGATAGGTTCCTTGAATTGGTATTATCCATTGATTTGCTTGACAAAAAGTTTAGAATCACCAAATATCCTAATATGCTTAATGCTCATAGCTATGGCTGATTGAAGACCTAAGATTAAGGTTTCATACTCTATAGTGTTGTTTGTGCATTGGAAATTGAGTTTGAATGATAAGGGGATAGGTACCCCCTGGGGTGTGTGAAACACAACTCCAACATCTTGACCTTTCACACACTTAGATCCATCAAATAATAGTGTGATATCAACGTCTTCCTCCGGAATGACATCTTCTTCTTGTTTAGTGACAAAAAATACCGAATCATCTGGGAGCTCAATAATCAAAGGATGATCACTAGGTAGTGGAGCTTCCGTAAGTTGATCGGCTATTACCTGCTCTTTAATGGATTTTTGGCTAATGAAGTTTAAGTCAAATTATTAAGAAGCATTATCTATTTAGCGGTGCAGGTGTTGTTGTAAGTATGAGAAATCATATAATATAGAGAATTTTCTCTAGCTATGACATATGTTGTGTGACTAAGCATGTAATGTCAAAGTTTCTTAGTGGCAAAAACCACTACTAAGCACAATTTTTCTACATAAGCATATCTAGTTTCGTAGCTTTCCGATGTTCGATTAATGTAGTAGATAGCTTGCTCTCGATTTTCTTCATTCTTTTGTGCAAGCATTGTCCCTAAGGAAAATTTCGTTGCTAAAATATAAAAGAGAATAGGATCCACGGATGAGGAGGAGCTAAGACTGGTAGAGAAGCTAGGTATTGCTTAATATCATCAAAGGCTTTTTGACATTCATCTGTCCAAGAGAATGACACCCCCTTTTGTAGTAGGTGATTGAATGACCTACATTTGTTAGAAAGTTGCGCAATAAAACGACAAATTGATTGGATATTTCCTTGTAAACTACATAATTCCTTCAAGTTAGTTGGGGGAGGCATCTCCATGATGGCATTGACCTTGTTAGGGTCCACCTCAATGCCTCTTTTGGAGATAATGAATCCTAGAAGTTTGCCCAAGGTAACACCAAAGACACATTTCTTGGGGTTCGACCTTACCTTATACCCTAAGATTCAGTCAAAAAAATTCTCCAATACACCAATGAGTTCTTGTCAAGTTTTCGATTTAGCTAAGAGATCATCCACATAATATTCAATAATATTATGCATGTAATCATGGAAAATATATGTCATGGCACATTGGTAAGTAGCACCTGCATTTTTTAGACCAAAGGGCATCACCTTGTAACAAAAAGTTTTCCAAGGTGTAGTGAATGCTATTTTGTGTTGGTCATTAGGATTTATTTGGATTTGGTTGTATCCTAAAAAACCATCCATGAGTGAAAGCATTTCATGGCCAGCGCAGGTATCGACAAGAGTATCAATGTTTGGAAGAGGAAAGTCATCCTTAGGACACACTTTATTAAGATATCGAAAGTCAGTGTAAACGTGTATCGCCTCGTTAGATTTTCGAACGGGTACCATGTTTGAAAGCCATTCAGGATAGTCGATATGAACTATGAAGTTCACATCTAAGATTTTTTGAAGCTATGTTTTTACCAAGAGGGCCACAATAGGATGCATTCTCCTAAGTTCTTGTTTGACCATCTTAGCATCAGGTTGTAAGGTAAGATTATGGACCATCAAACTAGGGTCAAGACCAGGCATGTCCTTGTAGGACCATGCAAATATGCCCTTCTTCCTCTTGAGGAGAGTAATTAATTGCTCTTGTTCTTCAGGTGATAAAATTTTGCCAAGCTTGAAAATTTGGGGATTATCCTTGTCTAAACTAAGGTCCACATCGATAGTATCTTCAATAGAAATGTGGGAACCTTCCTCAAGCTGATGGGGAATAGGGATTAGATGAATGTCATCAAAGATGCCATCAAATTATTCTGGCTTATCCTCATCTATATATGCCTGGAAAACCTCGAGATCCAAAGGTGAGGGTGAATGTGAAGGCAGAGGGGATGGAGGAATGTAGTTTGCGAAAACCCTTAACAATTCCTTAGACAAGACAAACTCAAAAAAGGATGGAGGTGAGGAAATCCAGTCCATATCAATAAGGATTATGTCAATTGGTATTGGTTTAGTCGAATCAAATAGATTACGAAATGGGGTGAATAAATCAACAGGATTCATGTTGACTTATGGGCAAGGTGGATAAGGTCAAATAGAATGGATGAGACCTAGGAATTGGTTCTAGGGGCTTGGTTAACCTGAATAGCAGCAAACAACACAAATAAATATCTTTAACTAAATGATATATACATATGCAATGCAAAGAAAATATTTTTGTTGATTTTTGGTATTTGATTTTTTTTTGGTAGTGGTGAAAACCACTGTTTTTGTGTTATGTACATATGTTACAAGTTGGCTTATGAAATGGATTAATGGAATGGAGGTGGTGGCTCACCGGTAGGGGAAGCTCACTCTTATGGAAGAAGCAAGTGAAAAATGGGCTCATGGATGAGGAACATGTTGAGATAAAACTCATCTTTTTTGGTATGCGGAGTAATGGACTCTGATTCCTCCTCAAATTCATCCAAAATTATCGATATAATTTCATATTCTTCATGGATTTCATCGTTAGAATTATCAGGATGGAGGGCTTCTTCTCCTAAATTTATATTAAGCCTTTGGAAGGCTTGTTCAAGATAAGAGGTGGTGGAAAGTGGGTGGTAACCTAGACCTAAACGATCATGCACATCTTGATATGGAACATTGATAGGTTGATGCACTCCCTGTTCATGAAATCCTAGGCCATGACCTTGCCAATTGACTATGTGAAAATAGCGAGATGGAAATCCCGTCATGTTTGGAATGTTGGCAAGTGCTGGTTCTTTGGGTTCCTCTAGGGGAGCTAAACTTGATGAAGAATCAATCCCCCCATATACAAAATTTATGCTATTTGGAGTTGAATCCATGTTATAGACTGCTACTATGGCCAAAGGTGGGTCACATGGGTGACTGGAATCCTTAGTCTTAGGAATAGTGAGAGGCATGACAGTAATGTCTTGGACCACGTATTCACCAATACCGAGATTAGTGAGGTGGACCTCAACTTGGAATGATAGGAGAGGATCATGGCCAGATGATGGCTCTAGGAATGGTGAAGGTTGGGGTGTTTCACAAGCTGTTAACTCAACTTGTGAAAAATTAGGTGATGGCGATGGTGATGATGGATTGGATTGGGAAGGTTATAGAATGGATTATTATGATGTGGATGACAATGATGTTGATGATGTGGATTGATTGTGATCACATATGTATGTAATCAATGATGAAGATGATGGGGGTGTGGAAGCTTGATGAGGATTGGTGATAGGGAGTTCCTCAGGAATGGGATCCTTTGATGAAGATATTGGTGAGGTGGTAGATGGATTGGTTAACAGTGAAATAAAAATGTGTGTGGAAGGAAGCATGGATTCATAAGGATTTGAAATGAAATTGCAATACTTAAATGGCTCGATGTCCGTCAGTATGCAATGTACTTGTCCTTCATGAATATATTTCAAACATTGATGTAGTATTGAAGGGACACATCTTATTTCCCTCATCCAAGGTCTACTAAGGAGTACATTGTACGCCATGGATCCTTCCAAGATGTGAAACATGGTGTGCAACATTTTAAACCCTACTTCAATGGGAAAAACAACAGTGCCAACTATGGAACACAAAGCATTATTGAATGCTTTTAGGGTAAATGATGACTTGGTGATATGGGATGGGGGAAGGTTAAGATGATGAAGAGCGGATGTGGTGATGATATTGATAGAGGAACCGATATCAATTAGGACTCTTTTAAATGTTTTTTTTTCAATTGGAGCCATGATATGCAATGGGGGGTCTACTGATTCTGATGAGATTGGTTTCATCTCAAAGTCATAGAATGTGATGGAAGGCTCCATGCATGTTTGGATGCTTCCCACAAAGTTGTTGAAGGCATTAGGATCTTGAGATTGTAATTCAATGGATTTTAGAATATCCATTAATGCCTCACGATGTGGGGAATATTGTTGAATTAACTCATAAATTGACAATTTGGTGGAAGCCATATTTAGAATTGTAGTTAACCGACTACTCAATGAGATGATTGGTCATGGTGGATGATTGATGGGTGGAATTGGAGGATTTTATTGGCTAGGGATATGGATGGGTGATGAAGGATTAGGTGAAAGTTGAATGGGTGGCTATGTAGGAGGTTGTGACACGCTTGTGGTTGTTGTCTTTGATTATTTCTTTGACCTCTAGTGACTACATGGATAGCCCCTACAAACCCTTGGTATTTTTAAATGTGGTTGAATTGATTAAGAGGAGTTTTGGTATTAGCCCCTCCTACATTTGGTTGCACCTCCTCGTGATGATGAAGTAGTGTTTGAAATTGTAGACACCAAAATCCAGCCACTTGCAAGTCATCTATACCTTCCTGTCAGCCACGTGTCGGTCATCCACCTTCCCGCCATTATTTGGCCCAAATCCACACTTTCCCGCTATTATTTGGCCCAATTTCACCTTTCCCGCCATTTTTCATCTCCAAATTTATTTAAATTAATATTTATATATATTTTAATATTTTAATATATATATTTAAATAATAGTTTAAGTGATTTAATCTGAGCCGTCCATCCTTCATTTAATCTCATCCGTCCATCCATCTTAATCCATTCCACAACCAAGATTTATTCTCTACCCTTGGATCCACTTTAATCTTAGCCACACGTTCAAAGTGTCGTTAAAACCCTAAAGTGTGCCCTAAGAGTGGATTATAAATTGAGTCACTTTGATGGCTCAAACCCTATGTCTTTTGCTACTTCTATCCTGGATCTTTTCTATCTTCTTAACTTCTTCTATCTCCTTTTATGATCCCCTCTATCTCCTTTTATGATCCATCGCCGCATCCATCGCCGCTTCCGTCGTCGCTTTCGCCGCCATCTCTTCTGCAGCATTCTGTAGAATCCCCCATTCTTGTCGCAAGTGCCCGCGGGCGTTTACCCCTTTACCAAGTGCCCACGGGCGTTTACCAAGTGCCCGCGGGCGTTTACCTACAGCCACAGACTCAGACCGGCGTTTGAAACCTTAATCCAGAAGCACGCGGGCATTCAGCGAGTGCACCAGGGCGCCTTCCGCAGCCGATTTGATAGCCACATTACTTCGAGGTGTCGCCTGGTCTAGCTGCGTTAATAGAGAACAGGTATAAATTAGTTTAAAGCAAGTAACTTCTTTTCTTTTATTGATCTGTTATTGAATTCCCGCATTTAGTTTTTCTAGGGTTTTAGATTGTTTTCGAGGGCTCACACAGTGGAGCCCTCTTATTAATTTCTAACTCCTTGATAGTGTTAATGTGTGCAGGTTTTTGACAGCAGATCCGGTTTATTAATGGCAGCTGATTAAGCTGGAGTGGTCCAAGCAAGGGATACAACAAAGCCCACTCACTCTGTTGGGATTGAAGATACATTCTTCGGAAGCGCCACCATTTATGCCAGCTAGGGTTTCGGAGAACCCTAGCACGAATTGTAATCTTGTATCACAAATAAAGGGTTACAGGCCCTGTTGTACTCAAAAGGAGTTTTTAAACTCCACTGATTAATAATAATCATTTGTTTTGTGCAACTTTCCTGTATTCCATTATTGTGGTTTTATCTTTTGTTTGGCGTTGTATTTTTAATCTACAAATGGCGATCACGGTGGGACCCCCTAGGGTTTCATATTTTTAATACTTGCTTTACTAATCTGTTCTTGTTTTCTGTTTTATTTTGCAGGTTCCAAAAATCGTGAAATTCGTTGTTCCAGCGAACTAGGGTTTCTGAGTTTGCAGAAAACGCAGCAGACGCAGAGGGGCGTCTGGAAGTCCAATACGAAACGCAGAGGTGCGTTTCAAATTTGTGCAGACTCCCATGGGCGTTTGAAGTCAGTTTTACAGAAAAGCGTAGGCTTCCAAGTAAGTGCTGTACTTTTTACGTTTTTGGTTTTTCTGCCATATTTTATTTCTTTTTCAGATCATTACTTTAAAATGAACAAAAACTAAGTAATCTGGAAAAGAACAGTTATTTTTAGTTACATTTTTTTTTTGCATTCCATTATTGGTTGTTGCTTGCATATAAAAAAAAAAAAAAAATTTGCATACCTAGCTGCATATTAGAATAGCTACGAATTATCTGTTTTAGTCATCTAAGTAGGACTATTGATTGGATGTCAATAGTACTCCTGCCATTGGGTGATTCCAGGTAGAGAAGTGGACGAACCTTCCGGTTGCTCCTTTGATATCTGATATCATTGGTAGGCAGGGGGTTTTAAACGGTGTACTTCACTTCTTCAGAGGAAATGACATGTTTTCAGTAGCCTCTTGCTTAGATCATTAGAACTTTTGATTTATAGCCTTGTATGTACACATTAGATAACTAAAACATTTAAAAAAAAAAAAAATTCATTGCATTTTCATATTGCATTTAAAACAGTAATATCTGGATTTCATCACTAGGTATTGCTTGAAGTTTAGTGACGGTGGAATTCATCTCCATCCATTAAACTTCGCCTTGGACACCATAGGTCACCCCAGAGCAAACTTGTTGGATTTCATCACCGAGTAAGAATCTCGTTGTCCTTTCCTAGCCATAGTTTTTACCTTTTTTGTGAATAATTCAAGATTAGATCACATGCAAAACTCATAAACCGGACACTTAAAATTTACTACAGATTAAGATCAGAAAATAATTAATTAACCGCAAGGTAAGACACATTGGTTGAAACCTAGGTTGTGACTGTTTTCTGATAATTTATTTAGTGTAAATTTATCATTCCAGTTTTGCATTTTTCTTTTCTAAATTTGTTTAGATTTATTGCTTCATGGTCTTAACAAGGAATCAATATAAAATGTTAAATCTAAATAATCAAATGGGAAATTCACAGAACATCCCCACCACCAACATAGCCACTTATCCTAGTGAATTTCAGGCAGGTTCGCTGCAGGGTCTTTCACGTCCTTCTATCGTCTATCACATGGCCATGCCCATGGAAGAAGACAATTCCTGTCATATTACCCACATTGATATGGCCCAAGTGCAAACTCACTTAAGAGATGGCACTGGCTATGTCCTTGAGCCAATCCAAGATTCCCCTATGCAAGATTCTATTTTTTAGCAGGATATTGCATCAACCATACCCGCTGGTTTCACTCAGGTCTACACTAACCCTTTTTTTGAGGCTAATGTGGTATCTGTTCAGCCGGCTTCATCTCCAACATCTTCCCGGATGCTCAATTGTTCTCCTTTGGAGACAAATGTAGTGTCTTCCCGACCACTTTCTCCTCCATGTACCCGGGTGTACACCAATTCTCTTTATGAAGTTGGTGGAAACTCCTCTAACCATAACCAATTTCAACCCGCTTCTTCCCAAACCATTTATGGTTTCACCCTACCTGGGGCACAGTCTACTGTTTCTTCCCAGGTACCGCCTACTTCAGCCACCTTCATTGCCCCTGCTATGCAGTCTCCTGTGACTACCATGGCAGCCTGCCCTCCACCTTCATCCAATCATCCCACCTCCCTTGGGTTAGATATTAATAAGGTTAAGGAGTATCTCGACAAATTGATTTTGCAACAACAGCAACAAAATGCTCAACTACCTGTCGTAGTAAAACCTACACCTCAACCAATTTCTACCCAGCCAGCTTTTATTAGCTCAGGCCCCACCTGGGTACCCCAATCTTCGATGGTGTCCATTCCTACCCCACCTTTCTCCCAACCCAGTCCAGTTCATCATTCAAACCAATCACCTTCTTTTCGGTATCATCCATACCAACAACCTGTCCATTCCACACCGCCTAATTCAGGCAATTTTATCCCATCCCATCAATTTTCCAATCCTCCATTGCATAATCATAATCATCAAACGAGTCAGAATTTTAATGAAGATTATCGACTCCATGCTATGCAACAACAGATTGACAACCTTATGCTTAACGCGCCTGGCTCATTTAGTCAGAAACCTACGCTAAGGTCATTGATCAATCAACCAATTCATCCTTCGGTACCTTCACCACCATATCCGATAGATTTCACATTACCGAAGTTTGACAAATTTCGAGGAACTGAGGATCCTCATGAACATGTGAGCTCATTCATGCATGCTTGCTTTAGAATCCAAAATAATGATGCTCTTATGCTCAAAAATTTTCCTCAGACATTAGGAGGAGATGTTGTACAATGGTACAATCATTTAGCTCACCATAGCATTTATGCTTACGAGCAATTGATTAATTTGTTTTTAGAACGATTCTCCCTAAATGTTCAAAAGAGAGTCTCATTAGCTGACTTATACAAGCTCAAGCAACATGACGATGAGACTGTTTATGACTTTGGAAACCGTTGGAGGGCTATCATTAATAAACTGCCATTCTCCCTACCAATGGAGGAGTTAACCAAAATGTTTACCCAGAGTTGTCTAAAACCTATCTCTTGGTTACTCCAATTACAACAATACAAGACTTTTGAAGAGGCTTTGGCCCAAGCAAGTATCATAGAAGACATTAAAGTCCAATAGGGTGTTTTAAAACCCCGTAGAAAAGAATTGCAACAAAAGGGCCAACAACGAAATAATAATTATGGCCAAAACAAACAAGCACAGGCTAATACAGCCTCAAATGTTAACCAAGTTAATCAAGTGGTGGTGAGCCAGCCCGTAATGGCTCAACAACAACAAGTAATGCAAAGTCAACTGCAACCAATTGCTTATCATGCGGTACCCGCCCCTACTCAACCAGCTCCCAATACTGGGCCAACCATGGAAACTCGACCTTGGCAAAACAATCGTCCCAAGCGACAATTCACACCTTTAGATGAACCATATGCGGTCATATTCAACAAGTTATATAGCACAAATCAATTAACTTTACCTGAGTTTAAACCTTTAGACCCATCTAGAAGGGGGAAGTATTACAAGGAGTACCTATTTTGTCCTTATCATAGGCAAAATGGGCACGATATCAATAATTGTACAGATTTCAAACATGTGATCCAAGATCTTATTGAGATTGGAGCCATTAAATTGGATAGCCCCTTAGCCCAACAAAATCAAAATCTTGGTATATTTCAAACACCCCTTCCACATCGGGAGGAAGCTCCAACAACTTCAGGGGGAGTAACTCAGGTAACTCCTCCTAATCAACTCAACCATGTACAACAATACCAAGGTTTTGTGGGTACTATTAACATAGTAACCCGGGGTCAAAGGGCGAACCAACCAAATCAAGGTTGAACCACGACCACACTGTACAAACCCCGATCCACCTCAGGTAACAGTGACCCAACGACGTGCTAGTATTTCTCAACAACCGCTAAGTCATTCTACTCAACGCCAACGACCAATCATGTCATTGAGTAGCCGGTTAACTACAAGTTAAAAAATGGCTTCTGCCAAGTTATCGATCTATGACCTCATTCAACAATCTCCTCCGCATAGAGAGGCATTAATGGAAATCTTAAAATCAATCGAGCTTCAAACTCAAGATACTAATGCCTTCAACAACTTTGTGGGGAGTATTCAAACATGCATGGAGCCCTCCATCACTTTCTATGATTTTGAAATCAAACCTATGTCAACGAAAAGTATAGATCCTCCACTGCATATCATGGCCAAGATCGATAACAAGCCATTCAAGAGAGTCTTAATTGACACCGGTTCCTCAATCAATATCATTACAACATCGGCGTTGAGTCATCTAAAGCTGTCGCCATCCCTTATCACAAAGTCAACTTTTACCCTTAAAGCATTCAATGATGCTTTATCTTCCACGGTTGGCACGGTTATCTTGCCCATTGAGGTAGGGGCCCGAACTTTGCATACCTTGTTTCACATCTTGGAAGGGACCATGGCATACAATGTATTGCTTGGACGACCTTGGCTTAGGGAGATGAGATGTGTCCCTTCTATACTGCATCAATGTCTGAAGTATGTATATGAGGGACAGGTTCATTGTGTACCTGCTGACACGGAACCCTTCAAACATTGCAACTATGTCTCAAATCCTTATGAGATTGTGTTGCCATAGCTCCCGCGTGCTTCACTCTCCCCACACAACCTTTCACTTCACTTCACTTCATTCCACTCCCTCAGACGCACTTCTCTCAAGCTCGAACGCACAAATGAGCGAAATTCTCGTTGAAATTGTTTAAATAGCTGGTTTTGGCGCCCTGAAATGTAGTGGGGCGTTTCATGGCGCATTCAGACACAGTGGGGCGTTTCATGATGCATTTAAACACCGACGGGCGTTTTTGCCACCTCCAAATGCATACCGGCGTTTGGTGTCAGTATTGAATAAAAGAACAAAACTTACAAAATTGAAGCTTACCTCCTCCAAATTTCATCAAATTGCATCCATCCATTCTTCTTATCATAATAAAACATTTTGTGAAGGTTACAATAGTTTTGGAAACAAATTTTGTCATTTTGCTCAAAAAGCGCATCATTCATCATTGATTTACAAATTGGGTTAAAAACATTCAAAACCTTCACAAAATTAACAACATTCATCAATTCTTCTGATCTATCGTCAATTTCATTCATTCTTCTTTCATCATGCATATTTTTTCCAAATTAAATTAAAGTAAACCTCGTATCTAGTGGTATATTCTATCACCTTGGCGATTGCAGCGATTTGCATCCATGCAATTCGGTAAGAGGATTAAACCACCATAAGGACACTTACCATTTATCATCATCAATTATTTCACTGTTTGAAAATTGGAAATCAATTTTGGGTATCCTACTTTTCAAGTGACCTCATACCAAGATTAATTTGCTCAACGAGCTTGTCATTGATGGCCTAGTTCATGGGGCCTTAAATGTGGACAATCTTCAATATCATCATTATTTTGAGTCTTGCTAGAGATTAATGCTACCTAGGTTGATTGGTTTCGACCCGAGGAATTATCCATACAGTCACTAGGAGCATCTCCGAAGTTCTGGACTCTTTCATATTGCATCTCTGCATATCAATGGCGCCAACAAGGCAATTTCATCAACAGTATGGATTCACCCACAAGAGTTGGGGCATCCGTTATCAATTTTTAACTTTCCTAATAGTGGAATTCATCTTACATGATCATGGAATTTAAAATTTGGCAAAAATCCCTTTCTAACCGTTGGGGCAGAAAACGGTTCATCTTTCACATCACTCATATCGTCTTCAATTATATTCTTTTCTCGGTTTGTACACCAACCCCTTTTCTGTTGGGACATAAACAGATGGTTCATACACCAACCCCTTTTTCACCATTGGGGCAAAAATGGTTCATTTTCTTCCGAATTTCTTCCAATTGGCTCGTGAGAACCATTCTCGCTTGCCAATTGAGGGGGTAAGCTGATAAATTTTAAATATTCTTTTATTCTTTGGTCTTCAAAGTTGTGCTTTAGTCTTGAGAGAGAGTTGCGTCTGATCCAACTTTTCGGGTGTCCTAAATTTTTGTGCCGCATTGTGTCTTCACACAAAGCAGCTCAAAAAGGGCATCTGTAGACACCAAAATCCAGACACTTGCAAGTCATCTATACCTTCCTGTCAGCCACGTGTCGGTCATCCACCTTCCCGCCATTATTTGGCCCAAATCCACACTTTCCCGCCATTATTTGGCCCAATTTCACCTTTCCCGCCATTTTTCATCCCCAAATTTATTTAAATTAATATTTATATATATTTTAATATTTTAATATATATATTTAAATAATAGTTTAAGTGATTTAATCTGAGTCGTCCATCCTTCATTTAATCTCATCCGTCCATCCATCTTAATCCATTCCACAACCAAGATTTATTCTCTACCCTTGGATCCACTTTAATCTTAGCCACACGTTCAAAGTGTCGTTAAAACCCTAAAGTGTGCCCTAAGAGTGGATTATAAATTGAGTCACTTTGATGGCTCAAACCCTATGTCTTTTGCTACTTCTATCCTGGATCTTTTCTATCTTCTTAACTTCTTCTATCTCCTTTTCTGATCCCCTCTATCTCTCTTCTGCTACCTTTTCGTCGCATCCATCGCCGCATCCATCGTCGCTTCCATCGCTGCTTTCACCGCCATCTCTTCTGCAGCATTCTGTAGAATCCCCCATTCTTGTCGCAAGTGCCTGCGGGCGTTTACCCATTTACCAAGTGCCCACGGGCGTTTACCCACAGCCACAGACTCAGACCGGCATCTGAAACCTTAATCCAGAAGCACGCGGGCGTTCAACGAGTGCACCAGGGCGCCTTCCGTAGCCGATTTGATGACCACATTACTTCCAGGTGTCGCCTGGTCTAGCTGCATTAACAGAGAACAGGTATAAATTAGTTTAAAGCAAGTAACTTCTTTTCTTTTATTGATCTGTTATTGAATTCCCGCATTTCATTTTTCTAGGGTTTTAGATTGTTTCCGAGGGCTCACACAGTGGAGCCCTCTTATTAATTTCTAACTCCTTGATAGTGTTAATGTGTGCGGGTTTTTGACGACTAGATCCGATTTATTGATGGCGGTGATTAAGCTGGAGTGGTCCAAGCAAGGGATACAACAAAGCCCACTCACTCTGTTGGGATTGAAGATACATTCTTCGGAAGTGCCACCATTTGTGCCAGCTAGGGTTTTGGAGAACCCTAGCACAAATTGTAATCTTGTATCACAAATAAAGGGTTACAGGCCCTGTTGTACTCAAAAGGAGTTTTTAAATTCCACTGATTAATAATAATCATTTGTTTTGTGCAACTTTCCTGTATTCCATTATTGTGGTTTTATATTTTGATTGGCGTTGTATTTTTAATCTACAGAAATATACCAAGGTTTTGATATTGTTGAGCAAGGGGATTGTCAAGCTTGATTGTCCCCAAGTCAATTAGGTCTTGCACTATATATTTAAATGAATAGAAATTGTTAATGTCATGCCCATTTTGCCTATGATAAGGATAAAATAGATGTTCCCGATAGTGTTTACTATGTTTGGTAGGATCATCGGGTATGATTTTGGGTAAAGCAAGTTTGTTCGTGTCATACAACCTTCAGAAAAGGGAGGCATATGACTTGGCTAAGGGTGTGTATTGGTGATTTTTTCAAACAGACTATCATCGGGGATGGTTTTTTATAGTTGGCACTATGCTTTGCATGGCTTGTGTTGTTAAGGGTACCGCATGATAAGCAATTTATTGCGGTGTTTGTTGCACTGGTTGTTGTTGAGCCATTATCTGGCTGGCTCATGACCACTTGATTAACTTGATTGGGTTGATTGGTTGGGGTAGTTTGTGTTGATTTTGGTTGGATAGAATAGTTGCTTTTGTATTGGCCCTTATTTTGCCACTCTTTCTTCTTAGGCTTAAGTATGCCTTCTTGGATTTTGATCTCCTCAATGACACTAGCCTGAGCTAAAGCTTCTTCAAATGATCGATAAGTTTGTAGTTGAAGCATCCAAGAGATAGGTTTTAGACAACTCTTGGTGAATAGCTTGATTAGCTCATCCATTGGTAGGGTGAATGGCAATTTAGTGATGACAAACCTCCAATGGTTTCCAAAATCATAGATAGATTCATTATCATGTTGTCTTAAAGCGTAGACATCAGATAATGAAATCTTCTTTTTAATATTTAGGATGAAACGTTCAAATAATTGGTCAATCAATTACTCTAAAGTATAAATACTATATCTGGGTAATTGATTATACCACTTTATGGCATCTCCTCCGAATGTTTGAGGAAAATTTCGAAGCATGAGAGCATTGTCATTTTGAATTCTGAAACACACATGTACAAATGTGCTCACATGTTGTTTGGGATCCTCAGTTCCCTTGAATTTTTCAAACTTAGACACCGTGAAATCTGTCGGGTATGGTGGTGATGGCACTGAAGGATGAATGGGTTGATTGATCAATTAGAGTAAGGTTGGTTTTTGGTTTGTCAAACCAGGAGTAAATTGTTACAATAGATCTATCTATTTTTGCATGGCCTGAATTCGAGGGTTTTCCTCAGGAATGTGAAAGCCCTGAATTACCTGATGATTTTGAGGTGTGGTGGAAAAATGCTATGGAGTGACTAAATGATGATGAGATTGGTAATGATGACTAGGAAAATTTGATGGAAATTGATGCATGGGAGATTGATGATGAAAATATGGAGAATTTTGGAATGAGATTGATGTATGGGGGTTGTGGCTAGGCTGGCCAATGGAAATAGAATGGATGATGGTATGACTTGGTGGAGGAACAAGGATAGAAACCATAGAATACTGTGGTGTCCATGATGGACCCTGGTTAACAAGGACAATTTGAGTAGAGTTTGGTAAAGGCTTAGGGTTCACTTGTACTTGTTGTTGAGCATTTTGATGCTATCTAAGCAATTTGTTTAGGTGTTCCCATGCCTCATTAATATCTCTATCAGAAGCTAAGGGTATGGAAGTAGATGGTATGGAAGATGTGGTTGGGGGATAAGTTACACTAGGTATGGCAACTTGTGAGGTGAAAACTTGTGAAGCAACATTTACATGTGCTTCATACAAGGGATTGGTGTATGTGGAGGTGTATGAAGTGCTAGGAGCACATGAGGGTTGGGGAATGGACACATGGAAGTAAAGTGCAACTGATGTCTCAAAAAGAGGGTTGGTGTACACCTGAGTAAAGTTGGATGGTGGCTAGGAATAAACAGGCTCTTGTTGTAAAGTAGAATCCTATCTAGGTGAGTTGGGGACTGACTCTAAGGCATAGTTAGAAGACTTCATGAGAGCTTCTACTCTTGCCATGTCTATATGGGTAATATGATGGTCAATGGTTGATGAGGTTGACTCTTCTTAGGGCATAGCCATATGAAAGGCTATGGATGGCAAGGAATGTGAGGGACCTGCAAAAAAATATGCTCGTGTGACATTCAGAGAATCTACCATAGAAATGGTGAGGCAAGTGGATGAAGGTTCCATTGGATTATCTTGATTTAATGTTTTTTTAGTTAATACCATAAAACAAATAAACCAAAATACATATTGTGCAGTAAATGAAACACAAAATTTTAATTTCACAAGAAAATAAACAATTAATGCTAAGTTTGTTTAACACATGTGTCTTACCATATTTATTGATTATCTCCTTTTAATGTGAGTTCATTTCCTTAGGTTTCAATCTTGTGTGTTTCAAATGTGCTAATTTGAATTAATCCAAAGAAAGGTAAATACTATGGCTAAGCTGGGGCAACAAGATTCTTACTGGTGATGAAATCTAGTAAGTTTACTCGGGGATGACCTCAGGTTTCTAAGGGCAGATATTGGTGGATGGAGATGAAAGCCACTATCACCAAATCTCAAGCAATGGCGATGAAATCCAGCCACAACTATTAAATATGAATCATGTAGTGTGTGGTTTTTTTTTTAAATTTATGATTTTCTATTGTGTTCATACAACGTTAGAAAGATAACCAATTTTGAAGGTCTAAATCAGAAGCCACTATTCACAATACCAATTTTTCCAAAGGATGTAGAGTACACTACTGAAGACCCACTCTAGACAGCTGGGGGGTTCGTCTACTCCTCTACATGGAATCACCCAAGTACATGGATACTCTTGGTATATGAACAATGTTCCTACTTAGACCTACAAAAATAGGAATTCCTAACCCTATAATGCAAACTAATTATGCAAATATTAATTCACATGAAATCAGAATGCAATATTTTTCAATTTGTACACAAAAGAAAATAGAAACTTCAAATAGAAGATGTGGATGGATGCAAATAATTAATCTTAAACCTAAGATGTAAGCTAATATGAATGTTCTTTTCCAGATTACTTAATGATGTTATTTTTATTTTAAAAACCTAAAAAATACATGAAACTACTAGAATACGTAAACATAAAAGCTAGGGTTTGGATAGTGGACTTACAAACGGCCTATGTATCTATTCTAACTTTGTAAAATGTCCTTGGGCATTTATGAAATGCACTTGGGATTTTTTGGATAGCCCTCGAGCACTGATGGGAGTTTTGTGCACCTTCTGCAACTTCCTACAACTTCCAAAAACCCTAGATCTAGTAAAATCTGTGAAATATACACTTTCGAAAACCCGATAAGATGATAGAAAACAAAAAATAAATTAGCAAGGCAAATCATAAAAATAAACCCTTAGGGGGTCCCACCGTGATCGCCATTTGAAGAGACAAAAATGCAACACCAAACAATGCTAAATAAAATGAGCACAAAGAATCCAGAATTGCACAATAGATGATCTTATATTAATGGGAGGAGCCTAAAAACTCCATTGATACAATGCAGATCTTTGAATCCTTTTTGATACATATTTATAATGGTTAGGGTTATTTGAAACCCTAACAAACAAGGCTGGTGGTGTCTTCAAGCACGTCCTTACTCCTAATAAAATTGAGTGGGCTTCTTGCTATCCGATGTTGGGCCACTCCAACTTAAATAGTTGTCCAATGCTAATATAGCACCTTTAGATCTGCACACAATAAACCAACAAATAGATTAGTAATACCTGTGAGGGCTCCACAATGTGATGCCCTCTATAAGCAATAGTAAAACCCTGACTATCTGCTGCAAATGAAGTGAACAAAAATAAAAGTGCATAAACGAAATAACAAAAAATGGATTTACCTTATGTACTTATTGTATTTTGATTTGATGTAGCTTGTTGCAGTGAATTGATGCGATTATGCCTTAACATCGCCTGGAGGCTAGGGAGACTTTAGAATGTCTAGCGTAAAACACCCGCGGGTGCTCAAAGATTGCAAGAAATACCTGTGGATGCTTGGGAATGATGGGGAGGCACCCAAAGGTGCTTGGTGGTGAGTGGGAAGTGCCCAGAGGTGCTTGACGATGACAAAAAGTGCCCAAAGGCGTTTGGCAACTGAGAGAAGACTCTGCAGAAGCAAATTCGATGAGAGTGGATGAATGGTGATGGCTATGGGGGTTACAATGAGCGAAGATGGAGGCAAAAGTACTTGGATATTCCTAGGAATTCAAGATGAAACTCAAGAAATTCGAGAACTTAGGCCAATGACTCAAGGACTCCAAAAACTCAAGGTACGAATGACTTAGGATTTTTTCAGGGGTTGAGCCATCAAAATGGCTCCTAGTAATAATCCAACCTAGGGCATAATTAGGGTTTCAACGACACTATTTGTATGGCTAAGATAAAAGCACATCGAAGGGTGGATATTAAATCTACGTTATGGCATGGATTGAAGAAGATAGATGGATAGGATTAAATGCAATTGGATGGCTAGGATTAATTCACTCTTTAAAATATATATTTATTATATATATAATATAATATATAAAATATTAATATTAAATATATATAATAAATATATATATGTAAATAAATGGTGGAAATGGTATAAAAGTCAGGATGGATGATAAGTGGCTAGGTTTTGGTGTCTACACTCTGAAATATAAAAAAAATTGACAAGGTTGTAGAGAAGTGTCTGTCGACATAAGCCGATTGGTTGTAGAGGAGTGTCAATCGACATATAACTATCAATTGCAGAGAAGTGTCGATCGACATAAGACGATCAACATAAGCCGATCGATTGTAGAGGAGTGTCAATCATCATATGGTTATCGGTTGTAGAGAAGTGTCGATCAACATAAGATGATCGATTGTAGAGGAGTGTCAATCGGCATAAGTCAATTGGTTGTAGAGGATATTATGTCAGCATAAGCTGATCAATTGCAGATAAGTGTCTATCGGTATAAGCTGATCTATTGTAGAGACGTATCTATCAGTATAAGTCGATCGGTTGCAGAGAAGTATTTTTTGGCATAAGCCAATCGATTGCAAAGGAGAGACTGTCAACATAAGTCAATTGATTGCAGAGAAGTGTTTTTCGGCATAATATGATTGGTTGCAGAGATGTGTCTATCAACATAAGTCAATCAATTGCAAAGGAGAGACTATCGATATAAGTTGATTGGTTATATAGAAGTTTTTATCAGTATAAGCTGATCGGTTGTAGAGATGTGTCTATCGATATAAGCCGATCGATTGTAAAAGAGAGATTGTTGGTATCAGTCAATCAATTATAGAGATGTGTCTATTGATATAAGTCAATCAGTTATAGAGGAGATACTGTCAGCATTAGCTAATTGGTTGTAGATAAGTGTCTATCAACATAAGCCAATTGATTGCAGAGACATTTCTATCGACATAAGTAGATTAGTTGTAGAGGAGAGTTTGTCGACATAAATCGATCGATTGTAGAGTAGGGTCGATCGATATAAGTTGATCGATTGTAGAGGTATGTCTATCATCCTAAGCTGATCGGTTGTAGAGGAGTGTCAATCGACATAGGTTGATCGGTTGTAGAGGATTGACAATCGATCGTGATCGAGCGGTTGTAGAGTAGTGTCAATCGATCATGATCGAGCAGTTGTATTAAAGTGACTATCGATGACAAAAAGTTTTGATGACTGTGACAATAGGTAGAGTATTCTTCTTCCATAGTTCTTTTATCCAAAGCTCTTTTTCTTTAGTTTCATAGGTAGTGTAGATGCACTATATGCAACTGTGGTAGACAAGTATCCATGTCATGTTGTTGTGTGTTAGGAGCATTTTTCTTGTCAGAGACTACTTCTTGTCTATTAGAGTATGTTTCATAGGTAGTGTAGAAGCACTATCTGCAACTGTGGTCGACAAGTATCCATGTCATGTTGTGTGTTAGGAGCATTTTTCTTGTTAGAGACTGCTTCTTGTCTGTCAGAGGTCATTCTATAGGGCAGCGTAGGTTCATCTGAAGATTCATAGATTCTTTATGGAATTACAGTTTAACCTTGGTTACTTAGAAACACAAATTATTATTGAGGGAAGTATGCTATTTTCCTTCAATTTCATATTCATTTCCTAACATCTAAAGGTTTTTTCTTTACAGATACAATGTCACCTACTGAATATGGAAAGAACGGAGGCCAATCTTTTGGTAAAAAGACAATTCTAAAATATTTTACACAAATATCAAAATGTAGTGAGGCATCCACATCTACACAACATGCAGGTACAAACACCTTTTACCATCAAATCATTACTTTTTCTCTGTTATTCTTAAATATAAAGCCTTTATTTATTAATAGATAAATGGTTGTCTACTTATCTACCTCTTTTTAAATGCTTTGTAAAACTGTATTCTGTTAATTCTTTAAAATAGTGCCTTTTTACATCCAAAAATGATACAGAACACCAAACATTGAATGCAGTAAACACTGTCGACCCTGATATGCGTCCACTCGAAGATATTCCAGTGGATGAGATGGGACCACATGATAATTTTCCTAATAACGACATTCAACAACCACTTCATGAGATGCCTAATACAGACACATCAACCAAAAAAAGGAAATGATAGTACAATTAAAATGCAGACCTCTAGGGAATCTTGTAGTCAAAAATCTAAACATCAAAAGATAAGCGAATGGACTATTGGAAGGGATTTTAAAAATGAATGGGCATGGTTATACCCCTTTATTGAGCGAGATGAGACATAGAAAGTGTGTAGATGCGTTATTTGTAGTTGGAAGCTAGGAAAGGATCATTTATTGCAAAATAAGAAAGACACAATAGAAAAACACTGTGGGAAAGTTTACATCAAAGAAATACAAAGTGATGGAACAATTAAGAGATCTCATAGGTGGAAGGATGCATCGGAATGTGTGCATGTGAGATATGCACTTGAATACGAAAAAGCAATGAAACACCAACAAACTCTCATTGAGAAGGGTGGAACAATCGAGGCCCAATTTCAAAAAATTAATAAGACTGTATTAGCCTCAAAACATTTGTAGTTTGTTGTTGTATACAGTATTCTAAAAAAGGGTCGACCCATGTCTGATTTTGCTGATTATAAGCAACTATTTCAACTAGCCGATGTACAGAACCTTACCAGTTCCCATTGGTCAGATCGAAGTGGTTGGGAAATGGTAAAATGTCTATCACTGGTTGAGAAGGAGGACCTGAGAGAGAATGTAAAACAAGCCAAATTTATTTCACTTTCCATTGATGAGGTAACAACTGTTGACAACACATCTTGGATTTGCATACATGTTTACACATTCCAAAATCATTTGAGACAACCTCATTTACTAGCACTACATAAGATGATGGAAAATTGTAATGCGAAAAACATTTATAATGTTGTTGTAACCAGTTTAAAGGATATTGCCGGAATGGATGAAAAGGAAATTACCACAAAGTTAATTTGTGTTGGAGCTGATGGTGTGACTACAATGCAAGGACAAAGGAATGGTCTTTGTGTTAGACTTCAGACATCAATTACCCCATATTTGATTCCCATTCATTGCATGGCTCATCGAATGAATCTTGCATACAAAATTGTGAGCACATTTGATAATGTAGCCAGAGTGGAAGATCTCATCCATGAAATACACTCTTACTTTTCATGCAGTCCAAAAAGGTTTGCAGAGTTTCAACAGTTTTCTCTAGGTGTAACTGAAGGCAAAAAATTGTTAAAAGATGTGGACACCAGGTGGATTTCATTATTTCTTCCTACAAAAAGGTTTTTTCAGAATATCAATCCTTGGTGGGGTTTATGTATGCACATCGTAGGGATGTTGACAAGGCAAAATATTTGCTATTTCGTATGATTGACTTGGAAACTCTTCTCACATTATGTGGTATTCTTCCATTGTTGCAAGAAATGAATTCTTTGATTAAACTCACACAGGAAAGAGCAATTTATATTGTCGATTTCATCAAGATGAGAAAACAAATATGTATGCTTATTGATAAGATTTACTTATCCGAAGAAAATTTTAAGGATCCTTTGTTTGATAGTTGGAATACGTTAGTTCAAGTCAATGATCCTAACAACTTTTTAAAGTTCAACATCAACGATAATATTTGTATTGCTATCCATGGAAAGATGATTCCTTTATATCATTATGAAAAGTGGTTAGATACACTTACAGATGATGTTGAACAAGTGCCCATAACACATTGCGGATTCGATGAGGTTTTGGATAGTACTAAGAATAAATTGAAAAGAATTGCAAAAACATTAACAAGTGAAATAAGAGATCATTTTCATAGAGATGAGACACTTGAGGCCATGGTTGTTGTTAATCCCATCTTCTGGAATCCTTGTCTTGACCATAGTAGTAAAAGTGAGTTGTTTATAAAATATATGGGCACTCTTATGACACATTTCTCTAAACGTGTGGAAGTAAATGGCATTGAAATCAATGGTATTCTAAACAAAGAACTTTTGAGACAACAATCAACCAATTTTGGAATAACAATGGCTAATCAAATTGCACATTTCAAAAACCCACATGAGACTGGTTCCATCACGCGTTTCTGGAAAAAATTGTATCGAAGTAGTGTCTTACAAGAAACTATGAGTGAATACTTTATTTTATATGAATTATGTCAGACAATGATTTTGGGATCTGTTGAAGATGAAAGGGTTTTTAGTGCACTATCTTTTGTTAAATTGAAAGTTCATAACAAGTTGGACAAAAATTTGGAAAATTGTTTGAGAATGTATGTGTCATCATACGAGTTGGGTAAGTTTCCCTATGACAGAGCTTTGACATATTGGAAGTCCCTAGCAGACAGGAGAGGTCTCACTAATACTGTTGATAATGATGATAATGAGTCAGCTTGCAGTGATGATGAGATTATGGAAACACAAAATTCACAAATGATTCCTAGTTCTTTTGGAGAAGTCGACAAGACTTTGTATCAACTTCCAACAATGTAAAATTTCAATGAGTTAAACAAATTCATATAATCAATGATTTTTCGGATTTGATATCATTTGTAAAATTTCAATGATTTGAAAAAATTCATATTATCAATGATTTTCCATATTTGATATCATTTGTAAAATTTCAATGATTTGAAAAATTCATATTATCAATGATTTTCCATATTTGATATCATTTGTAAAATTTCAATGATTTGAAAAAATTCATATAATCATTCTATTATCAATGATTTCGCATATTTGCTTTTTAATGTTATTGATTGTCTATGTTGACAAAATTTTATGATTTATGCTTTAGCTTTGAGTAAACTGGAAATTTGAAAACCATGCATGCATACATAATTAGTAAATATTTCTTTTACAAAGTGTTGTATGTAGTCTAGAATAGTAGAAAGCACAATGCATTTAGCATAAATCTCAAGTTACGAAAACAACAATACAATACAATAATGCTTTGTTATTGAATTAACTATCTATGTTGACAAAATATAATGATTTATGCTTTGAATTTGAATGTATGTATGTATGTGTATCATTAGTATCATTAGTATGTATGCTTTGACTCTAGAAGGCAAAATGCAAATAGCATATTACTCTAGATATGGAAATATAAAAACAATATATCATAATACACAAAACAATACTCATTTTTATATCATAACAAGATTGACTTTGAATAAAATGAAAATTTAAACCCATGCATAGATATATCCTTCATAAACTCACTTGAAATATAAAAACAATATAGCATAATACACAAGACAATACTCATTTTTATATCATAACAAGAATGACTTTGAATAAAATGAAAATTTAAACCCATGCATACATATATTCTTCATAAACTCAAGCATATTTGAAACCCCATAATACTCAAGTGATGAAAATAACACACAAATATAAATGTAAATAGTATAATAGTCAAGTAATAAAAGCAAATGTCTTGTTTTCAAACGAAAACATATAATAAAATTGTCTTTTTGAAAAATCAAATTTTCAAAAGCAATAAAAGAACCAACTGTCTTTTTGGCAGTTTCAGCTTCAGCATCTTTTTTCTGATTCCTCATTTTTCCTTTTCCACTACTTCCACATTTTGCATTTCAAAGGCTCCTCCCTCGGGCTGGTTAACAGTACTCCCAATTGCTCCAGAACTGACAAGGATGTTCTCTACACTTTTCAAGCCTTCGAGCAGGGTGTTTTCCTCTTTCCCAACATCTTTGGATATTGGTGCAAGAACTTATTTACCCTTCTCCTTAAGCAGAACATCAAGATCCAATCCATTTCGGATAATGATTTTCCGAAAAGCATTGTTTTGTCGAACTACTTCCTGAGCTCTTTTTTTCATTGCCATAGAAGCATTTAAGAAATCCTTTGCCATCTGGAGATAGTCTTGCAGGTTTTGAACCTGCTTCTTGAGATTATCAAACTTTACCTACAAAAGGAAAAATAAGTAGTCAACAGATATTTACATTTTAAAAAAAAGAACAAAAAATTTTAGAACACATTAGTCAAACCTCGACAACATTCTTTGCAGCTACAGCAACAACAACCATTTTCTTATCACACGCCCATTCATTATAATAAGCTTGGGCCTCAGCATTTAAGTTCTCCAATCTGTTCAACATAACCCTTAAAGTTTCATCTTTGTAAGATGTAGTAACCTGCACAATGCCATATTTAGCTTGATGTAGTAGAACCTCAAGCTTTTCCAGTTCATTTTCAACTAAAGAAAAAAAGTTTTCTCTTTTTGAATTTTTTTTGAATCGGGCATTTATTTCCTTTATCAAAACTTTGGTCCGATACTCCCATTTTTTCATTTTTTTTATATCTGGAACTAGAGAATCTTTAATGGTTGCTTCAACTTTGTCAGAAACTAATTCATTTTTCAAAAAAATTTACTTTTTCATCCTCTGGTAGAGGATGAGCCTGAGGGGTGCTAGTTTCCTTAGGAGGAGATTTGCTTGAACATTCTGCTCCTTCATTTTGAGGATCTCAAAGCAGATCTGTTACTTGAAAAATAGTGGGTATGTTGCCTTGTAAAAAGAAATCTTGATCAAGTGGAACATTATCCAACCCAACACCAGAAGCTTCCTGTACACCTGTAAAATTACCAAAAGATATAGCTCCAAATCCTGAAAATTGCTTTGTTGCTTCTCTCTGTGGCCTAGATGGAAGAATGTGTTTTCCACCCGGGAAGCATTGACCTCGCATTTGAGGTTGGCATGGTGGAGGAGGGGGTGGCATCGACGGTTGATTTCGATGACGCAATTGTTGTATAGGAACTTAAAACATCAAAATAAAAATTGGTTACAAAATTTGTGAAGGTAGATTATAAAAATTGATTACAAAATTGGTTATAACACTTACCGATAGAAGAAGAGACCTCTTGCATAGCCACAACTGCAAATGGAATGTGGGTGCATTGTACATCTGAAAACACAATATAAAATTTAATAAAAAATAGTAAAATTTGGTAACAAATTTTGTGAAGGTAGACTGTAAAACTTACTTCCCGAAGATGAGACCTCTTGCGCAACTACGCCCATTGGTAGTGGACGTGCAGGTGGAGGTTGTCGAGGATTAGGAGAACTAGATCTTACACGTTTCCTTGTTATTTTTCTTAGTGGAGGCATTGTTTCCTCTACAGGTGTTTCAGAGTCTCCTGATTCCTCTAGATTATAACCTCTGAAAGCAGCATCCCACTTTGAAGAGGAAGAGGATGCCCTTTTCTATATTTTGTATAAAATGTTAAAATTATAAAAATGACAAACATATGAAAAATAAAAAATTATTACTTTAATATTAACTAAAAATTACCTGAACTTGTTGTTCTATCATGGCTGCAGTGGCTAGGGTTGAGTGCCAAGAAGTCGGTATTGCAGTGTTCTGCAAATTATAATAAGATTCATAAAAAAACCAAGAATGTAGTTGCATGTGCTTATTGTTGGTGAAGGTGAAGCGTGGGTTATCACATTTTAGATATCCATTCTGATCCGATGTGAGACATAGGTGGACCAATCGAATTATTGGTGTGCAATACAACGAACCAAATATGCCAAGGCCCACATCAAAATTTCTATCGATCTTCCTTGCAGAACGAGTCTAGCTAGGAAGAATTCACAACATACCCAAAGAAAGTTGTCCTGAATAGCTGGTACAGTCAAACCCCTTCTGGACTTGGTAGTCGTAACTACAAAAAAAAATCAGTAATTGTAGACCCTAGAATTTAAATTCAATTAAATATAAAAATATGCAGTTATACCTTGAAAAGATTTTAGTTGCACATTGAAGGTGGTCTCCAGGTAGAGTTTATCATCATCAGTTAAAGTGAATTTCGATGTGATTGGATCACAACCGATGTGAGGCAATGTTGTCAATCTGGAGACGTCAGAGGTTGTGAAAGAAAATATGATATTTTTGTTGTCAATGACAACATTTACCTTACCCGAATCAATGTCGTAACCTGCAATTATCTTCTCCAATAGTTTAATGTCTGTGTCGAACTACGACATCGAAACTAGACCCCGAAGACCAGAGTCTTGGACCCATGACATGTCGTAACCCGGTGTTGATAAAATTTTAGAAATTAGGGGGCAAACAAGGTTTTTGAAATTAATTTTTGACATTCCAGGGGTGATAGGGGATGCCATTGGGTTATTTCATTGTGTACGAGAGAATATGGATCAGGAGGTAGGGTGGAAGGTATTGGAAACTTGAGGAAAAGGTTAAAAATGCGTTAAAACTTGAGAAAAAGGGTTAAAACTAGATTAAAACAAGACGAAAAGGGTTAAAACTAAATTAGAAAAGGCAAAAAAATGATTGTTTATGCCTTTATATAGACTTTTTTGAATGAAACCATCGAATAAATAATTGACACATGGCATCTGCATGCAATCATTTAATGGATGGTTGACACATGGTATAGATGCAACGCATCATCAATGCAACTGATCGAGTGTGTTGCAACCGATAGGGTATGCTGCAATCAATTGAATTTACTGTAATCGATCAAATTTATTGCAACCAATCAACTTTATTGCAATCGATCAACATTGATGCAATCGATTGGCTTAGCTGCATTTGATCATCATTAATGAAACACATCAGCATTGTTACAACTAATCGTCATTCTTGCAGCCCATCACCATTTTTGCAACCGATCAACTTTGTTACATCCGATCGGTTTGGATGCATCTAATAGGTATCTGATCAATATTGTTACAACCGATCAACTTAGCTACATTTGATCATCATTAATGCAACACATTGACATTGTTGTAACCGATCATCATTCTTGTAGCCCATCGGTATTGTTGCAACTGACCAACATTACTGCAATTAATCAGCATTGTTGCAACCGATCGGTATTTTTGTAATTGATCAATATTGCAGCCACTGATCGACATTGCAGCGATTGATCGGTATTGCAGCAATAGATCGACATTGCAACGATTGATCTACATTGTTGTGACCAATCGACATTGTTGCAACCGATAAACATTGCTGTAATCGATCGGTATTGCAACGACCGATTGGTATTCCTACAACACATCGATATATCTGCTCTCGATCATCATTTTTCAATTGGTATTTTTTGATCATCATGTTTGCAACCAATCATCTCAGATCGATCGTCATAGCTTTTCCTAACGACACTATCCTATAGGTAAAGGGTGATCGACATAGCTTTTCCTATCAGCATAAAGCCTTTAAGTTTGTCGTACATTGCTAGAATTTGCAAACCAATATTCATAGCCCCCAACACAAAAAAATTCACCATGGTTTGAAAATTTTTGGTGAAAAATGAATGCAATTCGCCATGTCTCCTTGGACATAATTCATCGAGATTTCGAGATAATTCACCTTGATTTTATAAATATATTTCGGGGCCGACCCCTTATGCATAACCCTGGAAGGAGCCCCTGGGAAGTAAACTCAAAGCATATCAAATACAACAAATATCTTGTATTTCTTGGATATATTGTTGAACACAATGTTACAAATCTCAATGCCATTCTTTTCACTACCATCAATCCCATTTTTTTTTTTTTTAATTCCTTTGGAAGTGCAAATATCATCTTTCATTTTTTTTTATCAACTAATGTACTTACCTACAGTATCAAATTTATCCATTTTTTAAGTTTTAAGCTTTTCCTTCAATCTGCTAATTTGTGTAGATTCAACGTGATCGCACAAGTTTTGAAATTTACCAAGTGTTGAGTGGTATTTTCACCCAGTTGTGAAAACACACTCTCCGGTAGGATCCGAGTCCCAAATCCTCTGCTTGCAAAGAAATTACACAAGTAACTTCTCCAAGGTTTCTGTTATGTCAGCTTGTTGCACCAATAATGCTGTTCAATTTGAATGCTGGGAATACCTTAGTGTTGCAAGTGAATGTTAACAAGGGGCACTATGGTTTATTCTATTCTGAAATTACAATGGACTCAAAGTGAATTAATCTTTATGACCAATCTATTTTTGATTTTGAGCTTTGGTAGATCTTCAAATTTTGTTTATTTTAATGAAGGTAATTAAAATGCAGAAACAAAATAAAGAATTGAAAAGAAAAAATAATGCAAAGAGAATGAACTAAACTACGTTCAGAGTGCTACGATCTTAATTTGGCAAAACCGAAGATAATGAGGTTTTCTGCACACAACCTAACCTATTTGAACCTACAAACTCGCACAATCCCAATAAGCTAGGTGCTGGTTTCTGGGGTCTTAACTATAGTTTTCAGATTTAGGCATTCGCATGAAGCAACCAAGAGAACTCGCATTAAACTTCACCTATAAACCTAAAAATATGAAAGAGGAAAGATAAACATTCAATTTTTGCATGTAGAAAATAACTCCTCATTTCTTGCCAATGAGATGCAACTCTCTGTAATTTTGTATTAAAATAAATGTATCAATTACAATGACAGAATGTTCCAGTTTTGACAAAACCAGAACAATTGGAGGAAAATGCTCCAAAAGCAGGCCCAGAATGGCTTGTTGCCTTTGGCTCTGCAACTCTGCTAGCAGCAATTTTTGACCCCTGTATCAATCTGTGCCTCTGATTTTATACTATCTGGTGCGGTTCTCTGTTTCGCTCTGCGACGCTTCGTTTCACCTCCCAGAATGCATCGTTTCGTATTCCTCGCCTTTTCGTTGCTTTTGACTTTATGTTCGATGCCGAAACGTTTGATATTCTCTATGAACTGTAACGCTTCTGTAACCCTGACACCTGTATGCCACGTGTTTCGCGCTCCTCTGCATGCTTCGTAACGCCCCCCTTGTAAATCATGACAAAAATAGCATGTCGCGATATCGCGACGTTTTTCTGCATGCAACTCTGCTCTTCTACCTGCACCGCGAAAACAAGACGTGTCACGAAATCGTGACATTTTTTGGCCAACAGCCTTGTCCGCCACCATGCACAACGAAAATGATACATGTCACGAAATCGTGACATTTTTATGCTATCGGGCCATGAGGGTGCAACCTGTCGCGAAATCGCGACGCTTTTCTGCTTTGCTGGGTTTTGTTACACTTAGCCGCGAAAACGTGACATATCACGAAATCACGACACTTCTCTCTTCTGCACCATCTTCTGCTTTCTGTCGTGAAATCGTGACACCTTTACATTCCGTTCACCTTGGCTGCTTCCTGTCGCGAAATCGTGACGCTTTTCATCTTCGTACGCCTTGTCTTCTTCCTATCGCGAAACTACGACATGTCGCGATATCGCGACAACTTTAGTGCCTTGCCCTGTTTGATTGGTTTGACCACGATTTTATGACATGTCACGATATCACGACAATTTTCCATTCTATCTTTCTCTCTCCTCTATGGACCGCGATTTCACAGCACGTCGCGAAATCGTGACATTTTTGATCAACACTTCTTCCTGCTTGCTCTGACCATGATTTTATGACACGTCGCGATATCGTGACATTTTCTCTTCATGATGCATTCAATCTTGACCTTTCATAGCGCGAAAAAACGACATGTCACGAAATCGCGACTATTCTTTCTCCATTTCTTCGCGATAGAGCAACACGTCGTGAAATCGCGACAACTTTCATTTCTTGGCAGCGACAGCGCAACACGTCATGAAATCATGACAACTTTCATTTCTTGGCAGCGACAACGCAACACGTCACGAAATCATGACAACTTTCATTTCTTGGCAGCGACAGAGTGACATGTCATGAAATCGTGACAACTTTCATTTCTTGGCAGCGACAGAGCAACATGTCACGAAATCGTGACAACTTTTATTTCTTGGCAGCGACAGTGCAACACGTCGTGAAATCGTGACAACTTTCATTTCTGGGCAGCGATGGAGCGACATGTCACGAAATTGTGACAACTTTTATTTCTTGGCAATGACGGAGCGACATGTCGCGATATCGTGACACCTCTTTTTCTTGTTGTATTTTGCTCCTCCTTTGATTTTTTTGGTATCTGGGCCACTGCAGTCTTCTTTGAAAGAATGAAAAAGGTGGGTCCCCAATTTTGGGGTGTGTTGTGGATCAGCCACAACAAATGGTGACTCTATTGTCAAATGCTCCTGAGCATTTTGGTGAGAACCCAACTTGGAAGTACACAAACTCAAAACCAGCATTAGCACATAAGAAATATAAACAAATGCCCATAGATCAAAAATATGTGAAACATCAGAATCATTAAGTATCAGCTCGGTGTGTGCAATGTGTTTCATTCTCTATCATTTGAACTTGTTCAACATTCCATTGTCAGTTTCACTTATGATTTGTATGCAAGGCTATGAATGATTTACGTAGGATTTGATGCATGATGAAGATGCTAGAGATGTCAAACCTGCTTTATAAATGCTCAAACCTTCTAATATCATGGACAAACATATTAAAAATGTCAAACCCTCTTAGGACCAACTATATGTCTACTAAATTAATTTACTAGATCCCAAAGTTGGTTATGTGTCACTACCATCTTGAACCCATGTGCAAGTGTGAGTGAAATCAGAACTTTGGGGAATAGGATTCCCAACCTAAGCGAGATGGGAATTTAACCCTATCCTTACTATTCTGATTTGGAGTTCATTACCTCATCTTGAATAAAATAATCTAACCTGTTATGGATGAAATGGTCAAGCTAGTCTATCCATATGAGCAATCAATGGTCTTGCTTTTAGACAAGACATGTTGCCACGCATGAGCATACTTAACCCCATAATCCATGACTTGGCTTCATTCATTCTTTTTCTTTTATTTCTTGGACCTTTGGGATGACTACCCATCCTTGCTAGGGACATGTAGTACGATCCCTCCAATCCAAAATGGAAAATATTATCTTTTATCTCTTGGACCTTGGGGATGACTACCCATCCTTTGCAGAGGACACGTAGTACAATCCTTCCAATCCAAGATTGAGATGAAATGGAAAAATTAGTTTTATTTTTATTGCTTGGACCTTTGGGATGACTACCCATCCTTTGTAGAGGACATGTAGTACGATCCTTCCAATCCAAGCTTTATGATGAAATGGACAAAATGGAAGTTTTGGGGAATCAGATTCTCAACCTAAGCGAGATGAGAATTGTGCCCTATCCTTACTACTCCATGTAGGTCAAATCAGAGCTTTGGGGAGTTGGATCCTCAACCTAAGTTCGATGAGGATTTAATCCTATCCTTACTACTCTGGTTTTAGACTTTAAGCTTGATGGAAGTGGTAAAAACCACTATTTTAAGGATTATGTTGCATGATAGGACAGACATGAAATATTCTTTTCACCTCCCCTTTTCATCCAAGTATAGTTTTGACCATTTTGCTCAAGATTCTTTTTTATGTGCATGGAATGTGCTTGGTTCAAGATAGTTTGGGCAACAGTTCCCATCCTTAGGATCCTTTTAAAATATGTTATGTAATAATCCTAAGAGGATTCGACACCTTCTCAATGATTGCCCATGGAATGAAAATGTAACTGAGATGACATGTATATGCAATGTGGAATATGACATGAGATATGAATGCACTGCTTCTTTTGGAATATATCATCTATTTTACCATAATGTGCAAAACTGACAACTTCATGCATCACAAGATTCAAACGATAGTATTTAAGATGTTTGTGTTATTTGCGGAGCTTCTACAACATAATTCCAATGTTTCATATTCTCCTAGTCTTAGGCATAAGTTGACATCTCAATTTTTTCTTTTTCTCTTTTTTTTTTTATTTTGCATATAAACAAACAAAAATATGCCAAATGAAATGAACACACACACCTTAAATCCTAACTAGACTAGCAATCCTAAAACAAACAAAACAAAATCTGAAAATCCATACCAAAACCGAAAAGTATAATATCAATCTCTTATGACTTAAGGGCTAAAATAATGCTTTAAAACATGCCCATTAACTGGTAACGTCAGATCTTTCCCTTCTAAAGTTCTCAACCTGAAGGTATTTTTCCCTAGAATTTTTGAGATCTGATAAGGGCCTAACCAAAGACAATCAAATTTTTGATGATTTCCCTTTTCTTCATGTCTTTTATCCCACAGTAGAACCAAATCTGAAATTCTGAAGGACTTGATTTTGGATCTTCTGTCAAACCATATTTTAACAACCTCTTGATGTTTATTCATGTGAGTCATGGCTTCCTCCCTCTTTTCATCAAGGTGCAGTAAATGACTTAATCTGGCTTCAACTTGGTTATCTGTCCCCAAGTATTCTTGCATGAAATGCAAGGTTTGCAACTTCAAGTTTGCAGGAAATATCGGGTCTTGTCCATAGACCAAATGATAGGGGGTATTCCCTATGGATTCTTTTACTCTGGTCCTATCTGCCCAAAGGGCAAACTTTAACTGTTGTGCCAATCCTGAGGGTTCTTTTCCAATAATTTCTTAATGATATTCAACAAATTTTTGTTTGAAGATTCGGCCAAACCATTTCCTTGAGGGTAATAATTAGATGCAAATTTTAAACTCACTTTATTGTCATATGCCCAATCTGCAAATTGCATAGAAATAAAAGCTTTACCATTGTCACTGACAATAGAATCGGGCATTCCGAATCTTGTTATGATGTGGTCCTCAAGAAATCTTATTACAACGTCTATAGTGGCATGTTTTGTAGGAACTGCTTCCGTCCACCTTGTACAATAATATGTAGTTGTTAGTATGAATTTATGGGAATCAGAAGAATTTGGGTTAATAACCCCAATGAAATCTAATCCCCATTGTGCAAATGGTCTCATCTCAACTATAGGTTGTAATGGCATGGCTGCATTTCTTTCTCTGTTGGCCGCTACTTGACAAATGTGGCAAGATCGTACATGAGCATGCGCATCTTTAAAAATGTGAGGCCAATAGTATCCTGCTCTCAGAATTTGATGCGCTGTAGCATTTGCCGCACCATGGCCAGTTCCATATTTCCCATGAAATTCCTGTAGAACCTTGGCAGCTTCTTCTTTATTCAGACATCTCAAGTAGATCCCTTCATGATTTTTCCTGTACAGACAACCAGATCTAATCAGATAATTAATAGATTTAAGTCTTAAAGCTCTTCTTTGAGTTGAATTCAAATTGGAGGGACACTTACCATTCAATAGAAAATGCACAATGTCAACATACCAGTCATCCTTAGCAATGTATTCTGTATTTGAATATTGGCATGTCATTTGCGGATTATTCTCAGCGATTGCCTTCACAAGTCCCTGTCCTCGAACTAGTTTCATAGGTTGGATTTCAAGATCAAATTCTTGGATGGTAGAAATCCATTTCCCTCTTTTCTCACCTAGCTCGTTCTGTAAAAACATGGTCTTGACAGCAGGGTCAAGCACAATGGCAAAAACTCTGCTGTGCACAATGTAATGTCTAAATTTCTTTACCATTTTAAAAAGTGCGTACATCTGCTTATCAAGGATGGAATACCTCAATTGAGCATCTTTTAAAGGAGCACTTAAAAATGCTATGGGGTTTTCTGCACTATCTTCACCTTTCTGGGTCAAGACACTCGCAAAAGAGTGTTCTGATGCGAAAGCATAAATATAGAAAGGTTTAGAATAGTCCGGACTTATGAGGGCAGGGGCTCTGGAAATAGCATCCTTAATGTTTTGAAAGGCCACCCTACTTTCCTCGTTCCATTTGACATCTACATCCTTCTTGAGCATTTTGTTCAAAGGTTTGGCTATTTCAGCGAAGCTCGAAATGAACTTCCTCACAAAATTAATTTGCCCAAAGAAAGATCTCAACTCTTTTTTACTACTCGGGAGAGGTAAGTTTTGGATCGCTTCTATCCTTTCTGGGTCAATGGATATCCCTTCTTTTGAAATGATGTGACCAAGTAGTCTTCCTTCTGTTACTCCAAAGATGCACTTTTTGGGATTCAAAGAAATTCCATGTTCTCTGCATCTTTGAAGAACTTTTTTTAGATCCTTGACATGGTCCTCTCTCTTCTTTGAAAATACTGGAATATCATCCACATACACGATGATACACTTGCCTATGAGCCCTTTGAATGCATAATCCATGGCACGTTGAAATGTTGCACCAACATTCAACAGTCCAAATGGCATTCTCTTGTAGGCAAATGTCCCCCACTTGGTTGTGAAGGCTGTTTTCATCCTGTCATTGGGATGAATAAGAATTTGGTTATATCCAGAATATCCATCAAGAAAAGACATCATTTCAGATCCATTCACTGTTTGTAAAATCTCATCAATGGATGGCAAAGGATAGTTATCTTTTTGAGAGGCCTTGTTAAGATTTCAAAAATCTATACATAGCCTAATCTCTCCGCTCTTCTTTCTTACTGGAACAAGGTTAGCAACCCAGGTTGAGTGCCTAACAGGAAAAATAATCTTCGCTTCCAATAATATTTTGACCTCCTTTTCTATTAGGGGCTCCAATAGCGGGTTAACAACTCGTTGTCTTTGTCTGAAAGGCTTGGAGTCCGGCTTTAGAGGGATGGTATGTGTAATGACATTTTGGTTGTATGTTTTCAACTCATTATAATTCCAAGCAATGCAATCCACATAGTTCTTTAGTGCATGTATTATATTTTCTCTTTCTTCAGCTGTACATGCCTTTGCGATGTACACTTCTCGTGGATTGTCCGCACTCCCTAGATTAATTAGATCACATGCATCTTTGGGGAGTGGAACCTTTTTTCCTTTTCTGGCCTTGTGTCCCATATCGAACATTTTTTCCAATGAAACTATGTCTTTAGGTATTTTGTTGGATTGACATGTGGTTTCACTTTCGCTTTCTGCTTCTTCTTGCCATCTTTGCTCCTCATCAATCACCTGGTTTTCAAAAATACCTGAATTCGTGACAAATTTGAATATGTGTCTGTCGTTTTCAAAAACTTGGAAATTCTTGACATTATCAGGTATTGATGGACAAGGAACTAATTCGATGGAGAACTTTTTACACCTTTTTATATCAACTGGGTTTAACATGCCCACGATGACTGCAAGAGAATCTGCTACTCGATTTCCTTTTCTAGAAATAAGGACTATATTGAAAGCTTCGAATTCCTCAATGAGGTCCATTACCCTAGTTCTATAAAGGCTCAATCTCTTGTCGTGGCATGTGTATTGTCCTTTAATCTGCTTGACTACCAGTTCAGAATCTCCCAATACTTTCAAACATTTAACTTGCTTGCTCAACGCTAGTTGCAAACCAAAGATCAGTGCTTCATATTCTGCCATGTTGTTCGTGCAAGGAAATTGCAATCTATAGGCAACCAATAATGGTTTACTTCCTGGGCAAGTGAGCTCGACTCCGACTCCTGCTCCCTGCTTGGATTTGGATCCATCAAACCGAAGCAAACATACGAAATCATTTTCCTCAAGAGAGCTATCGTGAAACGTTTCCCCTTTAGGCTCTTCAATAGCCTCTTCAACATCAAATGCATACACCCCCAATTCTGGCTCAGAAAACTGAACTTCATTTGGCTTATTAAATTCTGTTATGATTTCTTTAAGCCTCGGTTCATTTTCTACTCTATTTGATTTGCAATTCCTTTCCAGGGTAGCCACATATGTGAGCAGTCTATTGAAAAATAGCCATTCAATGTTTTCATCCAATCCCTTGCAAGTAGCATTCCATATCTACTTGGGATATTAACAACCAGAATGTCGACAACCTGCTGGACCCTGGGTTCAGAATTTAATTGAATTTTGACATCATACAAGGTCCCTACCACATTTACCTCTGATCGGTCCAATTGCAAAACCTTGCATTTGGATGAAACAGGCTGTAGACCTAGCATTTGACATATCTCCGAAGGCATGAGGTTGCTCGTGGCACCCGTATCCACCAAACAATTATGCAAATTCTTACCCGCAATTCTCAGAGTCAATAAGAATGGCGGGACATCTCGTCTCTCCTTTCGTAAAATCATATGGGACTCCACTTCTTTTCCTTTCCGCACTTGATCAGGTGAGTTCAGAGCCTTTATTAATGCTTCCTTTTGGCCAGGCAACCTGGCCACTTCGAAGAATGAAAGGCTTGATTTGGACTTCTTTAGATCCTCCACTATGTCATAGTTTGGTTTTTCAAATTTGATTGTCTTCTGTGCGTCATTAGACATTTCTCTTCTAAGTGGAGGAGGAGGATTGTTATCTGCTTTAGTATCCGGAGGAAGGATAGAGTTATTTGGTGGTGTTGATGACGTTTGAGGGGCTTTATATTTACTTCTCAAATGATATCCGTGATTCCCCTTTCTAAACTCTCGAAAAGCTTGCACCTCCTGTTCCAAAATTTCATCTTCTTCTTCCTCACTCTCACCTTCTTGATGGTATAAAGTTTCCACCACCATAATGTTATCATCTTGATGTTGGGATGGATCCTCATTTGACACCAGTTCCAAGTCATCTACTTGGGCTTGGAGACAATGAGTGTATCTAGCAATTTCAGGACAATTCCTCTCATTGTGCTCTTTTGTGTTGTGCAACCTACACCCCTTTTCCCATGCCAAATCGGAAAGATTCAAAAGGGAACTGGATTGACTAGGTCCTGCAGAAGTATCTAGTTGATTGGCAATAGGGGCAGGTACTCCCCCATTGTTTGGCTTTGTGTTCCAATGTCTCCCTCTATTGTTAAAATTTTGATTTGAGTGAGGGGCATGGGACTCATACTTCTATTTTTGAACCATGTCATTGCTCAGTTTATGAACTATCTTCTTGAGCTCTTCAACATCCGAATAAATCTCCTTCGGTGGAGCTACATTGTTGTTAATTCCCGTTGGGTTTGCATAATTGGTGGGGTCTTGATTTAACATTTGAGTCAAATTTTGAGGAATTTGATTCATGTATGGATTTACACTTTGGATCGGAGTTGGATTTGGGAAAGGAACTATAGCCTGAGAATTAACCTGGCTGGTTCCTTGCATAGTCGATTGACTATTTTGCAAAAATGCGGGAACGGGTGGAATGGATGTGATTGGTTGGATTGGAATGGGTGCATAGGCGGGTGCTGGTGGATATGGTTGTTGATATGGGAAGGCATTCATGCTAGGCATTTGCGGTGCCATGATCTGATTTGCCATGGGAGCTTGACCATATGGAGCATATTGTCCCATCATAGGCATCTGGGGAAACCCATAGCCCTGTGGTGTCATTTGCTGCTCGATGGTCATGGCTTCATTGTAGGCTAAGGCGAGCATGGTGACTTGAGGATTTCATCTTGCAAACATGGCTGTCATGGGATCCAATGCCCCAAAATATATTTGCAAGGCCACTGCGGGATCTATGGCAAAATGCCGAACTGCTCTATTATAGCATTTTTGGAATCTCTGATTAAAGGTTCTGATTGGTTCACCCTGGCCCCTTTTGCATGTAATGAATTGATTGTAAATGGTTGCGGGATCCAAAGGTGACCTAAACTGATTGACAAAGGCGTTCTCCATTTGCGTCCATGAAGTGATTGAACCAGTAGGCAAGCATATATACCATTCATAAGCTACTGGATCTAGGCTCATGGGAAAAAGTCTACAAGCCACATCCTCATGTTGGACTTGCAACCTTATCAAAACATCCCTATAGGCTTGGATATGCTCTTCTGCAGTTCTTGGGCCATCTGGTTTATATTTGGGCAAGAATATTTCTATGTTCTTAGGGATTTCATGGATATCCCCTGCAATATTCAAGGGGATATTATTAGCTCCATACCAAGGAGCTGCTGGAGGTTGGGCCATTTGACTCAAAATTGATGAGGACAACCCTACAAGAGCAGTGGAAATATTATTGACAATAGGTACACTAGTGGCAACTGAAACCACCGGTGTAGGTCCACTCGATGTTCCTGGAGCAAAAAGATCTTTTGTGACTGGTAGGCTTACAACTTGCTTGGTTTTATTCTTGGGAGTACCAGTGAGTGTAAGGTCATGGAATATGGTTTCCCCAGTTGTTTGGGACCTAGTCGCAATACGGCGCGGTGGGTCCAGACCTGCCTGACGAAACCCTCGATTATCTCCAAGAAAACCTGCAACACAAAACAAATGCTGCAGTTTAGCCGTTTGTGAGATTTAAGAGATAATTTCAAGATCGAATCAAAAACATATTATTTCTGTATAAAAATCAAAATAAAGTAAACCAATCTAGGCCCTCCTTCTAGCGCCAATATGTTGAGTGGTATTTTCACCCGATTGTGAAAACACTCTCTCCGATAGGATCCGAGTCCCAAATCCTCTGCTTGCAAAGAAATTACACAAGTAATTTCTCCAAGGTTTTTTTTATGTCAGCCTTTTTTGTACCAATGATGTTGTTCAATTTAAATGCTGGGAATACCTTAGTGGTTGCAAGTGAATGTTAACAAGGGGCACTATGGTTTATTTTACTTTGAAATTGCAATGGACTCAAAGTGAATTAATCTTTAAGACGAATCTATTTTTGATTTCGAGCTTTGGTAGATTTTCAAATTTTATTTATTTGGATGACTAAATTAATTAAAATGCGAAACAAAATAAATAATTGAAAGAATAAAATTGCAAAGAGGGTGAACTATACTACATTCGGAGTGCTACCATCTTAATTTGGCAAAACCGAAGATAATGAGGTTTTCGCATACAACCTAACCTATTGAACCTGCAAAACTCGCACAATCCCGATAAGCTAGGTGCTTGGTTTTGGGGTCTTAACTATAGTTTTCAGATTTAGGCATTCGCATGAAGCAACCAAGAGCACTTGCATTAAACTTCACCTATAAGCCTAAAAATCTGAAAGGGGAAAAATAAAACATTAAATCTTGCATGCAAAAATGACTCCTTTCTTGTCAATGGGATGCCAACTCTCAGTATTTTCTGTATTAAAAGAATATATCAGTTACAATGACAGAATGTTCCAGTTTTGACAAAACCAGAACAAGTGGAGGAAAATGCTCCAAAAGCAGGCCCAGAATGGCTTGTTGCCTTTGGCTCTGCAACTCTGCTAGCAGCAATTTCTGACCCCTGTATCAATCTGTGCCTCTGATTTTATACTTTCTGGTGCGGTTCTCTGTTTCGCTCTGCGGCGCTTCGTTTCACCTCCCAGAATGCATCGTTTCGTATTCCTCGCCTTTTCGTTGCTTTTGACTTTATGTTCGATGCCGAAACGTTTGATATTCTCTGTGAACTGTAACGCTTCTGTAACCCTGACACCTGTATGCCACGTGTTTCACGCTCCTCTGCATGCTTCATAACTGCCCCCTTGTAAATCATGACAAAAATAGCATGTCGCGATATCGCGATGTTTTTTTGCATGCAACTCTGCTCTTCTACCTGCACCGCGAAAACAAGACGTGTCACGAAATCGTGACATTTTTTGGCCAACAACCTTGTCCGCCACCATGCACAGCGAAAATGATACATGTCGCGAAATCGTGACATTTTTATGCTATCGGGCCATGTGGGTGCAACCTGTCGCGAAATCGCGACGCTTTTTTGCTTCGCTGGGTTTTGTTACACTTAGCCGCGAAAACGCGACATGTCGCGAAATCGTGACACTTCTCTCTTCTGCACCATCTTCTGCTTTCTGTCACGAAATCGTGACACCTTTACATTCCGTTCACCTTGGCTGCTTCCTATCGCGAAATCGCGACGCTTTTCATCTTCGTACGCCTTGGCTGCTTCCTGTCGCGAAACCGCGACATGTCGCGATATCGCGACAACTTTAGTGCCTTGCCCTGTTTGACTGGTTTGACCACGATTTTATGACATGTCACGATATCGCGACAATTTTCCATTCTATCTTTCTCTCTCCTCTATGGACCGCGATTTCACAGCACGTCGCGAAATCGTGACAATTTTCATTTCTTAGCAGCGACAGCGCATGACACGTCGCGATATCGTGACAACTTTTATTTCTTGTGCACGAAAACGCGACATGTCATGAAATCACAACTTTCATTTCGGCACACGAACAACACGTCACGATATCACGACAACTTTCATTTTTGAGCAGCGACAGAGCAACATGTCACGAAATCGTGACAACTTTCATTTCTGGGCAGCGACATGTCGCGAAATCGTGACAACTTTCATTTCTTGGCAGCGACAGCGCAACACGTCGCGAAATCGCGACAACTTTCATTTCTTGGCAGCGACGGAGCAACATGTCACGAAATCGTGACAACTTTTATTTCTTGGCAGCGACAGCGCAACACGTCGCGAAATCACGACAACTTTCATTTCTTGGCAGCGACGGAGCGACATGTCGCGATATCGTGACAACTTTCATTTCTTGGCAGCGACGGAGCGACATGTCGCGAAATCATGACAACTTTTATTTCTTGGCAGCGACGGAGCGACATGTCGCGATATCGCGACACCTTCTTTTTCTTGCTGTATTTTGCTCCTCCTTTGATTTTTTTGGTATCTGGGCCACTGCAGTCTTCTTTGAAAGAATGAAAAAGGTGGGTCCCCAATTTTGGGGTGTGTTGTGGATCAGCCACAACACCAAGCAAGTCCTTGGGATTCAAAGTGATGCTAACATGAGTGTCACAAATCTTATCATAATGAAGAGATATCACACCAAGTGTCTCATCCATATTATCTTTGAATAACTACTTCTCATCATAATTAGCATTTTGAGGTACCTTGTTCACATGTTTAAAGAGCTTGAAAAATCATGCAATTGTAAAAAAATGGGCTCATAATGCTTCTATATGTAAAAGTTATAGCCCCCAAAAGTTGGCCCTAAAATCACACAAAATACCACCAAAATTTTATATTTAAAATAAAAATGTATGGGAGAGACTACCATGTTTTATTGAATAAGGGGTTAAGGGGATGCCCACTAAGCATTGACTAGATAAATGAATGACAAATAGTTTATTTCCAAGTGTCATTATATATAAGGAGGTGTCATTGGGACTTGAATATGTAGGCCATTGAACACAGTATTAATGAACCAAAGTGTGCTACATGTCACCTTTTGGTGCCTCCTAAGATCAATAGTTTGTCATATTTATTTTTGACTATGCAAGTATTGAAATGGATGATTTGATGAGTTGGTGAAGTATCATTGGTTGAACCCCTTTTTATACCTAAAATGTTTTGTTCATCTCATCCCTTTGCGATGTCAATCACTACCACATCATCATTTTCGACAAAAATAAGTCCCATGTCACTGGATGCCACATAAGGAGGTGTCACTTCAATAAGTACCTTCTCATCTAATGCCACATCATATGATTCCATGTCAACATGTTTCACATCCTTAGGTCTGAGGACATCACCATCAAGTGCTATGTCACCAACCATGACATGATTGTACTTCATTCCAAAAGGGTGACTTTATCATGTGTCATGTCACTAGGTGTGGCATCATCATGTGCTTTATCAAATAGGGTGATATCATCATGTGCCACATCATTTGTTGTGATATCATTAGGTTGCTCATCAAAAAGTTTGGCATGAGGTTTGAAACTTTTACATATTATAAGTACCTAATTACAATAGAAGTTTAAGTCAAGGTTAAGGAACCAACCTTTAGGTTAGATAATAAAATTTTATGATAAATCCACCTATAAGGTGTATAAAAGACCAAAGGGCTATACAAAGATTAAAATACAAAAATTGGTCATGGCCTCAAGTGAAGCTTAACACCAAATATTCCAACAGATGGATCTACCTAACGCATTTTCATATTTTTGAAGCATCCTAAGTGGTGTAAGCAAAGGAAAAATGAAGTAAATGACTTGATCTTTCTAGATCCTCTTCATACAAGGCACACCTTAAAGGTCCATGACATCCTCATATTTTTAGACTCTCTCCTATAAGAATCTTGCCTTGGAATACAAACTAAAGGAATGTTGAGGCCTTAGGGAGGGCCTCTGGTGACCAAATATTCTTCCAAGGGAAATCATTGGGAGTAATAAATTCTTGTTGCTCTAAATCATCATAAATCAATTTTATTGACTATCCATTATCTTTTGATAGATTCCAAACAAACTCACCCTTCCATGTAAAAATAGGAAAATAAAGCTCTTAAAGAATCTTTTGAAGCTCATCTACTATTTGTTTGAGTTCCTCTCTTTCAACTGGATTATTATTAAAAATCCATGATTTGAAATTTTTGCTCACATTAATATAATATTTAACCTTTGGACCTTTACAATCTAGACATGTTCAAGCCAACAACTACCATTTTTGCATAAGAAATAAGAGGATAAGACTTCAACCAAAAATTAAAACAACATTTGTAGGATCCCCCTCATTAAGTGGCCATCTAATATATGTAGGCAGTAAATATGCCTCTCATAAAAAGAAAAAGTAAAACTTTGACAAATTTTGTGTGTTTTGATAAGTTTTGAAGTTTTGTAAAGTAAAATACAAAATTAAATTTACGTTAAATTAAAGATCATTAGGGTTTTTTGGGGCCTATAGGCCCGTTTGTTATTTTTGTTGTTTCTATCCAATATAATCATAGGATATGTTACTGGAGACCCGCGATGGGTTAGGAATATATCATTCAACAAACCTTCAGGCTACGAACTTGATTGAAAACTGCTTTCAATTTGATGCCCAAGAAAAAAGTAAAAAATCACACCTTTCCTTAGTGTCCAAGACATGGATTAAAGGGACCCTAAAAAAAGTTGTAGATCAAATAAGAGAAGTCTCCTTAGGAAAAGAAAATATGGTTCAGAACTCAAGCAATATCAATGCTAAGGAACACCCCCAAAACAAATCCATTATGGAAACCCCTTTCAAGGGTAAGGATTTCGAGGGTTTGACCCCAAAAATGAATTTTAGGGATGACCTCCATGGTGGACAACCCTAGAATAATGCTAACATTAATCTTAAGGATTCTCGTAGATCTCTAAGAATGCCTATGATTGATCCTAGAAAAATTGAGTCGGGATGTCTAAGAGCAACTTATGGAACCCCGGTTGTTAAGCTAAAGATGTGCGACATTTAGGATGCATAGAAGATCTAGAGAGAAGAGAACTGATTTATCATTTCTTGGATTTTCATCCTATCCTATTTGCTTTCAAAGTGTGGGCTGCAAAATACTAGAAAACACAAGGTGAATTACAAATATTTGTTTATCCCAATGGTTATTTTCTTGTTATTTTTGCTAATGATGAAGATAAAGAGAAAATATTTCAAGGGGGTCCCTGGTTATTTGGAAGGGTAGGGATTTTCATGAAGCCTTGACACACTAAATTTAAAGTTGAAGAAGAGATGCCTTCTACAAGACCTATGTGGGTTAGACTCTTTGGCCTCCTAGTTGAATTTTAGAATTTGGATGTGTTTTCTACAATTGAAAACTCCCTCAAAAATTTCATAATGACTACTGACCGTACACACAAATTTGAACACATTATTTATGCTCGAATTTGTGTCTTATGGATTTTAACAAACCCTTCCAAAAAAAATCTCATTATAATTTGGGGAGGACACTTGGGAGTAGGTGTTGGACTATGAGAATATTCCTTTCTGTTGTAGAATATACCATGAATATGGTCATTTGGCTAGTGTATGTCCAAATAAGATTTCAGATCAAAAGAAAGAGGACACAAACCTAACAGGTTTCTAAATGTCTAAAAGGAAAAACACTCGAAAAAATCCAGTTATGAAGGATCAAGTGATGTTGTCAACTAGTATGTTTGGAATTCTTTCCACAAATTACCTCCCAGGTGATGAAGAGGACATAATGGAGACATAAATATTAGAAACACAATTTTCAACTAGGAAATCAAAAGTTTTCAACAAAGAAACAAGGGAGAAAACATAGACAAGAAGAACAATCTTCTAAATGTTAGAATTTCAAACAATTCAAACCCCAAGATAGACTTTGTTGAACCTTCCAATAATGCTTTGGTTTTGTATATGCATACTTCAAGGTTAGAAGCTATTCCAGATTCACTTGGGATAAGATAAGAAACAGGCAAAAAAAATGAAGATTGACACTAACCAAAAGGCAGGTCGCAAGACAAATCAACATCATATGGTAATAGAAGGTGAAAAGCTTATAGAGGAAGGTAATATTAATGCCCTTACCATAATATTTAGCCTCGTTATTAATGATTATCATCACTTGGAATATTACAGTTTTCAAAGGGAGTCTGTCAAAACAGGATTGTTGATGCTTTAGCTAATTGGGCATTGGACTAAGTTGATCTTACTTGTTATGGCCACCCTCCCAGATGGTGGGATTTGCAAATCAAGGATTCTCTTCTTTCTATCCTTTATTTGGATGGCTCCAATTCTAAAGATACCCAGTTCTTTTTTATTTATATCAACTTCTCTTTGGTTTAATCAAGGTTTTTGAGTTCCTAGCTCAGAGAGATCTTTCTTATGTTTCCTATATTGAATCTTGGCTAAAAGGCCCGTTGGATTGGTTTGGCCATAAATGTAATCTGGTTTTTCCTTTGTGTTGTTTTTGTTGTGTTTTTTTTTGTGTTGTTTTCTTGTTGTTTTAGTGTTTTTTGTGTTTTTGTGTTCTTTTGTTGTTTTTGTGTTTTATTATTATTGTTTGTATTTTTATTGTTTTAGATATGCTCTTTGAGTGTGTCGAAGGGGGCAAGCTAGGTGCGAGCCTTGGGCATCTTTTGGTGGAATAGATACCCCTACCTCCTTGGGTCTTACTCGAAAGTGGCACCCTAAAAGGGGTGTTTTCCACAAACAATTTTTTTTACAGAAAATTAGCATGAAATGTAAATTGAAGTCCAAATAAAATTAAACAAAATTGGAAAAATGTAAATGAAATTTGGTTTAATAAAATTCAAACTAGAATTTAGGAAATCAAACCATGGGACAACGATTACGAGGTGGCAATTGTAAGTAATGTGTTGTCCTAGGAATTGCTCGAAACGGCCTAGAAAAGCATCATAAGATCCCCCATTTGTTTTTGAATGGTCATTTAGAGAGATCTTGAGTGCATAGAATAGTTTTGTCATATGTATACAGTTGCAGAAGGTGAATACAACTGTCAGGATCATTGGACCTAGTGTATCTTGTATTGTACGTTGGTGTTGCAAGTTACAACAACCCTTAATACAAATGTAGCCATTAAACCTATGTTATCTATGCATGCATTGGTAAACAGAGTATTTTGTGGTTATAATATTCTCAGTGTCATTGCAAATCATGTATATTTGATAAATTTGCAAGTACAAATGGTATTGCTAGAATGTTTATCAATTGCAGGTTTTGGAAGGACATAGATGTCATAGGAGTTGTACAAAGTTTTTAGGACACTATCTTATACTATTTGCAAAAACCATGGAATGGCAAGTGGAACGACGATATAACCCATTTTAATGTTGCAATCAAGAGATAAACCAATCACAAACTAAACAAACTACATGGTTTTTCCAATTATATGTTTACAGTTGAATTGTACATTTTGTTGAACCATACACTTTGCTTAATTGTACATTTTGACAAAACTATACATTTTAGGAAAACTATATGATTGAACAATTGTGCAATCATACATTGTATGATTGGTATCATCATACGCTTTGCTTGAGTTGTACGATTTGGAAAACATACAATAGTGAATTGTGCAATTGAGATAATGAATAATTTGATTGTCCATTCCTAAATTTGTCATCACCTCCCTTATTAGGAATACTGCCACTCATGCTACAATACATTTATTGGTTAATTGTAAACTATTTTATATGAAGTTCCATTTTGGAAATCCTTTAGGTAGTGTTCATTTCCTCAATAAATTCATTACATCAAGAGATCATGTATATGTTTGAAGAAGCTTTTTTACCCAATTTTTTTCTTGATTTTTAAATATTTTTCATCCAAGTGTTGCCTCTAATGTCAAACTCACAAGTTTGTAATCCAATAAGCCCATCCCTCCCATATTATTTCTATTGTGGACCCTATCCCACTTATAAAGGGAAAACCTAATTTTTTCTCATATTCTTTCTAAAGAAAATATATTTGAATTTATCAAATTTAGATGTTTATACCTACTAACAACATTGAAAGCAACATCATGTGTAGGGGTAGATTGCAATGTAGTATTTATAAGTTGTAGCTTTCCAACCATAGTTAACAACTTACCTTTCTAGCCTGACAAACAAGATTTTATTTTATCCAAAATTGTGCCCCAAAGCTCCCTCTTCTTTTCTTTATTAGACAAAGATCCTAGATTTTATGGTATTAACCAACTATCTAACAACCTTCTCATAGCATGATAATTGTTTAACTTCATGTCCTTATTGACTAAGGGATGACCCAAAAGAAAAGCATAATCAACAAATTGAAGATGAGATTGCAAGGAGACCATTTGTTACAACCTTTATACTTTTGATTTTTTCTTCTAGTTTTATCTTTGAGAAATATCTTCCCAATGCCTCTATAAGAATAATAAATAGATAAAGAGACAGTCGGTTACCCTGGCAGAGTTCATGTGATGATTCAAAGTATCTAGCAAGGAATTCATTGATCAAAATAGAATATTTTCAAGTGCCATTATAAGATCGACAAAACAACCCACCACCTTGGGTTGATTATTTGCCCTTACTCACCTCAATACAAACACAATGTATGTATAATAAAGGAGAATATACTTGAGTACTACAAGCGAACACCTACGGTTTACCTTATACTAAACTAAACTAAAAAAGAATGGACACAAAACAATTAAAATAATCTATTAATCATTAATGCTAAATGAATCTTTACCTTACAAGTAAACAAAAATAACCAAGGTTCCACGAGCCTCGGGGATGGGGGGACAGGTTTCGGGGGACGACGGGGGACAGTAGGTCGATTTTAGGGGACGACTCGGGGACGGTTGGTATAATACTATAAAAATTGAATTTTTTTAGAAATTTAGAATAATCTACACATTCAAAATTCTACACCCAAGAAAAATGATATTAGTAATCAATTATGTAAGTGCATCCATTCATATTCATATTAGTTACTAACACAAATGGTATTAGGATATTCATATTAGTTACTAAGTGCAGCCATTTAATTGTTTCAAGTTCAACAACTATAACTTGAAGGTTCAGCCAAGGATATCAAGTGCAAACAATGTTCAAACAATGTTCAAACAACCATCATTTTAAGTAATAACAGTCATCATTTTAAGTAATAACAATCATCATTTTAAGTAATAACAGTCATCATTTTTTCAGCCACCAATGTTCAAACAATGACTATCATTTTTTAATTTTTTCAATCACTAACTGTTCAAATATGATAGCAATCAGAAAACTAAAATACTCATAGTATCAATGCTCATTTACAACAAAAAGACTCAAAAGAGTATACAATGTACATCATAAAACTAAATTAGTAAAAACTAAAATAGTAAAAATAGGAATAAGTGAATATAAAGAGATGACAAATATTTTCTTTTGTTAATATACCCCTCATTTTTGGGTACACACTGGGAGCATGTTTGTTGTTTTGTATTAAAAAAGGTATTTAATAAGTGGGAAGGTTTCCATACTTGGATCTTTGGTTGTGAAAATCTGCATTCAGTGAAAACCTGCGAGTGTAATTCTTGAGGGGGAACATCCAAAGGTATGTATACAACAATTATATACTGTAGAATTGAATGCCTATAAATGAAATAGGCTACAATCACCAACATGCAGTGTATGTGGAAAAAGCTTGAACTTTTGACCCTCATACCTGCCATGGAGTTTTCCCATCCAATTCATCTTCCACCATACATTTTCAACACTTTTAAATGAACGCTCAAAATTAATCTTAGTTTCTTGAACCAAGATGACATCAAATTTGTTCCATTGCATGTGTGTTGCTAGTTTAATTACTATTAGGATAACTGCAGCTCTTCTATGTTTCATTCAAAATAAATTTCATATTAATTATTTTAATGTACAATTTGTTGCATCGGTCATCTCTTAGAGAGATATCTCCACACTTTTGCCTTCAAGCACCTGTTTCAAGACCTACAGGTCATCTCTTAGAGAGATATCTCCACACTTTTGCCTTCAAGCACCTGTTTCAAGACCTACATTTACCCTGATTATTGTTTATTCCTGCTTTTTAATATTCTATCTTTTATGCTTCCTACTGGAGTTTAATACAGTGTCCATATTCATCTGTTTCCTCCATTAACGGTTATACTATAATGAATATCAGTTGATTTAGCTTTTGATGTAATGTGCTAAAGCCATCACTAGCTTGGGTGCATATATTTTGTGTTGTGTGTTGTTTTGCTGATCCACAGTGTAGACACTGAAAATTGTACCTATGGCGTTTATATTTTAATGTCCACTGATAAACATTATTTGTAGGCCTTTTTGGACAAAATATAAAGAATTTAACCTATTGTAGACTTTCACTCACTTTTTTCTCTTATATCCCCTGTCAAAATACTTTTTGCTTTACATTCCACTACTGTTCTCATCATTCCATGAATAGCCTGCAACATATACTTGGCAATCGACTTAAGACATTACTTACTTGATAAAACAATATAACAGACCTACAAGTTATCATCCTCTCAAGCTCATCCTCCCACTGTGTGTTATCATCACTACACCAAAACCCTCTCTCCCCTTTGGAAATGTTTGGAATTTTTTTTTTTGTTTCCCCTTTGGGTGAGGACGCCCAGCTGTGGGGGATGGCTGTGTGCCATTGGGGACGCTCAGATCGTCCCTAGGGACGGTTGGGCATCCCCAGGGACGGTTGGGCACCTCTTAAAGGTGCCCAGCCATCCCCGATTCGTCCAACCATCCCCGAGGACGGCCCGAGCGTCTCCAAAGGGATCCAACCATCCCCAAGGATGCCCCAAAAAAGGGGACGTCCTAGGGACGGGAGGCCATAGGCCTCAGCCATCTCGGGGACGTTTCCCAGCCGTCCCCCAAAAAGGGGGACGGGGAAAACGTACCCCTGTGCTGGGGGACATGGAAAACAGGGGGACGCGTCCCCGTGGAACATTGGAAATAACATTTATCAAAATGAATATGCAATACAAGATTAGATATATCAATGTGTCATCATAACCAACTAGCCACAATGAATTGGAATTTCAATAACACGAGATATTACCTATAGCAAAACATTGGAAGGTAAAGACAACATAGGTATTAGCATTAATGGGGACATCTAGACTCAAGAGGAGAAGTGTAGATCCTCGGTATTATAGTCAATCCTCAATTCCCTTTACGATGAGTTAAAAATAAAATAGAGATGACTAAATATGAAAGCATATAGGTTATAAATAAAATAAAACAAATTGGAATGTTATTATACTATGATAATTAAAGATAATTACTAACAAAGAAGAGAATGTTGCTAATGAAAAATATAAAAATCATTAGTCGTTAGTAGATGTTTAGCAAGAATTCGATAGCCTAAGCTAGCATGAGCCTAAGCAAGGCAGTCCAATCAATTGAGTGTTAGCTTACTCACTTTTTTTTATCATCAATTCATGTTGTTCTTATCTCACCCATTTGCTTAAGGTGGGTATTTATGGATAAAAATTCAAAATTTTCCCTTTTGACCATTGTAGGAGATGTGTTGATTGCATTGGATCACAACTACTATTTTATGGTAGCTGGGAATAATAGTTGTTCTTAATACCTCATCATGGTTGAGCATGGTCGATTGTGATGGGCGCGCTTAGACAATCATGGTCAATTGCTAAAAATGGTTACTCATTAAGAAGTTTATGAAAAGTTTTGATATTTTGGACTATTCTAGTTAAGGCATGAAGATCTTGATTAGTACTCTTGCTAGGGTTGCCTATAGCAAAGTAGTGGGGTGCATTTATTGTTAAGTACGATACAACACACCAGTTCCATAAATTTATTAATTTTTTGGTGGTACTATGTCTACATTGCTTTTTATTCATTTCTTGCATTAGAAGTCATAAGGATATGCGACAAAAGGAGAGGGATACACGTCTTGCAAGACCATTGACAGTTCAATGTTCCTAAGTGTCGAGCAAATTATTGTTTTGAGACTCAAACATAAGATGGCAAGTGGTAGTGCAAGATTAGATCTGTGTTTACGAAAGCCAATCCGCACCTTAGGAGCCTTAATGTGATATAGAAGCCAATCCATAACACAAAATTCCATTTTGTAGTGCAAAATGGGCGAAGCAGTGTGGTCGAACAAAATGGTGTGGATGGATAGAGTAGATGGACAAAGTAGATAGATAGAGCTATGTGGATGGACATAGCAAATAGGATCAAGCATATGCTAATGCTTACATAATTAAAGTGTATTTGCCCCAAGCGTTGATTTGGATGATAGGAGGAATGCGAAATTGGGTGTCCACAACTATAAAATCTAATATTAAAACCATCATGTAGAAGATTTTTACAAACCCTATTATATCTTTGTTCATATATAATTTTATAAACATAGCTAGCTTTGTCATGGAACAAAGATAATGTATGGCCTTATGTACACTGATTACGCGATCAAGAATTTGTTTACCATGAATAAAGCCACCTTGTTATTTTAAGATAACATGATCTAGAATTATTTGCTTTTTTTTCCATAATTTTTGAAATCATCTTATAAATTAAATTGCAAAGGTTTATTGGCCAAAAAATATCAAAATATTTTGTCTTGCCTTTCTTGAAAACCAATGCAATAAAGGTTGCATTAATCTCACTTATTAAAGCATTTATTCTCCTTGCCCACAACCAACATATTACTCTTCAACAAATCCCAAATTTTTTGAACGAAAATTGTAGGAAATCCATCAAGGTCAAGTACCTTGTTAGGGTAGAAAGAGAAAATTGCCTCTTTTGGCTCCTCCATAGAGAACTTCCTTATCAAGCTTTCATTTTGTCCTTATGATATTTGATGGAATACTTTGCAAAAGCTTACCTTAAGTCTCCTCATCTTGCCTAACATCTAATAGAATATCTTTGAAACAATTAATGACTTTCTTCAAAATATCTTCTTCTTTCTCTACATTACTCCTACAAGGAAAAATATTTTTTATCCAACAAAAAGACAAATTTGTTTTAGCTATAGCATGGAAGAATTTGGTATTTCTATTCCCTTCCTTAAGCCATTTCTCAAATTTTTGTCACCAACAAGGCTTTTCATTTTTCAATGCATTATGACATTAATAAGAGTAATTTCTTTTCTTGCATAATTTTCCTAACCCATTACATTGATTTGTACTATCTCATTTAAATGTTTGAGCTTGGATTCAATTTACTCTTCAAATATGTTACCAAAGGATTTGACATTCCAATTCTTCATTTGGCCCTTTACATATTTCACCCCACTATAACATAACCATCTAGAAGAAATAAGGGTCTTGAAGAGATAAACTGAAATCAAAATAACTTTGGATCACCATTGTTCATCTCAAAAGAATGAGTTTGTGATTTGATCCTACTTGCAAGAAAATCTCTAAAGAGATTGTATGCAGTGTTTGCAACCATGTATTGGATGACATAAATCTATCTAACTTTTCCAACATAATGCATCTATTATCCAATGTATATGGAAATCTTGAAGGAATAACATCCCAAAGACCATTTGAATTGGTAAATGAAGCAAAATATTGTTTTAATTTAGAACATCCAAGAGTGAAACCCTTCTTTTTTGAAGGAGATATAATTGTTTTGAAGTCATCCCAAGTATCCCTAGATGACAATAATGAATCATGATTGCATTTAACAGAGATATGTTGAGGTACTTCCACCATCTTTCACGAGGAGTAACTAGAGTTGGAGCATATACATTTGTAACTCTAAAAAAATAGATTAGCAACCCAATTACTATTTGTTTCTAGCAATTGTCCATCTCATTTGTGTTGTCTTATATTATTGCAATACCTCCAAAAGCTTCTATAGAAGAAATTACCAAACAATACCCTATCTTCCAAGTCTTTTTTAATGCATTCTTAAATTTCTTACTAATTAGTTTTGTTTCTTATATTAAAATAAACTTAAGACTAGTCTCAAAATTAATAATTCCTTAGTAACTCTTATTTTAGGTGTCTTATTCATACCCCTAATATTCTACAATACATTTTTAAATATAATTTTTTTATTTTTATTTGTGGGCTCAATCCCACTTCTTGTTAATACCTAAGATATTTGTTTCCCAAATTGATATTCCTATGAGTTTTCTTTTCTCTTTGTTATTGCTTTTAGGATCTTTTTCCTCCTTTTTCCATTCCCACCAACACTTTCATCTTCATCAATCTCTTCTATTTTTCTATATTGTTCACTTTGAGAATTATCTTCTAAAGATTATGTTGCCCTAACGAATCTTAAGTGTAAATAGTAACCTCACAAAAAAATCTTCTTTATGCTGCCCTAGAAACCCTAAAGTGCAAGATGGTCCTCCATAGTAATTATTATATGGTTCTACTCTAAAAACCCTAAATGTTGCCTTGGAAATCCTATAGTGCAAGGATGATCCTCAATAGGAATTACTTTCTTATGTTTTCTTGAAAACCCTAAATTTCGATGGATATCCTTCATACTTGTATTATGTTGCTCTTGAAATCCTAAAATACAAGGTAAATATTCCACACTAATTTCATTTTTATTGCAAGGAGAGGATTTTATATTAGAGAAAAATAAAAATGATTTACTTGGATTAGCGTTAACACGTTTTGCCTCCTTTACTTTAAAGTTTGCCTTGTCATCTTCCTTCACACTTTAATTCCTTCCAAATTTGAACTTATGCATTGTACTTCCTCAATCCTTGTGTACTTTGTTTTTTCTAATGTTTGGTCCTAATAAACCATAATAGTTTTTGTCATTTGATGATGCCAGGAGGCTTTCTTTGCCACTTTCTTGGGAGTGGAAAGTTCTTGATCTAAATGGTATAATCTCCTTGCTTTATATTGAAGTTTGTCTCATGCCCAAAAAAATCGTTTCTTTTTTCATCATTTTAACTTTGCAATCTCTTGTCATGTGTCCAATTTCAAAACATTTGCGACATTAGAATGCAACATTTTCGTAATCCAATTGTTGATCCCATTCTCCTAATTCAAATTTAATCCTATTACACAACAACAAGGTTTTTGAAATATCCATGGTAACACATATCTAGGTATATGCAACATGCCTTTGCTCATGGTAATATATCCTATTAGTAGTCAGATCCTCCAGGATGAACTCCCTTAGAGTATTGTCAATATTCCTCAAAATATCCTTATTGATAAGCTCATATGGAAATCCGAAAAGTCCAACCCGCATCAAAAGTCTTTTAATAGTTTATGTCTCTACAAATATTCCTCTCTATGGTCTTGACTATAATGCATCCACCTCCCCCGACCTACCCACCCAAAGCATAGGCCACCACCCATTATTTTATCCTTGATTTCCAAACTAGAGAACATGAGGAATAAATGCTTTTGAAAAAAAAATTCAGCGTAATTTGAATTCAATCCCCACTTTCACTTCATCCAATTTTGAATCTCTAAAAAACTTGGCTAGTATCTATGGAACTTGCATATTAACCCTCCACTTTTAAAAACCATGATGTCATGCTCAATCACATCATCCTTGATAACCACTTTTGGCATAATATCTACTACATGGATAGGGTTTGCATAGATTCAGTCTTCCTCTTGTCCCCAAACAGGGCATTCACACTTCTAACTAGAGAATCCTTAGGATTTACATAGATTCAACTTTTCTCATCCCCAGTTGGGCATCCACACTTCTAGCTAGAGCATCCTTCCTTCTTATTAGGACTTTCAAAATGATTTTCTTGCTATGCTACCTAGATTTTCCTCATAAGAATCTTTTATTTTTTTAATTTTTCCAAAGATTTGAAATTAGAAAAGGTGACGCTTATTCCTTGCTCACATTTACTTCCTACTTGCACTTGCAACACTTGCTTTCTAAAACAAGAAAAAATGAAGCTCACTCTCATTCTTGGGTGGCACTTGCTCCCTGAAATGCTAAGGTTCTCCTAAGATTGGAACCTGAGTCTAAAGTTTGAAACTCTCTACTGTCCATCACTTGTCCTTATACTCCATAGGCCTTGATGTAGATGTTTTTCTAGAAAACTTTTAGTTTACATTGATAAAGATTTATTTTAACCTTTTTTTCTAAGAATCTTATTGTTTTGTTTCATTCAATTTAGTTCTTCATGATGCAATTTCTTAGTATAGTCTTCCATCTAACTTTATAAAACCATTTGCCTAAGGTTTATTTTTTCAAACTTTGTTCATGTCAAATCATTTGTTAAATCTTTTATTAGTTAAAAGTCAAGGCTATACCATCCTTTGTTGGCATCATTTATAAAATTAACCCATATTAAAAGAACCTTAAAACATATATTTTGTTTGGTTATATTCCTCTTCCTCTCCTAAAACTTTGGTATAGAAATCACTATGTTTTAATGTTCTTTTGTATCTCATGTCTTTTAGGATCTCAAGTCATCTCATTGATACCTTGTGTCTCTTTTGTATTTCAAGCCAAGCATTCCACATGTTTGGGCATATTGCTTCATGTCTTCAATCATACCCTTTCAGATCTCAGGTTGTATTCTTCTCCCACATCTCAAGTTATACTTATTCAATGTGACAACTTTTGCATCTTGAGCTTCACCCAATGTCTTAGGCCAGACCCTTCATGACTCAGAATCTTTCATATCACACACACTTCCTGAGATGGAGATCATTAAATATTGGTTCAAAATAATCATTTAAAAAAGTGTGACCACAAGCTGAAAAACTATCTTAACCAAAAGAAATCAGTCACATATTAAAATAAAAATGATAAGGTTAAGATCATGGCTCTTACAAAACTTATAAATGGCCAAAAAGTTTCACAAAATCTATAAATAATTCAACGGACAACAAAATATACAATAAAAATAAATAAACCATACCTCTCAAGCAAATGGTAGACTCTTATATATATAATATCAAAAGGGTCCAACTTAACAGCCTGACCTCTTCTTACCAATCCTCGATAAATAATCTTATACCAGGTTATAATAAAATAGGTATGCATGTATCATATAAAGTAGAGACCTCATATATATAATAGTTACTCTTTCAAGTTTCAAGCATAATCTTCTCATGCAAGAAAATCTTTCCTTGTACAAAAACCAGAAGGGGAAACGAACTATTGTCATTTTTGGCCGTTTCAGGTGTATCGGAATCATTAGATGTTTATAGACTGTAATATTGTTTTAAGCAATAATTGTAGAGAATAATATCCTTGATAGTTTTTATAAGATCCACTTCGTGATAATGTGTCAAGGATCACAATAAATTTCCAAAAGCAAAATAAATGTGAAATGATTACTGATTTTAAAAATTTCGATTTCTGATGTTCACAAGCATAAAATTTCTAGTTCGACATCCATGAGGTTAGTTCATTAGGTAGAACATCTTGATTATTTGATGTAACTGCTTTAGCAATCACTTTTCCTAGCCATCCATGGTATATAAGGCCCCTTGATCCAAGGCCACCCACAAACCAGTACTTAGGAATTGGCTTGTGATGAGAGAGACAATAATTTGTCTTTTCCAAATGCTTATCCTTTTGCATATACTCTATCACCAAATGATCAATGCAACCTATAATAGGCAATGCACCCAGAGCAGTGCGAGGTGGCATGGCCCTAACCCCAGCTCGACTACCTGAAAATGTCCAATTATTAAGTGGAGGATACATTGCAGATGCCTTGGGCAATAATTCCTTAAGCACAGAAGATTCTTCCTCTGTACAAACATCAGATGAAGTATTTGATGATCCCCATTCTTTTGTTGCTCCGATTAGGATCTTATGGGATCCCTGAGCTGCAAGCCACACATTTGATATTATACAAGGTTCTGCTTCTCTGTATATCTCCCTGAAACACCATACAATGAAAATAATGTTTCAGACTTTGGGTATGCTTTTCTGACATAATGGTCCACATAATAACTTTGAATACAAGCAGACCTATTAGCACACCTATTAGCACTTGACAAGTCCAAGTGAACCACAACTCCCCTGCAAGTGGAAAGAGGTAATTTGCCTGCAAGTTCTGGCAGCGAACTGGCTTTTGCACCCAAACACACAATTACTGCATCATAGTCACCTGTGCAGAAAGTTGAACTGATTTAAGCTACAAAAAAAGGGGTCCCAGAAATCTTAATGTAATATGCTTTCAACCATTGAGTACATATAACATGTTTTCATTTAAATTCTATTGCAAAATACAAGTTGTAAATGATGTCCTTAGTTTTGAATTATTTATATGCTGTGTAATATTCTAGATGAGGGAATATGCTGGAAGGGATTTTATTTTGAAGGGAGTTAACATATGCATCTTTTTGAGGTCATACATGGAAAAAAATATAACAATGTTGAAGATTTGCTTCAAAAGTTGTATAATATTTCTTTTAAATAAGCTAGAGTTGAAATCAGTCAGTTGAAGCCACCAAATCCACATCATAAGCCACAGTTGTAATCATGAATTTTGCTGTTGGCCACTGACCATGACTGCTCACCACGTGCCAAAAGCCACAAGAAGAAAATCCTACAATGGTGCTATCTCTTTGGTAGATTCATCTCCATAGACAACCATAAGATCAACAAGCTTCAGATGGCAGAAACATTGAATATTTTGCACATAACTGTGAGTAAGAACAAGGTATGGCATGTCCATGGGGTTGAAGTCTGGTTGGTGAGAGTATGGCTCACAAAAGAGCCCACCAAGGTTCAATTCCACTGGATAACATGAACATAAAGTTTGTTGCAATACCACTATGTGGTTCATTGAAATACCACATTAATGTGATCATGATGTAATACAGGTGGGACCTGTTTCAATCCCATATAACCAATTTCAAAAGAGAAGAAAAAAAAACAAGGTATAGCATGAAATCATTGTAACTTGTAGTTCAACACTCGTATGTGTACTGCATAGTATGTTGACTTGCATTATGGACATACCAAATTCATATCAAGCTATATAGAAAATTAGTGTCAGACGAAAAATCCAAGGTATGTTTATAGTTGCAAACAGTGTTTTGTTTTAAGATAGCCAAATAAAATAACACAAAAGTGGAAGTGAGAACACAAAACACTAAATATGATTGTGAGGATCTAAGCAAAATAACCTTTGACTATACGCCAGAAATTTAGGCATTACTACAATAAGGAGATAATTAAACATTCAAACAAGAGAAATACTGGAACTCCATATGAAGAAAGAAACAAATAATCTTAATGCTTGCTCATTACTAGAAAAATTCATTAGCTGTAAACAACACATTTGGGAAAAGCAGTTATAACAGGGATGCATAAAGATACTCCTGTCCACAAAGCAGTTGAGGTTTTACACACAAATATTAATCTGTTACAAAGTGAAAAGGTAAGAATGTCAGATGGAATGAACTCAGGTGGTCAAAGTGTGTGGATTTCAAAGTGGGAACTTCCATTCCCAGGTGATGTGAAACGTGGGATTTGAAGGTTAACCCCAACCATAGGGCATTTACTAATTTACTAAATGGACTCCCATAAGAGGACAGACAATGCAATCCTAATTCTCATCTGTATGTTATGAACTCTAATAATCAATCTGAGGGAATCATCTACACAGAGGCTCAAATGGGTGAAGTTGATAGAACAATCATATGAAGTGGTGGAGGCCTCCTAACATCCAACATTGTATATTTGTCACCTTTGTAAAGAACCTAGTGATAGTGACACACTCTGAATTCAGCAGAGGTAATAGCAAACACCAAATGGTAGTATTTGAATCTGACAAAGCAGGTTGTCAGGTAAAACCCTGGTGTTAAAGCATTGTTTACTAAGTTTACAATCATCTATAACCATGTATGTAACAGTTGTTGAGCACTTGATGACCCCATTAATAAAAATGGGTCAGTCAAAGCATATTCTATAATAGTTGTCATCCAAGTATCAACATCTTTGAGAAATATCTAATTAAGTTACTAAAAGAATACATATAAGTCACTAAGTCTCTAAAAAGAGTGGGAATATCTCCTTGTAAATGGTAAACCTAAAATAAACGTTCCTTGATGTCCGCCTTCTTAAAGAAGAATAATCTACAAATCTTGTTTCCTTCCAGATTGTGGGCATCCTTCTCTCCCTTGTAACTAACGAGAACATATTCAAAGCTGGCCAAGAGGTAATCTAAAGCCATGCAAGTAGTGTTGTCATAAGTAGTCATAAAAAGCCTACTACCTTCAAACATCTATAAGAAATTATTTATATGAAAAGTCATTAGAAACAAAAAATTAAGAGAAAGCAAGTCTTTTGATTGCACTATTGATAGAAGTACTTTATAAACCTTTTTTAAGTTCACACGCAAAGGAAGAACGTAGCTTCAAAGGAGCATCTATAAGAAAGGAGATGATCAATAGAGACATTCACCATCCATAAAAGCAATGTATATTGATATGGTCTCAAAGATATACAACCAAAAGAGGAGTAAAAGGAAGACAAGTATGGATATAAATTATAAATTGAAAGAAAAGTCTTCCTGAGACTTTAATCTGTGTAAATAGGACATATGCTTGCAAATGCAGTCAAGATGCCAAACACAATTTTTAAGTTGTAGAGGACCAATAGGTCTCTTACATGAAATCCATGAAGGATTCAATATGTAATATGTCATACCAAAAAAAAAATATATGGATCCTCCCTCCAACAAATGGTAGACCAGGTGTCTCTCTCTCTCGTTCTCTATATTTATATATATATATATATATATATATATATATATATATAGACACACATTCCATTAACAGCACGACAGTGGTACAGGTTTCTGGGATAGGGGAAATATCTCTAGGATGTCAAAACGACTTTTTAGGATGCATGGACATGCTTCTGAGGTGCCCTCAAAGCCTAGGATAACCTTGGAATATTGCTTCAAGGAAATAGTAGGCGTCATTAACAATTGACAGAGGACCATCAAGATAGAGGAGATCCAATTGGGCCATTTAGGTCTGAATAGAACCTACTTGAACTACTTTGATATATATAATCTAAGAGGAGGTATAACTTAGAGAGTCATAACCTTCCTACCAAACTCTTAAAGAATAACATTATAATAGGTTATAAGTAATGTAGGTAAATATAATTATGTATTGTAGTTTAATAAGGTAGGGGTTATATCCATAGTTACCAAATCCTGCCAGATCTTGACCAAATCCGGATCAGACCAGATGTTACATAATCTCCAGATTAGTTGGACTGGATTTGTAGCTTTGTAAAGCTAGAAGTATTTTCTAATGTTACTAAGCTAAAAACACAAGAAATAAAACCTAAAACTTGCATGGTGTGCAAGAAAACAAGGGATAGATGGATGATTTGCAGTCTGCCTAGCATTCACCTAAAATTGTTTTCTACAGATTATTATTTTGCAATTCTTCTTAGACAAAGGAAGTCAGTTTTCAGTATATCCTTCTTGCAAACACTAAAGCCTGCCTGCAAATAGCAGTGCACAAGTTTGACTAGGTATGACTACAATGCTTTGACAAAAACCTAACTTTGCATTATATAACATCTATTATATATAATATATTTCTATAAAGTTATGCTCATGAATTGTTGTGTATTAATATTTAATGTATGTTTTTATCTTGTTTCAACTGCATCCGGATTTTCCAAACAATTTTGGAAATTATGAAGTTTTGTTTTTTTGGGCCTCTGAAATGAATCCAAATTTTTGAAACTTATTACCATGATATTAAGAATACTTTTTTGAATGTTCAAAAACTTAAATAATTAATCTGTACTTAATGTTCTCAATAGTTAATATTTATGTGTATATAAGTATTCCCAACTGGAATTTTTTGAACATTTTAAGCAATTCTGAATTTTTTAGAATTTTTGGACAAACTGAATTTTTTGAACCTGGTAACTAGACATGAATCAGCTCTGGAATCCTTAGGACAAAACCTACAGTGTTGATGTGAAATGTTGACGTGACCCTTGAGCCAAATACAAATAATTAATCACAAAAGAATGAAAGAATGTGTATGATTGGTATTCCTTCCATTAATTTGTCTCAATGGATATGTATGTACAATGAGCGACTGCAAGCATTTATACAAACTACCTCTATGGTTGTAAATAATTCCAGATTAATATTCTATTTTATTTCACTTTCAATTATAAATTTTTGGAAATATTATGCTGTTGATTACCTCTATGATTTCTGAACTGAAAAGAGGTGTAACTTCTGTATGCAAACCACCTCCACATTTTCATCTCTCTCATTTCATGATGATGATACATTTTGGCAATTTTCAGGCAATAGTAAATTTAAATTTGATTCTGTAGGAGGCAGTTCTGACGTGGCACCGCCTCAAGCATAAACAAGTGCATTCAGAGATGAGTACGCAAAAGCACTTTTGATTGTATATAAGTTTTGTATAGTTTGCACACTAAGTGTTTGTCAAAATGTTGTCCTGTTGTGTTAAATGGCAAACATTGTTAGTGTGTGAATAAAATAATGTCATGCATTATGTGTTGTCATGTAAGGGTAGTTAGGGATAGGTATGAGGAAGTTGCAAAAGTTGGCAACTGCCTCCTCTGTCCGGGAGTATTATATATAGGCCCCTTACATTTCCAAATACATGACCTTGTAGCATATCTTGCATTGGGAAATCAAGTCATTTGTTTGTGGAGAATACATGTTGTAATCTTGTGACATTGCTGCAGTATTTGATGTGTATATTTGCTGTTCATAACTGAATATAATGACAATGTGTGATTTTGCTTCATTCTGTCTCTGAATTTCTTTTCTCATATTTATGATGAATGCTGTTTGCTGTTAATGTTTGCCGTCATTTACTCTTTCATGTTCCTTCAAAAGTGGAAAACCATCACTATGCTACATGTGGTGTCACTCTCGGCTTTAGTTTGAACCATAGACTGTTGTGACATTTGAAGAAGGACGTGAATGACAGATAACCCTAATGCAAGGGCGTGGGAGACATGGACGTGGTCAAACAAGTGGAACAACAAGATTAAAAACAAATAGGAGTCAACAACTTGCACAACAGCAAGGACGAGAAATTTGTGACAATGAAATATATTATGGTGAAAATTGTTATGATGAAAGACATGACCACAAAACACATGATGACAAAATTCGTGACTCTGAAACATGTGACGATGAAATACACGACAGAAAAAAACACGACAGTGAAATTCATGATGACAAAATTGGCAACGTGCAAAGTGTCGATGTGTTAAGTGAGCAACTTGTTGACAAAGAAGTATGCCCAAAAGACATCAATGGAGTTTGAGTTTCGTTGTCAAAAGTGCAATGCGTGTGGAACCCTTGAGAGAAGGGAAGTCCAGGTAGAGAACAAAGTGAGCGGTGACAGACATTGTTTTTGACGATGGAGGAAGACACGCAAGAGGACGCACAATGAGCAAACCCAAATTAGGCTGAAGAAGACGTTTGCACAAGCTGTGAAGAAGGAGCCAACATGGAGCGTGCAACCAAGAAGAAATGTAGCAACTGGTGACTCCAACACAGGTGTGGGGGAGAGAGCCTAGAGGTGCGGAGGATAGGAGTCAAGCACAAGGGCAACTACAAGGGAGTGTGCTTGAAAGACCAGAACCGATGCTCATGTATTGATAAAGGAGATCACAAAGTACAAGTGTAATAGGAAGCGGCCAACCATTGTTTGATCGTCAAAAGAAGGTTTGTTGAGTGGCAAGGATATTGACAAATAGTTGTCACCACCATCAACAATGGCTGCAATAGCAACAAGCAAGAAAAAGTGCCCAAAATTCACAGGAGACAAAAAGAAAGATCCTAAGTGCCATTTTGGGATGTATGACACAATATGGCAAGCAAGCGAAGTAACAAATGAGAATGCACGGTTGGGATTATTCCTAGCAACATTGTGAAGAGTTGCAATTGATTGGCGTCTGAAGAGAGAGGCACAATTTACTGACTAGAGCAGTTTAAAGGAGAAATTCAACAAATAATTCAGATTGCTTCGCGATGACATAAAAATCATTGGAGAAATATACACAATGAAGCAAAAGGACAAGAATAAAAAAGCATACAACCATAGTCTGAAGGAGTTGATCAGAAAGATTGAGGTGAAACCAATCGATCGCAGAAGAGGTGGTTTCTAGACAGGTTGTTGTCATGATACAAATAGAAGATAAAGGTTGTTTCGTCAACAACCTAACAGGAGACATTTCATTGTGTGCTAAACCTAGATATTGAAATGAAAATGACAAGAAGTCATGGAAGTACAGGCCATGAGAGAGATGGTGACTCACAAGTGATCGAGACGATCTTAAAGCAACAATCCAAGCAATGCGAAAGGATCTGGAAAGAATGATCAATGATGTCAAGGCTGAGAAAAAGGACATTTGGAATTTTGAATGCAAGACAAAGGGGTATACAAACACCAATTGCCCAAAGAAAGGCATATTGAAATATTTGTGAAGTAAATGGACATGTGATTGTCGAATGTCTGTTTAAGTGCAAGGCACTAGACGATGACAATGCAAGAGGAGAAGGAAGAGACTCCCAAAACTTATAAAAGTAAACAAGGAGACACACTGGCGATTATCATAATATTCACCAAGGAAGGAGTCAACCACAATTTGGAAACAGGTTAGGTGGTGGCGATGGTGAAAGCTTATTGCAATACGACTTAGAAGGAAGACCAACATTCAATGTTGATGTCATGAATGGGGACACTTCGCATGCAACCATATGAATGCAATGACTGGCAAAAGTGGGAACAACATGACAATGATGTGCCAATGGTATGGTCCTGGAAACCATAAAGAGGCTAATTGTTCGAAGAAGGCAAGTACCACCAATAAGCAAAATGCCAATATTATTGACATTGAAGAGCCTCAAGGGGACCTAGTAAAAGGAAAAAGAAAAACACGTGCTTACATTGATACGCGCACAAGCGAAGAAGATGGAGCAATATCCACATCCTGCCAAGGAGAAGGAGAAACGGCAAGAGGCACTTGTGCAAGTCGAAGAAGAAATGCAAAGAAACAACGACAGGAAACAAAAGCTAAAGGAACCCATCATGGTTGAAGAGGAGTCATCAGCAAAGTAGTGGGCAATGCAAATGCTAGACATGAATGTTGCAATTAGAATGTCTAGTTTACTTTGCACAGTACCAGAGCTCTATGCGACAGTAGGGGAGCTAATGCAAACAAAGAAGGTGGTGGAGGCACATCGCCAACATGCAATAAAGCAAATGCACACGGATCAATGTATAGACCCAATGGTGGTGATGATAAATGCCTTAAAAAAGCCAACATTTATTCACATAGAATTGCTTGAGTATAAGTTGAAACAAGTAATTGTTTACAAAGGTTCCAACATAAATGCATGGCTTGCAAAGACTTGGAAAGACTTGGGGACACCATTTTTGTGGTCACCCAACTTTCGATTGTATGGCATGGACCAGTATGACATTGAAATATAAGGCGGGTTGACTGCACAAAAAGTGAAGATCGCGGATCAAACATTCATTCTAGACTTTGTAGTAATCGCCATGCAAGAACCATCTTATAGCGCATTGTTAGGGGAGGGGTGGTTACGCATCATGAAGGTTAATCATAACTGGGAGAACCAACTAACATTCAAAAAGGGCCAGCACAAGTACGTCATAAATTTAAAAAGACAATTTGTCAACGAAGAGTTGGCGTCATCAAATGAATCTAGCGATTCTTCGTCAGATGAATAAGATCGAACGGGCATATGGGAACCAAACAAAGCAGTGTTGGAGTTGGAGTGCATGGAAGATAAAGAGCACTCACACAACGGGTTGCTTCATTGGCAGATGGAAGACTATGAAGTCTTCTAGCCTACCTATCTCTGCATAAGCATGGAAGATGAAGATCAGGATCACAAAGTTTGTAGTACATACAAAGTAGGCCAGTGCAGTCATGTTTCAAAACCAACCATTATAGACGAGGAGAAGGAAAAGGTGTCTTTCCCACAAAGCTTTGTAGAATATAGTGTTAGCGATAAACAAATTGATGAAAGCTCGACACATTCCTTTGATGTGGCAAGAGCAGCAAAATAACCAAACACTGCCAAAGGTCCAAAGATGGTGCAAGTAAACCTTGGAAAAGGTGACAAAGAGAAGATCCATTGTGGAGATAAGTGGGATCCTGTTTTAAAAGCAACAACTTCTAAAAATTTTGTGCATTACAAGGAGGTATTTGCATGGCCATACAAGGATATACAAGGGATTCCATCGGAGTTGTGCATACACCAAATTCCATTGTTTTGAGGTAAGCAACTTGTGAGGAAAAGGCCATATAGGATGAATCCCAAGTATGTAATCTTAGTCATTGCAAAGATTAAAAAGATGTTGGATGCGGGCATAATATTCAAGGTAACTGTAAGCGAATGGGTGTCTCCCATCATCATCACTTTGAAGAAGGAAAACAGTCAATTCCACATTTGCATTGATTTTTGAAGTTTGAATGCAGTATCAATAAAGGATCCCTTTCCAATTCCATTTATTGATTCAACTTGAATGAAGTAGCAGGGCAAGAAATCTATTCCTTTCTAGATAGATTTTTGGGCTACAATCAAATCAATACCGCCAAGGAAGACAAGCTGAAGATAACTTTGTCATGGAGAATAGTATCTGCACATATAATCAAATGCCCTTTGATTTATGCAATGCTCCTGCCTCATTCCAAAGGATCATCTTGTACATGTTCAAGCAAATGTCAATAGGTTAGTTCTAGGTTTTCTTCGACGATTGGTCGCTATACAAGACAAAGGACGAGCATTTGAGCTTTGAATGCACTAGAGGAGTGCATGAGATTATGTATGAATGCTCAACTTTCCTTAAACCCAAAGAAGTGCAAGTTGTTAGTACCCTATGGGAAGTTGCGAGGGCATGTGGTGTGCAAGGCACGATTGAGGATCAATCCTGAAAAAATTCGTGTTGTGATGAGCATGGAGAAACCATACAACATGAGTTCGTTTAAGTTGTATTTAGGGCATATCGGATATTATCGGTGAATCAAAATTTTTGCATAATGTCTCATCCATTGGATACGTTGATGCACAAGGATGTCCCTTTCAGTGGATAGAGGAACACCAAAAGGCCTTCAATATGCTGAAGACGAAGTGGATTTACCCATTTCAGTGTTTCTAGATTGGGAGAAGGAGTTCCATGTCTATGTTGATGCGTCCAATTTTGCAATTGGGTGTAGGTTGGCACAAGAAGGGCAATTTGGGTTGGACCAACACAAAATTTTCAAGTCGGCTATTGTCAAGGGCAAAAAAGAATTACAACACAACAGAGAAAGAAGCACTAGGGATGGCGTATGCAATGCAAAAGTTTAGACATTACTTGCTCACAAATCCCTTTGTTTTTTATGTTGATCATCAAGATTGTTGTATTTTATCAATAAGCCGACGATTCACGGATCAGTTAGCAAGTGGTTCATCACGTTGCAGGAGTTTGTGTTTCGAGTGGTGGTTAGACTTGGAAAGGAACATGTCATAGTAGATTAGTTGTCAAGGATTCACTTAGGAGAACTTGGAGAAGGAATGCTAGATGAATTTCCTCACACATTTATTTTCAATCATTGTACTATTGTCGTGGTACAAGTACAACAAAGAATACTTGTCAACAGGGGACCTATTGAAGGAGTTGTCGACAACCGAATAAAAGAGGATTGTGATAAAGTAGCACCGTTTCAATTGATTACTGGATCACTGTACACATCGGACCTGGTGGCATTTTGCAGGAGTGCGTAATGGACGAAGACGGAAACACAAAACTAAAGGAGGCTCATGAAGGTTTGGTAGGAGGGTATATGGGGCCAAATGTGTCCTCGAGGAAGGTGCTTTTGGCAGAGCTTTGGTGGCCCACACGAAGGAGTTTGTAATCATGTGTAATACATGCCAACAAGATGGAAAGTCCCTATAGAGGGACTTCATGCCATTGCACCCATCTTAGCCGCAAGAGTTGTTTGAATGGTGGGGTCTGAATTTTGTTGGATAGCTAAGGACCAACAAAAGAGGTTGTAGGTACATTGTCGTGGCAACTAAATACTTGAAAAGTGAGTGGAGGCAAGGGCATTGCTAGATAAATCTACGAAAACCATTGTGCAATTCCTATATGTGCCTCTTCAGTTGACAAGTGATCGCAAAGGCCACTTTGTTAATCAAATTATTAAGAAGCTAACCACGAAGTTTAAAAATTCTTCATTCATTGTCAAGTCCATACTACTAAGGGCAAATGGAGAGGCGGAAGCGATGAATAAAGTATTGGTTGCGATAATGTACAAGACTTGTGGAATTGAAACTCCAGACTAGGAAGGAAAATTGTCAATTGTCCTATGGGCACACATAACAACATATAAGCCAATGATGAATCACACCATTCAAGCTTATGTATGGTCAGGAAGCATAGTGCCGATGGAATTTTTGGTGCCGATTTTGCGAGTGGCGGTGAAGAACCATCTTAGAGACCAAGAGAGCCTAGAGGAGAGGATGACAATGCTCATAAAGCTAGATGGGAAAAGAGTAATGGCACAATAGACCGTGGAGGTTGCCCAATGTAAGCGTAAATTGTGGCATGACAAGCATTTGCAAAAATTGAAGTTGAAGGTAGGCAACCTCGTGCTGAATTTTAATGGCAAAAGAGAAATCAAGCTAGGGAAGTTGAAGACCATATGATTTGGACTTTTCCAAGTTAAGAAATTGTTGGACAACATAGTCAAATTGAAGAGACTAGACGAGACGCAGTGTCCTAAAACAATCAATGGTTCAAAGTTGAAAGAATACAAGGTTCAAGCACAAGTCTACCTTGTCAATCATGAACCATGTGGTGAAGAGATGAGTGCGGGCAGAATGACCAATGCACAAGTCAATCTTTGGGGTCCTTTGAAGGGATCACAATGCATGAAATTGGAGAATGCAACTGAACAGGAGAAGATAGTACATAGTATGTGAGTGACTCTAAGGATGGTGTACTTGTGGAGCAATTGGAGTGGTTGTATCAACAAAGAGCCACAAGAAGTTAGGAAAATGACATGCAACATAATTGGCAACCAATAGCAGAGTAGGAAGAGTTGGGGCCTGAACAAATTGAGCATAGGAGATTGCATGTGCATGTCAATTTACCTAATGGCAAAGGAACCCAAAGTTCACTTTAATATGAACACATGCATTTGACAACGACGAGGCATATCAGGCAAGAAATGTCGCCAGGAGGAGACTGCCGAAGAAATGAAGGAATAAGTCTATTGGCGCCCATTGGGTGCACGCAACTGAGAATGCGCAAGGAGAATCAACAAATGCGTTGATAGAGTGAAGAAGTGAATGTTCAGATTGGCGAATTGCGAAGGCAGTTGCAACAAGATATGCAAGCGAATAGCCTACCTAGCAAGGGAATTCTCATAAATAGACTATTTAGCATTGGAACAAGTCCCGAAGATGGGCGTCCACAACAAACAAGGAAGTGTTGGGAAATGCTGACCACCATGCAACAAAAGTTAAATTTTTGGAAGAAAATTGTTGGGAGCACTAGCTTAGCAAGTAATTTGGCGATAACCAAATCAACGAGTAATTTGAGGACAAGCAGCTTGTCAATTGGAATATTTGCAAAAGTTGAATGAAGATATGTGCATTAAGTGCTAGGTGAACTTGTTGATGATGACGCTAAACAAGCTAAAAGGGGGCTGCCAAATGGTACATTGAACGATGATAACTTATCTAAGGTAGAGAGCAAGAGCATATCATTGACAAGGTAGAGTAGTGAAGAAGAAGAATGGAGTAGTGCCAGTTCCAACTCGAGCTTCAATCGAGCAATGCCAAGGACAATATTGAATTTTACCAACGAAGTAATAATATGTTATCCACCAAATAATGAAAATTTATGGCCAAATAACACATTGCAGCATAAGGACCAGGAAGGAAGGGAAAATTTGCTCAAAAGTATCTTTGATAATGAAGCAATTTTTACATGGCTGACAAATAGACAAAGAACAAGGGAAGTCAAACTTGGTTTGAGTCTTAGCCGAGGAAGGAGCAGCACAAGTCAAAAACCAACGAGGGGATGGCATTAAGATGAGTGTTGGCTTCTTACGTCCATCAAACTTGAACAATTCCCCGAGCAGTCTGGATGGGACATCAGGTCAACCAAGTCGTCTAGGGTTGGCTTGCGAAGGAGGCTCGTCAAGTTGCCTAGGTGGGCCGTCAAATCTCCAAGGCAATCTGCAACGACCCGACCAAGGGGGAAGCCATCAAGCTTTCTCCTCGGCCATTTGGGGAAGAGTAATCAATTCCAAATGGCCTTCAAGCCATCTAGCCATGGGATAGGGTCATTTGGGCCGCCCCCTGGCCGTCTGAAAGGGGCAAGAGGCCCCCAAACAACCCTTGGGCCATCATGAATAACCAATGGCAAATAATGATGCTACTAAGCACATGCTCATATAGGTGTCAAATTTGAGACAGGCCCCAATGTATGGCACAAAAATCAGGTTGTTTTCTTTGAGAGATTGAGAGGCATGATAGATAGGGCATGCAGAATTTCAAATAAGCGTCCTCAAAGAATGGAGATTGTGTCAGATGAAGGTAAATGCAAAATAGGGCAGATTGGTCAGTTGGGTCTAGAATGAGAAGAGAATGAGGAAATTCACCAAGTTGCATCAAGTTCAGCCATGGAAAGTTGGTGATGGCAGCAATGTGCAGTCCATGATTGACGTTAAAAAGCTGCCAGAAGGAACCATAATCTTGTATCGTCACCCACCCGGACTTTATGTTGGCAAATATAATTTTGATGCTTATCCCACATTTGAGGTGGTAAAGAAGGTGAAATTGGCACTGGAGTTGGAGTGTGCGTATGAACTACTTGGCCTATCTGTTACAATTGTTGTCAGTTGGTTGGAGACATTCCATGAGATAGCCAACAACATGAAATTGAAGATTGAACAACAATCAATCCACTGAATGAAGCAGAGGAACAATTTCAGCAAGTGAGAAAGCAGGCCAAAGATGGACTGGAACAAATGCAACAGGTAGAGGAACTGAGAAAGAAACAGGAAGAACAAAATGAACTGATCAGGCTATTGAAATCTAAATGTTTGGTGAGGGAACAGGCTCTCGAAGCCAAAACCCCAGAGGTAGCTCACTGTGATCAATTAATTGTAGCAAGAGACCAACAACTTGCTGAATTAGAGAAGAGGGAAGCTAAGTTGCGTGCTAGGCTCACAGTGGTAGAACAGAAGTCACAAGATTATGGCTTCCTGTGGGAAAAGTATTGAGCTTATGTAAAAAGATTGAAGTAGAAGAACAATGCTCTGAAGATGCAAGTTGAAGGGTTGGTAGTTGAACCTGTTCAAGTTCAGCCTACTCCACAACTATAAAAAAGTTAAAGCCCTCAGCAATAGTAGCAATCATTGATGAGTATTTAGAGGGGAGGGCAGATGTAGGAGTCAGTTCTGACGTGGTGCCACATCAAACACCACCTCAAGCATAAATGAACACGTAAGGAGAGAAGTATGCAAAAGAAATCTTGAATGTACATATGTTTTGACATTTTGAATAGTTTGCACACTAAGTGTTGGTCAAAATGTCTTCATATTGTGTTGAATGACGGACATTGTTAGTGTGTGAATAAAATAACGTCATACGTTATGCATTGCCATGCAAGAGTAGGGAGAGGTACAAGGAAGTTGCGGAAGTTGGCAACTGCCTTCCCTCTCTAGGAGTAGTATATATAGGCCTCTTACATTTCCAAATACATCTTGCAGCATCATCTTGCATTGGAGAACCAAGTCATTTGTTTGTGGAGAATACATCTGCTGTAATCTTGTGACATTGCTACAGTATTTGATGTGTATATTTGCTGTTCATAATTGAATGTAGTGACAATGTGCAGTTCTACTTCAATCTGTCTCTGAATCTCTTTTCTTGTATTTATGATGAATGCTGGTTGTTGTTAATGTTTGTTGTCATTTACTCTTTCATGTTCATTGAAAAGTAAAAAACCATCATTATGCTACAGTTTCTATATATTTTCTAAGATAAAGTTACTTGATGCTATCATCAGACCATTTTTCTTGATAGCTTAGAGATTTAGGGCTCTAGTTCTAGCAATCTTGAGTGAGCTTGTCTAGAGAGGGCATGAACTATTATGCTTATGTTGTTCAAGTTGAATTTATGTAGTGGGCCTAACCCCTCTATTCTTATACCATATTTAATACTTTTCTTACATACTAAGAATACATGGCTACCTACCTTATTAATAATCTATTATAAAATTACTTATTTAGAGGTAGGTAAGAGGTTATGACTAGTCCCTTGAATTATATGTACAACCTTCTATCATTTGGTGGAGAGAATATCTATTCATCCCTCTTTTATATATCAAATCAGAGACCAATAGGTCTCTCAGGTGTTTTACTTTGGATTCTCTGGTCACGTGAGAGACCCATTGGTCCCTTATGAATGGTATTAGAGCCACACTCTCAAACTTGTGGTTAAATTTCTAGTTAGGGACCATGAATGTTTTTGGGCTTCTAGTCTATACTTGTTTCCAGGTTGTGGCCAATCCAAAATTTAAACTCAGGCTATTTTTTTACGAAGTGGCTATCTTCAACTTGTACTGTACTTGTTGGTATTCATCTTACCTACCCAACCCCCACCCAATATTAAATAATGATCTTATTTATCAAAGATGCAAAGATGTATTACTTGACACAGAAGAGTGTAAACTGAAATGTGAAAGGGTGGGTGCAAATCCAAACACAAAACGGTATGACCAAAGATGAGAAAGCATGTGATCCAAGATGAGAAGGGGTGCAAAAAACTGCAAAAGGATGTGATAGATTACATAAGAATGTGACACGAGACCAAACGTTGTGACTAAATATGCAAAAGGGTGACTAGAGATATGAAGGGTGGGTGTAATCCCAAACATAAAAAGGTGCAACCCAAAACACCGTACATGGCCTAAGATTCACAAGTTGCATAATACAAATAGGTGCAACCCAAATTTTGAAAAGGATAAAAAAATATTAAGATATCATACATCGTATTTTTCAAGAAAGGAAGATGTAAGCAGACAAATGGATGAATGTGCCATGTATCGGTGATACACGTATATAGAGTTGTTATATTTCCGTGTTGTCATGTGTATACGAGGCAAAATATGTTTCTAATAATATAATAAAATATTGAGGTATTTTTTATGTTTTGTCATATATGGGTAATTCTCGGTAGTTATATATTTGCCAACCACCTACTGGTCCCATGATAGTCGTAAATACGCATCTATGTTCGTAGAAAGGTTGGTTGGTTGATAATGTTTGTCAAGGTATGATGTTGTTCGATGCTAGTCAAGGCAAGTTAATGTGTTGGACGCTTGATTAGGCCATGATATATTGCATATACTTGGGTTGTGAAGATTACACATGTGTGTAGTGTATCTAAATATAAGTTATTCCCATTGTGTACCTTTGTTTATATATTTATAATAGAATTATATTTAAGTGTGTCGTATTCCCTTTCCACATTTTGGCATTGTTGCTTGTATGAAGGGGTTGAACTTGGTAACATGGAGTCGTGATGAACACATCACTTAAAAAGGTATGTAACAATAACAATAGGATGATTACAGTGTGGTTGAAAAATGACTTAAAAAGGTATGTAACGATAACAATAGGATTGTACTTCAGTCAATCTTGATGCGATAGCAGGAATTTTCTGGCGATAAGCCTTCTGCCAAGATCTCCTCAGGATCAGCCTCCTTATGAGGCATGCTTGTTGGGCTTTGGCTAAATACTTGCGTGTTATGCCTTGGGACACAAAAAGGGTGCAAAAATGTGCCCTCTTTGCTCTCAGGATCTGCCACTTGAGCTTGTTCCCCTTCTTGGCCCATTTCCTGATGGAAATTGCAAGCAACCATATTATTCATCGTTTGGGCCATGCTTGCATATTCCCATCGTTGGCCTTCAATGATATCTGCCTCTTGGGCTCCACACAACTGCATTCGAGGCCTCTGCACAGTTTGAGGGATCTGCCATGGTGAATACTACGCGGGATAGACAGGAGCAACAACTACCGGAGAAAGTGATGGAGTTTCTCCCCATCGTATCTTTCCTGAAAGGAGTAGAAGCCGCTCCGCTTGTACTGCTTCCTCAAATATTTGAGGGAATCTCTGTTCACCTGATTGCAGTAGGAGGAGGCTTATGTCCGGGTGGAAAGCCCGAACATAGAAGAGGTGGGCCTGGGCGGGTGTCGGCTGGATTTCCTCTGGAATTCTCCTCCAACTCCTGCAAAATCGGACATTGAATTATGTGATGCTCTCCAGAGTTGCTCTCGTGATGGTGGAGAGGTGCATCAAGAGTTGGAAGGGATCCTGAGAGCCGTCAAATGTGTTGATGAGTGCTCCCGCTAGGTCCGCCCATGAACAGATGCTCTTATGCCCGAGTATTTTATACCACTGTAGCGCCCTTCCTTCCAAAGATAGGACCAGAAGTCTGATCATGACGTTTTCGTGGGCTATGTCATGGAGGGTCCCTAGAGCAGCAATATCTTCAAGGTGCTCTCGGGCCACTCCCTCAGTGCCATTGTATTTTGTCAGGGTTTTCAGGGCACTTTTGGGAATCTCGTGCCAGCTTTGGAGATTCAGAGGGCCAGGATCATCCCAGCGGGGATAGTATACCTTTGCCATTATAGCAATGGTCTATAGAGATCACGTTTCTCACCACTAAGTCGGAGTCGACAAGTGAACATTCTTTTCTCCGCTTGTGAGGTCAAGGCTGCTCACCAAACCTTGATCCCTCCGATGTGTCTTATTTCAGCTTAAAAGGCGCCTACGATCAAGAAATCTGGATCTTCAGCTCAGTCAGAGTCGCCAAGTGATTTTGCCAGATGAAGGCAAGCCAGAGGTTCACCAAACTCAGGCTTCCTTACAATATGGAGACTGTTCGTCCACCGGGCATGCCAGAAACTGTTGGTCACGAATCTGCCCTAGGAAAGGATTTAGTATGCATACGCGCCGTAGATCCGGACCAACCTTGAAAGGCCAGGAGGAAGAGATGCCTCCCGCGCCAATCTCCGGAGAAGGCCGACTCCTATACTACACTACTTGGGGGTTTGAGATAAGAGAACTGGAAAGAGATTGAAAAGTTACAGAAAGAAATGTAAAATGCATAGTGGTAACAGTGGGGAAGAACAAGCAGCACAATCACCCATCTATATTTTAACCAGCAGCTATCAACACGGAGAATGTAACAGAACTAACACTGCATTTACTTCCCTATGTATCCTTCAGGAAGATTCCAGAATCACTTATCCTCTAATGCTTAAATCCAGATATCAGAATTACAACAATCAGAAAAATAAATGACATTAGCAGAAATAATCATAGAAGGCAGCATAAAAAGAAGAGACAGAATCAGAGCCAAGGATTCTTAGTATTGATGCAAAGAGTTCAAATACAGCGGCTTTTCCCCCCCTTTTTACATTACATTGAGTGGCCTTTTATAGAGGAGTTTAACCCCATTACATTGATGCTCAAATCCCCAAAACTGCCAAAGCAGTTGAGATTTGACCCTTATCGGCTGGCAGTGTACCTGGAATACGGCTCCGAACTACTCCTGCAGTTGCGAAGGCATGCCTCATCAATGTGGTAGGTGCAGTTTACCCCTTGGAGTGCTTAAGGGACCTGACAGGGTGTCCCGCCAGAATGGGCCGAAACCTGAATCCGTGCACATCAATGTGCCTTAAATGCCCACCTACCCTGCTCCTCGATGCTAACATGAAATCCTGTCAAGTTTGGACCAAACACGAAAATCGCCCGCTCTTAGCTCAAGTCTGGGATTCGCCACAAGATGGGAGCGATGACGGGAATCGCCCCGGGGGAGGGGCGAACTTGGGAGGACCTCTACACCTTAGATTTTTCTTGCTAATTCCAAAACCGGGGTTCGCTGTAAAATGACGTCGAGAATCGCTTGATTAGGGAGCGAACTCGGGAGTCGCCTAAGAGAAGGAGCGAACCTGGGAGCTGCCATGATGCCGTAGAATTTTTTTTTTATAGTGCTGAACCTGCTGGCGATCGCTGAAAATCAGGGCGAAACTGGGGGTCGCTGGATCATCTGAGCGAACTTGAGCTTCTGGGCGAACTTGAGCATCCGAGCGAACTTGAGATTCTGAGCAAACTTGAGCATCCGGGCGAACTTGAGCTTCCGGGCGAACTTGAGCATCTGGGCGACTGCTGGCGATCGCTGGAAATCAGGGCGAAACTAGGGGTCGCTGGATCATCTGAGCGAACTTGAGCTTTCGGGCGAACTTGAGCTTTCGAGCGAACTTGAGCTTTTGAACAAACCTGAGCATCCGTGCGAACTTGAGCTTCCGAGCGAACTTGAGCATCCGAGCGAACTTGAGCTTCCTAGCCAACTTAAGCATCCGGGTAACTGCTGGCGATCGTTGGAAATTAGGGGGAAACTGGGGGTTGTTGGATCATCTGAGCGAACTTGAGCATCGGGCGAACTTGAGCTTCCGAGGGAACTTGAGCTTCCGAGCGAACTTGAGCTTCCGAGGGAACTTGAGCTTCCGAGCGAACTTGAGCTTTCGGGCGAACTTGAGCATCGGGCAAACTTGAGCATCGAGCGAACTTGAGCTTCCGGGCGAACTTGAGCATCGAGCGAACTTGAGCTTCCGGGCGAACTTGAGCATCGGGCGAACTTGAGCTTCCGGGCGAACTTGAGCATCCGAGCGAACTTGAGCATCTGGCTGTGCCTTAGCCAATTTTCTGGCCCGAAATTGAGCTTTCTGGTTCTGCTTCCCGGGGCCATAACTTTTGATCCGCTGCCCCGATCGCCTATTATAATATATCGCCGGAAAGCTTGCGAAAAGATCTGCAATGACGAAATATCCAAAGATCATTTCATCCACTTTATCATCCCCGTTTAGGGCCTGCGAAAATGCCAACACTTTTGCATGCCCTTTGCCGCTTTAAAGCTCCATACTTAGGCAAAATTTTATCAAAAAATTTAATGTGGCAAAAATGCCAACATTTCTGGCAGCTCGCGGGGCATTGAGCTCACCTCAATGTGAAGATCCCAGGCCTTTATCCATTGGGCAACAGAGTCATCCTCGCTATCCTCCTCTGAGTGCTCACTGACGGTAGTAAACTCTTCCTCCAACTTTTGCCCTTCTGCCTCTTCCTCCTCTCTTTGGCGTCAAGGTCCTCTTTGGCGCACAAAAAAAACACGAACTAAACAAAAAAAAACAACTGAAACTTTACTTACTAGCCGGCCTATTTACATTATTTTACACAAAATTTTGCGACATGATTGGCATGCCACCACCACAAACCTAGCTTCGGGTGCCTATCCGGTGAATCTACAGTGTCTGGACCAGATTTGATTATTTATACTTCAGTCGATCTTTGAAGTCCGGCTGGCCTCCCAAAGTTTGCCAGGTTGCGAACAGGGTGCAACGTGGCAGGTTATCATGCATGCCAGTACCCATACAGTTGATGAATAATGTGGCAAAGAGGTTTGCCACATGAGAGCCTTCTTCGAGCACTGGTTGCAGTGATGGCTGGAGCCAATACCACCACTTTAGAGAGTCCACTGACTGCAGGCTGCTGAGGACGGGCTCCTCTAGCTCCTTGATGCGACAACAGGAATTTTCTGGCAATAAGCCTTCTGCCAGGATCTCTTCAGGATCAACCTCCTGATGAGGCATGCTTGTTGGGCTTTGGCTAAATACTTGCGTGTTGTGCCATGGGACACAAAAAGGGTGCAAAAATGTGTCCTCTTTGTTCTCAGGATCTGCCACTTGGGCCTGTTCCCCTTCTCGGCCCATTTCCTGATGGAAACTGCAAGCAACCATATTATTCATCGCTTGGGCCATGCTTGCATATTCCCATCGTTGGCCTCGGATGAGATCTGCCTCTTGGGCTCCACACAACTGCATTCCAGGCCTCCGCACAGTTTGAAGGATCTGCCATGGTGAATACTATGCGGGATAGACAGGAGCAACAACTACCGGAGAAAGTGATGGAGTTTCTCCCCACCGTATCTTTCCTGAAAGGAGTAGAAGCCGCTCCGCTTGTACTGCTTCCTCAAATATTTGAGGGAATCTCTGTTCACCTGATTGCAGTAGGAGGAGGCTTATGTCCGGGTGGAAAGCCCAAACATAGAAGAGGTGGGCCTAGGCAGGTGTCGGCTGGATTTCCTCTGGAATTCTCCTCCAACTCCTGCAAAATCGGACATTGAATTCTGTGATGCTCTCCAGAGGTGCTCTCGTGATGGTGGAGAGGTGCATCAAGAGTTGGAAGGGATCCTGAGAGCCGTCAAATGTGTTGATGAGTGCTCCCGCTAGGTCTGCCCATGAACAGATGCTCTTACACCCGAGTATTTTGTACCATTGCAGCGCCCTTCCTTCCAGAGATAGGACCAGAACTCTGATCATGACGTCTTTGTGGGCTATGTCATGGAGGATCGCTAGAGCAGCAATATCTTCAAGGTGCTCTCGGGCCACTCCCTCAGTGCCATTGTATTTTGTCAGGGTTTTCAGGGCACTTTTGGGAATCTCGTGCCAGCTTTGGAGATTCAGAGGGCCAGGATCATCCCAGCGGGGATAGTATACCTTTGCCATTATAGCAATGGTCTACAGAGATCACGTTTCTCACCACTAAGTCGGAGTCGCCAGGTGAACATTCTTTTCTCCGCTTGTGAGGTCAAGGCTGCTCACCAAACCTTGATCCCTCCGGTGTGTCTTCTTTCAGCTTAAAAGGCGCCTACGATCAAGAAATCTGGATCTTCAGCTCAGTCAGAGTCACCAAGTGATTTTGCCAGATGAAGGCAAGCCAAAGGTTCACCAAACTCAGGCTTCCTTACAATATGGAGACTGTTCGTCCACCGGGCGTGCCAGAAACTGTTGGTCACGAATCTGCCCTAGGAAAGGATTTAGTATGCATACGCGCCCTAGACCCGGACCAACCTTGAAATGCCGGGAGGAAGAGATGCCTCCTGTGCCAATCTCCGGAGAAGGCCGGCTCCTATACTACACTACTTGGGGGTTTGAGATAAGAGAACTGGAAAGAGATTGAAAAATTACAGAAAGAAATGTAAAATGCATAGTGGTAACAGTGGGGAAGAACAAGCAGCACAATCACCCATCTATATTTTAACCAAGCAGCAATCAACACGGAGAATGTAACAGAAACTAACACTGCATTTACTTCCCTATGTATCCTTCAGGAAGATTCCAGAATCACTTATCCTCTAATGCTTAAATCCAGATATCAGAATTATAACAATCAGAAAAATAAATGACATTAGCAGAAATAATCACAGAACGCAACATAAACCTGAATGGGCCGAAACCTAAATACGTGCACATCAATGTGCCTTAAATGCCCACCTACCCTGCTTCTCGATGCTAACCTGAAATCCTGTCAAGTCTGGACCAAACCCGGAAATCGCCCGCTCTTAGCTCAAGTCTGGGATTCGCCACAGGATGGGAGCGATGACGGGAATCACCCGGGGGAGGGGCGAACTTGGGAGGACCTCTACACCTTAGATTTTTCTTGCTAATTCCAAAACCGGGGTTCGCTGTAAAATGACGCCGAGAATCGCTTGATTAGGGAGCGAACTCGGGAGTCGCATAAGAGAAGGAGCGAACCTGGGAGCTGCCATGATGCCTTAGAATTTTTTTTTATACTGCTGAACCTGCTGGCGATCGCTGGAAATTAGGGCAAAACTGGGGGTCGCTGGATCATCTGAGCGAACTTGAGCTTTCGGGCGAACTTGAGCATCCGAGCGAACTTGAGCTTCCAAGCAAACTTGAGCATCCGAGCAAACTTGAGCTGTCGGGCAAACTTGAGCATCCGGGCAAACTTGAGCTTCCGAGCGAACTTGAGCATCCAGGCGACTACTGGCGATTGCTGGAAATCAGGGCGAAACTGGGGGTCGCTGGATCATCTGAGCGAACTTGAGCATCCGAGCGAACTTGAGCTTTCGAGCAAACTTGAGCATCTGAGCGAACTTGAGCTTCGGGGCGAACTTGAGCATCCGGGCGACTGCTTGCGATCGCTGAAAATCAGGGCAAAATTGGGGGTTCTTGGATCATCTGAGCGAACTTGTGCTTCCGAGCATCCGGGCGACTGCTTGCAATCGCTGGAAATCAGGGCGAAATTGGGGGTTGTTGGATCATCCGAGCGAACTTGAGCTTCCGAGCGAACTTGAGCTTCCGAGCGAACTTGAGCTTCCAGGTGAACTTGAGCATCGAGCGAACTTGAGCTTCCAGGTGAACTTGAGCATCGAGCGAACTTGAGCTTCCGAGCGAACTTGAGCATCTGGCTGTGCCTTAGCCAATTTTCTGGCCCGAAATTGAGCTTTCTGGTTCTGCCTCCCAAGGCCATAACTTTTGATCTGCCGCCCCGATCGCCTATTATAATATATCGCCGGAAAGCTTGCAAAAATATCTGCAATGAAGAAATATCCAAAGATCATTTCATCCACTTTATCATCCCCGTTTAGGGCCTGCGAAAATGCCAGCACTTTTGCATGCCTTTTGCCGCTTTAAAGCTCCATACTTGGGCAAAATTTTATCAAAAAATTTAATGTGGCAAAAATGCCAACGAGTCTCCAACATCGAAGCAGTTGCATGTTAATGTGTACAATGGTGAGAGGGAAAAGAGTCCAACATTAGTACAACTACAAGTTGGCATAGATGATCGTCCATGGGACAAAAGTCTGACATGAGGGCAATTATGGTGTGGTGCGCCCGACGATGCATGTGACAAGAGTGAGATATGCAAACAACCATTGCATATGTTGAAATAATTGATTACAACAACTAATTTTGGTGGGGCATATATATATCCCACATTTCATGATGGTGGAATAGAGGATCCAATCAAACATTTAAAAATATACCTTATGATGTGGAAGACCAATGTGCAAAAGAACGAAGCAAAACGAAGGATGTTACTCCCTATGACAGTGCATAGAATCATACTTAACTAGTACAAGGAATTGTTAGAGGGCAAGTACCAAACCTCAAAGAAGTAGTGGGAAGCCTTTGTTAAGGATTTTAAATTGTTCCACAATGATGGTGAGGTTATTGGAGAAATCTATACGATGAAGCAAAGTGAGACAAAGTCTGTTCAGTCCTAAAAAGGAAGCTTGAACAAGTCTTTTACCCATTTGGAGGAGGATCCATCAAATGCATTGAAAAAAAGATGGTTTATTCAGGGCATTCTTCATTTGGATCAAAGGATCACGATGCTCCTCCGATATCATATAAAGTGGCATTTAAGAAGGCTATGAACTTGCAAAAGCGATGTGAAGACATCTTTAAAATGTTGGGGTCATCTTAATGAGGATGTGTGATTCTGAAAATGAGACTGACTCTGACAACAAAAGTGATGATTCTTAAAACGAGAACTTGGAGGACAATTTAAGGACATCATCCAGATGTTGGGATCAGGAAGTCAATGAAGAGAGTGACTCTAAATATGAGAGTGACAAGCATAAATACTCCAAGAGTAAGTGACACAAAAAACACACATAACAATGCAAAATTGTCGCTATAGTTATGTGCAACACAAGGGAACACTGTTCAAATGAGAAGTACCATCGATGATTAAATACAACCATGAAAGCAATGGAAGACATTAAATTGAGTATGATACTCATGGTAGACCAATTGTACAATGCCATACATATCATCTTTCAGGGCATTTCACATGAGAAGGTCAGAATGCTAATGTCAAGACAAACCAATGATGTTTGGAAGGTTCGAGAAGCCTGAAAGAGTCAAAGCCCAAGACAAGAAGTGGTGGGCATGATAACGTGATTACAATCAAGAAGGTTGAGCGCACTATGGTGGATGTGAGAAAATTTGCACAACTATAGACGTTGATGCAGTCAGAGACATCTATATTTGATTCAGACATGGGAGATGTAGGGCAAGAATTGGAATCATTGAGAAATTTTTATATATTTTTCTTTTGGATGTTTTTCTTCGCAAACAAAGGATGAGGATAGGGCTGAAACTGGCAACCTATCTGACAACAAACATAAGCAATAATGTAGCCTAGATACTAAAGGATGATATCTAGACATACAAAGTTGTCAGATTAAGACTGTCAACCTTAGGATTGAGGACGACAACCATTTGGACAATGAAAGGTGTTGTCTGGATGAGACAATAAGATATTTGGATGCTGAAGAGTGTCATTCAAACAAGGAAGCCTACCTTTTGTCAAGGGGTTCAAGCTATCAAGGACTCCAAGATATTCGATGAAATATGAAGACCGTCGACCAGTGTTGTTTGAAGCCAAGGAAGCCCTGTTTGAGCTCCCAAACTTGTCATTAAGGTTTTAAGGGAGGTCGTCTACCTTACCTTGGCCCTTTCACAAACATTTCAACAAATGAATAAATAGAGCCATCTAAGCTATAGAGCAAGACATTTGCAATATAAGGCATGTTGTTGGATGGTTCTTTCTTGTTTGCAACTTGAGTGTTGTTTAAGGCCAAGTAAAGGTTGACATGAGTGAAACCACTGTACAAGCAAACAAAATTGTTCTCTGCTACATGTGTTGTCGTCTAGGATAATGGGTTGGTCATCTTGCCCAAGAAGATTGTTGCCTATAGCAATGGGTTATCCGTCTAGCTCAAGAAGATTGTCATTGAGGCATAAGAGGTGGTCGACTGGTTGTCTAAATTTGAGTAACAATTGTAGTCCTTCAAGTTGCCATCAGGAGTGGAGAGGCCATTTAGCCAGACAAACACGAAGACTTCATCTAAGTTACCCAAAGCTTGTAGAATTTAAGTATTGTCATCAAAGTAGGAACGAAAGCCATCTGGTTCATGATAACTATTTGAGGCCAGAATTTGGCTACTTAGCCCAAAATAATTGTCATTTAGGCTAGAGTGGGAATTGTCTAGGCTAGAGTGGGAATAGTCTGAGCCAGAATGGGAATTGTCCAAGCTATATTAGGAGTCATCTAGGCCAGAATGGAAATTGTCTGTCAGAGTAGAGATTGTCTAGGCCAAAAAGGGTGTTGTCTATGCTAGGGGAGGTGTTGTCTAGACTTGGGAATGTATCATCCAGACAAGAGGTGTCATCTGAGCAATGAGGTAGGTTGTTTGATAAAACGAGGGTGGCCATCTAGGCTATCCAATGAGAAGCATAAAATTGTCTTAAGTTTTCCCTCGATGAACACAAGCTTTCCCTTTTGGAATCTTGTCATTGCCATCAGGAGAAACAAAGTAATCCAAGGAGAGACTATTGACAAGAAAGCTAGTGTTTAGAGTTAACATAGCCGTCACTTGGACATCTGATGAAGGGACTATCAACCAGTTGTCTGACAAGGGGCTCTAAATTGGTCGTTCAATGAAGTCTGGACGTCAAACGAAGGGCTGCTATTAGGCTGTTTGACATGGAGGAAATTTGGTTCTCTAATGACAAGGTTGTCTGGTCATCTAAGGATAGGACCCTTTGTCCATCCACAACTAGGTCATCTAGAAGGTGAAGCCTTTTGTCCTTCAACCATTCACCATCACGCACAACCACAGAAAGCCGTCTTAGCTTGTCATTCAAGGTTGGCCATCCAAGGTCATCCAAAACAGGTTGTCAGAGCCATACATTCGTGTCATGTTAATCAAAGTTGTTGTCCATATCTTCATTGGAGCAATCGTCATGGGGTGTCACTTGGACTATCTACTAGTAGCATAACATCTAAGTAGCAATTTGAGTGCTTTAGATGGCCCAAGCAAATGCCACCAAAATGTTGACCATGGTAAAATTTTGGCTCAAATAGTTAAGGAATTAGCTATTGGGCTGTTAAGGTTTCTCAAACCCACAAAATGCACTACCCCTTGGTCCCCAACACAAGCGGCAACAAGCATAGCTCATCATACTTGTGGCCAATTGCATGAAGTGAAGCAAGCAATGGGAGAACAATAGTTTGCTGGCAACAATTTGCAATGCAACCAATTGTAGAAGACCTATGGAATAGAAAGAAGTGTAAGGAGCACGATAAGAGATTCAAGGATTGCATATAGTGCTTCAACCTTGGCATTAATTTCATCTATCAGCAAGGACACTAACAAGTTTAGAGGGGTTAGATGTAGTCAAACGAATTGACACATAAATGTCACATCTATGTGAATGCATGTATCCATGAACACACAATTATATGAGCACATGCATGCACAAATGCATGTGCCACGTCTTGGTGATACGTGTAAATAGAGTTGTCATATGTCACTGTTGTCAAGTAGCATTTTCAAGTGTATATGTGGCAATATCCGTATCTAATAATGTAATGTGATATTATGGGGTATTTTAAAGTTTTCACATATATGGGTAGTTCAAGGGTAGTCAGATAACTGCCATCCATCTACCGGCCCCAAGAAAGTTAAAAGTATGCATTTGTATTGGTAGAGAGGATGGTTGGTTGATGATGCTCGTCGAGGTATAATGTCGGTTGATGCTGGTCAAGGCAAGTCTATGTTGTATGCTTGACCAACCATGATGTATTGCAAATAACTGGGTTGTAAAGGATACATGTATGTGCTGTGTATCCACATGTATCTATAAGTTATTCCTAATGTGTACCTTTGTTTATATATAATGGTATTATAATTGTAACATGTATTCTATTCCTACGGAAGATGCCAAAGTTTGGTGGAGTACCCATTAAAAAAATATTGTGCTTTTGAGTTGTTTTTTATAATCTAAGTTTGTATATAGGGCAACAAAATGGCGAGACAACCATAATTATGAACTAACAAAACCATCTACCTCATGCCAAATTTGAAAAAGTAGAATTGAAAATTGAAACATGTAAGGCTTAAATTAAGGAGCTCAATGATAAGATTGCAAATTGAAAGAACAAAACAAATCTTAAGCAATGCAAACTAAAGTTCCACAAAAGAACATGAATTTTGTCAGAAGCTATTCAAGTTTTTGATAAGATTTTGTTTGAGGATAAAGAGATTTTCAAGCTTGAATAACCATAGTAAAGTTACCATATTTGAAAAAAGGGGTTGTGTAATATACCTAACCATAGTTACCATATTTGGAAAGTTTGCTCCAAATGGAGACAAGAAAAGTTTGAAAGTTTAGGATTTTAAAAAAAGTTTGGATTGCTTTGGAAAACTATACACACGCACATATACACGTATCGTAAAATATCCAACATCATTAAGGATGCATGTACCATAGATTTACAACGTTTTTTTAGATAAAATAAGAAGTAAAAAAATAAAATGGTCGAACCAAAATGGACCAGCTTGGCTGGCCAGAAAAGTCCAACTACACCAAGCGTGGGCCCAGTTTGGACAAACCTAGTAACTACATTTTTGATATACAAAATGGACTGCAAGAAGGTAATCAGCTTGATAGCCCTAAGATAAAGTATGAATTATTGAATTTGACACTATACACTACATGAATAGCAATGAAGGTGGTTTTCAAGTTGAAGCATCATGGCCAGCATTGGGCCAAACATGTTGATTATGGGAAAAAGATAAAGGAGAGGTACATTGTTGCATGTGTTGAGATCGAGATATTGGAGGCCCTTCTTGTCAGGCAGCCACAAGCACTAGCACCTGTACCTATGGTAGCACCTATTCTTTAATCAATTTTAGTTCCAATTCCAATAGACCAGCCTACCCCCAAAATCCAGATACATAGTTGATTAGGACATTGGCCAATTTAGAAGGGATGGAAGATGTAGACAGATTTTCTAATGTGACGCCAACTTAAGCAGCATTGAAGCATACATGTGAATTACATGTATGAGAGCAATTTTGTGTGTACATAGTCTTGTTTTGTACTTGAGTTATGTTGTACGTCACATGATAATATGTAGCATAAGTTTAGTATGTAAAAGTGGGTGATTAATTTTTTTTTGTGTATACAAGTCTGAGTGGGTAGTTAGTCATTATGCAACTACCTTCCACTCAGTTGTATATATACATAACTTACTGCCATCTTTGATATCTTTGATAATGTATTACTGATAGTATATGGATGTTGATTGTGTGTTGATGCATTGTTATCTGTTATGAACCTTTCTTCGCATGAACAATAAATCATTCACCAATATCCACACAATAAAATAGAGATTGATAATACCCTTGAGGTAGGGCAACACCATACAATGCTCCTTATTGGAAGGAAGCCACTCCACAAGATCTCCAACTCCACGAGCCAAGACTTCTACAAAGAATACTTGATATATGACTTTTACAATTGGGGGTACATCTCTCTTTATACAAGAATGTGATGGTTCACCTTCCATGAGTTACAAGGTCACCCATGTGGTGGTTCACCTTCCATGAGTTACAAAGTGCATAATATTATAATATGGCACTATGTTATATATTATTATAATTTTATGTGTGATCCATGCCATAATACAATATTATATTATATCCCCACATTCATATACTTAGGTACCTAACATTCCATCCCCCTTACAAAAATGTTTTGTCCTCAAAACATAGGAAGAAACTAAATAATATGATCTTCTAAGCAAAGATGAGAATTGGTACCGATCTTGATCATCCATCCATCCTAGTGAAACTTTGATTGGTGGTGTTCTTTGTTGATGCCGATATGCCCTTATGCCACTTGAATATCCATAATTAACCCTTGGGTTCCATGTATGTCCATCATAGCTCCTTTGTTGCTTTATGCCCTGTCTCCATGATTGTTGCCTCTCATGGTGGTGTGGATGGTGATATACTCCAACCTTAGCCCAATGTTCAACCTTTTGTGCCTCTACTTTTGGTTCGTCCTTTGCTTTTGCTTCTTCTTTGAAATCTACTACCTCCTCCTTAGACTCGATTTCAAGTTCTTTTACTTGTTCTTCAATTTGTTCCCCTATAATTGCTTCATGTTTTTCCTTACACTAAGAAATATCTTGTAATGTTATCTTCTTTTTCTTGTATCATAACTTCATGAACTTCTTTTGCACATTAATATTAATAGTACCCAAAGAATGCAACCAAGGATAACCAAGAACAATATCCATATCACCCATCTCAATAGCATAAAAATCTGAATGTAAAACATATTTATCCATGGTGATCTTCAAATCTTCAAAAATTTGAACATCCTCACCCTCAAGCTTTATGTTTTTAATTTTTGTTGTTGGAACCTGCAAATTGTTAGCCAAGTCTCTACTGATGAAGTTATGCTTGCTGCTAGGGTTTATGGAGACTAACTTTTTTCTTTTGGATGCAACCATGAACTTGCAAAATAAAATTTGTATATTCAAACAAATATTTTTGAACATTGTTTGGCACCAAAGGTGTGATTTCCCTTAGCTTGCACATTATTATCCCTTTCCTCCCATCCCCATTTACTTAAAAATGCAATCTCAAATTCTTTCCATGTGTATGAAAAATTATGGGCACTATCAAAGTCCATCATCCAAGATAAAGCTTCCCCTTGTATATAAGTAGACAATTCACTCCTCCAAAACACTTTAGAAGAATTTAAAGACTTAAAAATTTTCTACCATTCCTTCGCATTAATATCACCTCTTCCAGTGAATACCAGCAAATCCATGCCTCTACCCAAAACTTTTCTTAAAGCAACTAGGGTTTTAAATAACCGAAATTTCTTAAAAACATATTTTCTGAGATCTCATCTATTTCTTTCTTCAAACAATGAAATTTGCAGATTTTAAACAGTAACTGATTTGCTTACCCGGATTGGGAGTTTTATTCCCCTTTGCCAAATTTTCCGTGCAGCTCAAAAACAGCATCAAAAGTCCAAACTTTCAATAGCTGTAACTTCCGCAATACTTATCAGAATTTAATAAGTGAGCAGTTGTTTTTGTAATACTCAAAATAATCTACATGTTGATGCAAAAAGCTTCTAAAAATGACAGCTACTAAAAATTTAATATGATTTTTTTTCTTTTGAAAAAAAAATCATGCAGCCAAAAAATAGCACAAATATCTCAACTTCAAACAGCCATAACTTTTTCAATACTGATCAAAATTTAACAAATGAGTAATCATTTTTGTAGTCTTCTAAAAATGACAGCTAAAATAAAAAATATGGCCTCCGCAAAATGTGACGTTTTTCAAAATATGGCCTCGGTACGATGGATCGGGACCCCTCATAAAAACCTGTATAAATTTAAAAATAGTTGTAAGCTTACTGTAGTGATAAGGGCTTTGGCCTCTCTTTGAGAGGTCCAAGGTTCAAACCCCACTCGGTATGAGGGGACCAAGACCCCTCATAAAAACCCGGAGAGTTGTAAGCAAACTGTAGTGATAAGAGCTTTGGCCTCTCTTTTGGAGGTCCAAGGTTCAAACCCCACTTACTATGAGAAGACCAGGACCCCTCATAAAAACCTGTGTAAACTCATTGAAAAAAAAAGGTGACGTTTTTCTAAAAAAAATGTACCCATCTCTACAAAAACCCCACTTTGCCAGAATCGTTGCTCTGATACCAAATATTATGAACCTCTCTTCTCGTGAACAATAAATCATTCACCAATACACAAAAATATACAACATGCATCCACAAATAAATTCCACAATAACAATCCACACAATAAAATAGAGATTGATAATACCCTTGACGTAGGGTAACACTGTACAATACTCCTTATTGGAAGGAAGTCATTCCATAAGATCTCCAGCCCCACAAGCCAACTTCTACAAAGAATACTTGATATATGACTTTTACAATTGGGAGTACATCTCTCTTTATACAAGAATGTGATGGTCCACCTTCCATGAGTTCTTGTTGGTTACGAATCTGCCATGAGGAAAGGATTTTTGGTTAATGCGCCCAGATTCGCCCACCAGCATGAAAGGCCGGAAGGAAGAGATGCCTTCCGAGCCAATCTCCGGAGAAGGCCGGCTCCTTTTAGGGGGCTTGATTTAAGCTAAAGGGAACAGGAAAGAAATAAATGAACGGAAAGAGACAAATGTACGGAAAGAGATACAAATATGTCCAAAGGTTGGTGGGGGGGAACTAACAGTACGGGAACACACCAATCACCGCTACTTACTGCATACAAACACAGAGCATGACAAGGAAGCGCAAAACCTAGGCGTACTTCCGATACACCAGCGAGCGTATGCACGACTTCAATAGCTCCCTAGCAAACATTCCCTACAAGGAACTAACAGCGAGGGGATCGTATCAATCACCGGATACGTACACTAACGGGGGTAGAAAGTAAACCTAGAGATGTCGGAGCCGGTATATGTGTTAGGTAGAGAGTTTAACCGCACGGCTTCAATGGCTCCCTAGCAAACATTCCCTACAAGGAACTAACGGCGAGGGATCGCATCAATCACCGGATACGGGCCAGCAACGTCACACACAACCGATGGAACTGCTACCAAATTTATAATGAATGCTTTAAATAATGAAGTACGGAAGGTGCTTTAAGCAAGCAATGCTAGAGGAACTTGATCGCCAAATGCCAAAGTGAATTAACGAGCAGCGACACGGGTGGGCCTAAGGCATATAATGAAAGACAGAATAAAAGAATAAAGATAGTAGAACGAGAACCGGGCATACAGATTGTATTCATAAGCGGAAGCACGGTTACGATAAGCACGATGAGTTCCCTAACAAACATTTCCCATCCACCCTTTACAATGAATTTCAGATGGGCTTTTATAGCCCGAGTCCCACCCGTTACATTAATGGGCACAGAGTCCCAGTCAAACATGAGCTGACAGAAGCGGCGAAAGAGCTGCAAATGCTAACCTTTTGTCGGACCGGGTGTGCACCGCAGACATGGTCTTCCTGGAAGGCTGGACAGCTACGTGGCGGAGTCTTGGGTAAATCTTCAAGTCGGCGAGCTCGCTGGTAGGCTGGAGCGGTGAAACCTCGGATCAGCTTTGAATGAGGCTATTAACGCGAGCGGTGCGGGCAGTCCATGCTTATCCCTTTTGGTCGGCGGTCTTGGTTCAAATCCCGAAGCTGGACACTTGTCTGATGATGAGTTATGTTGTGTGACACATGCCTGCCTTAGAGGGCAGTCTATCCATCTTCACTTGGGATCGGAGCTCCTTGGGATGCGTGGGCAGAAAACAGTGCAGTTGGGAAGGCCTTCACGCCTTGGTCAAATTCCGGGTTTGTTCCCCTACTGTACACCTGTCAAGGGCACATTACGGCTCTGTTGAGAAGTCGAACTGTGCACAGGCGAACACTGGTGTCTGCCGCCATATGGACCTGCTCCGGCATTTTACCTTTTTTCTGCATTGACTCGTCGATCTGCCGGTGCAAGGTGCGCCCGAGAGGTGGGGCGAAGTACGAACTTCGCACCAAAAGCGGGCGAAGTGCGCACTCGCACCAAAACCGGGCGAAGTGCGAACTCGCACTCAAACCGGGCGAAGTGCGCACTCGCACCAAAAGCGGGCGAAGTGCGAACTTCGCACCAAAACTGGGCGAAGTGCGAACTTCGCACCAAGACTTAGCCAATTTCAGATAGACCTGCTGGAAAGCTGGAAAATCAACTGGGGAACTCCATGGAAAAAGGGGGGAGAGAAAGAGAATGGGAAAGAAAAGGAAAGGGAGAGAAGTGAGAAAAACGGAAGGAGGAAAAGAAGAGCAGCAATGTTACAAAACAACATTGAAGACATTGCACCCCGTGCAAAAATGTGACAACATTTCTGGCGGCTCGCGGGGTGTCGAGCTCGCCTCGGCGCAAAGAATCCATGCCTTCATCCTTTGGGTGCGGAGGAACTTGCCTCCCCGCCTTTTTCTGCTCTAATCGTTCTCCTTGCGGCAAGCCGTTCTTGATTCATCTTTGTCGGTCGCCTCATCGGTATCTCCTTCGAAAGGTCTCCATTTCCTGTACGCCTCGCACATGCGAGTGTACGCCTCTTGGGCTGAGCGCCGGGCTTCCGCTTCGAATGGCTTGCGGTCGGCTATGTCTTCTAATGCTCCGTGAAAGCGGCGACCGCGTGCGGGTCAATGGTGAGGTATCTTTTCTCTAACTCCTAAAAATAGGAGCGGATCCTGGAATATCTGGACACCATCTGAGTGACCTGACTGTCTTGAATTGGCTCAGTCCAGCTATAAATTTCAGCTGTATCTGCCTCAAAGGACTGCCAATTCTTCTTTACCCGATCTAGGGTAAGGAGCTCGCCATTCTCAACAAAACCTGGACACCCAAGTTCTGAAAGAGCGTGAAAGGGGGCCAGACAGATATCTTTTTCATGCCCGAATGCATCAAGCATTCGTCTGCCACTCTCACCTCTTCAACTTTTCTAAAATATTTGTGCAAGGTCACCCTTGCACCTGCCCATTCTGCAGCCGAATGAGGACACGGGGAAAAAAGGACGCCGTCGCGCTCGCGCTCCGAAGGTTTATCGCCGAGTCCGGCCATTGCTTTGCACGGCGCTCGGCCTCCTCTACCACGAGGCTTTCCCTCGGCGAGAATCCTGGATGCGAAGTCCGGGACTGCCATCGCCTTAAAGGTATGGGGCTTGCATTCCCTCGGCAAACCAGCCCTCATTTCCTTAACTTTTGTCTTTGAAAAGACAGCCGCTTGAGATGTTTTTTCTGCAAGCTGCGACTGTGCCTGCTTCAAAGACTCCTGGAGCTGAGAAATCTGCTCCGAGGTTGCTTTCTTTTCGGTTGCGGCTCTGTTCTTGAGAAGCGGCTAGTCGGGCTTTGAATTCATCTGTTTCTCGCCGCGCCGCTTCCAGCTGCTCAGTGGACCTAGATAGGTCCTCTTCAAGTTGCCTTACTTTGTCCTGCAACGCAAAAAGTTCTTCCTGCTCCTCCAGACTCTTGACAAAGAGATTGTCAGCTTTGCGCATGATCGTCTGAATCTCATAATGTTTATCAATGTCGTCAAAGCTTTTCTCCTTTGTCTGGAGCACGTAGTCCGCCTTAGTCATTTCTCGGAGAGGCTTCTTCACTATTGGGATTATTTTCTCCGTTGTAATCACTCTCCTTCCGAAATCATACTTTGCGCGTTTTGCCGGGCGGCTATCTCTTCATGTCTCCTCCGCTTCGGGTCTTGGCGGAAAGAGACGAGAATACTCTACGGCTCTCGTTGCCGGGGGCAAGTCATCCGAGTTCCGGAGGTCGTTCATAAAATCTGGTTCCCCGACCTAGGGATCCGCCGAGACGTCTCTCCTGCGGGGGATGGGATCGGGAGGAACCGGACGGACCTTGGAAGAATCGGTCGCTTGTGGGGGCGACCGGGAAACGGAAATGGGAGAGGCCGACACTCGTGAGGGTTTGAAGCGGGCGAGGCGAGAGGATGTGATGGTGAATGGACAGCCTCGGCACTAACCTCGGGCGAAGGGTTTGGAGTTGTGCTCGGAGAAAGAGAGACGTTAGGGTTCCGAGCAAACCGGTCGAAAGAATGGGGACCGCTAGAAGGACGCGGAGACGGGGGGGAGGATGTGGTCATGGCTCGCCCGATTGAGCGGGGGCCGAGTGGAAGTAGAACCGGGTGAGACTAGAGAGACGGGGACAGCAAACGTACTGCGGGCTCCGCCTGAGCCGATGTCGGGTGAATGTCTTCTCTTATTGTCTCGACGGCTGGCTTGGGACTGCCCAAAGGAACTGCCTCTGCGGCGGCAGGACGCGGCTGCGGCTCTGCGATTGGCTGCTGCACTATCAGGCTAGGTCGCCTGATTTTCTCAACTCTCCTCCGCTTCTTTTCTTCTGGAACAACTGTCGGATCAGGGGAAGGAGACGAAGCAGGTGCAGCAGGCGCTGATGCTCCCACGGTAAACTTGTACCGGGGTTTGACTTGCAGAAGGTCTGCCGCAACCGGTCTGCGTTACGGCGGTCTTGGTGCTTTTCTTGCACGAGGAAGTGCCTCGGGCGCCGCCTCGGCTAACTTTTTCGCCTTTTCGGGAGCCGCCTTAGGAGCCACGAACCGCATTGGATCGGCTCGGGTACTTGTCGGGCCGGCGGCGGCGATTGCCGAAGTGTACAACTGTTTGGGAGGAGACCCACTTTTATAATCCTCAAAGGGGCCTCGGGGAACGTAACCTTGATATGCGAACGGCCGCCAGCTGTCATGATGCTTGTCATAGAGAACCGAGAAGTCGTCATCTACGGCCAGGTTTCTCCGTGTGGATTTATCGTCTTTGCGTGCGGCATCTCATTTTCCAAGCATTCAATAATCTTTTCTTTAGACCAGTTAAGGCCTGCAATCTTGGACAGAAATTTTTTGAACCCTGGAGATGAGAAGTGATGGTCCCGGTTTCTCTTGGGGTCATATGTCACCTCCTCGCAGTAGAAATCCTGCCAAGGGGGAGAAGCTTCCATTAATTCAATCTCCCAGTCAAGGTCCACATGGACCACGTCGCATCTATCTTCGGTTATGTCCCGGGGCACAGATGTGCAAACTTTCCCCTTATCCCATGAGGGTCATACTTCCAGCGCTGCGGCACAAAACCAGAGCCAATCCGGGACAGCGCTTGCTCTAGGTAGACATGTCCTACCTCGATAATCTCAACATTGGCCCGGAAAGAGGATATTGAAAAATCTGTCCTCTTTTCTTCCCTAGGCCAAACTCTTCTTCCACATAGTCCATCTGTCGGGCAACTTCCATCCCGAACAGATGCTCTGAGCACCAATAGGGCAGCAAATAGGGTTTGCCCTTGAATCCGTAGATTCTGATCACAATCCCTGCGTCGATCGAAACGTCCCCGAGCTTCGATTTATCAAAGCACTCGTCATTTCTCTCGGGGGACGGGGGATTTCACTTTCGGTGAAGACTGACATGACGAATCCCGGAAAGTTGAAGTTGAACTTGTAGTAGGACCCTTTCCTGTATAAGTCATCCGTCCGATTATAGACGGGTCGGGGTTCTCCCTTCTCGTTAACCTTCTTCGAGTTCGGGATCGGCATTTGGGGGTGCGAGATGGTACAAACAAAGCCGGACCGGAACGGAACCGAAACGAAAATTGGTTGATCGGCGCTTCGGATCTTCGAGATCGGAATGAATGGCGTAAGCCGACCGATCTGCCCGATCGAAAGAGATGGGGCGTTTTCCGCTCTGCTGCGCCGCTGGTTCGTAAGATTCTCCACACGGGAGGCATGCTCGGCGCCGGACTGGTACGGGTGTACCGACTCATCGGAGTCGCAGCCGAGGATCCATGCGAAGATGGTATATAGATACTTGCTCGGAAATTTTACCAAAGGCATGGGGCCGGTCGGCCATTGTCCGAGCTGGAAGCGGGCGCTCGGCTCCGAATTGAGGAAATCCCTCATTCGCTTGGTGTGCGTGAAACGTCCCGCTTGTTCGCCCAAATTGATTTTTTCCGAGGATGGTGCCGGAGTCGTACTCCGACCCCGGGGCGAAAGCCGGTTGCATGAGTCTCCTGCGCAGATACGAACAAGGGTTTGCCGCTGGAGCTGCAGATTTGCCGGGAAGGCTGGTTTATAGTGTCCGACAATTAAGTCTATCGACTCCGGGCATTGGTGGACGGGAGGGCACATGAATCGAAGAGGTTTGATTTGTACGCCGCTCCAAAATGATGGGAGGGCGAAACCTTGTCGACTCGACTCTCCACATTCGCTCTCGGCTGAGTTAGGCTCATGGAAAACGAGCCGTCCACATATCCTGCCGCGGTAATTCACCGGAGGTGGTGGGGATTGCCCACGCTTTACCTTCTTCGTCCGGGCCTTTGACTTTTCTCTGCGGCGGAGGATCGCCTTTGAAAACTCCCCGGCCGCGGCAAATCGCTCGGTTCGTTGCTTCACGGAGCTGCGCCGACACGGGCATTTTCCCTTGTCCATCTCTCCGAGTCGGCAATAATGACGAGTTCGAGTCATCTCGCAACAAATTTCGCTATCGGAGGAATAATTAGCACTTGTCCGAGGAATAATCTCTGCAATCTGGAATGTTGGCATGATTCGACCCCCCTTTTCTAGATAAAAACAGCGCCATTAATGCAACGCAGGAGGGGTAGGTCGACTGAGTTAAAACCCTTGGTGGCCGCGCGAGAGAACGTTTAGGAAAAGACGCGCCCGGCAGCCGTGCCTTGCTTTTTTAGTTGCGTTTTCGCTTGAAAAACGCGCAATCATTAACTCGGCGTTGGGGACTGCACCATGGCTGACGTTGCTGCCACCACTTGGGCACGCTGATCAAGACAAAACCTTCGGTGCGGAAACCCACATTAAAACAAGTGCAAACGCGCCTTGGGCCCAGCTTGGGGTTTTTGAATTTTTTTATTATTCTTTAAACCGCGTCCCAATATTGGCCCGGAAAACTAGGCGCAGCCGGACTTCGCCCGAAGTTGGGCACGGCCCGACCTCGCCGGCGAAGTCGGACTTCGCCCGAATTTCGGGCGAAGTACGAACTTCGCACCAAAACTGGGCGAAGTACGAACTTCGCGCGAAGCGCGTGCTTGAACTGTTCTACCTCTGTTTTTAGCTGCGCCCAAGGTTTGGGCGCGATCTGGGTCTTTGCCGCCTTTGATCTTTAGATGGACTTCGCACGGGCGCTGCCGCTTTGTTCGGACTTCGGCCGAAACTTGATGCGAAGTGCGAACTTCGCGAAGTTTGCACTTCGCCCAAGCGTTGAGCGCAGCACGCACTTCGCACGGGCGCTGGACGAAGTCGGACTTCGGTGCGAAGTTCGTACTTCGCACAAACTTTGCGCGTAGTGCGTACTTCGCACGAAGGGTTGCGCAGTGCGGACTTTAGTCTGCTTCAGCTTTTCTCGGACAAACTTCGCAATTCGGCTGGACCGAAGTCAGACTTCGCGGACTTTAGTCTGCTTCAGCTTTTCTCGGACAAACTTCGCAATTCGGCTGGGCCGAAGTCAGGCTTCGCTGCGAAGTCTGACTTCGGTCAACACTTAGTCGATTTCTGCTCTTTTTTCTCCTTTCTTTTTCTGCATAGCCGAACTTCGCCCCTCTGCGAGGCAACGACGGACTTCGTTGCGAAGTCCGTCTTTCTCTCCCATGCCGCATTTAAGCTCAAAGAAGGAAAAATAAACCGAATGCTAAAGCTGGAAACTATACATGCGGGGAAAAATAAAAACACAAGGCAAAATTTTTACGGGGAAGGGCCACTCGGGCGCCTTCAACAGAGATAAAGCTTCAAGTGGAACCCGTTGACGGGGGATGGGGAGGAGCCGACCCTCCATATCCGAAAGTATGTAGGCATTGAACCGATTCACCGGGCAATCCGATAAGGGCCCTCCCGGGGAGCATCAAATTTTCCATGATTACCCGGTTTTGCCTTGTATGAGTCCCACTTCAGCACCAGGTCCCCGACTTCGAAAACTCGGGCAGTGGTGCCTTTGGCAAACCAGCCTTTAGTGGCTGCAATGTGATCGGCGAAGGCCTGGTATGCACTTTCTCTGTCTTCTTCCAACTGCAGGAGTTGGCACAACCTGTCGTCTACCGGGTCTCCGCTGCTCCTGTCTTCGTCAATCATCCACAGGGCGGGGATTTCAATGTGTGATGGCATAACAGCTTGCTTGCCATAGACGAGCGCAAGGGGGACGTCTTGAGGGATTTCTTGAACGCAACTCCGTCCGCCCATAGCGCCCGGTTCGGGAGCAAGTGCCAAGTCCGCTTATTTTTTTCAATGGTCCTCCGGAGAATTTTCAGGAGGTTCTTGTTAGTAGACTCGGCAAGGCCATTCCCCTGCGGGTAGTAATTAGAAGACATCTTGTGATAGATGCCAAGGCCGCTGGTGTACTCCGTGAGTACGGCGCCTACAAATCCCGGACCGTTTTCTGTCACAATCGACTCGGAACCCCGAGCGGGTAATCGGGCTCTCAATGAACTCCGATGACCGTTTCTTGGTCGGCGTTCTTGGTCGGGATCGCCTCCGTCCACCGTGTGAAATAGTCGGTAGCTGTGAGAATAAACTTGTGGCCGGCGGAGGAGTTAGGAGAAATCACCCCAATGAAGTCCGGACCCCATTGCTTGGAACGGAGCTTCGGCTTGAATCGATTGAAGGGGCGGGGGTGCTTTTCTCGTTTCGGCCAACATACCTGCGGCATTGATCACACTTGGCACGAGACCGCATACGCGTGCTCGAGACGAGTGGGCCAATAGTATCCAGCCCTTATTATTTTTAAGGTCGTTGGCCTTGAAGAATGGTGACCCCCAGGCATCTCGGAATGAAAATCTCCGAGGATCCTAGGCTGGTCAGATTTTATGACGCACCGCGACAGGATGCCGTCAATGTTTTTGAAGTAAAGCCCCTCGGGGCGAAGAGTGTACCTTAATGCACCTAACCGAAATCTCCTTCGTTGTGAGGCGTTCGGTGATCGGGACATCTTCCGGTGCGAAGTATCTCACCAGTTCATTTGTCCAATCACTCCCCTTCGATAAGGAGTTGGCTAGGTAGACGCGTGTCGCTGTGTCCTCCCACTTACAGGCGGAGATGCCGGCTACAGCGCTTCGGGCCAATTCCTGACACAAGGCTCGGCCTCTGATAAGCTTGGTGGGCCGTACTTCGATGTCAAACTCCAGGATCTTGGCAATCCATCCCGCTCTCTTGTGACCCGGCTCCCCTTGCAAGATGAAACTGCGAACATCGGGGTGAATCACAAAGACAGTGGTCTTACTTTGGGAGACAAAGTGCCTGAGCTTTCGAAGGGACTTCATGACCGCATGGACCCGCCGCTCTATAAAATTGTACTTCTCTTCGTGTGGCAGAATCACTTGGCTTAGGAACGCAATGGGGCGCTCCTCACCGTCGTCTCCCTTCTGAGTCAGGACTGCAGCGTAACTTTCGGGTTCTCCCACTGCATACAGGATGAAGTCCTTGGAGTAGTCCGGGTTTGTCAACACCGGAGCTTGCGCAATTCGAGCCTTGATTTCCTCGAAAGCTTGCTCTCTCTCATCAATCCATTCGTAAGGTGTATCTTTCTTCAACAGTTCGGCCATAGGCTTGATCACTGTGCGAAGTCCGGAATGAACTTCCGCACGAAGTTAATCCGACCGAAGAAGGACTGCGGACCTTTTTTATCGGTGGGGGCGGCAAGCGAACGAGGGTTTGTGCTCTCGTCGGGGTCAATGGCGAGGCCTTCCTCGGAGATGACATGTCCCAAGCGACTTTCCTTCCTTTACCACGAAGACGGACTTCTTCGGGTTTATAGAGATGCCGAATTCTCGACAACTTTCAAATATCTGCCGCGGGTGCGAAACATGATCTTCTCGTCGGTGAGAGAAACAGTCATGTCATCAAGATAGATGACAATAATCTTGTTGAGCAGCTCTCGGAAGGCCGGGTCCATGGCCCTTTGGAACGTGGCACCAGCATTGGATAAGCCAAACGGCATGCGCTGATAGGCGAACGTCCCCCACTTCGTGGTAAACGCCGTCTTATGCTGGTCTTCGTCTTTAACCCAAATCTGGTTGTAGCCGGAAAATCCATCTAAAAGTGAAAATCTCTGGGCTCCAGCAACGATATGCAAAATTTGGTCGATTTGGGGAAGCGGATAGTGGTCCCGGAGGGAAGCCTGATTTAGGTTTCGAAGGTCGACACAGAGACGTATGTCGCCATTCTTTTCCTCACGGGCACCGGATTCGAGACCCAGGATGAATGTTTGATGGGGTAGATGATCTTGGCCTCCAGCATCTTCAAGAGCTCGGTCTTCATCATGGCCTCAATCTTTGGATTTACGGCCCTTTGCTTTTGTCGGAACGGCTTGGCGCCATCCTCTAGCTCGATGGTATGCTGGATGACAGATCTGTCATACCCCCTCAAATCCTCGTAGCACCAGGCCACGATGTCGGGGAACTCCTGGCACAGTGATCTAATCTGCACCAGCTCCTCCGAGCGTGCGATCTGTTCCGACCTTGATGGTTTTATCAGGTTCGAGCTCCGGGTCAGCATCTCGCCTCGGGTCTACTTTGATCTCGTGGGATATTGCTCTGTCATTCCGATCAAAGAGACTTTCTAATGTAATCGATCCTTTTGGGACGTGATTATTCCGTAATCTGTATCAACCCCTCATATTGCTCGTCATCGGGGTCTCTACCTTCGATTACACACACTTCGTTAACCGGGAATGTGACGATCTCCTCGTCACGGCTGAATACTGCCGCGAAGGTATCCCTATCGAGCACGAAGGCCACGTAAATGGTGCGGACCGGCTTCGGTTTACGGACGACGTCTTCGCCGGAACATACCTGGCTCCAACAGACGCCAGAATATCCGCGTGCTTGTTTCTCTCACGCGATATTGCCTTAACGTTCAATGAGTCAAACGATTCCATCAGGTCCCAGACCCGATTGCGGTACGCTCTAAGATAGTGATGCTTAGACGCGCATTTATTCGTAACTTGATGACACACTAACTCAGAATCTCCGAAAATTTGGAGATGCTTGATTCCGAGCCTTTCCGCCTTTCGCGGACCCAAGCACGGGGCTTCGTATTCCGCCGGATTGTTAGTACGGCTCCGGGCCGGCTGTAGGCATAGTCCCTCCGGACTCCGGTTGGAGAAACCGGGAGGACCCCTGCACCGGCGCCATTCTTGCAACGGGCGCCGTCAAAGAAAAGCTTCCACGGCTCTTCGGGTGCAGGTCCTACCTCCTTCGCAATGGACACGTCAAGCTCCTCGGGCTGCTTAATGGAATAACAACCCTGCTCTGTCCCGATTACGACATTAAAATCCTGCAACGAGAACTCGTCTTCTAGCTGTAGCACTTCGAGAGCTTGCTCGGTCAGTTCTCATTGTCACCGGTTCTTCGACAAGCTGGACCATGCGGTCCATCTCTCCGCAGGGTATCTTGTCTACTAGAAAAGGGGAAGGCTTCTCATTGAAAATTTTCGGTCTCCTTCCTTTGAAGGGCACTTCCATGTGCGAGTAGTCTAGAGACAGTACCCGCCCAACTTCGCAGGTGAACTCCCGAGAGAGACACATGCCGAAGTAAGGCTCCGGGTCAACAATCACGACCTCTTGGATGACCACAATGTCGAGAGCTTTGTGCAGCCGGATAGGGATGTCCTTTATGACACCAACTGTCTTGACGGGGTGCCGTCTAATTGCGACACACCTTGGCTGCTCCGCGTGTATTCCATCCCGATCTCATCGCGGACGGCCTTCGGCATCACGGTCGAGGAAGCACCGGAATCCACCATGCGAGTTGTGAACTATGTGCCCTTGCATCCGCAAAGACGGATAAAAGGGTGGCGGTCTGTTCTTCCCGGTGGTGGAGACTGTCAAAGGTTGAACCGGGACAGCGAGTCGCATCCGCTGCCGTTCTTCATGTTTTTTAGTGATTCTTGCGACGGATCTACCCGGCTCGGAGACGAGAAGGGCATCGTACATGCGATTCCGGCGAGAGTCTTCTTTAACTCGTCTACAATGCTGTAGCCCGAGCTACTAGCTCCTTCTGCTGGTTTAGCCGGTTCATACTTGGTCCGATACTGTTGGGTGGCCTCAACTCGCTGTCTCTTGGTCAGAGACGGGTACTTCGACTTCTCCCTGGGCTTGTTCTTTGGTTTCGGCTGGGGGCTGAAGTACAGGGAGCTTAGCGGGAGTTGGGGCCTTTCTTTGGAGGCTTAGCTGGAACAGCGAGCGGTCTTTGCTGGAGAAGGTTTAGCGGGAGCTTTATCTTTGGATGCCTTCTCCTGGGCTGTGTAAGGCCACAGCCGCTTGTACGGTGGCAGCCCATTGGGCTGCGGTCTTTCTCTTCTCGTGTATACCTGCAAAGGTTTAGCCGTGTCCGCAGCTTTCTTTTCTTCCTTGGCGGGCGTCACTGGGTTCTCTTCTGGCAGGGCAAAATTGGCCTCACCGTCCAAGATCATGTACGGCTCATCATCTTCTATAGTGCTGCCGGCCAAGGTCTGGATGTAGTCTCTGGTGCAAAGTGCAATCTTCCTCCGAATGCGGGTCATTGCAAGTAGTGCACCAGTTGACCTGGTCAGGAGGACCAGGTGGGTCATCTATAGCAGCATTTCTCGGAGGCGGACGCCTCTGCGGTTGGTTTTCTGGGGCTTTATCTTTTGTCAGCGCCGGTGGCGCATACGGCCTTCTAGGAGCAAAGTCCATCTGGGCCTGCTTCTTTTTCATAGCTGTCATGTCATTGGACATGGCATGATATCCGGAGGCCAAAGCCCGCACTTCTTGTAGAATCGTGTTCTGGATGCTGCTGTCGGGAGGCGGCAACTGTGCCGGTGGAGGCAAAGTGGCCAATGGAGGAGGGTTAGAATAAGACGCATACTGCGGGGGAGCAAGAAGCGCTGGAAAATGCGGAGCAGGAGGAGGCGGATGAGGGTAATGCAACTGAGGCGGGCCGTATTGAGTTACGACCGGCGCCGGATTCCACTGCGGCTGGGGCTGCTGCCCTGAAGTAGACGGCACACCACCAGAAGCAGAAGGATACTGCGATCTTGGAAAGTCGGGATGAATCGGCTCCTGCACTCTGGACGGAAGCCTGCCGATGGAGATAATGTCAGCTTCAACTGTCTGGGCAGCTCGTACGGTCGCGGGGAACTCGTCAATTCGGGCGATCTTCGGCGACGGGCATATGTCCGAGTTGAAAGACCTCGGATAGTAGTGAGCGACCATGCCGGTCGAAGGCCGAAGTTCGCGAGGTACCCGTTTCTAGGATCTCGCAAACCTAATGTTAAAATCGGACACCTCCTCTTGAGGATGTCTCCGGATTGCTTGGAACTGATGCAGTAGAGAGGTAGGATCAGCAGACTCGTTGCATCCTTTTACGAGCCTCCTGGCAAGCTGGGGCCACCCGGTGATGGATCCCTCTGGCGACGATCTCCACCAGTAGAGAAGCTTTCCCCTCAGGGAAAGGGCCAGCAGACGGGTCTTCACACTTTCATCGGTGATGGTATGCAGTGCGGCCGAGGCAAGGATGTCCTGGATGTGCTCGTATGCCGTCTTACCGTAGCCGTCGTATGTGGGAATAGACTTTAAAGCAGCAGGGGGCACAGCTTGCTGACCGATCAGGGCCAAAGGCCCTGTAGAGTCCACCGCCGGGAAGAGATCATCGTCATTCGGCTGTTGATCAGCCATTTCTTCTTCTTCTCCGCCGTCGGTTGTGTACTCGGTATCGGTACTTTCCGAGGATACAGGATTTTCCTCTTCCTCGGCCTCTTCTACTTCGTACTCGGCTCTTCCGACCTCAGCTTCGGCCTCTTCTTGGATCTCAGCCTCGGCTTCGTCGAAATGAGCTCGCGGATCAGCCGCCTGGGTATCTCGCCTCGAGCGTGGATGTCTAGTTCGTAGAACTCAGGCGGGCTTCTCGGATTTCTTGTTCGCCACCTTCTCGTGTGCATGAAGGTGACCGGACCGGTCTTCTAGACTCAGAGGATTTGTTCGTGCAGAGTCGCCAGGTGTTCAGATTTGGAACAGCAATGAAGCGAACACCGGTGCTTCGATTCTGTCGGGGGTGAGAAACTTCCTTGTCTCACCAAGAGCTCAGGAACTGTCAGCGCCAGGTGGAGACTGATCAGAAAATCTCTCGTCAGATGTGGGTCCGCGCTAGGTGGAAACTGGATGGGTACTCTTTCTTTAAATCGTGGGACAAGCGTCCCACCGGGCGTGCCAGAGAAACTGTTGCGCTAGGTGGAAACTGGATGGGTACTCTTTCTTTAAATCGTGGGACAAGCGTCCCACCGGGCGTGCCAGAAACTGTTGGTTACGAATCTGCCATGAGGAAAGGATTTTTGGTTAATGTGCCCAGATTCGCCCACCAGCATGAAAGGCCGGAAGGAAGAGATGCCTTCCGAGCCAATCTCCGGAGAAGGCCGGCTCCTTTTAGGGGCTTGATTTAAGCTAAAGGGAACAGGAAAGAAATAAAGGAACGGAAAGAGACAAATGTACAAAAAGAGATACAAATATGTCCAAAGGTTGGTGGGGGGGAACTAACAGTACGGGAACACACCAATCACCGCTACTTACTGCATACAAACACAGAGCATGACAAGGAACTGCAAAACCTAGGCGTACTTCCGATACACCAGCAAGCCGTATGCACGACTTCAATAGCTCCCTAGCAAACATTCCCTACAAGGAACTAACGAGCGGGGGATCGTATCAATCACCGGATACGTACAACGACGGGGGTAGAAAGTAAACCTAGAGATGTCGAGCCGGTATATGTGTTAGGTAGAGAGTTTAACCGCACGGCTTCAATGGCTCCCTAGCAAACATTCCCTACAAGGAACTAACAGCGAGGGGATCGCATCAATCACCGGATACGGGCCGACAACGTCACACACAAGCCGATGGAACTGCTACCAAATTTATAATGAATGCTTTAAATAATGAAGTACAAAAGGTGCTTTAAGCAAGCAATGCTAGAGGAACCCGATCGCCAAATGCCAAAGTGAATTAACGAGCAACGACACAGGTGGGCCTAAGGCATATAATGAAAGACAGAATAAAAGAATAAAGATAGTAGAACGAGAACCAGGCATACAAATTGTATTCATAAGCGAAGCACGGTTACGATGAAGCACGGTAGTTCCCTAACAAACATTCCCCATCCACCCTTTACAATGAATTTCGGATGGGCTTTTATAGCCCGAGTCCCACCCGTTACATTAATGGGCACAGAGTCCCGATCAAACATGAGGTGACGAAGCGGCGAAAGAGCTGCAAATGCTGACCTTTTGTCGGATCGGGCTGTACCAGCGAGCATGGTCTTCTCGGAAGGTCGGACAGCTACGTGGCGGAGTCTTCGGGTAAATCTTCAAGTCGGCGAGGCTCGGCGGTAGGCTGGAGCGAGTGAAACCTCGGATCAGCTTTGAATGAGGCTATTAACGCGAGCGGTGCGAGCGGTCCATGCTTATCCCTTTTGGTCGGCAGTCTTGGTTCAAATCCCGAAGCTGGACACTTGTCTGATGATGGGTTATGTTGTGTGACACATGCCTGCCTTAGAGGGCAATCTATCCATCTTCACTTGGGATCGGAGCTCCTTGGGATGCGTGGGCAGAAAACAGTGCAGTTGGGAAGGCCTTCACGCCTTGGTCAAATTCCGGGTTTGTTCCCCTATCGTACACTGTCAAGGGCACATTACGGCTCCGTTGAGAAGTCGAAGCGTGCACGAGCGAACACCGGTGTCGCACGCCATATGGACTCGCTCCGGCATTTTACCTTTTTTCTGCATTGACTCGTCGATCTGCACGGTGCAAGGTGCGCCCGAGAGGTGGGGGCGAAGTACGAACTCGCACAAAAGCGGGCGAAGTGCGCACTCGCACCAAAATCGGGCGAAGTGCGAACTTCGCACCAAAGCGGGCGAAGTGCGCACTCGCACCAAAACTGGGCGAAGTGCGAACTTCGCACCAAGACTTAGCCAATTTCAGATAGACCTGCTGGAAAGCTGGAAAATCAACTGGGGAACTCCATGGAAAAAGGGGGGAGAGAAAGAGAATGGGAAAGAAAAGGAAAGGGAGAGAAGTGAGAAAAACGGAAGGAGGAAAAGAAGAGCAGCACTGTTACAAAACAACATTGAAGACATTGCACCCCGTGCAAAAATGTGACAACAGTTACAAAGTGCATAATATTATAATATGGCACTAATATATATTATTATAATTTTATGTGTGACCCATACCATAATACAATATTATATTATATCCCCACATTCATATACTTAGGTGCCTAACATTATCACAGTTGTAGACTTATATTGTACATTTCTAGTTCTTTAATTACTTTGTGCGATGTCTTTTGCGTATTTATGGATTGTTCGTTTTGATGTTGCATTGCTTTGTGTATTTTTTTTGTACCTTCCCTTTGCATGGAATACCAGACCATTGTGCTACACTCATTGACCAACTGGATTCAAAAGTTGGTATATTTAGGATGCCCCTTCTTGAATGTAAAAAGGTCCTCATCCAAATTGTGATCAACCTTCTCCGTTTGCAACCACTACACTCCAACAAGGCTTTGTAGGTTGTCTTTTGTAAGGTGACCACTACAAAGTCAAGGACAAAGGTTTTTTCAGCAATAGATTGGTGGCCAATAAGTCTTAATCTTTATCCCGTATCGGTTGACTCTTAGAAGTCAAAAATTGGGCGGCCACAAGATTGGCGTGCTTAGCTCTTGCCAAGTCTTCTTTAGAAGCATGTTTACACTTGATTCCTCATCAACTATGATGTGTGTCAACATGGTCGGATTGACGAACAGGTCCCTTAATATACCCTTTTCCTTCAGTGATGATATTATACGATTGTTCTTGTCACAGACTGACACACACACATCTTGTCACTTGTGGCATGCAAGTGTGGAATTGCCTCAGGAAGATTGCAACCTTTACCAATAGACTTAAAGACAGGAGTTGAGTAACTATACTCTGCAACATCAATGACTCATCATAGGTGGGTGCGTTGTTGGTATTCCCTTACATCATGTTAATTTGCCATCTCCTCATCATTTATATAGGCCTCCTACCATTGCTTTCTCTAGACATTTTGGTTGTCCCTTCCTTTCTAAGGGCAACTTGTTTTTCTATGGTTGCCATGGCCGCACCATCAGCATATCAGTAGTGACTTTGTGTTGGTGGCATTGGTACAATCATGTGCAAAATGTCTCTGTTCAGGAGATTTGCAACACTGAACATTTAGCTTCTTGATTGTGTCATATTGTATGTGATGAGTTTGGTTCATGCTCTTACTACCTTGATTTCTATTCTCCTTCCCTTGGCAGTTGTTTCAATAATTGCCAATCATAACAACACCTTTGGAGGTGTTGGGCTTCTCGTTGTCCTCCTTTTGAAGTACTAACATTTGGTGCTCCTTACTTTTCATGTTAATGGGCTTTGATAGTGAGTGTTCCTACACCTCATAGATGTTACAATAGGTACATTTTGGTGTTGGAGTCAACATGTTCTTCCGTCCGACACTCAGTGCACTATATATCTTTCTTTTCCATTTGGTGCCTTCACATTTTCTAATATTTTGCATCATATCTTTCATGAGCACTTCCATTGTTGCTCCTCCCTCATGTTTGTAACTATTAGAGTCAATTGTCGGTCGACTCCGACTTCCACAATCCATGGTCTTCATCTCACTTTCCAAGTTGGGAGCTCTATCCATTGCTTCTTGATAGGAAATAAGTGGAATCATTTTCATCTTCTTCAAAACCTTGAAAAGTTCTTTCATGAACCACCTCTCTTCAATCCATTTGTTGGTTGGTTCTCCATCTTGACAAGCAATTCCTTTAGATGACAATTATAAGACTTTATGTTCTCATCAATCTTTTGTATTGTGTAGTACAACTTCAAATGATATCGTTGTCATTGTGTAGGAGAGGAAACTTTGTAAAAGGCTTTGTGTAACTTATTCCAGGTGGTGTATGGTCTCTACCACTACACCAATCTATGGCTGCTCATTTAAGTGTCACAAGAAACTTCTACATCCACTTTTCCACATTGCTCACCATTTGGTCATGGACTTCCCAATATGATAGACAAGGTTTTCTTTATTGTCTCCAAAATTTTTGGAAACTTCTACTTGCCTTTGGAAGCAACCATTGTCCATTGTAATGTGTTTGTTCTTACCTAGTTTCTCTGTTTTTGGAATGTGTTTGTTCATAGCTAGTTTCCCTGTTTTCAGGTCAAGGTAACCAGTGTTTGGCCACTTTTCTTGAGGTGAACCTGACTCGTCACATTCACTAATGCTGACAATTTTTTGCTATCCACTCTTCGAACATTGGCACTAAGACGTCTTAAAAATTTCCGTGCTTAATCTTTGTGAGTTTCATTGCGTATAGACTCTCATCGGCTTTAGTAGACTATATAACTCTACCCACTTCCAAATCACTCCTCCACAATTTCTTCTATGATAAACTTCTATCACATGCACCATTGCACACACCCTCCAATACTTGTGTTTGTTTTGCAATCTCCATTGTAATCACTCACCAATTACCCTCTTCTTATCTTGTCAACTGAATCGTCCCACACTTGTGTCTACGTTGGAATCTCCTCTGCAATCAATCACAAATTGCCGTCTTCGTCTCTTGCAACCTTGTCACATATTGCTTCGTCATAGACACCTTCATCGCATATGCCATCGTCATGAACCTTATTAGCAATATCTCCAACTAATCCTAATGCACTTCATTCCTCATTCCATGAACTTTGATCTGAAGACTTCTCTCTTCACAAGAGGAAGAGGGCCACATACACTGGATCTTTTGTGACAAGATCCCGTCTGTCAACTAGACAGTTGTAATGGTATCGTGACTTATCTCCTTGTGTCTTTGTTAGAATGGGTAGAGATGTTTTTACGCCCTCTCTTCCCACATGAGGAGGGGGTTCTTTAGAAGGTTCATCTTCTCACTTTCCTTTTTCTACGGAGGGGTTGTCATGGCTCACTCGGACTTCGTCACACTTCTCCATGCACGTGTTGATCAACCACAACTCAACAAATTGAACCGATCATAATGGCAACATCGCCAAATGTAGTACAAGTTTTACATACTCCAAGAAACACAAAAAGAACAATAACAATGACATATGCAGGATTAAAAAATATACAGCAAAAAATGAAACTTAGATTAACGACTAAATTATGTCACAAATCTCAAAGAAAAGTACATTGACTATGCAATCTTGTACTTATGACAAGCTTAAAAGAAGAGATTATCAGGAAGCACAATCATCCAAATGCCTAACCGCCTAATACTCATACATAAAATTTTAAAGTACGTCATAAACTATATATGACATACATTATTTAAAACACTGAGGATGTCACGTACCACGTCACAACCCATGACACATATACAATTACAACAAGCTATATACAAAAGAAATGCTTGGACAACTCATTGCTATGGATACACTTGAAATGACACCATGTCATCAATTTTCCAACCTACAGGCAGAAGGTCCTTCAGCTAAATGTCAAAAGTGTTTTCCTCAATTGAAGAAAGTTTACAACATAGTCACTCGGAGACAGATAGTAGTACAGCTATAGGAGATGGAGATAGGGACACAAACATCAACTTTTAGATAATGGGTATGTAGATACTTGGAATCGCAAAAAGTAATAAAGAAAGAAATATACACTATTTAAATTTTTAAAACTAAACACAAACTTAATAAAGAAAACAATAAATTAAATTTAAAAATAATTAAAGATACAAAATGCATAAAAATTTAAGTAATTTAAATGAGTAGAAAGTAAACTCATAATTTAAAGTCCTCAAAATAGGTAAAAAAGTCCCATAAACCTATTGACCTCTTAATAAATAACCAAAATAATCATCAAGTTTGTGTTTGGTATAATACTCAATTCTTAAGTTTAGGGCCTCTTGGAGAGTCATACAAAAGGCTTTCTTGAGCTACTACATCCTCGTTAGGGCCCCTGAGAGATCCATTTAATGTTTTGACATTGTTTAGGACTGCTTGTAAAAACCATCATAGTTTTTTTTGAAGAAAAGGAAACGTCATATGCTGAACGCTATTGATTTTATCTAGTTATTTCAAAAGTGTGATCCATTAAGTTGGCATTGTAGAGTTTCGAATGGACAAGGTATGCAGTTTTTTGAAGTGGAGATGGTGGGAGACATCCAAAATCTTGGAAGGCATCTCTAAGTATCCGGAGAAGTCTCTAAGACGAGTACCAGTACCTAATACAAGTACTAGGTAGGGAGATATGAGTCTCCAGGTGACTGGTTTACAAAGATCAATAAACTAATTATGATCAAAAAAGAAAGGCAATTTGATTTGTTGCTTGAAAACGGCATTGTGTGGGTTAAAACAAGCTTCTGACGCCCAGTCTGCCAAGATTTTAAAGGTCCTCATCAAATTTCAACATGTAAAACAAGTTCTGAAAGGGCAAGACACTGACAACAGTTGCTTTTTATATTGATGATTTGATTACTACTGTAAGTTATGATGGGATAATCTAAGATCTGGAAATGATTGAAGAAAATTTGAATACATTAAAGCTCAGACTACTCCAGTATTCCCTTGGAGTAGAAATTTTGCAGAAATCCAGCAAATTTGAAAATACTCAATCTCTTAGGCCAAGTACATATGGGGAATCCTAAATAAGTTCAAACTGCAAAGTTGTAAGTTCACAACTACCCTAATGGAAAGAGGCAGAAAATTGTCTTCTAATGGAGGAAAACCTGTGAATGACTCGATATACTAGCAGCTAGTTGAAAGCATAGTTTATTTGATTAGACCTAGACTGTACATATACCATGCCGTTCAGATTTATGAATAATCCAATATAGCTTCATTGGAAAGCTACAGCAAGTGTTAGAGATATTTGCAAAAAAGCATTGCAGTTTGATTTGAAGTTTGTCCACAATGATGTCTTTAGATTTCAAGGGTTTTCAAATTAAAAAACAGCAAGGTGCAGTGATAGCAAAAAAAAAAAGCATTTCTGTATGTTGCTCCAATCTTAGTTTAGCAGTTGCGACATGTTGCAACAAGAAGCAACCTAACGTTGCTCTTTGACCAACTATGCAGAGTACAATGAGGTAGTTAGGTCATCTGGTTGAGACAGTTTCTCAAACATCTTGGACTTTAGCAGTCAAAATTGACAAAGATTTACTGTGACAATCACTGACCTGCAGATTGCCAAGACTCTTTGCATTTCTTGATTGTACTTAAGATGTTAGTGATAAGAAAGGTTATCCTCATTGTCACCAAGGCTCAAAGATGCATAAACCATGTCCACAATGTGCCAAGAATGTATGGTTATAAATTGTAGATTTTCATTTTTAAAAGAACAATCTCCATAATCTGTCTATTGCTGCTGAACAGAAATCATTTAAAGTTTCTTTCCGATTTTAAAAGGTTTTTAGAAGGCTGTGGGTGGGGCCCATGCACAAGGTTAGGGCAAACAAAAGGTAAGTGTCCTCTTAATGATATTTTTAGGGTACTTGCAGGTTTCACTTGGAGACATATAAAGATGATTGGCGACAGCCATGTTTGGGTTTAGATGCCTCCCAAAGGTGAGGAGCCTCATCTCCTGATTAACTGGTTAAGATAAATAATTACTTGGTTGGATGGGGGCATTTTTTTCCCTTGGAAAAAAAGTCTAAGTAAATATGAAATTACATTCTACAGATGCCTCTCCAGCATTTCTTCAAAACTTCAATAGTGACCTAAAAATCAGGTCGCTTATACATCATAGCTAGCTATCTCCAACAGACTAAGTTCTATCCTTAGGCACCTTCCCATATTGTCAACTGATATCCTTTAAAACACTGACTTCTGAGTTTTTAAAAAGTTGCTTTAACTGTCCTTGTTAAGAAATCTGCAAACATGCCAAACTAGAAACTAATATTTCATTATTAGCATCATAGTTATTTAATATGTAGTATGGAATTTGGATCTACATGTTTTGGCTGGAGTGGATTAATCCCCCCAGGTAGAAATACGAACCAGCTGTTGTGAATAGCCCTCTCTGAATTCCTGTACTAAGCACGTACCTGGTTCAATCAGTAGCCCCTCCTTTGAGAGTTCATCTGTTTCCCTATTCAGTTCTCAATATGCCTGAATGTAAAATCTTCACTTCAGTCCACAGTTTCTTTTATTTGAGATAATATGGGTTGTAGGGCCATGTTTTCCATCCTGAAAGTACTAAGCATTCAGTTTAGTACCACATGTGAGTCTCCGTAAATTTAGATTTTTGTAATACTTTTGGTTCTGCCAACTGAACCAACAATTTAAGTGTCACTATTTCAGCATAATTATTAGAACCCTCTCCCAATCCAGCCTTGAATTTGAATTAATGCGAGTGAATAATATATAGTAATCCTCCTGCCCCACAAAATCCGGAGACCTCTTGATTAGGCCCATCAAAAAAGCCCCAGGCCCCTAATTTATTGATTTTCTGAGGGATGATTTGCCTGATTGGATAGGGGCATTGTGCAAAGCTACATTACAATCGTTAGTCTTCCAGGTCACAAATGAGTTTTATAATCATGAAATATAGTAGAAAGAAATCATCTTCCACCAGCATTAGTAGTACCATGTATGTGTACTGTTGGTCACGAATCCGCCACGAGGAAAGGATTTGCTGCTATTGCGCCCTGGACCCGCGAACCAACATTGAAAGGCCGGAAGGAAGAGATGCCTTCCGGGCCGATCTCCGGAGAAGGCCGGCTCCTTTTGGGGGGCTTGATTTAAGCTAAAGGGAACAGGAAAGAAATAAATGAACGGAAAGAGACAAATGTACAGAAAGAGATTACAAATATGTCCAAAGGTTGGTGGGGGGGAACTAACGATGCGGGAACACACCAATCACCGCTACTTACGCATACAAACACGGAGCATGACAAGGAGCGCAAAACCTAGACGTACTTCCGATACACCGGCGAGCGTATGCACGGCTTCAATAGCTCCCTAGCAAACATTCCCTACAAGGAACTAACGGCGAGGGATCGTATCAATCACCGGATACGTACAACGACGGGGGTAGAAAGTAAACCTAGAGATGTCGAGCCGGTATATGTGTTAGGTAGAGAGTTTAACCGCACGGCTTCAATGGCTCCCTAGCAAACATTCCCTACAAGGAACTAACGGCGAGGGGATCGCATCAATCACCGGATACGGGCCGACAACGTCACACACAGCCGATGGAACTGCTACCAAATTTATAATGAATGCTTTAAATAATGAAGTACGGAAGGTGCTTTAAGCAAGCAATGCTAGAGGAACATGATCGCCAAATGCCAAAGTGAATTAACGAGCGGCGACACGGGTGGGCCTAAGGCATATAATGAAAGACAGCATAAAAGAATAAAGATAGTAGAACAGAACCAGGCATACAGATTGTATTCATAAGCAGAAGCACGATTACAGTAAGCACAGTAGTTCCCTAACAAACATTCCCCTTCCACCACTTACAATGAAAACGTGGTGGCTATTTATAGCCCAAAGTTCCCCCGTTACATTAATGGGCACAACGTCCCGATCAAACATTAGGCGACAAAAGCGGCCGCGGAGCTAGCGATCTTGACCTCTGTCGAGTCGGGTGTACCCTCGGCATGGTCTCCACTGAAGGTTGAACGGCCACGTGGCGGCGCGTTAGGTAGAACTTTATATTGACGAAATGTGGGTAGGCGAGGCGGTGGAAACTCTCATCGGTCTTAAATGAGGCGGTGACACGGGCGGTGCAGCCCATACTTATCCCTTTTGGTCGGCGGTCTTGGTTCAAATCCCGAAAGCTGGACACTTGTCGTATGATGGGTTATCTTTGTGTGACACATGTCTGCCTTGAAGGGCGGTCTATCTATCTTCGCTTGGGATCGGAGCTCCTTGGGATGCGTGGGCAGAAAACGGTGCGGTTGGGAAGGCCTTCACGCCTTGGTCAAATTCCGGGTTTGTTCCCCTACGTACACTGTCAAGGGCGCATTCCGGCTCTGCTGAAAAGTCGGGCTGCGCACGGGTGAACACGGTGTGCTGCCGTCTGTACGGACCTGCTCCGGCAATTATCATTCTTCTTTGTCAGTCTGCCAGCCTGCCAGTTACAAGGTGCGCCCAGAAAGAGGGCGAAGTCGGACTTCGCACCAAAGCGCGAGCGAAGTACGCACTCGCACCAAAGCGGGCGAAGTGCGAACTCGCACCAAAGCGGGCGAAGTGCGCACTTCGCACCAAAGCGGGCGAAGTGCGCACTTCGCACCAAAGCGGGCGAAGTGCGCACTTCGCACAAAAAGCTGGGTTTCCTGGTTCGGCTTCCGGGGCCATAACTTTTGATCCGGCGATCCGATCGCCTATTATAATATATCGTTGGAAAGCTTGCGAGAAGATCTGCAATAATAAATTATCCGGGGCTCATTTTGTCCATTTTATCGCCCCTGTTTATGGCCCGCAAAAAACCCGAACACCTCAGCATACCCTGACACTTAGCCATTTTTCGGGGCAAGTCTTGTCAATTTTGAAAAGAATGAGAATGGTGGGAAGAGAGAGAAAGGGGGGAGAAGGAAGAGCGGCTCTCTTACAAAAATTGAAAACATTGCACCCCGTGCAAAATGTGACAACATTTATGGCGGCTCGCGGGGTGTCGAGCTCGCCTCGGCGCAAAGAACCCATGCCTTCATCCATTGGGCAACAGAGTCACCCACGCTGCAACTGCTCTTCAGATCCACCCCCGGCAACTGCCTACTCGGAACACTTAAAAAGAAAACACTGCACAGACTGAAAAAAGAAAAACAACTAAAACTTGGAATAATAGCCGGATTATTTACACAAAATTTTGCGGCGCTATTGGCATGCCGCCACCACAAATCTAGCTTTGGTTGCCTATCCGGTGAACCTGCGGTGCCGGACCGGATCCGATTGTACTTCGAGATGATCTTTGAAGTCCGGTTGGCCTCCCAAAGCTTGCCGGGTCGCGAACATGGTGCAACGTGGCGGATTGTCATTCATGCCGGTACCGTACAATTGATGAACGATGTGGCAAGGAGATTTTTCAGACGGGAGCCCTCTTCAGGTGCCGGTTGCGGTGATGGTTGGAGCCAATACCACCACGGTGGAGACTGTAGGTGAACATTCATTTCTCCGCTTGTGAGGTCAAGGCTGCTCACCAAACCTTGATTCCTCAGGGTGTCTTTTATCGGCTTAAAAAAGGGGCGCTGAGATCAAGAAATACGGATCTTCGGCTCGGTCGGAGTCGCCGGGTGATTTTGCCGGATGAAGGCAAGCCAAAGATTCACCAACTCGGGCTTCCTTAAAATATGGAGGCTGATCGTCTCACCTCATGGATTCGTCTATGCGAGCTTCGTAATCAGCCAGCCTGACGCGCTCGCCTGGAGCGTTCAGGCAGTTGTCCCGGATTCCTTGCTCGCCACCTTCTTGCTTGCACGAAGGCGTTAGGACCGGTCTTTCGGACTCAGAGAATATGAACGTGCAGAGTCGCCGGGTGCTACGATTTTGAACAGCAATGAAGCGAGCACCAGTGCTTCAATTCTGTTTGGGGGTGAGAAACCTCCTTGTCCCACCGAGCATTCGGAAAGAAGCGTCAGCCCGAACAAGGACGAGCTTGAGATCTTCCAAATGCGAGACAAAGCGTCCCACCGGGCGTGCCAAAAACTGTTGGTCACGAATCCGCCACGAGGAAAGGATTTGTTTGCTATTGCGCCCTGGACCCGCGAACCAACATTGAAAGGCCGGAAGGAAGAGATGCCTTCGGGCCGATCTCCGGAGAAGGCCGGCTCCTTTTGGGGGGCTTGATTTAAGCTAAAGGGAACGAGGAAAGAAATAAATGAACGGAAAGAGACAAATGTACAGAAAGAGATTACAAATATGTCCAAAGGTTGGTGGGGGGGAACTAACAATGCGGGAACACACCAATCACCGCTACTTACGCATACAAACACGAGAGCATGACAAGGAGCTGCAAAACCTAGACGTACTTCCGATACACCGGCGGCGTATGCACGGCTTCAATAGCTCCCTAGCAAACATTCCCTACAAGGAACTAACGGCGAGGGATCGTATCAATCACCGGATACGTACAACGCGGGGGTAGAAAGTAAACCTAGAGATGTCGAGCCGGTATATGTGTTAGGTAGAGAGTTTAACCGCACGGCTTCAATGGCTCCCTAGCAAACATTCCCTACAAGGAACTAACGGCGAGGGATCGCATCAATCACCGGATACGGGCCGACAACGTCACACACAAGCGATGGAGCTGCTACCAAATTTATAATGAATGCTTTAAATAATGAAGTACGGAAGGTGCTTTAAGCAAGCAATGCTAGAGGAACATGATCGCCAAATGCCAAAGTGAATTAACGAGCGGCGACACGGGTGGGCCTAAGGCATATAATGAAAGACGGCATAAAAGAATAAAGATAGTAGAACGAGAACCGGGCATACGGATTGTATTCATAAGCGGAAGCACGGTTACGATAAGCACAGTAGTTCCCTAACAAACATTCCCCTTCCACCACTTACAATGAAAACGTGGTGGCTATTTATAGCCCAAAGTTCCCCCAGTTACATTAATGGGCACAACGTCCCGATCAAACATTAGGCGACAAAAGCGGCCGCGGAGCTAGCGATGCTGACCTCTGTCGAGTGGGTGTACCCTCGGCATGGTCTCCACGAAGGTTGAACGACCACGTGGCGGCGCGTTAGGTAGAACTTTATATTGACGGAAATGTGGGTAGGCGAGGCGGTGGAAACTCTCATCGGTCTTAAATGAGGCGGTGACACGGGCGGTGCAGCCCATACTTATCCCTTTTGGTCGGCGGTCTTGGTTCAAATCCCGAAGGCTGGACACTTGTCGTATGATGGGTTATCTTTGTGTGACACATGTACGCCTTGAAGGGCGATCTATCTATCTTCGCTTGGGATCGGAGCTCCTTGGGATGCGTGGGCAGAAAACGGTGCGGTTGGGAAGGCCTTCACGCCTTGGTCAAATTCCGGGTTTGTTCCCCTACGTACACTGTCAAGGGCGCATTCCGGCTCTGCTGAAAAGTCGGGCTGCGCACGGGTGAACAACGGTGTCCGCGTCTGTACGGACACTGCTCCGGCGGTTATCATTCTTCTTTGTCGACTGCCCGACTGCCGATTACAAGGTGCGCCCGAGAAGAGGGCGAAGTCGGACTTCGCACCAAAGGCGAACCCCACCGCCCCAAACCGGTGCGCACTCGCACAAAGCGGGCGAAGTGCGCACTTCGCACCAAAGCTGGCGAAGTGCGCACTCGCACCAAGCGGGCGAAGTGCGCACTTCGCACAAAAAGCTGGGTTTCCTGGTTCGGCTTCCGGGGCCATAACTTTTGATCCGCTGATCCGATCGCCTATTATAATATATCGTTGGAAAGCTTGCGAGAAGATCTGCAATAATAAATTATCCGGGGCTCATTTTGTCCATTTTATCGCCCCTGTTTATGGCCCGCAAAAAACCCGAACACCTCAGCATACCCTGACACTTAGCCATTTTTCAGGGCAAGTGCTGTCAATTTTGAAAAGAATGAGAATGGTGGGAAGAGAGAGAAAGGGGGGAGAAGGAAGAGCAGCTCTCTTACAAAAATTGAAAACATTGCACCCCGTGCAAAATGTGACAACATGTACTAGTGCCTTCTCCTATGTATGGATTGATCCTCTATGTACATAAGCAACTGCAAATAGCAAGAAATCTTTATCTGTGTTACTGTTGTCAATATGTTGATATCATTACTTGGAAACATTTTGAGCAAATGGGCTAGGGTGATACTTCCTAGTAATTAGTGATAAAGATTTCAAACACATCTATAAATTAGGAAAGCATTTGCAACACAATTAACCAAGAAAGACATTAACATAGAGTATCATGAGGCATAAAATCAACTCAACTGATAATTTGTGAAAGACCCAAGAGGCTTTCTCTCAAAAAAGAAGCAGCCAACTGTATACTCCACTTATTAGAGGACAATTTGAGCACAGGACAAACTTACAACTTTGTACTGATGCAGATGAGTCCTTAACCAAAAGCCCAAGAGAAGAGTTAGGAAATGAGCATTTGTCTTACGTGTCATGACATCAAATTATATTCATGACATCATTTTGGCATCGCTGTCATATTCTCCAAGAAGTTTCCTAAAATTCTGACTATAAACTACAGCTTAGAATTTTATGCCAACATAATATGTCGGGATATGCTGACTAAGAAAACGTTATCATGTCCATCTTATAAAATTGCAACTATATACTACAGATATCATGAAACAACTTCATAAATGGATCATTTATTGAGTCTCTTTCCTGTGACCTATAAAAACTTTGAGGACAAGAAAATAGGACATGGAGGCAAACTGTATGACTAACATCACCAATGGCCAGACAGATTACCAAGACGTTTCTAACCTATTTGACCTTCCATTGCCTTATTCCGTACTGCCTTTGACCATAATCAAAATTGTGTTTGTGTCTCATGTCCGTATATATCCATCTATGTTCAAGGTGGCGCTTGAGATGGTGTCTTGTCATAACTGGACACTACACTTTCCTGGGTTGAGTTAAGAGTCTATAGGCCTTACCAACATCCAAACCATCTATGGTTGGGACTTAGGGGATTGGAACACGGGGAATAACCTACATGGCAATCCCCATCACACCCTAGTGTAGGAGGAATAGCCCCAACCCATATAATAGCATCGGTTCCCTTTAAATTTATTCAAGTCAATTTATGGAAGGGCCCACCACCCCATCTGTGTTGCCACAGTCTCGGCAGTTCAAGAGACTAACTCAGTACCGGTTTCATTCAATGGGGGAAGGGTTTGCCCCAACCATATGGGCATCAGATCCAATAAAAAGGTTTGCCCTACCCATATGATAAGCAAAACTTAAACCTGCAAGTGTGAATGCAAAGGAGGAACAGGAACTCAAGAATGCAAAGAGTTGACATTGATCCAAATTTCTTGCACAGTTGAAGTTAGAGCTGACATTGAACCCTTCACAAACTCATTTGCTGCTCAGGACAGGCTTTTTTCAATGTCATGCACGATAAGATGTCCAATAGCTGAAAAATTGACCATTTAAAGTTGCTCAGCATTAAAAGGAAGATGATAGCGTGCTTGAGCATATTTCTAGAGATGAGAATATAAACAAGAAAATGAAAGAATCAAGAACAATCTAGGAAAAAGACTAGAAAGCTCTTAAAACATGTGTTTCAATAGCATGATCCCCATGTCATGACAGTGTCTCCAGTTTCAACAATGTCTATAATTTCAGTAACTCCCTTGGTTTTCCATGATGTTCTCAGGTCTCTCTGTGGATTTAGAGGGTGGTCACTAAGTCTACATGGTAATGGGTCTCGCTGTAGACTTGTTATACAATGTCAAAATAAACTCAAATGTACAATGCAATTGTGTATAGTTCATCTGACAGCAGTTTGAATTTTTGTTTGTAAAATTATGATCTTCGATATGATTGTTGCAAGCTATAGCTAACGTCAAAATATGAACAGTAAGATCCTATGGAGAAGCCAAACTAAAAATGTTGATATTCATAGAATGAGCCACCTTTCATAGACATAAAAAAGCAATTATTGATAAACTCAGCCAGCATGCCCAAGCCAACCGGCAAGTATGGGGCACTTGCCGAGACAAGGAACTGGATTCCAGCCCCGTCGGCTGGGCCATGTGTGCATGTGTTGGGGTCCTCAACCCTAGAAAGTATAGGAACTGTTGGTTACGAATCTGCCATGAGGAAAGGATTTTGTGTTAATGCGCCCAGATTCGCCCACCAGCTAGAAAGGCCGGAAGGAAGAGATGCCTTCCGGGCCAATCTCCGGAGAAGGCCGGCTCCTTGGGGGGTTTTATGGTTTAAGCTAAGAGTGCAGGAAAGAGATAAAGGAACGGAAAGAATTTACAAATGTGATTGGAATTGGGTGGGGGGAACTAACAGTACGGCAACACATCAATCACCATTACTTACTTCATCATAAATACAAAGCATGACCGGGAACTGCAAAACCTAAGTATACTTTCTGTATTAAGCAGTGTACGCACAGCTACAATGGTCCCCTAGCAAACATTCTCCCTACAAGGAGAACTAACAGCACGACAATGCATCAATCACCACTACGGACAACAACATAAACAGAAAGTAACCAAGAGATGTCAGAGCCAGGTATATGTGTTATGCAGAGAATTTATACGCACAGCTACAATGGTCCCCTAGCAAACATTCTCCCTACAAGGAGAACTAACAGCACGACAACGCATCAATCACCACTACGGACGGCAACGTAACACACAGGCGATGGAACTGCTACCACATCTATTCTATGTATCCTCTAATCTATGAAGTTCAAAAGTGCTTGGCCACCAAATGCCGAAATGAATCAACAAGCCATGACACAAGCAATGCTTTAGGCACCTGACCACCAAATGCTGAAACGAATCAACGAGCCGTGACACAGGAAAACGTAAAGCAGAAATATAAAGGAGAGGCAGCATAAAAAATAAAAGCAACGAGAACGAGAACCGGGCATACAATTTATATTTATAAGCGGAAGCACGGTTACAATGGTTCCCTAACGAGACATTCCCCTTCCACCCTTTACAATGAAAACATGGTGGGTTTTTATAGCCCGAGTCCCTCCCGTTACATTAATGGGCACAAAGTCCCGATCAAACACTAGGCGACAAAAGCGGCGAAGGAGCTGCAAATGCTGACCTTTGTCGGACCGGATGTGCCCGCGGCATGGTCTTCCTGGAAGGCTGGACAGCTACGTGGCGGCGTGTTGTGTAGAACTTCTTCTCGGCGGGAATGCGGGCAGGTGGAGCGGGTAGAACCTCCAATCGGCTTTAAATGAGGCCAGCGGCATAGGTAGTGCAGCCCATGCTCGTCCTTTTGCTCGGCACGTCTTGGCTCAAATCCCGAAGGCTGGACACTTGTCGGATGATGGATGATCTTTGTTTGACACGTGTACGCCTTGAAAGGCGGTTTATCCAACTTCGCACGGGATCGGAGCGCCATCGGGTTGCGCGGGCGAGAAACGACGCGATCGGGAAGGCCTTCATGCCTTGGGTGTATTTCCGAGTTTGTTTCCCTACTGCGCACCTGTCAAGGGCGCACTCCGACTTCGTTGCGAAGTCGGACTGCGCACAGGTGAAAGCTGATTTCTGCCGCCGTACGGACTTCGCTCCAACACTTAGTCATTTTTCTGCCAGCCTGCTACAAGGTGCGCCCAGAAAGAGGGGCGAAGTCGGACTTCGCACCAAAACTGGGCGAAGTGCGAACTTCGCACCAACACTTAGCCATTTTCCAGGGCAACTGCTGTCAAATTTGAGATCCAACTGAGGGGCTCCAAGAAAAGGGGGAAGAAAGAGAATGTAGGGAAGAGAGAAAAAGGAGAGAAGAAGAAAGGGAAGAGAGGAAGAGGGAAAAGGAAGAGCAACACTGCTACAAAACTGAAAACATTGCACCCCGTGCAAAATGTGGCAACATTTACGGCGGCTCGCGGGGTGTCGAGCTCGCCTCGGCGCAAAGAATCCATGCCTTCATCCATTGGGTGCAGAGGAACTTGCTTCCCCTGCCTTTTGCTGCTCTAGCTGTTCTCCTCGCGGCAACTGTTCTTCAGATTCACCTTCGTCAGTTGCCTCCTCAGAACCATCTTCCGAAGGCTCTCCAGCTTTGGCTTCTGCCTCGCAGATGCGGTTGTATGCGGCATGGGCTTGGCCCCAGGCTTCTGCTTCAAATGGCCGGCGGTCAGCAACTTCTTCTAATGCTGCGTGGAAAGCAGAGACCGCGTGCGGGTCGATGGTGAGGTATCTTTTTCCTAGCTCCTGGAAGTAGGAGCTGATCTTGCGACATTTGGACACCATCGGGTGACTGACTTTCTTGAATTGGCTCGGTCCGGCTATCAATCTCAGTGTATGTCTGCCTCAAAGGACCGCCAATTCTTTTCACCTGTTCAAGGGTGAGAAACTCACCATTCTCAACAAAGCCCGGGCACCCTAGTTCGGAAAGAGCGTGAAAGGGAGCCATACAAATGTCTCTTTCATGTTCAAATGCGTCCGACATTCGTCTGGCAACCCTCACCTCTTCTACTTTCTTAAAATATTTATGCAAGGTTACCCTTGCATCTGCCCATTCTGCGGCGAATGAGGACATGGGGGAGAATTGGAGGCCATCGCGCTCGCGCTCTTGAAGATTTATTGCCAGGTCCAGCCATTGCTTCGCATGGCGTTCGGCCTCCTCTACCACGAGGCTTTCCACTGGCGAGAAACTTCTTGAATTCCGGATGCGAAATCCGGAGCCGACATAGCCTTATACGTGTGGGGCTTGCATCCCCGCGACGAGATCAGCCCGCATCCCCTTAACTTTGCTCTTCGAAAAGACCGTCGCTTGAGATGCTCTCTCTGCAGATTGCGACTGCGCCTGTTTCAAAGACTCCTGGAGCTGAGAAATCTGCTCCAAGGCTGCCTGCTTTTCCGTTGCGGCTTCTTGCTGAGAAGCGGCCAGCTGGGCTTTTAATTCATCTATTTCTCGCTGCGCCGCTTCCAGTGCTCGGTGGACACAGACAGGTCCTCTTCAAGCTGTCTTGTCTTATCCTGCAACCCGAAAAGCTCTTCCTGTTCCTCCAGACTCTTGACAAGGAGATTATCCGCTTTACGAATGATTCCCTGAATCTCGTATTGCGAGTGAATATCATCAAAGCTCTTCTCCTTTGTCTGGAGCTCGTAGTCCGCCCTGGTCATTTCCCGGAGAGGCTTCTTCACTTTCGGGATTATCTTCTCTGTTGTAAGCACTCTCCTCTCGAAGTTAAACTTGGTGCGCTTTACCGGGGCGGCTATCTCTTCAGGTCTCCTCCGCTTCAGGTTTTGGAGGAAAGAGATAGGGTATTCTACAGCTCTCGTTGCCAGAGGCAAGTCGTCCGTATTACGGAGGTCGTCCATGAAGTCTGGTTCCCCCAGCCTAGGGTTCTGCCGAGACGTCTCTCCTGCGGGAATGGAATCAGGAGGAACCGGACGGACTTTGGAAGGATCGGCCGCTTCGAGGGCGGCCGGGAAGTGGAGATGGGAGCGGGCGATGCTTGAAAGGGTTTCAAGCGGGCGAGGCGGTGGATGTAACGGTGAATGCACGGCTTCAGCACTAACCTCAGGCGAAGGGTTTGGGGTTTGACTCAGAGATAGGGAAACGTTGGGGTTCTGAGCAAACTGGTCGAAAGAATGGGGGCCGCTAGAAGGGTGTGGAGACGGGGAGGAAGATGCGGCCACGGCTTGCTCGGATTGAGCGGGAGATGGAGTAGGAGTAGGGCTAGATGAGACCAGAGAGAGTGGGGCAGCAAACGTACCTGCGGGCTCCGCCCGAGCCGATCTTTGGATGGATGTCTGCGGTTACGGTTCCGGCGGTGGCTCGGGATCATCCGGAGAAACAATCTCCGGAGCGGTGGACGCGGGCTGCGGCTCTGCGGCGATTGCTTGCACCGTCAGGCTAGGTCGCTTGATTTTTTCAACTCTCTTCCTCTTCTTCTCTTCTGGAACAATGGCCGGATCGGGGGAAGGAGATGAAGCAGGTGCAGCAGGCGCTGATGTTCCCACGGTAAACTTGTACCGGGGTTTGACTTGCAGAAGGTCTGCCGCAGGCGGTCCGGTCGCTGGTGGTGCTGGCGCCTTTTGTGCCTGAAGGGTCACCTCGGGCGTTGACTTGACTGGTTTCTGCGCCTTTTCAGGCACCACCTTGGAAGCCACGGGCTGCATTGGGTCCACTTGGATGTCTGTTGGGCCCGCGCTGGCAGTTGCCGAAGTGTACAACTGTTGGGAGGAAGACCCTCCTTTATAACCCTCAAAGGGACCTCGGGGAACGTAATCTTGATATGCGAATGGCCGCCGAGTTGTCATGGTGCTTGGTCATATAGGGCTGAAAAGTCGTCATCAACGGCCAGATTTCTCCTGGTGGATTTGTCGTCCTGCGTGCGGCACCTCATCTTCCAGCATTCAATAATCTTTTCTTTTGGCCAGTTAAGGCCTGCTATCTTGGAGATGAATTTTTTAAACCACTGGAGAAGAGAACTTGTGGTCCGGGTTTCGCTTGGGGTCATATGCTACCTCCTCGCAGTAAAAATCCTGCCACGGAGGCGAAGCTTCCATCAAGTCAATTTCCCAGTCGAGGTCAACATGGACCACATCGCATCTGTCTTCGATTATATCCGCCCGGGGGCAGATATGCGTGAACTTTCCCCTTATCCCGTGCGGGTCGTACTTCCAGCGCTGCGGCAACAGAATCAGGCCAATGCCAAAAAGCTCCCGCTCGAGATAGACATCTTTGTCCTACCTCGGAAATCTCAACGTTCGCCCGGGAAAGAGGATATTGAAAGATCTGGCCCCTTTTCTTTCCCAGGCCGAACTCCTCCTCAACGTAATCCATCGACGGGCAACCTCCATCCCAAGCGATGATCCGTGCACCGGTAGGGCAGCGAGATGAGGTTTGCCCTTGAATCCGTAGATTCGACCACAATCCCCTGCGTCAGTCTAAAAACGTCCCCCAGCTTCTGATTCAGCAAAGAGTTCGTCATTTCCCGCGGGGGCGAGGGATCTCGCCATCGTTGAAGACTGACATGACCAATCCCGAGAAAGTTGAAGTTAAACTTGTAGTAAGACCCTTTCCGGTATAGGTCATCCGTCCAGTCATAGACGGGCTGTGGCTCTCCCCTCTCATTGACCTTCTTCGAGTTCGGGATCGGCATCCGGGAGTGCAAATGATACAAACATAGCCAAGCTAGGAAGGAACTGAACCGAAATTCAGTGGATTGCTTCTTCTGGAGCTTCACCAAGCTGGAGTGAATGGCATATGCAAGCCAGTCCGCCCAGTCGAAAAAGATAAGGCGCTTTCCACTTCTCTGCGCTGCTGGTTCGTAGGATTCTCCACACGGGAGACATTGCGCGGCGCTAGGCTAGTACGGCTGTACCCGGCTCATCGAGTCGCGACCGAGGACCCATGCGAGAATGGTGTATAAGTATTTGCTACGAAACCTCGCCAAGGGCATGGGGCCGGTTGGCCTTTGTCCAGTGCAAGCGGGGCGTTCGGCTACGAATTGAGGAAATCCCTCATCCTTTTTGTATGCATGAAGCGTCCCGCTTGCTCGCCCGATTTATCTTTACGACGATTGTCTTTGGAGTCATACTCCAACCACAGGGCGAAAGTCGGTTGGACGATCTCCTTGCGCGGCGCGAACAAGGGTTTACCGCTGGAGCTGCAAATTTGCCGGGTAGGCTAGTCCGTAATGTCGACAATCGGGTCTACCAGCTCCGGGCATTGATGGACAGGAGGGCACAAGAACCGGAAAAGGTTTGACTTGTACGCCGCCCCGAAATGGTGAGAGGGCGAAACCTTGTCAGCCCAACTCTCCACATTTGTCCGCAGCTTAGTCAGGCTCATAGAAAACGAGCCGTCCTTGTATCCCGCCAGGTAATTTACCGGAGGTGGTGGGGCTTGCCCATGCTGTACTTTCTTTGGCCGGGACTTTGACTTTCGCTCCGGCGGTGTTTCACTTTTGAAAACACATGGCCGAGGTAAATCTTCGGGTTCGCACCCTTCGTCTGGATTACGGCGGCATTGGCATCTTTCCTCTGTCCATCTCTCCGAAACGACAATAATTACGAATTCGGGCGTACGGCGTTGCGATCACAGGAATATTCGCACGATCACAGGAATAATCTGCACGATTTGGCATGTCTGGATGCATCGGACCCCCTTTTCTAGATAATGACAGCGTCATTAATGTCGCGCGAGGAGGGGGTAGGTCGGCTGGCAAGTGAAGGAGTTATGTTTCTTGGGTGGCCGCGCAAGAGAATGTTTTGAAAAATGTATCCCGGCTGCCGTGCCATGCTTCTTTGATTGCACTTTCATTGAAGGATGTGCAATCATTAAATTTATCTTGAACGCTGCGCCATGGCTGACGTCACTGCCGCAATCTGGGCACACTGCTCAAGAAAAAACCCCTTGGTGCGGAAACCCATCTCAAACTGTCGCAATGCGCCTTGGGCCCAGGCTTGGAACTTTTAGAATATTTTATTCATTTTTTTAAAACTGTCCGAGCTGGCCCAGAAAACAAGGCGCAATCGGACTTCGCCCAAAGTTGGGCGCGATCCGACTTCGCCAGCGCGATCGGACTTCGCCCAAAAATCGGGCGCAGTCCGAACTGCGACTTGCATTGAGACTGTTTCCCTCTTCTTTTCTTCTCGCCCAAGGATTGAGCGCAGTCCGGCCCTTGCAAACTTCGGAAGAATTGGCGAGAACTTAGAGTTTTGTTGCCTCTTGGGACCGGGTGCACGAGCTGCGCTAAGAAAATGGAGCGCGTTCGGACTTCGCCGAAGTTCGGGCGAAGTTCGAACTTCTCGCGAAGTTTGCACTTCGCAGCAAGCAACCGCGATTCGTACTGCGCGCAAGCCGGCCAAAGTCGGACTTAGCGCGCGAAGTCGGACTTCGCTCAAAACTGAGCGCAGTCCGATCACTCGTGCCCTTGCAGTTTTCTCCCTTCAAACTTCGCTCTTTGGCTGGCGCGCAGCCCGACTTTGCTGCGAAGTCGGGCAGCGGCCAACACTTAGCCGTTTTTTTGCTTTCTTCTTCACTCAAGCAGCCCCTTCACGAACTTCGCCCCTTCTGAGGGGCGACAACAGACTTCGCTGCGAAGTCTGTATTCTCTCCCATGTCGCAGTTTGGCTCAAACAAAATAAAAAACTGAAAGCTGGAAGCGTACATCCTTGGAAAAGCAAAAATGCATAAGGAAATTTTTACAAAGAAGGGCCACTCGGGCACCTTCGAGCGGCGGTAAATTTTTAAGTGGAACCCGTTAACGGGGATAGGTAGGGGTTGACCCTCCATATCCCGAAGTACATAGGCATTGAGCTGGTTCACCGGGCAATCCGATAAGGGCCCTCCCGAGAGGGCATCAAACTTCCCGTGGTTGCCCGGCTTCGCCTTATATGAGTCCCACTTCAGCACCGGGTCCCCGATTTTAAAAACTCGGGCAGTGGTGCCTTTTGCAAACCAGCCTTGAGTGGCTGCAATATGATTGGTGAAGGCCTGGTATGCTTTTTCTCTGTCTTCTTCCAACCTGCGGGGAGTTGGCACGGTCTGTCGTCCACCGGGTCTCCCTTGCTCCTGTCTTCGTCCAACATCCATAGGGCGGGGATTTCAATGTGGGATGGCATGACGGCCTCTTTGCCATAGACGAGCGCATAGGGGGACGTTCGATGGATTTCTTGAATGAAACTACGTCCGCCCACGGCGCCCGGTTCGAGGAGTAAATGCCAAGTCCGCTTGTTTCTGTCAATGGTCCTCCGGATGATTTTCAGGAGGTTCTTGTTAGTAGACTCGGCAAGGCCATTCCCCTGCGGGTAGTAATTAGAAGACATCTTGTGATAGATGCCAAGTTTGCCAGTGTACTCCGTGAGTACAGCGCACTGCGAATCCCGGACCATTGTCTGTCACAATTGACTATGGAACCCCGAAGCGGGTAATCGGGCTCTCAAGGAACACGATGACCGTTTCTTGGTCTGCGTTCTTGGTCGGGATTGCCTCGGCCCACCGTGTGAAGTAATCGGTGGGCTGTAAGAATAAACTTGTGTCCGGCGGAGGAATTAGGCGAAATCACCCCAATGAAGTCTAGACCCCATTCTTTGGAACGGAGTCTCGGCTTTGAATCGGTTGAAGGGGGCGGGGGTGCTTTTCTGTTTACGCCGGCAAACCTGCGGCATTGATCACACTTGGAACAGACCGCATAAGCGTATGTAAATAGAGTGGGCCAATAGTACCCAGCTCTAATTATTTTTAAGGCCGTAGGCCTTGCGGAATGATGACCCCCAGGCATCCCGGAATGAAAATCTCCGAGGACCATGGGCTGGTCTGATTTTCTGACGCACCGCAACAGGATGCCGTCGATGTTTTTGAAGTAAAGCCCCTCGGGGCGAAGAGTGTACTTAAGTGCACCTAGCCGAAATCTCCTTCGTTGTGAGGCGTTCAGGTGATCTGGACATCTTCCGGTGCAGAAATATCTCACCAGTTCATCTGTCCAATCACTCCCCTCCGATAAGGAGTTGGCTAGGTAGATGCGTGTCGTTGTGTCCTCCCACTTACAGGCGGAGATGCCGGCTACAGCGCTTCGGGCCAATTCACGACACAAGGCTCGGCCCATGATAAGCTTGGTGGGCCGCACTTCGATGTCGAACTCCTGGATTTTTGCAATCCATCCTGCTCTCTTGTGACCCGGTTCTCCTTGTATGATGAAGCTTCGAACGTCCGGGTGAATCACAAAGACAGTCGTTTTGCTATGGGAGACAAAATGCCTGAACTTTCGGAGGGATTTCATAACAGCGTGAACCTGCCGCTCTATAAAGTTGTACTTTTCCTCATGCGGCTGAATCACTTGGCTCAGGAACGCTATGGGGCGCTCCTCGCCATCGTCTCCCTTCTGAGTTAGGACTGCAGCGTAACTTTCGGGTTCTCCCACTGCATAAAGGATGAAGTCCTTGGAGTAGTCCGGGTTTATCAACACCGGAGCTTGCGCAATTCGAGCCTTGATTTCCTCGAAGGCTTGCTCTCTCTCATCAGTCCATTCGTAAATTGTATCTTTTTTCAGCAGTTCGGCCATAGGCTTGATCACCTGTGCGAAGTCCGGAATGAACTTCCGCACGAAGTTAATATGACCGAAGAAGGACTGCAGCCCTTTTTTATCGATGGGGGCTGGCAAGCGAAGGAGGGCTTACGCTCTGTCGGGGGTCAATGGCGAGGCCTTTCTCGGAGATGACATGTCCCGGCGGCTTTCCTTCTTTTACCGCGAAGACGGACTTCTTCGGGTTTATAGAAATGCCGAATTCTCGACACCTCTCAAATATTTGCCGCGGGTGGGAAACATGATCCCCTCTTTGGTGAGAGAAAACGGTCATGTCATCAAGGTAGATAACAATGATCTTATTGAGCGGCTCTCGGAAGGCCGGGTCCATGGCCCTTTGGAATGTGGCACCGGCATTGGATAAGCCAAAAGGCATGCGGTGATAGGCGAACGTCCCCCACTTGGTGGTGAACGCCGTCTTATCTCTGGTCCTCATCTTTGACCCAAATCTGGTTGTAGCCGGAAAATCCATCTAAAAGTGAGAATCTGCGGGCTCCGACAACGATGTGTAGAATCCGGTCGATTTGGGGAAGCGGATAGTGGTCCCCGAGGGAAGCTCGATTCAGGTTTACGAAGTCGACACAGAGACGAATGTCGCCATTCTTTTTCCTCACGGGCACCAAATTCGTGACCCAGGATGACTGTTTGATGGGGTAGATGATTTTGGCCTCTAGCATCTTCAAGAGCTCGGCTTTCATCATGGCCTCAATCTTTGGATTTACGGCCCTACGCTTCGTCGGAATGGCTTGGCGCCATCCTCTAGCTCAATGGTATCTTTGGATGACATTTCTGTCATACCCCCTCAAATCCTCGTAGCACCAGGCCACGATGTCGGGGAACTCTTGGCACAGTGATCTGATCTGCTCAAGTTCCTCCGAGGTGCGATCTGTCCCGACCTTGATAGTTTTACCAGGTTCAAGTTCCAGGTCGGCATATTGCTTCGGGTCTACTTTGATCCTGTGAGATATTGCTCTGTCATTACGATCAAACGAGACTCTCCAATGTAATCGGTCCTTTTGGGACATGATTATTTTTTAAGCTGTATCAACCCCTCATATTGCTCGTCATCGGGGTCTCTACCTTCGATTGAACCAACTCCGTTAACCAAAAATGTGACGATCTCCTCGTCACAGAGAACACTGCCCGGTGGGTGTCCTTATCGAGCACGGAAGGCACTGTAAATAGTGCGAACCGGCTCGGTTTACGGACAACGTCATCAGCCGGAACGTGCCTGGCTCCAACAGACGCCAGAATGTCAGCGTGTTTGTTTTTCTCACGCGATATCGCCTTGACATTCAACGAGTCGAACGACTCCATCAGGTCCCACACCCGGTTGCGGTACGCCCTAAGATAGTGTTGTTTGGAGGCGCACTTGTTCGTAACCTGGTGACACACCGGCTACGAATCTCCAAAGATCTGCGGGTGTTTAATCCCCGGCCTCTCCGCCTTTCGCAAACCCAAGCACGGGGCTTCGTACTCCGCCGAGTTGTTAGTGCGGCTCCGAGGCCAACTTTGTAGGTATAGTCCTTACGGATTCCGGTCGGAGAAACCGGAAGCACCCTGCACCGGCGCCATTTTTGCATCGCGCGCCGTCAAAGAAAAGCTTCCACGGCTTCTCGGGTGCGAGGTCCTACTTCTTTTGCGGCTGACTTGTCAAGCCTCTCGGGGCTGTACGATGGAGTAACGACCACTGCTCTGTCTCAATTACGGCATTGAAGTCCCGCAAAGAGAACTCATCTTCAAGCTGTAGCACTTCGAAGGCTTGCTCGGTCAGCTCTACTGTCACCAGCTCTTCCTCCGACAGCTGGACCATGCAGTCCAACTCTCCTCCGGGTATCTTCTCTACTAGGAAGGTGGAAGGCTTCTCATTGAAAATTTTCGGTCTCCTTCCTTTGAAGGGCACTTCCATGTGTGAGTAGTCTAGAGACAGGTACCCGCCCAACCCGCGAGTGAACTCCCGAGAGAGACACATGCCGAAGTAGGGAGCCGAGTCAACAACCACGACCTCTTGGATGACCACGATGTCGAGAGCCTTGTGCGGCCGGATAGGGATGTCCTTTATGACACCAAGCTTGTCTTGACGGGGGTGCCGTCTAATTGCGGCACGCCTTGGCTGCTCCGTGTGTACTCCATCCCGATCTCATCGCAGACGGCTTTCGGCATCACGGTCGTGGAAGCACCAGAGTCCACCATGCAGTTGTGAACTATGTGCCCTTGCATCCGTAAAGAGAGATAAAAGGGAGGCGGTCTGTTCTTCCCGGTGGTTGAGGCTCGTCGGAGGTTGAACCGGGACAGCGGGTTGTATCCGCTTGCCGCTCTTCATGTTCTTCGAGAGATTCTTGCGGCGAGATCCACCGGCACGGGAGCGAGAAGAGCATCATACATGCTGATTCTAGCGGGTGTTCTTTTCAACTCGTCTACTATCGTTGTAGCTCGAGGTGCTAGCTCCTTCTGCTTCTTTTGTCGGCTCATACTTCGTCCGGTACTGCTGGGTAGCCTCAACTCGTTGTCTCTTGGTCGGAGACGGGTACTTCAGCTTCTCCTGGGCTTGTTCTTTGGTTTCGGGTGGAGGGTGAGAGTGCGGGAGCTTTAGCCGGAACTGGAGCTTTTGCTATAGGAGGCTTGGCTGGAACAGGGGCAGCCTTTGCCGGAGGAGGCTTGGCTGGAGCTTTATCTTTGGATGCCTTCTCCTGGGCTGTGTAGGGCCACAGCCGTTTGTACGGTGGCAGCCCACGGGCTGCGGTTTTTCTCTTCTGGCATAAACTTGCAAAGGCTTGGCAGCATCTGCGGTTTTCTTTTCTTCCTTGGCGGGCGGCACTAAATTCTCCTCTGGGAGGGCAAAGTTGGCTTCGCCGTCCAGGATCATGTAGAGTTCATCGTCCTCTATGGCGCTGCCGGACAAAGTCCGGATGTAGTCTTTGGTGCGATGTGCGGTCTTCCTCCGAATGTGGGTCATTGCACGTAGTGCACCAGTTAACCTGGTCGGAAGGACCGAGCGGGTCTTCTATAGCGGCATTTCTCGGAGGCGGACGCCTCTGCAACTGGTGCTACGGGGGCTTGTATTTTGTCAGCGCCGGGGCGCATATGGCCTCCTAGGAGCGAGGTCCATCTGGGCCTTCTTCTTCAGAGCAGTCATGTCATTGGACATGGCATGATAACCCGAGGCCAAAGCCCGCACCTCCTGGAGGATTGTATTACGAATGCTATCGTCGGGGAGGCGGCAAGCTGTGCCGGTGGAGGCAATGCGGCTAATGGAGGAGGGTTGGAATAAGGTGCGTGCGAGGGGGAGCGAGGAAGTGCTTGGAAAATGCGGAGCGGGGAGGAGGCGGGTGAGGATAATGCAATTGAGGCGGGCCGTAAGGAGTTACGACCGGCGCCGGATTCCACTGTTGCTTGGGGTTGCTGTCCTGATGTGGACGGCGCACCACCAGAAGCAGGAGGATACTGGGATCTGGGGAAGTCAGGATGAATGGGTTCCTGCACCCTGGACGGGAGTCTGCCGATAGAAATAATGTCAGCTTCAGCTTGTTGGGCAGCCTCGTACAGAGCGAGAAACTCGTCTATTCTGGCAATCTTCGACGGCGAGGCATATGTACGAGTTGAAGGATCTCGGATAGTAGTGAGCGGCCATGCCGGTGAAGGCCGAAGTTCGCGAGGTACCCGTTTCCGGGATCTCGCAAACCTGATGTTAAAGTCGGACACCTCCTCTTGAGGGTGTCTCTGGATACTTTGGGCCCGATGCGGCAAAGAAGTAGGGTCGGCGGACTCGTTGCATCCTTTCACGAGCCTTACGGCAAGGCGGGGCCACCCTGTGATGGATCCCTACGGCGGCGATCTCCACCGGTAGAGAAGCTTTCCCCTCGGGGAAAGGGCCGGCGAGACGGGTCTTCACACTCTCATCAGTAATGGAATGTAATGCGGCCAGGGCAAGGATGTCCTGGATGTGCTCGTACGCCGTCTTGCCGTAGCCGTCGTATGTAGGGATAGACTTTAAAGCAGCAGGGGGCACAGCTTGCTGTCCGACCAGGGCCAAGGGCCCTGTGGAGTCCACCGCCGGGAAGAGATCATCGTCATTCTGCTGTTGAGCAGCCATTTCTTCTTCTTCTCCTCCGTCGGTTGTGTACTCAGTGTCGGTACTTTCCGAGGATGCAGATGCCTCTTCTTCCTCGGCCTCTTCTATTTCGTACTCAGCTCCGCCGACCTCGGCTTCGGCTTCTTCTTGAATTTCAGCCTCGGCTTCGTCGACACGAGCTTGCGGATCAGCCCAGCCTGGCAATTTCGCCTCAGCGTTGATGTCCAATTCGTAAAAGTCAGGCGGGCTTCTCGAATCCCTTGCTCGCCACCTTCTTGTTTGCATGAAGGTGCTAGGACCGGTCTTTCAGACTCGGAGGATTTGTTCGTGCAGAGTCGCCAGGTGTTCTGATTTTGAACAGCAATGAAGCGAACACCAGTGCTTCGATTCTGTTTGGGGGTGGGAAACTTCCTTGGCCCACCGAGTGCTCAGAAACTGTTGCGCCAGGTGGGGACTGATCAGAAAATCTCTCTTCAAATGTGGGACCTTGGTCCCACCGGGCGTGCCAGAGAAACTGTTGGTTACGAATCTGCCATGAGGAAAGGATTTTGTGTGAATGCGCCCAGATTCGCCCACCAGCTAGAAAGGCCGGAAGGAAGAGATGCCTTCAGTGCCAATCTCCGGAGAAGGCCGGCTCCTTGGGGGGTTTTATGGTTTAAGCTAAGAGTGCGGGAAAGAGATAAAGGAACGGAAAGAATTTACAAATGTGATTGGAGTTGGGTGGGGGGGAACTAACGATACGGCAACACATCAATCACCATTACTTATTGCATCATAAATACAAAGCATGACCAGGAATTGCAAAACCTAAGTATACTTTATGTACTTAAGTAGTGTACACACAGCTACAATGGTCCCCTACCAAACATTCTCCCTACAAGAACTAACAGCACGACAATGCATCAATCACCACTACGGACAACAACATAAACGAGAAAGTAACCAAGAGATATCGAGCCGGGTATACGTGTTATGCAGAGAATTTATACGCACAGCTACAATGGTCCCCTAGCAAACATTCTCCCTACAAGGAGAACTAACAGCACGACAACGCATCAATCACCACTACGGACAGCAACGTAACACACAACTGATGGAACTGCTACCACATCTATTCTATGTATCCTCTAATCTATGAAGTTCAAAAGTACTTGGCCACCAAATGCCGAAATGAATCAACAAGCCATGACACAAGCAATGCTTTAGGCACCTGATCACCAAATGCTGAAACGAATCAACGAGCCGTGACACAGGAAAACGTAAAGCAGAAATATAAAGGAGAGGCAGCATAAAAAATAAAAGCAGCAGAACAGAACCAGGCATACAATTTATATTTATAAGCAGAAGCACGGTTACAATGGTTCCCTAACAGACATTCCCCTTCCACCCTTTACAATGAAAACATGGTGGGTTTTTATAGCCCGAGTCCCTCCCGTTACATTAATGGGCACAAAGTCCCAGTCAAACACTAGCTGACAAAAGCGGCGAAGGAGCTGCAAATGCTGACCTTTGTCGGACCGGACTGTACCCGCAGCATGGTCTTCCTGGAAGCTGGACAGCTACGTGGCAGCGTGTTGTGTAGAACTTCTTCTCGGCAGGAATGCGGGCAGCTGGAGCAGGTAGAACCTCCAATCAGCTTTAAATGAGGCCACTGGCATAGGTAGTGCAGCCCATGCTCGTCCTTTTGCTCGGCACGTCTTGGCTCAAATCCCGAGGCTGGACACTTGTCAGATGATGGATGATGCTGTTTGACACGTGTCTGCCTTGAAAGGCAGTTTATCCAACTTCGCCTAGGATCAGAGCGCCATCGGGTTGCGCGGGCAGAAAACAGCGCAGTCGGGAAGGCCTTCATGCCTTGGGTGTATTTCCGAGTTTGTTTCCCTACTGCGCACCTGTCAAGGGCGCACTCCGACTTCGCTGCGAAGTCGGACTGCGCACAGGTGAAAGCTGATTTCTGCCGCCGTACGGACTTCGCTCCAGCACTTAGTCATTTTTCTGCAAGCCTGCCAGCCTGCTACAAGGTGCGCCCAGAAAGAGGGCGAAGTCGGACTTCGCACCAAAACTGGCGAAGTGCGGACTTCGCACCAAAACTGGGCGAAGTGCGAACTTCGCACCAACACTTAGCCATTTTCCAGGGCAACTGCTGTCAAATTTGAGATCCAACTGAGGGGCTCCAAGAAAAGGGGGGAAGAAAGAGAATGTAGGGAAGAGAGAGAAAGGGAGAGAGGAAGAAAGGGGAAGAGAGGAAGAGGGAAAAGGAAGAGCAGCACTGCTACAAAACTGAAAACATTGCACCCCGTGCAAAATGTGGCAACAGGAACCAAACTATAGTTAGATAGATAGATCATAGATATAAAAAATTATAGTAGCAAAAATAAAATATGTAACATACTGGTTAAAAAATCACCTGAACATTCAAGGAGACTAATAATATTTCTTTTATGCAATGACACATAAGTTCCTGAAAATCCTGCAGCTGACAAATCCCTTGCTTCTTTTTGACATGCCATAAACAGGGCCTGCAATAATTGATGATATAATGTCAATGCCTCACAAACAAAACGTTTTGTTTTTTGTAATAAATAGATTCCATCTCTCAAATGTTTAAAAATTGGTCACATAGCATACAGGTAATTGACATATACCTTAAGGTACCGCTCAGGATGGATATTGACAGCTTGTGGCATATAGAGGGCAAAATCTTGAGGAAGAACCACTCCAGGCAGAAGATCCTTAGCCGCAATCCCATTTATACAAGATATTTTGCAATTGGACAGAGAAATTTGAACACTCTAAATACAAATGTAAACAATATAAAATAAGCTGTGTGTATAGGCTCCAAATACATTATAACTGTAGTTTGCCTTTTCACCAGGAGTAAGAGATTTGTAAATTAACAAATCCAGGATTCATGCTTACTTTTTTCATCTCATTGACATTCTTTTCATTTGTTGCAGTTCTCAAAATGCCCCTGGGATGAATACAAGAAACAATGTTCAAAATAACTGAAATATAAAACAAAACAAATTTCAGATGAAACTGCTTAAAATATGAATTGCTAAACTTACAGACATTACGTATGACAAAGGTAGATTGTATCCAGAACAATAATTGTAGAATTTCAAAGTGTTACCACTGTCTGATGTTGAGAAACAATGTAAAAAGCAAACAATATGATGGAATATACTTCATACAGCATACAAATTAGACATGCCCTTTAGCCATCTCTAACATTATGCACAGATTGTATAATGCCATACTAATATATGTCACTTAGTAACAAACTTTGGCACATACACATAACAGATGTGTGCATATGTCCCAGTATGGTATCCCAAGGCAAAGCAGTATGGTATCCCAAAGCAAAGCAAATTCTACACAGGGTAGAAGCTAAATAAAAAAAGAATGCTCTCTGCCACATATGTCATATGGCCCTCTGTTCAAGTATCACAATAATCTAAATGAGGAAACCTGCCTTCCCTTTGTTATGCAGATAAAAACAGTAACTTGAGTCTCCTCTGGGCAAGATTGTATTGCCATCTTTTACTGACACTTACGATCCTGAACCACAGCTTTATGCTATCCTTGCTTAGGTGTAAGAACCTTCCTAGACTAGAGGCAATACATCATATAATTTTGTTCTGTTTTGCATGAATGAAGGGCAGAAGCAATTATTATCATTTTTTTTGTTTAACATCATGTCATCTTTCTACCATTCTGAACTATAACTGGACTTTTGCTGAAAAAATGTACTACAATTTGACTGTAGTGAGTTTCTTTCAGAAATTCATTAGTATGTAGTGATGTATAATACAGAATTGCTATCTACAAAATTATCCTTCACTGGTTGTCTATGCAAAATAGGTGCATTCATTTGAACAAGAAATTTGGGGTCTATGACTAGTACTTTCATTATGGGTGTCAAGTGGTCATTGATAACCTTTTAAAGAAACAATAATTAAATTAAAAGTTGGTATATTTGGTAGATGCTGATGCTGAGTGTTATAATGATTGATTTCATCAAACATTTTTTTAAATTAACATCTTCAAAAATAAGTTGATTAAAGGAAAAGATATAGCTTCTGCTTCCATCACCTGTCCATGGACTGCCATTGAGCACCATCTCAACAATCTCTATCCATCCTTTCTGACTGCTTAAATCCATTTCTTAAGTCATTAATCAGATTCAACAAAATAAAACCTTAATAATTGTGTTAATGAAAAGCATTAAGCCCGTTATCAATGGCACATTTTTTAAATGCATTTTTAGCACCTTCCAGTCATCAAAATGTTTGGAATCATCTCTCTGTTCCTGTGTTTTAGTATTTCAATCAAAACATCTATATATTCAGTATAAAATGTTTTCAATATCTTCTATTTACTTTAAATTCAAAAATTTCTTCTTATTTTATTGGGAGAATGAAAAATCTACTTTGGTACCTTATTATTGTTATCATTCAAATTATCCAAATTATTAGATCAATCCCAATCAATACAGAAGGCTGGAATTTAAACACTCTTTTTTTAGGTTACACAAGGATTATCATTATACAACTTACACTTTGATGAGCAACATAAAAAAGTTCTCCCAAAAACATGAATATCAATAGGCTTACCGTGAGAAGAGATAATCAAGACTCACCAATGAACTGCTAAAGTTGACAACAGTTAGACTGTTCCACTCTAGTCTTGACTCCACACACGTTTTCCACTCTTACAACATGACCAAACAAATTTTAATAAGTTTCTTAGCATAACTTAACTTCCATGCTATACTTGGGCCACTTGTAAAAGACCCCTACCTTTGAACTGTTGGTCACAAATCTGCCACAGGAAAGGATTTTTGTTTGTCTATGCGCCCTAGACCTGGACCAACATTGAAAGGCCGGAGGGAAGAGATGCCCTCCGTGCCAATCTCCGGAGAAGGCCAGCTCCTAAACTAAATTACTGGGGTTTTAAGATAAGAGTGCAGGAAAGAAATTAAAAGATAAGAGTGCAGGAAAGAAATTAAAAGATAAGAGTGCTGGAAAGAGATTAAAAGAGTCAGGGTGCAAGAAAGAGATCAACAATGTAGAAAGGGATGGAAATAACTGAATATTACAGTGGGAAAGAACACGCAGCACAATAACTCATCTATATCTAAACCAGCAGCAAATAATACAGAAGATGTAACAGAAACTAAAACTGCATATGCTTCTCTATGTATCCTCTAACCAAAATTCCAAACACATTTATCTTCCAATGCTAAAATCCAGATATCAGAATTACAACAATCAGAAAAATAAATGAAAGCAGAAATACTTGCCAGAGGCAGCATAAAAAGAAAGCACAGATTCAGAGCCAAGGATCTTCTATATTGATGCAGAATGTCTAGCTACAGCAGCTTCTTTAGCAAAATGTTCCCCCCACTTTTTTCATTACAATACGTGGGTTTTTATAGAGGACCCAGCCCTCTAAGCCATTAATGATCCTGGTTTACAAAAATGCTAGAGCAGATCTAGTAATGATGCTATCCTACTTTTTCCAATCGAACCCTCTTATCCAATTACCAGAACTAGATACAGGGCCGCGTTAAGCGAGGAAATTCGTATTTATGAACCGCAGACCTGCCTTGGTTAGGACGCTCAGGCGGGATACGGGTTCGAAGTAGTTAGTCTGTTTGTGGAAGGCCTGGTTACTTATCCTCTAGCTACACTGCTTTGCCAAGAGATGAGGTCAAAATGTTGCTTCGCGAGAAATTTGCCTTTGGACAGAAGCTTCGCAGCGATCCAGTCAGAGGGTGGCAGTTCGGAGAAGCATCGCCCGAAACTTACTCCCTACCTTAGACATTTTTCCATCCTCTTAATATTGCTTCGACAAAACAGTGTCCGAAGTAGGAGGTTCGCCAAGGGTATGGTCGAAGTAGCTGCTTTGCTAGACTGAGGCCCGAACTGGCGCCTTCCAAAGTTAGAGATTCGCTGGGAAGTGGGCCGAATTCATACTTTGGCGAAGATTCCGGCGAAGTAATCTCGCCGACTTAGTCCGTTCCTGCTTCGCTTGAAACTATTGCTTCGCAGCTTCTCCACCCGAAGTGAATACTTCGGCAGTCCTATGAGCGAAGTACTTTCTATGCCTTAGGATTTTTCAAGTTTTTTAGGATAGGCTCTTCTGATTTCTTTTGCGAAGCTGTTCTTCTTTCTCTGCCTTCAGCGAAGCTTTGTATTTTTTTTTGCTCTTTGTCGGCAAAGTTCTTTATATACAAGGGGGTCAAAATGGGAACCCAAAATTGCTGTAGTGCTACAAAATACAAGGAAAAGCAAGGGAACAAATTCATGAAAAACAAGAAAATACTTTACAAAAACAACTTATATTCTAAAATTTTCTACCCCTCCAAGCAATGTGACAAAATTGTCAACATTCCTGGCGGCTCGCAGGGTAACGAGCTCGCCTCGGTGCACGAACCCTCAGCCTTGATCCATTGGGCCAGAGTTGCCTCCGGTCCCTGCCTCAATTTGTGCTTCTTCTCCTGGGGGTACCTCTGCAGCTACTTCTCCTTCATTTCTTTCTCCTTCTTTCTCATCGGGTGTCTGTTCCTGTTCCGGCGGTGGGGGAAGACGGTCACGAATACGCTCCATTGTTCGGCGGATGTGAGCCCAAGCTCCCTTCTGGAAGGGTTCGCGATCTCGAAGGGACTTAACCAGAACATGGAATTGGTCAATTTGACCTATGTCTGCGTGCTTGGCTCATGTACTCAAGTCATTCAAACAAGCTGCAATCTGACAATACCTCAAGATAAAATCCGTGACTTGTCCTTCTGTGACGGGTTCAACCCAACTATCAATTTCCGAGGTGTCACCCTCAAAGTGGAGCCACGCAGGCTTGAGTTCTTCTTTGGACAGAAGGTTCTCGTCATCGTCGGTGAAACTCGGGAAACCTAACTGTGAGAGGTCTTGAAAATACACCAACGAAGTGCGCTACTCCTGCTCAAAAATGTCCATTAGTCGTTTGGCCTTCTGAGCTTTCCCCAACTTTGAGAAGAAGGCGCCGACTGTGGACTGAGCGGTGGACCAATCCCTCGTTGTCCGACTCATGGCAGGCACCTGTAAATCTTGATATTTAATGCTCTGCACCTCCATTGCCAACCTGAGCCGGCGCCGTATTTCTTGCATTACTTCGTCGACAACGGGCCCACTCTGCGAAGCTGCACTCTGGGCTTCTGTGATGTACGAGAGAACAGATAAGGCACTGGAGGCCCGAGATCTGAAATTTTTTAACAAATGTGTGCGGATGCTCTTAATTCTGCCCCTATCAAACAACTCCATGCTCTCCTTTTCACACAGCTGTTGCTGCATTTCCATGATTCGGGCTTCAAACTTTTTAGCCCTCTCCTCTGCTTCTGCTCGTATTTTATCATGACCTCCTGCAGCATCCTGGAGCTGAGCCACTTGTTGTTTTAAGGCAGTTATCTCCTGTTTCATCAGTTCGCATTGCTTCTGAGCATTCTCCAGCTGGGCGCGGGTCTTCGCGAGATCTTCTTCCAGCTTCATATTTGCATTTTCCGCCTCATAGCGGCGCTCATTTGCTATCTTGGTGTGTTGGCGAACTGACTCGATCCGCACATGCATGGATTCGGATTCATCATCAACATCTAATTGCTCCAGGTCCTTGACTTTTTCATGATATGTGTAATCTGAAGGCGTCATTTCATCAAGGGGCTTCTGGACCTTGGGCACCTTCTTTACCTTGTGGAGCTTTCCACTTTTTGTGTCAAAGACTGTGCATTTCTCCACTTTTGCTAAGGACCGCCCTCTTTTCTTCCTGGCCTCCTTGAGCAACTTGTCAGTGTTCTGCCGGGCCTGGAGCAATCTTTCCGCCAGAGGGCGTTCTTCAATCAAAGCTAATTCATTATACAATGAGGTTGGATTACCAGCCAAGGGGGTGAACGAATACAAAGATAGGTGGGATGATGCTTCGCCCGAAGGGTTGGCGGTGGGTGTGATGGGGGATTCAGTGGACAATGGCGAAGCAACGGGTTGTGCAATCATGACTGGACTCTTGGGGTTTGGGGGCGAAGGATCGCATCCGGGTTGTTCGGGTGGAGTGGGGTTGATATGGGCGGGTGGTGGTTCGTTGGTGGTGCCTCGGACAAGTGACGTAGACAGTGCAGAGACGTTGGGGAGACTAGCGAATGCAGTTTGTACAAAAGAAGTGGTGGTGGCAAACGAGACCGTACTGACTGGTGATTGCGAAACAACAGTAGAGACGGTAGTTCGGGAGGGATCCCTTGGAGACGAAGATGACTCTGAAGGCCTTTCGGCCGGGGCAACTATAGATGCAATTTCGGAGATAAGAGAAGGGGAAAGGGAGCGCGTACCTTCGTGCTCTGCCATGAGTGCGGTAGTTGCGAAGTCCTGCGTGTTGGGCCTTTGCCCACTTTCTTCCTCTGTCCCTCCGACATTCTCCATTTCTTTTTCTCCGGCATCCCCCTCTTCTTGGAGGTGTTCTCCTACATCGACAACATCAACATCCACAATTTCCTTTTCTCCCCGCAGCGGAGGTTCAGGTGCCGCTTCGCTGGCGTTCGTTTCAACTAGGCTCTCCGAGTGTTGTTCGCCAGCAGAGCCAGAGGGTTTAGTGCGAGGCCGCTTCGGATGTGGAGGGGGCATTTGGGCTTCATCAGCCTGCTTCCTCTTTTTCTTCTTCTCCGGGCGGACATTAAGATCGACCTTCTTTGCTTTGTGCTTCTTTTCCTCCTTTGGCCTTTTGACCTTTTCTGCACTTGCCTCCTCGGGCGCCTTCTTCTCCTTCGAAACTTTCTTTCCCATTAAGGTTATACAGAATGTGGCATAGTCGCAACGCTCGGGAAGGGCAGAGTGGCGGAAATGCAGCAGAGTTTCGGCTAGGGTTTCTACGGCTCACAAGCTCTCTGCAAGGAATTAACCAGTAGGTAAATAAATTTCGTCGAAGGTACTCGGCTTTTATAGACAAAGGCTGAGGCTGTTTCTATTAATGGCGCCCGCTTGAAATGAATGTGCAAATTGAGCCGGCGGAGATCGCATTGTCCTCTAATTGGTTCCCCAACGCCGTTTACGAGGACCGAGGTACTTCGAAGATCTTACCCTGCTTTGAAACCTTAAATTCTTGTTGTCTTGCACCTGGGCACGAACCTCTAGTCTAACTAAATTCCCTAGGGATGTGTGCAGCCACATTTGCATTAATTCCGTGTGCTTCGGGCGTTTAGCTAAGCCGCCAATTGGCACGCGCCCCAAGGCACGTTTTAAATGCACTTGCCCTTCTCATGATTCCACTTGGGTACTTCGGATGAAAATCGGGCGAAGTTTCTCTTCGGCTTTACTTTTGCCCGAAGCGGATCTTATTCATGGAAGTTAGCGAAGTAAAACTTCGCCGAACCTGCTTCTTACAACCTGACTTGCAACCTTCTATCATTCTTTCGGAGATGTTGCTTCGCTAAATTTTGGAGCGAACCGAAGGTCCGGTGTTTCTTTGGCCCGAAGTAGTCTCATGAAAGTTTAAAGGACAATCTTGTTGGGTGGCTGCTTCGCCCGAAATGGGCCCCGAAATGGAGGTTCGGCCACTTTTCATGCGAAGCACTTACTTCGCATATTTCAAGGCCGAACTAATGTTATGAAGAGGGGTGGCTTCGCTGAATTTTGACCGAAGCGGATGCTTCGCCACAATCAAGCCCGAACTTAATGCTTTCTTGAGGATGGTTCGCAAAGGGTACTGACCGAAGTGCAGTTTTGGCGACTTTTTGGGCGAAGTAACCTAGCGACCTTTATTATTGGCGTTGGAAGGTTCGCTGAAGTCCGGGCCGGGATCGTGGTTCGGGGTTTTTGAGACCCGAAGTAGCTGATTTTGGAGATTTCGGCCGAAGCGACCCTTGAGTTAGTTCCCTTTTGGCGAAGCTGCCCATTGACTTGTTCTTGGTCGAAATTGCCTCTTCCTTCGGCTCTGGGCTGTGCGAAGCGTCTTCTGATGTTGGGAAACTAGCGAAGCGCTGCCTCTATGAAGTGAAGCCCTCCTTAGCACCACTTGGACGCTATTTTACTTTGTTTGCTTCATCAGTATTGAGACGCTTCGCAGTTTGCCCTTTTGTAACGACTGCTTCGCTCGGAAAACTGCCGAAGTGCCTAGTTATGCCTAGGTATTTGGCGATCCTCAGTTGTTTTGGATTGGGGTCAGTTTATCTCGCAGCGAAGGCTGCGAACCTATCTTAATTCCCCTTACTAGTGAAATATTTTGAAACAAAAAATATATATACACAGGCGAGGACAACGGAACTAAAAACGAAACACTATGTACAGGAGCAAAAATTTTTTGGGTACCTCCTTAGTAGTGAAAGGTCTTCAGGTGAAGACCGTTGATCGGGATGGACAGAATTTGGCCGGTCATATCTTTCAGGATGAAGGAGTTGGCTTGGTTCACTTGTGAGATTTCAAACGGACCTTCCCAGAAAGAATCAAATTTGTCGTGGTTACCTGGCTTGGCCTTCCATGAGTTCCATTTCCATACCAGATCGCCAACTTTGAAAGTTCGGGTAGTGGCCCTCTTCTTAAACCAACTTCGGGTGGTCTCTGTATGTTTCATGAAAACTTCGTAGGCTTTTTCTCGGTCTTCTTCAAGCTGTAGCAGCTGGGCCAATCTGGCGTCCATAGGATCCAATTCCTCTCTCTCATCATCTAACATCCATAGCGCAGGAATCTCCATGTGAGTTGGTAAAACGACTTCCTTGTCGTAGACCAGGGCGTAAGGTGAAGTCTTGATTGATTTTTTGAAGGAAATCCGATCGGCCCATAGCGCTTGGTCCAGGAGTAGGTGCCAAGTCCTCTTATTCCTCTCCATAAGCTTTTTCAGGATTTTTAGCAGATTTTTATTCGTTGATTCTGCTAATCCGTTGCCCTGTGGATAGTAGTTTGAAGTGGCCTTGAGATATATTCCATACTTGCAGGCGAATTCATTGATTTTGGCGCCTATGAATCCTGGGCCGTTATCTGTCACTATTGCTTCTGGAACGCCGAAACGGGTGATTAAACCTTCTAGAAACGCGATGACCGTTTCTTGATCAGCATGTTTTGTGGGTATTGCTTCGGCCCATCTGGTGAAATAGTCAGTTGCGGTCAAGATGAACTTGTGCCCTACCGATGAATTTGGGGATATTACCCCCACAAAGTCCAACCCCCATTGCTGGAATGGTGCTTCGACTTGTATTGGTTGGAGCGGCATCGGAGCGTTTTTACTTTGGCCGGCGAACTTTTGGCACTGTTCACACTTTCGGCAGATTGCGAAGGCGTCGGCAAAGACTGTAGGCCAGTAGTAGCCTGCCTTAATTATTTTTAAAGCTGTCGGCCTTTCCGAGAAGTGGCCTCCTGATGGCCCGGAATGAAAGTCGTTGAGGACTTTCTCTTTTTCACTCCCTCTGATGCATCTCAGGAGAACACCGTCCAGGTTCCTAAAAAACAGCTCTTCAGGGCGTAAAACATAACGTAGGGCTTGCATCCTGAACCGCCTTCGCTGCGAGGCGGTTCAATCGTTCGGGACATCTCCCGGTGCTGAAGTACCAAATGATTTCGTCAGCCCAGTCCTCTTTGCCGGTAACTTGATCGGCGGAGCTGTCTTCTGCTATTGGATCGTCCCATTGGCATGCTGTTACTTCGGCAACTATACTCTTCGTGAGCTCTTGGCATAGTGCACGGCCGCGAACCAATTTGGTGGGCCTAATCTCTACATCGAACTCTTGTATTTTATTGACCCAGCCGGCCCTTTTGCTGCCCATTTCTCCTTGGATGATGAAACTTCGCACGTCTGGGTGTACGACGAACACTGTGGTTCGGCTCTGGGAGACGAAGTGCTTGAACTTTCTCAGGGACCTCATGACTGCATGCACTTGGCGCTCTATAAAATTGTACTTCTCTTCGTGAGGCTGTATCACTTGGCTTAGGAAGGCGATTGGGCGCTCTTCGCCATCATCTCCTTTTTGGGTTAGGAATGTTGCGTAACTTTCAGGCTCCTTGACTGCATAAAGAATAAAATCTTTGTTGTAATCTGGGTTAATCAATACGGGAGCCTGGGCGATCCGGGCTTTGATTTCCTCAAACGCTCTTCTTCTTTCCTCCGTCCAGGCAAACTCAACATTTTTCTTTAGGAGTTCGGACATCGGCTTAATGACTTGTGCGAAGTCCGGGATAAACTTCCTTACGAAGTTAATTTGGCCAAAGATGACTGCAGCCCTTTCCTATTCGTCGGGGGTGGGAGCTTGAGGAGTGCTTCAGCTCTATCAGGATCAACGACAAGTCCCCTTTCTGATATAATATGGCCTAGCAGCTTCCCTTCCTTCACCGCAAATATAGACTTCTTCGGGTTGATTGAAATGCCAAACTCTCTACACCTTTCAAATACTTGCTGTAAGTGCAGAGCGTGATTTTCTCTTTTATGGGAAAATACAATCATATCATCTAGATAGATGACAATGATTTTGTTCAGCAGTTCGTTGAATGCTAAGTCCATGGCCCTTTGGAACGTAGCCCCCGCATTCGAAAGGCCAAACGACATGCGTTGATAAGCGAACGTCCCCCATTTGGTGGTGAACGTTGTCTTGTGTTGGTCTTCGTCTCTGACCCAGATCTGATTATACCCTGAGAAGCCATCCAAAAGGGAGAAGCGTTGTGCTCCTGCCACAACATGGAGTATCTGGTCAATTTGAGGAAGCGGGTAATGATCTTTTAAAGAGGCCTGATTCAAATTGCGGAAGTCGACGCATAGGCGAATGTCTCCGTTCTTCTTTCTGACAGGGACTAGGTTCGCGACCCAAGAAGAATGCTTTATCGGGTAAATAATCTTGGCTTCAAGCATTTTTAATAGCTCTACCTTCATCAAAACTTCTATCTTCGGATTCACTGGCCTTTGTTTCTGTCGGCAGGGCCTGACTCCTTGTAATTCAATCGTGTGTTGGATGATATCTCGGTCATAACCTTTCAGATCCTGATAACACCATGCCACGATGTCTTGATACCTCTTGCATAAAGACCGAATTTGTTCGAGCTCCGTTGAAGTGCAGTCTGTCCCGACCTTTATCGCTTTGCCTGGTTCGAGCTTGAGGTCTCGGTATTGTTTTCCGTCCACCTTGATCCTGTGGGGGATCGCCCTGTCATTCTGATCAAACAGGCTTTCTAGTGTGATCAAACCCTTCGGAACATGGTTGTTCTTGAGCTGTATTAACCCCTCATATTCCTCATCTCCGGGTTTCCTTCCTTCGATGGTGGCTGCCTCTTGCACCAAAAAGTTGACAATTTGTTCATCGCTGTCGAAGACCTGCCAATGAGTGTCTTTATCGGGCACAGATGGCCTGTAAATAGTCCTTACAGCTTTGGGCTTGTGCACCATTTCATCAGCTGGGGAGTACCTAGCTCCGATAGAGGCCAAGGTGTCAGCATGCCTGTTCTTCTCCCGTGGGATAGACTGAACATTAAGCGATTCAAAATGCTCCAACAGGTCCCATACCTTGTTGCGATATGCCTTAAGATAATGCTTTTTGGAAGTGCATTTATTGGTGATTTGATTGCATACCAGTTCTGAATCGCCGAAAATCTGGAGCTGCTTGATGCCTAACTTCTCGGCTTTTTTCAGCCCCAAGCATAAGGCTTCATACTCAGCGGCATTGTTGGTACAACTCCACGCAAGCCGGTAACAATACTCCTTCTGTTCGCCAGAGGGTGATACCAGGAGTACTCCTGCCTCGATGCCGTTTTTACATCGGGCACCGTCGAAGAATAATTTCCATAATTCATCTCGGGCCACTTCCTTATTCCCCTGCATTGGCCCTATGGTCTTCTCGGACTTAGTGATGGAATAACACCCCATCTCTGTTTCGATCATAGCATTGAAATCCATTAATGAGAACTCGTCCTCGGTACGCAGCTCGCCCACGACTTCTTCTACTAGGTCTATCTGTTCTAACTCCTCGGTCATCAGGTGGACTGAATCCTTGTGCTCTCCTTCCTCGGCCATCTTCTCTACGAGGAACGTAGAGGGTCTCTCATTGTAAATTTTAATTTTTCTCCCCTTAAACGACACTTCCAGGTGTGAGTAATCCAGAGACAGATAGCCGCCAAGCTTTGCCGTGAACTCTCTTGAGAGGCACATACTAAAATATGGTTCGAGATCGACGACTACCACCTCCTGTATTACCACAATTTGAGGTACCTTGTGCAACCGAATAGGTATATCCTTGATTACGCCGACTGTCTTAACGGGGGTACCGTCCAGCTGAAGCACGCCTTGGCTGCTCCTCGTATACTCCATCCCTATCTCCTCGCAGACGGCCCTAGGCATGACGGTGGTCGCGGCACCGGAGTCAATCATGCAATTATGAACAACGTACCCTTCCATCTGCAGGGTCAGGTAGAACGGAGGAGGCCTATTTTTTCCAGTAATCGAAGTGGGTAGAGGCTGAGCTAAGACAGACTGTGTTGATTTCCCTGCCTTCGCTGATTTCAATGATTCTTGCAGCAGGTCTACCTGTCCTGGAAGCTGTAGAGCCTCATATAGACTGATCTTGGCGGGGGTCCTTTTTAGCTCGTCCACGATATTATATGCCGCGACGGTAGGTATTTCAGGCTCCCTTGTCGTCTCGTACTTGGTGCGATATTGTTGCGTGGCTTCGACTCTTTGTCGCTTCGTTAATGAGGAATACTTCAGTTTTTCTCTAGCTTGCTCCTTGGTTTCAACTTGTGGCGGAGCCGTAGCCGTCGGCTGAGATTTTTCCTTTGCTGGGGGCGGCTGAGGAGCTTTATCAGGAGCCTTGGCAGGTGGCTGCTCCTTTTCGCGGCGGGTGTACACTTTTAGGGGACCCATTTGGGCGGCATCTACTTCAATCGGTTTCTTCCCACCCTTGGTGAGAACCGAAACCTGCTCTTCCTCAGCGATCACCAGGTTATGATCTGCTTCCATGATTATATTGACTTGGCCATTGGAACTGCTGCCTGCCAGCGTTTGGACATAGTGCTGGTGCAGCATACAGGTACCTTCTTCATGTGGGTCGTTACATGTAGAGCACCAGTGCACATGCTCAGAAGTGTTTGGCTCCTCACTAATGGCGGCGTTCCTCGCAGGAGGTCTGCCCGACTGCGTTGCCTGGTCTTTTGTGAGCGCTGGTGGAGGATAAGATCTCCTTGGCAAGAATTCTTGCTGAGCTTGTTTTTTCTTCATGACGGCCATGTCGTTGGATAAGGTTCGCACAGTGGAATTCAGAGACTGGACTTCTTGTAACAACTTAACTTGCACGTCCACGGCTGCAGGGGTTGACGCTGCCGGAGGGGGTAATGGAGCCATGGTTGGCACTGGGGGCAGGGCAGGATACTGTGGTGGTGCTGGTAATGCCGGGAACGGCGAAGGAATTGTAGGCTGTGGTACTGAGGGTGTGGGGAAATGTATCTGCGGAGCAGCGAACTGGGACACAGTAGGGTTAGGATTCCACGGTGGAATGGGGCATGCGGACGATGTGGAAGTCTGCGAAGTAGCGGCACTGGGATATTGTGATTGGGGAAACTCAGGAAATATTGGCATCGGCATTCTCGGAGGGAGTTTACCAATGGCAATCAGATCCATTTCTGCCTTCTGGGCCAACTCGTATAATTCGGGAAAGGTATTGACATTTGAAAACCTTATCATCATACTGATGTCGGCGTTGAAGGCCCTAAGGTAATAGTAGGCCCCTGCTTCGGCAGTTGGCCGTAGTCCAGCAGGGACCCTCTGCCAGGTTCGGGCGAACCTCACATTAAAATCAGCTATCTCTTCTTGAGGGTGCCTCTGGATCGTAGTGAATTGATGCAGGAGGGAGGAAGGGTCAGCGGACTCATTAAATCCTCTCATCAGTTGTCCGGCTAACTGGTCCCATCCCGTTATAGTGCCCGGTGGCAGGGCTCTGTACCAGTAGAGGAGTTTCCCTCGGAGAGACAGAATCAATAGCCGAACCATAACCTCTTCTTCTGTGATATTATGTATCGCAGCCAGAGAAGCGATATCTTGGATGTGCTCGAACGCTGTCTTCCCCGTGCCATCGAACGTGGGTATCGACTTCAGAGCAGCAGGTGGGATTTGCCCCTGTCCTGCTATATTTAGCGGCCCAGCAGAATTCCAAGCCGGGAACAGCCTAGGCGGGGGCGGCGGCGACGGCTGCTGCTATTGTTGTTGTTGTTGTTGTTGTTGTTGGTGAGCCATGTTTGTACCTAGGTTCGGCTGATAAGGGGTAAGCAACAACTGGTTCGGCAGGACTGAAGTCCACGAAATGCTTTGGTGATCTGGAGAGTTCGGGGGGTTAGGAGGGAGACTAGTCGCAGTGCTGTCCGAAGTCAGACCTTGTTCGTCAAGGACAGCCTTCTGCGATGACCCTTCGTTTAGAAGTGAGTCTGGTGTGACTAACCTAGGACGTTCCCCAAAGGCGTCAATGTCGAGCTCAAAGAACTCGGTCTCTTCTCCGGAGTTCCTAACTCTCCATCTTGTATGCATGAAGGTACGGATATTTAGTACCGGTCTCTAAGGCTTTAAGATTTTCACGTTGAACAGAGTCGCCAGATGCTCGAGTCTTACAATACTGAGATGAGCTTCAACTCTCAATACCACTCATAAGGTGAGACTGACCAGGTCCCACCGGGCGTGCCAGAAACTGTTGGTCACAAATCCGCCACAGGAAAGGATTTTTGTTTGTCTATGCGCCCTAGACCTGGACCAACATTGAAAGGCCGGAGGGAAGAGATGCCCTCCGTGCCAATCTCCGGAGAAGGCCGGCTCCTATACTAAACTATCGGGGTTTTAAGATAAGAGTGCAAGAAAGAAATTAAAAGATAAGAGTGTTGGAAAGAGATTAAAAGAGTGAGGGTGCAGGAAAGAGATAAACAATGCAGAAAGGGATGGAAATAGCTGGATATTGCGAGTGGGAAAGAACACGCAGCACAATAACTCATCTATATCTAAACCAGCAACAAATAATACAGAAGATGTAACAGAAACTAAAACTGCATATGCTTCTCTATGTATCCTCTAACCAAAATTCCAGACACATTTATCTTCCAATGCTAAAATCCAGATATCAGAATTACAGCAATCAGAAAAATAAATGAAAGCAGAAATACTTGCCAGAGGCAGCATAAAAAGAAAGCACAGATTCAGAGCCAAGGATCTTCTATATTGATGCAGAGTGTCTAGTTACAGCAGCTTCTTTAGCAAAATGTTCCCCCCCTTTTTTCATTACAATACGTGGGTTTTTATAGAGGACCCAGCCCTCTGAGCCATTAATGATCCCGGTTTACAAAAATGCTAGAGCAGATCTGGTAATGATGCTATCCTACTTTTCTCAATCGAACCCTCTTATCCAATTACCATAACTAGATACAGGGCCGCGTTAAGCGGGGAAATTCGCATTTATGAACCACAAACCTGCCTTGGTTAGGACGCTCAGGCGGCTCCAAAAATTGCGCCGGTCGCCTTCTGCAATTGAGATTTCCCATCCTATTACTATAACTAGATACCGGGTCTTTCGGGGCAAAAAAAACTGCATTTATGTGCCGCACAAACACCTTGGATAAATACCCGGCCTTGGAATGTGTGCCCCTCGGGAGGAGCATTGTTGCCAAACTTCGCCCTGGGTGGAGCTTCGCTGGATTTTCAATCAAAGCGTTGCTTCGCAATGAGCTAGGGCCGAAGTGAAGACAAGGATGGTAGATGGATCTATGATGGTTCGCTGGGGAATGGCCTCAAAAACTGCCTCGCTGGGAGACGGGGCCGAAGTAGTTAGTCTGCTTGTGAAAGGCCTGATTACTTATCCTCTAGCTACACTGCTTCGCCAAGAGATGAGGTCAAAATGTTGCTTCGCGAGAAATTTGCCTTTGGACAGAAGCTTCGCAGCGATCTAGTCAGAGGGTGGCAGTTCGGGGAAGCATCGCCCGAAACTTACTCCCTGCCTTAGACATTTTTCCATCCTCTTAATATTGCTTCGGCAAAACAGTGTCCGAAGTAGGAGGTTCGCCGGGGGTATGGCCGAAGTAGCTGCTTTGCTAGACTGAGGCCCGAACTGGCGCCTTCCAAAGTTAGAGCTTCGCTGGGAAGATGGGCCGAAGTAGTACTTCGGCGAAGATTCCGGCGAAGTAATCTCGCCGACTTAGTCCGTTCCTGCTTCGCTTGAAATTACCGCTTCGCAGCTTCTCCACCTGAAGTGGATACTTCGGCAGTCCTATGAGCGAAGTACTTTCTATGCCTTAGGATTTTTCAAGTTTTTTAGGATAGGCTCTTCTGATTTCTTTTGCGAAGCTGTTCTTCTTTCTTTGCCTTCAGCGAAGCTTTGTATTTTTTTCTGCTCTTTTGCTGGCGAAGTTCTTTATATACAAGGGGTCAAAATGGGAACTCAGAATTGCTGTAGTGCTACAAAATACAAGGAAAAGCAAGGGAACAAATTCATGAAAAACAAGAAAATACTTTACAAAAACAACTTATGTTCTAAAATTTTCTACCCCTCCAAGCAATGTGACAAAATTGTCAACATGAACTTCATTAAAACAGGGATGAAGAAAGCTTCAACATATCATTATGCTTCAACTTTATCATTTTCAAATGCTCAAAACTGTCAACATAAACACTAATAGGCATATGACTGTGGACTCACAGTATGTTTTCACTTTTTTAAGAAAACCTTCTATTCAAAGACAATTGACATGCACTTTCCTTTAAAGTGACACAATTAAAAAATTAAAGAAGGCAAAGATCAGGAATAAGAAAGATGCATGTCATGTCTAGGCTTCAAAGATAAACCTTTTCCAATGCAATTTCAGATTGCATGATTTGATTTTGACACATACTCACTTTGACTTACATGGCCATGACTCAAACAATACCTTAAATAAGCACTTCATGTCTTCCTTCTCATGCGACCAAGGCTCTTGTGGAACCACACATTCACAATCAACTCAGCAATGATCATGTCCACCAATTGCCCTCCTTAGCCACATGACCATGTGTTTCCTTCTTGCTGTCCAGCTTTCTCACCAAATGGATTGCAGAAGTTGAGCATTTTGGCATTGAGCTTCAATGACAAATATCACAACTCCAAAACCAGTTTCATGTAAAGGACGCTACCATTGAGGCCCTACAACGTCAAGTCCAAGAACAAGGTGAAAATATTGTCAAAATAGAAAAATCTGAACGAACTCATGCATCTCCAACTGATAATCTTCACCAACTCAAACAGGTTGTTTGTGATATAAAACACAAGCAATCAAAGATCCTTGTCCAACATGAGAATTTCAAAAACAAGACAAGTACTCATCAACAGTCTCTTCAATAACAAGTTGAAGAACATACTTCATGGGTTCACATGGTTAAGGAAAAAAAGACTTCTCCCATTGTGGAGTTAGCATTGCAAGTCAAATTTGATGAGGAAAGGGCACGTCAAGACAAAGAACTCAAACCTTCAACTTCGAGGTCTTTCAAAGCCTATTGATACCTCAAAGATATTACCCAAAATTAGGCTTTGGGTAGCCCTTAATGGCATTCTTCTAATTCTATTTTGCTCATCTGAAAAATGTTTGGGGACTTTAACAGCCAAGAAAAGCTTTTTACCTTGTCCAAAAAATTTTACTTGGATGAGACCCTCACACATTTTCAAATGGAGGAACTATAGAAAGAACCTACGCAAGTGATAGCTACCGAAAGAACAAGTGGACAATTATCCATGACCAAAAAGTTGTGATTCATGACTCCCCTCCTCCACGATGGTCAAGTCCTTGGCCTATAAACTAAAGGTATTTTCAAGTCCCAATAGATAATAGTAGCCTCTTTGTCGCTTGTTTTTATCACACTGACCCACAAGAGCGCAAAATGATCTCTTCCATTGGTCGGAGGTTACTTTTGGGTTTTTGCTTTCAGGCATGAGACATGACAATCATTCGAAACTGCTTTCATCAACACGTGTCGTTGGTTGTTTCATATGAGCACTTTAGCTATATGTGGTTTCAGATCAAGAGGGGCCCAACCCTCTTTAGAAATATCTTCATGGCAGTATGTTATTTTCCTCCAACATCGTCAACTTTTGTCATCCATCTTGATGGTGACCCATACTTGAATCTCTACCCAAATATTTCTACATATTCATCAATGGGTGATGTCATTTTTTTAGGTGACTTCAATGCCCGCACGGGGACCCACTACACATCTTTTCATGATCTTACATAGGGCACGTTTTGTCTCTTTGAACTCAATCCCAAGGACCTTACATTCAATAGGACCTCCACAGATGAGAAGCATCCTATTAAAGCTTATAAAAAACACTTGATTCAGTCGTGTGAACAACATGGCCTCTTGGTTCTTAATGAGATTCCTTAGTTTCCTAACTCTTCTAGGTTCACTTGTTTTCCACATACGAAGGTGTGAGTGTGGTTGATTTTGTCATCAACAAGAATTTGCTTTCTAGTATTCACAACTTTCAGGTATCTAGTCAGCTTCCCTTGGCTGATTATGCAATGTTGACTTTTTTCATAAGTACCTCCTCCTTTAACTCTCCATCGCCCAATCCTTCCAACCATCCCATGATTCATTTTGATCCATGATTTGGCAATGATCATGTTGCTTATCTCTACTAGTTGATGTCCTAATACTACTCTCTTAATTCCACTATAGCGATAATCAACAATGATTTTTTGTCTCAAAGGTTATGGGATGCAGTCCTTGACTCCTTTCCTCACACTTTTCCTCTACCAAAGCCTATCCATTGCATTGGTGCTTGCCCCATGAATCGTTGGTACAAGGAGGAATGTAAGTCCATGCATTGGAAGCTCTATTTTGCTCTTATCCATGAGCCTACAGCTGTATCTTCCACTTGAATGGAATATAAATGCCTCATGCAATGTAAAAAGCGAGAGAATCTTGTTCGTTGTGATCTTCTAGATGTTCTTCATCACTCTCCAAAAGCCTCTTGGAATGCCCGATCCCATGTGCATCAATAACAAGTCCTTGGTCTCCCATGCTAACTCTTATATGATATCCCAGGGCAGCCCACCATTCATATCTCTTCCGTCGTCCTTATATCATATCACCTATTCTCTTCAAGGGAAATCAACAGATCTCTACATAAATAAAGCATTAACAAAGTTGCTGATTTTGAGGGATTTCAGGCTGAGTTCTTTATGTATGGTGATGAAGCTCTTGGCTATCCCATTTCATAGTTATTCTACGAGGTTATTTGTTTTGGGTTCCCTGCCTCTTCTTCACAACATAATATCCACCCCATCCACAAATCTAGGGACTATTCACATCCAAATAACTACAAAAATATCATGAATGAGCACACATTTGCTAAGCTTTATCCAACAATTTTGAATACTAAACTCTAAAAACTACTGGATCAGAACAAGCTTAGAACGAGAGCATAGGCTGGTTTTGGGAGGGATCATTAGACTACTGATCATCTTTTCACTTACAAGGCTATTATTGAGGAGTCTCGCCAATGGTCTTCTAAAGTATTTTGTTGTTTTGTGGACTTCAGAGAGGCCTTTGACACCATTCCCTTCCATCTTTTATTTCAAAGACTACATGACATCAGCATCTCAAAGCTCTTTATCACTACCAACAAGAGACTATACGTGGCAGTTATTGGTTGTTTTTGGAAAGCTTTTGGTTTCTCAAAGGATGTCCAAAGCACAATTGGTGTCAAACAAGGATGTCCAAAGCACAATTGGTGTCAAACAAGGATGTCCTCTTTCTCCTTCACTCCTTGGCATCTACATTAAATATCTTGAAGAAATTATTCATTAAAACACACATGTTGACAATGGTTACCTTCTCCATCATGTCTTGATAGCTATATTGCATTTTTTAGATGATGTTGTTATTCTTGCTTATACTCCTAAGGGCTTGGAAACACAACTGGATGCTTTTCTTGCTTTTGTGACTTAGAATAGCTGGCAAATTCAATCTTTTTTGCTTTTTCTTTTTTTTTGAAAAAATAAATAAATAAATAAAACTGGCAAATTCAATCTTACAAGACTAAGGTGATGATCTTCAACACATCAAAGTGCACCCTACCTGAGTCTCAATTCTTCTATAAGGCTTAGTTGATTGAGATCACCACTGCTTACACCAAGTTGGGGGTTCAGTTTACAGGTCCTTCCCTTAACCTTCAACTAGCTTCATAGTCACGTGTTTGCAAGGGATACGCAACTCTCTCAGTCATAAAGCATCAATATTTCCAATAACAAATCCAAAACATACCTTTGAAGATGTGCCTCTTTGATTGTATCATCAAACCCATAATCCTTTATGGATTTGAGATTTGGGGTTCTAGTCCAGGGTGTGTTGATTGGGCTCACATTGAAAGGGTCTAGACTATTTTGCTTCAACGATTTATCCAATGTAAGAGAACAAATCCGTAATGTATCATTTGGTTGAGTTTGGCACTCATCCTCTTTGCATTGAGAGCATTTTCAGAATTATGTTTAGCTTCATCACCTTAGATCCATGGGTGACTACACCTTAGGCCAAGAGAGATACACATATTTCGCACATTGCTCTAAGAATGCATTACCTCTAGGAGCACTTTTGGTGATCATCGTGGATGGTACACAAAAGTTAGTTCTCTTTTTCAATCAGTTGGCATATCTATAGATCTATTGCCTTCATTCAAATACTCTTTAAATGCTCCTCCCCGCCTTTCCTGATAAGAGGGTAATTAATCAAATGGTCAAAGATGATGTTTATCGACAATATATTCAAATCACTTGGGTCGCTCCATCTCAGCCTCTTAGTCCTAAGTTGTCCTTCTACACTAAACATTTCATGAGGATTGAGAATGGCATTATTACTCATCTTGATTATGTCCAATGACATTGGACACAGCCTTAGGATTCCTCTTGGTTAGCTCAAATTATGCTCACATCAATTGCGGTGGAGACGACCAATCATATTCCTTGATAGAATAGGGTATGTCAACTTTGCTTTATTTGAGAGGTGGAGACTCAAGAACATCTTCAAGTGTCATGTAGAGCATAAAATCCAAGGGAGGTATTATTGCTTGTATAGAGAATCAAGTGGATCACTTGCCAATTTTTTTCAGCTATCCTAATTAATGATGATTGACTCTATACCTCAAGGAAACTATCACTCTTCGATGCCAGTTATTACAAGGGAAAGCGACGAATATTCGACTAACACCTCATTCTTTCACTCTCTCTACAATCAAGAGTAATAAGTGTTCATTTGAAGCTACAACTCTCCAAAATGTTAATGACGGATCTATGCACCCTTGTCTATATACAAAAGTGGCTACTAGGGTTTATGTTCTTTCTTCTTGCTTGTAGAAGGATAGGATTGTAGCGAAACCACCCCTCACAAACCGAGGAGTTGCAAATAAACAAAATAGTTTTTTGTCCTCTTCTATTGGTTCCAATGCCATGGATGCTAGAAGAGCCTTGAGGAGTCAAAGTCCACATCTTCCTAGGATTATCCAACCAGGCCCTCTTAGTCCTAGACATTCTCCTAAGAGTATCATTAGATCCAATTTTGGTCCTTTTGGGATAGTTGGTGATGACAACAACTGTGCTTCTACTTTACATCCCACTATAGATTAATGTTAGCACTTGGATACACTAGAGCTCCTTTCTAACTCTATAGCACCTCGACTTCTAGCTCTCTCTTCATCATTAATTCTAGCAAGTTATGGATTATCTGTTTTGGATAATCCTCAAGGCTTTAACTTTATTCCATAGTTATTCCACTTCAGTAGTTTACACTTGATTTTTTACTCTACTTCAGTTTATTTTCATAGTACTTTTTGGTTACCACAATGCATTGTAACAGCTCTTTTCAATGAGCCCCATTGGCCTACTTTGGTCGTTTACGAACATTAATAAAATTATCATGATTCTTATCTTTATAAGTCTTTTAGTTTCTTCCAAATGCTTCTAATATAGTTTCACATGGTTCTTTGAAACACGTTGCTCATCTCTGTTACCTTTGTGAATATATCAATATAGCAAATTTATCCATAGGTTTGGCAACCTCTGATATTTTCTGAATCGATTATTGGCTTCGCCAGATCTTTTCAGCTTGGTGCTCTCCTCTTTTGCTTATTACACTCAAGCTTTACAACTCATATCACTGTATTCACACCTGGGATGTTTCAGCTTACCAATCCTCCCAGCTCCCTCCACCCATCATTCACATTTTACAAACAATATCCAGAGACCACTATTAGCCCTCATGGTGGCATCCTCCCAAACAATGATCTTCACGATAACAATCATTAATTTGGGCACTAATTGAGCACTGTTTTTCTTTGTTTGATTAGGCTTCTCTCAATCACAAACTTTGTAACTCTTTTCATCATCAACTTCACATTCCCAATGGCGCACTTGAGGGCTTTGTTTTGGTACACAACAACACAACATGCTTAGCTCTTATCTAAAATGCTACACTCCCATGCCCAGTAACATAAAGGCCTCTTTTCTCATTGTCCAAAACACTTCTATGCAAGGATACCATGTGGCACTCCCACCATCTCCTTTGAATTATGCACATAAACACCCCCAATTGCCCACAATACCTCAACAAATAACAAATAGTGACTATGGTGTGCTTGAACATTGAGCAAATCCATCTAACACTTTTATAATTCTGATGAAACTTGGGCATTATGGTGACAAGATAAGCATGCCCCTTAAATCGAGTTGCAAGCAGTGTTGGAAATGGAATATACAGACATAAGTGAAGAATTAAACAAAACATGTCCAATGAAATTTGACTTAAATTCAATTAACAATCTATGGCACAATGTCCCACAACACATCGCCTGTTGGTGAAAGACAGATCACTTATCTTGATTTTCTAGTGACCAAGCAAGCTAGATATTAAATTGGGTAGGGCACATGTAATGCACTTTATACTTTTTAGGGACAAGTAATAATTGGTATAATTGTAAACAATTCCAAGGACAATTATAGAATTTGTCATGGGAGAATCCATAAGAACATGGAATATATGTAACTATAAATGCATTCCCATAACTTCCTATTGATATATAAAAGGCCTATGTTCAAGTTGACCACCCATATGGGCTGGTGCACCATCTTGTGAATCCAAAGAATCATCTTAAGACAATCATGATATCCAAAGAACCTGAGGAGACAGAATGCATGGTAACAAAAAGAAGTTTAAACCGAGATAGGATAATTCCATTAATGTCCATAGATGACCAAAGCATCCCAATGGGACTTGTCGAAAAGAACTGTCAAAATGCACTATAGTAACCAAAAGAGTCCTCCAAAGTAGAGTAAAGAAACAAGGGTGAACTAACCAAAGTCAAACAATTGTGCAGAATCAAATTACATCTTCAAGGGTTGGATCAAAATGCGTGAACCCTAACATGTTAAAAGTAATATACATGTGTGTGCGTGCATGAGAGAAAGAGAGAGAGAGAGAGCAGTCAAAGTTAGAAAAGGATAAAAAGGAATAGAAGAGAGCTCAAATGGATCCAAGCACCATATAAAATACTCCTAGCACAAACATGTACTTTTCCCATAGAGGCACTCGCAATGATTCATTTTCTAGGATATCTGAAAAAGATTGAACAAATGAATGTAAATAGGTGGCTTAAGGTAGAAAATGAGACTGAATAGAAGAAAGAACACTTGAATGAAACAAAATGTTAAATGGATGAATAAGTAGGGTATTTGATTTATTAGAATTCCCAAACAACAACAAGAATATAAAAGTCCATGTAAGAAATGAATTCAGGCCAGCGATGTGGACAAAAGAGCTAGGAAGAAAGAAGGTGCACTACCTTGCTAAGTTCAACCCGACATATGATCAAAATAAAAAAAACATATATAGATGCAAATATCAAATGGAGAGCAAAGATGCTGAAAGCCCAACTGAGGACTAACTCACATTGACTCAGTTGTGAAATAGGTACATGGAAGAGACCTCAAGAGCAATGAGATGAGAGAATGTGCACCTATCGCACTTCAGGGGTAGTGGAAATAGAGAAACATTTTATCTTGGAATGAAAAGCTTGTATGATATTTGAGATGGTTATCCTGATACATTTGCAGCAGATTCTATATCTTGATTGTTTGAAGAAAAAAAAATAGAGAATCTAGGAGAATTTATCGGTAAGATCAGTTCTTCAAAAAGAAAGAATGATGCATCAACTCTGATTTTTCACATACACTTGTTACCATTTAAAAGAACAATTAAAATAACATATTGTGTTCGGTAGCAGGTCTTTGTTGTCCTAAAGGTTGTTTGGCCTTGTGGACATTAAAATCTTTCTATTTTATTATATTCTTAAGATTCTATGTGGTAAGAAAGAAATAACGGTCTGTCTTTACAGGACCAATAGGCTACGAAAGACTTTGAAGTTGAGGTTAAGTTCCTTGGCTTGACATGCCCTTTCCTCATCAAATTTGGTTTGCATTGCTAACTCCACAATGGGAGGAGTCTTTATGCCCTTAGCCACTTGAACTCATAATTTATGTTCTTCAACTTGTTTCTGAAGTGATTATAGATGAGCATTTGTCTCGTTTTTTAGATTCTCCTGTTGGACAAGAATCTGTGTCTTAATTTGATAATCTTTTCGTTTTGTGCTTGGACTTGGCACCAGATGGCCTCAATGGTGGTCTGTCCTTCCAAGCTGGTTTTGGAGCTGTGATATTTCCCATTGAAGCTCAATACCAAAATGCTCAATTTTTGAGATCCATTTGGTGAGGTGATTGTACTTGACATTGGAGTTTAACACTATTTGGAGAGCATGCAAAGGCGGAGTTCCCATGTCAAATCGAAAACCATAAATTGATTTCAGCTGGAACAGAGAGGAAGAACATTTTATTTAAAGGACAAGTCAACACCATCCAAAAAGCATGCAAAGGCGGAGTTTTCCATTTCACATCAGAAACCGTAGATCTTTTGGACCAACTCGAGGGCTTAAATGTGATCATTTGTATATAATATTATAACTGCATGAGATTTACAAAAATCTTTGTTAACTAACTATAACCAATGCTAAACTCTCAAAGCTTCACCCCCAACAAAAATTCATGGTATTGATTCCCAAGAATACAAGCCTCAAAAGCTGACTCTAACTGCCTGATAATCATCTGTCCTTCAACAAATTGATGTCACTGCAGGTGTCCATACTTCAAATACCATAATCAGCTACCTGATAAGTCCTCCGCTGCATAAGCCTGATCTTGCAGCAACATAATCACCTATCCGTACATATCCAATGAGTTGTCATACCTCAAATCTGTATTAGTTGTTTTTCCTATCAATTGAGATTAATATTGCAAAAGTCATTTTCTAGAATAATCTGATGTCCTGACTTGATAATTCAGGTAAAAGAAAGTAAATTCTTCTACATGTCAGAACATACTAAACATCCTCACTGAATTTGATGCACGAATGTTAGGAACCTACTATTAAAATAAAGCTCACTCACACAAAAAACTGAAAATAACTAAAATACATCAAATAACAGAATAACACTATGCAGAAAGTAATTGCAGAATTGAAACAATCTCACAAATAACTCAGAATCGCAGGCCTCTTCGAGGGGGCAACCTCCTTCAATATTTCATTAACTTGCAAAAAGATACATTCGTACATGGCTCCATGTCTTTTAAAGAGAAAGTTGCATGCAACCCTACCTAAAGGCTCAAGAGTTGGCTTACATGCAAAATGCCACTCGAGCTAGAATCTTCTACCAAACATCGGTTACAATCTTGATAATGGTTACATGAGATGGCACCACTTGGCTAGGTGCCTTACTTGCCACATACATTACAAAGTATTACAAAATAACATTATAATAGAATCCCCCACGTTGGAAGTGGGTCATTACATAAGCCAATGAGAATTAAAATAACGTAGAGACACACTCCTCAAAATTCAAAAAGATGAGGAAACTGGTGTTGGAGCTGGTGGAGAGACTCCCATGTAGCATCTTCTGGCTGAAGTCCACGCCACTGAACAAGGACCTCAGTAATGGTGCGATTGCGGAGAGTGCGAGTTCGACGATCCAATAATTGTTCGGGCTCGAGCAAGATAGAACCTTTTTCATCCAATTCCGGGAGTGCAGATTGAACCTATACCTGAGTGCCCACAACCTTTTTGAGAGAGGAGACATGAAAAATAGGATGGAGCTTGGAGGTAGGTGGGAGGGCCAATTTGTAAGTTGTGGCACCAATCCGTTGTAAAACCTGGTAGGGCCCATAGTATTTTGCAACAAGTTTCTGGCACTTGCGAAGCTGGAGGGATGACTGTTTGTACGACTACAAGCGAAGGAAAACCATATCACCCACATCAAAGCTGCGCTCGGAACGGTGTTGGTCAGCTTGTTGGCGCATCCAATTCTGGGTCGCATCCAAATTCAGCTTCAATTGGTGGAGGACATCGACATGTTGATTGAGAGTAGTGTCGAGGGCATGGACCTTGGAGCTGCTCGGAATGTAAGAGGAAGGCGTGAGTGGGGGCGCCCATAAACTGCCTCGAAAGGGGTAACCTTGGTTGTTGTGTGATAGGAAGTGTTGTACCACCATTCGGCCAAAGGAAGCCACTTCGCCCATTGAGTAGGATGATCAGATGCAAAGCAACGAAGGTAGGTCTCCAAACATTTGTTGACAATCTCAGTCTGGCCATCCGTTTGCGGATGATATGCTGAACTCATTTTGAGCTGAGTTCCCTACAACTTAAACAATTCTTGCCATAAATGACTAGTAAAGGTTGGGTCACGATCGAACATGATGGAGGTAGGCATACCATGAAGGCGGAAAATAGAATCAAGGAAAATTTGGGCAACGATGGAGGTTGTGTAAGGATGGGAGAGGGAACAAAAGTGAGCATACTTCGAAAGACGATCCACTACCACGAAGATAACAGATTTGCCTCCGGACTTAGGTAACCCTTCAATAAAATCCATGGAAATATCCGTCCAAACCTGGTCAGGAATGGGCAAGGGTTGAAGAGTGCCTGGAGAACGCACTGTTTCACCTTTCATCCATTGACAGGTATCACAAGCCACCACAAAATCTTGAATTTCCTTTTTCATACCCTTCCAAAAAAAAGTGCGCTTAAGCCGTTCATATGTTTTGAGAAATCCTGAATGGCCTGCAGATGGGGCAGCATGCAGTTCTTTCATGAGAAGTTCCCGAAGTGGAGACGTGTGGGGAACAACAAGGCGTTGGTGGTAACGCAAATCATGGCCATCCCAAGTGTAGCCCGAGCATGAAGTAGGCTCAATGTGTAGGGAGGCAACCAAAGTTTGCAAATCATAATCCTGAAGTACCTCCTGGCGTAAGGAATCGATCCATTGGGGAACAAGCGATGAAATGGCACATAACATACTGAGAGCCTCAAATTGGCGAGAGAGAGCATCGACCACAATATTCTCCTTGCCCTTCTTATAGGTGATATCATAATCATAGCCCATGAGTTTAGAGACCCATTTTTGTTGTTCGGGGGTGGCAACCCATTGCTCCAAAAAGTATTTGAGACTTTGATGGTCCGTTTTAATGGAGAAATGATGCCCAATGAGATACGGTCGCCAATGGGTTACCGCATGCAGAATTGCCATCATCTCCTTGGCATAAGTGGATTTTCCCAAATTACGGCTGGAGAGAGCTTTACTAGTGAAAGCCAAGGGCTGCCCTTCTTGCATCAACACGACACCAATACCACGACCAGAAGCGTCGCTTTCAATGACAAAAGATTTGGAAAAATCTGGCATGGCTAAGACTGGAGTGGTGGTCATAGCATGCTTCAACTCTAGGAAAGCCTGTTCAGTGGGTCCCGACCAAGTGAAAGAGTCCTTTAACATGGAAGTGAGGGGAGCTGCAATTTTACCATAGTTACAAACAAATTTACGGTAATAACCTGTAAGCCCTAAAAATCCCCAAAGACCCTTGAGAGTGCGAGGTTTCGGCCATTCCTGAACCGCCTGGATCTTCTTGGGGTCAACTTTGATGCCATCCTTGGTGACAATGTGTCCCAAATACTCCACTTCTGTCAACCCAAAAGAACACTTGGACCGCTTAGCATAGAGTTGATGTTGTGCCAACAGCTATAGAGTCTGATCCACATGAACAAGATGCTCTTCCCATGAGCGGCTATACACCAGAATGTCATCAAAGAAAACTAGGATGAATTTTCGAAGGAATGGGCGAAAAATGTTGTTCATGAGGCTTTGAAAAGTGGAAGGAGCATTAGTCAAGCCAAATGGCATTACCAAAAACTCATAGTGACCTTCATGAGTACGGAAAGCAGTCTTGGGAATATCCTCATCCTTGAGCCTAATTTGATGGTACCCAGAGCGAAGGTCTAATTTGGAAAAGTACATAGTCCCATGTAGTTCATCCAATAATTCATCCACCACCGGAATAGGAAACTTATCCTTGATGGTGAGTTTATTGAGCTCACGATAATCAATACACAACCACCAGGACCCATCTTTCTTGCGCACCAGTAAAACTGGAGGAGTAAGGACTGTTGCTTGGACGAATGACGTCGACTTTTAAGAATTCATGTACTAACTTCTCGATTTTGGACTTAAGAGCATGAGGATATAGATACGGTCTAATGTTGGGAGGTGCATTGCCAGGTAACAAAGGAATAGCATGGTCATGAGAGCGACGAGGCGGTAATTCTAATGGTTCAGCAAAAACAGAATTGTGCTTGGCCAAAAGGAGTTGCAAATCGGAAAGAACGGAATCCTCCTCGGAGGGGTGAGGTTGGATCGCAAACATCTGAGCTATGACACCCCGAGATGATTTTTTTAACAATTTCTCCATCCGGCTTGAACTGATAATCTGTGAAGGCCCCTGTTTTTGAGCCATGGAGAGTGTGGGACTGTCCATTCTATGAAAATTGCATCCAGAGTTCGGCAAAGTTCCACGAGATGGTTCCCAAGGTGCCCAACCATTGAGCTCCCAACACGATATCACATCCCCCTAGTTGAAGCGCAAACATATCTTGTTTGAGCTCATAGTCCCCAATTTTTACCTTAACATTACGACATTTACCTTTGCAAGGTAAGGTCCCACCATTGGCTACCATAACCTCAAAGGAATTACATGTATGTACGTAACAATTTGCCTGTTTGGCAATGCGGGGATCAATAAAGTTGTGTACTACCAGAATCAATCAGGATGGTAAGACGTAGGCCTTTGAAGTAACCCACGACTTTCATGGTTTGGGGAGTAGTAATGCAAGCAAGAGCATGAACAAAAATTTCAGCCTATGGTTCGTCTTGGTTTTCTTCCTCCGGTTTGGGTGGTTCCTCTACTGATTTCGTGTCATCATCACTGTGGTTGCTGGTGTCAGGCTCATCAACATCTATGAGGAACAACTTCTTTTGGGTGCACCTATGCCCACGAGAAAACTTTTCATCACAATTGTAGCACAACCCTTGGGCGCGTCGCGCATCCATTTCGGCAATGGTTAGACGTTTGGGTGCAACAATTTTTTGTTCATTCTAATTTTGGAATCTAGGAGGAAAAGAGGGTCTAGCCTATGGAAATTTAGATATTCGCCTCTGAGCTAAAAATTTGGATTCGGCCAAACGAGCCAACTTGATAGCTTGCATCATGGATTGTGGTTTAAACATCGTGACCTCAGCTTGGAGATCTTCCCTCAAACCGCTAACAAAACAACTCATAAGGAACCCTTCATTCAATCCCTTAGTTTTGTTGGCCAATTTCTCAAATTGTATTTGGTAATCTTGAACTGTCGAAGTTTGTTTCAACTTTGTCAATTGTCCTGTAAAATCATCATACTCACTAGGGCCAAAGCGAGTGAGTAATTGAGACTCAAATTCTTCCCAAGAAGGATCAGGGGTAGTGTTCTGCAACCATTGGTACCACTGTAAAGCTTTGAAGGAAGCCATTTGAACTCGGTAATATATGGGGACATCGTGGAGTTTAAAAAATTGAGCAACACAACATAACCACCCATCCACATCCTTCCCATTTGTTAGTTAAAAACTTCAGATTTTACCTGCAAGCAGAAAACACAATAACAGAGAACAAAACAGCAACACAAGTAACACAGAGATTTTACGTGGAAACTTGCAATGTGTAGGAAAAACCACGGGGCAATGGCAACTTCTTTCTTTTATTGATTTCAGCAAACTTTACATTCACACATCATGTACATGCAAGGGGTCATTCCCCTTTTATAGATAAGAAAGGGAAGACACCGAAAACTGTTCGTTTCCTCTCCCAAAGGAAGCCTTCGAAAAACTATTCGTTCCACTTGCAAGGGAAAGCATCCGAAAAACTGTTCGTCTTCCGCAACTACACGTCTGGCACATTTTGTTGCCTAAACGTCTAGCAACAACCTAGATATTTGCGACATACACGTCTGCTGCCTAGACGTCTAGCAGCAGCCTAGATTTTTGCTGCTTAGACGTCTAGGTTGCTAGACGTCTAGCAACCTAGACGTCTAGCAACAACCTTTGTTGTTGCTTTTGCTGACTAAAACTCTGGATAATGACTTCACCTCCTAAAATTCTCCCACTTGAAGTCAGTATACAAGAATTCTTTTACCAATGTTTTTCATCCAGTGCCAATTGCCCAATGCTACCCTTGTTACATTTTTAGCAAGCCCAGAGAAGTTCTACACCACTCAAACTTCTTTGTCTTGACCGACTTTTTAAGCATATCTACAGGATTCACTTTAGTATCGATTTTCTGCAACAGGATCCTACCTTCTTCCACCACATTTCTTATAAAGTGGTACTTGACATCAATGTGTTTCATGCGATCATGGAATGTTGGGTTCTTCACTAGCTGAATAGCACTTTGGCTATCACAATGCAACGTAATTTTCTCCTGCATTACCTTGAAGTCACCCAACAGTTGCTCTAGCCAAATTGCCTCTTTGCTGGCATGAGTCACTGCAATATATTCTACTTCAGTGGTTGATAAAGCCACCACAAACTACAACTTAGAAGCCCAACTCACAGCTCCACCAGCAAGAGTGAAAGTATATCCTGTAGTGGACTTTTTCCCATCTCTATCTCCACCATAATCAGAATCCACAAAACCTTTAACTTGCAAACTTTTCGATCCATAGTAAATAACATCTTAAGTGCCTCTTAAATATCTAAATATCCACTTCACCGCATTCCAATGCTCCTTACCAGTATTTGCCATGTACCGGTTGACTACTCCCACTGCTTGGGCAATATCCGATCTGGTGCTCACCATGGCATACATGAGGCTTCCTAATGCTGATGAATACGGTACACGATACATGCTTGTCTTCTTTGTTTCTGTTCTAGGACACTAATTGGAAGACAATTTAAGTGTGAAAGAAGTGGGGTACTAATTGGTTTTGCATTCTGCATATTGAAGAGCTTGCAAATCTTTTCTATATATGACTTTTGACTTAACCAGATCTTTCTTCCTTTTTTGTCCTTGTGTATCTTCATCCCTAAAATTTGGTTTGCTTCTCCTAAATCCTTCATTTCAAATGTCCTAGCCAACTGAGACTTAAGATCAATGATTTCTTCATGTTGGGGTCCGCAACTAGCATATCATCAACATACAACAGCAAAATAATAAAGCTACCATCATCAAACCTCTTATAGTATCCACAATGGTCAGCTTCACTCCTTCTGAAACCTTGGCTCTTCATGAAGGTATCAAATTTTCTGTACCACATCCTTGGCGCCTGTTTCAACCCATACAGAGATTTCTTCAGTCTGCAAACCAAATACTCTTTGCCTCTTTCTTCATAGCCCTCAAGTTGATCCATATAAATCTCCTCCTCGAGATCACCATGTAGGAAAGCAGTCTTTATATCAAGCTGCTCCAATTCTAAATCCTGTGCTGCTACAAGTGCAGGTAAAACTCTAACAGTAGTCATCTTCACAACTGGAGAGAAAATTTCATTAAAGTCTATGCCTGACTTTTGCACATAGCCTTTTGCCACCAAGCGAGCTTTATAGCGTTCCAACAACCCATCGCTATTCTTATTTACTTTGTACACCCACTTGTTTCCAACAATCTTTCTTCTAGGTGGGAGATCCATAAGTTCCCACGTTTTATTCTTGCGAAGTGCCTCGATTTCCTCCTTCAAGGCTTTCCTCCACTTTTCTGCATTCCCAGACTCTCTAGCTTCCTGAAATGAACTAGGTTCACCATCATCAATTAACAAAGCAAAATAGGACTGATAAACATGAGAATACCTTTCCGGACACTTTTGTGGACGTGTAGATGTTCTGACCCAATGATCTATTGATTGTGGCTCTTGGTCTTGTGTCCGTTGTGGCTGCTCTACTTGTTGTTCTTCTTGCTGTTCTACTTGTTCTGCATGCTGATCAAAAACTTCAACATGCTAATTTTTATATTCATCTTCATTCATTTCTACTTCAATTGGTACAACATTAGGAGTTTGTTGTACCTCCTTCCTTTGCATGGATTTTTCATCAACAATAACATCCGGTCTAATAATTACCTTGTGGGCAGTAGGATCCCACAGTCTATACCCCTTCACTGTATCTTTATAGCCGAGAAAAACACATTTGCTTAACTTTGGGTCAAGTTTGGACCTTTTTTCTTTAGGCAGATGGGCAAACGCATCACAACCAAAGGTACACAAATGAGAGTGATCAATTGGCTTGCAACACCAATCTCCTCCAAAATCTGTCCATCCAACGCAGTTGTAGGTGACCTGTTAATAAGATAAACAGTTGTATTAATAGCCTCTGCCCATGCGCTGAGCATGCTTCTTGCACGTTCAATGATTGTGCAATTCATCCGCTCAGCCACACCATTTTGTTGTGGAGTATATGGTACAGTCTTTTGGTGCTTAATACCTTCTTGCATACAAAATTTATCAAATTCCTTGGAGCAATATTCACCCCCATTATCTGACCTGAGACATAAAATCGACTTGCCCAAACTCTTCTCTACTCGTGCTTTGAACTCTTTAAATTTCTGCAAAGCTTCCAACTTCTTATTCAGAAAATAAACCCACACTCTCCTAGAATAATCATCTATAAAAGTCAGAAAATAGATAGCACCATTTAAGGATTGAGTGGGGATTGGTCCAAATATATCCGAATGTATAAGTTGCAAAAAATCATAACTCTTACCAGGGCTTGCAGTAAACCGAACCCTCTTTTGTTTACCAAAAATACGAGTGCTCACACAAGTCTAAATTACAAGACTTAATCCCAGAAAGCATACCTCTGTCATTCAGAATTTTCAGACCTATTTCACTCATATGGCCTAGGCGTTGATGCCATAGCATTACTGCATCCTGAGCAGAAGTTGTTGCTGCTGCATGGTTTGTTACCATATCACCGCATAAACGATATAGGGTCCCATAAGATTCTCCATTTGCTACTACAAGAGCTCCTCTGGTAATTTTGCAGTAGTTGTTACCGAAAGTGACAGAATACCCTAGCTTATCCACCTGAGAGCAAATTCTTCCACAAATCGGGCATGTGTCGCACATCACATAACATCCTTTCTCTACCATCATCCAACCTGATCCTTATGTCCCCTCTTCCCATAATTTCTAAAGGATGATCATCACCCAAGTAGACCATTCCACCACAGTATGGCTGATATTTGTCAAACCAATCTTTGTGGGGAGACATGTGGAAAGATGCACCTGAGTCCAAAACCTAGGTAAAACAGATTTGTTGTTACTGATACAGAAAGCTTCACATGTTGCCGTCTCTCTTGAATCTGCTGTACTGGCCTCAACTGATGGTTGAATTTGCTTTTCATCATTCTTTTCATTTTTTAATTGCCAACAGTCCTTTGAGTGCCCTGGCTTCCTACAATGCCAACACTTCCCTAGGCAAAGACGGATTATAGAGACCGCCTTCTTGTCCAACGTTGCCCACTCCTCATCTTTCATGTTGCTTGGTTTACTTGCGACCCCTTTCAAGGCTAGAGCTTGGTCATTCTAAACCAGCAAATCCTTCACCTTCATCTTTCATAGAGCGAAATTCCTGCCATCAAATTTCTCAATCTCGAACTTGGTTACACCTCCTGTCATTGTTTCAGCTCCCACTCGCACAAAACCTTAGGCTCTGATACCAGATGTTAGTTAAAAACTTCATATTTTACTTGCAAGCAAAAAACACAATAACAGAGAACAAAACATCAACACAAGTAACACAAAGGTTTTACGTGGAATCCTGCAATGCGCAGGAAAAATCATAGGGCAATGGCAACTTCTTTCTTTTACTAATTTCAGAAAACTTTACATTCACGCAACATCATGTACATGCAACGGGTAATTCCCCTTTTATAGATAAGAAAGGGAAGGCACCGAAAACTGTTTGTTCCCTCTCCCAAAGGAAGCCTTCGAAAAAATATTCGTTTCCACTCCCAAGGGAAAGCATCCCGAAAACTGTTCGTCTTCCGCAACTACACGTCTGGAACATTTTGTTGCCTAAACGTCTAGCAACAACCTAGAAAGGGAAGACACCGAAAACTATTCGTTTCTTCTCCCAAAGGAAGCCTCCGAAAAACTGTTCGTTTCCACTCCCAAGGGAAAGCATCCAAAAACTGTTCATCTTCCGCAGCTACACGTCTGGCACATTTTGCAGCCTAGACGTCTGTTGCCTAGACGTCTAGCAATAGCCTCTGCTGCTGCTTTTGCTACCTAAAACTATGGATAGTGACTTCACCTCCTAACACCATTAAACTTAGGAAAGTCTAATTTAGGCATCTTAAAGGTAGAATCACGATCATAGCGAGGGTGAGAGTCATTTGTTGCCCTTACTTTACCTCTGTCAAAATATGAGTGTTCAGTACGGTACTCAGACTTGCTTGGACCACCTTGCAATTTGGACTCAACATCTGCAAGTTGTTCTTCTATGCGGGTTCTAGAGGTATCGTAATCATCTCTAAAATTTCGAAGCTCTATCATCACGGCTTGATTTGAGATTTGCATGCTATCAACGGTGCTTTGGAGGGTTTCCAACAATGAGGTGACCTGATCTATCTCTTTTTGATGTCCACGAGTGCCACCAACCATTTTGGATAGTCTTGAACCTCTTTTACTGAATTACTAAAAATAGAAGTGTGGTTTTAGGAGTTACTATTTTTAGTAAGGAGTCCGAAAAAGTGCTTGGGTGTATATATCAAAATGATCAGCTCAAAAAGACGGTCACAATGAGCTATATCCCACAACACTAATTTTGGATTTTTTTTTTTATCCTCTGTTTTGACAAATCGACTGGTGTGGTCCGTATTTGATTCAGAGATATGGTTCAAAAGTTGGGTACTGGATCAACTGTTTCGAACCTGTGCGTTCTGGCGACTGACCACCTTGTCATTGTCCTATCTCTGTCCCTATCACATGTACTGCGGTTACTGCCACGGTTCACGTCACTGACTCTAGAATCCTCTGTACTGTGCAGTTATTGACACTAACAATTCGGATTCTGACCCTGACCACCTGGAATTTCTGACTGTTACAGATGACTGTTATCGTCACTGTCAACCTGACTATCACTGTCACTGACCTGACTGTTACTGACACTGACCCGGATGGTACTAGAATATTTTGAACTGTGATAGACACTTGCAGACTTTGTCCTGACTGTTGGGTGCATGCAAATTTGCTCACTTTTGTGGGGGTCGTGAATGTAGGTTCAGCAGAACAGGGAGATATTGTTTGTTGCAGGTTGAAGTTTTGATAGAACCAGGGTACGCTAGGCAGAGAAGTATGTAACACCCATAGGCCCTCTGTTATACCTATAGTGACGAACAATAGTACTCAGACCAATATTTCAAGCCACTACCCAAAGAGGATTCCACACATAGCCTTGAGCACATTATCTGCCTCTCTGACAATACGGGAGGGTAATAGTCCGGGATGCTGTGTCCCGTGGACTATGGATGATACAAGGCCGAAAAGCTTCCTACTGGATAAAATTTTGTTTAAACCTAAAATGGTCTCTGTATTCTGTGAGCGAGTGTTGTCTGAGGCCTGGGTATTGGAGCCTGATCGCCCCTCACTTCACTAGACGCTTTATGGGCTATCTAGCTTAGCCAATAACGACAGCTCCTTCGCGATATTTTAAAACCCCCGACACAGGGTTTCTAGCCTACTCAACTAAAAAAAGACCTTTTTTTTGCTTTTTCGGGTTTTTGCTGATTTTTTTGGTTTTTAAATAAAGGAAAACATAATGAAAAACACAGGAAAATATACCTAACAGACGAAAATGGCTGAGCAAGAATTGTCGCAGTCATAGCAGAAATCGGCCCTGGAAAGCGCTCTGATACCACTTGTTAGGAACCTACTATTAAAATAAAGCTCACTCATACAAAATACTGAAAAATAACTGAAATACATCAAATAACAGAATAATACTACGCAGAAAATAATTGCAGAATTGAAACAATCTCACAAATAACTCAGAATCCCAGGCCTCTTTGAGGGGGCAACCTCCTTCAGTATTTCATTAACTTGCAAAAAGATACATTCGTACATGGCTCCATGTCTTTTAAAGAGAAAGTTGCATGCAACCCTACCTAAAGGCTCAAGAGTTGGCTTACATGCAAAATGCCACTCGAGCTAGAATCTTCTACCAAACATTGGTTACAATCTTGATAACGGTTACATGAGATGGCACCACTTGGCTAGGTGCCTTACTTGCCACATACATTTTTTTTGATTGAGTAATACTTCTTATACACATCCACCATGGGGATTGAATCCCCCACGTTGGAAATGGGTCATTACATAAGCCAATGAAAATTACATAATAACGTTAGGATACAAGAATATACTAAAATTAGAGCTAGAAGTTGAGCCATGTTCTGCTGGATATCACATTGTCCCCTCTGTAATCTGTTCATCATTTCTCTGTTCTATATGATAATGGCAATATACTAAGCATGTAAATAGCATGAGAACCTTCTGAAATAACTCATTTCTGCTGCGAGCGTTGCGCGCGAGGGGGATTTCTGCTGCGCGCGAGGGGGATTTCTGCTGCGCTCGGAGGGGGATTTCTGCTGCGAGCGAGGGGGATTTCTGCTGCGAGCGAGGGGGATTTCTGCTGCGCTCAGGAGGGGATTTCTGCTGCGCGCGAAGAGGATTTCTGCTGCGAGCGAGGGGGATTTCTGCTGCGAGCGAGGGGGATTTCTGCTGCGCGCGAGGGGGATTTCTGCTGCGCTCGGGAGGGGATTTCTGCTGCGCTCGAGGGGGATTTCTGCTGCGCTCGAGGAGGATTTCTGCTACGCTCGAGAGGGGATTTCTTGGTGTTCGTGTGTTATGGGGATACTTGATGAAGGAGGAATGGAGGAAACACGGGCTTCTCCTCTTAAATCTATCCAACGCTTTCACACAACAGTTTCATACCAGCGTTTGTCTAAACAGATTAATTCTCTCCAAAAACAGCTAGACACACAAGCTAGTATTATACTCTCCTTGCAAGACCAAGTGAAAGACGGCAGCCGCATTATCGCAGATCTCCAAATTAAACTTCAAGATCAGCAAGCTATCATTACTCAATTGCAGACTGCACATACCGAACAACCTCCTCAGAATTCCGCGAATTTACACTCCGAAATCAAAAAAATTCGAGATGAACATGCTGTTCTTCTTGCTGAGCAGAACGTCTCAAAGAAGCATCAACTGCACAAAGCCAAAAATTAGCTGACCAACAATCTTGGGTTCAGGTTGTAGCCGGAAAGAAGAACCCCCTCCCATAGTTGAGTTGGCTGTCCAAGCTAAATTTGAAGAAGAAAGAATCCGTAATGCGAAAGCGCTCAATCTTAGGGTTCGTGGGGTGCCCAAACCTATTGATCCGCTTCAAGCTGGAAATGCCTTCATTCACAACACTCTTGAGTTAACGGATGTTACTCTCGAGAGAGCATGGTTCTCTCCCGACTCCACATTGGTCATACGCTTCAAAAATGCGGAAGAGCGTATGAAGGCGTTGAGGGCCAAACGGAAATTATTTACTCTTCAGGACAAGATCTACCTTGATGAGGACCTTACGCGACTCCAAGTTGAAGAATTGAAGAAAGCTAGGGAACAAGTAGCCGCAGCCAGGAAAGCTAACAAATGGGCAGTTATTCGTAATTTGCGTGCAGTGATTAGGGACTCTCCCCCACCTGGTTGGTCCAAACCCTTGCCTAACAAATGACTCCATCGGCACGGAAGGGGGGTGGCAGATAAGCTAGCTATAGCTTGCTGGAACTGCAATGGTATGATGTGGTCTGCCCCAGGGTCCCTTCTTGATGTGATTGGTAGACATGACATCATTCTTATCTGTGAGACGCACGAGAGTCCCGAGCGGGCCCTTCCAGTTATCTCTGGTTACTTTTGGTGGTCCAGTTGTCGGCAACTCACTCGACGCTCTGGAGGGGTTAGAGGATCAGGAGGTGTTGCTGCTCTTATCAAGGATAAGCTCCAGGGTTCGGTTTCCTTGGTTTCGACTGACCCCCACTCCAGGTTTTTATGGATTAAAATCCTTCGTCACCCACCTCTTTGGGATATCTACATTGCCACTTGTTACTTTCCCCCCACCACGTCCAATTTTGTTATTCACACGGACGGGGACCCTTTCCAGGATCTCTATGAGGACATTACTAGATACTCGGCTTCAGGGGAGATACTTCGTTGGGAGATTTCAATGCTCGGACCGGACCTATGCAGGTTTCTCTTCATGACCTCACAACCGATGAGATGCAGACTCGGGAATTGGATCTTGAGGACCTTGGTTTTGCTCGAACCTCCAACGACACACAGGTGACTGCTTATGGTAAGCATCTTATTGAGTTGGGTGAATCCAACAAGCTAGTTCTTCTCAATGGTATATCTTGTTTTCCGGATTCTAGTGGGTTTACTTGCTTTCCTCATAGTGGTGGAGCCAATGTCGTCGACTATGCTATTTCCTCTACCACCCTCATTCCATTCATTTCCCGATTCAACGTCTCTGATCACCCTCCTCCCCTTACCGATCATTCAGCTTCTTTCTCTTACGTTATCCACTCGTTTCCCTTCCTGTTACTCCTCCCCCTCCTCCCTCCCCTTCAATCCCTCGAGTCACTATAGACTTTGACTATTATTATTCCTTTACCTACATGGACCGGTTGCGTCATGTTCTCCCCAAGGTGTCTTCTCTTTCCGATGTTTCCGATCGTTCTGCTTGCTTGGTCCAAACTATTTGGAAGGCTGCTTTGGAATCATACCCCCACACTATTCGTCCTCCCCCTCGTCCTCGTCCCCCTGGTCATTGCCCCATGAACATCTCGTATGATGAGGAATGTAAGTCCTGCCCACCGAAGGTTGAAATATGCCATTCGAAATCCTTCCCAGCCCCATGCCATTTCTCACAAAGACTATAGGATGCTTCTTCGAAAGAAGAAGCGTCTCTTCCTCTCTCGGCATCGACTTGATCTTATCCACTCCCTTCAACAATCTCCTAAATCCTTCTGGCGCCTTATCCTCCCCCGTGATCGGATTACTCATGGGATCGATCTTTCCTCTTGGACCATCCATGCCTCTTCCCTTTATACCATCCCAAATCAGCCTCGTATTTCTGTTCCCTCCCCCCCTCTTCGTGCCACCTCTTTTCTACTGGTCTTGTCAGCAAGGCTATCTGGAAACTCTGTACAAGCAAAGCAACAGATTTGGATGGGTTACAGGCGGAATTTTTGAAGCATGGTATTGACCCTCTTGTTGGGCCCCTTGCTGATCTCTTTAATCTTGTTGTTTGTTCTGGGTTTCCCGAGTCCTGGACTCAAGCATATCATTCACCCCATTCATAAGGCAGGTGATCCCCATGAACCCAATAACTACAGGACTATCATGATTGGGCATATCTTTGCCAAGCTCTATGCCACATCATTGGATGTGCTTCTCTCTCGAAGGTTGGAGGAGGGGGGTTTTTGGGCTCTTGGCCAAGCTGGTTTTCGGCAAGATCATCAGACCACATATCACATTCTAGTCCTCGGAGCTATTATTGAGGAGGCGCGTTCCAGGTCCTCGAAGGTTTATTGTTGCTTTGTAGACTTCAAGAAAGCTTTCGACACGGTGCCTCGACATTTACTTCTTGAGAGGCTTCGATCAATTGGCATCTCTAGGCAGCTTTTGACAACGGTTACACGGTTATATGAGACCGTGAAAGGTCGGTTTCGCTCCCCTCAAGGGCTTTCAGCCAATATTCTTAGCACCATAGGAGTGAAACAGGGATGCCCCCTTTCGCCGACACTTTTTGGGATCTTTATCGACGAGCTTGAGACTTTTATCAAGGAGAACGCTCACCCAGAGGATGGTTGCCTTCTTCACCATGTGTTGATTTCTATTCTCCTCTTTGCTGATGATGTTGTTCTTTTGGCCTCATCCCCTGAGGGGCTTCAGCGTCATCTGGACACACTTGCCGCTTTTTGTGACTCGAGACAGTTGACGGTGAATCTTTCTAAGACCAAGGTTATGGTATTCAATACTACCAAAGAGGCTCTATCCCATCTCCACTTCCTTTTCCAGGGCCAGGAGGTCGAAATCACCACCTCTTATGTGTATTTGGGGGTTCTTTTCACCGGTCCCACTTTTGGTATGAAACCCGCCGCCCAGGTCCGGGTGTGTAAGGGGTATGCAGCTCTGTCTTTGCTAGAGAGGAATTGCTTCAAAGCACATTTTCAGGATATACCTGTGAAGATGAGGATCTTTGACGCTTTGGTCAAGCCAACTATTACTTATGGGTCAATGGTTTGGGGCCCTAGTCTTGGCCCGACTGAGTGGTCACGGGTTGAACGAGTGCAAACACTCTTTCTTCGACGATTCATTCGTTGCAAGGGAACAATCCCTCGTTCTATTATTCTGGCAGAGTTTGGGGCTTCTCCTCTCCAGCTTGAGATTATCTTCCTGATTATCGGTTATCTTCACAGGATCCGTACTTTCGGAGATACCCCTGAGGGTTGCAAGCGGTACCCTTACCTCGCCCTTCGCTCCTCGATGGAACTCTCTCCGAGTTCTCGAGGAGGCCGGAGGAGCTGGTATTTTCAGGTTTCTACTCTCCTGGCCAGCATTCAGATACGTATAGACAGGCTGCCCCCTTATTCTTTGGGGGTTCTCCCCCCTCTCGGCTTACTAAGGAGAAGATGCTCCACGAGATTCGGAAGGATGTTAGTCTCCAGTACACCGGATGCACATGGATCTCTCCCCGTTGCCCCTCTTTCCCCCAAGCCGTCTTTCTACCATGAGCACTTCTTACAGATGCAGGAGGGCAGAATAGTTCCTCCACAATACCTAAAAAAGCACACAATGCATAGTCTTCGGATCACTATTGGGCAACTCAGGGTGTGTTCTCACCAACTCCGGATTGAGTCAGATCACCATCTTCCGATGGAGGAGCGGATTTGCTTGTTTTGCTCCTTGGGTGAAGTTGAGACCCTGCATCACTTCATTTTTTGTTGTCCCATTTATTATGAGATCCGGGGTAGGTTCCATTGCCTTTTCAGGGACAACTCTCGATGTGTTTCTACCTTCTTCAGATACCCGGACCAGCGTTGTCTCGCACTCTTTCTTAGGGAGATAACTCAGCTTCGACGACATAAAAGTTCTCCAAATGGATCTCACCCTCCTCAACATCGGCTCATCACAACATACTTCACCAACTCCGACGGACCAGGTGACTTCGATCGGAAACGCCCCACACCATCCAGTTTGAACAGAAGCAGGGTCACTAGACAGCGCACCAACAGTTTGTCAAGGTTCCGAACTAGCAATGGGCAGAGACATATCATGGACTTCTTCAGCTCCGGTACTTCGGCCTCGACTGTTAGGAGAGATTAGTTTTTGGGGGATTCTCGGAGCTTGCCCCTCCTGGGCTGCTCCCTCCCCCTCCTTCTCTCTCTCCGTTCTTCTTGGCATGCACTTCTCTCTGTTGGACTGCAGCCCTCCCCCCTCTGCTCTCCCTTTTCTTTTCTTTTCCCTTTCTCTTTGGCCCGTTTGTCGGGTTTGATCTTGTATTTTTCTTAGTTCTTTTCTTTGTTGGGCTTTTTAGCCTGCTAGCTGGCAGTCATTATTGTACTTCTTATAGTCCCTTGGGTCTTATTTTGGCCCACCGCGGACATTAATAATATTTCATTTCATTTTTCTGCCTCTGACTCTATGTGAATTAGATCCCCTATCTGAGTGGTCTCTGCCTGATCAAGTGGCAAAATCACCACCAGTATGCTTCTCTTTGAAATTTAGAATTATCATATAACAAGCTTTAATTAGCAAAATTTTGTTGTGTAAAGGAAAACACCATCAATAGTTTGAAATCTAAATTGAAGGCCTGAACAAATGGTACCTTGAGAAGTCACATGCACCAGAAATTGTTGCATGGGTTGAAAAAGTACGAAGTCTTTGTTGAAGTATTTGCATGTGACTTTAAAACATGCAAAAAGAAAAGATTGAGCAATGTTAATCCTTTATAAATTTGAGGGTGGTGGATTATAATAAGCTAATTCTGGATTGTTTCAATCTCAATGAAGTCACCGACTTGGCTGCCATGGAGAATTGCCATTTAAATGTCATTCACAATAACTTGTAATTGTGGTTGTTCTAACCAAGTTCACAACTCTCATATGGAATGTTCCAAATGGTGGACCTTAATTATGGAAAAAAAACAGTCAACTCAAAAAAATATAATAAATTCTTTATATTTTTAAATAATAATTTATAAAAATTATATGAAAATATTTATTTTTTAAACCAATTTCTCAAATTACAGTGAAACCTAGAAAATCAATCATATTTTGTTACCATGGTTCTAACTTCTAACCATATCTACAGGAAGAATAACAAAGTGCTAACATGTCGAGGTGCACTTTAAAGATGTTCTTCTTGAGCCTATTGCCTTGAACAAACACACATTTAATTCTAAATTTTACAAGTGCCGTGAATGCTCAATTATAGGCCCCTCTTATAACTCCAACTTATATATTCCAAAACAAAGGGCTTATATTTTTCAATACAAAATACAAATGATACATTCCTTGCATCTCTCTCACATCAAACGAATAGGTCCCAATACACAAGAAAAATAGTATGTTCCCCCATCTCCCATACATTTGAAAAGGCCCCTTAAGACAAAAGTATTTATACATTATTACATGCTCAATTATACACCCCTTCTATAACTCCAACTTATATATCCTAAAATAAAGGGCTTATATCTTCCAATACAAAACACAAAAGATGCATGCCTTGCATCTCCCTCACATCAAAAGGATAAGTCCTAGAACACAAGAAAATAAGTATATTCCCTCATCTCTCATACATTGGAAAAAGGCCCCTTAACACGGAAGTAATAACATAATATTACTCATAGAACGAAAACAAAATTACTTTCAACAAAGAATCATTGAACCCCCAAAATAATATCTACTAGAAAATCTTTTTAGTGATTTCTATAGTAAAGTCTCTATATTCACTTGAGACATCCATAAAATGTTCCCTAACCAAGTATCCTCATTTCCTTTTTATAAGGATCCTTTAGGTAAATGTCTTCATTTTAGGAAATACGTGATAAATTTGGCCTCAATTAAATAACTTCCTTTGTTTTGAAACAAAATAAATAATCTTATCTTGAAAACAATAATTTGGCCCCAATATTGATCTTCATCTCATGCATAAGACAGGTCTTCTACTTAGTTTCAGTGAATGCAAATGCCCAGTCTCAGGGTATCATCCACAACTCTGGTTTAATATCTTGTTCTTCAAATAGTTTCAATGATTGTTTACTCACCTTCTCCCCACATCAAACGTCTAGCATTTCAACCATTTGATACACTTTTCTTCATTTCAACTTACAGAAATTTGAAATTTATCTTTGAATATTGAAAATGTCTCACAGCTTGATCATCCTCTTCTTTCCATCACTATGTCACTTTTAACTAATCCAATATGCTTTATTAAACAGACATCTTCTTGAACTCAACTATCACAACAATGATTCAGAAATCAAGTCTGCAACATTTTTAATCTGAATTGGGAATGTGTGTGGATTGTTCACAATAGAATTCACATCTCTCTAAGCAGTTCGGATACCATTGGAGACATGGGCATAGGCCCGTTGGCATTGTGGTTTGAGAAAGAATACAATAGCAATCATGCAGGCACAATGGAACAAACACAGGCATATGTGAAACTTGATTCTCTAGAATAGGAATGCCTTCATGGGCCAGAACACAAGGATGCAGGCCAACCACCTTGACTGCTCTGTTCAAGATCAATAGTTTTATTGAGGAAAAAGATTGAACCTCCTTGACAACTCAAAACCTACCGAATCTTTAACCTTTATTGCTTTTATTTCTTCTCTTCTAAGCATTTCTTTCATATGGTGGATGTATGTCCTCCCACAAACTACTTGGAATAAACATTTTAGGACGAGACAGCATTTTCCCAAGAAATAAAAGGCATTGTGCCTTGATATAGATGAGAGTTACACCAGCGCTCCAAATGTGGGGGTACAGGATGTGCATGTATGAAACACCCCATTATGGATCTCCAAAACATTGGTACTAAAGTATATTTACACACACTTTGTTTTGTTTGTTTGATGTAATCTTTCATATATGAAAAGGACTGGTAAACCAAAAAAGAAGATTCTTTGAAACCAGAGCTGAAACTCTTGTTCTCCTCAAATACTAGCAGGTTATACTCGTTCCCTTTCTTAATCAATTTTTCCTCCTATTTCAATACTTGCCACAAATTTCAACCAAGTTTCAAGGTTCATATCACAATTGATACGACTGACAGAATGTGGAAAGTGTCAAACAAATAATATAAAATGGCAAAATGGAATTAATGTAAAATGGGCTTTACATTCATGTATAATCCAACCCATAGAACGTGAAACTCATGTTTTTTTCAGCTGGGCAAGAAAATCACCTATTTTTTCACCGTTGAGAAATTGCAATAAATCACCAAAAAATAATGAAAACTCATGTATATGCAAGGCCAAAAACAGCTTTTAGAGGGGTAATTTCTCAGTTTTTTTTTCCTCTCTCTAGCTCCTGCCTACAGATTTGTGAAGGCTGACCATACTATTCTCCAATGTGTTTCAAAAAGCAATTGACAGATTTGGGAGTTCACTACGAACTCAAAATTTGAGAGAAGGTTTGGAAAGAAGAGAAAGAAGGTAACAAACAATGGTAAAGATTAATAAGGTTTGTTGTATTCTTACCAAGTTCCTTTACCCTTCAAAACATAATCATGTCCATTGTCAGCTTCCATGGGGAAAAATACACTTTTATTATGCTTAGCCACTAAGTTGCACGAAATCTGGAAATGGGTAAACTTTCAGAAATAAAAACGCCTTAGGAAACATGAGTCCTCAAACCCTTTGGAAATAAAGAAATGACAAAGGAATTGTATAATTAAAAAAAAGTGAAACCGACAAATTCAAATTAAAGACATCACAAATGAATGAAAACACATTTAATTAATGAGTCTCATATAGAGTACAATGGTTAATTTCAAAGTTCAAACTCTATAGGTCAAGCTATACATTTCATCCAAAACTAAACTATGTGGGATACACTAAAATTAGTCCTTAATTTTCAAAGTAATCAAAATAAGTACCAAAACTGAAAGAAGGCCCAACCCATGTGTCTTCAGGAGGAGGTATATGAGGACTTCATCATCCTCAAGACCAGATAAAGCCATGGAAACATTGGTCAGGATTTTTAGGATCCATATCCCAATATTTTGTTTGCCCTCCTGTGTACTGTTCTTTTTTGTAAGATTGAAGACACAGATTCCCATGAGACAGTTTGAAAGGTGTATGACACCTATTCCCAACAAATCAAAGGATGCGATTGTTGCCAAGTTTGAGTATTTCAAAGCTTTTGAAGAATCAATAGGGAAGGAAGATCAAATGCTTGAGGGTTGACTAAGGTGTCAAGTATGTCAACGAGTCTTTCTTAATTAATCCCTACTTGCTTTCATTTATGACTTTGCTATTATTGTAAGGGTGTATATCATTAAATCAAAAGATGAGATTGTTGCCAAGTTTGAGTATTTCAAAGCTTTTGGAGAATCAGCGAGGAAGATCAAATGGTTGAGGATTGACTGAAGTGCAAAGTATGTTAACAAGTCTTGCTTAATTAATCGCTTCTTGCTTTCATTGATGACTTCACTAGTATTGTACGGGTGTATACCATTAAATCAAAGAATGAGATTGTTGCCAAATTTGAGTATTTCAAAGCTTTTGAAGAATCAATAGGTGTTAGGAGGTGAAATCACTATGCAGGGTTTTAGCCAGCAGAGACTGCTGCTAGACGTCTAGGCAGAGCACTGCTAGACGTCTAGGCTGCTAGATGTCTAGGAAGCATTGCTAGACGTCTAGGCAATAGTGCTAGACATCTAGGCAACACTACTAGACGTCTAGGCAGCGGACGTCTGGGACAAACGTCTAAATGCGGAAGACAAACAGTTTCAAACGCTTTCCTTGGGAGTGGAAACGAACAGTTTTTGGAGGCTTCCTTTGGGAGAGGAAACGAACAGTTCGGGGTTTTCCTTTTTTGCTCTATAAAAGGGAATTGATCCCTTGCATATGAAAAAGAAACATGAATGTAAAGTTTTGCTGAAAATAATAAAAAGGAGAAGTTGCCATTGCCCCGTGGTTTTCCTGCACATTGCAGGTTTCCACATAAATTCTCTGTGTTACTTGTGTTGTTGTTTGTGTTCTCTGTCATTGTGTTTCTACTTGTAGGTATAAAATCTGAAGTTTTTCCTAACGTCTGGTATCAGAGCCTAAGGTTTTGTGCAAGTGGGAGCTGGAACAATGACAGGAGGTGTAACCAAGTTTGAGATTGAGAAATTTGATGGTAGGAACTTCGCTCTATGGAAGATGAAGGTGGAGGATTTGCTGGTTCAGAATGACCAAGCTCTAGCCTTGAAAGGGGTCGTGACTAAACCAAGCATCATAAAAGATGAGTGGGCAACGCTGGATAGGAAGGTGGTCTCTACAATTCGTCTTTGCCTAGCAGACTCTATATTGTTCAATGTAGCTGAAGAGAAGACCGCGGAAGCCCTCTGGCAAAAGCTTAAAAAGTTGTATGAAACAAAATTAGCAACAAATAAGGTTTTTCTGAAAAAACAGCTTTATAGCTTGAGGATGAAGGAAAGTTCATCCGTGGCAGATCATTTGAACGAGTTTAATACTCTTATCAGTAAACTGGTTTCAGTTAATGTGAATATGGAGGATGAGGATAGAGCTATCACCCTACTTTGTTCCCTCCCGGACACCTGGGATCATATGGTGATAACCATGAATAATGCATCATCAGGAACTTTAAAATTTGATGATGTGGTAGCCGCTTTATTGGCAGAAGAGTTGAGGCGAAAATCGTCTCTGGAACACTTATACAATGAAACCCTATCTGTGAGAGGTCGATCTTTCGAGAGGAGTAAACAAGGTAGAAAACAGTCCAGATCTAAGTCTAAAGGACATAAGCAGAAAGGGAAGTGTTGGCATTGTGGGAAGCCAGGGCACTCAAAGAAGGATTGTTGGCAATTAAAGAATGGTGAAAAGAAAACTCAGCCATCAGCTGAGGCCAGTACAGCAGATCCAGGAGAGATGGCAACATGTGAAGCCTTCTGTATCAGTAATAACAGATCTGTTTTATATACCTAGGTTTTGGACTCGGGTGCATCTTTCCACATGTCTCCCCACGAGACTGGTTTGACAAATATCAGCCATACTGTGGTGGAATGGTCTACTTGGGTGATGATCATCCTTTAGAAATTGTGGGAAGAGGGGATATAAGGATCAGGTTGGACAATGGTAGAGAAAGGATGTTATGTGATATATGACATGTGTCTGATTTGCGAAAGAATTTGCCCTCAATCAAAATGATGGATAAGCTAGGGTATTTTGTCACTTTTGGTCACAACTACTACAAAATTACCAAAGGAGCTCTTGTAGTAGCTAAGGGAGAATCTTATGGGATCCTATATCGTTTATGCGGTGATACGGTAACAAACCATGCAGCTGCAACAACTTTTGTTCAGGATGCAGTAATGCTATGGCATCAACGCCTAGGCCATATGAGTGAACAAAGTCTGAAAATTCTGCATGACAGAGGTATGCTTTCTGGGATTAAGTCTTGTAATTTAGACTTATGTGAGCACTGTATTTTTGGTAAGCAAAAGAGGGTTCGGTTTACTGCAAGCCCTGTTAAGAGTTCTGATTTTCTGCAACTTATACATTCGGATATATTTGGACCAGTCCCCACTCAGTCCTTAAATGGTGCCATCTATTTTCTGACTTTTATAGATGATTATTCTAGGAGAGTGGGTTTATTTTTTAAAGAAGTCGGAAGCTTTGCAAAAATTTAAAGAGTTCAAAGCACGGGTAGAGAAGATTTTGGGCAAGTCGATTTTATGTCTCAGGTCAGATAATGGGGGTGAATATTGCTCCAGGGAATTTGATAAATTTTGTATGCAAGAAGGTATTAAGCACCAAAAGACTGTACCATATACTCCACAGCAAAATGGTGTGGCTGAGTGGATGAATCGCACAATCATGGAACGTGCAAGAAGCATGCTCAGCACAGCCATGTTGGAGAAAAAGTTCTGGGCAGAGGTTGTTAATACAGTTGTTTACCTTTTCAATAGGTCACCTACAACTACATTGGATGGATAGATTCCGGCGGAGGTTTGGTGTTGTAAGCCAGTTGATTACTCTCATTTGCGTACCTCTGGTTGTGATGCGTTTGCCCATGTACCCAAAGAAAAAAGGTCCAAACTTGACCCAAAGTCAAGTAAATGTGTTTTTCTCAGCTATGGAGATACAATGTAGGGGTATAGACTATGGGATCCTAGTACCCACAAGGTAATTACTAGTCGGGATGTTATTGTTGATGAAAAATCCATGCAAAGGAAGGAGGTCTAGAAAAATCCTAAATTTGTACCAGTTGAAGTAAAAATGAATGAAGATGAATGTGAAAATCAGCATGTTGAAGTTTTTGATCAGCATGCAGAACAGCAAGTAGAGCAGCCACAACGGTCACAAGACCAAGAGCCACAATCAACAGATCATTGGGTTAGAAGATCTACACGTCCACAAAAGTGTCCGGAAAGGTATTCTCATGTTTATCAGTCCTCTTTTTCTTTGTTAACTGATGATGCTAAACGTAGTTTATTTCAGGAAGCTAGAGAGTCTAAGAATGCAGAAAAGTGGAGGAAATCCATGGAGGAGGAAATTGAGGCACTTCGCAAGAATAAAACCCAGAAACTTGTGGATCTCACACCTGGAAGAAAGACTGTTGGAAACAAGTGGGTGTACAAAGTGAAGAAGAACAATGATGGGTTGTTGGAACGCTATAAAGCTCGCTTGGTGGCAAAAGGCTATGTGCAAAAGTCAAGAATTTACTTTAATGAAATTTTCTCTCCAGTTGTGAAGATGACTACTATTAGAGTTCTACTTGCACTTGTAGCTGCACAGGATTTAGAATTGGAGCAGCTTGATGTAAAGATTGCTTTCGTGCATGGTGATCTCGAGGAAGAGATTTATATGGATCAGCCTAAGGGCTATGAAGAAAGAGGCAAAGAGTATTTGGTTTGCAAACTGAAGAAATCACTGTACGGGTTGAAACAGGCGCCAAGGATGTGGTACAGGAAATTTGACACCTTCGTGAAGAGCCAAGGTTTCGGCAGGAGTGAAGTTGACCATTGTGGATACTATAAGAGGTTTGATGATGGCAGTTTTATTATTTTGTTGTTGTATGTTGATGATATGTTGGTTGCAGGCCCCAACATGAAGAAAATCATTGAACTTAAGGCTCAATTGGCTAGGACATTTGAAATGAAGGATTTAGGAGCAGCAAACAAAATTTTAGGGATGAAGATACACAAGGACAGAAAAGGAAGAAAGATCCGGTTAAGTCAAAAGTCATATGTGGAAAATATTTTGTAGCGGTACTAACTGGTTTTGCATTCTGCATATTGTAGCGCTACAATATGCAGAATGCAAAACTAGTTAGTACCCCACTTCTTTCACACTTAAAATTGTCTTCCAACCAATGTCCTAGAACAGAAGCAAAGAAGACAAGCATGTCTTGTGTACCGTATTCATTAGCAGTAGGAAGCCTCATGTATGCCATGGTGAGCACCAGACCGGATATTGCCCAAGCAATGGGAGTAGTCAGCCGGTACATGGAAAATCTTGGTAAGGAGCATTGGAATGTGGTGAAGTGGATATTTAGATATTTAAGAGCCACTTCAGATGTTGCTATTTACTATGGATCGGAAATTTTGCAAGTTAAAGGTTTTGTGGATTCTCATTATGGTGGAGATAGAGATGGGAGAAAGTCCACTACAGGATATACCTTCACTCTTGTTGCTGGAGCGGTGAGTTGGGCTTCTAAGATGTAGTCTGTGGTGGCTTTATCAGCCACTGAAGCAGAATATACTGCAGCGACTCATGTCAACAAAGAGGCAATTTGGCTAGAGCGATTGTTGGGTGACTTCATGGTAATGCAGGAGAAAATTACGTTGCATTGTGATAGCCAAAGTGCTATTCAGCTAGTGAAGAACCCAACATTCCATGATTGCACGAAACACATTGATGTCAAGTACCACTTTATAAGAAATGTGGTGGAAGAAGGTAGGATCCTGTTGCAAAAAATCAATAGTGAAGTGAATCCTACAGATATGCTTACAAAGTCGGTCAAGGTAGAGAAGTTTGAGTGGTGCAGAACTTCTCTGGGCTTGCTGAAAATGTAACAAGGGCAGCATTGGGCAATTGGCACTAGATGAAAAACATTGGTAAAAGAATTCCTGTATACTGACTTCAAGTGGGAGAATGTTAGGAGGTGAAGTCACTATGCAGGTTTTTAGCCAGCAGAGATTGCTCACGACGTCTATGCAGCACTGCAAGACGTCTATGCAGCACCGCTAGACGTCTACGCAGCAGACGTCTGGGCTGCTAGACGTCTAGGTAGCACTGCTAGACGTCTAGGCAACAGTACTAGACGTCTAGACAGCAGACGTCTAAGCAACACTGCTAGATGTCTAGGCAACAGTACTAGACGTCTAGGCAGCAGACGTCTAGGCTGCTAGATGTCTAGCCAGCAGTGCTAGACGTCTATGCAGCAGTACTGGACGTCTAGGCAGCACTGCTAGATGTCTAGGCAACAGACGTCTAGGTTGCTAGATGTCTAGGCAACAGACGTCTAGGTTGCTAGATGTCTAGGCAGTGCTGCTAGACTTCTAGGTTGCAAGACGTCTAGGCAGTAGTTCTAGATGTCTAGGCAACAGTGCTAGACGTCTAAGCAGCAGACGTCTAGGCAACACTACTAGACGTCTAGACAGCAAACGTCTGGGACAAACGTCTAAATACGGAAGACGAACAGTTTCAGATGCTTTCCTTAGGAGGGGAAACGAACAGTTTTCGAAGGCTTCCTTTGGGAGAGGAAAAGTACAGTTCAGGGTCTTCCTTTTTTGCTTTATAAAAGGGAATTGATCCCTTGCATATGAAAAAGAAACATGAATGTAAAGTTTTGCTGAAAATAATAAAAAGGAGAAGTTGCCATTGCCCCGTGGTTTTCCTGCACATTGCAGGTTTCCACGTAAATTCCTTATGTTACTTGTGTTGCTGTTTGTGTTCTCTGTCATTATGTTTATACTTGCAAGTATAAAATCTGAAGTTTTTCCTAACAATAGGGAAGGAAGATCAAATGCTTGAGAATTGACTGAGGTGGAAAGTATGTCAACAAGTCTTTCTCAGTTAATCACTACTTGCTTTAATTGATGACTTCACTAGTATTGTAAGGGTGTATACCATTGAATCAAAGGATGAGATTGTTGCAAAGTTTGAGTATTTCAAAGCTTTTGAAGAATCAACAGAGAAGGAAGATCAAATGCTTGAGGATTGACTGACGTGTAGAGTATGTCTACAAGTCTTTCTCAATTAATCGCTACTTACTTTCATTGATGACTTCACTAATATTGTAAGGGTGTATACCATTAAATCAAAGGATGAGATTGTTGCCAAGTTCGAGTATTTCAAATCTTTTGAAGAACCAGTAAGGAAGGAAGATCAAATGCTTAAGGATAAACTGAGGTGTAGAGTATGTCAGCGAATCTTTCTCAATTAATTGCTACTTGCTTTGATTGATGATTTCCCTAGTATTGTAAGGGTGTATACCATTAAATCAAAGGATGAGATTGTTGCCAAGTTTGAGTATTTCAAAGCTTTTAAAGAATCAGCAGGGAAGGAAGATCAAATGCTTGAGGATTTACTGAGGTTATAGACTATGTCAGCAACAAGTTCAAACAGTTCTTGATTACCCATGGTATTTTTTGGCAACATAAAGTTTGATACACTCAAAAGCAGACTAAGATTGATAAGCAGAAAAAAAAATCCATCATGAAAATAGTTCAGTGCATCATCCATGTTAGACAGGTGGATCTTAGAATTTGGGCAAAAGCACTTCATTCTGCAGCTTACATCATCAACAAGACTCCTACTGGTGTTATCAAAGGCATGACTCCTATTGAGAGGTTTCCCAGGAAGTAGCATTTTGTTTCACATTTTCATGTGTTTGGATTTGTGGTTTGGGCTCATAATCCCACCGAGTTGTAGAACGAGCTTCATCCTAAGAGCCACGGTGCATTTTTATTGGGCATAACATCAGGTCAAAGGCTTATCTGATTTTTGATCCCAATACAAATAAGGCCATTGTCAAAATAGATGTTCATTTTTATAAGTCCTCTCGAGTCACACCTTTGGGATCATTTACTACTCTTCTTGAGGATCCCCCTTCCTCTCAATTTGCTCCTGATGATCTTTGCTCTCAGCCAATTTCTGCTGCCACCTGTTCTACTCTAGCTTCTGATTCTTTTGGTTCTTTGGATGATGCTCTTCGACCTTCCTCTAGATATTTTGCAAAAAGCGTTGCTCCTCTTAATGCAGGTGTTTTTGTTTTGGATATCTCTTTAAATTTTGATGATATATAGGATCCTCCTATTTCTTCATTGGTTTCCCATAATCACTTTCCTCCTCTTGAGAAATTTCCTCCTAGAGATCATCCTATGCCCAAGTGGGCTAGGAGCACTTTGCAGGATGTTGAGTGTTTTCTCAAGTAGAAGTGTCATTGCAAGGGCCGCCCCCCCCCTACAAAATAAAATAAAAAAACCATACCTTGATTGGCAAGGTGGGCATTGATGGAGATCTAGTCAATTATAAGCAAGCTAAGGGATGCCCACAATGGAAAGCAGCCATGCAGGCAGAGTTTGATTCTCTTATAAAGAGTCACACATGGAAGGCAATCGCAAATGGGTCTATAAGACCAAGTATGGTGCAGATGGTCAAACTGAGAAGGATAACGCTCGGCTTGTTATTAAGGAGTTGACAATAATGAGACTTCTACCCCAATTACTCGCATGGACTCCATTTGCATGATTCTCTCTATAGCTACTTCACGACATTGGATGATTTACCAAATGGATGTCAAGAGTGTTGTGCTTCATGGGGACTTTGAAGAGGAGATCTAAATGCAGCAACCACCAAGACTTGGTCAAGATGGCCCCATACCTTGTAAGGGCTTAAGTGAGCACATTGCACTTGGTATGAAAAAATCCCCGCCACCTTTCTTGATTGTGGCTTCTCTCATAGTGAGGTGGATCATGATTTGTACATCAAACATAAAAACAATGAGATTTCAATTAGTGTGCTTTATGTTGGTGATTTGATCATTACAAGGATTTTATCTTCCATGATTCAAGATCTGAAGCTACGATTTCACCAGTCACTAAAGACAACAAATTAGAGCCTACTTCATTTTTTCTAAGCAATCAAATTACTTTTGTCTTCTTCAAGGATCTCTCTTTCTCAATCTTAGCATGCCTTGGAGTTATTGCAACAATGTTAAACAGAGGATTGGAAGCCAGCTCCCACCCCTTCTGCTTCCAGGGTGAAGCTTGAGGCTAAATTTTCTTCTCCCTTGGCAAATTCTTCTCTTTACCAATCTTAGTGGGAAGTCTTCTGTATTTCACTCACACTTCGTCAGACATTTCCTTTATCATTAGTATTTGTTCCAAGTTCATGCAAGCACCCCATGAGAGTTGTTGGAAGGCTGCCAATATTCTTCACTCTATCAGAGGTAATTTTCACTATGGCATTCAATATGCAGCTAGGGCTCCCATTCATTTGTAGGCATATTCAAATGTAGATTGGGCTAGTAATCCCAATAATCAGAAATCCACTTTTGGCTATGTATTTTATCTTGGTTCTAGACACGTTTGTTGGTGTTCTAAGAAGCAAGATATTATTGTTTTGTCTTCTACAAAAGCAAAATATTGCAATTCTACAGTTGTTGGAAAGCAATTGATGTGGATAAGAATGTTTCTTGAGTAGTTGGTCCTTCCTAGGGCCTCACCACTCTTTTTTTGTCATAAACAAGGCACTATTAATCTGATCCGCTATCCGGTTCTACACCAATGAACCAAGCACATTGAGATATGGATGCATCAGGTTAGGGAGCTTCCTTTTCAAAGCCAACTTCATCCAAGGTATGGGATTTCAGAAAACCAAATCACAGACATTTTCAAAAAGGCTATGCTTGAGCTTACCTCCACTCAATTGCAAAAGTGCATTGAATTGGGAGAGCTGCTAGTAAGAATGGATATGTAGTAATTTCTTCTCTCCATGACCTCTAGTTCAGCTTAGGAGGGAATGTTGGAGTGTGTAATCTTCACTTATTGACCATGACTGACATTGTATATTGTATTTTATTGTGTAAGGCTGCAAGCCCATTTGACACATATAAGGTGATTCATGTGACATTGTATTAGCCAATAACATGTGGAATTTAGATATTTATTGGGATATGTGCCTTGTATAATAGGTGCATTTATACACTACTCCCACCCATCCTTCTATATCCATTGGAGATCATTCTTTCATTCTTCAGTAAGATATTTGGTTTTCAATGGAACCTTACCCATCTTTCATGTTGATTTCATTTCTTTAATCTCTAAAGATTGTGTGTTACCACAATTGTGTAAGAGTTACATTAGTTTGATAGATTGTTAAAACCATAGTTGTCAAACTCAGACTTGGATTGGACTCGACAAGGCCCCTTCAGGGCTCGGACTCAACAAGGACCCCTCGAAGCTCGGACTCGAGAGACAAAAAAAAAAAAAAAACTCGGCAAAAAAAATACAATTTTTCATTGAAAAAATAAGTTTTTTTCATGCATATTACTTATTAGTATCCTCTAACACGCTTACTCAACATTCAACATTATAAAAATAAGAAATTAACAAGAGGAAGAGGCATATTCTTTTTGTATTCATCAAAATGTTTACAGTCCAAAATATGCTCACGTGCCATGACAAAATACAAAATCAAATAGCAGTAGCACTAAGAAAATACAATCTCTTAAGAGTCCAACTATCTGGGAACTAATTTGCCCTTTGATCGAGAATAAGCTCTAAGTTCCCTCTGCGATGTGGATCCCTAAGACTCTTCTCGTGCCCTTTGCTCTTCATGTTCCCTCACCACTAACTCCTCTGCCAAGCTTTCAAGTTCCTGCATGGGGATGGTAGGATCTTCTAGAGGCTGTTGCTCCTCCTCCGTGATCCATTCAGAGGATGGATCAATCTGGTCTAGGTCAATGGCCTCATAATTAGAACCTGTTATTTGTTTGTGGTGGAGGACTAGGTTGTAATGCACAAACACAAGATCATTCAATTTCTCGTGTTAATTTGTTCCTCTTCTTGGAGTGTATATGCTCAAAAGCACTCCAGTTGCACTCATAACCTAAAGCGTTGCATGGCTGAGATAAAATGCGGATTGCAAAGCGCTACAGGTTGGGCGTATATGTCCCAAAGTCCTCCCACCATAAATCTGAAAAAAACTAAGAAAAAAGATAATCAATACTTCACAAGTTCACATGTAAAATTTGAAATTGAGATTAAAAGATAAAACAACTTACATGGCAACAAAGTTGAATATTGTTTGGTGCATTCAGGGGATTTTAGAAGGACGCCCTAGCCTTTCTTATAGGATGGAAGCTCACCCTGTATCTTTGAACGAATTTTTAGATCAGCCACTAAGCGGTCAATACATATCTTTAAGCCCGCCATCACCTCATAGTCAGTACAAACTATTTTTCCAAAATCGAATTGGGGATTAAGGAAGTATGTCGTTGCATGAAGAGGGCTATGAAGCTGGATTAAGGAAGTTTTTTTTTTTTTTTTTTTTTGAAATAGGGGGACAAAGATAAACCACAATTAAATGCATTTTTGCAGATTAATATTTGATTTTGGTAAGACTAGTTGAACAAACACCCACTGATATCCATTTGGGGGGAATGTTGGGCAACCAAGCCTTCTTGTTACTAATTTGGAAGGACATACTGAATTTGGTTAAAAGCATGAATTAGTTAATTAGTTTTCCAACAGTATGACAGTGATGGACACAAATTAGGACCCATCATAAGAGGTCTATGGAAGGTTTGATGATGAATTGACCTGCTTTGGTCATGTATGTACAGTCAGATAATTTCCTTTTATTTCATTTCTCTCCTCACCTTAAGGCTTCAGTAGCATTCCTCATCTTTAGGCTGCAGTAGCATACTCTGTCATTCACTTGTAGTGCTTACATAGCTGCATTTGCAATCTAATCTCTCATTTAGTGATTCTTTTTTTTCACTGTGTATCATAGGGACAAGGAAACCAGTCTGTAATACAATGCAGAATGCATGCTGCTGAAATCAAACACTTTAACAACAACCGCAATTCTTGAAAATTTAGAAATATGAGATATTTAGGCATGGTAGGTTGAAAATTTGTCAAAAATAGCTTCAGTTTCCATATACAGTAAAGAACACAGGCAAACTCAGAAATCAGTCAACAAAGAATTGTAACTTTTTACAAGAATGACAAGGATACAATAGAGCGAAACCTTCTCCAAACAATAGGTTCAGCAACAAACTTAGGGTCATTTGCACTGCCGATTTCTCTGCTTGCTAATTCAGTACTAACTGCTGCTTCTGCAGCTGTTAGAAGCTCTAGAGCCTCTTCCCAACATTCTCTTCCATTCCACAGAAGCTTACCTGAAAGACTATTCCTGCATGTCAATCAACATACTGCAGAAAAATGACTGCAAGAAACCTGTTTATAGATTTAACTTCAAGGAAAACAAATGGATCCCATAAGAAATGACAATGCCCTACTCACATACCAAAAACAAGAGGAATATGTTGCAACCTTTTGGTGAATAAGGATGCAAAAGTCCTCCAGAAACACCAGAAGCTCCTCCACCAATCCCAGCCTCATCATATATATCGATGCACATTGCTGATGTCGTGGAGCAATGCTGCAGTAGGTATGTTGCAACATTGATGTCATGAGACAAAAATAATATGGGAACGCAGAGAACAAATGTAACATGATGAATAATTTCACTTACAACAACAGTGCAGCTGCAGGTTCCACACAACAGTTCACAGGACATACAAAAAGGAAAACAGTATTAATTGGAGATTAAGACAGCAACAAGGAATGAAACCCCTTGGCAATCACGATGGAAGGTCCTAGCCAATTTGACTCAAATTTAAGAGCCTTTTAGTTTTGTTTTACCATTAGTATTCTTGTGATTTTCTTTTAAGACCAAATCGCCGACTTCAAAGGAGTGGGTCTTGACCTTCTTGCTATAGGCACTCTTAAGTCTTTGTTGGTAAAGTCTCAAATGTTATAAAGCATCGACACACTTTTCATCCAGGAGCTCTAGTTGATTGAGTCATTATAGCCTATACTCATCACTGATAGGAGCACTTTGTAAGAGAATCCTTAATGAAGGAACCTCAAGCTCAAAGGGGAATATAGCCTTGGATCCATAGACCAAGGCATAAGGAGTTGTATTGGGGTTCCAACACTGGCGCAATAGGCCCAAAGAGCAAGATAGATCTACAAGTGCCAATCTTGCTGAGTCTTGTTGACAAGCTTTTTAAGGATTTTGGTAGAGGCTTTGACTTGACCATTACCCTAGGGGTAATATGGGGGAGACCATTTGTGTTGAATGTGACATTTGGCACAAATTTACCAAACATCTTTGTCTTTAAAAGGGGTTCTATTGTTTGAAATGATAATATATAGAATATGAACTACAAGAAAGCTGTGCATTTCATTTAAAAGTGACTCTTGAAGAAGCCCTTAGGCGGCCACAGGTAAAGGAAAATATTAAGGGCAAAAGGACCCGATTTTCTTTCACATATGTAACAAATAAAGATTAAGGTGACAGATTCATGTTAACTGGTGCTCATCAAATTATTGATCTATTTTAAGAATATCATTGGAAGTAGAAATAGCTTCAAAAAATCTTCTTATTGTTGTTCATTAAGGTTTGGTGGTTCCAAGCAGGTCATGGATGTTTGATGATTCACCTTGTGGTTAGGCAATCACTAGTAGGTCTCGGTTGACATGAAATTAATTGCCATGTTGTTAAATTATGCAGTGACCATTTTGTCTTCTCCTATATCATACTACATTCTACATAATGTAATGACAGTAATGTTTAGTCAAAGCATCTATCTAATAATATATATTATGAAATTGAAAGTGTATTCTAGCAAAATCACTTTGAACTCTTAAAATAAAAAATAAAAAACAAAAAAACTTTGAACTGCATTTGGTGTTTGGCCAGAATAGACATCTTTAGGTGAGATCTACAAAGAATATATGCCTTTGCTTGGACTTGTGCCCTATTGTGGATTGTTATTTATAATTTTATATGACTGCTTTTGTCTCTATATCAGTATTTCTGTTTGAGCATTCACCCCAATGTCGTTGAACACATAGTTGGATTGATGCTTTGAGCTATACCATGTGTCAAGGTTAAGCACAATATGCCAACACATAGAAAAGGAGAGAATATACAGTTTGCTCAACAAAGTCTAAATAAAATGAAATAATATTGTGGCAGTTAAAAGTAATAACAGATCAGATAATTCTAGCTGCAAGCTTACTGCAGTGGTAAGGGCTTTGGCCTCTCTTTGAGAGGTCCAAGGTTCAAACCCCATTCAATATGAGGGGACCGGGACCCCTCATAAAAACGTGTGTAGACTCATTGAAAAAAGAAACAGATAAGATAATTCTATTAATGTCCATAAATGACCAAAGTAGGCCAATAGAACTCACCCGAATAACCTTGCTACAGTCCACTCTATCAACCAAAAAGACATACTAACAAGAAGACCAAAACTAAAGAAAACTGCACGAAATTGGCACAACTGTACAGCACTAGACCTTAGAAACGTCGAGTGGACCCAGAAATGGATAAACCCTAATTATGTTTTAAATAGTGAAAAAGTGAGGGGATCAGCAACCATAGCACAAAAGCTCAAGTGGATGCAAGTGCCAACTCTAATCAGTAGTGAAATGTAAAGTTGAAATAGTGTCATCATTATCGCCAACCATCCCAAAAGAGACAGCACAGAATCTAATGATGGCAAAATTAGAAAGCAAAATTGTAATTGTCAGATTTGAATGGCAAGCATTTCCGTGTTTCATTTGGAATGGTGTTGATTGGCAAGTTAAGGCAAATGCAAAACTCCTATTCAGCCAAGAAAAAATTTCCACTTCTTAAGTCAATATATAGATAAGCATAGGACAAAGCTCAAACCTTTTCAAAGTATCAAACAAATTAATCTTTAGAAGATGATTACCATGCATCACTTTATGAAGAGATCCATTCATACTTAAAGTGCTCAAAATTCAATATTTGGAAATCTGCTTAAGTACTTACCCCTAAGACTTCGTATGGTTCATGAAATTTGAAACTGAATTCCATGGAACAGATATTGTGACTATTTATCTTTGACTAGAGATAAGTAATGATAGAATCCTTCTACCCAATTTAGGAGCCAACAATCCATTTACACCAAGGAGAAGGTTTCACCTAGGCAACCCTCTTTTAGATAATAAACCCTGAACCCTAAACCTTGAACTGCAAAACCAATGCTTGTGATAAGTTGTAAATGCCTAAACACACATACACAGCTAAACGGATGCCACACCAAGCAATGTTTGTACAACAGGGTAAGTGCCTGAAATTTTATTAATATTGAAACAAAAGTTTTACAATAGAAGACTGGTACTTAGCACAAGGACAATATCTCAAACTCCCTGACAACTACAAAGACAGCTTACAGGCAAACTTCTTTATAAACCTTTAGCTCCTCAATTTTCTCTCAAATTGCTCTGCCTTGTTTGTTGTGCTACTCTGTTTATATAGGAGTGAGAACCCTTTACCTAAATTCCCAATCATCTTTACCTGCTTTTTCGGTCTTCCCAAGGATAAACATTACACATCATTTTTTTGTACATATGTGACAAGTGTCCTTATTTATTAAAGATGACAAGCCCACCTTCTAGCTTTGTCATTATCACACTTTACTTTATCTAAGTGGAGTTACTTTTTACAAGATGGTGACCTTAGTGGATGCCACTTGTCCCTTACTTTTTACATGATGATGACATTAATGGATGCCACCTATCCCTTCTCGTGACATAGGCGCGAGCATCTCAAGACCTTTCCGTGGCCCAATCATTTGGTAACATAGCTGCCAACTAATAAGGTCTGTAACAAGACCCACTCGTCTAGTACCACACCTACCAGCTGGTGAGGTCTATTACAGGATGTCAGAACCTACCCACCTGCCAACATGACTGACAGCTAACATAGACAAGTTCTAGATTTATCCACCTAGATCCCAATTGTCCCAATCTGATTCAGCTTCATCAGAGTTGTTGATTGAGCTGGTTGATTCATACCACATCTTTTGTGTCTCAACCAGAAAGCGTCTTGGATCAATTGTGTACTCGTGATGACTTTTGTATTGCCCAGCTTTTTCATTCCAAATAAGTTGATGACCTATATATCTTATCATATAACTAAAACAATCAATCTTGTTATAAAATGTCATATGGTAAGTTTAATTTAGTTTGGGGACTGTCACACTCTTTCCAAACATATCCTTCAACAATAATTTCATGGGGACAAAACTTAGCCACCCAAATCTTAAACCAGGGATCCCAGTCTTGCCATTTTTTAAAGGAAAACCTGGCCTATTGCAGTATCATAATTGATTTCCAACTACATATGGACTCTAATAAAACTTAATACATATTTATACATGTAAACAAACAACTTTGGGGAATAAACATTCATGCCACTGCCTATTAGTGAAAGGATATTTGGCATGTATACAAACAAAGGAATCAAGTTACAAAACAGAAGACTCCATCAAGTCATGGATGACTGCAAGCAGGCCATATTAGATTGGTGCATAGAATGCAAAGCCAAAGAAAAATTAAGACTAAAAGGCAAAATGACTGAAGATTCTTGTGAGTATTTTGTTGTAAGATACAAGTGGAATAAGAAAAGCAACAAAAGGTTCTCCTTCACAAAAGCTTATCAGAAGAAACCAAGCAAAGAATATTTCAAAAGAAGATCTACAAAAAGAACTCAGTCAAATAGATGATTTGCATGTCAAAGAAAAGGGCATTGGGTTGATAAGTGTCCCAAAAAGAACTCAAAGGTAAGAGTTGTGTTCTCAAATGAAGATGCAGTCCTCTGGTGGGATCACATCACAAATGTTCCAGAAGATGATATATATGAGCTCAAATTTGAGAATGAAGAAGAAGAAGAAATCTACATGTACATGAATACTACTATAAATAATTGCTCTTGTTCAATTGTCCAAGAGTCTGTAGATATTAGAGTGATTATTAGTTTGCCTAAAGATATCTAGATAAGGTTTATAGGTAGTTTTTTATACAAAAACCCAACCAGTATGTTGCATCCCTTGTTTACTTATGCAATTGGGATCCAACCCGGTTGAACTATATAAAACTTGTAAGTTGTACATTTTATCCCCCAAAGTTGTCTATTTATATGTATAAATATATATTAAGTTGTATTAGAGTCCTTAGGTAGTTCAAAATCAATTATGATACTGCAATAGCTAGGTTTTCCTTTAAAAGATGGCAGACTGGCATCCCTAGTTTAGGATTTGGGTGACTAAGCTTTATCCCCATGAAATTATTGTTGAAGGATATGTTTGAAAAGAGTGTGATAGTCCCCAAATTAAATTAAGCTTACTTGATTGCTTTAGTCATATTATAAGATATACAGCTCATTACCTCATCGAAAATGAGGAAGTTGGGCATTACAAAAGTCATCATGAGTACACAATTCATCTAGGGCGCTTTTTGTTGAGAAATGTAGCTCGGACAGGAACTTCTTGCACAAGCTTCAGTATGAACGTGCTAGAAGTGGTTCGAGACATTTCGAGGATGATGCGGAGGATGATATGGCATAGTGGGACCCACAACGGAGAGTGGGAGAATCTACATGGCACTTGGTGGATCAGTTCAGGAGAAGTACCTCATGGAAAAAGTCAAGTTGTGTCTTAGGTTTAGATTTCCTATTAGTCCATTTCCTCTCATTATTTGTAAAGTGACCACTTAGGAAAAGTGGGAACTAATTCTATTTTGTAATTCACTTAAGTGATTCTATTTTGTAATTCACTTAAGTGACTTAGACTAGGATTTAATCTTGACCATACATCTCAAGATGAGATGAGATCTAATCTTGACCATACATCTGAAGAGATTAGGGTTTCCTTTTCAAGCATAAAAGGAGAAGGGCAAGAGTGTTTTAGATAACAGAAAGAAAAGAAGAAGAGCAGATTGTTGAAGGAAAACTGCAAGCTTAGGAGGAGAAGAACAGTGAAATTGTTGGCTAGAAAGGCAGCAAGAGAGCAGGTTGTCCTGCTGTAGTTGTACCCTCATCCACTGTAATACTTACAGGTTCAATAATGTATTTTGCTTCCGTTGTTCATTTTCCAACCATCTGTGTGATTGTTGCATGTTTAGAAATTTATTTGTCTTTAAATAAATTCAGATCTGATTTATTTAGAAACATAGGACAATAATTATCTAGGGTTAGAAAAATTTTCATGGTATCAGAGCATAGGTTCTGTGATTGAGATCCTCAAGGGTTTACAGTAATAGATCACTACTGGAAAGAAAGAACCAGCAGTTAGAGGGTTTCATATTTTTTTGCTTGAAGGACTAAGCTTATTTGCAGGACAGTTTTTTTTTTTTCTTGAGTCTTTCATATCAGATCTGAAAGTTCATACAACAGATCTCAGAGATGGCAGCAACTAGCCTCAGAGTTGAGGATAGATTGGAAGGTGCCTCCAATTTCTTGCCCTGGAAAGTCAGGGTAATGTTCTTATTGGAAGAGAATGATCTCTGGGATATTGTCAAGGATGTTGTGACTCCGCCTACAGATCCGCAACAGTTGGCAGCTCACAGAAAGAAGGAAGTGAAGGCCAAGCGGATGATCTTGGATGCAGTGAAGGATCACCTGATTCCTCACATATTCGAGAAGACTACGACAAAGGAGATGTTCGATGCCCTGGTTAGCCTCTACCAGAGCGAGAACATAAACAGGAAGATGATATTGTGGAACAAACTCAGATCTATAGAGATGACCAGATCTGACACCGTTACCAGTTACTTGATGAAGATCACGCAGATTCGTGATCAACTGGCAGCAGTTGGGGAGAAGGTTGAAGACACAGAGTTGGTGAACGTGGCACTGAATGGTTTCTCAGCTTCATGGGAACCATTTGTCAAAGGCATCTATGCTCGTGAGCACCTTCCCACCTTTGAGAAACTGTGGGATGATTTCATCCAGGAGGAGACTCGGATGGAGTCAAAGGCCAGCAAGAAGGGTGGTGACGATAACCTAGCCCTCTTTGGGCAAACCAAGAAGGGTAGAGGTAAAGAGTGAGGAGTCAACCTCACAGTCAGGGAAGAAGGACTTGAGCAAGATCAAGTGCTTCATTTGTCATAAGCACGACCATTATGCATCACAATGTCCAGACAAGAAGGGCAAAGGGAAGCAGCAACAGACGCAGGTAGCAGCCTCTGCAGAAACTCAGATGAGCGAGTTTGCTGCCAAATTCGAGAAGGATTTCTCATTGGTCTCTTGCCTTTCTACCAACACGGTTTCGAGGGATGCTTGGTATGTGGACAGTGGGGCATCTCGGCACATGACATCAACCCGACAATGTTTTACCAGTCTACAAGAGCAGGACTCAAGGGTTCAAGTTGAGCTTGGTGATGATGCCAAGTATCCAGTTGAAGGAATTGGTACCATTCCTTTTCGACTCCAGTCAGGGAACTCTTTAGACTTTGATGATGTTTTGTTTGTTCCAGGTCTCAGGAAGAACTTGCTTTCAGTTTCGGTTATGGAGGATAAGGGTTATGCAGTAGAGTTCAAGAACCAACATGTCCTTATTAGACCGAAAGAATCTAGCCTAGAAACAACACAAGTGATAGGGGTTAGGGAAGGCAGTCTATACAGGTTGCAAGGTGAACCTGTTCGAGCCCTAGTTCATAGCAATAACAACTTGTGTGAGTTGTGGCACAAGAGGATGGGGCACCTGCATCATAGAGCGTTGCCTATTCTGAGGGAGATAGTCACAGGTCTTCCAGAGTTCAGCATTGAGCAACAGGGAGTATGCAGAGGGTGCACGCTTGGCAAGCATGCCAAGGCTGCTTTCCCAAACAACGAGCATAGGTCTAAGGAGATACTAGATCTAGTACATTCGGATGTTTGTGGACCGATGTCAATAGCATCAATTTCAGGTAGCATGTACTATGTTTCCTTTATTGATGATTTCTCTCGCAAGACATGGATCTACTTCTTAAAGACCAAGGATGAAGTCTTTAGCAGGTTTCAAGAGTTCAAAGCTCTAGTTGAGAACCAGACAGAGAAGAAGATCAAGGTCTTGAGATCAGACAATGGGGGTGAATATACCTCCAAGGAGTTCAATGGTTTCTGCAAGCAAGCAGGAATCAAGAGGGAGTTGATTATTCCATACAACCCACAACAAAATGGGGTTGCAGAGCGAAAGAATCGATCCATCATAGGGGTTGCTAGGGCCATGATTCATGACCAGGGCTTGTCGATGTTTCTTTGGGCAGAAGCATGCAACACAACAGTCTACATCCAGAACAGGTGTCCTCACAGGATCTTGGAGGACAAGACACTAGAGGAGGCATTCACTGGTGTGAAGCCAGAGGTGAGTCATTTCCGCATCTTTGGATGTCCAGTTTATATCCATGTTCCGGTAGAGAAGAGGACCAAGTTGGAGCCCTCCAGTAGGAAGGGTTTATTTGTAGGTTACAGTGAGACTTCAAAAGCTTACAGAGTCTATATTCCAGGAAAGAGGAAGACAATAGTGAGCAGGGATGTAAAGTTTGAGGAGGACGTTGCATCCAAGAAGTCCCATGAGCCTATTCCAATGATAGAGAATGAGGAGCAGGAAGCTCCGAAGGTTGAGCCAGGGTCACCAAAGACACCAGTGGTTTCCAGTTCAAGACAACAACCTTCAGGTGAGGAGGAGGAGACATTAGCCCCTTCCAGTTCTATCAGGAGACCTCGATGGCTTACACAGACATTGAGGGATGCTCAAGAGTATGTTGAGGCTCCTAGAAGCATGATTAGGGAGAGTAGACCTCCGAGGAAGTTTCCAAACTACATGGCATTGATGAGTAACATCATAAATTCAGAGCCTTCCAGTTTTCAAGAGGCAACAGACCAACAGGTTTGGCGGGATGCCATGGTGGAGGAGTACACCTCCATCATGAAGAATGATGTTTGGGACATAGTGCCAAGACCGGAGGGGAAGTCAGTTGTGAGTTCCAAGTGGCTCTACAAAATTAAGCATGTTGCAGATGGCAGCATCGAGAAGTTCAAGGCAAGGTTTGTGGCGAGAGGGTTCTCCCAGAAAGAGGGAGTGGACTATGAGGAGACTTTTGCTCCAGTCACCAGATACACTTCCATTAGAGCAGTTATATCTTTAGCTTCATCTATGGGATGGCGGATTCATCAAATGGATGTGAAGACAACTTTCCTTAATGGGATCATTGAGGAAGAAGTGTACATAGAGCAGCCTCAGGGCTTTGAAGTAAATGGGAAGGAGTCCCATGTTTGTAGGCTTAAGAAAGCCTTATATGGACTCAAACAGGCATCGAGAGCATGGTATTCCAGGATAGATGGATACTTGCAGAGTGTGGGCTTCGCCAAAAGTGATGCAGATCCTAATCTATATTACATATTTGTTGGGACTGATCTGCTCATTTTGGTGCTATATGTAGATGACTTGTTTCTTACAGGTGCAGAGAAGCTCATTGCAGGGTGCAAAGCAGATATGGCAGCTGAGTTTGAGATGAAGGACATCGGCATGATGCATTACTTCTTGGGTTTGGAGGTTTGGCAGAGACCAGGGGAGATATTCCTTGGGCAGGGTAAGTATGCAATTGAGATCCTGAAGAGGTTTCGGATGGAGGACTGCAAACCTATGGCCACACCCATGATCACTAATCTGAAGAAGGTGACAACTTCAGATTCAGAGTTGGTGGACCCTACGTTGTACAAGCAGCTGATAGGATCCTTGATGTATTTGGTCAACACTAGACCAGATATATGTTTTGCAGTGAACACCTTGAGTCAGTTCATGGTGGAGCCAAGGCAGGAGCATTGGGTAGCAACAAAACATGTGCTCAGATACTTGAGGGGCACAATGGAGTATGGTCTGAGATATCTTGGAGATGGTGAAGTGAGGTTGCAGGGGTATACAAACTCAGATTGGGCAGGCAATGTAGCAGACAGGAAGAGCACCTCAGGGTGTTGCTTTAGCTTGGGATCAAGCATGATATCCTGGTTCAGCAAGAAGCAGACTTTCGTGGCACTTAGCTCAACAGAGGCTGAATACATGGCAGCCAATACTGCTAGTTGTGAGGCCATCTAGCTTCGCAAGTTGCTTACAGTATTGATTGATCAAGAGTTGGATCCCACGGTGATATATTGTGATAATCAGAGTTGTATCAAACTCTCTGAGAATCCAATATTTCATGACAAGTCCAAACACATAGAGATCAAATATCACTTCATACGAGACAAGATTCAGAAGGGAGCAATAAAGCTCCAGTATATTCCCACAGATCAACAGGTAGTTGATATTCTGACCAAGCCCTTAGTGAAAGGGAAGTTTGAAGCATTCAGAGACAAACTTGGATTGGTGCAGAATTCCTTCCTCGCTAAGAGGGAGTGTTGAGAAATGTAGCTCGGACAGGAACTTCTTGCACAAGCTTCAGTATGAACGTGCTAGAAGTGGTTCGAGACATTTCGAGGATGATGCAAAGGATGATATGGCATAGTGGGACCCACAACGGAGAGTGGGAGAATCTACATGGCACTTGGAGTTGTGTCTTAGGTTTAGATTTCCTATTAGTCCATTTCCTCTCATTATTTGTAAAGTGACCACTTAGGAAAAGTGGGAACTAATTCTATTTTGTAATTCACTTAAGTGATTCTATTTTTAATTCAAAGGATCTTTTGTAATTCACTTAAGTGACTTAGACTAGGATTTAATCTTGACCATACATCTCAAGATGAGATGAGATCTAATCTTGACCATACATCTGAAGAGATTAGGGTTAGAGAGATTAGGGTTTCCTTTTCAAGCATAAAAGGAGAAGGGCAAGAGTGTTTTAGATAACAGAAAGAAAAGAAGAAGAGCAGATTGCTGAAGGAAAACTGCAAGCTTAGGAGGAGAAGAACAGTGAAATTGCTGGCCAGAAAGGCAGCAAGAGAGCAGGTTGTTCTGCTGTAGTTGTACCCTCATCCATTGTAATACTTACAGGTTCAGTAATGTATTTTGCTTCCGCTGTTCATTTTCCAGCCATTTGTGTGACTGTTGCATGTTTAGAATAAATAAATTCAGATCTGATTTATTTAGAAACATAGGACAACAATTATCTAGGGTTAGAAAAATTTCACTTTCTAGTCAAGAAACAAAAGATGTGGTATGATTATCTAGTTCAATCAACAACTTTGATGAAGCTAAACCAGGTAAATCTAGACGGATAAATCTAAAACTTGCCTATGCTAGTTGTCAGGCATGGTCTCATAATAGACCTCACCAGTTGATAAGTGTGGTACTATATAAGTGGGTCTTACAACCCTCAGTAGTTGGCAACTATGTTACCAAACGATTGGGTCATGTGAAGGTCTCGGGATGCTCATGCTCGTGTCACGAGAAAAGATAGGTGGCATCCACTAATGCCAGCTTCATGCAAAAAGTAATGGAAAAGTGGCATCCACTAAGGTCACCATCATGTAAAAAGTAACTCCACTTAGATAAAGTAAAGTGTGATAATGACATAAAGCTAGAGGGTGGGCTTGTTACCTTTAATAAAGTAAGACACTTGTCACATATGTACAAAAAGATGAAGTGTAATGCTTATCCTTGGGAAGACCGGATAAGCAGGTAAAGATGGCTAGGAAGCCAAGTAAAAGGTCTTCACTCCTATATAAAGAGTAGCACAACAAAACAAGGCAAAGCAATTTGAGAGAAAATTGAGGAGCTAAAGGCTCCTAAGAAAGTCTACCTGTAAGCTATCTCTGTAGTTATCAAGGAGTCTGAGAAATTGCCCTTGTGCTGAGTACCAGTCTTCCATTGTAAAGCTTTTGTTTCTAAATTAATAAAATTTTAGGCATTTACTCTGTTGTACAAACATTACTTGGTGTGGCATCCATTTAGTTGTTTATGTGTGTTTAGGCGTTTAGTTCTTATCACAAGCATTGGTTTTGCAATTTAGGGTTTAGGGTTAAGAAAGTACCAATAAAGTAACATCAACAATGCTTTGTGCCTGCAATAGATAAATATTAAAAACAGCTTATTACAATAAATTGATATGGAACATGCAAAAAGACTAACAACATGATAAACAATGAAAAGAAAAATTGCCATAGAATATGACAAAAGTGGACCCCAATAAATGATTAACAATCTGGCTAACCTTAATCACTTCAATGTTTGACTCTAATGTCTAGAAAGGAGACTTTAGCATACATACATCAAAAGCATAAACAATATGAGAAGTACCAATATCAAGTAACATCAACAATGCTTAGTTCCTGCAATAGATAAATATTAAAAACAGCACATTACAATAAATTGATATGGAACATGCAAAAGACTAATAACATGAGAAACATAGAAAGGAAAAATTGCCATAAAATTTGAGAAAAGTGGACTCCACTGAATGGTTAATGATCTGGCCAACCTTAATCACTTCAATGTTTGCCTCTATTGTCTAGAAAGGAACCTTTAACATACATATATCAAAAGCATATTTAAACAAATTGTGGGAAGATACTCAGTAAGGAAGAGATCAAATATATGATCAAGCAGAACCATAGATGTCAGACTCGGCCCGAGTCCTGAGTACTCGGTTAAGTACGATTTCGAGTGGACTCAGCCACGCCAAGTCTGCTCGGACTCGGTTTTTTTTTTTTGGACTCGGACAAGTCCAGCCAAGTCTAACTGGGACTCGCGAGTCCTGACGTCGAGACTTAGCTGGCCTAGCAAAAATGAGCCTGCAGCCATTTAAAGGCTGTTTTGTTTTATTTTTTCACTTTTGAGTCTTTGCAATGGCTGAGAGAGAGTTTCCAAGGAGGGCAGAAGACATTCTACAGCAAACAAACACGATTTTCCTCGGTTATATCGATTTTTCCTTGGTTCTATCGATTTTTCTTCAAGTTTGGAAGAATCTTGCACCCACTAGCACACCCACAAAGTTAACATTTGAGGTAAGTAAATTTATTTCTCCATCTTTTATTTTCTTTTTAGGGGTTTATTCTTAAGTTTGCTTGCTTTGAATGTTGTTTTGGGGGGTTTATTTTTTCTTTCCAAATTGATAGCAGTAGGCAGTAGGGTTTTGCATTTCACAAGTTTGAAATTGGGGGTTTACAAACTTAGGCATTTACAAACTTTCAAACTTAGAAAGGGAGATTTACAAATTAGTGGCAAATTTACAGACTTAGAAAGGGAGATTTACAAATTAGTGGCCACAAACTTAGGTATTTACAAACTTTGACATTTACAAAACACTAAATTTACAAACTTTCAAATTTAGTTATTTTAGCATTCAGCAATAGCATTTAACATTTAGCAAATTAGCAGTAGCATTTATCATTTATCAATTAGCAGTAGCATTTAGCATTTACAATAGCAAATTTGGGGGGGTTTCTAATTGTTGTATGTTTTTTTATTTTTCCTTGTTGCTTGTTTCCATGTGCAGCTGCAAGATAATGGCAGGCATAGCGAAAAAGGATCCTATTTGGAGATATGGAACGGAAGGGTCAAAAAAAAGGGACGTAACTTGCAATTTTTGTGATATGAGGATGACTGGAGGCATAAGCCGCCTCAAGAATCACTTGGCTAGGCAAAGGGGGCACAATGTTAAACTTGCAACCGTGTGCCCACTCATGTTGCGCGAGAATGCAATGCAATTCTCGCTGATTATGTTGAGAAGAGGGAACTGAAAAGGAAACAGAGTGAGACCATGGCATCCCCCATTGTGCAGCAGACACAGGTAGCATACTTGGGACATCACCATTTGGCAAGATTAGACATCGTAGTGGCTCTAGCAGCAGCCCCTCAGTTGCACATTGTTAAACTTGCAACCCCTCAGTTGCACAATGTTAAACTTGCAACCGTGTGCCCACTCATGTTGCGCGAGAATGCAATGCAATTATCGCTGATTATGTTGAGAAGAGGGAGCTGAAAAGGAAACAGAGTGAGACCATGGCATCCCCCATTGTGCAGCAGACACAGGTAGCATACTTGGGACATCACCATTTGGCAAGATTAGACATCGTAGTGGCTCTAGCAGCAGCCCCTCAGTTGCACACCCTGGGAGTAGCACCGATGACTCCTTTTTTGCAGCACTTTCCACAAAAGGGGCACAACCCACGCTGCAGGGTATGGCTGCGTGGAACAAGGAGAGACATAGGGCAGCCAGGAAGGTGATAGCCTCCTTTTGGTATTTTTTGGACTTGCCATTCAATGTGGCAAAGTCTCCATAATGGCGGGGCATGGTAGATGCCATTGCAGCATGGGGCTCAGGATTTAGGCCGCCCACTTATGCTAACCTCAGGGGCCCTCTCCTTCAAGAGTCTGTGCAGGATATTCAAACTTTGCTTGAGGAGCAGTGCGAAATTTGCAGGGTTAAGGGCTGCACTATTATGTCAGATGAGTAGACGGATGGGAGGAGCAAGACGCTGCTCAATTTTTTGGTTGCTTCATCAGATCGCATCGTATTCCTTAAATCAGTAGATGCGCCAGCCCATGTGAAGAACACAAATCTTCTTGCACAGTTGTTGGGTGATGTAGTGGAGGAGGTGAGAGCTGAAAATGTTGTCCAGGTCATCACGGACAACGCTTCAGCTTATGTTGCACTAGGGAGGCTATTGGAGGAGAGATTTCCCATGCTGATTTGGACCCCATGTGCAGCCCATAGTCTCAATTTGCTGCTGGAAGACCTTGGGAGTTGGGTGATGGAGGTTGTGCAGAAGGCGAGGGCGATGACAAAATATATTTACAATCATACGTGGGTGTTAAATTTGATGAGGCAATACACTGGCAGGAGGGAGATAGTACGACCTGGCATGACACGATTCGCCACTAACTTTATTACATTGCAAAGTCTCTTCAATGCACAGGGGGCATTGAAGAAAATGTTTATTGGCGATGAGTGGAACACGAAGCATGGAGCTAGGTACAAAAACACCACCGAATGGAAGAGAGTGTACGACATCATGTTTGCAAACTATGAGGAGCCCTTCTGGATGGCCATGGAGGAGGCCATCAAGGTACAATTTACAAGATTAAGTATTTTATTTTTTAGTTTTGTTTATTAAATGATTTTACATGTTTATTAGAGGAGGCATTTGCTAATAATGTTTTTTTTTTTTTTCTTTCAGGTATCAGAGCCTTTGGTGAGAGTTCTCCATCTTGTTGATGGACAAAAATCACCAGTGGGTTATGTGTATGAGGCCATGTATAGGGCCAATGAGGCAATTGCCTCTTTTTATAACCAACTACCACACAAATATAGACCCATTTGGGAAATCATTGGTCGGCATTGGACAACCCAGCTTCATAGCCCTCTTCATGTAATGGCATACTTCCTTAATCCCCAATTCGTTTTTGGAAAAATAGTTTGTACTGACTATGAGGTGATGGCGAGCTTAAGGATATGTATTGACCGTTTAGTGGTTGATCCACAAGTTTGTTCAAAGATACAGGGTGAGCTTCAATCTTATAAGAAAGGCGAGGGCATCCTTCTGAAATCCCCTTAATGCACCAAACAACAATCAACTTTGTTGCCACGTAAGTTATTTTATTTTTTAATCTCAATTTCAAATTTTACATGTGAACTTGTGAAGTATTAATTCTCTTTTTTCTTGGTTTTTTTCAGATTTATGGTGGGAGGACTTTGGGACATATACACCCAACCTGTAGCGCTTTGCAATCCGCATTTTATCTCATCCATGCAACGTTTTAGGTTGTGAGTGCAACTAGAGTGTTTTGAGCACATACACTCCAAGAAGAGGAACAAATTAACACAAGAGAAATTGAATGATCTTGTGTTTGTGCATTACAGTCTAGTCCTCCACCACAAACAAATAGCAGGTTCTAATTATGAGGCCATTGGCCTAAATCTATCCTCTGAAAGGATCATGAAGGAGGATGAGCAGCCTCTAGAAGATCCTACCATCCCCTTGCAGGAACTTGAAAACCTAGAAGAGGATTTAGTGGCGAGGGAACAAGAAGAGCAAAGGGCACGAGAAGAGACACAGGGATCCACATCGTAGAGGGAACTTAGAGCTTATTCTAAGTCAAAGGACAAATCAGTTCCTAAATAGTTTGACTCTTGAGAGATTGTATTTGCTTAGTGCTACTGCTATTTTTGTATTTTGTTATGACTCATGAGCACATTTTGTACTGTAAACATTTGATGAATACAAGAAAGAATATGCCCCATCCTCTTGTTAATTTCTTATTTGTATAATGTTGAATGTTGAGTAAGTGTGTATCAAGTGGCATTAGCTCAATTGATTAGATTCCTCAACATTTAAGGAGGAGACCAAGGTTCAAATCTTGCCAAGCGATACATGGATAATATCCAAGCTTTGTTGTAATACCACTATGTGGTGATGATGTAATACGGGTGGGACCCGTTTCAATCCCATATAACCAATTGAAAAAAAATGTTGAGTAAGTGTGTTAGAAGATACTAATTAGTAATATGCATGAAAAAAACTTATTTTTTCAATGAAAATTTATATTTTTTTTCATTTTTTCTTTTCGTCTAGTTTTTGTCGAGGTTCTTTTCCAAGCCCCGAGGTGACCTCGCCAAGTCCGAGCCAAGTCCGAGTTTGACAACTATGAACAGAACACCATCCTTTATCATATATCCTTCAGACATATGAAATCCCATGAAAGTCACTTAAACAACATCAATTCTTTAAAATCTAGCATGTTCTTTACAATGGAAGTTGTATTGTAGTTTCTGAAACATTGTTCGTAATTGGGTGTTATTCATCCCAAGAATTGTTGTCTTAATGTTCTGAACAATTGAAGGTGCTTTCCATTACAAGTTTATGTAAGCAGGCAAATCAATATGTTTGTGTTTAATGAGTAAGTTTTGGTATTTTGTAGTTCATACGCAAAGTGTTTGAAAAAATGTGCATACATATATTTAATAAAGTTATAAAGTAGTAATGTAATAATATGATAATGTGCAATGTTAAGTCACATACAAACAAGTCATAAAGTGACTTATGAAATGAAATGTAAATGTAAGTTAATGCAAGTCAAATGTAATTTAGGAAAATGATGAGGTGTCGGGTAGTTGGAGGGTGCAACTAATTTCTAGTTGTATAAATATGACCCTTGCCTCATTCATTCAAGATGTATGTCGATGGTGGTGGAGTTGGCTGTCACGTATGTGTGTATTGATGGTTGTGATGGCTGGTTGCTGTTGGCTGTAAATGATTGTTGGCACCGAAAGGAGAGTGCATTTCTGATAATACAAATCTGCTCATTCATTGATCATCTGCCATTGCTGTTGTTATTGTATGTTGCTTGTGTATTGTTATTATTAATTGTTGCAGATCTGTAGATTTATTAAGTAGAAATGGAATTGAGTTTTAGTATGTTAAATTTTGTTTCTAGGAGAAACCGAAGCCCGGGTTTACTTATTTAGTAGAAACTAGAGGCAGAGTTTTCTGGTTTGCTTCTCTAAGAGTAACTAGAGCCAAGGTTTTATGGATTTGCTTCTCTAGGAGTTCAAAGTCTTCCAAAGCCTATTAATTCCTTAAAGGAAGGGCATGAATTTTGCATAACACATTAGATATCAAGGATATTATCCTTGACTAGGCTTGGGTAGCCCCTGATGACACTCTTCTTATCCAATTCCTCTCATCCAAGGAACATTTTAGGGATTTAAGAGCCAAGAAGAAACTTTTTACTTTGTCCACAAAAATTAACTTAAATGAGGACCTTACAAATCTTCAAATGGAGGAACTAAAAAGAGAACATGCACAAATGGTATTTGCTAAAAAGTATAACAAGTGGGTAATTATCCTTAACCGGAAAGCTATGATTTGTGACTCCCCTCCTCCACGGTGGTCATGTCCTTGGCCTGTAAAATTGAAGGTGTCCTTTGGTCCCAACACATAACAATAACCTCTCTGTCACTTGCTAGAATTGTAACAAGGCGATATGGTCTCCCCAAGTACATTCCAAGATATTATTTCTTCATGAGATTTTGTTTTTATGACTAAGACCCATGAGAGCGCAAAACAATCTCTTCCATTAGCCAATGGTTACTTTTGGGTTTTTACTTTCAAGCATCTAACACAACAATTAGTTGTCATTCATGGCGAGTGGTGTGGCCTGCCCCATTCAAGACTGCCCATGTGTCATTGGTTGCGTCAGATGAGCACTTCAAGTATATGTGGTTTCAGATCAAGAGGGGCCCACCCCCTCTTAGAGACATCTTCATAGCAGTATGTTATTTTCCTCCAGCATCATCAACTTTTGTCATCCACTTTGATGGTGACCCATACTTGAATCTCTACCCAAGATTTCTACATATTAATCAATGGGTGATGTCATTCTTTTAGGTGATCTCAATGCCCACACTAAAAGCCACCACACACCTTTTCTTGATCTTGTAGAGGATGGCTTTTGTCCCTTCAAACTCAAACCCAAGGATCTCGCATTCAATAGGACCTTTGCAGATGAGAAGCATCCTGTTGCAGCTTATGGAAAACACTTGATTCAATTGTGTGAGTCACATGGCCTCTTGGTTCTCAATGGGATTCCTTAGTTTCCTAACTCCTCCAAGTTCACTTGTTTTCCGCATGCAGAAGATGCGAGTGTGTTGGCTAAGTCATCACCAACAGGACTTTGCTTTCTAATATTCACAACTTTTAAGTATTAAACAGCTTCTCTTGGCTGATTATGAAATGTTCATTTTTCCTTTGAGTTCCTCCTCTTTTAACTCTCCACCTTTTCCTCCACTGCCAAGTCCTACCAACCATAGTTAGAAAAATCACAGGAAACCCTCGATTTCATGGCCTGGATTTTTTTTTTAATTTTGTGGCACCGAGAAACTTGCTGACTTGCGGCAAGATTTCCGACAAAAACTTGATGATTTCTCACGGGAAAATTGACCAATGGTGTGAAAGAAATAGAGGTTTGTGAGGAATTCCAATGTGTGACGGCAGATTTCATTGCCCAAACGGCTTTTGACACTAGATTGAACAAGGAAAAGATGCGTTTGATATGCAGGCTGAACATGCTATATTCCAGGCTCCAGGTTATGCCTCTACCTTTCTTCTCAAGCACATGCAGTATGGCTTTCGATGCAAATTGTATTTGCTTATAGTCCTTTTGTTTTTGTTTGAAGGTTCCTGCCCACTGCAGCTAATCTCAGAACCAAGAAATTGGAGAGAGATGTTCAAAAATCATTAAGACGGCTGATTATGAACCGCAAAAAGAACATAGATGGGGAAAATGCAGGGCTATGGCTCTGATATTCTAGGCCTGTTGATGGATGCATTTCTATGATGTGTTAGGTTCGATTTGTTGATTCATAAGCTGTAATTGTACTCTTTTTATGAAAATCTAATGTAAAGTCAACTTTTTGGCTCTCCTGTTGTTTAAAATGTTTTTTTTTTCTTTTTATTGAAAAAAATTCTTTAGTTTATTTTTTGCCGAGTTTTCCCAGTTGCTGATAAAATCTCCAAAATTGGGCTGTCGAGTTTATCATGAGTTGCGAGTTTTCCAACTATGCTACCAACCATCCCATGATTCAATTTGATATATATTTTGCCGATAATTATCCTGCTTGTCTTTCCCAATTGATGTCCCAATACTACTCTCTTATCCTGATTATTGGATATCAAGAAGTCTGTATAGAGCCCTGTGATGTCTTGAAAACAACCTTCGCAATAAAATTCAGGTTTTGCCAATGGTCAATCAAGCCTTTTGGCATCACCAATGCATCAACCACATTTATGCCCATCATCAATTATGTTTTCAAGCCACATGTTGACAAATTTGTTGATGTCCATCTTGATAACATCTTGGTCTATAGCAAGACTTGGGATCACCATTTGATCCACATCAAGACAGTGTTGGATCTCCTTTGCCAACACTGCCTCCAAGTAAAGATGAAGAAATCCTCCTTTGGGTAAACTGGATTCAAGTACTCCAACTTCCTCATTCATAAGAATAGCTACATGTGGATCCAAAAAGGCAAGTACTTCATGAGTGGCGTGCTCCATCCAATATTTCAGATTTGAGTTGTTTTCTTGGGAGTATGAACTTCTATAGGAAGTTCATTCATAACTACTCCCATATTTCCCACCCACTTCATCCACTCACTTATTAGAAAATTCTTAATTGCAATTCAAGCATTTTATCATCTTAAAGGTTCTATTTGCACTGCTCTACTTGGTTTTCCTAGCTTCCAACAATTGTTAAAAGCTAGGAAGCTACTCCTATGAGTTCAAAAGCTAATCCAAAAACTCCCATGTTGCCCACCCACTCCATCAACTCAGTCATCAGAAAACTCTTACTTGGAATTGAAAGGCTAATCGAGCATGTCATTGCCTTCAAGATGTTATCAAGTGGCATATCATTCTAAAACTTTCTCACAGGCCGAGATTAATTATAGCACCTACAAGAAAGAATTTCATGTCAAAGTCAAAGCAATCATTAGTAGTGGCACCATTATCTTCCTGGTAAGGAGGTCATTCTATATAGGGATCCCCAACCCTTCACTTCTTGCACTCTCAATTAAAGAATCAAGAACATCACTTCTATATTACATTGTATGACTCTTCGACATGATTTTTTTTTTCTTTCTTTCTTTTCTTTTTTCATTCCTAGTATGACAGAGCCTATCAGACATGCTGGTCCATTTGTCAGACAGCTTGGAAAAATCCATTACAGTCTCCTTCCTTGTCCGTTCTAGTTTCTGGGGTATTTGCATTTTTTATCTCACTCCTTTAGTCAGAGATTGGCCCACTGTTATACTCATTTTGTGTTTATGAACTGTTTTTTTATGTTTTATGCTAATAAAAACCAACAGAAAAAGGAATGTAATAATTCCTAGCATGTGTTAAATTATCTCTAATTTTATTTAGATTTTTAGTTCCTATAAAGATTTTTTCCCAGCTATCAAATTGCATTAGCTCAACTGGGTACATTCCTCAACATTAAATGAGAGACCCAGGTTCAAATCTTGCCAAGCAATACACAGATAATATCCAAACTTTGTTGTAATACCACTATGTGGTGATGATGTAATACACGGATAATACCCAGCCTTTGTTGTAATATCACTATGTGCTGGTGATGATGTACTACGAATGGAACCCTTTAAATCCCATATAAGTTTATAACCAATTAAAAAAAAAAAAAAAAATTCCTAGCTGTTATTTCTCGTATTTCAACAAGAAACCCGCCTGCCCAATCTCCCTACCAGTGATTGCAGTTTCCCATTGTCTATTTCTGTCGTCACAGATACGAGTCTGCCACTCTTTCAAAACATACACACAATAGCAGAAAATGGCCTATGGGGCTAGGGACAGTTTATGATTCAGCACTCGATGAAGGAGGGAAAAGTGTGTTAGCTTATCAGCTAAAGAATATTATATCAAGGAAGTGGGGTGTATCCTGCTCCACCGTAATTGGGTGCCCTTTGCTTATTGGAAATGGAGGGAGTTGCTACACAAGACCAAAGGAGTACCAAATTTCCTTTAACTCGTAACAGCAGTATCAGTTAGGATTTTGTGGCGACTGGAGAACAAAATCTTTCTCAAAACTCTCACAAAGATTCCCATTAATTTTACTGGTTACCATTAACCATAACACCTCAACACATGCCCTGCCATGAATTAGGCTTACCTACCCGTATTACATAATGACACATAGCGGTATTACAATAACTTGACTACCGGTAAGATTCAAACCTAATCAAGAAATAATCTAGTGCCATTTGAGGGCCTATAGTTGATTCTGGAGAGTTGACCAATATAATTGAAATTGTATTGTTTTTGTAATGACCATGGGAGCTTTGTCACAGTATAGATATGTCTAGTGGGTCCAATGATGTCAACAAAAAAAAAAAAAAATCCATCAGAATGTATAAGATTGAAGTGTGGTACTTGAAATACAATAGTGGGCACAGAGTATAAGGAAGTGAAACCTGTAAGAGATGCCAGGCCACAGAAATACCTGCAAATCCAGCACCCAACACTGCATATCTGTCAACAAACAACATAAACAATATTTAAGCATTCACTTACAAAAATATCATTTATAAAAACAAATAAATAGAATATGGGTAAAGTAACTGTAAACCTGCGAGGCTTACTGCTGATGGTTGAGAAAGACATGCTTATGCATCTACTTGTGGGGGATCTTATTGTTCGCCCATGTAAGCAACCCAGGAGGGAGGCCATGATCAAATATCAGACACAGATTATGCCGTATCTATTTCTACTTGGGCTTATGCGACTCCGAGAAATACAACTATACCACGTAAACTACTTAATGTTTTGCACTGTGCTTAACCCGACTGTGTCCGAAAAGAATATACAAGACACAGTAATTCTATAAAATTTATAAATACAGTACTTTTTATTATAATAATTATTAAAGATTTTTTTTATTTTAATAATTTTCAAGGAAGAAAATGTAAATAAAATAGTTTTTAGAACATCTACAAGGCTAGATGAAGTATTTTTTGGTTGCTTAAAATTAAAGACAAGATTGTTGTTCTATAAATTTTATAGATACAGTATTTTTTATTATAATAATTGTTAAAGATTTTTTTTATTTTAATAATTTTTAAGGAAGAAAAATGTAAATAAAATAGTTTTTAGAACATCTACAAGGCTAGATAGAGTATTTTTTGGTTGCTTAAAATTGAAGATAAATTGAAGACAACCTTGTTGTTTTATTAAGTTTAATCGTCCAAATCTTCTTTTAGATAGATATAGTTTGTTTGTAGATTTGTCGAAGGAAAAATCTCCAAATTAAAATGTTTTTTTGTGGTTGTTATAAAAAGATCATCATTTCAAAGAGTCAATGGATGCTTGCCACAATCGGAATCAAGGTCAATGAAAAAGGATAATAGAAGAAACAATCTTATATAGAGTCCTTCATGACTTGATATGTAAATTCATGGGTATTTGTCCTACCCTAAATTTTTTGAATTTGTGGATTCAACAAAACTGAGAGTCTCTTGGTGAGTATTCTTTGTGGTTTATTAGTAATGGATTATTTATACTTAGTTTTTCCTCAGTTGCCGACATAAATAGGACTTTTGAATTAGAAAAAGATGAATCATGGTCTGACAATATTATTTGTTCAACCCTAGAGAGTGGGATTTGATCCTCAGATTAAACCCACTACTATCCTGAATTGGATCCATTTATGCACTTCCAATGGAGTTATGGAGTGAGCAGGTATTGAAAATCATTGGCAATTTCCTTGGAAGATATTTGGGTGTTTATAGAGACTCAATGGAAGGAAACACGGTTGTTTATGCTAGATTATGCATGGAAATGGATCTCACCCAGCCTTTGTTGGCAAAAGTGGAACTCAAACTTGCAAGACTATCTTGGATTCAACTTAATTATGAGGCATTGCCCTTCAGGTGTAGAATTTACCACAAATATGGGCATTTGGTCCGGTCCTACCCAAACAATACGCAAATATGGAGGCTCCTCTAAGAATGTTGAATCTTCCTAAGGAGGGTAAGTCAACAGTCAATGAAGAAGCAGTCAACATTTCATGGTATGAGATCTTTAATACAATAGTGGAGCAATAAGAAGAACAATTGATGGAAGGAGTGGATGGAAATTATAAAAACAATAACAACCATGTTCAAGCCCCTCTTTCGGCTCCTCCTATCCTAGAGCAAGTAATAAAGCGCAGTGAGTTACCACAATCAGAGATTGTAGGGGCATTGATAGTGCATAACCAAGAGCAATCGATAATAAAGAATGTCATCATGTGTGTGGTAAAAAATAACAAAAAAAAACTAACTCTAGGGATAAGCTAGGTGGAGAAGATATCAAAGAATATTAGCTCTCAAGGAGTGGGTAGAAAATCAAATAAGGAATTGATAGCAACTCAAGGAAATAAACTAATCATAAGGGGATTAGGGAGGCCAATAGACTCTTATTGGTCTTAAGGTAAGTAATGATTATACAATCATGGAATATTAGGGGTTTAAATAGTAGAACTCATCAATTTGTTGTTTGAAGACTTGAAAAAAGTAAAACATTTTTTTTGCTTATCTAAGAGACAAAAATGTTGTTGGATCTTATGTGTAAAACAATAAATAGAATTTGGAAGGGTGTTGGTCATATGGAAGTGGTTGCCCAAGGGGCTTCAGGGGGGATAGTTACCTTTTGGAACTCTCTTGAATGGACGACAATAGAAAATATAACTTGGAGGGGTGTCCTCACATCACACTTTAGAAACAATGTGACAAATGAGCAGGTTTTAATCATAATTTTTTATGGGGCTCAAAACCTAGATGGTTAGATTCATCAATGGAAAGTAGTACATAATATGAGAGTCTCGAGGGAGGTGTCAGAGTAGATCGTTGTTGGGGATTTTAATCATAAATTATCATCTAGATATCAATAAGGGGGAACCTCAATTTTGGACCCAAATGATCGGCTTATGATTGCCCAAGTCCATGCCTTACACTTGGTGGATATTAAATGTCCTATAACCAACTACACTTGGACTAATGAGAGGGGGAGGCACATAGTAGGAAGCTGAAGTTAGACCATTTTTTGGTTTCAAAGGAGGTGTTTGTACAATGGAATCTAAAATTTCAAATTTTAGAGGGTTTACTTTCGAATCACTTTCCCATTCTATTGGAAGGGGGGATCAAGACAAGGTAGCATTATGAACCATTCATATTTGAAAATTTTTGGTTACAAAAAAAGGAATTTCAAAAGAAAATCCCATAGTAGTGGGAAGAGGGATGCACAACATATGGGACAACAATGTTTAGATTCCACAAGTAGCTTCATTATATCAAGGATCAATTGAAACAATGGAGGCAAGCTAACAAGACAGACTTCTAGGTCCAAAGAGCTCCATTGGTGACTATATGGGATGAGGTGCAAAAACACTTAAGGGAAGGAACAATTATAGATTAGCTCAAATAAGAGGATGATGCATTGCATAAAGTGGTTGAGGACATTGAAAACCAAGAGGAGATATACTAGAAATAGAGAGCAAGAACCACTTCGTTATTGGAAGGGGATAGAAATACCAAAAAAAATCATCGGGTTGCTTGTGCTAGGAGATAGACGAACAAGATGGAAGCACTTCAGGATGAGAATAGACACTCCTTTAAAAAAATTCTAAGTATGCATTTCTATTCAATGTACTATTTTGCTAAATTGTTTAAGGAAAGTATGGTGCAAGACAAAGAGGCTTAGAAAGAAGTTATTGTTGTCATATCTTTGATTATCTCTGAAGAAGATAGTTAGGGCCTGCTTAAACCCATTGATAGAGAGGAACTGAAGAAGGTAGTATTTAGAATGAGCATGGGATCATTTCCTAGTGAATTTAATCTGGCTTAAGAACTTAACACTGAAGATCAACATGTTTTATTGGTTGGTTGTGCAGAATAGTTTTCTCACATTGGAAAATCTCCTTAAAAGAGGTTTAATCTTGGTCAACAAATGTTTTTTGTGTAAGAAGGATTGGGAATCGACTTCTCATTTGTTACTCAGATGCTAGGGATTTCAGGAGGTGTTCTCATTTATTCTTTCATGGTTGGGTGTTGCATGGGTGCTGCCAAATTCAATTTTTGATTGTGTTTCTCAGTGGAGATCTCTGTTTACCTCCTCGAGGCTTAAATGTTTTTGGAAGTTCCTTCTTCCTCATGTGCTTTGGGGGGTTTGGAAGGAACGTAATGCTAGAGTGTTCAAAGACATGGAGAATAATCTAGAGCATGTTAGTTTTAGAATTCTTTGGAAGGCTGTGGAGAATGTTTCGTCAGCGTTCAAAAATTTGAACTCTCCTCAGGCTCGCTAACTAAGCGAAGCTAGGCTTGAGGAACGGTTAGGTTTCATGTCGTTGGCTTGGTCTCCACCTGCTCCTGACCCGAGAAGGCATGTTTGTTGGTCCATGTCGCCTGCAGACTGGTTTAAGTTAAACTTTGATGGAGCTTCTAAAGGGAATCCCAGCCTTGCTGGTGCGGGAGGAGTGATATGGGATAGTAATGGTGATCTTATTTTAGCCTTTACGGATTGTCTCGATACTTAATCTTCCATTTTTTATAGAAGCACATGCTACCTTTGTTGGTGTGATGCATTTAAAAAATCTTGGTATCTGTAATGCAATAATCGAAGGTGACTCTTTGTTAGTGATTAATATGCTTAAAGGGGTCTGTCAACCTGGTTGGAAGGTGTCTAATCTTATTAATGAAATGATTTGGAACTCTTGCTCCTTTGATAATGTGGCATTTGAGCACGTGCTCAAAGAGGGCAATGCGATGGCTGATTTATTGGTGAATCTAGGTGTTTTATCCCAGGTATTTTCTATTTGGTAGGAGGATTTCCCCATGGAGATCGTTAGTCACGTCAGAGATGAAGTTCCTTAAATGCTATCAAAATTTTATTCATGGGTTGCATTCGTGGTGGACCATTTACTACCTTCGTAGATCTTTGGTAGTGTGTTGCAGGTACATGGAATTTATGGTGTCATTTGTGTGTGACTGGCTCCGCTCTTATTTGTTGTACCTTCACCCTCTTGTTGGGTACGTGGATCTCCTTACGGCATGTGCCTTTGGAGACATTGGTAATAATTATTGTACCTTCACCCTCTCGTTGGGTATGTGGTTCTCCTCATGACATGTGCCTTGTGGAGTCATTGGCAATTTTTAAATTTTGAATCCTTGCCCTTGAAGTGATGCGGTGGATGTGGGATTGTTCCCTTGGTGCTTCGAAGTAGAACTTCCTCGGTTCTCTCCGGCCCTTTTTTTATTCCTCGTCTGCTCTTGTCTCTTCGGTTGTTTCGTTGGTTCACCATTGGGGTGTTTTTTTGTGTTCTTTGGTTGTGGCCCCTAGGGCTTATCTCTTGTAAAAGGTTGTGGGGTTCCTTTCAAAACCCTTTTTTCTTAATAGTATAAAAAAAATATTGATTTAAAATATATGGCCTACTTACAAAGGGATAAGCCAAGAGAAAAGTCTAATAGAAAAATTGAAGATGAGATTAGGAAAGGCTATTTGTTCCAGCATAATACCTTTGGTTTTTCCTTCTAGTTTACCCTTGATAAAGGTATCCAATATGCCTCTATGAGAATAATAAATTGGCATTGAGATAGTTGATCACCCTGATAGATTCCATAAGATGATGAAAAGTTCTAACAAAGGATTTATTAATCAAAATAGGATATTCTAAAGTGTTATAACAATATCTAATCTATTTATACCATTCTTAATAAAAAACCATTCTTTTGAGAATATCACGTAGATAATTCTAGAAAATCCCATCATATGCTATGGTCATGTCTAATTTTAGAACCATACTTATTTTTTCCATGGAATAAAGAAAATGTATGGACTCCTATGAATGGTTACACCATTGAGAATTTTTTTAGCATGATCAAAACCACCTTATTCCTTATAATCTAATCTAAAGTACTTTTCAATAAATTTGAAATAATTTTTGAAATTATCATATAAGTCAAATTACAAAGGGGGATGAGTTAGAAAAAGGTAAGGTAGCGTAATGGCATTAATTCTACTGGACGACCCACTATATCCAGTGTTAATGACCTCGATTCATGCTTTGTCAGTTGGCCTAGTAGTAAGTCTCTAGATTTTCGTAAGGAGGATTGCATTCATGGGAAGAGATATATATTGAGTCAAATCTCGAGGAAGTATGGGACAAGGATGATGTTGTGGATTACGGTTGATAAAACTTCCCCTTGATGGATGGAAAAGTAGGTCCCTCTTGGTATATAATGATTTGCTTGGGCAACCGATTGGTTTTCTTTTCTAAGTATTGCAATATGAGCTAGATAAGGAAATTTACGATAATCATTTTTCCAAGTGTGAATCATTTCAACACATACTTCATAGCTAGGAGGACATCATGGGTATCATAATCCCCCAACTTTAGCATTGGTCCGTTTACATTTTTTTGTAAAATCTAAAATTGGATTCTTTCCAATGTTTTTCGTAGTTCCAATTAGGAAGGATTTTCTTTGGAGTGAGTCCTATGGTATGAGCTGGTGGATTGAGGATGGTGGGATTGTTTATTCTAGACATGATCCTAAATTTTGCAAATCCTTTTGGTTGAGTGCCCTATCTTCTTTTCTTCCTTCATTCAATATGGAGATTCATGGGTTCCTAAAGAAGGAGATGGGCAGGCCGAGGAGTCAAGCTATTTCTTCTCAATTAGGCATCCTTATCATCCATGGCAAAGAGGCATCGTATAGAGGAGTCTTTATTATTTTTTAAGATTATTTGTGTGTTGCTAGAGAGAGTGTCGGGATGGCTACCCTGATCTTAGAGCCATAATCCTTTATGGTAGATGAGGAGATCCATAAGATTTTGAAAAAATGGAATATTCTCTAGTACCTTTTGAAGTTTAATGACCACCACAGGAATATGGCTAAACATCTAGCATACTCGTGGCGTGAAGGGGTGGTCAAAGTTGGTACAGTGGAGTTCAAAATAAATATCCCTTTAATTGTCAAGGTGATTGGGTTGGTGGTGGATGGGCTAGTGTATAATCAGGAGAAGCATTCCATGGTAAAAGAGGTTCAAGTTTTCTTGGGAGATGAAGAGAAGCTGAAAAAACCTAGAATGGGTTCAAATGTAACTTCCTAAGAGCCCCATGGGATCATGGATTTTTAGTAATTATGTAGTATTTTACCCTGGATGAGAACCAGGATATCTTGCAGAGCTATCACTTAATGATTTTGAACCATCTCTGCCATAAGAAAATGATGAATATTCCATTTTTCTTATTTTAATATCTGGCTAGGTCAATTTATAAGGTTAAGAAAGGGGTGGCCTCTAATCCGATCCACCAAGGATTGTTGAAGATGATCTTCGATCATGTGGTCAAATTGCATGGCCTATATGGTGATAGTATTCTTATTCCCTTGAATAGAGTCCAAACCCCAATTGTTTATTATTCGACCTCTTTTGTTTTGAGAGACTTAGATGCTTTGAACCAGGAAGTCGTTGAAGTTACTCCCCTAGCGGTAAAACTAAGATATGGGGTGGAGTCTCCTCCTAGAGGTCTGGGAGGTAGTAAGGAAGGAACAAGGAGATCTAAAAGTATGGTCGTGAAGATGGTGAATAATGAGAAGGCTCCAATGATGGTCAATAATTTAAATTAATTTTGAGAGCAAGCAATGTCAGAAAGAATCAAAATCCTGATTTCCAGATGGGGACTTAAACCTAAAATATCTTAATGCAATGATGATGAAATGGCAATGCACTCTGATTGATTCCATGTAGGCGATGATTTACTGTGCTAAGGAGGTTTTGGTTCTCATGGGCTAGCAGGTGATAGGTGTAGAGCAAAAAAAATGGTGCACCTAGAAAATGAAATTGAAATGCATCTATAGTTCTAATCAAGCATTCAAAAGAGACGATAAAGTAAACAAGTAAATGATAAATAAGTTAAGAAAAATGGGGGGTTCTCTTTGTATTTATTAATTTTTCAAATAAGAGGTTACAATACATCCCCTTGAGGGCTTTCAATTTGATACAATTCAAGTTACAAAGTTGAAGGATCCAATCCCTCCATGAACTTATGGCATGCTTTCAATGTTCCTCTCGCACTCACGATTGAAGAGCGGGCTTGTGCTACTGCTACTTTGAGCTATCTTTCTTCAACTCCTTAGCTCCTTCCTCATGCACTGGAATATTTGTACCTACACACAAGGAATTGAAATATGTTAATAGCATATGCGTATTATGATAAAATCCATGAAATGCATGCAATATTAAATGTAAAAAGTGCAATCGATATATCTAAACTACTCCAAATGACATGAAAACTTAGCATGATGTATATTATATGATTTTGTAATGATCTGAGTAGAAATTGAAGTGAGATTATGAGCAGAACCTGTGGTCATCCATGGGAGGGCCAATTAGGATTGTAATCACAAAAACCCTAATTAACAATTCAAAACCACTCCAAACTTCACCAAAATTAAGTATGATGCTAATATAATGCTATAAAATTGATCTACACTAAAATTGGATCAAAATTGTGGGCCAATTCATGGCCATCCCTGAGAGTTCCAATTGGGACTATTAACCATCCCAGGTGGGGATGACCACAAAATAGGGTGGTTTTTACCACCAATTCCACTTGGATCTGGTCTAGAATCCTCCTAGGGGTGTTGTCATCAAATTTGGTAAATTAAATCATAGGAATTGATAGGTTTTGGAGAGGATGTGCATATTTGGGGATGCCTTGAAAATACCTTCGATTGATGAGGTTTCCAAGGGCAAATACGAGGGCAAAAGGTGAGAGGAAATCTCGATAGCACTTCATGGTCAATGCTTGCAAAGGTCTCTCTCTGAAATTGAGTGGAAACACTCCAATTTATAGCCCAAGAGGGAAAAGGGGGCAAAGGGGCAAGTTTGGGCATGCAAGGTAGGTGCCGCCACTTGTCAATACCTTTGCCATGCATAGGGTGGAAGAGGCTTCCCATTTGGGCCTCCAATTTGTAGTCCCTAATGGCCATGATAGTCTCCCAATCTATCATGAGTGATTGGGTAGGATAAATGGTAGAAATTGATTGCCATTTATCCTACCCTTGAATTTTTTGGGGTCCTGGACCATGGCCATCCCACCCAGGGATGGTTGCTTGTGGTCATCCCTAGGTGGGATGACCATGAACTATGGTCATCCTGGGGTGGGACGACCATGGCTACATGGCCCAAAACCTCCCAAAAGTGGGGTAAACCTTCCCAAAAGTGGTTAGGACCCCTAATTAACCCCTGAGGGTTGCCCAATGGGGCCATATGGTGTCGATAAGAGTGGCACCTTGGTAGTCTTATCCGATTTACATGATTTTAGTGTCTACAGATGCCCCTTTTTGAGATGCATTGTGTGCAATAGAGTGCTAAGCAAAAATAGATGACTAAATCATCAAATGATTAAGGTTATTCAGTAACCTAACCAAATTTAGATGCCTCCATTGTGGAAAGAGCATACATTCTTGGAATCCTTGCTTTTGACATAATTGAAGGATTGATTTTGGTATACCTTTCAACCACTCTACAATAGCAATTTTGGGGCTTAGGGTATACTTGGTCTTGGTTCCTTGTTTCACTTATAAGCCTTTTTTGGGGTAAATTTCCAAGGCTTTAAGGAGATCAAGACTTTGCTTTGTTGAATTGTGTTGACTTATTTGCCCTAGTGTAGGCTTGAAAATTTATCTTTGGCAATGATTCTTTTGAATGTATGCAAGTTGCACTTTTGAGTGTTTAAGTGTTGATTTTGATTATGAATTCATTATTATGACTAACCCCTCAAGTGATGAGTCGATGAGGGCATGACCAATGATGAAAGTGATGAGTCACTTGACCCATATGACTTGATTGGGATTACCATCAGTTTTACCCATTATAAGATTTATCAATTTTGTGAGGATTTTGATAGTTTTGTTGATATTTCATGGAAGAAAAGGACTGAATACCTCATTCCCATGGAGTGGTCCAAACACAATGGCCTTCTTAGGGATTGAAGTAGAGAATTTTCAATTCATCCATGAACAATTTGAATGCAATCTTGATCCTTTGTGAAATTCATCAATTTTGACCTATTTTTGGTGGCTTTTAGGCCCTTTTTTGATCTTTTTTAGCTATTTTTGTGAGGATTTTTTGTGGCCATCCTAGGGTGGGATGGCTGCATATTTTATGGCCATCCCAAGGTGGGATGGTCGACCAATTTTCTGGTCATCCCACCCTAGGACGACCATGCTCATTCTAGTGCTTTTTAAGCCCAAAATTGGGCAAATGAGCTCATTTTCACATTTCTAACTTGGCAAATTGAGAGGTGAAGAGTAGGAGGTTGATTTTTTGAAGTGGAGAGCTACTAAGAACATCCCAAAATCACCATGAGCCAGCCATAGGACTCGAAGAGTGGCGAAGCCGATGCGAGATGGGTAAGGGCTACATTTTCTCCTATTCTTTATTGAACTTGAAATTGTAATTAATTGTGCATTTTTCCAACAAAAACACACTAATTCTTGGTTAATGAACCGTAGTAGTGATAAAATGTAGGAATGTAGGCTTTATTTATGGTTTAGATGCATTTTTATTCCATTTTTTGTGTTTTCTTGTTATTTTATGGTTATTTTTGGGGGCCAAAATAGCTCATTTTTAGCATTTTTGGGGTTCGTCCCTGGGTGGGACAGCTACCAAATTGGGGGTCATACCTAGGTGGGATGACCACAAAATTAGGGAAAAAGGTCCCTTTTTGAGTCTTTTTTTTGCTATTTTTGGGTAATTTTGATGCATTTTTGGTGCATTTTTGTTAACTTGCTTACCTCTGCCAGGTGGTTAAGAGTCGATATCAATTTTTGACTATCTTTCAAACCACTAGGGACTTATTGATAGAGGAGGACTAGAAATGGCTTGATGTCATTGGTCTTAAGCAAGTGACATGATTAGAGCCCATGGTGGGCGATCGAGCTTATTTGACTGCTTTGATAGACTTATGGGATCCTCGCACCAACACCTTCCACCTACCTACAAGGGAGATGATAGTGACTCTAGAGGATGTCTATCAGATTTTATGCATTTTGATAGAGGGGTAACCTATTGTATCTACTCACCGAGATCTGAGAGATACGATTATGCAGAGATACTTTGACAGGGACTAGCGCAAGGCAGTACGAGACTTACCTAGTAGGGGTATATTAGTGGAGTTATGGTATGAGGTGGAGGTATTGACTACGAGGTATACCTTACTGATGATGTTGATCTCCAACATGTTGCTACCAGACTCATTAGGAGCTAGGTTCCCCTGGAACCTTTTGGAGTTGGTATTTACACTTGTGGAGTGCACCATAGAGCAATCGCTAGTGATGGCTTGGGGTACTACTTTACTGGCACAACTGTATGATGAGTTGTATGAGATCTACTCCCATGGGTAGAAGGGCTTAGGATGTAACTTTCTACTATAGGTGTGGGGATGGTAGCATATTGTTGTGGATCGACCATGGGGACTACCTTGGATGACATGAGCACAACTTGTAGATAGGGAGATAGGTTATGGGATTCTATGGTAGTGAGACCAGGAGATAGGTTAAATTCATCCCTTTGTAGGTATGATTGACCATTATGCATAGTCCTTTGCATGGCTCAGGGTAGAGGAGGTGACTTGGAGACCCTACAGGGATTTTCCAACATGGCTTGAGGCTGAGGCACAACTTCATCAGGTGAGGTGAGGGAGATGGTTAGTTGGGTGACATGGGACTGAGCGAGAGTACTTCCCATATGCTCGAGTATTATGGTAGTTTGGGCTACGCTAGGGGTTGCCTAGTGAGCCAGTGATCTACCGACATCATGGGGATGAGAGGACACTTGGTTGGCCTATAATTGAGGTAGTGGGAGAGGAGGTAGATCCTATAGTGGATATTTCTAAGCTAGATGATGTTGGGACTACAATAGAGTATGAATCTTGGTGGGTGACATGCTAGTGGTGAGGGGAGGGGCCACTAGGAGGTGATACAACTATGATGATAGAGGAGGCTCATAGGGATGCTCCAGATGAGGGTCATGATGAGGCTCCAGATGAGGAGGAGCCAGATGTAGGTGAGTGACATGTGCATCACCAAGTAGAGGATGAGTGGATAGATCTCATTGATGTAGGGGATCCATAGGATGAATTTGGTGAGGATTACTTTGATGAGCAAGGAGTGTAGGCACAATTAGCAGCATGAGATGCTACTATTATTGAGCTACGAGGTGAGATGATCAGAGGTATATGGGAGCATGTAGAGGAGAGAGCTCTCCTACAAGCATAGGTGTAGAGTGCATAGGTTGAGATTGATAGGTATGGATATGAGCTACACTCTTCGAGAGGTATAGGTTAGCCTTGGGAGCTCTAGCTAGGGGATCTAGTGGTGATGAGATAGCTAGGCTATGGGAGGAGGTGACATAGCTCTAGGACTTATTGAGGGACTTCTAGGCTCATCATCGAGAGGAGCTAGCATACACCCAGGATTTGGAGGATGAGGTAGTGCACCGAAGGGGTACTTACCAACCTATCCTTCTACTAGTGGGTCCCAGCAGAGTAGGGAGTGGTACAGGATAGTCATCTACGAGGATGGGGGCTCTCAGATCCACATGGAGGTTAGATAGGGCAGGGAGTAGCAGATCTAGGAGTTCTTAATAGACAATGATTGAGGGTGGGGGTGAGAGTCATAGTGTCGGTCTTGTATGACCATGGCTTTTGAGACTCTATGGTTATTTTTGGATTTTGGGAGCGTGAGGTTTGAGGACCCACTTTATTGTAGCCTACGAGTAATTTTTGGATTATGATGTATCTTTTGATTCCATACATATATATATATATATGAGTTTTTATATTATCATCATGTGTTTCCTTACTACTTTATGAGATGTATGTAATGCTTATATTTGCTTTATTGATGCTTTTATGGATGCTTATCATGTATGCATGTATTGTAATATGATGTGATTTGATGATATGTAGATGAGTATATGCATAATGAAATGGATGATTTATTAATCTGTACTGATGAGATTATGAATACTATTTGATATACTAGATGCTAGCACCATAGACTATACAAAATTCATCTATTCATTTTGACTTTATCATGAGATTATATAATGGATTGTGAAAATGTAAATTGACAAACATGTGATAAAATGATATGTAATGGAATGAATAATATGAGGTTATATGATGTCCTTGAGATTTTCATGAGACTCAAACACTCTAGTGATCTAATCAAAAGTTGTATATTAACCATGCAAGACTTTTTGGCAAGGTATAAATCTGCTAGGATGACCAAGATATTCAATATCCCTATGTGTGCATGTGAGTTCATTGCTATGATAACGCATAAAGTTACCCCAGTGCCAAATAGGATTGATGCAGCCCATCTGTATTGAAGATCACCCTACGAGTATCATTATCCTGAGTTTTGTACGTAGTTGGATTAGACCACTAGGCAATACAGGCTACCAAAAGCTAGCTCATCCGCATGCAAACATTGGTCTGTACAAAAGCAAGTTGCTAATGTGATAGACATATCATCATGCGTAAGGATACCACCATTGCCAAGCAGGCTTGATGCCACCCAACCTATAATGAGGATCACCTTATGGTTGTCAAATGCTGAGAATTCTAGGGATTCAAGTTCAGTACTCCCTTCTTTTATTTTATTTTTGAATTGCTCTAGGGATTTGCTCATTTTTGTTTTGGTGAGCAAGGGATTTTGGTAGTGGTGAGAACCACTATTTATTTTACTTTTTGCTTTTGCTAATGGTGAAAACCACTTTTTCTTTTGAATATTTTTAAGTGGTAACAACCACTATTTATTTTTATCTTTGGATACTTGCCCCAATTTGGCATGAAGCAAGGGATTTTGATTATTTTGGGTAAGGAGGAGCTTGTCCTTTTGTCAATTCTCAGTATTTTTGAACCATTCACACAGGGGGATGAGCGAGGTAAACTTTTCGCTTAAGGTAACATGGACCACTTTGTAGGTTTCATATTTCCTTGTGCAATACTTGGATTTATTAATGTGAAAATGTGTTGGGATTTTGACATATACAAGGTACAATCTAAGCAAGATTCTACCTTCTAAAAATCAGGATAGCTTTCTACAAAATCTGAAAAGAAAACTAGAGATGACTGAGTGACAGAAAACCCTAAATATGCCTTATGAACAATGGCTAAGTGAAGGGAAATAGACACACAGTATGGAATGTGGATGGAAATGATAAATATAATGTAAATAGGTGGTAAAACTAACCTTTGACAACATTGATTTTGAAAGATGCCTAGTGTACATACCTGGTGCTAGACATGTATGATCAACTCTAAAATGCAAAATGCCATGATGGGTATGCCTAATGCAAGTGATTTTATAATGCAATGATATGAAATATAATGCAATGCAATATTTTTGTGTTTTTGATATTTTAATGATGTTTTTGGATTTTGATATATATATGTATATACATTTGACCAATGGGCTTAATGGATGCCATTGGGGATTTTTGGGTGACCAAAGGGTTTATAGATACCTTTGGGGCTTTTGGGGTGACCAAAGGGTTTATAGATACCTTTGGAGATTTTTGGGTGACCAAAGGGTTTATAGATACCTTTGGGACTTTTAGGGTGACCAAAGGGTTTATAGATACCTTTGGAGCATTTTAGGGTGACCAAAGGGTTCGTAGACACCTTTGGAGAATTTTAGGTGACCAAAGGGTTTAGACTTGGAGATTTTAGGTGACCAAAGAATATACACCTTTGGAGTATTTTAGGGTGACCAAAGGGTTCGTAGACAACTTTGGAGCATTTTAGGGTGACCAAAGGGTTCGTAGACACCTTTGGAGCATTTTAGGGTGACCAAAGGGTTCATAGACACCTTTGGAGTATTTTAGGGTGACCAAAGGGGTCGTAGACACCTTTGGAGCATTTTAGGGTGACCAAAGGGTTTGTAGACACCTTTGGAGCATTTTAGAGTGACCAAAGGGTTCATAGACAACTTTGGAGCATTTTAGGGTGACCAAAGGGTTTGTAGACACCTTTGGAGCATTTTAGGGTGACCAAAGGGTTCGTAGACAACTTTGGAGTATTTTAGGGTGACCAAAGGGTTCATAGACACCTTTGGAGCATTTTAGGGTGACCAAAGGGTTCATAGACACCTTTGGAGCATTTTAGGGTGACCAAAGGTTCATAGATACCTTTGGAGCATTTTAGGGTGACCAAAGGGTTCGTAGACCACCTTTAGAGCATTTTAGGGTGACCAAAGGGTTCCATAGACCCTTTGGAGCATTTTAGGATGACCAAAGAGGTTAGCACAATTTAACAAGACCTTGGAGTATTTTAGGGTGACCAAAGGGATCATAGACACCTTTGGAGCATTTTAGGGTGACCAAAGGGTTTGTAGACAACTTTGGAGCATTTTAGGGTGACCAAAGGGGTTGTAGACACCTTTGGAGCATTTTAGGGTGACCAAAGGGTTTATAGACACCTTTGGAGCATTTTAGGGTGACCAAAGGGTTCGTAGACACCTTTGGAGCATTTTAGGGTGACCAAAGGGTTCATAGACACCTTTGGAGCATTTTAGGGTGACCAAAGGGTTTGTAGACACCTTTGGAGCATTTTAGGGTGACCAAAGGGTTCATAGACACCTTTGGAGCATTTTAGGATGACCAAAGGGTTCATAGACACCTTTGGAGCATTTTAGGATGACCAAAGGGTTTGTAGACACCTTTGGAGCATTTTAGGGTGACCAAAGGGTTCATAGACCCTTTAGAGCATTTTATGACCAAAGGGGTTATACCTTTAGAGCATTTTAGGGTGACCAAAGGGTTTATAGATACCTTTGGATGGACCCCCTATCTATGGACCCCCTATATATAGGTTATCACAAGACTTGCGAGGGTGGTTGTGATGGTGGTGGAATGATCGACGGTGGTCTATGGGGTAGGTGATGAGCTTGCTCTTCAAGTGGCAAAAGCTATCACTAGATGGGATGTTGCACTGGGAACATATGCAGATAGAATTCTTCTTCATCATCCAATGGGATGACCTACTCATATTCCTCATCTAAACTAGGGTAATTGATGGGTGCTATACCATAATATGATTCATCATCTATTATCCATTCATGAGGAGGACCTTGATCCTCTTCCTCACTATCATATGGAAGGGTATGCGAACCTTCACCTACTTCAAAATATTTGATCTTCATATTTATGGGAAAGTAATCTCCCAATGAGTGGACATGATTTGTATTAGCATAGGGATCACGTGTAAGCTCATCCCTATAGTTCAGACCTAGGCATTCTAAACTCTCTATGAGGACATCTAGAGGTACCAACTTGTTATGTCCTAAACCAGATTTATCATATGGTAATTGATATTGTGGTTGGCAAGGAACATGAGTACCTTGTTCATATAACCCTAGACCATAGCCATGCCAATGGTAGTGATGGAGATATCGCAAGGCATAGTCGAGATTTGACATGTAATTTATATCCTCAGAGAAAGGTTCCTCATATTCTTCTTGCTGAGGAGATGGTAATGTTCCATATTCAATACCCTCATATATAAAATTCATTTGATTGGGTGGTATACCTAGAGGTACAATGGTACCTATGGGAAGATGAGGTCGTCCCATATCTTACACTATCTCAATGGTTGGAACAATTGTGATGTTCTTCACTAGGTACTCTCCTAAACCTATACTAGCCAAATGGATTGTAACCTAGGATGGTGAAGGTGGAGGAGATATGGAAGTGAGGCTTGAGATGACTCAATGTTTACCTCATGAGATGGTTCCTCATCTACTAGACTAGGAATCTCTTCCATAGAAATGGTGGAAATGATGGGAGGGATCTCATCGATTGGCCTCTTTGACATGTTCCTCTACGAAGGATTGGATGATGACGAAGGTGTTTTTGAAGGTGCCAATGATGATGATGGTATGGAAGAAGATGGTAATGGAGTAATGGAAGGTGATGGTGAGGGAATTGGACCCTGAATAGATGTATTCAGTTGGAAGTCCACATGAGTCGATGGTAAGGTTGACTCGGGGATTTGTTGCACCAAGTTGCAGTATTTGAAGGGCTCAAGGTCTACAGAGATGACATGCACTTGCCCTTCATAAGTATACTTTAGACATTGGTGAGCGATGGAGGGGACACACTTCATGTCCCTAATCCAAGGTCTACCCAACAATATGTTGTAGGCCATTGCACCCTCCAAAACATGACACAAAGTTGGTATAGTTTTGCATCCCACCTAAATGGGTAGGACTATAGTGCCGACTATTGAACATATAATATCATTGAATGCTCAGAGGGTTTAGGTAGACACAACAACATGGGATGCTAAAAGTCCTAGATGTTTGAGAGCACTAGTGGTTATTATGTTACTTGGTGAACCAATGTCAATTAAAACTCTCTTATATGGTGTTCCATTCACACATGCAATGATGTGTAGAGGAGGATCAACCACATCACTCGCTATCGATTTGAGTTCATACTCATGGAACGTGATCACTGGTTCCTTACACTATTGCACATGCCCCACAAAATTGATAAAGGAGTTAGACTCCTAGGGTTGTAGGTCAATCGACTTAAGAATATCCATAAGAGCTTCTCTATGAGGTGGAGATTGTTGAATAAGCTCATATATGGAAAGTCTAGCCGATGTTGTTTGTAATCTTTGAGCAAGCTTAATTTTTATTGTAACCACTAGATGAGGTGGAAGGCTTTGTACTAGAGGTGGTGGAGGCTATGACATTGATGGAATATCACTTGAAGCTATAAGTGGTGCAACTTGACTTGGATAGCATCTATTCCTAGTCATAATGCTAACCATCCCGATGTACCCTTGTTTAGGGGGTGACGTATGGACCTCATTTACTTGTTTGGTAGGAGCTTCCTGTACCTCATGAGTGGGTAATGGGTCTTTAAAAACACCCATTTATTGATTGTTAGTGGTGAGAGGATTATCCACTTGAAGGTCATTCCTCTCAATCATATCTTGTACTAGGTTTTTGAAACCATAGCATGTGGGCAAGTCATGCCCAATATACCTATGATATCTACAATATAGGTCTTCTCAACATCCCATAGGATTTTTTTGCCTGTACTTGGGTCTATAGGCTGGATTTTTGGTAAAGTAATCACTTTGGCAGCCCATAGATGATCGAATAAGGAGTCCATTGACTCAGAGAAGGGCGTATACTGTCGCCTAGGGTGACGTTGCTAAATTTACCCCTGATTTACTTGAGTGTTATTGTTATAACTTGTAGGAGGAGGTTGGGCCTGATAATTTACCTTTTGAGGAGGTATTGTTTGCGTAGGCCCTAGGACATTGATGGCAACTTGATTCACTACTACCAGCTTTGATGGTGTCAGATTGCCCTTTGGATTCTTAGTCCACTCCTTATTGCGAGGTTTTAAGATTTCCCCTCTTGAATTTTAATTTCTTCTATGGTTCTAGCCTGTGCTAGAGCATATTCAAGAGTTGGATACTATTGGAGTTGTAGCAATAATGATATTGGTTTTAGAAAACTCTTTGAAAACATTCAAGTCAACTCATACATTGGCACTAGGTAAGGTAGCTTAGCAAGAAGCATTCACCACCTATTACCATAGTCTGTGATAGACTCATCTTCATATTGCTTTAACCTTGTGAGGTCGATTAAGGTCACCTTTCTCTTAGTATTGAAGGCAAAATATTCCAAGAATGCATCTGCAAATTGTTCAAAAGTATAGATATTATGCCTTGGAAGTTGATTATACCACTCTACTATTGGGCCAGAGAGGGTGATTAAAAATATTCTCAAGAGTAATGCATCATCATCTTGGATATTGAAACATTGGTTCATGAACCTAGTGACGTGCTCTTGTGCATCTTCCTCTCCTTTAAATCTATCTAATTTGGGTATTTTGAAATGCTCTGGATATGGAGGGGAAGGTATAGATGGATGCAATGGTTGATTGTGCAACTGGTGCAAAGTGGGTTTCTGTTGCCCAGACCCAGTTGTCTTACTCTCTATGGTTTCCATGTGCTCGAGCAATGCTCTATACACATCCGAGGATTTAATCTCCTCTTATTTATTTTGGACCCACGGAGGGGGGTGAGGAATGTTAAGCATATGTTGAGGTGGTTGATTATCATCAACCATACCTCCAAAAGGTGCTTCTAGGTATTCCTCATCTTGTTCCAAATCATCATAAGCCCCGTAAGGTGTTTCTTGAATGGGCCTACAAGGAGGAACTAACACCTGATGAAGGTGATCTATGTTAGGCCTAGTAGGTAAGTTCTGATTAGGCCTAGGAGGTCGAGGTGGCAACATTTGATTAGGCCTAGGAGACCTATTTTGATGGAAAGTGGGTTGCCTCTGATGAGCCTCCTATCTATGCATGCTTGGGGTAGGAACCCCATTGTGCAAGGTCTCTTGAATCTACTATTCAAGCCTTTGTCTTTCTAAATGATGTTGATGATCTAAGAGATCCAAGCATTGTTTATCTAACCAAAGTTGATTAAACTTAGCTTGATGATCAACATACCTTTTGACTAGTTGATTTATCTACTCAATTGTGTGAGGCCTATGTGCCCTAGCACTATTGCCCTGATACCTATCCTATTCAGGAGGATTTGAGAGGTCTACTATGAGTTTCCCTTGATTGAGAGAAGTCACATTTACTTGAGGCTCACTCCTAAACATATGTTCTTGGTACTTCGTTGGCGTAGAGGCACATCATGCTTGCATGGAGTAATTAAGTTGAAGATAGTCAAGAATTTCTTCATATTTTCCTTCATCAATGAGGAAGGTAGGGATAGAATTGGCTCACCCTGTGCAATGAGTATCATACTCATCTTGGTATTTGTACTTTGGAGACCTATCAGGGTGATTTGAGAGTGTAATATGATCATTTAGCCCTACCCTTGGTGCATAGTCTTGATCCTGCACACAAGTGTGCGAGGTAGACCGAGCAGGCACATGAATGTGTGGTATTTCTCTATGTGTAGGTGCCTCAATGCATGTGGTTCCATTCTTGAAAGAAGGCATGTGAAGTGTCTATACTTGGGAAATAATTTCCCTAACTAGGACCACAACATGTAGGGGTGTCCCATATGGGGGTCCCTTGGAGGCTAGGTTCCTTATTTGACAATCTAGGACTTGGGAGAGTAGGAGGCCACCAAGGAGGTATAACCAAGTCCTTGGGGTCAAATCGGAGATGATCTACATCTCCTTGCCTACTCCCCACAATGTCAACCCTTAAGTGGGCTTGGCTATGGGTATATACCATGACTAATTTTTCTAAACCCCTACATGATTATCTCCTTTACAAATTTTAATGATTCAAACACACAAAAATAGAAACACACAAGAATACAAATGTTTATCTCTTTTAAAGATTGATGTGTTCCTAAACTGTTTAGTGTATTTTTGATTTGTTGTTTTGTAAAGAAATATCTTTTCATGTGTTTGAATGTTGTTGATGTAATTCTCAATTGTTTAAAGGATTTCACCTGTATACTCATAGCTTGACAACCGACAATGAAATTCTGATCATGTGAACCAACCAAAGTATGGATATGAAGCCCATACCTGATCAGGGAGCACAAGTCCTACCAATCCTCACCCATATTGACTATGGGCAGTGATACACCCTTCGAAGAGGAGTGCATGCTATTTTCCATGGCTAAGATGGTTCTTGGAGCTGACTTTGGACAAAAATAGGGTTCATAGGATTTGAGCCAATAGGTGGAGATGAAACCCACCGTCATTGGACTCTATTAGTGGTTGGGGATGAATTCCAACTCACTAACATTTAAAAGTGATGTGGTGTGTGTGGTTCCTTTTATAATTAATGAAAGTAAACAAAGTAGCATTCAATGACTAGTTCACTAAATGCATAAGAAGTGTTTTACTTTCAAAATTAGATGCATGAATAAGGAACCTACAAAATATTTAGCCTATATGAAAACCTAACCATTAGGCAGGTCACACGCAGGAAAACCATTCAAATGCATATCTAAGACTATTCTTTTTCCTATTTTTCTTTTGTTCATTACTTTGGAATTTAGGAAAGGGGAAATCTAGCTTTCAATCAACTAAGAAAGACATGAAAAACTCCAATTTACCCTTTTCTGAACAACCTTACTGCAAATTGAATGTTTAGGTACTTACCTTATTAGTCCAGGAAGTTGCTATTTCTAGAAATTTGAGCAGAAACCCCCTATTTTGTGGCCATCCATGGGTGGGATGGCTGCAAATTTGGGGGCCGTACCTGGTGGGATGGTTGTTGTGGTCATCCCTGAGAGTTCCAATTAGGAATTCAGGGGTCGTTTCAGCTCAGAACGACCAGAACCTGCAATATCCAAAGTGCAAAAATAAGGTTAAAAACAAAAAAATTGAAAAGGGACAAGGGTCCCACCATGATCACCACTGTAGAGGAAAAAAATGGTGCACCTAGCAAATGAAATTGAAATGCATCTAATGTTCTAATCAAGCATTCAAAAGAGATAAATAAAGTAAACAATAAATGAAAAATATGTTAAGAAAAAGGGGGTTCTCTTTGTATTTATTAATTTTTCAAATAAGAGGTTACAATACATCCCCTTGAGGGCTTTCAATTTGATACAATTCAAATTACAAAGTTGAAGGATCCAATCCCTCCATGAACTTATGGCGCGCTTTCAATGTTCCTCTCGCACTCACGATTGAAGAGTGGGCTTGCACTACCACTGATTTGAGCTATATTTCTTCAACTCCTTAGCTCCTTCCTCATGCACTGGAATATCTGTACCTACACACAAGGAATTGAAATATGTTAATAGCATATGCGTATTATGATAAAATCCATGAAATGCATGCGTATTTGAATGTAAAAAGTGCAATCGACATATCTAAACTACTCCAAATGACATGAAAACTTAGCATGATGTATATTATATGATTTTGTAATGATCTAAGTAGAAATTGAAGTGATATTATGAGCAGAACCTGTGGCCATCCCTGGGTGGGCCAATTAGGACTATAATCACAAAAACCCTAATTAACAATTCAAAACCACTCCAAACTTCACCAAAATTAAGTATGATGCTAATATAATGCTATAAAATTGATCTACACTAAAATTGGATCAAAATTGTGGGCCAATTCATGGCCATCCCTGAGAGTTCCAATTGGGACTATTAACCATCCCAGGTGGGGATGACCACAAAACAGGGTGGTTTTTACCACCAATTCCACTTGGATCTGGTCTAGAATCCTCCTAGGGGTGTTGTCATCAAATTTGATAAATTAAATCATAGGAATGGATAGGTTTTGGAGAGGATGTGCGTATTTGGGAATGCCTTGAAAATACCTTCGATTGATGAGGTTTCCAAGGGCAAATACGAGGGAAAAAGGTGAGAGGAAATATTGGTAGCACTTCGTGGTAAATGCTTGCAAAGGTCTCTCTCTGAAATTGAGTGGAAACACTCCAATTTATAGCCCAAGAGGGCAAAGGGGGCAAAGGGGCAAGTTTGGGCATGCAAGGCAGGTGCCACCACTTGTCAACACCTTTGCCATGCATAGGGTGGAAGAGGCTTCCCATTTGGGCCTCCAATTTGTAGTCCCTAATGGCCATGATAGTCTCCCAATATGTCATGAGTGATTGGGTGGGATAAATGGTAGAAATTGATTGCCATTTATCCCACCCTTGAATTTTTGAGGGTCCTGGACCATGGTCGTCCCACCCAGGGATGGTTTCTTGTGGCCATCCCTGGGTGGGATGACCATGAACTGTGGTCATCCTAGGGTGGGACGACCATGGCTACATGGCCCAAAACCTCCCAAAAGTGGGGTAAACCTTCCCAAAAGTGGTTAGGACCCCTAATTAACCCTTGAGGGTTGCCCAATGGGGCCATATGGTGTCGATAAGAGTGGCACCTTGGCAGTATTATCTGATTTACATGATTTTAGTGTCTACAATAGGAGTAAACGAGTTCAAGGATGAGAATGGGATAGATCCTAGTGGATCCAAATTTTGAGTGGCCCCTTTCCTCTTCCTAAGTTCATTTTGTTGGTTCTATTTTTATCCTAGGGATCTATATGCCTTGGTTTTCTGCCCCTACGTGGGCTTGTGGGTCTTTGGTTTGTTCAGGCTTTGTATGGCTTCTTTGGTTCCAGGGTCAGTTTATCTCTGCAACTAGTATAAGTTTGATGTTTTTATAGTGTTTGGTTTCTCTCGAGTCTCCATTGGTGGTTGGGGACTATCTCCTTTTTGTAAATGGTTTGGAGGTCCTTTCAAAATGCCTTTCATCCACCATATAAAAAAAAAATATTACAAAGGTTTATTGGATGAAAATTATCAAAATATCTTGTGTGACCTATATTAAGAACCAACGCTATAAAGATAACATTGACCTCACATACTATCACCTTATTTTTATTGGCCTTATTAACTATAGTTACCATATCATTTCTTAACAAATCCTAAATAATAATAATAAATAACCATAGGAAATCCACCTAAGCAAGGTGACTTGTTAGAATGCAATGAGAAAATTGCCTCCTTTAACTCTTCCATAGAGATCTTCCTTATAAACCTTTTATTCTATCCTTGTTTGATAATTTATGGAGTACTTTACAAAGCTTACTTTGAGCCTCCTTGTCTTTTCTAGCTCTCCAAAACATATCTTTGAAACAATTCAACACTTCCTTTATATCTTCTTTTTCCTTATTACTTCTTTTATATAGAGTTGAAATACTTTTGATTTGAATAAAAGTCAAATCTATTTTGGTCGTACCATGAAAATTTTGGTGTTTCTATTTGGTTCCTAAAGACATCTCTCCCTAGATTTTTGATACTAATACGATTCTTGCTTTTTTAATAGATCATGATAATGAGAAAGCAACCATTTTTTTGAACATAAGTATCTTTATCCATTCCATCCATTTTTACTATCTGTTATACATTGTTGAGATTGAATTTAATTTTATATTTTGTTTTAAAAATATTATCAAAAGATCTAGCATTCTAAATATTCATTTGTTCCTTTAGATATTCCATCTTTCAAATAGACCTATATCTAAATAATCCTTTAGACCTTGCTTTATACCATGATAATATAACTATCTAAAAAATAGGGTATGACTAAAATCAAAATGGCTTTGGATAACCATTATTGTATAGATCATATTTCAACACAATGGGCCAATGATCTAATCCTACTCATAGCACAAACCCTTAGGAAATTATGTAGTCTATTCACAATCACATATTAGATAATTAAAATTTATCCAATATTTCTATTACATGAGTTTTTCCAATGCATCTGTTTTCCCATGTATATTAGACCCTTGAAGGAATAACATCCGAAAGGTCATTTGGATTGATAAAGGAAGTAAAATCCTCTATTAATATAAACCATCCAAGTGTGTCACCCTTCATTTTTAAATGAGATAGAAATATCTTGAAGTCCCCTAGAGTATTGCAAATATTTTTCAAAATATCTCATTCCCTATAGTATTGCAAATATTCTTCAAAACCTCCTTATTGATATGTTGATATAGAAGTCCCAAAACATAAGCTAGAGTAGAAGTAATTTAATATTTTTTGTCTTCGTAGAAAGATTCTCATTATATCATCTTAAATATAATGCAATTCTTTCCCTAAACCATGGGACAAAATCCAATATTTTATCGTAATTTTTGAATTAGAGTAGATGATGATAAGAGATTCTTTCAAAAGAAAAATCATAAAGTAATTTGAATTAAATCCCCACTTTTGCTTGATTCAAATTTGAATCTATGAAAAACCTATGTAGTATCTATGTAAATTATATATTAATCTTATGTTGTTATGTCATGTTCAATCATCTCGTCCTTGTTAACCATTTTTACTGTAACATCTACTCTAAGGAGAGGGTTTGTCATAGATTCAACTTTGTTCTTGTCCCCAACTAAGACACCCATACTTCCACTTACGACATCCTTTATTATAGTTAAGACTTTAAAAATTTACTTTCCTACAATGTTCTTTAACTTTTCCTCGTAAAAATTTCAAACAAAAATTATAAGACTTGTTTCTCGCACTTGCTTCCTCCTCACATTCATAATACTTCTTGTGCTTTTAAAAAAAGAAAAGAAAATAATGAAACTCCCACTCCCATGATACTTAAAACATCATAATTGGGAACACTATTATGAAGTATAATTAACTATGCCGCATGTAACTAGACCATGTCCCCTCACACGAATTCCATATAGGTCGACTATTCTCGACCAATGTAAGAATACTTTATATATATACACACAGTAAGAGGATGCTTTTTAAAGTTGGAGTCAATCTTGTACATTCCTTGAATAGCCTTGATCAAGAAAGTGGTGAAGCTAAGAACATCAGAGACATAATTTTTTGATGATTTATTTTGTAATAATTGAATTGAAATCGGAACCATCGCCAAAACCCTTATGTCAGTACAACTTTTGGAGATTGAATTGAAATCGATTCAATCTTAAGGTTTGGAATAAGTTTTCATTGGGTAACATTTTTAGAGAGAAAGAAAGGATTCATGGGCAACTTTTGGAGATTGAATCTAAATTAGAAACGCAGGGAGGTTTTATGGATATTCTCTTGCAGGAGCGATCTTTTATTACAGAGCTTCATAATATTCAAGTCAGAGAAGAGACCCACTAGAAGCAGAAATCTCGAGAAATCTGGCTTAAGGAAGAGGACTGGAATTCTCAAAATTTTCACACCTCCACCCTTCATCGAAGGAGCCATAATTGCATAAAGGAAATTAAGATTAATTATGGCAACTCGACTTTGGATATATTTCAAATAAGGGAGGAGGCTATCGAGTTCTTCTCCTCCATTTTGTGCTTGACCCTGACAAGGACATCAATGATGAGAATTTCATGCTAGAGGTAATCCCATGCTTGGTAAAAAAGGAGATGAATGAGGGGCTAGTTACTCCTTTTTCAGACGAAGAAAGTTTTAATGCATTAAAGTCTATGAGCCCTCTTAAGGTGCCTAGTCCTGATGGTTTCACTTAGGGGTTCTTCCATAAGTATTGGCATATCTACGACTCGAACGTTTGTGCGACGGTTCAAGACTCTCAAGCTTCGATGGTCATCCCTAAATCAGTGAATTCAACACTATTGGCCTTGGTGCCAAAGAAAGACAATGTGTCCTTTTTCAATGAATTTTGGCCTGTAAGTTTGTGCAACACTATCTATAATATTATTTCTAAAGTCTTAGCCAACAGGTTGAAAGTTATCCTACCTCTTGTTGTGGATAGCACCCAATGTACCTTTCTCCCTGGCAGATAAATTTTAGATGGGGCGATTGTGGTACACAAACTCCTCCACTCAGTTAAAAAGAGCAGGCGGACAACATTATTCCTCAAGTTGGATGTAAGCAAGGCTTACGATAAGGTCTCATGGCAATTTTTATTCTGCATCCTGAGAAAAATTAGTTTTAGTGAAATATGGGTGGGGCTCATAGAGGCTTGCGTTTCTTTTACCTGTTTCTTTGTCCTGGTTAATGGCTCTCAAGCAGGGTTCTTTCAGTCGTGTCGTGGTCTGCGCCAAGGTGACCCTCTGTTCCCATTCCTTTTCATTCTTGTGGCAGAAGCTCTTGGTTGTTCGATTTCCCACAGAAGCTTTGATTTTGGTCTAAGGCTAGCACTCCCCTGAACACCGATATTTCATCAGTAGTTTGCTGATGACACCCTCCTCTCTTGTGAGGCATCGATGTTCCATGCAAGGGATGTGAAGTCCATTTTGGTTATAAAAAGATCTAGCATTCTAAATATTCATTTGTTCCTTTAGATATTCCATATTTCAAATAGACCTATATCTAAATAATCCTTTAAACCTTACTTTATACCATGATAATATAACTATCTAAAAAATAGGGTATGACTAAAATCAAAAAGGCTTTAGATAACCATTATTGTATAGATCATATCTCAACACAATGGGCCAATGATCTAATCCTACTCATAGCACAAATCCTTAAGAAATTATGTAGTCTATTCATAATCACATATTAGATAATTAAAATTTATCCAATCTTTCTATTACATGAGTTTTTCCAATGCATCTATTTTCCCATGTATATTAGACTCTTGAAGGAATAACATCCGAAAGGTCATTTGGATTGATAAAGGAAGTAAAATCCTCTATTAATATAAACCATCCAAGTGTGTCACCCTTCATTTTTAAATGAGATAGAAATATCTTGAAGTCCCCTAGAGTATTTCAAATATTTGTCAAAATATCTCATTCCCTATAGTATTGCAAATATTCTTCAAAACCTCCTTATTGATATGTTGATATAGAAGTCCCAAAACATAAGCTAGAGTAGAAGTCATTTAATAGTTTTTGTCTTTGTAGAAAGATTCTCATTCTATCATCTTAAATATAATGTAATTATTCCCCTAAACCATGGGATAAAATCCAATATTTTATCTTAATTTTTGAATTAGAGTAGATGATGATAAGAGATTCTTTCAAAAGAAAAATCATAAAGCAATTTGAATTAAATCCCCACTTCTGCTTGATTCAAATTTAAATCTATGAAAAACCTATGTAGTATCTATGGAAATTATATATTAATCTTATGTTGTTATGTCATGTTCAATCATCTCGTCCTTGTTAACCATTTTTAGTGTAACATCTACTCTAAGGAGAGGGTTTGTCATAGATTCAACTTTGCTCTTGTCCCCAACTAATACACCCATACTTCCACTTACGACATCCTTTATTATAGTTAAGACTTTAAAAATCTACTTTCCTAAAATGTTTTATAACTTTTCCTCGTAAAAATTTCAAACAAAAATTATAAGACTTGTTTCTCGCACTTGCTTCCTCCTCACATTCACAATACTTCTTGTGCTTTTAAAAAAAGAAAAGAAAATAATGAAACTCCCACTCCCATGATACTTAAAATATCATAATTGGGAACACTATTATGAAGTATAATTAACTATGCCGCATGTAACTAGACCATGTCCCCTCACACGAATTCCATATAGGCCGACTATTCTCGACCAATGTAAGAATACTTTATATATATACACATGGTAAGAGGATGCTTGTTAAAGTTGGAGTCAAGCCTGTACATTCCTCGAATAGCCTTGATCGAGAAAGTGGTGAAGCCAAGGACATAAGAGACCTAATTTGTTGGCAATTTATTTTGTAATAATTGAATTGAAATCGAAAGAGCGTTCAGAAAAGAGGATCGGATATTAGGAATTTCACATCAATCTCACAAATCAAATTTAATCTAACCTTATCCAGAAAGTTAAAGATTAAATTATAAGTTAAACTTGAATTTGTAGAAGAGGGATGGAGCCTCCTCGCAAGATGTCCAAGACCATGGAGAAGACAAAGGTGTGCAAAATGTTTTTCAGTACAACTGGATGTCCATATGGTGATGGTTGCCATTTCCTTCACTATGTTCCCGATGGAGCCAACATTCAAATCAATATGCCAAACCTGGGAATAGCAAACACTGTCCCACCTCAAGCACAAGGACTTTCAGCCAAAGGTTTTACCTCGAGTGGAAATGGATATAAGACACACCCTTGTAAGAATTATGGTACTGCCCAAGGATGCTAATTTGGAGATAAATGTAGCTTTGCCCATGGAGATATGGAACTGAGGTCTCTTACTTCTTATGTTGGTGCTTTTGGTGAAGCAAAAACAAGGATTACAATTGATGCTTCACTTGCCGGTTGCATCATTGGCAAAGATGGCCATCATTCCAAGCAAATTTATCGCTCAACTGGAGTGAAGTTGATTATTAAAGATCACGAGGGTGACGAAAATTTAAAATATGTGGACTTTGAAGGTGAATTTTTATAGATCCAAGAAGCAATAAACATGGTTCTGAGGTTGATTGAAAATGCTGAAAGGAATCGGAAAATTTCCCATTCATTTTCGTTATTTCATTCCTTTCAGTATCTTCCTAACCCTTATCTCCAATTCCCCTTTTTATTTTTGGAACCAGCCCTACTAGAGATTGTCACGGAGGACATTTCTTTCCTTCGGGAATTCAATGCTTGGCAGCGGGCCTAGGTCACTACAAACTTAGAAAACCTGTATTTAGGTCGGTTCGATTGCCAACAATTCATAATGTAGTTTGGAAACACTCTGGCTTTGTGGTGAGTGAGGCTTCGGATTCTGTTGGTGGTCTCTTATTTTTTGAGGACCCTTATAAGTTTGATGACCACATGGTTTCATCCTCTTCAAGGGCAATAAAAATTCTTTCCAGGTGTAATACAACCCACATAAGGTGGGTCATCTCTAATATCTATGCATCAAATTCCCCTACTGATAGAAGGATATTTTGGCATATTCTACTTGAGATGAGAGCCTCCTTTTAGGATGAGGTATGGGTGGTTTTGGGGGATTTCAACACCCCTATTTTTCCTTCAAAAAGATGAGGTGGAAATGAAATGGACACCATAAGCCTAAATGATTTTTTAGATTTTGTTAATGATGCAGGTTTAAGATATTTAGACTTAAAGTGCTTGAAGTTCACGTGGAGTAATAGGAGGGCGGGGGCCAATTTGATTCTCAATATATTAGACAGAGTTTTTGTGTCCAAGTCCTGTCTCCATTTCTTTGGTGCAGCCATTTTGTCCACTCTTTCCTAGATTGGTTCGAACCATAACCCTTTGTGGTTGGAGGTCCCCAACGATCAGTTTTTTCCCCCACCCATTTTGTTTTGAAATGATGTGGTGCTTGCATCCTAGTTTTCATGCCTCTTTGTAGGATTGGTGGTCGGAGGAGGTTAACAACATGGGTATGGAAATACTGTCCAATAAGATTAAAAGGCTAAGGTCCAATCTTAAGGTTTGGAATAAGTTTTCATTTGGTAACATTTTTAGAGAGAAAGAAAGGATTTGTGGGCAACTTTTGGAGATTGAATCTAAATTGGAAACACAGGGAGGTTCTATGGAGCTTCTCTTGGAGGAGCAATATTTTCTTGCAGAGCTTCATAATATTCAAGCTAGAGAAGAGACCCACTAGAAGTAGAAATCTTGAGAAATCTGGCTTAAGGAAGGGGACTATAATTCTCAAATTTTTCACACCTCCACCCTTCGTCGAAGGAGCCGTAATTGCATAAAGGAAATTAAGATTAGTGATGGCAACTCAACTTCAGATATCTTTCAAATAAGGGAGGAGGCTGTGGAGTTCTTCTCCTCCCTTTTGTGCTCGACCTCGACAAGGACAATCGATGATGAGAATTTCATGCTAGAGGTAATCCCATACTTGGTAACAGAGGAGATGAATGAGGGGCTAGTTACTCCTTTTTCAGATGAAGAAATTTTTAATGCATTAAAGTCTATGAGCCCTCTTCAGGTGCCTAGTCCTGATGGTTTCCCTTTGGGGTTATTCCATAAGTATTGGCATATCTATGGCTCAGACGTTTGTGCAATGGTTCGAGACTCTCAAGCTTCGATGATCATCCCTAAATCAGTGAATTCGACACTATTGGCCCTGGTGCCAAAGAAAGACAATGTGTCCTCTTTCAACGAATTTTGACCTATAAGTTTGTGCAACACTATCTATAATATTTTTTCTAAAGTCTTAGCCAACAGGTTGAAAGTTATCCTACCTCTTCTTGTGGATAGTGCCCAATGTGCCTTTGTCCCTGACAGATAAATTTTAGATGGGGCAATTGTGGTACACAAACTCCTCCACTCAGTTAAAAAGAGCGGGTGAGCAACATTCTTCCTCAAGTTGGATGTAAGCAAGGCTTACGATAGGGTCTCATGGTTTTAGTGAAAGATGGGTGGGGCTCATAGAGGCTTGCATTTCTTTTACCTGTTTCTCTATCCTAGTTAATGGCTCTCAAGCAAGGTTATTTCAGTCATGTCGTGGTCTGCGCCAGGGTGACCCTTTGTCCCATTCCTTTTCATTCTCATGGTGGAGGCACTTGGTTGTTCAATTTCCCATCGAAGCTTTGATTTTGATCTAAGGCCAACACTCCCCTGACCACCGATCTCTCATCAACAGTTTGCTGATGACACCCTCATTTCTTGTGAGGCATTGATATTCCATGCAAGGGATGTGAAGTCCATTTTGGTAAGCTACGAGAAGGCTATCGGGCAGCAGATAAATTTTGAAAAAAGCTTCATTTATTTTGTTAATACTTCGGAGACCCGGTAAAGGAGAATAGCTAACATTTTAAATTGTCGTATTTCTTCTCTCCCGACCACTTACTTGGGGCTCCCCCTTTTTGTTGGCCACATTAAGGATGAGTTTTGGACCCCGGTTCCTGAAAGAGTCCAATGCAAATTAGCATATTGGAAAGGGACGTTACTTAGTCAAGTGGGGAAGGTGGTGCTGGTCCAAAGCACTTTGTAGAGCATCCCCATATATTTTTTATCTCTCTTTCATTTACCCTCTAAGGTGGCCGTAAAACTGGATAGCATTTGTAAATCCTTCCTATGGGTGGCCCTGAGTTGAAAGTAAAATTCCACCTTGTCTCATGGGAGCAGATTTATAAGAGGAAGAGGCAAGGGGGTCTCAATCTCAAAAATGCATCCATGATGAACAAAGCTAAAGCTCTTGTGGCAAAACTTGGGTGGAAATTTACTACGAATTCTAACATTATTTGGTGTAATATCCTTAAGGCTAAATATAAATTTGATTATTTTTTAGCAGATTTCCTTCCTAGTGGAGGGTCGACCTTCTGGAACAGCCTCATCAAATCTCGCACGTTCCTCAAGTCTTTTTGTAGTTGGATTATTAGAAGTGGTGAGGCGGTTAATTTCTGGGATGATATTTAGGCCAAGGAAAGTCCCTTATGGGATGATCCATAGTACGCCTCCCTTGTTGCTCATTCTAGAACCCATGAGATTGAAAAGGTGGTAGACTTTATTACTATCCAAGATGGATGTAGATTTTGGTCTCCCTCCCTTCGAAAGCTGATCATCGATGCAGATGTAATATTGTGGTGTGCTTTATTGGTGGAGCTGAGGCTTATTGTGGTATGTAATATTTTAACAAATGATAGATTGGTGTGGATGGGGGACCCAGGTGGGGTCCTATTCGGTTAAATCTACCTACATTGCTCTTAGCTCAATGGAGGAAGACTTTTTTCCTATAAATCAAAATTGGTTAAAAAAACTAACGTCGAAGATTAACATTTTGTATTAGTTGGCTATGCAAAACAAAATCCTTTTGATCGAGAATCTTCTCAAGAGGGGGATGTGCCTGGTCAACAGGTGCTATTTATGCAATAATGATTGGAAATCGATGGCTCATATTTTTCTCAACTATCATAGTGCGCAAAATATTCTGGCTTCCATTCTCTCTTGGTTGGACGTTGCATGGGTGTTTCCTAATTCCTTAATGGATTGTGTCATCCAATGGAAGTCACCCTTTATTTTTTCCCAACTTAAATGTTTTTGGAAATTTCTCCTCCCACACTCCTTCTAGGGAGTGTGGAAGGAAAGGAACTCAAGGGCATTCAAAGAAGTGGAAAACAATATCACCCAAATCAGCCTCAATATTATGTGGAAGGTGTCAAAAAATGTCTTCGGCTCTCAACAATTTGAATCCTCCCAAATTAATTTTGGCTCTCTCCCCAAGCGAGCGGTTGTTAGAAGAATGGCTTGGTTTTGTGCTGTTAGCCCTCCCCCCTCTAGCTCTTTCCTTGATGAGGGAGGTTTGTTGGTCTCTGCCACCCGTTGGGTGGTTCAAACTTAATTTTGATAACGCCTCTAAATACAACCCTGGCTTAGCTGGCACGGGAGATGCAATAAGGGACAACAATGGTGATCTTATTTTGGCTTACGCGGACTGCCTTGGAGTCCAATATTCCACAACGGCTGAAGCCAGAGCGACCTTCATTGGCTTGGAGTAGTTTAAGAACCTTGGCATCAAAAACATAATTATTGAAGGGGATTCCCTATCCATCATCAACATGCTTCGTGGAGTTTCCCATCCGGGATGGAAAATAGCTAATTTAATTGATGAAGTAACTTGGCTTGCTCGTTCCTTTTCTAGCGTGGAGTTCTCCCATATTTTTAGAGAAGGTAATTCAGTGGCTGATCTCTTAGAAAACTTGGGAGTTCATTCTCAAGGCTTATCTATCTGGCAGTGGGATTTTCCCAATGATATTGTACTTCATGTCAGGGAGGAAGCTCCTTAACTCTTGTTAGATTTTGGTTCCTTTCGGAGATCTAGGCGATCTGGTTGGTGCCCATAGGTTTAAGCACTTTATGGTGTGTACTGGCCTTTATTATGCTATCCCCTCAATACGTTCCTGCCTTCCTTGACTGTCCTTTTCGATCCCTTGGTGACATAACCCATTCTTTTTCCCGGGCTTGTTGAACGTTACAGCCTGTTGTGACTTTCAAATTTCAATCGATGCATTTATTCGGGTTGGTAGTTTCTAGACCCCCGCATTGTCCTGCTATTCTTTAAGGCTGAGTTGTTTGGGTTTTGCTCCTTGGCTTGCCTTCGTGGAGATGGTGTGAACTCCCTCGGTTCCCCTTCCCTGGGGGGTGCTTGCCTCAGTTTGTAATACCTTACTGTCCTTTTGGGTGGGCCTCCCTTATGGAGGTCATATTGTGCTTTAATTGGCCTCCGAGCTTTCTTATTGTATAAGGTTGTGGGGCTCCTTTCAAAACCCTATTTTAATATTAATACAAAAAAATATACTTACACATCCATTAACATGAGATAATTCTATTAAATATTCTACCTTGATATAAGGGTTATACAAAATCTCAATTCATATCATGAGATTTGTTAGGCTTCATCATTTTTAAAACTTGACAATTCGATTCAATGTTATACCTAAGAAGGATGAATGGTTTCTTAATGGAGAGCCAAGCTTTCTAATCAAACCCAATTCTCATTCAAAAAACTTGGAAAGATTTACAGCAATGGCAGCAATCTGCCAAACAAACTCCTTTATTCCGAAAGATAGTTTATTTTTTTTTTTACAGCATTTCCCGCCCTGGAAAAAAAATAGCCCAAACAGGTCCATAATGACCCTCTTGCCTTCAAATCTGCCACTCTGTCTCAGCAGTTTCCCACCCCTTGTGCATGCCTTTGCTTCCCATTTTAAAATTTCTAGCGTGACTCTCCGTTTCCCTTTTGTGGCCCTTCGTTTCATTTCCGTGCCTCTTCGTTGTTTTGGCTTTCGAAACGTTTTTCTTTCGACTCTTGGTCTTCGTCTGCTTTCATTGCACCTTGGTGCCACGTGTTGTTTAGTGCTGCCACTGTAGACTCTATTCTCCTGTCAACCAATGATGACGTTCGGTATACCCATCGCTCGATAATTTCCTCTGTAACGGCCCCTGTAATCGCCTGCCCTTTTTTTTTTTTTTTTAAGTCGCGAAAAAAACATGTCGCGAAATCGCGACACTTTTTCCTTCTTACTCTTTCTCTTCTCTTTTAGTTGTGAAAATGCGACATGTCGCGATATCGTGACACTTTTTCCCTCTTGCTCTTTCTCTTCTCTTTTGGTCGCGAAAATGCGACATGTCGCGATATCGCGACACTTTTTCCCTCTTGCTCTTTCTCTTCTCTTTTGGTCACGAAAATGCGACATGTCGCGATATCGCGACACTTTTTCTTCTTTGCTGACATGTCGCGATATCGCGACACTTTTTCTTCTTTGCGGTATTTTGCTTTTCGTTGGATGCTCCCTGCATCATTTCTCTATTAGGAAACTCAAGTTATATTTCCTCTACCTTTATGAAGATCATATAATCAACATTATAAAGTCTTGATAAATACTGATGGCCTTATCTCATCATCTCCTAGAAACTCAGGAATTGTCTAAAGTTTCACAAAAAATGGTAATCATACTATATGTAAATACATTCGTAAGCAACAAACCCATTTCTTCAAATGAAAGGTGTTACTTGGTTTACTTTGTTTTTGTGAATCCATAAAAAGGTTTAGATACACCAAGCAAGGAGACCAATTATTTCTACTTCCTTTAATGGTAACTACATTAACATAGGATATTAATATAGACATAAATAAAATAACCCTAAGATTTCACTTAGGTTATTTTATGTGCACATTAACTTATTTTCTAGATTTAACAAAATCTAGAAAATACCCCCTAGGATCCCTTGTCCCCTCCTTTGCCATATGTCCTAACTACCACTACCCCTCCCCTTGCCACATCTCTCACCCTCATTAACACCCCCTATGCCATCACTCCCTCTAAGTGAGATACTACCTCACCTTCCATGATCCTATAAATAGTCCATCGTTTCATCAACCAAAAGAGGACTAAAAAGAGCATTGTCACACTGCCAAAATTGTTTCAAAAGGGTTATAGCTTTCTTAGGGACCAAGCCATAGGAATTGAGGAGTATCCACTCAAGCCCTTTTGCCACACAAGCCCAAACGTAGCCTACGTTTGACCAATAACAAATGCACCCTGTATTTGCAAAACGTAGCCTGTAGGTCCCAAACGCAGCTTGTGGGTGCACAGGCCCTAGATCGATCGATTTCAAATCAGCATCAGTGACACATCAAGGTATAATTCTATTTGTTTAATCTTCAGCATATGTTTTTAGATTCTACAAGTATTTTTGTTTAGATCAAAACTTTGAGAGGGATGGTTCATGCGCATTTGGAGATAGATGTAATTTTACACATGGTACCACTGAGTTGTGGAAGCACTCTCATAAGTAGATACACACACGTGAGTATTAGTTGCAGGAAAAATACTAAATGGTTAGATGTCAATAATTTTAGTCATTTCAGACAATTATTAAATAGTTCGATGTGAAGGGTTTCGACTTTCCTATTATTTTTAAGACATTATCCATCAATTCAAATTAAGTTTGTGCGACATGTTTTACGAAAGTAATATTGAATATCTAGATATTGTTCAAATTAATGATGGTGGACCTTAAAGGTTATGTGTAACGTACACCAAAAGAATCACTTTTTTTTTTAAAATGGTTTTATACATTTAAAAATATAAAAATGATGTTATGATTTGAATAAAATAAATTTAATTTATTTTTATAAGTTAATTTTGATTAGTTTTATCCAAGGTTCAAATCTCGGGTCTTGTTAGATGGAACGCCTGTCCCTTTCCTGGTGCTTTTAATAGCATAAAAGGTTTAAAATGATTGTGGCATGGTGGTTATAGGGGCGGACTATGCAAAACTCTGTGTGACAGTTTTTAGGACGGCCATAAAAGCTGGATAACCTACCCGAATTTCTGACAGCTAACGATTTCACCATGTAAATTAAAAAAAAAGATGATTAATTTTAAGTATAAAAAGTAATTTTGTTAAATATATATTTTTAATCGTTTTAGATAATAAAATTGAATTTTTAAAATATTTTAAAAAAATATATTTATAATAATGAGCAAAGGTCTTGTAAATGCTAACACCTACCAATTTTTTTTTTAATTAAATATATAATATTTATTTCAATGTGCTTAACATCATATGTTGTATAAATTCTATTAACTTTCTTTTTTGATAGATTTGATTGTTAAGCTATACTTAATTAACTATTTGTTTGGGGTAAGAGGTATATGATAGCAATAAAGTGAAAGTAAATCACAATTATTTTTAACGTCTAGAGGCCATTGGCTATTGGGGATAATGTATCAATTAAATAATATTTAGCTTATTCTTTTATTAAAAATATTTTTCAATTTCTTTATTTTATATATTCCTTATCGTATGCAAAGTGTAATGTTTTTAAATTTAACTTATTAGCATCGTTTTTACTAAGAGGTGAAATATCTTTCGATCAATTGTCTTTTAAAATTTAAATTTCATTTCGATAAAATATTGTGATTAATTAAATTATTTTCTATGCAATTTCCTTTTTTATAGATATATTCACATTTTTAAGAGATTTTCTCTAATAGTAATAGTAGATGATGAATGTTAAGAATAATATTTTTTTCATAGAATCTCTATATCTATTTTTGTTGATAGCATTAATGATAATGTATAAATCATTCTCAATTAAAATGTATTTGCATCCTTCTCAATTATTTTTTTTTCCTTTATTAAATAAAGAAATATCCTAATGTATTTATGGGAAATTTTTAACTTCAAACCCTAAAATATTTATAATAATTTATTTTATTTCTAAGGCACTATTAACGAAAATATCTTGGATTTTATAGTAGTAACCAATTGTTAAATAGCCTTCGTATATGATGATAATATTGATTTAGAATATATGGCCTACTTAGTAAGGGATAAGCCAAGAGAAAAGTCTAATAGAAAAATTGAATATAAGATTAGGAAAGGTTATTTTTTGTAACCTAATACCTTTGGTTTTTCCTTCTAGTTTACCCTTGATAAAGCTCTCCAATATGCCTGTATGAGAATAATATATTGGCATGGAGATAGTTGATCACCATGATAGAGTCCATAAGATGATGTAAAATTCTAACAAAGAATTTATTAATCAAAATAGGATATTCTAAAGTGTTATAACAATATCTAATCTATTTATACCATTCTTAATAAAAACCATACTTTTGAGAATATCACGTAGATAATTCTAGCAAATCCCATCATATGCTATAGTCATATTTAATTTTAGAACCATATATATATTTTTCCATGGAATAAAGAAAATGCATGGACTCTTATGCAATGGTTACACCATTGAGATTTTTTTTAGAATGATCAAAACCACCTTATTCCTTATAATCTAATCTAAATTACTTTTCAATAAATTTAAAATAATTTTTGAAATTATAATTTAAGTCAAATTACAAAGGGGATGAGTTAGAAAAAGGTAAGGTGGCGTAATGACATTAATTCTATAGGATGACCCACTATATCCAATGTTAATGGCCTCGATTTGTGCTTTGTCAGTTGGCCCAGTAGTAAGTCTCTGGATTTTCATAAGGAGGATTGCATTCATCGAAAGAGATATATCTTGAGTCAAGTCCCAAGGAAGTATGGGGTAAGGATGATGTGGTGGATTGCGATTGACACAACTTCGTCTTGGTGGGTGGAAAAGTAGTTCCCTCATAAACCTTGACATATAATGATTTGATTGGGTAGCTGATCAACTTTATTTTCTAAGTATTGCAAGATGAGCTAGATAAGGAAAGTTACGATAATAATTTTTCCAAGTGTGAATTATTTCAACACTTGCTTTGTCATCTGGGAGGACGTCATGGGTATCATAATCCCCCAACTCTAGTATTGGTCCCTTTGCATTTTTTTGTAAACTCTAAAATTGGATTCTTTCCAAAGTTTTTCGTAGTTCCAATTGGGGAGGCTTTTCTTTGGTACGAGTCCCATGGTATGAGCTGGTGGATTGAGGGTGGTGGGATTGTTTATTCTAGTTATGGTACTAAATTTTGTATATCCCTCTGGTCGAGTGCCTATCTTATTTTCTTCCTTCATCAGATATGGAGATTCATGGGTCCCTAAAGCAGGTGATGGATAGGCCGAGGTGTCAAGCTATTTCTTCTCAGCTAGGTATCCTTTTCATCCATGGCAAAGAGGTATGGGATAGAGGAGTATTTAGTATTTTTAAAGATTCTTTGTGTGGTGCTAGAGAGAGTGTCAGGATGGTTACCCTGATCTTGGATCCACAATCCCTTATGGTGGATGAGGAGGTCCATAATATGTTGAAAAAGAGAAATATTCTCAGTACCTTTTGAGGTTCAATGGCCACCACAAGGAGATGGCTAAAAATCTGGTATACTCGTGGTATAAAGTAGTGGTCAAAGTCGACACAAAGGAGTTTGAAATCAATATCTCTTCAATTATTGAGGTGATTGAGTTGGTGGTGGATGGGCTAGTACATAATCAAGAGAAGCATTCCTTGGCAAAAGAGGTTCAAGTTTTCTTGGGAGATGAAGAGAAGTTGACCAAAACCTAGAATGGGTTCAAAAGTAACTTCCTAATAGCCCCATGGGATCGTGGGTTTTTGGTAATTATATAGTATTTTACCCTGGATGAGAACCGGGAGATCCTGCAGAGCTATCACTTCATGATTTTGAATCATCTCTGCTATAAGAAAATAATGAATATTCCATTGTTCTTATTTTAATTTCTAGTTAGGTCTATTTCTAAGGTTAAGAAAGGGGTGGGCTCTAACACAGTCCACCAAGGATTGCTAAAGATGATATTTGAACATGTGGTCAAATTGCATGGCCTAGATGGTGATATTATTCTTAATTCCTTAAATAGAGTCCAAATCCAAGTTATTGATTATTCAACCTCTTCTATTTTGGGAGACTCGAATGCTTTGAACTAGGAAATCATTGAAGCTACTCCCCTGGTGGTGTAACTGAGATATGGGTTGGAGTCCCTTACTAGAGGTTCTAGAGGTAGTAAAGAAGGAACAAGGAGATTTAAACACCTATTCATGAATATGGCGAATAAAAATAAGGCTCTAATGATGGTTAATGACTCGAACTTCAAGGATTACCTACTGCCACTCAAGAAGCCAAAATTAATTTTGAGAGCAACCAGTGTTAGAAAGAATCAAAATCTTGGTTTCTATATGGGGACCTAAACCTAAAATATCTTAATATGATGATGATAAAATTGCAGCACTCTCTGATTAATTCTATTTGGGTGATGATTTCATGTGCTGAGGAGGTTCTGGCTTTCATGGGCTAGCAGATGGTAGGAGTAAACAAGTTCAAGGATGAGAATATCTGATGTTTAGCCATCTCCTTGTGGTGGCCATTGAACCTCAAAAGATTCAAATTTTGAGTGACCCCTTTCCTCTTCCTAAGTTCCTTTTTATTGGTTCTATTTTGATCCTGTGGGCCTGCATGCCTTGTTTTTCTATCCCCTACATGGGCTTGTGGGTCTTTGGTTTGTTCAGGCTTTGTACGGGTTCTTTGGTTCTAGGACTGGTTTCTCTCTACTAGTATAAGTTTGATTTTTTATAGTGTTTGGTTTCTCTCGGGTCTCCACCAGTGGTTGGGGACTAGCTCCTTTTTGTAAAATATTTGGAGGTCCTTTCAAAACTCCTTTCATCCACTATATCCAAAAAAATATTACAAAGGCTTATTGGATGAAAATTATCAAAATATCTTGTGTGACCTATCTTAGAAACCAATGCTATAAAGATAGCATTGACCTCACATACTATCACCTTATTTTTATTGGCCTTATCAACTATAGTTACCATATCATTTCTTAAAAAATCCTAAATAATAATAATATATAACCATAGGAAATCCATCTAAGCAAGGTGACTTGTTAGAATGCAATAAGAAAATTGCCTCCCTTAACTCTTCCATAGAGATCTTCCTCATCAACATTTCATTCTATCCTTGTTTGATAATTTATGGAGTACTTTACAAAGCTTACTTTGAGCCTTCTTGTCTTTCCTAGATTTCCAAAACATATCTTTGAAACAATTCATCACTTCTTTTATATCTTCTTTTTCCTTATTACTTCTTTCATATAGAGTTGAAATACTTTTGATTTGAATAAAAGTCAAATCTATTTTGGTCGTACCATGAAAATTTTGGTATTTCTATTTGGTTCGTAAAGACATCTCTCCCTAGATTTTTGATACTAATACGATTCTTGCTTTTTTAATAGATTATGATAATGAGAAAGCAACCATTTTTTTGCACATAAGTATCTTTATCTATTCCATTCATTTTTACTATTTATTATACATTGTTGAGCTTGAATTTAATTTTATATTTTGTTTTAAAAATATTACCAAAATATCTAGCATTCTAAATATTCATTTGTTCCTTTAGATATTCCATCTTTCAAATAGACCTATATCTAAATAATCCTTTAGACCTTGCTTTATACCATGATAATATAACTATCTAAAAAATAGGGTATGGCTAAAATCAAAATGGCTTTGGATAACCATTATTGTATAGATCATATCTCAACACAATGGGTTAATGATCTAATCCTACTCATAGCACAAACCCTTAGGAAATTATGTAGTCTATTCACAATCACATATTAGATAATTAAAATTTATCCAATCTTTCTATTACATGAGTTTTTCCAATGCATTTGTTTTCCCATGTATATTAGACTCTTGAAGGAATAACATCCCAAAGGTCATTTGGATTGATAAAGGAAGTAAAATCCTCTATTAATATAAACCATCCAAGTGTGTCACCTTTTATTTTTAAATGAGATAGAACTATCTTGAAGTCCCCTAGAGTATTGTAAATATTTTTCAAAATATCTCACCCTATAGTATTGCAAATATTCTTCAAAACCTCCTTATTGATATGTTGATATAAAAGTCCCAAAACCTAAGCTAGAGTAGAAGTCATTTAATAGTTTTTGTCTTCGTATAAAGATTCTCCTTCTATCATCTTAAATATAATGCATTTCTTCCCCTAAACCATAGGATAAAACCCAATATTTTATCTTAACTTTTGAATTAGAGTAGATGATGATAAGAGATTCTTTCCAAAAAAAAATCATAAAGTAATTTGAATTAAATCCCCACTTCTCCTTGATTCAACTTTGAATTTATGAAAAACCTATGTAGTATCTATGGGAATTATATATTAATCTTATGCTTTTAAAAATTGTTAAGTCATGTTCAATCATCTCATCCTTGTTAACCATTTTTAGTGTAACATCTACTCTAAGGAGAAGGTTTATCATAGATTCAACTTTACTCTTGTTCCCTAAAAATTTCAAACAAAAATTATAAGACTTGTTTCTGGCACTTGCTTTCTCCTTGCTTCCTCCTCACATTCACAATACTTCTTGTGCTTTTAAAAAAAGAAAAGAAAATAATGAAACTCCCACTCCCATGATACTTAAAACATCATAATTGGGAACACTATTATGAAGTATAATTAACTATGCCGCACGTAACTACACCATGTCCCCTCACACGAATTCCATATAGGCCGACTATTCTCGACCAATGTAAGAATCCTTTATATATATACACGGTAAGAGGATGCTTGTTAAAGTTGGAGTTAAGCCTTTACATTCCTCGAATAGCCTTGATCGAGAAAGTGGTGAAGCTAAGGACATCAGAGACCTAATTTGTTGGCGATTTATTTTGTAATAATTGAATTGAATTCGGAAGAGCGTTCCGAAAAGAGGACCGGATATTAGGGATTCCCCAGCAATCTCACGAACCGAATTTAATCTGACCTTCTCCAGAAAGTTAAAGATTAAATTAGAAGTTAAACTTGAATTTGTAGAAGAGGGAGAGAGAGAGAATGGAGCCTCCTCGCAAGATGTCCAAGACCATGGAGAAGGCAAAGGTATGCAAAATGTTTTTCAGTACAAGTGGATGTCCATACGGTGATGGTTGCCATTTCCTTCACTATGTTCCCGCTGGATACAACATTCGAATCAATATGCCAAACCTGGGAATAGCAAACACTATCCCGCCTCAATCACAAGGACTTTCAGCCAAAGGTTTTAGCTCGAGTGGAAATGGATACAAGAGACGCCCTTGTAAGAATTATGGTACTGCCCAAGGATGCCAATTTGGAGATAAATGTAGCTTTGCCCATGGAGATATGGAATTGAGGCCTCTTACTTCTTCTTCTGTTGGTGATTTTGGTGAAGCAAAAACAAGGATTACCATTGATGCTTCGCTTGCCGGTTGCATCATTGGCAAAGGTGGCCTTCATTCCAAGCAAATTGATCGCTCAACAGGAGTGAAGTTGATTATTAAAGATCACGAGGGACGAAAGTTTAAAATATGAGGTGAATTTGACCAGATCCAAGAAGCAATAAACATGGTAAAGCAAGTTCTTGCCATGAATAGTAATAAAGAAACGCTATACAATTCAATTTCAGGAAAACATGTTGCAAAAAATCTGAAAAGCAAGCTGTGTTAAAACTTTGAGAGTGATGGTTCATGCGCATTCGGAGATAGATGCAATTTTGCACATGGTGCCGCTGAGTTGCGGAAGCAGTCTCGTGGGTAGATAGACTGTATTAGTTGCAGGAAAAACACTAAATAGTTAGATGTCAAGGATTTTAGTGGTTTCAGACAACTATTAAATAGTTCGATGTGAAGGATTTCGAGTTTCCTATTACAAACGATATTCATCAAATAATGTTTGTCTGACACATTTTTATTAAAATTAATCCTCTATATAAAACGTAAATGTTAATATTAATCCTCTATATAATGTTGATGCATCACCTTATTTAAAAAATATATATGTATATAATTGATTTTTTTAATAGTTTTAAGTATAAAAAAATAATATTTTTCTAGTTGGTAAATGTAAAAAACCCTTACTACCAAGGTTGAGTAGGCTCCCCCAACCATGACCCCTCCTAAATTCAAGAGCTATGCTTATTAATAGGGAATTTAACACATAGCCACCCCTAACACAATACACTTTTAATTGTTTTAGATAGCAAGATTGAATTTTTAAAATATTTTTAGAAAGAATTATTTGTTTGCTCAATCATCTCACCCTTGATAGCCACTTTTAGTGTATTATATTTTTCCATGGATTTGCTCTCTATCTTATTGTTAACTAGGGAATTTGAACTTACAAGTAGGACATCCTTAATTCCATTAAGGAATTTTAAAAATGTCTTTTCTTCCATGTTACCTAAAATTTCATTATATCAATTCTTTAGTTTTTTAGTTTCTCCTAAGATTTAAAATAAGAAGTGGTGATTATTCTTTGCTTGCATTTGCTTCCTTACCATATTTACTTCTTGCTTTCACCTACAACAACTTCTGTGATTTCTAAAACAAATATTTTGAGGTTGATCTTAGCTAGCACTTGCTTTGGATTTGTGCTCAAACCTTGATCTTGGTTTTTTACCAGTATTTTGTATTCTTAATTACAAGGTTAGATAGAAGTATTGTAAATATTTTTGATATTGATGTCCTCCCATATTAATATATATCAAATTTTGTTTTTCTCTTTGATCATAGTTGGGGATCTTACTCTCTTTCTTTTATTTTTTTGTTCATTGTTCATATTATTTCTATTTTGATATTTAATTTTATAGTATTATGTTTCGGATTCTACCAAGGAATAAGATTATATTGTGGGAGCCTATGAAAAGTAATACATGCAATGAAAACAATTGTGTCAAGGCAAAGGCCAATATATTCAAGATTATACTAATGTTTTCCATACAATAGAAACAAATCTAGGTATTCAAGATATTGAATGGCATCAAATCCTTAAGTACAATAGTGGGTTGCAATGGTACATTTCAAAGAACATGGACCTCTTTAAATTCTGTTATCAAATTAGAATATAAGCATAAACACAAAAAATAGAAAAGAAAGAGAAAATAAGAAAAAAATTAATACTAAGTACCAATCACAGAAGAAAAGAGTGACCTTAAAAAGAATTAGAATAAAAGGGGTTAGCCCTAAAATTAAAATTGGAAGAAAAAAAGACTCCCAAGAAAAGAATTTCTTAAAGCTCCAAAGTGGAAAACAATTTGGTTATCATAAGAGAAACCAATATTTGAGTATGAGGTGTCAACCAATTTAATCATTGTTTATTGAGTTGCAACCCTCTACATCTACTACACCACTGTTTCCACATAAATTAAGGATAGAGGAAAGCAAATTATGGAGGATAAAGCGAGTATAACCACTACCACCACATGTGCTACACTAGAGGAGTTAGAAGAGGAGTAAAAATTATTTCACTCACAAATATGGGTCAAGGATAAGCCAATACATTCCAGTATTATTAGTAGGACTCAAAATATAATTTCTTCTTAGATGGAAAATAATTTATATCTCTCAATCACACTACACCTAAAACCATATATTCTTGGATGGTTACAAAAAAGGGGAGACATCCATGTCACTAAATAATGTTTCCTCTCTTTTTCCATCAAGGCCTTCAAAGATGAAATAATGTACGATGTTGTGCCCTTTGATGCTTATTATTTGTTTTCTTAAAACCATTTATGTGGAAGTGGCATCATGTATGATTCTTGTTAGTATATAAGCTATTTTTTAACATAGAATATCAAGTTTAAAGCTTTTACATAATGACAAACACAAGTATTCAAATAAATATATTCTCATTCCATCATCTTAAATATAATGTATTCTTCTCCTAAACCATGAACTACTCACCAATATTTTATCTTAATATTTGAATTGAATATGGTGACAAGAAATTATTTCAGAAAAAAGTCATGAAGTATTTTGAATTAAATCCCCACTTCTACTTAATCCAACTTTGAATTTATGAAAAAACTATGAAGTATCTATAGAAATTAACTTTTACTTAATCCAACTTTGAATTTATGAAAAACCAATGGAGTATCTATAGAAATTAACCCTATGCTATTAAAATTGTTATGCCATGCTCAATGATCTCATCCTTGTTAACCATTTTTAGTGTAACATCTACTATGTGGAGAAGGTTTGTCATAGATTTAACTTTGCTCTTATTCCCAATTAAAACACCTATACTTCCACTTACAACATCTTTTTTTATAATTAAAATTTTCAAAAATAAATTTTCTAAAATATTATAAAGAAAAATTATAAATGTTATTTCTTGCTTGCACTTGTTTCCTCCTCACATCCACAATACTTCTTTTGCTTTTAAAAAAACATAATTAAAAAAAAAAATAATGAAACCCCCACTCCCATGATACTTAAAACATCATAATTAGGAACACTATTATGAAGTATAATTAACTATTAAAACATCATAATTAGGAACACTATTATGAAGTATAATTAACTATGCCACATGTAACTAGACCATGTACCTCACATGAATTTCATATAGGCCAACTATTCTTGGCCAATGGAAGAATCCCTTCTATATATGTACAAGTTAAGTGGATGGTTGTTAAACTTTGAGTCAAGCTTGTACATTCCTCCAATAGCCTTGATCGAGAAAGTGGTGAAGCTAAGCGCATAGAGACCTACTTCGGTGGAAATTATATTATAATAATTGAATTGAAATCAAAAGAACATTTAGAAAAGAGGACAGGATATTAGGGATTCTATAGCCATATCACGAATCGAATTTAATCATGGCCTTCATATGATCTAGTCTAACTCCAAATTATCTATGGCCCTCATGGCCATCATAAATAGTTCCCTCAAGGGTCAATGAAAAATCTCAAAAGAATGGGCCCACCTATATAAAGTTGGGTCAACGTGAAACAAATGGGTGTCGAATAGCAATAAGTAATTTTGACTCGTCTATACCAAAAATCTAGAGTAATCTTTATAGGGATACCTCAAATGGGTATCCTTATAATACTCCATACATTATCAATACGTAATATTGAAGCATTTATTGGGAAATAGATGACTCAAATGGTGGTAAAATATGGACACCCAAGCACAAGGACTTTCAGCCAAAGGTTTTATCTCGAGTGGAAATGGATAGAAGACACGCCCATGTAAGAATTATGGTACTGCCCAAGGATGCCAATTTGGAGATAAATGTAGCTTTGCCCATGGAGATATGGAACTGAGGCCTCTTACTTCTTCTTCTGTTGGTGCTTTTGGTGAAGCAAAAACAAGGATTACCATTGATGCTTCGCTTGCCGGTTGCATCATTGACAAAGGTGGCCTTCATTCCAAGCAAATTTATCGCTCAACAGGAGTGAAGTTGATTATTAAAGATCACGAGGGTGATGAAAGTTTAAAATATGCGGACTTTGAAGGTGAATTTGACCAGATCCAAGAAGCAATAAACATGGTAAAGCAAGTTCTTGCCATTTATAGCAATAAAGAGACCTATACAATTCAATTTCAGGAAAACATGTTGTAAAAAATCTGAAAAGCAAGCTGTGTGAAAACTTTGAGAGGGATGATGCAATTTTGCACATGGGGCCGCTGAGTTGCGGAAGCACTCTGGTGGGTAGATAGACGCACCTTAGTATTAGTTGCAGGAGAAACACTAAATAGTTAGAAGTCAAGGATTTTAGTGGTTTCAGACAACTATTAAATAGTTCGATATGAAGGATTTCGAGTTTCCTTTTACAAACGTTATCCATCAAATTATGTTTGTGTGACACATTTTTACAAGATTAATGTTAAATATTAATCCCTCACGTAAAATAATATTCTGATTATACAGAATAAACGATAAGTTTGTTGTAATTTTACTATTGTATTGTAATGGTAAGAGTTTTGGTCTCTCTTTGAAAGGTCTAAGGTTCAAAACTCAGAAGGAACTCGAACCTCAAAATTGTATAAAATCTTTAATAAAAAATTATTTGAATAAAATATTTTTATAATAAAAATTAAAATTTATGTATATAATTTATTATTTTAACAGTTTTAAGTATAAAAAAGTATATTTTTTATTTATTTATTTGGTCAATAGGGAACTTAACACACAGCCATCCCCTCACACACTCACCCAGGCCCGGTTTGAACCCTAGAAAGGTAATTTTATTAAATACACTCTTAATTGTTTTAGATGGTAAGATTGAATTTTTAAAATATTTTTAAAAATAATTATTTGTTTACAATAAATGCTAACACCTTTCATTAACATCTTTATTTTCCTTAAAAAAATTACTAATAGATTTTGCCTTTCAAATATTCATTTGTCCCTTTAGATATTTTATCTTTTGATAAAAAATGTACATACATGATCCTTCAGATTTTGCTTTATGTCACCATAACATAACCATACGAAGTTATTGGAGTTTTGGAATCATATAGACTCGAAGCAAAATGGATTTGGATGACCTTTATTGAAGGAATAATATTCAAAGAAATTTGAATTTACAAATAAAAAAAACATTACATTGATTTAGACCATCCATTAGTAACACCCTTATTTTTCAAGGGAGATAGATTTGTGTTGAAGTCACCCCAATAATCCATAAATCACAATTATGAATTGTCATTATATTTGACAAAAATATGCTAAGTCCTTCCAACATATTTTATGAGGAGTAACTATAGTTGGAGAATATATTTATAATCATAATTTTGATGTTTTTTATATCCAATAAAATAATCTAACCTTCTATCAATTGTTCATCTTATTTGTATTTATCCCATATTATTGTAGTACCACCAAAACCCCTTGTAGATGAAACTTCTACACAACTCCACATATTCCAATTTTTAAAATCAACATTCCTCACTACTTAATTTATTTTATAAATTCAAGACAATAACAACCTATTCATACCCTTAATATTCCATGATACCACTTTCATCAATACTTATTATTTTATTAATGGGATTAGCTCCACTTCTTGTTTAAGACCTATTATATTTTTATTTGGCTTCCCAACTTGATATGTCTTTAAGCTTTTTCTTCTTTGTTTATGCTTTGATGATCTTCATCTCCTTTTCTCATTCTTGCTACCATGTTCATCTTCATCAATATCTTATATTATTCTATATTGTTTGTGTTGAGACTCATCATAATCAATCTCTTTCTTCATAATTTTTACTTCACAAGATATTGCCATGTATATGATGTTATAACATTTGCAAAATTAAAGATGTAAAGTTTTTATAATCTACTTGTTAATCCCATTCTCTTGCTTTATATTTAATCCTAATGGATTATGGTAAAAATTTGAAATATTTAGGATAACACATATTCAGGTTTATACAACATGCCTTCTCTCCTTAGTAGTTGGGCCCTCTAGGAAGAACTCCCTTGATGTATTATCAATATTATTCAAAGCCTTCTAATTGATAAGTTAATAAGGAAGTCCAAAAATCCTTATACATATTTTTCATAGTCTCTATATCCATATTAAAATTCTCACTCCATGGTCTTAAATATAATGCATCTTTATTCCTAAACCAAGGGTGTGTATCCATTATTTTATCTATGATTTCAAAACTAGAGACATAATGAGAAAAAAGTCCTTTTAGAAGAAAAGACATGGAATAATTTGAATTCAATCCTCAATTCTACTTGATCCAATTTTAAATCTTAAAAAAAACTAGCCAATGTATATGGAACTTACATATTAACCCTTATATTTATATAATCATAATATCATGCTCAATCATCTCACCCTTGGTAGCCACTTTTGGTGTATTATATTCTACCTATATGGATTTTTCCATGGATTTGCTCTCTATCTTATTATTAATTAGGGAATCTAAACTTCCAAGTAGGACATCCTTAATTTCATTAAGGAATTTTAAAAATACCTTTTCTTCCATGTTACCTAGACTTTAATTATATCAATCCTTTAGTTATTTAGTTTCTCCTAAGATTTAAAATAAGAAGTGGTGATTACTCTTTGCTTGCACTTGCTTCGTGGCCACATTTGCTTGTTGCTTTCACCTGCAACACCTTCTTTGATTTCTAAAACAAAGGTTTTGAGGTTGCTCTTAGCTAGTACTTACATTGAACTTGTACTCAAACCTTGATCATGGTTTTTTACCAGTAATTTGTATTCTTAGTTACAAGCTTAAATAAAATTACTGTAAATATTTTTTATATTGATGTTTTTCCTTATCAATATATATCAAATCTAGTTTTTCCCTTTGATTACTCTCTTTTTTTTCTAATTTTTTTTACCATAATTTTCATCCTTCCCAACAACGTTCATTTGTTCATATTTTTTCTATTTTGATATTTCATTTTGTAATATTATGTTACTTTTAGTGACTTAAATGTGAGGAGAAACATCTAAACTATTATCTTTACTACATTGATGTAAAAATACTAAAATACATAGGATAATATCCACTTTAATATTTATATTATGCTACCATAAAAACCTTGAACAGAGTTGATATTTGGAGATGTCTAAAAAAACACCCAATTACTGAATGCCGCGATCAATTGAAATATTGAAAAAAGTTACTCAATTAAATTCAGCTTTGCTGAGTGAAATGAATACTTGGTCGATAACAACCCAATATTAGTTTCGCCTGGGTAAGAATAGAAGAATTATGCTAAGATTCGAGGAGGTTTTCCAATTTAGAAGGATTGATCCCAAAAGCTGAGATATTTAATCAGATATCAATCTCCTTAATATAGCTATTAAATCATCAAGCGATAAAACATATAAGAAGATTTCCCCGAGAGATTTAGATAATGATGATATTAGCAATCTCGACATATGCAAAACAGATTAGAAAACCAATATTTAAATTTGGATAATGTTAAACAACAAGGATAAGATCCACCAACTTAATGTACTCCAAGAAAGAATCATTTGTATTGTATTTAAAATTAACAGTCTGTTCAACTTATTTAACCAAGGGTGTTTAAATAGAATTTATAGAACATACATTTATAAGAATTGAAAACATTCATGAAGATATATATCCAATTCCCATTCAAACTAATCTAGAGATAATTATAATTCGAAAGCATATGTAAAGCATTTATATCAGAGCAAAGTATCCAGGGTGCACAAAAGAATAGAGAGTAAATAAGAAATTAACCAACCTAATATAAATGTAAATAAGAAATTAACCAACCTAATATAGATAGGATTCAAAACAACCAATCTAAACTCCGAATCCCCCCTTCTAAACTATTTTTGAAACATCCTTTATAGAAATTTCAAGGTGGATCTCTTAAACAAATGGCCCTTCATGCAAATGGCCACTTACCTTTCGCTCTCCTTTCCAATGGCTCATTAAATTATTTATCAAAACCACTTTGTTATTTAGCTATACATACCGCAATCCAATTTTTGATTATTTATGAAGATTAGAGTTTATTAATTAATTATTTAAATTATTTATTTAATTAGATTTTATTTAATTAATTAATCATTTAATTTAGAATTTATCTTTTAAATTGAAATTATATATATATTATAAATTATTTATTTAAATTAGAATCTAATTATTTATTTAAAATAAAAATTATTATTATTATTTTTAAATTAAAATTTATTTATTCATAAATGAGTCCTTTTAATAACTAAAAATCCAAACAAAAGAAAGGTAAATATTAAATTTACATGGTGCATTAAATCTATATGAATGCATGTAATGTGATTTTAGTGCTTCATCTTGGGCCATTGGCGATTGTTTCACAACCATGGCTATGATTTCCCATTGGCTAATAAAAAATATTTTACCGTAGGTGTAAGTTTTCACCCACCATCATTTCCTGTTTAATATCTTAGGGTCTTGCACCTGCAACATAAAAATTCATCAACAGTACCAGGTCCAAAATATTAAAGCATGAGATAATAATCATAAAATATTTATAATAGCAATCAAAAGGATTCTTTCAAAGGAGGGTTGTGACATATGTTATGATTGGAGATTATTTTTTATTACATATTAAAGGGTGTGGAGACGTTAGCATTAGATATTCATCATTTTATGAGGTACTTCATTCTTCTAATATTGGCCTTGATCTTTTGTCTATTTATCATGTTACTCATACAAATAAGAAGGTAGAATTTTTGTGTGTTAGATGGATAATCAAATATATAGACAATGTGTTTATAACTATTGCTTTTGGAAATTATGATGGGATTGGCCATATGTATAATTTGGATGAAAGACCTACCTATCCTACCTCTCTCTAGGAAGAAAAAGTTTGTTGCTATGGTTGTACATGCAAATATTGAAATTCAAAAATGACATCATAGACTTGGGAATCTCAAGTATAGAACATTGAGATGATGAATCAACATCAAATGGCCTTTGGAATTCCACGTATATCCTCTCCAAGTGGTGCATGTGAGGTATGTATTCTTAAAAAGCATCATAGGGAGACCATTCCAAAATGGGTTGTGAGGTGAGCTACTCATCCCTTAGAGATTATCTATAGTCACATTTGTGGATCTATGGGCACACAATCTCTCTTAGGAAATATGTACTTATTTTTATTAATAATTTATTTTGATATGTATTATTATACACCATTTACACTAAGAATGAGGATTTTAAGGTTTAGAACCTTTAATGCCATGATGAAAACAATTGGATAGGAGAATCAAATATCTAAGGATGTATTGGGGTCATGAATATGTTAGCTATGATTTTGATAATTTATTGGCTTCTCATGGGTTTGCATATCATAGGTCTATTTATTACACTCCTAAAAAATGGTGTGGCTAAGAAAAATAGTGTGATAAGAGATGTTATGATGCCTGATTTATTAGAAGGGATGAATCATAAGTTCTAGGGTGAGATTATCACTTGTGCAACAGACATAATCAACAAAGGTCTTACTCAGAGCATGACACCTACTAAGATATTAATAGGGGTTAAGCTTGATGTGTCCTTATTTTGTATCTTTAGGTATTTAGCATAGGATCACATACACACGTATCTTTAGAAGAAGGTAAAAAAAGTCAAAAGTGCATTTTATAAAATATTCAAAAACCTCAAAGGAATATCACCTTTATTATCATTAGAGGCATAAGATTTAGTCTATAGAGATATCATCTTTTACGAGGTTCTTCTAGGTACTCTTGCCACCCCACCACTTGATATTTTAGCAAATTATTCTTATGATGATCTTAGATTTAGTTTTTCTTTTGAGATTTTGGTTGGCTCTATTCCTACTACAACATCTTCTGAATATTCTCCCTCTTAATATTCACCTTCAAATTTGATAAAGTAATGTTCACATGGGATAGTTTCATGGAGTCCACCGAGGAAGAATATTATCTTGTGGGAGCCTATGAAAAACAATACATGCAATGGAAACAATTGTGTCAAGTCAAAGACCAATATATTTAAGATTATACTAATGTTTTCCACATAATGACAATAAATATAGGTATTCAAGATATTGAATGACATCAAATCCTTAAGTACAATAGTGGGTTGCAATGGTATATTTCAAAGAATATGGACCTCTTTAGATTCTGTTATCAAATTAGAATAGAAGCATAAACATAAAAAATAGAAAAGGAAGAGCAAATAAGAAAAAAATAATACTAAGTATCAATCATAGAAAGGAAAGAGTGACCTTACAAAGAATTAGAATTAAGAGGGTTAGCCCTAAAATTAAAATTGGAAGAAAAAAAGACTCCCAAGAAAAGAATTCCTCAAAGCTCCAAAGTGGAAAATTATTTGGTTATCATAAGAGAAACCAAAATTTGAGGAAGAGGTGTCAACCAATTTAGTCATTGTTTATTGAGTTGCAACCCTCTATATCTAGTACACCACTATTTCCACATCCATAGGTTGACGATAGAGGAAAGCAAATTGTGGAGGATGAAGCGAGTATGACCATTACCACCACATGTACGCTACACTAGAGGAGTTAGAAGAAGAGAAACATCTATTTCACTCACAAATATGGGTCAAGGATAAGCCAATACATTCCATTATTGTTGCTAGGATTCAAAATATATGATTTTTTCTTAGATGGTAAATAATTTATGACTCTGAATCACACTACACCTACAACCATATATTCTTGGATGGTTACAAAAAAGGGGAGACATCCATTTCACTAAATAATATTTCATCTCTTTTCCCATAAAGCCCTTAAAATATTAAATAATGTGGAATGTTGTGCCCTTTGATGTTTATTATGTATTTTTGAAAAACCATTTATGTGGAAGTGGCATCGTGTACATGATTCTTGTTAGTATATAAGCTATTTTTTACATAGGTTATCAAGTTTAAAGCTCTCACATAATGACAAACACAAGTAATCAAATAAATATATTCTTATTCCATAATATTAAATATAATGTATTCTTCCCCTAAACCATGAACCACTCACCATTATTTTATCTTAATTTTTGAATTGAAGATGGTGACATGAATTATTTCAGAAAAAAGTCATGAAGTATTTTGAATTAAATCCCCACTTCTACTTAATCCAAATTTGAATCTATGAAAAACCTATGGAGTATCTATGGAAAAAATTCATGAAGTATTTTGAATTAAATCCCCACTTCTACTTAGTCCAAATTTGAATCTATGAAAAACCTATTACAAATTTCTTTTCCATACTGGCTCAAGATATTTGTTGCATTCAAAATGTATTAATGGGTTCAATGCATACAAGGTATCTTATCTCAATGCTTCAAAATGAGATCAAACTAGAGAAAGAGAGTTTATAGTACTATATTTGTTAGATGATGATCCCATTGAATGTAAAGAAATAACTTGATGTGATTCTTGAAATATAAAAGAAATAAATGTATATTGATAAAATCTGTAAATGTTAATAGGTGCTTCAAAGGTAGGGGAAATATGTAATAAATATGTTGGAATCAATGTTAAACGATCTTAGGACAAAATATCCTGTTATATTTATTACTTGTAATTATGTTATTATAAGGAAATATTTAATGGTAGAGAAAAATTTAAAGCTGAAGGAGAATTGGGTTGGAATAAGTCACCAACCTCACTCATAGATGATATTATTTTATTTTTCAAATCTAGTATTAGGAAGAAAGTGACCATTCGAATGATGGACAAAGTAATGGTGGGCCCCTCACAGAATTTTGGAAAAACCAATACGGATGGAGCATCTAGAGGAAATCATGGAAGAGCTAGTATATGAGGGATAGGAAGATTGGAGGATGCTACTCTAATTTTTACTTTTACAAAAAAAATTAAAAATTCTATCCAATAACATAGTAAAAAGGTAGGGTATTTTGAGAGGTTTGTAGGAGGTACTAAAGGCAGGTTGGAGAAGGGTGATAGCAGAGTCAGACTCTCAAATTATGATCAATTACCTAAAATTAACTTCAAGGCCTAAGAAGGTAGATTAGAGAATTCAAAGGATCATAGATAAAATTAGGCTAATAGCAACTAGATATCAAGAGGTTATTTTTAATCATGTGTCTAGAGAATAAAATAAAGTGGTAGATGCTATGGCAAATTGGGCTCTTGACAGAGGAGATATTAGTTGCTATGGTTTCCCTCCTAGGTGGTGGTTAGACCAAACTAGGATCAATCTTCTCCTTGTTTAGTATCTTGATGATAATACTGAAAGCTATGGCTAACATGATAAGTAGTGCAAGGCTTTATTCATGAATTGATCTCAATATTCCTAAAAGAGTAACATTCGATAACTGAAGACCAGATGCTCCTAAATCCCCTATGACTTTTTATATTCTCATTGTGGTTGTGAGGTTTTAACAAAATCTATTGAAAGTCTTAGTGTAGATCAATCTTCTCTATTTTAGTATAGTTCTTTAATATTAACCATGATAGAGGATGTTAGAGGGTCTTGTCTCAATATTCAAAAGCTTCAATGGTAGATTGGATGGTTTTTTGGGTAGGCATAATAGTTTGAATATGTAGTTATATTTTGGATTGCATCTTGGATAGCAGCCAAAAGGCTAAGGTTTATTAAATTTGTAATATATTCTTGAGTCTCTCTTTATATATATATTTTAACAAAAAAACTTCAGTGTTAGATATATAATCTATGGAAGGCTATGAAGAGTGCTATCATAGTTTGTATGTTGACAAAGACAATCAATGAAAATACTGTAAAAAACTAGAATAATAAATAGTAAAATTAATCTTGATGAGGCACTGAATTGCCACATTCAAAGACTTCTTTTGAATACTTTTAAGACTCATTTGGAATTATTTGTGATGTGGATTCATGTTAATTTTGGATAATTATGCATTATGTAGTAATATTTGCATGAGAAATAGGAAGCCCAAATACTCTGTTTTTACTGCTTTATTCATGTTTTTGTTGAAATTTGATTATAATTATGCATTAATTAGGATATTATTCTCTTTAGGCAATTTGTGTATAAGGTTTATAGTCTTCCACAATGTATTCCACCATTATGCACCTATTTAAATTAACTGTTAGCGCCAAAAAGTTGTCAGGATGAAAACTGTGCAGGGATAGACTGGACTTTGTCATACAAATTCCAGCCAATCTGTATTTCTATAGCATGGCATGGAATTTGTCTGCCCCAACTCAAATCAAGGATGGAACTAGTCTCCTGGGTGTCCAAAGAAGCCATATCTACCGCTACAACCAGTCATACAAACCTTTGAAGACAACACAACAATTTTCCTATTCTGTCGCCTGATATTTCGGAATAACTTCGAAATGAGCGCAGACAGTCTAAATTGCTCAAATATACTGTTGAAAGAAGGAGAAAATGGTGGTTGAGCTATTTCAAGAGATACCTTATCCAAATCTACATCTGTTCCTCACTTGGGAATGCTCCAGCACTACAAGAGGATAAGGATTGAAGGGTTCAAACCCTAGATTCAAGAGAAGACCTAGACTAAAACTATTGTAACAAACCTAAATTATAGCTATAAACCTTATCTGCAAGATGTTTTGTTTAGAATAAATAAGCGCTCCCATTTGGTTGAGCATAATAGAGGAGAAGAAGTAGAAAATAGGTGTGAGTAGCATAAATCAGATTTTCTATAATTTGTTGCAGTAATTTAGTATTCTGCAGGTTTTCCTTGCATTACTATAATGCTGTTTTGATGAAATAAAAGAGTGCATCATTATTCATATCTTATTATGAGTTAAGTGTGAATATTTAGTCAGCTTAGAAAGGTTTTACTTGCCTCCTTTGGTGCTGGAAGCAAGGGCCACTTCCAGGCCCAAGGGAGGACTTTTCTTCTGGCGGAATTCTGCTTATTCTGGCTACAACAGGACAACAAGAAACTGACAGGTTCTGTAATTTTCTTAGGTTATTGCATAGATCAAATCTTTCTTTCTATTTTTAACACATTTTAGATTTGCAGCATTTCCAAAATTTCTATTGACATTAGGTTTTGCAATTATAAACATTTCAATTCTGTTATCTTTCCTGCAAAATGTGTGATGATTTCATTAGGAATTCGATTTACTTTCAGCCATTTCAATTTGTAATTCTCAGTATTTAGTAGTATAGCTTTGCTTTTCTGTAGTAAGAGTGGATTTTCTTTATTTCCCTGCATTTTTCTTTAGTTTTCATAACTTAGGATCATTTCTATTTCTGTCACAGGCAATATTTTAGCATTTTTAGTACATTCATAGGAAAACCAAACACCCTAATACTAACTATCCCATCAATAAGAGCTATGAACTAAAGTATCTGAATAACTGTCTGTTATACCCTAATATCACATACAACCATGGACACCACCCTAGATTTGACACATATTGATTAAATGGTGAAGGATTAGATGACACTCATCATTTTTGGCGCCATTGCTGGGGATCTATAGGTGTTGTTAGTAAAGGTTTAATAGTCCAGAGACTGTCCTATTTTAGGTCACGGTCTTTGCAAAACTGAGATTAAGATGCTTTAGTACATAAGCATGAATGAACAAGCCTAGAGACGAAAGAGGAAGGTTTGTTAGTAGTAGGTCATTCCCAACTGCCTGTGTATGATTACCCTGAAAGAATAAAAAGAGAATCATCTTCTTCAACAGTTGAGCCAACTCAAGAACCTACTAAAGGGGAAATTCATGAAAGACCTAGAGAAAGGACTCCTGACCCATTAGAACTAGCCGAACAAATCAAACCTAAACCAGAGCAAGAAATACCAATAGTACAGGTTGAACAAGACAATATGGCGGTCCAACCTACTGCTAGGACTTTTGAGTACCCTATACAATTAGCCGCTGGTCAGCCAGGGGCTATGAAAACTATTTCTCCCTCAGTATTACCAATCTTCAGGGGGATAGTTTCTGAAGATCCTGACCAATTCCTGTTTGAATTTAAGATCTTGTGTCAAACTTATGATTATATTATTGATAATCAAAAATTGAAGTTGTTTCCTTCTACTCTTAAGGATGCAGCATTACGATGGTTCATGAGTCTGGACTCAGATTCTATTCACACTTGGGCAGAAATGGAAACTGCATTCTTAGACAAGTATCAGGAATATTGTAGGGTACGTAATAGGAAGGATGAGTTGTTTCAGATTAGGCAAGAAGAAGATGAAAGTTTGGAAGATTATCTTGATCGATTTGCTTTCATTCAGAAACGAGCTGGTAGTATAGATGAAGATGTGTTAAAAGCTATCTTTTTGAGAGGACTAAAAGATGAGTCTAAGGAAGTATTGGATATAATGGGAAAAGGAGATGTTTATCAAATTGATTTTGATGACATTATGGAGCTATGTAGAAATTATTCTTGAACTAGGCATAGAAGGAAGAAGAAGAATCCTACTAATGTGGATACCAAGGAATTAATGGAAGAGTTAGCCAATATGAAGACTGAAATTTTGGTTCAACTAAACTCTGCATTTGGGGAACGACTTCCAAAAGGCAATTCTTCATCACCTTTATCCATCTATTGTCCTAGGTGCAAGAATAAGCATGCCCTACAAGATTGTCCATTAGACAAAACTACAATATCAACCATTTGTGGTATTTTTTCAAAGGGACATACAACTGATAAATGTCACTTTTTGCCCCATCTGAAGAATGTTTTAGAAACCCAAGATGAGGAAATTAATGTGATAGGACAGAGATCGGGAGGAAATTTTGCAAATACTCCTCATTGGGGACAAAATCCTTGGAACATGCCTTGGGGATACATGAACCTCCTTTGCAACCCTAGCAACATTCTTGGACAACTCCTCAAGACTGGTCACATTCCAATTGGAATCAACCATGGCCTTCAAATAGTCAACCTTGGGTACAAAATCAACAAGGACAAAGGTGGGGACAACAATATCCATCTCAACAATGGTATCAAGCACCAAACCAACAATTTTTTCCAGCTCCTAATCAAAATTTCCAGGGAAGAAACCAACCACCACAAACACAACCAGTCAAGCAACCTCCACTCCTAGCTCAGCCTGTTGCTAACCCAAATAATAACAGACCTGGAGCTCCTATTTATGGAGCTGGGTCTGAGGAGTCTACTACTGTAGTCCATGTTCTTGATTGTAGTAACATCCAGTTAAGATCAGGGAGGGTTTTACCTGACCCTACCACCCACTATTGAAGAAATTGATGGACAACATGATTTTCCAAATCCAAAAATGTTACAAACAGAAAAAATAGACAAAGGGGAACCTAAACCTGCCCTAGTAAATCTGCCATATCCTGAAAGGTTTGATCAAACTATCTCAACCCCTAAATCAGAATTAATTGTTGAGTTAAGAAAAATGTCCATTTCACTTCCACTGTTGCAAGCAATAAAGGAAGTACCTCTGATTAGAAAAACCATTCAAGATTTGTGCATTAGGAAACCTGGTAGGAAGAAGAAGGCCTTTCCAAAAACTATGCAGGTAGAAGGGAAGTTGGCCGATCTACTTTCTGGGAAGCTAGTCCCTCCTAAGTATGGTGATCCAGGGAGTCCAGTGGTTACCATCATTGTGGGATTGGTTAAAATTCCAAATGTACTTATAGATTTAGGAGCTGCAATCAATGTGATGACCAAAGAAACTATGCAAAAATTGTAGCTCAACAATATGAGTCCTACTACCACTATTTTGGAAATGGCGGACAGGTCAGTAGCTAAACCAGAGGGAATTTTGGAGGATGTATCCATTGAAGTCTCTTCTTGGGAATATCCTATGGATTTCCTCGTGTTACAACCCAAAAATGTAGCTAATGGTTATCCTATTATTTTAGGAAGACCTTGGCTTGCTACTACAGCTGCATTTATAGACTACAGGTTAGGAGAAATGACCATCTCCAATGGTGTAGATTTGAAGAAAATCTCCTTGTATCCACCAGCCCAACCTTTAGCCAAATATTCTGGACAAATTTGGTATCCTGAATTTGAATAAGAACAAGAAACTCTTGTCACCTTGGCCACTGTTGTAGTAAAAGAACATATTGAAGAACTGAATTCATCATAAAGAGAAATATTTGAATATGAATCAGTCTTGGTAAAAACACTGCATGAAGAAGGCCTTAAGGATGACCAAATTGTGATCCATCGATTTTTATGGAAGGATAATGAACACATTGTCGAGCCTATGACTTCCATTCCTTTACAAGAAAGCTCCTTCACACTGCCACATGGGTGGCACCATCATCTTCTAAATTCTTTTACTTGTCCTATGCAAATGATTCCATCAAGTATTACCTTTACACCAGAGTCCAGAGTATTTCATACTCTACAGCCACATCATTGTCCATTGAATACATTAATCAGCAGTAAATATGAGGCTATTAATTCTATTCTTCATGGGGTCAAGCAGATTGAAATACAACCAAGAAAGTGTGTGAACATTAATAGTTGGTTAACTACTGAGCAAGAAGCCAAATTGTTTACTATTGTATAGAGGCATATTCAAGCTTTTGCTTGGAATTACAAGGACATGGTTGGCATACATCCTGATGTATGTACACATAGGATATATACAGAAGATGTTAAACCAGTAAGACAACCACAAAGATGCTTGAATCCTGCTCTAAAAGACATTGTTAAAGAAGAAATTGAAAAATTGTTGGATGTAGGATTCATTTATCCAATTTTAGATAGTAAATGGGTTTCACCATTGGTCATTGTTCCAAAGAAAAATGGGAAAATGAGAGTGTGTGTAGATTATAGGGAATTGAACAAGGTCACACACAAAGACCACTTTCCATTGCCATTTATAGACCAAGTGCTGGATACTCTTGCTGGTAAGAAGTTTTTTTGCTTCCTTGATGGTTTTAGTGGTTATAATCAGATCCAGGTTGCACCAGAGGATCAGGAAAAAACAAATTTCACATGCCCTTGGGGAACATTCGCTTACAGAGTTCTACCTTTTGGTTTGTGTAATGCACCCGCAACATTTCAAAGAGCTGTAATAGCTATATTTTTTGATTTGACCAATGAGAGTGTAGAGATTTACATGGATGACTTCATTGTGTTTGGTGATTCTTTTGAGTATACCCTTGAACAACTTGAAAAAGTTCTTATACATTGTGAAACATATCATCTATCACTCAATCCAGAGAAATGTTTCTTGATGATGGAAGAAGGGATTGTTTTAGGTCACCACATATCTGTTGAGGGAGTCAAAGTTGATCCCAAGAAAGTAGAAGTAATCAAAACCCTTCCTCCTCCAAAAACTCAAACTGATGTATGAAATTTTTTAGGACATATTGGATTTTATCGCAGATTTATTGCCAATTTCAGTACCATTGCTAATCCAATGTTTGCATTATTAACAAAGGATTCTAAATTTGTTTGGTCTGCTGATTTTCAGAAGTCCTTTGAAACTTTAAAGGATAAATTAACCACTCCACCAGTACTAAGAGGCCCTAAATGGGAGCTGCCTTTCCATATTCAAACTGATGCTTCCAATATTGCTATTGGAGCAGCGCTAGGCCAAATTGAAGATGGGCAGCATTATGCCATATACTACATTAGTAAAAACTTGACTAGAGCTGAAAAGAACTACACCAAAACTGAAAAAGAATTCTTATCCGTAGTATATGCCATTAATAAGTTTAGACACTATATCACAAGGTATCTAGTATTCATCCACACAGATCATGCTGCTATAAAATATCTGATGAATAAACCCTTGGTTAGTTCACGAATTATTCGATGGCTAATATTATTGCAGGAATTTGATATTACTATAGTTAATAAGCCAGGGAAGTCTAATGTGGTGGCAGATTTTCTATCAAGGTTACCCAATGTAGATACATCAGAGTTGATTGAGGATACATTTCCTTATGAAAAGTTGTTCGTAGTTTCTATACAAACTCCTTGGTTTGTTGATATAGCCAATTATTTGGTTTCAGGAAAGATTCCTTTTCATTTTACTCCTAGACAAAAAAAATAGTTAATTAGGCAAAGCTCATATTTTGAATGGATAGAGGGATTATTGTTCAAATGTGGCCCTGATCATGTTTTGCGTAGGTGTTTACGCATAGATGAAATATATGATGTCTTACGTGCTTGTCATGATGAACCATCAGGGGGACATTATTCAGTAAAAACTACCATTCGAAATATTTTGGGTGCTGGTTACTATTGGCCATCTCTGCACAAAGATGTGAAAAGGTATGTGAGAAATTGTGATGCATGCCAGAGAATGGGTAAACCTACCTTTACTAGTGAAATGCCCTTACAACCTCAATTAGGTACAGAACCATTTGAGATATGGGGTTTAGATTTTGTAGGACCCATTGATCCTCCTTCCCAAGGGAAAGTACACATCCTTGTATGCATTGATTATGTAACCAAATGGGTAGAAGCCCGTGCTTTCAAACATGCTCGAGAGGAGAAAGTTGCTGATTTTTTGTATTCACAAATTTTTCTACGATTTGGAATTCCCCATTCTATCACCATTGACCAAGGACCTAATTTTACTTCAAAAGTTGTGGAAGATTTTACACAACTATATGAAATCAAACATAAAAAATCCTCACCTTATTATCCAAAAGCCAATGGCCAAGTTGAAGTGACAAATAGAGAGTTAGAAAGGATTTTGACCAAAAATGTAGCAACCCATAGGAGGAATTGGGTGGATAAATTACTTGAAGAAATTTGGGCCTACAACACAACCTGGAAATCCACTACTGGACTTACTCCTTATGAATTAGTTTATGGCAAAAATCCTTTGTTGCCAATTGAATTTGAACTACTAACTCTTTGAATCGCTATGGAAGTGGGAATTGATTTGTCACGAGCACAAACAGATCAGATTCTGTAGCTCAATGCGTTGGATGAATTACGAAGAGATGCATTGCACCAAATCAAGGTGATCCAGGAACAACAAAAATTGTGGCATGATAGTCATATCAAACAACAAAAATTTCAACAAGGCGACTAGGCTTTGTTGTTTGACTCATGATATAAAGATCATCCTGGCAAGCTGCAGACACGGTGGCTTGGACCTTATGAAATTGAGGAAGTGTTCACCAATGGAGCTGTGCATATTTCACCAATTGATGATTCAAGAAGAAAGATGGTGGTTAACGGTCATCGTCTCCGTGTGTATCATAAGCCGTTAACAAAGGAATAATTTCTCAAACAAGTGGGAAACATGGATGTAATGGTATTGGAAGCAACCATTGCTTCTAAAACCAACTCAATCAAGTGATGTCTTAAAAAATAAAAATAAAAATAAATAAATAAATAAATCAATAAATCAGAATGTGAAAACCTCTTTGAGGCACATCTAAATTTGTCTCTCATGAAAACCAGTTCACTGGCATGATTGCCTACTATCCACTAACATTTTTCCTCATCATCATTCCATCTCCTTTCCACTCTCTCTCATCATCATTCCATATCCTTTCCATTCCCCCTCATTCCATTCACAATTTTTTTATTCATCTGTTTTGAGACAGTTCTATTCTAATTGCACTCTATAAAGAAACAAATGGAAATCAGCATTTGTACAAAATATGGATAGAACAGTTTTTTCAGGTATGTGCTTTCCTTTTTAATCTTGTAAATATGTATTATATGATGTATGGAATCCTTAGTTAGCATAAACACATGCATTTAATTCCAATGAGTTCTTAAGAGATAAAAGAAGCCTACTCTAGAATACTCTACTTTGGAATAAGTTAACTCCGAAAGCACGTGACATGAGATTTCTGTGCCTACATCAACGTCATAAGATTTGGGGAACTGTGCCACATCACAATTTCTAATGTCATAAGGTGGCACATGTTTTAAGAAGGTGATCACAAGGTAGTTTTTTTAGTTGGCCTATAGACCACGTCACCGCATTTGCCGAGATCATATGAGGAGAAGTGCATTATTAATTGGGTGCTACCACCTTCTAGATTTACTTCACGTCACATGTCCATGCATCATTCTTTTTTCGTGCATGTATCTACCAACTTTGAAACTCATTCCTTCCATTCCAAAATTGATAGCGGTGAACAAAAATTTCCCACAACAGGGGTGTATTGGGAGAAGCTAGCAAAGAACCAGGCAAGATGGTGGGTTATAAAAATCACATTGAACCAGACAACATTGAATATTTATGGAGAGATTCAGAATGCCTACAAATTTTTTCCGAAGGAGGATTCCTGTCATTCTTACAAAAATTTGAAGGACATTCAGAAGGGCTCGTCGCCAAATTTGCTAGAACTTTTAGGAGAAATCAAGTACAAATTAATGGAATGACGATCCAGGTAAGCCCTCAAATTCTCAGTGAAATTATAGAGCTACCTCTTGAAGGAATTCTTATAAATAAGTCTGGAAAGAATACCCTCGTAGACCTCGTTAATCAGTTTAGGGGCAACAATGATAGACCAATAGAATATATAATGAGTAATGGCATATGAAAAGGAGTTAAATGGTCTAGCTTGCAAACCCCGTGGGATGAGGTCACTATCTGGGTTATTCGATTTATTACCTGTGATGGTCAATATCCTATTCTTTATGGCTGCCACATGAAAATCTTAACTCATCTCCGTTTTGGCCATGAAAACCTTGAGCTTAAAGTCAATTTGTCCCAATACTTATACCAAGAATTGACCAACATGTCTCAGAAATATCAAGCAGGGAGGGGATATCCGAAGCACCATGGGTTGATCAAAATAATATGTAAGTACCATTTCAGGGGTCATCCTGGAAGTTTTACCCATTTTTTTGAACTTGGGATGAAATTGCTACAGAGGAAGTTAGTGAACATTTTGAACAGGAAATAGAAGCACCTAACCCTAATTCCACTTCTGCACCTAGCACCTCAACTAGGGAAACTCCTTCATCTCCTGAAGAACCTCCCTCTACAAAAACTAGAACACAATGTCATGTTGAACGAAAGCGAAAAATTACCTATGCACAAAAACATCACAATTTTGAGGCAGGGGAACCTTCTATTCTACAAGATAGAAAAATTGAAATTAGTACTAAAAGGAGGAAAGGGCCATCTATCCCAAAATTAAGGAGGTCCTCAAGATTGCAAGGGGGTATTAATGTGCAAACAAGAAAGAACATGAAACAAAATGTTGATGTGCAAGCAATGGAAGGTAATGTGCAACAAGAAAATGTTGAAGCAAAAACAGTACCATCCATGACTCATACTTATTCCTCTGATTCTAAGGAACATATCAATATAGAGGAAACACAAGAGGATGCATTTATTCCCAATCAATGGGAATATCTAGTTGATTACCCTGATACTGATGAAGATGTAGAAACAGGGGTAAAGAAAGCAAGTAATTCAAGTTCAGAAGAAGAGGAAGCAGCTGATATTGAAACACAACTTCGTGCAACAAAGAGTGTGATTAAAACTCAAATGGGTTGGATTGAAAAGAATGAGGCCAATTTAAAAGAAAAGGATAATGTCATTGCCAAACTGTGGCAAGAAATTGAAACTATAAAAAATAGACTAGAAATTTTAGAACAACCCTCTCAAACAGATTCGGGGAATGAAATGGCAAATCTGTTGGTTAATCTAGCAGACACTATAGAGAAAAGGTCGGTTCTTTGAAGCATCGAAGCAACGGAGATACCACAACACACTCAATCGAGTTCAGAAAATGAACCCACAGAGGTAGTTGTGCAAATGTCTAAAGACTCCATCGCAATCACCTCACCGAGTGAAGCAGGTTCAATATTTCCAGCATAGGTAATTACTCAGTCATCCCCACAAAAGGCCGTTTCTAAAATTGAGTTGGTTGAAACAGAGACACAAATAGATAACACTATGATAGAAACTGTGGATGTTGGTGTACAAGTGGAGATTGTTTCCCAAATGCCGCCTATTGTTAGACCTCCTGATACAATCTCACTTTTCAAATACACTGAGGATGTGACCTTCTGGATGAATAAATGTCAACAACTGGAAGAGAAAGTTGTATCTCAGAAGAACCTTGAGAAGGAAGTGGAACAAAAAACTTTTGAAGTCAATAAATTGAAGGGAAAAATTCAAAGTATGTGCCAAATTGTTGAATGTCTAGTACAATGCAGAAGGCCTCCTAGGTTTTACAGCCTAATTTTGAAGGAAAAGTACCTACATTGGCAAATCATGAGGATTGCCTCTCGGCTTGACAGAACACGAGTTTAAAGAATTTGTAGAAGTTTTCTGGGAAAGCACTATAGAATATAAAAATTTGTTGTGTGAATTGTTTCTCCACAGATTCCTTCTGCCATCGGAAGTAATTTTCCTTCCCCACATTTTCACTGGAGATGTTCAATTGAGGGCGTTTCAGTCAACTTTGCAAAATCAGGTCTCTGGGAAGAACGAAGAAGGCCAACAAGGCCTTGGAGTTACAGGTTGTTTTTCTTCTCGAAGCGATTCATCATAACCACAAAACTACCACCAATGAACATTTTACATTAATGAGGGATGACAGAGTGAAGAAGTTATATCTGAAAAATTTGTAGGATGGTATAAATAATTTTCAAGAATACTTGTTCAGTATCATTTCCTAATGCTTTGTTAGCCTGCAAAGGTAGATGGGATGAACTACCTATATCTCTCCAAAAGAGAGAACCCATATCACCCAATAATCTGCTTTGGTCAAGATGAAGGGCTGCCAACATCATACAGATAATATATGAGCTCAAGGATCAATGGATTGGCCTCAGATATAGAATGCCTACCATCATTACTCCTGTACCATGTTTCTTTGACAGTGATTCATAGGAGGAAGATCAATTTCAAGGATGGCTCCAAGAAATAAGAAATCATAGGGGATATTATTCACCCTTCATCAAAGTATGGCCATATAAGGAACGGTACTTGGATGTGGATTTATGTGCCCTTCTTGCAGAACAAAATGCATGAGGACATGCATTGAATTAGGCTAGGGGGAATGATGAGGCACTGAATTTCCACATTCAAAGACTTCTTTTGAATACTTTTAAGACTCATTTGGCATTATTTGTGATGTGGATTCATGTTAATTTTGGATAATTATGCATTATGTAGTAATATTTGCATGAGAAATAGGAAACTGCAAATACTCTGTTTTTACTGCTTTATTCATGTTTTTGCTGAAATCTGATTATAATTCTGCATTAATTAGGATATTATTCTCTTTAGGAAATTTGTGTATAAGTTTTATAGTCTTCCACAATGTATTCCACCGTTATGCACCTATTTAAATTAACTGTTAGCGCCAAAAAGTTGTCAGGATGAAAACTGTGCAGGATAGACTGGACTTTGTCATACAAATTCTAGCCAGCTGTATTTCTACAGCATGGCATGGAATTTGTCCACCCCAACTCAAATAAAGGATGGAACTAGTCTCTTGGGTGTCCAAAGAAGCCATATCTGCCACTACAACCAGTCATACAAACCTTTGAAGACAACACAACAATTTTCCTATTCTGCCGCCTGATATTTCGAAACAACTCTAGAATGAGCACAGACAGTCTAAACTACTCAAATATGCTATTGAAAGAAGGATAAAATGGTGGTTGAGCTATTTCAAGAGATACCTTATCCAAATCTACATCTGTTCCTCACTTGGGAATGCTCCAGAACTACAATAGGATAAGGATTGAAGGGTTCAAACCCTGGATTCAAGAGAAGACCTAGACTAAAACTATTGTAACAAACCTAAATTATAGCTATAAACCTTATCTGCAAGATGTTTTGTTTAGAATAAATAAGCACTCCCATTTGGTTGAGCAATATAGATAGGAGAAGAAGTAGAAAATAGGTGTGAGTAGCATAAATCATATTTTTTGTAATTTGCTATAGTAATTCAGTATTTTGCAGGTTTTCCCTGCATTACTGTAATGATGTTTTGATGAAATAAAAGAGTGCATCATTATTCATGTCTTATTCTGAGTTAAGTGTGAATAGTTAGTCAGCTTAGAAAGGTTTTACTTGCCTCCTTTGGTGTTGGAAGCAAGGGCCACTTCCAGGCCTAGGGGAGGACTTTTCTTCTGGCAAAATTCTGCTTATTCTAGCTGCAACAGGACAACAGGAAACTGACAAGTTCTATAATTTTCTTAGGTTATTGCATAGATCAAATATTTCTTTCTATTTTTAACACATTTCAGATTTGCAGCATTTCCAGATTTTCTATTGACATTAGGTTTTGCAATTATAAACATTTCAACTGCAAAATGTGTGATGATTTCATTAGGAATTCAATTTACTTTCAGCCATTTCAATTTATAATTCTCAGTCTTCATTAGTATAACTTTGCTTTTCTGCAGTAAGAGTGGATTTTCTTTATTTCCCTATATTTTTCTTTAGTTTTCATAACTTAGGATCATTTATGTTTCTGTCAATATTTTAGCATTTTTAGTACATTCGTAGGAAAACCAAACACCCCAATACTAACTGACCCATCAATAAGAGATATGAACTAAAGGATCTGAATAACAATATGTTATACCCTACTCTCACATACAGCCATGGACACCACCCTGGATTTGACACATATTGATTAAATGGTGAAGGATTAGATGACACTCATCAAATATTAATTTTGTGCTTTTAACATAGATGGTGCCCATATATCAAACAAAGCTTTCAAATCACCAAAATTATTTTAATGGAATGCAATGAGCAATTACATATAATACCAATTATATATGGTAACATAATATTAAATGTTAAAATGATTCATATAAATTATTATTTGTTAGTCGTCACCTGCACTTAAAAATAGTATTTAGTTTTTGCATAATAAATTTTATCTATTGTGTATTGCTAATGTGTTAGAAACATGATTGTTAATTTGTTTTCTTAATTTAATTTCAAAACCAAGTCATGTTGGTATTCTTCCAATTACTAAATCAACAGTATTAAAAATAAAACTATTCTATATGAAACCACACATAACTTTGAAAGCACAAATATAACAATGGTATTTAATATATTTCTATGAAAAATATGAAATTCAATTAAAATTTCCCTCTTTTAACTTCTAAATCATATATGTTAATGATTATGGTTAGATTTACTCAATATTGCTTAGATAGGTAAAAGTGGATTAGCCCTAATTAATGGTAATTAGGTAGGTAAAATTTTATATTTGATGGTAACTTTACATTTTATCATGATATTCGAAGTTGGTAAGAAGCTTAAAGTTCTTCTTACCTAATTTTTACTTCTTAAAATGACTTGTAAGTTAGTTGGATTCAAGTTCTCAATGATAATTTACTAGGTCACATGTTTATGATTGAGGTTAATGGTGGTTGCTTTACCTTTTAAATGTCAAAATCCTAAAATTAACATGGTGCCCAAAGTTGTAGCATCTTCATTTTTGAGCTTTACAATATTATGTTAATGGCTATGTTTAGTCATGTTTAAGCTCAAGGTTAGGTATGGTTAATAATGATTAAATTTTATGGTAATTTCTAAAGTAGAAATGGATAATGTTAGCCATGGTTAATGGTAGTTAGGTAAGTAAAAATTATATTTTCAACATTATTTTTATGTTATATGGTGATGTTCAAATGTTGTAAGGAGTCCAAAGTTCCTCCTAGATAAGTTTTATTTTGTCAAATGATATGTTAACTAGATTTTGGTTTTAAACAATAGGTTGTATAGGTAATATAGTTGTGGTTGATGTTAGTGGTGGTTTCTTAATATTTTATGTGTCCAAATCCTAAATGTAACAAAGTTTCTAAAGTGCTATTATGATATTTCTAATATTATATGACTGGATAAGCTTAACCATGGATATTGATGATCTAATCATACATTAATAGCTAAATTTAGTCATGGTTAAAATTAAGGCTATCCCTAGTTAACGGTGGTTAGGCAAGTAAAAGTACACATTCAAGGATATTTTTACGTTATATGGTGATGTTCGAAGCTGGTAAACCATCTAAACTTTCTCTTAGCTAAGGTTTGCTTCTCAAAAAATTGTGTTTAGGTTCTTAGTAATAAGCTAGGTTAGTTAACCATTGTAGAGGTTAGAGATGGTTGCATAGTTTATATTTTAAGCACCTAAACCCTAAAAGCAGTAAGTTTTCTAAAGGACTAACATCTCATTTTTCAACTTTTCAATAATATGTCAATGGATAAGGTTAAGGTTAATCATGTTTCATGGTATTTAGGTAGATAAAAGTCCACAAACATGTTGGAATATATTATGGTTAAGATTCTCTTGAGATCATAACCAAATTTTATACTTGTATGAAGCATATTTTCCCTTTCATTCTAAAAAACCTTTAAAAAGATGCATTTGTAATTTGTTGTAATATTATATTCCTAAAGGTTGGTCTCACAATCTTATTCTAGAGGTAACATGTAATTGGGTATAAATACACCTTCAAACTAAACATTTTGATTATTAGTTGAAATGTTATTTCATTTTCATTTAGTGAAATTATTTAGTGTCAATGGGATCCCCATTATATTTTATGTTTTTCTTTTTACTCTATGTATTCCTTTCTTAAACAATATTTGGTAATGTTTTATTCCTTTCATTTTTATAAACTACTTCTAAATCCAACATGGTCATAATAGGTGTGAATATACATTAGTCAATTGTTTATATTGGTAGGTTTTTTCTTCCAAATTTTTTAAAGGGTAACTATTATAGGAGCTATCTAAGGAATTTTTATGTTGAATGCTAAAAATATAATGGAAAAAAAGGTTTTTTAATAAAATATTAGGTGGACCTGGATTGCGACTATATCACTAGGATTAGTAGATTTGATTTGGAAGAAACATTTACCAATTGGTTCCTTTTACTCCCATTGGTATTATATATATAATTTTTATTTTTTATGACTAGATGGATGCCCAAGTCTTAGTATTGCATTTTTTGAGGCTTTTCAACAATTCAAAAATCTTATTGTCTTTTATGGATTTTTTGAAAAAGACCGATTCCTTTTCTCTTCTAGCCTTTTTTGTCCAATAGTAGTACAAATGAGAGGGTAGAATGCTTGATTATTATGAAATAAGAAAATAAGAGGATGGGTTTTTTTATATAAAGCCTTAGTACCAAACAAGATATGGGAAGGATTTTATGTTTAGAAAATGCCTTCAAGCCACTTGACAAAGTTGTAAAAATGGTCTAGCAACTTTTCTACTACATAGGCATGAGAGGGTGTCCTGAATGATTATGTTTAACAAAAGGGTTGTGTAGGTAAAATTGTAATATATACAGACAAACAAATAGCATTTATAGACTCTTTATAAAATTTCAATTGGGTTCCTAGTTCAATACTTTCACTCATTTTGCTTCTAGGTACTCCGAATTTACATCCAAAATATATTTTTATTTCCCTCCAAATTTTACAATTTTGAATTTTAAAAAGGATTATTCCCTAGAATGAAAGAAAAATTTAGGTGCATGATTGCATTAGCATGAAATAGGTCTACGCTAATAGAGGGTATCAAAAAGGAAGAAATAATAATTATGATTATCTTAAATCTAAATTTTGCTTTTTGGCTTCTAAGTGTTGTGCTCAGGAGTGTTGGCTAGCCAAAGGACTATAAGTCATTGGATCATTGCAAGTATGAGGTTCAATTTAATCCCATAAAAAAAATTCTCAACAACACTAATGACATAATAGTGCATGATTTGGCACCTTATTAAGACATGGTATTGGATGCCATCACCTCTCTAGATAGTTGTGATGACATGGCAAAGTTATATAGATGATATGTAGCGATGTATATGATTGTTATGGTGGTTGTATAGTTGACATGGATGTGAAAATATCAATTCCATGGCAACAAATAGAAATTTATATGGATGATATGGCAATCCATATAGATGACTTGGAAGTAGATGCATCAATCCTTAGGTGACACATGGTAGCTAACATAGTGGTCCATATAGATGACTTAGAGACCAACATATGTCCTAAGGTGACACATGGTTGTCCATACAATTGATATGACTTGATGCATGATGACTAGTGGAGGTATTTACTTAGCTAATAACTTAGTATAAATCCTAAGTGTAACGACCTCTCCTAGCATGACTATTATTTATGTATAGATGAATTGATGAGTTGTATCTTATTTTCTACTCCTAGAATATGGTACTACTAATAAATTTTGTGATTATAGGACCAAATACACTCCCATGATGGGTTAATAAAGGAAAACTGTAAGAGGTAAAATGAAAAATGATGGAGGGTGAAAAATTTCATCTACGGTGAAATATTCACTATTAGCTAGAGAGAAATAGGGAAAATAGAAAATGATGGCAGGTGAAAACTTTCACCTGTGATGAAATATTCACTATTAGCCAAAGGGTAAAATAGTCCTGACAGTTAAATTTTAACCAATGGATCAAGGGTGCATGGAAGCCCATGTAGATGCATTCGTGTAGGTATATTGTGAATGTATTTTTCATATCATTGAAGTGAATTGTGCTTTCATATGAAAATCCTCCAATGACAAGGAAAGTAAGACGAAGCATAGGAGTTATTCTTATTAGGCAGATGATAGTATTTTATTGTCATCAAATTGCTTGTATAAGAAAAAAATGTTGAAAGAATAAATATGATTGATTAATATTGTATTTTAGCTTACATTTGAATTTTTGTATAATTGCCCAATTAACACAAAAATAAAAAATATAATAATAATATCTGCTCATGTAGAGGAGTTGGAGAGCAAGTGGGTAGTTAAAACTCTCCAGTTATCAAGAGGCCCAGGTTCAAATCTCTCCCCTCACATGTTGCGGATATGTTGTATATAAAAGGTTCCTCATCAAAAAAAAAAAAATAATAATAATAATAAATAAAATAAAATAAATAATTGTTTTTTTATTGTCATAAATATAAAAGTTATTAAAAAAAACACTAATATTTGAAGAAAACACTTTTATTTATTATTTTATTTAAGGGAAAGTACATTTCTTTATAAAATTTAAGAGTGGACTGCAGTTTATAAGACTTTTATGTATTTATCAAGCAATGTTGAATTTACTTTGATTAAATATGTGTTAAAAAATCATTTTGAGGTAGATGAGATTAAGATAAACCACACCCAATGTGCATGATATAAATTTTAAATGAGAGCGATCTATTATTTATATGTATTTTGGCTTATTAAGTGCATTCCATTTACATAGCTTTATATAAGTTGATTGTAAAGGCATTTAAAAATAGAATGTATAAGCATCTCAACCATTCTGATTGCTAAAACCTCTTACAAACTACATCGAAGGCCATATTACAAGTGTGAAGAAGGGGACTAAGGCCAAGACCACTTTTAAATTTATTTATTATAATGATGCTTATACATTCTATTTTTAAATGCCTTTAGAATCAACTTATATAAAGCTATGTAAATGGAATGCACTTAATAAGCATCTCAACCATTCTGATTGCTAAAACCTCTTACAAAAAGCATCGAAGGCCATATTACAAGTGTGAAGAAGGGGACTAAGGCCAAGACTACTTTTAAATTTATTTATTATAATGATGTATGAACTTCTATGGGGCAGAATGATGGTGGAACAAGCCTATGATGCTTCATTTTTTCTTCTATATTAAATTAGACATGCATTAGAACATGCAATTTTATTTAAATATGAGATAAAATCTATTATATTATCTACAAATATTAAACTTCAGTTTAGATTTAATCTATGTTATTTAATTGCTATGCATGGCATTTATTGGGGGCCACTTCCACTAAAAAAGCAAAACATTATCTTGTTCTTATTACATTTCTAACAAGTTAATTAAAGCATATCAAACTCTATCTTTATATCAGAGATATTATTTCCTCAATTTGCTAAGTATCCACAATCAACTCCTATAACAAATGCCTTCAAAAATTTAAAGCATATCAAGATGAAATTCAACACTACGAATAGTTAAAATATTTGCTACCTAGCTTCTATATCCAAAAATATATTGTCTATAACCACCTCACAATTCTTAATACTTTAGGGTTATTCATTCCTCTAATATTCCAAGATATTATAATCATCGTTATTTTTTGATTTTATTTGAGGGTTTAACCTGTGACATTTCCTTTTATTTTCCCATATAAATATCCCTTTGTGTTTATTTTTCTCTTTATTTTTTCTCCTTGGGTTTTCCTCTCTTTTTCATTCCAAGTAATTCTTTCATCTTCATCAATCTCTTTAATCTTCTCACATTGGTTATAATAAGACTTATCATCTTTAGGTTTACCTTGTTTAGAAGGATTTGAAGTGTAAAGGAATAACCTCGAAAGAAAAATCTTATTTATATTTCTTTGGCTCACAATTACCTTTGTCTCTTCTTTTTCTCGATGTTACTTGGCTTTAATATTTTTTGGAAATAATGTTCTACACATATGACCATCTCCCTTACCTAGCCTAGGTCCATCTCACCCTAGTCTACCCTTTGACTCTAACCTAGCTCCACATCACCCTAGTCTACCTTATCCCCTACTCTCCACATCCCCATGCTCATTTAATGCCATAAATAGGATGAAGACTTTCTTCATCCATGTCACCCATGTACATTAATGACATGTAGACTTTTCATCCATATGTCATAAATGAGGTGAATACTTTCTTCACCCCCATCCATTTACGAGGTATGGTGCACCCATACCACATCACAGACCACCTCATCCCCCAACCCTTGTCAAATTATATGAATAGCCCCATATTTCTTTCATTGACAAGAAGATGATAAGCACTTAGAGAAACTCTATCAAAATCACTTTAGCCCCCATTTGCAAGCAACCTAACCCCATGGATGACCTTGTATACCTTTTTTTGTGCCTTCTTACTTTGTAAATAGGTTACAAAAGTGGACTTAGGTGACCATTAGACTTGGACCAAAGCATCCTTGAAACCAACAAAAGGTTTCCTACAAAGAAAATTTTAGTCATACCAAACCAACAACAACCATACATATATGGATGGTTATAGCCATAACCATCCCGAAAAGAACTATTTTCAGCCACTTGCAGACCAGAGAACCAGAAACATAGGTTATTATAACTGTTTTAATGTGTTTTTAACTAATTTCAAGTTATGTAGTAGATTATTTTCAATTATTTATACTCTTCTTAATATCTGTGTAACTGAGGTAAACCCTTAGGTGCTACTAATATCTTCTGGTTGTGTGCATGTTTTGAAAACTCACTCAACCAATATTGGTAGGCAAAAACCCATCCCTCCTTTAAAGTGGCCACAAAAAACATGGATTACCATAAAATAATACTATAAAAGGGCTTCATCATTAAAAAAAAACCCTAATTATAATCCAAGGAACAATTGTAAAGATTAAATTTATAACACTCTTTAATATCAATTAATTTTACCACACCTAAAATGTTATTTTACTTTTCTTTATTAAAAATAAATTATATTTTAAATTTTCTGAAAAAATTTAAAACAAAAATTATAAGGCTTAATTGCACTTGCTTCCTCCCCACATCCACAATACTTGTTGGGTGCTTTTTAAAACAAGAAAACAATAAAACTCACACTCCCCTCATACTCAAAACTATAATATAATTTTAAAACATCATAATTAGAACACTATTGTGAAGTATAATTAACTGTGCTACGTGTAACTAGAGCATGTCCCCTAACGCGAATTTAATATAGGCCGACTATTCTCGGCCAATGTAAGAATCCTTTCCTTTCAATATATATATATACAGATTAAGAGGATGCTCGTTAAACTTTGAGTCAAGCCTGTACATTCCTCGAATATCCTTGATCGAGAAAGTGGTGAAGCTAAGGGCATCAGAGACCTAATTCGGTGGCGATTTATATTGTAATAATTGAATTGAAATCGGAAGAGCGTTCAGAGAAAAGCACAGGTTATTAGTGATTATTAGTGATTGTAGATTGTAGAGCCATCTCACGAATCGAATTTAATCTGACCTTCTCCAGAAAGTTAAAGATTAAATTAGAAGTTAATCTTGACTTTGTATAAGAGGGAGGGAGAGAGAGAATGGAGCCTCCTCGCAACATGTTCAAGACCATGGAGAAGGCAAAGGCATGCAAAATGTTTTTCAGTACAACTGGATGTCCATACGGTGATGGTTGTCATTTCCTTCACTATGTTCCCGCTGGATCCAACATTCGAACCAATATGCCAAACCTGGGAATAGCAAACACTATCCCGCCTCAATCACAAGGACTTTCAGCCAAAGGTTTTAGCTCGAGTGGAAATGGATACAAGACACGCCCTTGTAAGAATTATGGTACTGCCCAAGGATGCCAATTTGGAGATAAATGTAGCTTTGCCCATGGAGATATGGAATTGAGGCCTCTTACTTCTTCTTCTGTTGGTGCTTTTGGTGAAGCGAAAACAAGGATTACCATTGATGCTTCGCTTGCCGGTTGCATCATTGGCAAAGGTGGCCTTCATTCCAAGCAAATTTATCGCTCAACTGGAGTGAAGTTGATTATTAAAGATCACGAGGGTGACGAAAGTTTAAAATATGTGGACTTTGAAGGTGAATTTGACCAGATCCAAGAAGCAATATACATGGTAAAGCAAGTTCTTGCCATTAATAGCAATAAAGAAACGCTATACAATTCAATTTCAGGAAAACATGTTGCAAAAAATCTGAAAAGCAAGCTGTGTGAAAACTTCGAGAGGGATGGTTCATGCGCATTTGGAGATAGATGCAATTTTGCACATGGTGCCGCTGAGTTGCGGAAGAAGTCTCGTGGGTAGATAGACGCACCGTAGGGGACAATGTATATATAGGGGACAAAATTATTTGTAACGTTTATAGGACATAGGCTATAGGGGACAATGCATATATTTAGCTTATTTTATTAATTATATTTTTTATTTTATTTATCATATATATTTTTTATCTTATGTAGAGTATAATGTTTTTTAAAATTAGATTTTTAACATCATTTTTACTAAGAGGTGAAATATCACTTGATCAATTGTCTTTTAAAATTTAAGTTTTATTTAAATAAAATATTATGATCAGTTAAATTATTTATTTTCTATGTAATTTCCTAGATATATTCACATTTCTAAAGGATTTCCTCTAATAATAGATGATGAACACTAAGAATAATATTATTTTTTCATAGAATTCCTATATCCATTTTTATTGATAGCATTAAGATAATTTATAAATCTTTCTCAATTAAAATGTATTTTCATCCTTTTTAAATTGCAATTTTAATCCCTATAAGAAATGCCTTACCTTCTCCATAGTTGCTTGCTGAAGTTCCATATGATTATAAGTAAGCAAATTTTTTCCTCTATTTCCTTCAAAACCACCATCAAAGTTCATTTTTTATAAAATTAACTTTTCAACACTTCTATTTTACCATAGATCAAAGTAGTTCCTTTATTTTAATGTCACAATTGTAATTGATACTTCCATGTATATTCAAGTCTTGTAACCAAGTGGATAGTACTTATTTTTCCATACTTAAGACTTCCCATAATGAACACCATATTTATAAACATTTTGTAAGAGGAGGAAGACTATAATTTTGTACTAGAGAATGATTTTACAATTTATATAAAGAAATTCTATTATTCCTTTCATACCATAAATTCCAATAAAATAATTAACTACATGTTGCATGAATGAATAATGATTCAATTGCTTGTATTTATTTACTTGTTGGTGCCTAGATATTTGTTGTATGAAAATTCAAGAGAAGTACCATGATCCATAGTGATTCTAGTTAGGGCATATTGTATTCTAGATTGTATTTCAACTAGGTAGCTAAGGTAGTAGATCTCTCCCAAGAATTTTATTTTATGGTAAATCAACAATTCAATCAATAAATCATCACTCTTACATCTTAAAATAATATATAAGTTATTGAGATTAGCGTGCTTCTATCATTATTTATAGAAGCTAGCTAGCACCTCATGATGATCATAACATTGGAAAAAAATATATACATTGCATTTAAAGATTTAAGCTAGAAAGATTCCTTTCAAAAATCACTAGTCACTTCTAATACCATTAATATTCCTTGTTAACTTGCAAATAATAGGGAGGTAACTGCATTTATATCTATTGATTGGTAGTTATGTGAACATTTATAGATATGCCAAACACTACATGAAAATGAGGCACATCTCTTGGCTATTTGAAAAATAGCTAGGAAAAAAATCATACTATACTATTTGAAATACAATCTAGAATACAATACATCTTCTTAAATTGGTTTATTCCTATACCTAAGAAGGATGAGTGGTATAGTTATTCTATGCTTGGCAAGCACCTAAAATACCTATGCGACCAATAATATAGCATAACTCTATCAAACGTCCTTCATCGATATAGGGATCTATAAAAAATCTCAAATTATGATATGATATGCATCCTACTTTATCACTTTTAAATATTTTCATTCTTCCTTATACCTAAGAAGGATGCATGGTAGAATTATTCGATGTTTGAAAAGTGTCTAATATACTTACACATCCATTAAAATGAGATAATTATATTAAATATTCTACCTAGATATAAGGGTTATACAAAATCTCAATTCATATCATGAGAATTTCACGCTTCATACTTTTTAAAACTTGATAATTCGGTTCAATGTTATACCTAAGAAGGATGAATGGTTTCTATTTTAGGAAACTCAGGTTATAATTCCACTACCTTTATGAATATCATATAATGAATATTTTAAAGTCCTCATAAATCCTGATGGCCTATCTCATCATCTCCTAGAAACTCAGATATTGTCTAAAGTTTCACAAAAAATGGTAAATACATTCGTAAGTACCAAATCCATTTCTTCAAATAAAAGTTGTTACTTGGTTTAATTTTCTTTGGTAAATCCATAAAATATTTTATATACACCAAGCAAGGAGACCAAAATTATTTCTACTTCCTTTAAACGTAACCACATTAACATAGGATATTAATATGGAAGTCCCCTCATTTGCCATATGTCCTAACCACCAATACCCATCCCCTTGCCACATATCTCACCCTTATTAACACCCACATACTACCACTCCCTCTAAGTGATACACTCTAAGTGACTAACTCTAACTACCCAGGCCACTTGGTTACCTTGTTCCTACCACTTGGCTACCCTGGCCTGCCACGTATCCTTACATCCCTCACCTCCCATGATCCTATAAATACTCCATCATTTTATCAATCAAAAGAGGACTAAAAAGAGCATTTTTACGTGGCTAAGTTTGTGCCAAGAGGATAATAAATTTCTTAGAGACCAATCGATAGGAGTGAGGAGGATCAACCCGAGCCCTTTTGCCACAAGCCCAAACATAGCCTATGTTTGACCAATCACAAATGCAACATGTATTTACCAAACATAGCCTGTAGGTCCCAAATGTAGCTTGTGGGTGCATAGGCCTCAGATCGATCAATTTCAAACTCAGATCAGCATCAACGATATAACAAAGTATTATTTTCTTTGTTTTACCTTCTACATATATTCTTAGAATCTACAAGTATTTTTATTCAAGGTTTTGTGGCTTTTATTCAAATCAAAACTTTGAGAGGGATGGTTCATGTGCATTTGGAGATAGATGCAATTTTGGACATGGTGTCACTAAGTTTTGGAAGCACTCATAGATAGATACACGTACCTTAGTATTAGTTGGAGGAAAACTACTAAATGGTTATATGTCAAGGATTTTAGTCACTTCAAAAAACTATCAAATAGTTAGATGTGAAGGGTTTTTACTTTTCTATTTTACGAAATAGATAGTGTGATTGACATATTTTACAAAATTATATTGAATATCTAGATATTGTTCAAATTACTGGGTGGACCTTAACGACTATATGTAACGCACACCAAAAGAATCATTTAAAAAAATAGTTTTATACATTTAAAAATATAAAAATAATGTTATGATTTGAATAAAATAAATTTAATTTATTTTTAAAATTTAATATTGATTAGTGTTAAGTATAAAAAGTAATTTTATTAAATATACTTTTTAATTGTTTTAGATGGTAGGATTGAATTTTTAAAATATTAAAAAAAAAACTTATATTTGTAATAACGAGCAAAGGTCTTGTAAATGCTAACACATACCAAAACATTTTAATTAGATATAATAATATTTCTTTGAATGTGCTTAACATTATAAGTTGTATAAATTTTATTAACTTATTTTTTGATAAATTTGATTGTTAAGTTATACTTAATCAACTATTTGTTTGATAAGAGGTATATGATAGCAATAAAATGAAAGTAAAACATAGTTATTTTTAATGTCTAAAGGTCATAGGCTATGGGGAAAATGTATCAATTAAATAATATTTAGTTTATCCCTTTATTAAAAATATTCTTCAATTTCTTTATCATATATTTCTCATCTTAAGCGAAGTGCAATATTTTTAAAATTAGCTTATTAACATCATTTTTTACTAAGAGGTGAGATATAATTAGACCAATTACCTTTCAAAATCTAAATTTCATCTCAATAAAACATTGTGATTAATTAAATTATTTTCTATGTAATTTCCTTCTCTATAGATATATTTACATTTCTAAGAGATTCCCTCTAATAGTAGATGATGAACGTTAAGAATAATATTGTTTTTTCATAGAATCCCTATATCCATTTTTATTGATAACATTAATGATAATTTATAAATCTTTCTCAATTAAATATATTTTCATCCATTTTAAAATTGCAAATTAAATCCCTATAAGAAGTGTTTTACCTTCTACATAGTTACTTGCTGAACTTCCATTTGATTATAAGTAAGGATAATTTTTTCCTTCATTATTTTAAAAAGCACCACCTCCATCTACGTTTTCTATATTTCCTTCAAAACCACCATCAAAGTTCATTTTTGGTGGTTTCTATAACTAATTCGTTGGTTTCTACAACTAATTCCTTTGGGATTGGGTCTAAATTACTCCTAGAGGTATTATCGATAAATTTGGGGACCTGATTCACTCGAATGGATCGGTTTTGTAAACATATTGTGTGTTTTGTAATTTGCTCGATAGAGATCTCAAGGGAAAATGCACAATAAAGTGAGGATAAATCTTGGTAGCACTTTGTGGTAAAATTATGCAAAGGCTCCTTTTTGAAATTGGATGGAATGGATAAGGTTAAGGTTAATCATGTTTCATGGTGTTTAGGTAGATAAAAATCCACAAACATGTTGAAATATGTTATGGTTAAGCTTCTCTTGAGGCCATAACCAAATTTTATACTTGTATGAAGCATATTTTCCCTTTGGTCCTAAAAAACCTTCAAAAATATGCATTTTAAATTTTTTGTAATATTTTATTCCTAAAGGTTGGTCTCACAATCTTATCCTAGAGGTAACCTGTAATTGGGTATAAATACACCTTCATGCCAAATATTTTGATTATTAGTTGAAATGTTATTTCATTTTCATTTTAGTGAAATTATTTAGTGCCAATGGGATCCCCATTATATTTTATATTTTTCTTTTTACTCTATGTATTCCTTTCTTAAATAATATTTGGTAATGTTTGATTCATTTTATTTTCATAAACTACTACTAAATCCAACATGGTCACAATATGTGTGAATATACATTAGTCAATTGTTTCTATTGGTAGGTATTTTATTCCAACTTTTTTTAAGGGTAACTATTATAGGAGCTATCTAAGGAAATTTTATGTTGAAGGCTAACAATATAATGGAAAAAAGTTTTTAATAAAATATTAGGTAGACATAGATTACGACTATATCACTAGGATTAGTAGATTTGCTTTGGAAGAAACACTTACCAATAGGTTCCTTTTACTCTCATCGGTATTCAATATATATTATCTATTTTTTATGACCAAATGGATGCCCTAGTCTTAGTATTGCATTTTTTGAGGCTTTTCAACAATTCAAAAACTTTATTGTCTTTTATGGATTTTTTGAAAAATACCATCTCCTTTTCTCTTCTGGCCTATTTTCTCCAATTGTAGTACAAATGAGAGGGTAGATTGCTTGATTATCATGAAATAAGAAAATAAGAGGATGAGATTTTTTATATAAAACCTTAGTACCAAACAAGCTATGAGAAGGATTTTATGCTTAGAAAATATCTTCAAGCCACTTGACAAAGTTGTAAGAATGGTCTAGCAACGTTTCTACTACATAGGCATGAGAGGATGTCCTGAATGGTTATGTTTAACAAAAAAGTTGTGTAGGTAAAAGTGTAATATATACGGACAAATAACTAGTATTTATAGCTTCTTTATAAATTTCAATTGGGTTCCTAGTTTAATACTTTCACTCATTTTGCTTCTACGTACTCCAAATTTACATCCAAAAATATATTTTATTTCCCTCCAAATTTTGTAATTTTGACTTTTAAAAAAGGATTATTCCCTATAATGGTGGAAAAATTTAGGTGCATGATTGCATTAGCATGAAATAAGTCTACACTAATAGATGATATGTAGTGATGTATATGATCGTTATGGTGGTTGTATAGTTGACATGGATGTTAAAATATTAATTCCATGGCAACAAATAGAAATTGATATGGATGATATGGAAATCCATAGAGATGACTTGGAAGTAGATGCATGAATCCTTAGGTGACACATGGTAGCTAACATAGTGGTCCATATAGATGATTTAGAAACTAACATATGTCCTAAGGTGACACATGGTCGTCCATACAAGTGATATGGCTTGATACATGATGACTAGTGGAGGTATTTACTTAGCTAATAATTTAGTATAAATCTTAAGTGTAACGACCCCTCCTAGCATGAATATTATTTATGTAGAAATAAATTGATGAGATATATCTTATTTTCTACTCCTAGAATATGGTACTACTAATGAATTTTATGATTACAAGACTAGGTGCACTCCCATGAGGGGTTAATAAAGGACAACCGTAAGAGGTAAAATGGAAAATTATGGCAGATGAAAATTTTTACCTACCGTAAAATATTTACTATTAACCAAAGAGAAAAATAGGTTAAATGGGAAATGATGGTGGGTGAAAACTTTCACCTATGGTGAAATATTCACTATTAGCTAGAGTGCAAAATAACCTTGATAGTGAAATATTCACCAATGGATCAAGGGTACATGGAAGCCCATGTAGATGCATTCATGTAGGTACATTGTGAATGTATATTTAATATAATTGAAGTGAATGGGTGCTTGCATTGGAAAATACTCCAATGACAAGAAAAGTGCCATGAAGCATGAGAGCTATTCTTATTAGGTAGATGATAGCATTTTATTGTCATCAAATTGCTTATATAAGATGAAATATTGGAGGAATATATATTATTTATTAAAATTGAATTTTAGCTTAGATTTGAATTCTTTCATAATTGACTAATTACCACAGAAATAAAAAATATAATAATAATAAAAAATAAAATAAAATAAAATAAATGTTTTTTATTGTCATAGATATAAAATTTATTAATAAATACACTAATATTTGAAGCAAACACTTTTCTTTTATAAAACGAGTAATATTTTATTTAACAGAAAGTACATTTATTTATAAAATTATTGTAGAATATATTGAAAGCACGAGGATACGGAAACAAAAAGGAATATGCCATAAGAATAAGAAATAACGTATGCAAATTGACACAAGATAAAAGCAATACGAAATATAGTAATCTCTTTTATTGATACGCTTTACAAATTGTGTTACAATACGTCTCCTTCCTTTTTAGGGGATAGGAGAGTCAAATGTGTTTCTTGTCACAAGACTCATGGCTAACAATCCTTCTTCCGCGTGCCCACATGTAAGATGGGCGGACCAAAACGTCGCCACCGCTATTGTATGTGATTATTTGCTCTTTCCTGCTCCTCTGCTATCGAAAACTTGTGTTCAAAGAAACAAAAAATATTAATAATACCTACAGACCAAATGAAACATGTATTTCCCAAGGCCTACTGTCAGTAAAAGCATGAAAATAATAAAACGACTATCAGATGACCTCTGATTGACCTGAAACTTTGAAATAAGCATAAAAATATCATCAGAAGACCATTGCAAAAAGAACAATCTAAAAATTCCTCACAATTTTGTATTCACTCCAGGGTGGGACGAATAGACCTTTGACAGATTGGTATTCGTTCCAGGGTGGGACGAATAGACCTGCAATAACCTGTTAGAAAGCACCCTCTTCAATGTCCTATCTCGGAAGCTCCAAATGACTTGAAAACTTGGGGTTAGCTAATTGGGGGAATTTTGAGACGACCCAGATGATCAGATTTCTCCAATTTTGCCTCTAGCATCCATATTTTGAATATGGCATCTGCAAGTTAGTGAAAGCGGGAAACAACAATAACCTGGTCAAAAATAATAAGAATGACATGAAATTTGAATTGTAACCTATTTAACCTATCTAGAATCAGATGCAAAAGAAAAAAACAAGAAATCTATCATATATTTCTAATCGTCCCGGGGTGGGGCGATTAGCACTGTGATAGTTTGGGGAGCGCCCGGGGGCAGGACGCCCACCGATTGAAGCACTGTTTCGGCACCAATCCACTTGGGATGGGTCCAAAACTGATTGTATGGTGTTGTCGACAAATTTTGTGGATAGTTGTGGTCAAAAATTGGGTTTTGGGTACGGATTTGCGCCTCCAATAGTCACCCAATAACCTCCCTTTCGAATGAGAGATTAAGGATGTAAAAGCACAAATCGCAGTTAGGTATGAAATTGGCAGCACTTCGTTGCTCAAATGCTCCTTCTCTGTCCTCCCTTTTTGGGTGGGAAAACTCCCCAATTTATAGACCTTATGGTCTCCTTGTTTGAATTGCGCATGCGAGGGCGCCACTTGAGTTAACTATCCTATTTTCAGAGAAAAGCTAACTCCTTGATAAAAAAGCTTCTTGCATGAGGTCTCTAAAATAAAGACATGCATGATTGAAGTCTCTCCTCTTGAATAAAAACTATTCCTCGCAATTGCATGGCCTGAAGCCTCAGCTAACTGGCGGAGTTGCCGAGGTTTGAATTTTTGCCAGTCAAACCTGCTATTCATCCCACCCTAGAGAGATTACTTAATCATCCCAGGGTGGGACGAATACCAATCTAAATTCGTCCCTGGGTGGGACGAATAGAGAAAAAGGTGCCAAAAAGGTGCAAAATTGACTTTTGACCCTCAAAACTGCTTTTGGGAGTGGTTAGGACCACTGTTTGACCTCTGGGGGGCTGCCCTAGGGGTTGTTTGTGTCAATGCGATCAGCGCTTGTTGTCACATAATCGGATTGGTGCTGTTTTGGTGTCTACAGATGCCCCTTTTTGGGAAGCGCTGTGCAAGGTGTAGCATCGAGCAAAAATAGATAACCAAAGCACTAATGATTAGGGTTTCTCAATAACCTAACCAACTCTTGATGCCCCAAGTATGGAAAGGACATGCATTCTTGAATCCTTGCTTCTGACGGGCTAAGGAATTTGATTTCAAGTATTAACCTATTTTGGTGAGGTGTGACTTGAGCTTGGTCATTGATCATTCATGAATAGGCAAAGGGCGCAACCTTTTATCCATGAGGGAACCTTGTGTTCATGATTCACGAATTTCAAGTGTTTGATCAATTTGTGATTGTTGCTTGTTTGCTGCCCCAAGCAGGAGCGTGATTGTCTTTGTCAATGATTCTTGGAATGCATGCCATTGCCTTGATTGGGTGTGTGTTTGTTGGTTGATGACTTAAGTGTGACTACCCCCTCAAGCGATGAATCGATGAAGGAATGACGACCTTTGATTGACCTGAAACTTTGAAAGAAGCATAAAAATATCATCAGAAGACCATTGCAAAAAGAACAGTCTAAAAATTCCTCACAATTTTGTATTCGCTCCAGGGTGGGACGAATAGACCCTTGACAGATTGGTATTCGTTCCAGGGTGGGACGAATAGACCTACAATAACCTGTCAGAAAGCACCCTCTTCAATGTCCTATCCCGAAAGCTCCAAATGACCTGAAAACTTGGGGTTAGCTAATTGGGGGCATTTTGAAACGACCCAGATGCTCAGATTTCTCCAATTTTGCCTCTAGGATCCAAATTTTGAAGAGCAGGATGAAATGCCCTACCAAGGCATGGGGGGTGCTATTCGGCCACCCCTCCCAAGGCCCCAAGTTCCCCACAACCTGCAACGGGAACAAATCAAAGCGGAGGAGCTCAAATCCCTCGATACAAGCAATGCGCTACCCGATCACTTAGAGTCGATAGAGACCAAGATTTTGGGGCCCCAAAAGCCCAACATATGCGAGACTCCTCTCCCAGAGGATCAACCCTTGGTTGTAGAGCTACCTGATGACGAGGTCTTCCATATCTCAAAATCACCAGATTATAATGAGTCTGACTCTCTCGCCAAAGATGAGTCAACATATGCAATAGCGCCATGGGACCCGTTCGAGTCCGACAACACTAATTTACAGGTGGTCCCCATGGATGATCATCACAAAATTCTCCTAACATTATTCCCTTTGGAGGCTCCCATCGAGCCTGTGCCATTACAGGAAAATCAGGTCCCCCCACAAAGCGCGAAACAACCCCATCGGGACCATGTTAATCTGCTCGAGCCGGACGAGCTTAGAATGTCGCAGACAGCTGTCAGGGCCAACGAGGGCCTTTGGATCATTGATAATGATTACGAAGACGAAACTGAGATGGAATATCTCAATCATGCATGATGACACAATCACCCTGTAACCCATGAAGAACTGATGGCACAACTAGGCATAAGACTAGGGCATGAGTGGCGCCTAGACCCGGCCCACTGGAATCAACTGTTGATTCCGCTCCTTTGGGTAGACCGCAAGCACCTTCCACTAAGAGATATCATAGCCACATCAGTGCCAAAGGCAGACCCTGTCCTCCTATCCGTGCATAGGGCCGATCCATTCGTGCCAATCCCTCTAGAGCCAGATCCGGTGCACAAAGATCATCAAGCTGGGGGTACCTCTATTCCTTGAAGAGCAAGTGGATTACACCAAATGCTCCAAAGGTGTCCATAAACCCTTTGGTCAAACCAAAATCTCCAAGGATTATCGCAATCACTTGGTCACCCTAAAAGCTCCAAGGATTATCGCAATCACTTGGTCACCCTAAAAGCTCCAAGGATTATCACAATCACTTGGTCACCCTAAAATCTCCAAGGATTATCGCAATCCCTTGGTCACATCCAAAAGCTCCAAGGATTCTCATAATCGCTTGGTCAACCCTAAATGCCCCAAAGGCATCTATAAACCCTTTGGTCAAGCCAAAAGCTCCAAGGATTCTCATAATCGCTTGGTCAAACCCTAAAAAGCTCCAAGGATTCTCATAATCGCTTGGTCAAGTCTAAAAGCTCCAAGGATTCTCATAATCGCTTGGTCAAGTCTAAAAGCTCCAAGGATTCTCATAATCGCTTGGTCAAATCCACAAGCTCCAAGGATTCTCATAATCGCTTGGTCAACCCTAAATGCCCCAAAGGTATCTATCAACCCTTTGGTCAAGCCAAAAGCTCCAAGGATTCTCATAATCGCTTGGTCATCCCCAAAATGCTCCAAAGGTATCCATAAACCCTTTGGTCAACACCAAAAGCTCCAAGCATTACCATAACTGCTTGGTCAAAATAAATATTAAAAAATAAACAAAAAAAATCCAATCATCAAAAATCACAAAAACAATTGCATTTCAATTCCATTTATACTCATAAAAATCAAAAATCACAAAAACAATTGCATTTCAATTCCATGCATACTCATAAAAATAAAAAATAACAAAAAAACATTGCATTTCAATTCCATGCATTCTCATAAACATCAAAATACAAAAATATAGGTTGCATTAGGCATCACATCCATACATTATATATTTGCTAGGTCATACAAGTCAAAAGCACCATAGGCTGTCATTACTTGGCAATTCCATCATTTCCACATCAAATACATTTTCATAAACGCATACATCCAGCATATCACCATTTTATTTTAGCATAGTCAGTTGTCTCCTAAATGTATATAGGGTTTTCGTCATTCAATTGTCTTTAAATTTCTAGCCAAAAACTGTACACAGTTAAATAGATTTTACACGAGAAAGTTTTACTTGGATCACACCTTGTTACGTAGCATCCCAACACAAATTAACACACATAAAATAATTCCTAAGTTGTGTCAACGCAAGAGAAACCTACAAAGCAGTCTCGGGTACCATAGGTGAAAGATTAGCCTGTTCATCCCCCTGTGCGAATGGTTCTAGAATGTTGAGAATTGACAAAAGGACGAGCTCTTCCCTATTCATTCACCTTAATAAAAAGCGGTTTTTCCCACTACCAAATCCCAATCATAGTTGGTCCCCAAAGTTGTAAGGATTCGTACTACACGTCCCTGCCAAGGATGGGTAGTCATCCCCAAGACCTAAAAGGATCAATGCCATTCACAAACAAAATTCCAACCAACCATCATCCTAACCCTTTCCATTCACCTTTGGTCTCCAAGTTGTAAGGATTCATACTATCCACCCCTAACCAGGATGGGTAGTCATCCCCAAGGCCTAACAGATCAATGCCCTTACTTCATACTCTCCATTATCCCTTTGGTCTCCAAGTTGTAAGGATTCGTACTATCCGCCCCTAACCAGGATGGGTAGTCATCCCCAAGGCCTAAAAGATCAACGCCCTTACTTCATAATCTCCATCATCCCCTTGATTCCCAAAGTCGTAAGGATTCATACTACATGCCCCTAACCAGGATGGGTAGTCATCCCCAAGACCTAAAAGGATCAAGGCCCTTCACAAGTTCAAATTTACAAAGCTCAAAATACAAAATCAAATAACAGTGGTTATCACCACTATTCAAAATCCTTGCTCAAAAAAACAAAAGAAACATAAATAGAAAAATAAACAGTGATTTTCATCACTATATTGATGAGCAAGTCTCCCAAATCATTCAGCCAATAAATAACCTGAACTTGAATCCCTGGAATTCTCAGCATTCAAAAACCATCTAGGTGATCCTCGTTACAGGTTTGGTTGATAGCCTACCTGGTAATGGTGGTATCCTACCCACACGATGATATGTCTGTCACATTAGCTTTGTGTGTGTGCAGACCAATATTTGCATGTGGATGAGCTAGCTTATGGTATCTTAGATTGTCACGTGGATTAATCTTGCTAAATACAACAACGGAGTTAGTGGAGCTAATTAGGTGATCCTCAGTACAGGTTTGGTTGATAGCCTATCTGGAACTGGCGGTATCTTGATGAATACCACATAAATGAACTCAATTGCACACACAGGGATGTGAAATAACTTGGTTCAATTCAAGTCAGATTTAGACCTTGTTCAAAAGTCTTGCGAGATAAATGTACAGTCTTGGCTAGTTAGTTAAAATATCTGACTCTCAGAAAAGCTTAACTACATTTTCAAACAACTGGTACATTTCATTCCGTACATCACCATTCATAAAAATGCAAAATTCAAAAACAAAGTTTTCACATGCACAGTTATTCCACAAAGTCATCCCATTAATATAGCAAGTCAGTCAAATCTTGTACAGTCTATGGTGCATCGACACATCATCAACAACTCATTTCATTCATTCCATATGCATACATCATACAAATTAGAACCATCGCATTCATAATAGCATTTGCATACATCAGTGTACATACATGTACATAAAAACAAACCATGAAAAGTGCATAAACACCAAAAAAAAAAAGTCATCTGTATATAAAACAATAAAAAACTGCACAAAATGCACCAAAACAAGCCCTAAAAGTGTCCGATCCGAATGCTTTTGAACTGGACATTTCGGGCATGCAAAACAGATGTTGGGGTCACAAATCCTCACTATCCTACTCCCTAAGAAGGCTACCATAGCCGGACCGCTCCACGGGAAGCCAGATTTTCGAGAATTTCATCCCCAAATGGCGTCACCAAAACGGGTCAAAACCCATCCAAAAATAGCAATAACATTGCCGAACGAAGGTGCTTTTGCGCCTGACATTCTTGGAATCCAAAATAGACATTGGGGTTACAAATTTTCACTATCCTACTCCCTAAGAAGGCTATCATGGCCGGACCGCTCCATGGGAGGACGAATTTTTGTCAATTTTAGCTCAAAAATGCGTCACAAAAAGGGTTAAAACCCACCAAAAATAGGTCAGAATGTTCGGAAACTGCTTTCGCATTCAATGGTAAACATCTGAAGGCACCCTTACCTAAGTCATCTTGGGTCAAGCGACTCTTCGCTTTTCTCATGTCGGTCATTCCCTCATCGATTCGTCGCTTGAGGGGGTAGTCACACTTAGTTGCCAATCAACAACAATATACCCAATCATGGAAATGACACGCATTCAAAGAATCATTGACAAAGACAATCACACTCCTTCTTGGGGCAGCAAACAAGCAATAATCACAAATTGATCAAATGCTTGGCATTTGTGAATCATGAACACAAGGTTCCCCCGTGGATAAAAGGTTGCGCCCTTTGCCTATTCATGAATGATCAATGACCAAGCTCAAGTCACACCTCACCAAAACAGGTTAATACTTGAAATCAAATTCCTTAGCTCGTCAGAAGCAAGGATTCAAGAATGCATGCCCTTTCCATGCTTGGGGCATCAAGAGTTGGTTAGGTTACTGAGAAACCCTAATCATTAGTGCTTTGGTTATCTATTTTTGCTCAGCATTGTGCCTTGCACAACGCTTCCCAAAAAGGGGCATCTGTAGACACCAAAACAACACCAATCCGATTATGTGACAACAAGCGCTGATTGCATTGACACAAACAACCCCTAGGGCAGCCCCCAAAGGTCAAACAGTGGTCCTAACCACTCCCAAAAGCAGTTTTGAGGGTCAAAAGTCAATTTTGCACCTTTTTGGCACCTTTTTCTCTATTCGTCCCACCCAGGGACGAATTCAGACTAGTATTCGTCCCACCCTGGGACGATTAAGCAATCGCTCTAGGGTGGGACGAATAGCAGGTTTGACTGGCAAAAAGTCAAACCTCGGCAACTCCGCCAGTTAACTAAGGCTTCAGGCCATGCAATTGTGAGGAATAGCTTTTATTCAAGAAGAGAGACTTCAATCATGCATGTCTTTATTTTAGAGACCTCATGCAAGAAGCTTTTTTATCAAGGAGTTAGCTTTTCTTTGAAAATAGGATAGTTAACTCAAGAGGCGCCCTCGCATGCGCAATTCAAACAAGGAGACCCTAAGGTCTATAAATTGGGGAGTTTTCCCACCCAAAAGAGATACAGAGAAGGAGCATTTTGAGCGACGAAGTGCTGCCAATTCATTTACTTGCGATTTGTGCTTTCAACATCCATAATCTCTTAATCGAAAGAGAGGTTATTGGGTGACTTTTGAAGGCACGAATCAAGAACCAAACCCTGTATTTTTGACCACAATATCCTACCAATTTGCCGACAACACATCACACCAAGTTTCGGACCCATCCCAAGCGGATTGGTGTCAAAGCAAAGTTTCACCCGCGGGTGGTTTGCCTTTGGGCATCCCCCGCTTTATTGCCTTTGGTGACTATTTCTTTTGTAGTATTTAGCTAGTTTCATGTTTATGCTTTTATCAAGTTTTCGAGTTTATTTGGACTCATTTTAACCATCGTTAGATTCATCTTTTATTTTTCATACATAGGTGCTACTGATTCTTTGTTTTTTTCTTTGAACGCAGATTTGCAGCATTAGAGGAGCAACAAGGAATCTACCTTTACCAACGCAAGCGGTGACAACGTTTTGGTTCGCCCATCTTACATGTGGGCACGCGAAAGAAGGAATTCTGAAACAAGTTGTAAAAGACCAACATTTAACGCTCCTATCCCTTAAAAAGGAAGGAGACGCATTGTAACACAAATTTGAAAAGCATATCAATAAAAAGGGCCGTTCATTTTATATTGCTTTGATATCTTGTGTTCATGTTCTTTCTTTTTACGCATTTTTCAATAACATAGGGTTTAAGCGTTATTTTAGTTTCGTTTACATTGCATTTTTAGTCTATCCTTTTTGTTTTCAGAATCTCGTGTTTTCAAAGACGAGTCAGCATATGCAATAAAAATATGAAAGAAGCATAAAATATCATTGAAAGCACGAGATTTCGGAAACAAAAAGGATAGACTAAAAATGCAATGTAAACGAAACTAAAATAACGCTTAAACCCTATGTTATTGAAAAATGCATAAAAAGAAAGAACATGAACACAAGATATCAAAGCAATATAAAAATCGGCCCTTTTATTGATATGCTTTTCAAATTTGTGTTACAATGCGTCTCCTTCCTTTTTAGGGGATAGGAGCGTTAAATGTTGGTCTTTTACAACTTGTTTCAGAATTCCTTCTTCCGCGTGCCCACATATAAGATGGGCGAACCAAAACGTTGTCGCCGCTTGCGTTGGTAAAGGTAGATTCCTCGCTTGCTCCTCTAATGCTGAAAATCTGCGTTCAAAGAAACAAACAAAGAATCAGTAGCACCTATGTATGAAAAATAAAAGATAAATCTAACGATGGTTAAAATGAGTCTAAATAAACTGAAAACTTGACAAAAGCATAATCATGAAACTAGCTAAATACTACAAAAGAAATAGTCACCAAAGGCAATAAGGGGGGGTGCCCGAAGGCAAACCACCCGCGGGTGAAACTTTGTTTCGGCACCAATCCACTTGGGATGGGTCCAAAACTGATTGTATGGTGTTGTCGACAAATTTGGTGGATAGTTGTGGTCAAAAATTAGGTTTTGGTTCTGGATTCGTGCCTCCAATAGTCACCCAATAACCTCCCTTTCGAATGAGAGATTAAGGATGTAAAAGCACAAATCGCAGTTAGGTATGAAATTGGCAGCACTTCGTTGCTCAAAATGCTCCTTCTCTGTATCTCTTTTGGGTGGGAAAACTCCCCAATTTATAGACCTTATGGTCTCCTTGTTTGAATTGCGCATGCGAGGGCGCCACTTGAGTTAACTGTCCTATTTTCAGAGAAAAGCTAACTCCTTGATAAAAAAGCTTCTTGCATGAGGTCTCTAAAATAAAGACATGCATGACTGAAGTCTCTCCTCTTGAATAAAAGCTATTCCTCACAATTGCATGGCCTGAAGCCTCAGTTAACTGGCGGAGTTGCCGAGGTTTGACTTTTTTCCAGTCAAACCTGCTATTCGTCCCACCCTGGAGCGATTGCTTAATCGTCCCAGGGTGGGACGAATACCAGTCTAAATTCGTCCCTGGGTGGGACGAATAGAGAAAAAGGTGCCAAAAAGGTGCAAAATTGACTTTTGACCCTCAAAACTGCTTTTGGGAGTGGTTAGGACCACTGTTTGACCTCTGGGGGCTGCCCTAGGGGCTGTTTGTGTCAATGCGATCAGCGCTTGTTGTCACATAATCGGATTGGTGCTGTTTTGGTGTCTACAGATGCCCCTTTTTGGGAAGCGCTGTGCAAGGCGCAGCGTCGAGCAAAAATAGATAACCAAAGCACTAATGATTAGGGTTTCTCAGTAACCTAACCAACTCTTGATGCCCCAAGTATGGAAAGGGCATGCATTCTTGAATCCTTGCTTTTGACGAGCTAAGGAATTTGATTTCAAGTATTAACCTATTTTGGTGAGGTGTGACTTGAGCTTGGTCATTGATCATTCATGAATAGGCAAAGGGCGCAACCTTTTATCCACGGGGGAACCTTGTGTTCATGATTCACGAATGCCAAGTGTTTGATCAATTTGTGATTATTGCTTGTTTGCTGCCCCAAGCAGGAGCGTGATTGTCTTTGTCAATGATTCTTGGAATGCATGCCATTGCCTTGATTGGGTGTGTGTTTGTTGGTTGATGACTTAAGTGTGACTACCCCCTCAAGCGACGAATCGATGAAGGAATGACGGCCATGAGAAAAGCGACGAGTCGCTTGACCCAAGATGACTTAAGTGAGGGTGCCTTTAGATGTTGTCCGTTGAATGCTCGAGCAGTTTCCTGATTTTTGGACCTATTTTTGGTGGGTAAAAACCCTTTTGGTGATGCCAGAATGGGGGGAAATTGTCGAAAACCCGTCTTCCCGTGGAGCGGTCCGGCAATGGTAGCCTTCTTGGGGAAGTAGGAGAGTGACAAGTTGAGCCCCGACATCGATTTTCTATGCCAAGAAGTTAAGTGCAAAAGCACTTGTGTCCGGCAATGCTTATTACTTTGTTTTTGTGTTGCATTTTTTTGTTGTTTTTGTTGTTTTTGGGGGTTTACTGTTTTATTGTTTTTGAGTGGGTTTTGACCCATTGGGGACGTCGTTGGGGGTGAAATTGTCGAAAATCCGTCTTCCCGTGGAGCGGTCCGGCTATGGTAGCCTTCTTAGGGAGTAGGATAGCGACAAGGTAGACCCCGACATCAGTTTTTTATGCCATTGAATGTCAAGTGCAAAGGTGTCGTTGTTCAGCACTTTTACTGCTATTGTTTGTGGATATTGGCTGTTTTGTTTTTATGTATATGTATTTACATTGATGTATGCAAATGCTTTTATGAATGCGATGTGTCTAATTTGTATGATGTATGCATGTGGAATGAATGAAATGAGTTGTTGATGACTTGTCGATGCACCATAGACTGTACAAGATTTGACTGACTTGCTGTACTAATGGGATGACTTTGTGAAATGACTTTGCATGTGAAAACTTTGTTTTTGTATTTTGCATATATTTTGATGGTTATGTACGGAATGAAATGTACCAGTTGTTTGAAAATGTAGTTAAGCTTTTTTGAGATGCAGATATTTTAACTAACTAGCCAAGACTGTACATTTATCTCGCAAGACTTTTGAACAAGGTCTAAATCCGACTTGAATTTAACCAAGTTATTTCACATCCCTGTGTGTGCAATTGAGTTCGTTTATGTGGTATTCATCAGGATACCGCCAGTGCCAGATAGGCTATCAACCAAACCTGTATTGAGGATCACCTAATTAGCTCCACTAACTCCGTTGTTGTATTTAGCAAGATTAATCCACGTGACAATCTAAGATACCATAAGCTAGCTCATCCACATGCAAATATTGGTCTGCACACACGCAAAGCTAATGTGACGGACATATCGTCGTGCGGGTAGGATACCACCATTGCCAGGTAGGCTATCAACCAAACCTGTAACGAGGATCACCTAGATGGTTTTCGAATGCTGAGAATTCCAGGGATTCAAGTTCAGGTTATTTATTGGCTGAATGATTTGGGAGACTTGCTCGTCAATATAGTGATGAAAATCACTGTTTATTTTTCTATTTATGTTTCTTTTGTTTTTTGAGCAAGGATTTTGAATAGTGGTGATAACCACTGTTATTTGATTTTGTATTTTGAGCTTTGTAAATTTGAACTTGTGAAGGGCCTTGATCCTTTTAGGTCTTGGGGATGACTACCCATCCTGGTTAGGGGCGTGTAGTACGAATCCTTACGACTTTGGGAATCAAGGGGATGATGGAGATTATGAAGTAAGGGCATTGATCTTTTAGGCCTTGGGGATGACTACCCATCCTGGTTAGGGGCGGATAGTACGAATCCTTACAACTTGGAGACCAAAGGGATAATGGAGAGTATGAAGTAAGGGCATTGATCTGTTAGGCCTTGGGGATGACTACCCATCCTGGTTAGGGGCGGATAGTACGAATCCTTACAACTTGGAGACCAAAGGTGAATGGAAAGGGTTAGGATGATGGTTGGTTGGAATTTTGTTTGTGAATGGCATTGATCCTTTTAGGTCTTGGGGATGACTACCCATCCTTGGCAGGGACGTGTAGTACGAATCCTTACAACTTTGGGGACCAACTATGATTGGGATTTGGTAGTGGTAAAAACCACTATTTATTAAGGTGAATGAATAGGGAAGAGCTCGTCCTTTTGTCAATTCTCAGCATTCTAGAACCATTCGCACAGGGGGATGAACAGGCTAATCTTTCACCTATGGTACCCGAGACTGCTTTGTAGGTTTCTCTTGCGTTCACACAACTTAGGAATTATTTTATGTGTGTTAATTTGTGTTGGGATGCTACGTAACAAGGTGTGATCCAAGTAAAACTTTCCCGTGTAAAATCTGTTTAACTGTGTACAATTTTTGGCTAGAAATTTAAAGACAGCTGAATGACGAAAACCCTATATACATTTAGGAGACAATTGACTATGCTAAAAGAAAATGGTGATATGCTGGATGTATGCGTTTATGAAAATGGATTTGATGTGGAAATGATGGAATTGCCAAGTAATGACAGCCTATGGTGCTTTTGACTTGTATGACCTAGCAAATATATAATGTATGGATGCGATGCCTAATGCAACCTATATTTTTGTATTTTGATGTTTATGAGAATGCATGGAATTGAAATGCAATGTTTTTTTGTTATTTTTGATTTTTATGAGTATGCATGGAATTGAAATGCAATTGTTTTTGTGATTTTTGATTTTTATGAGTATAAATGGAATTGAAATGCAATTGTTTTTGTGATTTTTGATGATTGGATTGTTTTTGTTTATTTTTGAATATTTATTTTGACCAAGCAGTTATGGTAACGCTTGGAGCTTTTGGTGTTGACCAAAGGGTTTATGGATACCTTTGGAGCATTTTGGGGATGACCAAGCGATTATGAGAATCCTTGGAGCTTTTGGCTTGACCAAAGGGTTGATAGATACCTTTGGGGCGTTTAGGGTTGACCAAGCGATTATGAGAATCCTTGGAGCTTGTGGATTTGACCAAGCGATTATGAGAATCCTTGGAGCTTTTAGACTTGACCAAGCGATTATGAGAATCCTTGGAGCTTTTAGACTTGACCAAGCGATTATGAGAATCCTTGGAGCTTTTTAGGGTTTGACCAAGCGATTATGAGAATCCTTGGAGCTTTTGGCTTGACCAAAGGGTTTATAGATGCCTTTGGGGCATTTAGGGTTGACCAAGCGATTATGAGAATCCTTGGAGCTTTTGGATGTGACCAAGGGATTGCGATAATCCTTGGAGATTTTAGGGTGACCAAGTGATTGCGATAATCCTTGGAGCTTTTAGGGTGACCAAGTGATTGCGATAATCCTTGGAGCTTTTAGGGTGACCAAGTGATTGCGATAATCCTTGGAGCTTTTGGTTTGACCAAAGGGTTTATGGACACCTTTGGAGCGTTTGGTGTAATCCACTTGCTCTTTAGGGAATAGAGGTACCCCCAGCTTGATGATCTTTGTGCACCGGATCTGGCTCTGGAGGGATTGGCATGAATGGATCGGCCCTATGCATGGATAGGAGGGCAGGGTCTGCCTTCGGCACTGATGTGGCTATGATATCTCTTGGTGGAAGGTGCTCGCGGTCTACCCAAAGGAGCGAAATCAATAGTTGATTCCAGTGGGCCGGGTCTAGGTGCCACTCATGCCCTAGTCTTATGCCTAGTTGTGCCATCAGTTCTTCATGGGTTACAGGGTGATTGTGTCATCGTGCATGATTGAGATATTCCATCTCAGTTTCATCTTCGTAATCATTATCGATGATCCAAAGGCCCTCGTTGGCCTCGATAGCTATCTACGACATTCTAGGCTCGTTTTGCTCGAGCAGATTGACATGGTCCCGATGGGGTTGTTCCGCGCTTTGCGGGGGGACCTGATTGCTTTGATGTGGCACTTGCTCGATGGGAGCCTCCAAAGGGAATAATGTTAGGAGTTCTCTAGAAATTCTGAGACATGGAAGACCTCGTCATCAGGTAGCTCTACAACCAGGGGTTGATCCTCTTTGAGAGGAGTTTCGCATAAGTTGGGCTTTTGGGGCCCCAAAATCTTGGTCTCTACCGACTCTTAGTGCTCTAATGTTGTGCTTGTATCGAGGGATTTCGGCTCCTCCTCTTTGATTTGTTCCCATTGAGGGGGAACTTGGGGCCTAGGGAGGGGTGGCCGGATATCACCCCCATGCCTTGGTAGGGCATTTCAGTCCACTCTTCTTCTCGCTTAGGTTCCTCAGAGGCTTCTTGAAGAATTTTTGAGGGTGGCCCATGAACCTGGGTGGGTGCCTGAAGAATGCGCCTGTCATTGGTTTGAGGAGTGGCCTTCCGCTCAAGTCTAGGAGGCGTTGGAGGCAACGGTTGATAAGGTCATGGATACCTATCTCGCACCCAGTTGTGTCTCTCATAATGTTTTGTCTTATGCGTGCGAGGGGTTGGAGTCCTTGCCTGCATAGTGTGTTGGAACAACTCATCCTCCTGGCGTTGAATGCACTCTTGATTTAGAAGATACTGTTGCTCTAACTGTTGTCGTTCTAGCTCAAGTAACGTGAGTTCCATCCGACGTGCGATATGCTGGGCAGATTCTAAGATAGTTGGTCCTACCGTCTCATGTCTAGAAGGCCTAGATGCCTCTCCTAGATTTCTATCTCGGTCTTGGTGATCCGAGATCTCTATAGGCCGCCTCCCTCTGTTGGGGGTAGCGGCATTCCCTCGAGGCTTTGTCCTCAGTAGGTGATCCTGATGGCTAGCAATTGCGGAGGCGTGTTGCTCCTGCGATGTATATTGTTCTTGAGGAAGGTAAGGGTTTTCCTCGTGCTCTCTCTCATAAGTGAAAAAGGAATGGGCGGAGTTGGCTCGCCCCGCCTGAGGAGCCTTGTGCTCTGGATTTGTCCTTGTAGTCCTGACAACTAGAGGGGGTGAAGGAGGGATAATGTAATCATGTGGTTCCTCCCGTCGAACCCTATGTTGACCTAGCGCTTCATCGCATGGTGACCACTCATAGCGAGCATCTAAGGGAGCTCTCCTACGGATGTACCCCTCATGGAAGGGTGTGTGCTGGGTGCTATGCTGAACAGGAGTGCCCCTAGAAGAGGTGCCCCTATAGTCCCTTTCCATTAAGGTGTGGAGGGGACTACCTTGTGTGTCAGGTCGCCAAGGTGGTATGACCAAATCCTTGGGACTGTAACGGAGGCGACTCGTGCCTCCTTGGACATTCTCCGCAGCGTCTGCCCGTGAGTGGGCTTGACTACGGGTGAATACCATGGTAATGACTCTCTACAAGCTACGTAGATTTTTATCTTTTGTTTATGATTTTTTGATTTTTTTTTTGTTACACTAAGCAGAAAAGAACATACACACACAAAGCAATGATTATCTCTTTTAAAGATTAATGGTGTGTCCTAGACTGGTTTTAGTGTGTTTTTGATGATTTTTTTTTGTTTTGTTTTTGAAAATTTTTGTGAAGAACGTTTAAATGCAAAATGTTGGCTCTTATGACTCCCATAAATGGTCGCCCCTTCAATATACCATTGCCGGACCGATATACCAACCTCTCTATATACCCGCCCTTACGTGAGGGAGACTATAGGTACGTGAGAGCAGATGATACGTGGAACATAGGCGGTACGGAAGGGGAATCACTCTGTTTATGACACCTACCATAGAAGACTTATCCTCATGCGCTAGGAATCACCCTAGCTACACTTGGTCAGCTTTCGTCAGGATTTACGTCTAGCAACAGTCGCGATCGGGGTAATGGATGCAATATCTCAAGCCAAAGTGATAATGGAATCCACCTTTGGTCTTGCTCAAGGGTTGGGGTTTTACGACCAACTCCTTGGTTTAAATTACCACGTGGTGTGTGGGATTCATTTTAAGTTGCAAAAAATGAAACAAGCAAGCATCTAAACTCTCCTATGCAAGCAAAATCAGAGAACAAAAAATATAGAAAACAAAAAATTGACAAAGGGTGTTTAAATCCCTTACCTCTTCTCTGCCTAAGTCGAATATCTCTGAATTTTTGCTCGAAATAGTCTAGCTTTTGAAAACTTGGTACCTATAAGCAACAAAACAAGCAACTTTAATCAGAAATTTAATCTTTAAAAATCAAAGGACACAGGTCCCACCGTGATCGCCATTGAAAGCACGAGGATACGAAAACAAAAAGGAAACAAATATGCAAAAAGAAACAAGAAATAACGACCCTATGTTAGAAAGAACTTGACACAAGATAAAAGCAATACAAAATATAGTAATCTCTTTTATTGATACGCTTTACAAATTGTGTTACAATACGTCTCCTTCCTTTTTAGGGGATAGGAGAGTCAAATGTGTTTCTTGTCACAAGACTCATGGCTAACAATCCTTCTTCCGCGTGCCCACATGTAAGATGGGCGAACCAAAATGTTGTCGCCGCTTGCGTTGGTAAAGGTAGATTCCTCGTTGCTCCTCTAATGCTGCAAATCTGCGTTCAAAGAAACAAACAAAGAATCAGTAGCACCTGTGTATGAAAAATAAAAGATAAATCTAACGATGGTTAAAATGAGTCTAAATAAACTAAAAACTTGACAAAAGCATAAACATGAAACTAGCTAAATACTACAAAAGAAATAGTCACCAAAGGCAATAAGGCGGGGGGTGCCCGAAGGCAAACCACCCGCGGGTGAAACTTTGTTTCGACACCAATCCGCTTGGGATGGGTCCGAAACCTGATGTGATGTGTTGTCGGCAAATTGGTAGGATATTGTGGTCAGAAAAATCGATGTTGGTTCTTGATTCGTGCCTTCAAAAGTCACCCAATAACCTCTCTTTCGATTAAGAGATTATGGATGTTGAAAGCACAAATCGCAAGTAAGTGAATTAGCAGCACTTCGTCGCTCAAAATGCTCCTTCTCTGTATCTTTTTTGGGTGGGAAAACTCCCCAATTTATAGACCTTATGGTCTCCTTGTTTGAATTGCGCATGCGAGGGCGCCACTTGAGTTAACTGTCCTATTTTCAGAGAAAAGCTAACTCCTTGATAAAAAAGCTTCTTGCATGAGGTCTCTAAAATAAAGACATGCATGATTGAAGTCTCTCCTCTTGAATAAAAGCTATTCCTCGCAATTGCATGGCCTGAAGCCTCAGTTAACTGGCGGAGTTGCCGAGGTTTGACTTTTTGCCAGTCAAACCTGCTATTCGTCCCACCCTGGAGCGATTGCTTAATCGTCCCAGGGTGGGATGAATACCAGTCTAAATTCGTCCCTGGGTGGGACGAATAGAGAAAAAGGTGCCAAAAAGGTGCAAAATTGACTTTTGACCCTCAAAACCACTTTTGGGAGTGGTTAGGACCACAGTTTGACCTCTGGGGGCTGCCCTAGGGGCTGTTTGTGTCAATGCGATCAGCGCTTGTTGTCACATAATCGGATTGGTGCTATTTTGGTGTCTATATATATATATAATTTTAAAAATTTCATCCAGTAGAGAAAGAGGGTGCTTTTGCTGGCTTATTGCATGTTGTTACACTTGTTATCACCCTTCATTAGAGCCTTCTATACAATAGGATGAATTACCAAATAGAAGGGGGATACAAAAGGAGGATTCAAAGGGAATTAGAAGAGCAAAAAATTGTAAAGTGTTTCATAGTGAAGGACTGGAAAAGTGTTATACTAGGTTGGAATCCTTTCATTTTAAACTATACCTTTATATACAACTAATTTGTGTGTGTTCATATTTCTTCTTAAGAATTGATGTGAATCTCATTGTAAGAAACATATTTCTAGTAAATATTTGAGCTAGCAAGTTTCCTTTCAAAAATCACTAGCCACTTCTATTATAATCAATATTTCTTGTTAAATTACAAATAATAGGGAGGTAACTGCATTTATATCTATTGATTGGTAGTTATGTGAAAATTTATAGATATACCAAACACTACATGAAAACGAGGCACATCTCTTGGCTATTTGAAAAATAGCTAGGAAAAACATCATACTATACTATTTTTAATAATATCACATTTCATCATGTACATATTCTTAAATTGGTTCATTCCTATACCTAAGAAGGATGAGTGGTATAGTTATTCTATGCTTGGCAAGCACCTAAAATACCTATGCGACCAACAATATAGCATAACTCTATCAAACGTCCTTCATCGATATAGGGATCTATAAAAAATCTCAAATTATGATATGATCCTACTTTATCACTTTTAAAAATTTTCATTCTTCCTTATACCTAAGAAGGATGCATGGTAGAATTATTCAATGTTTGAAAAGTGTTTAATATACTTACACATCCATTAACATGAGATAATTATATTAAATATTCTACCTAGATATAAGGGTTATACAAAATCTCAATTCGTATCATGAGAATTTCACACTTCATACTTTTTAAAACTTGATAATTCGGTTCAATGTTATACCTAAGAAGGATGAATGGTTTCTATTTTAGGAAAATCAAGTTATAATTCCACTACCTTTATGAATATCATATAATAAATATTTTAAAGTACTCATAAATACTGATGGCTTTATTTCATCATCTCCTAGAAACTCAAATATTGTGTAAAGTTTCACAAAAAAATGGTAAATACATTCGTAAGCACCAAATCCATTTCTTCAAATGAAAGTTGTTACTTGATTTACTTTTCTTTGGTAAATCCATAAAATATTTTAGATACACCAAGCAAGGAGACCAAAATTATTTCTACTTCCTTTAAACGTAACCACATTAACATAGGCTATTAATATGGAAGTCCCCTCATTTGCCATATGTCCTAACCACAAATACCCCTCCCCTTGCCACATCTCTCACCCTTATTAACACCCCACATACCACCACTCCCTCTAAGTGATACACTCTAAGTGACTCACTCTAACTACCCAGGCCACTTGGCTGCCTTGTCCCTACCACTTGGCTACCCTGGCCTGCCACGTATCATTACATCCCTCACCTCCCATGATCCTATAAATACTCCATCATTTTATCAATCAAAAGAGGACTAAAAATAGCATTTTTACGTGGCTAAGTTTGTGCCAAGAGGACAATAACTTTCTTAGAGACCAATCCATAGGAGTGAGGATTATCAACCCGAGCCCTTTTGCCACAAGCCCAAACATAGCCTATGTTTGACCAATCACAAATGCAACATGTATTTGCCAAACATAGCCTATAGATCCCAAATGCAGCTTGTGGGTTCATAGGCCTCAGATCGATCAATTTCAAACTCAGATCAGAATCAACGATATAACAAGGTATTATTTTCTTTGTTTTACCTTCTACATATATTCTTAGAATCTACAAGTATTTTTATTCAAGGTTTTGTGGCTTTTATTCAAATGAAAACTTTGAGAGGGATGGTTCATGTGCATTTGGTGATAGATGCAATTTTACACATGGTGTCACTAAGTTGTGGAAGCACTTATAGATAGATACACGTACCTTAGTATTAGTTGGAGGAAAAATACTAAATGGTTATATGTCAAGGATTTTAGTCACTTCAGACAACTATCAAATAGTTAGATGTGAAGGGTTTCGACTTTCCTATTTTACGAAATAGTTAGTGTGTTTGACATATTTTACAAAATTATATTGAATATCTAGATATTGTTCAAATTACTGGGTGGACCTTAATGACTATCTGTAACGCACACCAAAAGAATCATTTAAAAAAATAGTTTTATACATTTAAAAATATAAAAATGATGTTATTATTTGAATAAAATAAATTTAATTTATTTTTAAAATTTAATATTGATTAGTGTTAAGTATAAAAAGTACTTTTATTAAATATACTTTTTAATTGTTTTAGATGGTAGAATTGAATTTTTAAAATATAAAAAAAAAAACTTATATTTGTAATAACGAGCAAAGGTCTTGTAAATGCTAACACCTACCAAAACATTTTAATTAGATATAATAATATTTCTTTGAATGTAACATTATAAGTTGTATAAATTTTATTAACTTCTTTTTTGATAAATTTGATTGTTAAGTTATACTTAATCAACTATTTGTTTGATAAGAGGTATATGATAGCAATAAAGTGAAAGTAAAACATAGTTATTTTTAATGTCTAAAGGTCATAGGCTATGGGGAAAATGTATCAATTAAATAATATTTAATTTATCCCTTTATTAAAAATATTCTTCAATTTCTTTATTATATATTTCTCATCTTAAGCGAAGTGCAATATTTTTAAAATTAGCTTATTAACATCATTTTTTACTAAGAGGTGAGATATAATTCGACCAATTACCTTTCAAAATTTAAATTTCATCTCAATGAAACATTATGATTAATTAAATTATTTTCTATGTAATTTCCTTCTCTATAGATATATTCACATTTCTAAGAGATTCCCTCTAATAGTAGATGATGAACGTTAAGAATAATATTGTTTTTTCATAGAATCCCTATATCCATTTTTATTGATAGCATTAATGATAATTTATAAATATTTCTCAATTAAAATATATTTTCATCCATTTTAAATTGCAAATTAAATCCCTATAAGAAGTGTTTTACCTTCTACATAGTTACTTGCTGAACTTCCATTTGATTATAAGTAAGGAGAATTTTTTCCTTCATTATTTTAAAAAGCACCACCTCCATCTACGTTTTCTATATTTCCTTTAAAACCACCATCAAAGTTTATTTTGGTGGTTTCTACAACTAATTCGTTGGTTTATACAACTAATTCCTTTGGGATTTGGTCTAAATTACTCCTAGAGGTATTATCGATAAATTTGGGGACCTGATTCACTCGAATGGATCAGTTTTGTAAACATATTGGGTGTTTTGTAATCATTTGAAAACCTCCCTTGCTCGATAGATATCTCAAGGGAAAATGCACAATAAAGTGGGGATAAATCTTGGTAGCACTTTGTGGTAAAATTATGCAAAGGCTCATTTTTGAAATTGGGTGGAATGGATAAGGTTAAGGTTAATCATGTTTCATGGTATTTAGGTAGATAAAAGTCCACAAACATGTTGAAATATGTTATGGTTAAGCTTCTCTTGAGGCCATAACCAAATTTTATACTTGTATGAAGCATATTTTTCCTTTGGTCCTAAAAAACTTTCAAAAATATGCATTTTTAATTTTTTGTAATATTTTATTCCTTAAGGTTGGTCTCACAATATTATCCTAGAGGTAACCTGTAATTGGGTATAAATACACCTTCATGCCAAATATTTTGATTATTACTTGAATGTTATTTCATTTTCATTTTAGTGAAATTATTTAGTGCCAATGGGATCCCCATTATATTTTATATTTTTCTTTTTACTCTATGTATTCCTTTCTTAAATAATATTTGGTAATGTTTGATTCATTTTATTTTCATAAACTACTACTAAATCCAACATGGTCACAATATGTGTGAATATACATTAGTCAATTGTTTCTATTGGTAGGTATTTTATTCCAACTTTTTTTAAGGGTAACTATTATAGGAGCTATCTAAGGAAATTTTATGTTGAAGGCTAACAATATAATGGAAAACAAGTTTTTAATAAAATATTAGGTAGACCTAGATTACGACTATATCACTAGGATTAGTAGATTTTCTTTGGAAGAAACATTTACCAATAGGTTCCTTTTACTCTCATCGGTATTCAATATATATTATCTATTTTTTTATGACCAAATAGATGCCCTAGTCTTAGTATTACATTTTTTGAGGCTTTTCAACAATTCAAAAACTTTATTGTCGTTTATGGATTTTTTGAAAAAGACCATCTCCTTTTCTCTTCTGGCCTATTTTTTCCAATTGTAGTACAAATGTGAGGGTAGATTGCTTGATTATCATGAAATAAGAAAATAAGAGGATGATATTTTTTATATAAAACCTTAGTACCAAACAAGCTATGAGAAGGATTTTATGCTTAGAAAATACCTTCAAGCCACTTGACAAAGTTGTAAGAATGGTCTAGCAACGTTTCTACTACATAGGTATGAGAGGATGTCCTGAATGGTTATGTTTAAAAAAAAAATTGTGTAGGTAAAATTGTAATATATACAGACAAATAACTAGTATTTATAGCTTCTTTATAAATTTCAATTGGGTTCCTAGTTTAATACTTTCACTCATTTTGCTTCTACGTACTCCAAATTTACATCCAAAAAGATATTTTATTTTCCTCCAAATTTTGTAATTTTGACTTTTAAAAAAGGATTATTCCCTATAATGGTAGAAAAATTTAGGTGCATGATTGCATTAGCATGAAATAGGTCTACACTAATAGATGATATGCAATGATGTATATGATCGTTATGGTGGTTGTATAGTTGACATGGATGTTAAAATATTAATTCCATGGCAACAAATAGAAATTGATATGGATGATATGGAAATCCATAGAGATGACTTGGAAGTAGATGCATGAATCCTTAGGTGACACATGGTAGCTAACATAGTGGTCCATATAGATGATTTAGAAACCAACATATGTCCTAAGGTGACACATGGTTGTCCATACAAGTGATATGGCTTGATACATGATGACTAGTGGAGGTATTTACTTAGCTAATAATTTAGTATAAATCTTAAGAGTAACGACCCCTCCTAGCATGACTATTATTTATGTAGAAATAAATTGATGAGATATATCTTATTTTCTACTCCTAGAATATGGTACTACTAATGAATTTTGTGATTACAAGACTAGGTGCACTCCCATGAGGGGTTAATAAAGGACAACCGTAAGAAGTAAAATAGAAAATTATGGCAGATGAAATTTTTTACCTACCGTAAAATATTTACTATTAACCAAAGAGAAAAATTGGTTAAATGGGAAATGATGGTGGGTGAAAACTTTCACCTACGGTGAAATATTCACTATTAGCTAGAGCGCAAAATAACCCTGATAGTGAAATATTCACCAATGGATCAAGGGTACATGGAAGCCCATGTAGATGCATTCATGTAGGTACATTGTGAATGTATATTTAATATAATTGAAGTGAATGAGTACTTGCATTGGAAAATACTCCAATGACAAGAAAAGTGCCACGAAGCATGAGAGCTATTCTTATTAGGTAGATGATAGCATTTTATTGTCATCAAATTGCTTATATAAGATGAAATATTGGAGGAATATATATTATTTATTAAGATTGAATTTTAGCTTAGATTTGAATTCTTTCATAATTGCCTAATTAACACGGAAATAAAAAATATAATAATAATAAAAAATAAAATAAAATAAAATAAATATTATTTATTGTCATAGATATAAAATTTATTAATAAATACACTAATATTTGAAGCAAACACTTTTGTTTTATAAAATGAGTAATATTTTATTTAACAGAAAGTACATTTCTTTATAAAATTTATTGTAGAATATATATATATAATTTTAAAACTTTCATCTAGTAGAGAAAGAGGGTGCTTTAGATGGCTTATTGCATGTTGTTACACTTGTTATCACCCTTCATTAGAGCCTTCTATACAATAGGATGAATTACCAAATAGAAGTGGGATACAAAAGAAGGATTCAAAGGGAATTAGAAGAGCAAAAAATTGTAAAGTGTTCCATAGTGAAGGACTGGAAAAGCGTTATACCAGGTTGGAATCCTTTCATTTTAAACTATACCTTTATATACAACTAATTTGTGTGTGTTCATATTTCTTCTTAAGAATTGATGTGAATCTCATTGTAAGAAACATATTTCTAGTAAAACTATTTCTGGTAGGCATTGTAGTCTATAAGAATCTATTCTTATTTCTTAAGAGTCACCTGATACTAGATAAATACCAACATATAGGAAAATGTTCCTTCATTGGTTTAAATAACTCTATATTTTCCTCTTGGAGAACTCCGATGTTCTATCTTCTTTTAATTATGTTTCCTTCTTGCTCAATTAAATTTTTTCTAGGAAGCTAACTCGAGAAATATACATGGAAGAAAATCTATTGTTGGGATTGATGTCTATCTGTGTTTATAGAAAATAAGAAAAATATTCATTAATATTGTGATTTTAACAACCATATAGACTTTTCAGCTTGAATAAGAAATTATTTGAAAATTTATATAAAATATGAGGCCTTGACCTAAATCCTTCTAGGATAATATTTTTTTTGTAAGTAAGAGACTATTATAATTAACACCGGGTTTTAAATGGTTGATCCAAAACCATTTTACAAAATAGGGTCCATCAACCAAATGGACAAGGGCCAAGCCCTACAAGTTTAATCTGACAAAAACAAGGGCCAAGCCCTACAAGTTTAATCTGAAAAAAACAAGGGCCAAGCCCTACTCTTTCATCTGAAGACAACAAAAATAAACTATGGAAGCCTAATATTGTAGCCATCAAAAAAGAAAGACTCAAAACAGAAAAAACAATGAGAAAAACTAATCATGCAAGCGCCACACAAGGTCGCTTGTGCCCATACAAAAAATAGTAGAATATAGTCAAACAAACATCCCACAGAATGGACAGCCAGGAGGCCAAGTAGTCAGTCTTCCTTGTAGTCCTCATCTAACTCCTTATCATCCTCATCCTTATATTCCTCCTTGCCATCAAATTCAGATTCTGCCTTCGACTCCTCGCACCCATGGAACCGCTAGTTGTAAAACAGAATATTTAGAGAATCACACAAATCAACAACTACACTAATGAGGCTAAAAAAACCTTTAACTGGTTGATAATATTGGAGGTTGATGAAATCACCATATTATTCAAGATTGTTACAATGGGGTCCGGTACCCCATCGTCAGGGATCTCCAACACTTTGTTATTTTCCGCCAGGGCCCTGTTGCGACATCGAAACCAAACACACCTTGGGCAAGACTTGAGGCCAAAGGAGATGTTTCCCATGCATGAATTTGTAGATAATGAAACTATATCAACACCCCACCAACTGCAAAAAACACTAGTCACGTGAAAGAAAAAAACAAATATGACCAAAGCCATTATAAGGTTCAAAAAATATTTTGAAAAATACCCCCATTTTCTGTCATTGATCCACTCTGAGCCTTTCATTTTGAGCTTTCTCATTTTCTATCACCGTCGAGACCGCATGAGGAAGATTTGTAGTCCACGTGATCAAGTTTACTGCTACAATACCTTCATTCACCAACCTATCAGCTGCCATGTTTGCTTCCCGAAAGGTATGCAAAATTATGGCCTCGGGTCGATCATGAATCAGAGCCCTTGCTTCTTGGATGTAGTCATGAAATATCCAAGGAGATATCTTAGTGTTCTTTAGAAGATTTATAATAATGAGAGAATCACCTTCCACCAACAGTTTCCCTGGATAATTCTCTGCCACCTTTAGGCTCCTCCAAACCGCCCTCGCTTCAACAACATTATTAGTTTGAGCTCCAATATGTTCAGCAAAAGCTATTAGCACCTCACCCTTGTGGTCTCTGAGTAAGCCCCCAACCCTTGCTTCACCTGGGTTACCCCTAGCCGCCCCATCAAAATTTAACTTAATCCACCCTAGGGGGGGTGGGGTCCATGTGATCATGGTTCTAGGATAGACTCGAGGATGATTGAGGCCATCAGTGAGAGGTAAGTTTAATGACTAGCCTAATGAGGCTTCAAAAGGATTCAGAGGTCTAGACGCTGTAGGCACTAAACATGCATTCTCATTAGCATATACTAAAATTTTTGACAAGACAAAGGATGACTGAGCAACCTTATCCAAGAAGGCCCGACGATTCCTTTCCAACCATATCTGCCACAAGTAGTGATGAAGGTAGATCTTCCACATATACCTGAGATGCTTGTTCAAAAAAGGAGAAGGCCACTGGACAAATAGGTCAAACATGGACTGAGGACGGACCCAATAAATATGAAACACTTGTAACAGACCTAACAAGATTGAGGCAAAAAAATTACAATACAGAAACAAATGATCAATAGACTCCCACTCAGACATACAAATATAACACCTATTAACAACAATCACACCTCTTTTTATTAAGTTATCCATGGTGAGGATCCTATTTTGGATGGCCAGCCATGCAAAAAAACCAACCTTCGAAATGATGCTTTTGGGCCAAACTTCCAAGTGAGGGAAATTAGGTTCATCATTATCAATAAGCATCAAATAAGCAGACTTGACAGAAAATTCCCCATTGTCCGAAGCTTCCCAAATAAGCTGGTCCTCAAGCATGCCATAAGGGAGTAAATACTGTCTTAATTCATTCTCTAGTATTATTGATGCCCTTGGGAGATCATTGTTCATTATTGGCTTCCATACCCTTCTATTGTTTGAAAAAGTAATGAAATCTGCAACTTTGGTACCAAAAACTTCATTCGTCCAAGCTCTAAGGGTTGAAAGGATGGGGTCTGCGAAGAGGGGATAGTCCTTTAACCATTTGTGGTCCCAAAAATCAATGTTTCTTCCATTTCCTAGCTTCCAACGTAGCCCTCTGCTTAGCAAGTTTTTGGTTTGAAGGATTGATTTCTAGAAAATTGATCCCCTGGGAGGAAAGGAATAACTTAAGAATTCAGTTTCTTGTAGGTACTTTCTTTTTATTATAGTAATCCATTCTGCATTTGCATTTGTCAACAGACGCCATGCTTGCTTGGCCAGGAGGGCCATGTTTAAATTTTGGATTCTCCTCAGCCCAATACCTCCAAACTCCCTTGGTTTGCAAACCCTATCCCAGGACACCAAATGAAAGCGCTTCTTAGATTCAAAACTAGTCCATAGGAACCTCTTTTGGATCTGTTCAATTTTAGTGTAAACACTTGTAGGAGCTTTAAAAACAAAGAGAAAGTAGACAGGGATGCTTTGAATGGAAAATCTGGTGAGAACCGCCTTGCCAGCTTGAGATAACAAATTTCCTTTCCATCCAGCCAACTTCCTCTGAATTATTTCAATTACATTAGTCCACATGGAATCAATAGCTCTGCCTATGAATAAAGGAAGGCCCAAGTATGTGGATGGAAGAGTAGACACTAAGCATCCAAGAATCCTAGAGATCTTAATCTGCCTCTGAAATGGAGTATTAAAGAAATAAATTTTACTTTTTTCAAAATTTACCTTCTACCCCGCTGCATCCTCATATAGCTCCAAGATATGTTTTATGACCTTAGCCTCAAAAATTGACGCAAGAGTTAACAACAAAGTATCATCCACAAACTATTGATGTGTGACTGCCTGTGTTTGTGATGATGCTTTGATTCCTGAAATAAGACCAATATTATAGGTAACTTTGATTGTCCTCCCAAGGGCTTCAACCACAATGATAAACAACATGGGAGAGATAGGATCACCTTGCCTTAGGCCCCTTTTACTTTGAAAGTATCCAGCAGGAGCACCATTAACAAGGACCGAAAACCAAGGTTTCATAAAACATCCTTCCAAAAGCTTGATCCATTCATGATGAAAACCAAATTTTTGGAGAATAGCAGAGACAAAACTCTAGTTTATACAGTCATAGGCCTTGTTCATATCCAGCTTGAGAGCAAAAGCAAGTTTTTTGGTCTAGACTACTGAATGGAGGGCTTCATGTACTGTTATGACACCATCAAGGATGGACCTTCCAGGGACTGAACTGCCCTGACAAACATCAATAAACATAGGAAGGATCTTCCTCATTCTGTTTGCAATCGCCTTGGTCGAAATTTTATAAACAACATTACAAAGGCTAACAGGTCTAAAATCCATCATAGATCTAGGAGTAGGAATATTTGGTATTAAAGCAATAAAAGTGGAGTTAAAACAATATGCTTTGTGGACTGAAATTCCTTGATAGTAGCACAAACATAAAAACCCACAATATCCCAAAATGCCTGAAAAATGAGGTGAAAACCCATCCGGATAATGTAATAATTGAGGCTATTTGTGATAATATAAAATGGAAATCCATGACCTGAATCCATCTGTGATATTATGCAAAGTAAATATATGTTTTTATATCATAACTTCATAATGGTTTTCCTATGTTACTTTGCAAATACCTCATCTTAAAAATACTAGATGCAAGTTCAGTAGAAGAATTCTTTTAGTGTTGCATCATAAGAAAAGAAAGAGAAAATGGAGCTTCAATGCGCCTGTATTCATGTTGATATCAACTCTAGGCATTATGTTTTTATTTTTGGTAGATTAATAAATTTATTAAAACCATGGCATTTGAAAGGTGCCCTAACGCCTTGTACAACAGAGGATCAAAAAGGAACAGAAGAAAGAAATTTTGAACTGCAAGCTAAAACAAAATTACAACCTCAAAAAACATCCTCAGACTAAAAGGAGCCAACAACCTTAGACAAATAGGCACTGAGAGAAACGCCAGAGCTAAAAAATAAGTGGTCCTTGGCCAAAAGGGAACTCAAAAATATGCAATCCACCACCTTAGAGGACCCAAAAAAATAGAGGAAGAACCGTCAACCGTCAAGGGGAGTATCCAAATGCATGAGGGACAAAGCAACACCTTCCAGACCAGCAACTTTCACATCTATTTTAGAAATCTCCTTAGTGCTATCCTTGGGGACAACAGTGCATGCCTACTTAGCAATCTCCATTACATATTCGTCGTTGACAACATCTTTGACATCAGTTTTGGTGTCGAAGGACACCTCAACAACGGCTAGGGCTAAAATATTTTTGAAATTGTCATAGAAGAACAAGAGGCATGGCACTATTCTTTGAGGGTTGAAATTGCCTTTCCAATGGCCAAGTGAGAAGTTTCAAGATGGCCAATGGTGGTAGAAGTAGCATGCACAACCAGCTTGTGAAGATACCTTTCGACAAGGTCAGGAGAATTAGACTTATCCTTTGGAGTTTTTACAGAGGTGGACGGAGGGGTTTTGGAGGGCTCAGGGTTGAGGACGAATTCTCCTCATCAGAATCAAGGACATGGAGATTACCTGAAGGTAATTGCAGAAGGAGGTACTTGTAAAAAACCTTAAAAAGATCCTGGTGGCAAGGTTTGGCCTCATCCTTTTTTGAATGGTTGGTGGTGATGGTATAGTCCATGGAACAGAATAGGGCAGCGGGAATGTTCATCATTTTTGAGTCCCAAAAATAATTTACAAATGCAAGATGAAAACAAAATAATTGAGACTCAGGGTTATCACAAGTAAAATATTGCATTATTGGCTTAAGGATTTCTTTCCAGGGTGTTGACAAGTCATGGCGAAACAAACCTTTTTTTACCTTCTTGTGGATGGGTGAATGTTTATCGAAGAGTGTCAACTATGCCTCCCAATTGTGCTTATTTATTCTAATGAATTTTTCGTCCAAGTCTTGCCCTGTCAGGTTTGCCAGCAGCTCCAGCTCAAAGGAAATTTGGAACTGGACATCGTGGATGGAAACCAAACCATTGTCCCAAGTTGTCACAAAAGCCTTAGTAGCATCGTCATCCACCCCGTAGAATAGATTGAAAAATTGATGATCCCATGCTTATCCTTAAACATATCAGTAGAAATAGAATCCAATTCAACAGTTTCAGGCTCAATGAAAACAACTTTCCCTTCCTTCATGGTGACAAAAGGAATTAAGGAAGGAAGGTAAATGGGTGGAAAAAGACACAGATCGAAAGGAACATAAATGAAATGACATGTTTGCTGAAAATACCACAGGAGGAATAACTACTACTACTACTACTACTAATAATAAGAGTTAGAAGGCTTTGAGTTGCTAGCCATGTGTAAGTTTTCAAAAATTAGAGTAAGAGTGGACTGCACTTAACAAGACTTTGATGTATTTATCAAGCAATGTTGAATTTACTTTGATTAAATATGTGTAGAAATCCTTTCAAGGTAGATGGGATTAGGATAAACCACACCCAATGTGCATGATGTAAAGTGTTAATGAGAGTGATCTATTATATATATATTTTGTCTTATTAAGAGCATTTCGTTTGCATAGCTTTATATAAACTGATTGTAAAGGCGTTTAAAAATAGAATGCATAAGCATCTCAACCATTCTATATTTATCAAGCAATGTTCAATTTACTTTGATTAAATATGTGTTTAAAAATCCTTTTAAGGTATATGGGATTAGGATAAACCACACCCAATGTGCATGATGTAAATTTTAAATGAGAGTGATCTATTATTTATATGTATTTTATCTTATTAAGTGCATTTTTTTTGCATAGCTTTATATAAGCTGATTGTAAAGACATTTATAAATAAAATGCATAAGCATCTTAGCCATTCTAGTTCTTAAATACTTTTACAAACTGCATCGAAGACATTCTTACAAGTGTGAAGAAGGGGACTAAGGCCAAGCCTACTTTTAAATTATTTATTATAATAATGTATGAACTTATGTGGGGCAGAAAGATGGTGGAACAAGCTTATGATGCTTCATTTTTCTTGTGTATTAAAACAGACATGCATAAGAACACGTAATTTTCTTTAAATATGAGAGAAAATCTATTCTATTATCTAGAAAGATTAAACTTCAGTTTAGGTTTAATCTAAATTTTTTAATTGCTATGCATGGATTCTATTAGGGGCCACTCCTATTACAAAAAAAAAACATTATCATGTTCTCATTACATTTCTAACAAGTTAATTAAAGTATATCCAACTCTATATTTCTATTAGAGATATTCTTCGTTTACACTTCTATCAAAGATATTCTTCATCTTCCTCAAACTACGAAGTATCCACAATCAAATCCTACAATAAATATCTTCAAAAATTTAAATTTTGTTAAGATGAAATTGAAAGCACGAGGATACGAAAACAAAAAGGAAAAAGCTCCAAGTACGATGCAAAAACGGAACTAAACTTAACGCTAAATCCTACGAATTGAAAATGCATGAAATGGGGAAAGCATGAACGAATTGAAACGCAAACGAAAAGCCAATGCGGAAAACAGCCCTTTATTTTATTGATACATTTCAGAATTCGGTTACAATTCGCCTCCTCCCTTTTTAGGGGCGAGGAGCGTTAAATTTGTTTCTTTGTTACATCCATGGATGCCATTCCTTCTTCCGCGTGCCCACATGTAAGATGGGCGGACCAAAACGTCACCGCCGCTTGTGTGTACGAATGTTGACTCCCTGCTGCTCCTCTAACGTCCCGATCCTACGTTCAAAGAAACAAGAAATAGTCAGTAGCACCTACGGATGAAATGAAACATGCAATCCCCAAGCCTACGATTAGTGCATGCAAAGAATAAATAAAACGATAACTAGCATATATCCAAATGATCTAAAAATTTGACAGGGGCATCAAGACCTCACAAAGAAAACACTGCAAATGGAACAGTCAAGAAATCCCTCACAGATTTGAATTCGTTCCGGGGCGGGACGAATAGACCTGCAACAAAATGCCAGATAGCACCGCTCAAAATGTCACATCTGGACAGCTCCAAATCTCCTGCAAAAGTGGGGGTTAGCTAATTGGGGGTATTTTGGGATGACCCAGATGGTCAGATTTCCCCAATTTGGCCTCTAACGCCCAGATTTTGATGATGCCCTCTGCAAGTTAGTAAAGGCGAAAAAATGATAAAACATGACAAAAATTGATCAAAACGATATGAAATCAAAATTGCAAACTATCTAAGCAGCATAAAGATCAAATACAAAAATGAAAATGATAGAAAGAAAAATCGGCCACAGATTCCTAATCGTTCCTAAAAGGGACGATTAGACCTGCAGTAGTGCGGGGCGCCCAGGCAGGCCGCCCGTCGTTTGGGGCCTGATTTCGGCACCAATCCACTTGGGATGAGTCCAAAATCTCTTGTAAAGTGTTGTCGGAAAATTGGGTGGTATACTGTGGTCAAATGTCGGGTTTTGGGCTCAAGATTCGTCCTTCCAATAGTCACCCAATGACCTCCTCTCTAAAAGAGATCACGGATGTGAAAGGCACAAATCAACTAGGGGCGTATGGGGAAGTAAAATGGCAGCACTTCGTTGCTCAAAAATGCTCCTTCTCTCTATCTTTTGGGGTGAGGAAACTCACCAATTTATAGACCTGGAGGTCTCTTGAATTGGGCATGCAGAGGCGCCACTTGGCAATCATGCCTTCTCAGGGGGAGGGAGATTCCTCCCTGATTAGGGACTTCATGACTGCCCTTGCAACTGCCTCTAACGCTCGAAAATGCTCACCCACACTCCCATGCGATGAAGGAAGCGTTAAGTGGCGGATCTGAGCTGCCATTTGTCAAGATTTGACTTTTTTCCCGTCAAACCTGCAATTCGCCCCACCCTGGAGCGAATACTGATATTCATCCCTGGGTGGGGTGAATCCCAGTTTGAAATCGTCCTTGGGTGAAACGAGTATTGAGCAAAGTGCCTGAAGGTGCCAAATTGACTCTTGACCTTCCAAAACTACTGTGAGAGTGGTTAGGACCACTGTTTGACCTCTAGGGGCTGCCCTTGGGGCTGTGTGTGTCAATGCGATCAGTGTTTGCAGTCACATAATCGGATTGGTGTTGTTTTGGTGTCTACAGATGCCCCTTTTTGGGATGCGTTGTGCAAGGCGCAGCGTCGAGCAAAAATAGATAACCAAAGCACTAATGATTAGGGTTTCTTAGTAACCTAACCAAATTTTGATGCCCCAAGTATGGAAAGGGCATGCATTCTTGAATCCTTGCTTCTGACGAGTGAAGGAACTCAATTCAAGTGTTAACCTTTTTCGGTGAGGTGTTACTTGAGCTTGGACATTGATCAGTCATGAATAGGCAAAGGGCGCAACCTTTTGTCTGTGGGAACCTTGAGTTCATGATTCATGAATGCCAAGTGATTGATCAGCTTGTGATTATTGCTTGTTTACTGCCCCAAGCAGGAGCGTGATTGTCTTTGCCAATGATTCTTTGAATGCATGTTGTTTCCATGATTGGGTGTGTATTTGTTGATTGGTGACTAAGTGTGACTACCCCCTCAAGCGACGAATCGATGAGGGAATGACCAACATGAGAAAAGCGACGAGTCACTTGACCCAAGATGACTTGGGTAAGGGTGCCTTCAGATGTTTAGCGTTGAATGTGTGTGCAGTTTTCTGACATTTAGACCTATTTTTGGTGGGTGTTAACCCTTTTGGTGACGCTTTTGGGGCTAAAATTGGCAAAAATCCATCTTCCCGTGGAGCGGTCCGGCCATGGTGGCCTTCTTAGGGAGTAGGATAGTGACAATTTGTAACCCCAATATCTATTTTGGATGCCAAGAATGTCAGGCGCAAAGGCGCCTTCGTTCGGCAATGTTATTGCTATTTTTGGTTGGGTTTCGACCCTTTTGGTGACGTCGTTTGGGGATGAAATTCTCGAAGATCCGTCTTCCCGTGGAGTGGTCCGGCTATGGTAGCCTTCTTAGGGAGTAGGATAGTGAGGATTTGTGACCCCGACATCTATTTTGCATGCCCGGAATGTCAAGTGCAAAAGCACTCTCATTGGACAGTTTTATTGCTGTTTTTGGTGCATTTTTGTGCATTTTTTGTTTTTGAAATGTTTGCTCTGTATTCATCCCTGGGTGGGACGAATTCCTATTGAGAATTCATTCTAGGGTGGGACGAGTGCTAACCAGAGTGCTCATCCTAGGGAGGAACGATTACAGGCTCAAAAAGCCTATTTAAAGGCCAAAACTAGGTTTTGGGCTCATTTGCACTTGTTTTTTCTAGCGATTTGGAGCTCTGAGGAGGAGGAGGTCAATTCTATGAAGCGAAGCGCTGCCAAATTTTCCTACCACCATGAGTTCATGGACCGGATCGAGCGGCGGAGCCGAAGCGAGACCAGTAAGTGAACTTCCTCTTTATTAGTTTTTTGTATTACAGTTTTAAAACCGCAAGTTATTTTTTGCTTCTTTTTTTGTATTTTGTTTTTCAAATGTAAAAATGAAAAACCTTAGTGAAATGAATGTGTTTATTTGTTTTGGTATGGCTTCATTAAAACGTAGGTTGAAATCCTAGTGGAAACCATGTTTGTTTGTGTTCATTTTTTGTAAACTAACAGAAACCCTAGGCTAACAAAAATCGAAACTTAGCTAAAAAACGTAGGCTAACCCTAGTTAAACAAAGATCAAAACTGAGTTTAAAAACTTAGGGTAAAATTGAGCTTAAAAACTTAGTGTTAAACGTAGTTTTTTTAAAACTTCGCTCAACCTTAGTCATTTTTGTTTGATTTATCAATTTAAAGTTAAAAACCCTAGATTGACAAACTAAGTTTGTAAGTTTTGATTTTTTTTTTTGTTTTAATTTATCAATTTGAGAGTACAAAACCCTAGGTTGACAAATTAATTTTGTAATTTTTTTTATACTGTTTGTAGCTGTACACTTTTTTTCATGATTTTAATGTGTTTATTTTGTTTTCTTTTGCAGGTTGTGAAGAGCCGGTATCGTGTGCCTACTATTTTTGCTAAAGCGCGGGAGGCGCTAGCTGTGGCTGACTAGGAGTGGCTTGACGCCCTTGGGCTCAAGCAGGTGACTCGGCTGGAGCCAGTGATTGGGGATCGGGCCTACCTGACGGCCCTGATCAACTTGTGGGATCCCTAGACTAATACTTTCCATATCCCAATAGGGGAGATGATAATTACTTTGGAGGATGTCTATCGGATTCTTTGGATTCCAATAGATGGACTGCCGATCAGGACGACATCGCGGGATCAGCGGACAATAGTGCTGACACGCTACTTCGGGCATGGGGAGGAGTTGGGTGTGGATAGCCCAGTGGAGAGGGCAGAGGGTGACTTCCAGATTGGTGGGATTCTAGTTCGATGGTGGCTGGAGAAGGGGGTGTTGGGAGTGAGGCACGCAGTACTCATGGGCCTCATTTCCAACATGCTGCTACCTGACTCGTCAGGCATGAGGTTCCCATGGAACCTACTGGATGTGGTCTATCGGCTGGTGGAGTGTTCGACGCATGAGCCTTTGATCATGAGGTGGGGGTAGACACTGCTGGCATAGCTCTATGGTGAGCTATACGAGGTCCGCTACCGGAGGTGGAAGGGGATCAGCTGCAGCTATCTATTGCAGAGCTGGGCTTGGTAGCACATAGCGGTGGAGAGGCCGATAGGGTTACCATGGATGACTCGGGAGAGATGGTGGATAAGGATATAGGTTACATGGCTCTATGGTGGCGGTCTGAGGAGCAGGGATAGAGTCGATGATGGGCAGGTGTCATAGGGCACTATGTCGATGCCTTCGCTCGGCTTGCTCCAGGGGAGGTGTTCTGGCGCCCCTATCGAGACTGTCCAGCCTGGCCTGAGGCTGGAGAGTGGCTCCGGTGGGTACGTAGGGAGCGGTGGCTGATTGGGTGGCATGGGACCGAGCAGGAGTTCTTCCCTTATAGCCGGGTGACATGATAGTTTGGGGTGCGCCAGGGGTTTCCTAGTGAGCCCGTGGTCTATCGACGATGGGGGGACGAGAGGACTCTGGACCGGCCGGTCATCATGCCATTAGGTGAGGATTCAGATATGATGATCGATGTCCCAGATATGGATGACATCGGGACTACCATGGAGTATGACCAGTGGTGGATACTACGGTGATGGTGGGGAGAGGGGCCACTGGGAGTGCAGAGGTAGTAGCAGAAGGGGGAGGGTGTCGAGGCACCAGGAGATGATTGGGGAGCTCCGCTAGAGGATGCAGACATGGTGGAGGTAGATGATGTGGGTGTGGATTATGGTGTTCCAGATCAGTCGGAGATGCAGGATGTCCTAGAGCAGTGGGAGCCAGAGTAGGTTATTGTCCCATATTCGCCTATGCCTGAGCAGTTCAGAGGACATGGAGGTAGGGGTATGCACTGAGAATGCATGATTGGAGGGGCTACTATGGAGGTGAGATGAGGAGCTAGGGGAGGCTCTGCAAGAGAGGGATCTCTTACGCATGCAGCTAGCAGAGTGAGAGAATGCATGGGCTGCGTACCACCGGTAGGATGGGGATACCGATGCTGCACGGGAGAGGGATCTCCTACGGACTAGCTGGCAGGGATAGGCTTGTGCAACATGATGTATGAACGTAGCTATGTATCATCGATGGGAGATGGACGTGGTGTCGGCAGCGGATGGATTTAGAGGGAGAGATTATCTACCTCGATGGGCGGGTCCCTACGTCCATCTGGAGGTGGCTCTTCACGCCGCTCGATGAGGGAGTGAGACTGAGCAATCAGCATCCTCTCGATGCAGGTGATTGGATGAGGGGGGGGGAGTAGGCATGATGCGGGGGCTAGCAGTAGCCACCTTGAGGGGTCCCATAGGACCCACACCATGGGGGTAGTTCCCGTCGCACCGATCCTACATGATCATGGTGGCCGACGCCTTAGGCTTTGGGGGTTTTTGATCTTTTGGATTTTTGTGGGGTCAGATGACCGGTTATTGTAGCCTCATGGGCATTTTTGATGATATATACAGATGACTTTATTTTATTTATGCACATGTCATGATTTGATGTTATGCATGATGATTGATGAATATGGATGTATGCATGTTAATTTATATTGATGGATGCATATGTTTTGATGAAATGCAAATGTGTTTAATTTATATGATATGCAAATGGAATGGATGAATTGAATTTGTGATTTTTGGTGGTCGCACCATAGACTGTTCAGAATTTATGGCTTTTTGTGTTGGGTGATTGTTGTGTGACCTGAATTTCTTTATGTATACGGGCTATTTTTTTTTGTATTTTTTGATGGCAATGCGAGAATGAAAGATAGCAAGTTGGTTTAGAATGTAGGTAGGGTTTTTTGAGACTCAGATGTTTTAACTATCTAGCCAAGACTGTACTTTTATCTTACGAGACTTTTTAACAAGGTATGAATCGGACTTGTTTTTGACCAAGTTATTTCACATCCCTGTGTGTGCAATTGAGTTCATTTATGTGGTGTTTGTCAGGATACCGCTAGTGCCAGATAGGTTGTCAACCAAACCTATACTGAGGATCACCTGATTAGCTCCACTAACTCCTTTGTTGTATTTAGTCAGATTAATCTGCGGTGCTGTCGTAGGAGACCATAAGCTAGCTCATCCACATGCAAACATTGATCTGCACACAAGTTAATGTGACAGATATATCGTCATGCGGGAGGTTTACCACCAGTGACCGATAGGCTATCCACCAAACCAATATTGAGGTTTGCCTCATGACCTGTCGAAATGCTGAGAGTTCCAGGGATTCAAGTTCGACTCCCTTCTTTTCTTCAATTGTATTGGGATACTTGCTCTTTTATAGTGATAAAAATCACTATTTATTTTTGTTTTTCTTTTGAGCAAGGGATTTGAATATGGAGTGATGAGAATCACTATCTTATGTGCTTTTCTTGATGTATGCACTTTGGTTGTGATGTCAAATTTTTTGGAGTTTTGACTTTTGCAAATTTGTGATGTTTTGCAACTTTTTGAGAACTTGGGATCCTTGGGGAATTGGGTAGGGAAGATGCTTGTCCTTTTGCCAACTCTCAAGCATTCTTGGGGTCATTCGCACAGGGGGATGAGCAAGATAACCATTTCGCTTATGGTGATCCTGGATTGCTTTGCAGGTTTCATCTTTCATTCACACAACTTGGGAATTCTTATGTGTTTTAATTTGTGTTGGGATGCTACGTACCAAGGTGTGATCCAAGTAGAACTCTACCTTTGTAAAATCTGTCTGACTTGGTACAATACGTGGCTAGAAAGCTAATGACGACTGAAGGATGAAAACTCTTGATACATTAGAAGACAACTGACTATGATATGGTAAAAAGAAGTGAATGGCATTTATTTTTGATGGACTATTTACAAAATTGGAGAAATGTGGAACAAGATGGATTGGCGGAGTAATTACAGTCTATGGTGCCTTTGACCCGTATGACCACAAATATGCAATGTATGGATGTGATGCTTAATGCAACTATATATTTTTGTGTTTTTGATGGATTGATTTTTGTGAGTATGAAGATGAGATGCAAAAAGAGCTCTTTATTGTTGTGATGATGGTGAGTATGCATGGAAATGAGATGCAAATTTTTGTTATTTTTGATGATTTTATTGTTTTTGAATTTTCTTATTTTTGACCAAGCGATTGTGGGAATCCTTGGAGCTTTTTGGGTTGACCAATTATTACTTTGGGCTTTTGGGTTGACCAAGCGATTATGGGAATCCTTGGAGCATTTTGGGGTTGACCAAGCGATTATGGGAATCCTTGGAGCATTTTGGGTTGACCAAGCGATTATGGAATCCTTGGAGCCTTTTGGTTGATTAGTGGGAATTTTTTGGTTGACCAAGATTGGAATCCTTGGAGCTTTTTGGTTGGGCTGTGGCTCCTCTAGATATGGAATGGCCGCAAATGACTGATGTTCAAGGGTTCTAGTTCCTTGATTCCGTCAAGAGAGGCTAGCCGGTATGTTCCAGGTCCTATTTTACTATCAATTACATAGGGACCTAACCAGTTTGCCATGAACTTGTCCCTTAGATGGGACGACAAACTAGAGTTCTGTTGGTTCTCTTTCAAGACCAAGTCACCAACCTGAAAGTCCCTCAGATGAACTTTCATGTTGTATGCTTTCTTAAGTCGCTCTTGATAGATACGTAAATGCTCGAGAGCATTAACGCGTCATTCGTCAAGCAACGTAAGCTGGTCTAACCGGGCCTACCATGCAGTGTCATCATCGATGAACTCTTGCATTGATATGCGTAGGGAAGGAATTTCCAACTCGAGAGGCATGACAACCTCGGAGCCATACACGAGCGAAAATGGAGTTGCCCCAGTGGGCGTCCGAATGCTAGTGCGATAAGCCCACAGGGCAAGTGGGATCTGAATGTGCCAATCCTTATGACTGTCTGTGACTATCTTTTTGAGGATGGCAACTAGCATTTTGTTTGACGCCTCTGCTTGCCCATTTGCCTACGGATAATAGGGTGTCAAAAAACTATGCTGAATTTTGTACTTTGTGGTCAAAGCACGCACGTCTTTGTTCTTGAATGACGTCCCATTATCCAAAATTATCTTGGATGGAATACCAAAATGACATATGATATTATGTAAAATGAACTCCACAATGCGGGGTCCAGTCGTAGAGGTAAGCGGAACCGCTTCCACCCACTTGGTGAAATACTCTATGGCCGTTATGATAAACGTGTGATGACCTGACGATGCAGGGGAGATCTTTCCGATTAGATCTAGGCCCCACTACGAAAATGGCCAAGCCGATTGGATCGGATGCAAGGCCTGGGAAGGTACGTGTGTCAAATTAGCATGATGTTGACATTTCATGCACTTCCTCACATATGCGCAACAATCTCGCTCTAAATATGGCCAATAATAGCCCATGCGAAGAATGCACTTTGCGATGGCCATACCATTGAAGTGGCCACCGCACGTACCATCGTGCGCTTGGGCGATTGCCCAAGTGGACTCCTGTTGGTCCAAGCAACGAAGGAGGATTCCTTCATAGCTACGATGGTACAAAATGTCTCCTAACAAGACATGCTTTGCCGCTTTCTGCTTGAATGCTCATTTCGTGGCATGCGTCAATCCAAGTGGGAGATTACCTAACTTGAGGTAGTCCCTTATGGGTGAATACCAATCCTGCTGATCAGAAGCCTCGATGGTATGAACAACCAATCCCTCTTGAAGTTCATCCCTAGCAAAAGCTGAACGGGAAAGAACTTGCAAGAATAGCATTGTGTTGCTATTAAGGGGAGTAGGGGAGAACAAGGACCCCTAGTTGGCATGATTCAGACGATCATGGATTCGAGAGAACCTATCCTGAGGTGGTTCAATCTGGATCAAGTGGATTCCTGGCATTAAGTCAGAGCTTGCACGCTCCATCATGGATTGCGATAGTGTTTTGACTTGAATGGTGGTCATATCACCAGAAATGTCTTACGGGATTAATGACCCCAAAGAGGCCATAGTGTCCGCAAAATGATTCGATGACCGAGGGAGTGCCTCGATGTCATACCATTCAAGATTTGCCAAGAATTTGTCCACAAGGGCTTTGTAGGCCTGCAGAACTGGGCATTTGCATTGGAATACCCCTTTGACTTGGTTGACGATTAACAACGAATCACCAAAGATATTCAATCATTTAATGTTCATGGTGATTGTTGTCTGAAGACCTATGAGCAAGGCTTCATACTCTGCATTGTTGTTGGTGCATGGGAAATTTAATTTAAATGATAGAGGCATTGGAGCACCTTGCGGTGTGAAGAATACTATTCCCATGCCACCACCTTGCTCACATTTAGAACCATCAAAAAATAGGGTTATGTCGGCTTGTGACTCAGGCTCATCAGAATCTAGCGATTCTGAGACATGGAAGACCCCATCATCGGGTAGTTCTATAATCAGAGGCTGATCGTCTTCGAGAGGAGCCTCTGCTAGTTGATCGGCGATGACCTGACCTTTTATGGATTTCTGTCCAATAAACTCTATGTCAAATTCCATCAACAACATGATCCATTTCATCGTGCGACTACTATGATAAGTATGACTCATCATGTATCGCAATGGATTCTCCTTAGACACAACATACGTCTTGTTGCTCAGCATGTAATGGCATAGCTTTTTGGTAGCAAACACCACTGCCAAGCAGAGTTTCTCAACGTATGCATAGTTAAGTTCATAACTGACCAGGGTGCGGCTAAGATAGTAAGTAGCCTATTCTTTGTGAAGTTCATTCTTCTGGGCTAACATGGCGCCCAGTGCCACCTTAGTAGCTGAGATGTATAAGTAGAATGACACTCCTGGTCTAGGTGGTGCCAATACTGGCGGTGAAGCCAAGTATTGTTTAATGTCATCGAAGGCTGACTGGCACTCGTCATCCCAGTGAAATGCTACCCCCTTATGCAATAATTTGTTCATGGGTCGGCACTTGTCAGATAGCTGCGCTATGAAGCGCTTGATCGACGTGACCTTTCCCTGTAGGCTTCTGAGCTGCTTGATGGTAGTTGGGGGAAGCATTTCAAGGATTGCCTTGACTTTGTTTGGGTCCACCTCGATGCCTCACTTTGAGACTATGAAACCCAAGAGTTTTCCAGATGTGATGCCAAATACGCACTTCTTGGGATTCAGTCTGACTTTATGTTCCATGAGGTGATCGAGGATCTTGCTTAAGTCATCGAGATGATCTGGGCACAAAAGAGATTTGGCCAACAAATCATCCATGTAATCTTCCAAAGTTTTATGCATGTAATCATGGAAGATGTACGTCATGGCACGTTGGTAGGTGGCGCCAGCATTTTTAAGGCCAAAAGGCATGACCTTATAACAAAATGTCCCCCAAGGCATTGTGAACGCCATTTTTAGCTGGTCCTCGAGATTGATACAAATCTGATTGTATCCCGAGAAACCGTCCATGAGGGAAAGCATTTCATGACCCGCTGTAGCGTCTACCAATGCGTCGATGCTCGGCAAGGGGAAATCATCCTTAGGACTCGCTTTGTTTAGATCTCAAAAATTAGTGCATATGCGAATCCTCCCATCAGGCTTTTTGATGGGCACCATGTTGGACAACCATGGTGGGTAGTCCACGCAGATGACAAACTGTGCATCCAACAACTTTTGTAATTCATCTTTGACCATTAAGGCCACTGTTGGGTGCATCTTACATAGTTTTTGCTTAACTGGCTTGACTGTCGGATCAAGCGTTAGATTATGCATGACTAGCTACGGATCTAGCCCCGGCATGTCTCTGTATGACCATGCAAAAACCTCCTTCTTCTCTTTGAGAAGGGCAATGTAGTCGGCTTGCTCTTCGGGGGATAAACTTACCCCCAGCTTGATGATCTATGGATTCATTGGATCTGAGCCGATGTCTACGTCAGTCGTCTCCTCGACCGACATGTGGGATCCATCCTCCAACTGGTGTGGAGTTGGGATCAAATGGATATCATTTGCTCGAGTTTAAATAATCATTGGGAACCTCGGGTTCCTCTTCAGCATGGAAAATATCCTGAGTTAGCCCTAGGGTGAGATGAAGCATCTCATCGAAAGGCCAGTACTCTGATGGGGATGGAGGTGAATTGATGTGATCCCAGTCTATGGCATCTATATCTAGATACAATGACTATGTCGGATCGGCCGGGTTGTGGATGGGGGTGGTTAAGTCAATGGAGATCATGTTGATGAAATGATTTTGGTCTCCATTACCATGGGTGTGATGACTCGGACATCCTAGATGTTCTCTGTGCTCCGGGTCTGGCTCTAGAGGTATTGGCACGAATGGATCGGCCCTATGTGCGGATAGGAAGATAGGGTCTACCCTCGACACTGATGTCACTATAGGGTCTCTAGGTGGAAGGTATGCTTCGTATGCCCAGAGTGGTGGATCCAACACTTGGTCCCACCACGCTGGGTCTACGTACCACTCATGCCCTGGCACTATGTTTAATTGTTCGAATATGTCGTTAATCTCCAAGGGGTATGGTCACTGCATTTGTCGCATGTGATTAAGATATGCCATCTCAGTCTCATCTTCATAATCACTATCGGAGATCCAAAAGCCTTCATTGGCTCCAACAACTGTTTGCGGCATTAAAGGCTCGCCTTGCTCAAGAAAATTGATCTGGCCCCATTGGGGTTGTTCCGCTCTCTACGATGGGGCTTGATTACCTTGGAGTGGCACTTGCTCGATTGGAGCATCTAAAGGGAACATTGTCAAGAGGTTTTCTTGATAATCATCCATGGGGATCACCTGTGAGTGATTGCTATCTGATTCGAAGGGGTCCCATGGTGCTACCTCATATTTTGATTCATCCTCTGAGGACCCTTCTTGACATTGTCTAGACCCTCCTTGAAAATGAGCTCTCGAGCTTTCTCCTCTCTCGAGCGAAGGGAAGGGATTGCGAGGGTCAACAAGGTTGATTGCCATTAATGGGAGATAATCCCTCAATGTATATGTCATGTTAGGGTTGGCATATGGATCTGATGCCAATCCCCCCTTGTTGCCTATCCCTAGGCCTTGCATGTTCTCCACCAAGATGTCCAAGGGCAGGGGGTGGTTGAACCCTACTCCTGACTTGTCATATGGCATTTGGTATCTTGGTTGGCAAAGAACACGTACCCCTTGCTCATATCTGCCTAACCCATATCCATGCCAATTGCATTGGCCAAGGTATCTCAAGGCAAAGTCTGGGTTAGACAAGTAGTTGACATTTTCAGCAAAAGGCTCTTCATCTTCATCCTCTTGCGTGCATGGTGCAATGCCATGATCAAGGCCCCCATACACAAAGTTTGTCTGGTTTGGCGGGTAGCCTAGGGGAACAATAGTGCCGATGGGGAGGCGAGGTCTCCCCATGTCCTGCATGGACTCCAGTGTGGGTGTTGCTACAATATTCCACACCAGATACTCCCCCAGGCCCGTATTGGCCATCTCAACGATGATTGTTGGTGGTTGAGGGGGAGGGAATGGAAGTTCTCCCTGAGTCCACTCCATGTCGGGTGAACTAGGAGTCTCAACTTCCATTCGGCTAGGCATCTCCTCAGTAGAGATAGTTGATACTGATGGCAGTGTCTCTTCCAGAGGTTGTGCCTCTTCCAGAGGTTTCTTCCCTTTGTCCTTCTATTTGGCCCCCATAGGTGGCATCATTGGTGGAGGACCAGACGATGAAGATGGACCCGACTGGGGTTTTGAAGAACTTGCTAATGGGGATGCCTATGGAATCGGACCCTGTTTAGATGGATTCAATTGGAAATCCAAATGCATTGATGGAAGGGTCGATTGTGGCATCAGCTGCACCGCATTACAATACTTGAAGGGTTCTAAGTCCGTCGGGACTACATGCACCTCCCCTTCAAATGTATACTTTAAGCACTCGGTGAGCTATCGAAGGGACACACTTCATGTCCCTCGATCCATGGCCGCCCCAGCAAGATGTTGTAGGCCATCTCACCTTCCAAGATGTGGCACAATGTAGGTATAGTCTTTTGTCCCACTTGGATGGGTAGGACTATTGTGCCAACTGTCGAGCATATTGCATCATTGAATGCTCGTAGAGTGTAGGTGGAAGCCGTGATGTGAGATGCGGGCAACTTCAGATGTTTTAGGGCCATGGTTGTGATGATATTATTGGACGAGCCAGTGTCTATCAACACCCTCTTATATGGGATCCCGTTGACCCGCACGATAACGTGCAGGGGTGGATCCGCCATGTCATCAGCCACTGATTTCACTTCGTCTTCTCGAAATGTGATGACTGGCTCAGTGCATCATTTGACATGTCCCACGAAGTTGTTGAAAGAATTTGTTTCATGGGGCTGCAACTCGATGGCTTTCAATATCTCCATTAGAGCCTCCCGATGGGGCGTTGATTGTTGTATGAGCTCATATATGGAGAGCCTAGCCGAGGTGGTCCTCAAACTCTGAGTGAGTTTGGTCCGAAGTGTGGCCACTGGTCTAGGCAGAGGAGGTTGTGCAAGGTGCTATTGTGGTTGTGTCATTGTTGGCACCTCACCTGTAGTTGCCACGGGGGTAGCTACACTCGGATACCTCCTATTTTGAGTCACTATACTGATCATCCCTACATACCCCTGCATGGGGCAGTTCTGTGTGACCTCATTAACTTGTAGGGTTTTTGCCTATGGAGCATGAGCAGGCAAGGGGTCTTTAAAGACCTCCATTTGTTGATTGCTTGGTGCCACGGGATTATCCACCGCTAGTGTCTTGTTATCAATTAAGTCTTGCACCAAGCCCTTAAACTTCCAGCAGGCATTTAGGTCATGTCCCTGCCGTCTATGGAACCTACAGTACAAGTCCTCCCTGTACCCCTTAGGCTTGGGAGCGTTGGGGTCTATGGTTTGAATCTCTGGCAGGTTGATCAAATTTGTCGCTAACAAGCGGTCAAACAGGGAGTCCCTGGACTCTGTGTAGGGTGTGTATTGTCGCCTAGGGTGACGCTGTTGATTCTGCTCTTGCCTCTGATTTTCTCTGTCATAGTTGTTAGGAGGCACCGCCTGATAATTAGCCTTTTGGGGCTGTGTTACTTGTGCAGGCTTAGGGACATTGATAGCAACTTGATTGACCGCAACGGGTTTCTGTTGCGTGGTCCCTATTTTAGTGTTCTTAGTCCACTCTTTTTTCTTAGGTTTGGCTATCTCGCCATCCTGTATCTTGATCTCTTCAATGATCCTGGCTTGCGCTAGAGCTTCTTCTAAGGTGGCATATTGCTGCAGCTGCAATAGCATAGAGATCGATCTCAAACAGCTCTTTGAGAACATTTGAGTGAGGTCGGACATAGGGGGAAGGTAGGGCAGCTTTGAAAGCAAAGTCCTCCATCGATTCCCATAGGCCGCCATGGTTTCTTCCTCATACTACTCGAGGCTGGCTAATTCACTTAGTGACGCCTTCTTCTTGGTGTTGAAGGTGAAGCATTCGAGGAACGCATCCACTAACTAATCTAAGTTGTTAATGTTGTGCTTTGGTAATTGAGTAAACCAATCCGAGGTAGGGCCTACGAATGTGGTTATAAATGTTCTTAATAACAAAGCATCATTGTCCTGAATGCCGAAGCATTGGCTCAAGAATCTCGTCACATGCTCTTGAGCATCCTCCTCACCTCTAAAGGTTGCCAACTGAGGCAACTTAAAGTGTTCAGGGTAAGGGGGTGCTGGCACGGACGGATGCACAGGATGACTACGGAGTTGGCATAAAGTGGGCTTTTGGGGCCCAGAAGTTTTGGTCTCCATAGACTCCAGACGCTCTAACAACGCTTTATATGCATCTAAAGATTTAATCTCTTCCTCTTTAGTTTGCTCCCATTGTGGGTTGTGGGAGACTTGAGGCCTATAGAGGGGTGGCCGGATAGCAACCCCTCCACCTTGGTAGGGCATTTTGGCCTGCTCTTCTTCTTGCTCATACTCCTCGTAAGCTTCCTGAGGAGTCTCTGGATGAGACCTATGACCCTGGGTGGGTCCCTACGGAGGGTACCCATCGTTGTTCCGGGGAGTGGCCTCCCGCTCAGGTCTAGGAGGTCTCGGAGGTAGCACTTGGTAAGGTCACGGAGACCTATCTCGCACCAAGGGATTATGCCTCTCATACGGTTCTGCTCTTTGGGTGCGAGGGGTTGGAACCCTCTCAGGCACCGGGTTATGGAGCAGCTCATCTATTTGGCACCGAATGCGCTCTTTGCTAAGGTGATATAGATGCTCTAGCTACTGTTGGTCTTGCTCAAGCCGCGTGATCTACGCTTGGTGGGCGGCATGTCTGGCGATGGCCAGGTCAATTTGTTCCACCATCTTGAGCCTAGGAGGCCTGGATGCCTCTCCTATGCACTTACCTCGGTCGTGATGATCCGAGATCTCAATAGGTCACTTCCCTCTATCGAGGTTGGTGGCATTTACCCGAGGCTCTGGCCTCAGTAGGTGATCATGGTATATAGCGGGTGTGGAAGTGCATGGCTCCCACACTGTATATTGCTCTTGAGGAATGTAATGGTCTTCCTCGTGCTCCCTTTCGTATGTGTGAAAGGGGCGGGCAGAGTTGGCTCGCCCTGCTTGAAGAGCCTTGCGCTCTGGGTTTTGTCTATTGGTTCTAACAGTGATGGGGGGCAAAGGAGGGATGCCATAATCATGTGGCCTCTCCTCATGGACACTATGCTGCTCTAGCGCTTCATCGCATGGTGGCCACTCATATCGAGCTTCTAAGGGAGCCTTCCTGTCTATGTTGAGTGCCACGTGTAAGGACTCCTCCTGAAAGGGGCTATGATGAACGGGCGTGTCCCTCAAAGGGGTGCCCCTATAGTCCCATTCTGAAATGGAATGATGTGGACTCTCTTGTGGGTCGAGGCCACCAAGGCGGTATGACCAAGTCCTTAGGGCTATAGCGGAGGTGACTTGTGCCCCCTTGTACACTTTTCGTAGCTTTCGCCCTTGATTGGGCTTGGCTACGGGTGTACACCATGGTGGTGTTTTTCTACAAGCTATGTAGACTTTTTATCTCTTTTATGATTTTTATGCTACACTAAATAGAAAAGAGCACACACACACACAAAGCAATGATTATCTCGTTTAAAGATTAAAAGTGTGTCCTAGACCTGGTTTAGTGTGTTTTGGTTTTTGTTTTTTTTTTTTTTTTTTTTTGAAGGTTTTTGTAAAGAACATTTAAATGCAATATGATGGCTCTTATGACTCCCAAAAATGGTCGCCCCTTCGATATACCATTTCCAGGCTGATATACCAACCTCTCTATATACCCGCCCTTACGTGAGGGAAACTATAGGTACGTGAGAGCAGATGGTACGTGGAACGTAGGCGGTACGGAAGGGGAATCACCCTATTTATGACACCTACCATAGAAGACTTATCCTCATGTGCTGGGAATCACCCTAGCTACACTCGGTCAGCTTTCATCAGGATTTACGTCTAGCAACAATAGCGATCGGGGTAATGGATGCAAAAATTCAAGCCAAGGTGGTGATGAAATCCACCGTTGGTCTTGATCAAGGGTTGAGGTTTTACGACCAGCTCCTTGGTGTTTAATTTGCCATGTGATGTGTGGGGTTATTTTTTATTTTGCAAAAAGGAAACAAGCAAGCAGTAAAAGAAAACTTTCCCTAAGCAAGCAAGTAACCTAAAAATAAAAAAACTGAAAACAGAAAATGATAGGAAAAGTTCAGAATCCCTACCTCTTCTCTGCCCAAATCTGTTGGCTCTGAGTTTCTACCCTAAAACTACGTAGAGAGCTATTCATCCCTGGATGAAATGAATAACAGAACAGAATTCATCATAGGGTGGGGCGCATTCCAATTCGTCCCTGGATGAGACGAATTCCAGCTCTATATTCGCCATAGACTGGAACGAACAACAGTCCCGCGTTCAAAAAAAATGATACCTGCAAGCAAAAGCAAGTTTTGATCAGATTTCTGATCTAAAAAAAATAGAGGACAGGGTCCCACCATGATCGCCACTGAAAGCATGAGGATACGGAAACAAAAAAGGAAAAAGCTCCAAGTACGATGCAAAAATGGAACTAAACTTAACGCTAAATCCTACGAATTGAAAATGCATGAAATGGGGAAAGCATGAACGAATTGAAATGCAAATGAAAAGCCAATGTGGAAAACAGCCCTTTATTTTATTGATACATTTCAGAATTTGGTTACAATTCGCCTCCTCCATTTTTAGGGGCGAGGAGCGTTAAATTTGTTTCTTTGTTACATCCATGGATGCCATTCCTTCTTCCGCGTGCCCACATGTAAGATGGGCGGACCAAAATGTCACCGCCACTTGTGTGTATGAATGTTGACTCCCTGCTACTCCTCTAACATCCTGATCCTACATTCAAAGAAACAAGAAACAGTCAGTAGCACCTACGGATGAAATGAAACATGCAATCCCCAAGCCTACGATTAGTGCATGCAAAGAATAAATAAAATGATAACTAGCATATATCCAAATGATCTAAAAATTTGATAGGGGCATCAAGACCTCACAAAGAAAACACTGCAAATGGAACAGTCAAGAAATCCCTCACAGATTTGAATTCGTTCTGGGGCGGGACGAATAGACCTGCAACAAAATGCCAGATAGCACCGCTCAAAATGTCACATCTGGACAGCTCCAAATCTCCTACAAAAGTGGGGGTTAGCTAATTGGGGGTATTTTGGGATGACCCAGATGGTCATATTTCCCCAATTTGGCCTCTAACACCCGGATTTTGATGATGCCCTCTACAAGTTAGTAAAGGCGAAAAAATGATAAAACATGACAAAAATTGATCAAAACGATATGAAATCAAAATTGCAAACTATCTAAGTAGCATAAAGATCAAATACAAAAATGAAAATGATAGAAAGAAGAATCGGCCACAGATTCCTAATCGTTCCTAAAAGGGACGATTAGACCTGCAGTAGTGCGGGGCGCCCGGCAGGCCGCCCACCGTTTGGGGCCTGATTTTGGCACCAATCCACTTGGGATGAGTCCAAAATCTCTTGTAAAGTGTTGTCGGAAAATTGGGTGGTATACTGTGGTCAAATGTCGGGTTTTGGGCTCAAGATTCGTCCTTCCAATAGTCACCCAATGACCTCCTCTCTAAAAGAGATCACGGATGTGAAAGGCACAAATCAACTAGGGGCGTATGGGGAAGTAAAATGGCAGCACTTCATTGCTCAAAAATGCTCCTTCTCTCTATATTTTGGGGTGAGGAAACTCACCAATTTATAGACCTGGAGGTCTCTTGAATTGGGCATGCAGAGGCGCCACTTGGCAATCATGCCTTCTCAGGGGGAGGGAGATTCCTCCCTGATTAGGGACTTCATGACTGCCCTTGCAACTGCCTCTAACGCTCAAAAATGCTCACCCACACTCCCATGCGATGAAGGAAGCGTTAAGTGGTGGATCTGAGCTGCCATTTGTCAAGATTTGACTTTTTGCCCGTCAAACCTGCAATTCGCCCCACCCTAGAGCGAATACTGATATTCGTCCCTGGGTGGGGCGAATCCCAGTTTGAAATCATCCCTGGGTGAAACGAGTATTGAGCAAAGTGCCTGAAGGTGCCAAATTGACTCTTGACCTTCCAAAACTGTTGTGAGAGTGGTTAGGACCACTGTTTGACCTCTGGGGGCTGCCCTTGGGGCTGTGTGTGTCAATGCGATCAGTGTTTGCAGTCACATAATCGGATTGGTGTTGTTTTGGTGTCTACGAAATTCAACATTACGTATGGCTAAAATATTTGCTACCCAACTTCTATATCCAAAAATATATTGTCTATAACCACCTCACAATTTCTTAATACGTTTTTATAGGGTTATTCATTCCCCTAATATTCCAAGATATTATTTTCATTATTATTTTTTGATTTTATTTGAGGGTTTAGCCCCACTTATTGTTAACACTTGTGATATTTGGTTTTGTTTTTCCATATCAATATCCCTTTGTGTTTCTTTTTCTCTTTGTTTTTTCTTCTTGGGTCTTCCTCTCTTTTTCATTCCCAGTAATTCTTTCATCTTCATCAATCTCTTCAATCTTCTCAAACTGCTCATAATAATACTTATTATCTTTAGGTTTACCTTGTTCTGAAGGATTTGAAGTGCAAGGAATAACCTCAAAAGCAAAATTTTATTTATATTTCTTTGGAGACCCTAAAGTGCAAGGATGCTATTTGATAGCAATTACCTTCTTATTTTTCCTTAAAAACCTAAATTGGTATGGGTTCCTCCAACTCATTTCTATATTATTCTGCTCTTGAAACCTTAAAGTACAAGGGATAACATCTTCATCACTTTCACTTTTATTACCTTAAGAGGTTTCTATACTACTAGAGAAAATTGAAGATTATTTTCCTGGGATAAACTTGACCTTTTTTGGTGTCTTTGCTTTGAATTTTATCTCCAAATATTCTTTTGTACCTTTAATTCCTTCTAAAATTGGTAATTGATATTGTTGATAGGATTTATTTACCTCTTCTTTTGGAATGGAATATCCTTGATCTGAACTAGCTTCTATTATAGTATGATTTTCTTGCTTCGTCTTAAAGTTTATCTCATGTCTAGAATTTTTTATCTTTATTCATAGTTTTTACTTTGCAAACTCTTACCATGTGTCCATTCTAAGAAAATTGTGGCAATTAAGTACAAAATTTTCATAATCTATTTGTTGTTGATCCCATTCTCTTGATTCAGATTTAATATTAATGGATTATGGTGAAGGTTTTGAAATATCCATAGCAACACATATTCGAGTATATAGCATGCTTTCACTTCTTGGTTGTTGGTCCTTCCTTGATGATTTTCCCTAGGGTATTTCCAATATTTTTTAAAATATCCTTACTTATAAGCTGATATGGAAGTCCAAAAAGCCTAACCCACACTGGAAGCTTATTAATAGGTTCTGTCTCAACAAAACAATTTTCATTTTATGGTCTTAAATAAAGTGTATCTCTTCCTCTAAACCATGGACCACTAACTATTATTTTATCCCTAAATTCTAAATTATAAATATGATGAGGAAAAACCTTTAGGAAGAAAAGACATAGAATAATTTGAATTCAATCCCCACTTCCACTTGATCCAATTTTGAATCTCCAAAAACCCTAACCGTGATCTATGGAACTTACATATAGCCCTGTACCATCTGCTACTTGGATCAAACTTGTAATGTATTCACTCTTCCACTTATCTTCAGCTTGGGCCTTCATACTTCCAACTAGGGCATTTTGATTTCTAGCTAGGGTATCCTAAATTCCCATTAGGGATTTCAAAATGACTTTTCTTCTATAGTAGCTAATGGGGCTTGCTCTTGGCTTGCACTCCCTCTTGGTTTACACTCCCTTTCTGCTTGCACTTGATCTTGCTTACAACTTGCACTCTCTATTGCCTCACACTTGCTCCATGTTTGCTCTTCCTCCTGACTCACAATTTCTCGTATCTCTTCTTTTTCTTGGTATTTCTTATCTTTAACAATTATTTGGAAATAATTTTCCATGCGTTCATGGTAAAATTTTGAAGCATTAATGCACTTTGGATGAACCTATCACTCTTTTTCCATGAGTGAATCCCATATTGCACTCCTTAGTTTATGCTCCATTTTGGTTTGCACTATCTCCTATCTTGAACTCTCTTCTACGACACACTCACTCTCAACTTGCACTCCCTCTTGGCTCACAATTGTCCTTGTCTCTTATTTTCTCAGTGTTCCTTGGCTTCAACAATTTTTTGAAAATAATATTCCACACATGTGGCCACCTCCCTTACCTAGGCTAGGTCCATCTCACTCTAGTCTACCCTTTGACTCTAGCCTAGCTCCACCTCACCCTAGTCTACCTTATCCCCTACTCTCCACATACCCATGTTCATTTAATACCATAGATGGAATGAAGACTTTTCCACCCATGTACATTAATTATATGTAGAATTTTCATCCATATGCCATAAATAAGGTGAAGAATTTCTCCACCCCCATGTATTTATGAGGTATGATGCACCCATGCCACATCACAAGCCACTTCACCCTCCAATCCTTGCCAAATTCTATGAATAGCCCTCTCTTTATTTCATTGGCAAGAAGATGATAAACACTTAGAGAAACTCTACCAAAATCACTTTAGACCCTATTTATAAGCAACCTCTCATTTGTGCTAACCTAATGGATGGTATTGTATGCCTTTTTTGTACCTTATTACTTTGTAAATAGGTTGCAGAAGTGGAATCAGGTGGCCATCAGACTCGAACCAAAGCTTCCTGGAAACCAAAAAAAGGTTTCCTACAAAAAAATTTAGTTAGACCAAACCAACAACAACCATACAAATATGGATGGTTATAGCCAGAACCATCTCAACAGGAACTATTTTCAACCACTTGTAGATAAGAGAACAAGAAATAGAGGTGAGTATAACCATTTTAATGTGTTTTTAGCTTATTTCAAGTTATATTTTGATGTAGTATATTAATTTTCAATTGTTTGCACTCTTCTTAATCTCAATGTAACCGACGTAGACCCTCACGTGCTACTAATAATTTTTTTTGGTTGTGTGCAGATTTTGGAAACCCACTCAACAAATATTGGTAGGCAAAAACATGGATTGCCATAGAAGAATAATATAAAAGGGCTTCATCATTAGAATATCCTAATTATAACCAAAGGAAAAATTGTAAATATTGAATTTATAACACTCTTTAATATCAATAAAATGACTTGTTTTCTTTGACCACACCTAAAATGATATTTATCATTTCTTTATTAAAAATAAATTATTTTTTAAATTTACTTAAAAAAAATTAAAACAAAAATTATAAGGCTTAATTGCACTTACTTCCTCCCCACATCCACAATACTTGCTGGTGCTTTTTAAAATAAGAAAACAATGAAACTCACACTCCCCTCATACTCAAAACTATAATATAGTTTTAAAACATCATAATTAGGAACACTATTGTGAAGTATAATTAATTGTGCTACATGTAACTAGAGCATGTCCCATAACACGAATTTAATCTAGGCCGACTATTCTCAGCCAATTTAATTATCTTTTCTATATATATACAAATTAAGAGGATGCTCGTTAAACTTTGATTCAATCCTGTACATTCCTCAAATATCCTTGATCGAGAAAGTGGTGAAGCTAAGCGCATCAAACACCTAATTTGGTGGTGATTTATATTATAAAAATTGAATTGAAATCGGAGGAGCATTCATAAAAAAGGACAGGTTATTAGGGATTTTATATTGTAAAGCCATCTCACGAATCGAATTTAATCTGACCTTCTCCAAAAATTTAAAGATTAGTTAAACTTGAATTTGTAGAAGAGGGAGAGAGAATGGAGCCTCACAAGATGTCCAAGACCATGGTGAAGGCAAAGGTATACAAAATGTTTTTCAGTACAACTGGATGTTCATACAGTGATGGTTGCCATTTCCTTCACTATGTTCCTACAGGAGCCAACATTGGCATCAATATGCCAAAATTGAGAATAAAAAACATTATCTTGCCTCAAGCGAAAGAAATTTTAGCCAAAGATTTTACCTTGAGTGGATAGAAGACACGCCTTTGCAAGAATTATGGTACTGCCCAAGGATACCAATTTGGATATAAATGTAGCTTTATCTACGGAGATATGGAATTAAGACCTCCTAATTATTTTGTTGGTGCTTTTGGTGAAGCAAAAATAAGGATTACCATTTATGCTTTGCTTAGTGATAAAAGTTTCAATGTCTCACAAAATGTAGTATGTCGTAGGCTGGAACAGCCTTGGGCTGGAGCACCAAATATGATGTGGGTTACATCATGGTGGTTGATTTAATCTAGAGCACACGATGTTCTAGAGTAATCCATGGGCAACAAAACTGCATGGGGTACAACACGACACAGGGTGAAGCACTAGTAGGCTGCAACATAGGATTTATGCCATGGTACACAACACAAAAAACCTATGGGTGGGAGCCCAAGATATCCTATCCAATATATCCTATCCCGTGATTATAAATTACATGCACACTTTTCAACACATAGTGGGAGCGGGTTGGAGCATATCAATTTGAAGGAATGGGTTGACGTGAATCATGGCAAAGAAAATATTTGTGGGCTATAGTATGGAAGAAAATGAGGTTCTACATTGCTATTTAGAAATACATTTACGCTTTCCAAACCAACAAGAAAGTGGGCTACAACATCCGTGAGATAGAATGCCAACGGGATAAAGCATAGGCGATATCGAGTGGGATAGAACATGATTTTGTAGAAAGATAAAAATAAAGAAAACTTAACTTTGCCAAGTTGGTTAATAAACAACTGAATATTATGTAGAGGTAAAAATACATAAAGATATTATATATTGCTTAATATTGGAAATACATCCACATACATATGCAACTTAGAGATTTACATATTACAATCACAGAGGATTTTTCAAAGACTACAACTTCAACTCCTGGATTTTCTCCATGCTCTTCTACCGTGCTTCTCTGATCTATTCTAAGATTATCTCTACTGCTCACATATTTATAGTTAGGGATGGAGGAAAAAACTTACCATATTTTTGACATACATTAATTCAAAAGTATGGTGTCTATCCAATCGTGGAATAACTATAACTACCGATAATAACTTTGGACACTTTAAAATATGGTGATGAGATCCAAAAGATAAGATCTATCATAAATCTATCAGTTGTAAAATCTGGTTTAATTTCTAACATCCTCCTTTAAACTTTATTAAACAAACACATGTGAGTCTAAACCATGCACATAAATAGAAATATCATCATCCATCACATGAGCATATCACATCCATATCATCTAACATGTCATATCTATCTAATCACATACATTCATTAATCATACACATAAAAATAACTTAAACATATGCATCACATCATTACAACCATCAAATCATCATCATATATATCAATCATGAATAGTACATACATCATCAAAATCGTCCCTTGGGCTACATCATACATAAAAATCTACATGTATTATATACATCATCATCATCTCACCAAAAATTGTTCTACAAAATTATGACCCATCTGCCACAACAAAAATTATATGGCTAGCGATCTTTGAGAGTCTCTCTGCTCCCCTATTATACTCTCAACCTATCATTTCCACTGCCTCTCACCATCCTAATATGGTGATGATCTCGAAATCTATAACGTTGTTGGATCAAAAAATAGGATGTTGTTGGGACCATTGATGGTGTGCTCCTATGGCTCTATTAAGATTTGGAAGCTACGAATGATGGAACTACCATACCCTTAGTTGTCATGTGCTCTACGTACAATTGAACACATTACCTCTCACTCAACCAAATAGCCTTGAACTCATCCTAGGTCCATTGTAACTTCATAATATTTACTTCCAAGATCACCATATCCTCTCTGTCTCTCACTCTCTCAATTTTTGGTGGCTATATCCTCAACTAATGTAGCTATTGAGATAAATCATCAAACTATTATTAGATGTAATCCAATTTAATAGTCATAGCCTCAAGTCATCCTTTTAAACATTCTCTCTTAGCTGTCACTGCATCAAGCCACCCTTGAAACTCATCTCTCTCTATTCGTAGCTTATATCTCTCCATTTGGAGTCTGACTCGCTTAGAGGTCACTACATCTAGCCAACCTAGTAGTCCATATCTCTTTACCTATATCTCCATCATCTCTAGTACCTTTTCTACCTTCTGCTTGATCAGTTATACCCTTAGCTATCATACTTGTTCTCTCAACATCTTAGCCTCCTTGACTACATCCATCATCCTACCCCACCCCATGGTGTCATCAAAATTAGCTACCTCCCTACCCCTTAAATCTATTGATGACACCTTATCGCATGCCATCCCTAATGGGCTTGCTACCTCACCTACTCAACAATGTACTCATTGCCTATGTGGCTTCTCCTCCTCCTCTCTTTCCTCAACTTCCTTATCTCTCTCTCCAAAAATATCTTCTACTCTAACTGTAATAACCTCCATGTTTTTACCCCATCTCAAGGTACATGGTACCCCACTAACATCATGTTGTGTGTATTATAAGGTAGACCCTGTGTCTCTCAACCACGACATGATCCCATGCCCACAACTATATTAATAAGTTGTAAATCAACCTCATTTGATCAATATTATTCACTACATATAGCTCCCTATAGGTCTGTGCCAAAAAGGTTGATGCCCATGAATACACCACTAAACCCTCTACCAAATACCATATAATATCCAATAGATTTAATGAGAACTGCATACCTAATGAGTCCAATAACACAAAGCTAGATATCAATACCATCACCAATGCATACCTTCGTAATAATATCTCATAATAATAATGCTCATATAATACCCCACTACTGTCAATATTTACTTGTTCCCACTCAACACCAAAAATTCTTCCCATCATTATTGCCTTCTGTGTTGGACCTATTGCTATTTTTGTGTATCCTTCGATTGGAAAACAAAATATCCTATAGACATTCTCTAGTGTAATGGTCATTTAACTTGTAGGGAAATGAAAGGTACCCATATCTGGGTTCCGCCATTCACACAACATTGATAAATATACTCTATCAACATGAACAACCTCCATTTGAGCTACTCCATAAAACCCTATCTTCAATAACCAATCCTAGTCACCCTGATCCAAATTCCTCGTTAGCTTGAAGAAGAGTAGTCTGAATCTATGTCAATATTACAACATCTTCACCTACCACCATTCTATCCATAAAATTCTCTCCCATAAATAACATTAGACTATAAAAAATGTTTAAAAAAAATAACATACAAAAATAAATAAATCAAAACCAACAAACACTACATCCCAAATACATAAAAACTACATACATTTTTCTATTTCTATGCGACCCTACTCTTCTATGGTTTTCTTTCACTAAAATAAACCCTAGGATTTATTTTATTTTTAAAAATATAAAAAAATAACTAAATGGGGAAAAAACCACTAACCAACACTGCACTCTTTCCATCCCTTGGTCCTGCACCATCATCCACCATATCGTCTAGCCTATGTGTCCAATTTGGCAGTGTTTTGTGTCAAATACTTAATATCACCTATCACTCTCACTCTCTTTTCTCCTAAATCGTGTGATGAAAATGTGCATTTATACCTCGATATTGCCCTTTTATACTCAAGCACTTCCTTACCATATCGTATGGTCAATGAATGTACAATATAATCAATAACTATCCTAACTTGTATGGTGTCCATTTGACCAGATATTTCTTGCTTCTACCAATAAATTTTATCATTTTCTTCATTTATTTTCACTCTATGGTTGCATAATGATATTTTTGTCAACCACTTCATTGTTGTATTTCACTTCTTCACTCATCAACTCACTGCTTGAGGGGGTAGATATTACCCATCAATGCTACCTTGAATATGTTCAATATCAAAACACTCAATATTAGAATTTTGTATAAGAAATTTACGTGAGACTATCATTAGCCCTCCTATACTAGGGTAAAAGTAAAATTTCTCTTCCTATTCTCTTCTCAGCTCAAACTCTATTTCAATTCAATTTGGCACGCTCCATGCCATGACTGTCTATATGGTTACTCACACACTTGATTCATTGATGTGGTAACCTAAGCCCACTTATAATCAATACTCACGTTATGAGGATACCTATCTATGGCTGGTTAGCTTTCTCAATCAAGCTCAAAAATTTATCAAAGGTAAAGTTCCATGGATATTTATCCCTTCCATAATTGGGGCATCTTACATTGCTAATGATTTGAGAAAACCTAATATTTCTTTCCTAAAATATCATTGTGACATGCCAAAAGTCATGGTCAATTATGATTATCCATTATCAACTCATTCTTATCATAGCCAACCACTCATTTGGTATCATATATTTTTGCACTGTATCGTGTCTACACACAACACAATTTAAAAATGGGTAAATGTAGACACCTAAAAATATCACAATAACCCTTGTGTAGTGTTAATAATTAATTACCTTACAAAAAGCCCCTACAATCTAATTAATTTACATTAAAATACTATTTAGCCATTTAAGCCCCCTTTTCCCACTAAGCCCCCTGCTACACCTAGTCCCTGATCACCATGTGACAACCTCCCTTACCTAGCCTAAGTCCATCTCACCATAGTCTACCATTTGACTCTAGTCCAGCTCCATCTCACCCTAGTCTACCTTATTCCCTACTCTCCACATCTCCATGCTCATTTAATACCATAAATGAGATGAAGAATTTCTTCACCCATGTATTTTAATGACATGGAGACTTTTCATCCATATGGTATAAATGAGGTGAAGAATTTCTCCATCCCATGCATTTATGAGGCATGATGCACCCATACCGCATCACAGACCACCTCACCCCCCCAATCCTTACCAAATTCTATGAATATCCCCCTCTTTCTTTCATATGCAAGAAGATGATAAGCACTTAGAGAAACTCTACCAAAATCACTCTAGCCCTCATTTGCAAGCAACCTCTCCTTTGTGCTAACCCCATGGATGCTCTTGTATACCTCTTTTTGTGCCTCCTTACTTTGTAAACAAGTTGCAGAAGTGGACTCATGTGGCCATCAGACTCGGACCAAAACTTCCTGGAAACCAACAAAAAATTTCATACGAAGAAAATTTTAGTCTGACCAAACCAACAAAAACCATACAGATATGGATGGTTATAGCCAGAACCATCCTAAAAAGAACCATTTTCAACCACTTGCAGAGTAGAGAACTAGAAACAGAGGTGCGTATAACCATTTTAATGTATTTTTAGATTATTTCAAGTTATATTTTGATGTAGTCGATTAATTTTCAATCGTTTGCACTCTTCTTAATTTGGATGTAACCGAGGTAGACCCTCAGGTGCTATTAATATCTTATTTTGATTGTGTGTAGGTTTTAGATACTCACTCAAGCAATATTGGTAGGTAAAGACCTACCCCTTTAATGTGGCCACAAAAAAACATGGAGTGCCATAAAAGAATACTATAAAAGAGCTTCTTCATTAGAAGATCCTATTTATAACTCAAGGAACATTTGTAAAAATTGAATTTATAACACTCTTTAATATCAATAAAATAACATGTTTTCTTTGACCACACCTAAAATGTTATATAACTTTTCTTTATTAAAAATAAATTATTTTTTAAATTTTCTTAAAAAAATATTTAAAACAAAAATTATAAGGCTTAATTGCACTTGCTTCCTCCCCACATCCACAATACTTGCTGGTGCTTTTTAAAACAAGAAAACAATGAAACTCACACTCCCCTCATACTCAAAACTATAATATAGTTTTAAAACATCATAATTAGGAACACTATTGTGAAGTGTAATTAACCGTGCTACATGTAACTAGAGCATGTCCCCTAACACGAATTTAATCTAATCTAGGCCGACTATTCTAGGCCAATGTAAGAATCCTTTATATATAAGAGGATGCTCGTTAAACTTTGAGTAAGCCTGTACATTCCTCGAATATCCTTGATCGAGAAAGTGGTGAAGCTAAGCGCATCAGAGACCTAATTCGGTGGCGATTTATATTGTAATAATTGAATTGAAATTGGAAGAGCGTTCAGAAAAAAGCACAGGTTATTAGGGATTGTAGATTGTAGAGCCATCTCACGAATCGAATTTAATCTGACCTTCTCCAGAAAGTTCCAGATTAAATTAGAAGTTAAACTTGAATTTGTAGAAGAGGGAGAGATAGAGAATGGAGCCTCGCAAGATGTCCAAGACCATGGAGAAGGCAAAGGTATGCAAAATGTTTTTCAGTACAACTGGATGTCCATACGGTGATGGTTGCCATTTCCTTCACTATGTTCCCGCTGGAGCCAACATTCGAATCAATATGCCAAACCTGGGAATAACAAAAACTATCCCGCCTCAAGCACAAGGACTTTCAGCCAAAGGTTTTACCTCGAGTGGAAATGGATACAAGACACGCCCTTGTAAGAATTATGGTACTGCCCAAGGATGCCAATTTGGAGATAAATGTAGCTTTGCCCATGGAGATATAGAATTGAGGCCTCTTACTTCTTCTTCTGTTGGTGCTTTTGGTGAAGCAAAAACAAGGATTACCATTGATGCTTCTCTTGCCGGTTGCATCATTGGCAAAGGTGGCCTTCATTCCAAGCAAATTTATCGCTCAACTGGAGTGAAGTTGATAATTAAAGATCACGAGGGTGATGAAAGTTTAAAATACGTGGACTTTGAAGGTGAATTTGTATTTTGTATTTTAATATTTCTAAAGATAAATATTAAAATACAAAGGATAATATCCACTTTACAATTTATATTATGCTACCATAGACTTCATTTTACATTCAAGTTTAGTGTAAGAAGATGATTTTTTAATTATCTATAAAAAATAAAAAAATTCACCTAGATTAAAGTAGATATCCAATATTCTTTATTTTAAAATTTAAATTTAAACTTTATTTTATTATTTCAATTATTTTATTACACACTATACTTGATCTTACTCTGCATTCTTCTTAGTTTATTCGAACGCTTTCTTTAAATGAACCATGGAGTGCTTTATAACTAATGAGGTAAAGATAATTTGTTAACCATTTTAACTGTGGAAAAATAATGAAATAAGATATTTTTTACTATGATATGATACCCTTGATTCTTGAGATTTTAGATAGAGAACCTCGTATCCAGACCTACTTCCTTTATACCTTCACATATTTTCTTGACTATTTTTATTTTGTAACATCTTGTATTGTATCTAGTCCCATTATATATATGATGTTAAAATATATTTTTTCATAATATACTTGTTGAACCTCATTGTCTTATTTAAAATTTAATCATAATATATTTACACAAATTAGGTCCTAGTTTTTGCTTTTGATAATTTGATTGGTCATGGATGAACTCTCTTAAATTATTAATGATATGTTTTTAGACTTCTTATTTTTAATATATTATGGAAATCCAAATTCCTTAAATTAAAAATATTTAAATATATTTTACATTCTATAATAGGCATTGAATTATCTTGACTATAAGCTAAGCTAAGGTATTCTTACTTGAATTGAGCTTGTAGGATGAATTTCCTTTCATGCTACCTGGCATTTCCTCGTATGAATTCTTTTATTTTTGAATTTTGCAAAGATCTAGATTAAAAAAAGGTAAGTCTCACTCCTTACTAACACGTGTTTCTAATTTGCATTATCTCCTTACTCTTCCACAAAAATCTAGAACAAGGAAAGGTAAGGCTTTCTTTTGGATCAACGTGCTCCAATTACACTTGATTTTGGTTCCTTTTATTTAAAAATTTTCATCATAGTAAGAAGGTTGTTTTCTATATTAAATCAATCACATATCACATAAATATTTCAGTTATAAAAAATAAGTTTTAAGTTTTAATCACTTCAATTTAGTAATTTTTATATGTATTTTCTTACCTTTTATATTTGATCAAGATTATATCTACTTGCGCGTGTTGTAGGATTATAATTAATTTTATTTTGTGAGATAGGTGACATTGTAAATGCTTCAATGATTGTTTACTCATCTAGACAAATTAATACATATAAACATATTTTACCCCATCCATGCTTCTTTCAAAGTGAAAACATATAAAAATACATTGGTTGCATAGTTTAAAAGATAACCCACTCTAAAATAACCTTTACCCAAATTGTTTCTTCTAATAGAGCATAAATGCATACACTTGATGACATCTCTTGGACAACATGAGAGTACCTTATTACAATATTATTATATTTTTAAGTATAAGCAACTACCTATTATAATCGGATGAAGTCTACTAAACCAAATAAAAATTGAATTCTTGTATACTCAATCCTTAATATGACTAGAGTACATGGGTAATGTTTTCACCGTACAGGCTTTGTATTTTTTTTTTTTAAATTGAATTCCTAATATTTTTCCTGTAAATATTACATTTACATTTTATGTGTATGGTTACCTATAAAATGTTAAAATAAATTGAAACCACTAAATTTCAAATCCATAAATCTACAATAACTTATTTACAGTAGGTCTAGTTCAATAGTCACTAGATGACTGCTATACCCAAATGGTGGTTGGTGATACTTTTCATCCAATAAAATGAAAAAATAATTATTAGATTTGCATAATTAGGAAAGGTGTCTCATCATGTCATGTTTATAAATATATCATACAATGGCAATGTGTGGAACTGATTAAAGGTTACATCTCAACAGCATGGTTTTAAGTTACTTCAAACATCTTACCCCTAAAATTGTTGTATTTGCTTGGCTTTCCATTCAAAATATTTTTTTTTACAGTTGATAACTTCATTAAAAGAGGGATAATTATCCCAAATAGATATTTTTTATGCTTATCTAACTAGGAATCCTCCCACCACATCTTTCTCAATTGTTCCTATTCCATTTCCATTCTTGAAAACCTCTTTCAAAGATTCTAAATAATTTGGATAAAACCTCCTTCTATTGTGGAACTGTTCATTTAGTGGCCTCAACATTTCCACCATCCCAAGATGAGCACAATTTGGAGGTTCTTGTCTATATCATTTTCTTTGGCAAATATGGTTAGAAACTCTCATTTTTTTAAGTATATTTCATCTCTAACCAGTAAAATTATTTTCTTTGCCAAAGAAAATGCTTCCATTATTTCGTATGATCCAAGGCCTTGTTCTAGGTTTGAAACTGTCATTCTTCATTATCTGAATATTTCCTAGGATATGATTGTATCTCAAAAAAATCCTAGAAGCAACATCAAATGGTGTCCCCCACCCTAGGGATGAGTCAAATTGAATTTTGATGGAGCAGAAAAAACAATCCAGGAAAATCAAGAGCAAGAGGCATAATCAAAGATCATAAAAGAAACTTGATTTTAGCTTTTGATGAATACCCTGATAAACAGTCCAATCATATGGCTAAAGCACAATAATTATGGAGAGGTCTTGCATTAATAAAACATATCCCAGGTAGAATCATCATTGAAGGGGACTCTCTCAATATTATTAATTACATGAAAAGCTCCAAAAGATCGTCTTAGAAAGTTAGAAGCTGTATTGAAGAGGCCAGGAAACTTGCTACTCACCAACATAAAGTTATCTTCCAACATGCTTTTAGAGAAGCAAATAAGGTAGCAAATAAACTAGAAAACATTGGGGTTGATGGTCTAGGTTTATTGACTTGGATAGACACACTATCATAGAAGGTATGTGCATTAGCCACTATTGAAAATTTTGACAATGATTAGCTGGATTACCAACTTTTTAATAAGTTTCCTCATTATGTGTAAGAGTGTTGAAGTTTCAAAAGGTCCTAGTAGGACAATAAGCGCCAAATTTCAAAAATTCAATAAGGTCTTGGTTTTTTGACCCATCCTTTGAATAAAAAATTCTATCATTTTCATGATCCCTTATCTCTGTGGAACTGTCAGTTGGATGGTTGTTTCATGATCATCTGGACTTGTTTCGAACCCATTCATCTCATAAATCTTAATATACATCATTTCCATAATAGGTGGGTGTCATGTCACATAACCCTTAGTATGTCTAGTATCTATATCCATTGCAACATAATCTATCTGTTTCTTCAAAAAATTTGTGATTTTTCAACAACGAGGAGTAATAGTTCATTCCCAAAGCCTACTAACATCTCAAACAGAAAGTTTGGGAATAAATCAAAGTATATTTTTTGTAAATATAGTGGGGACATAAACAACACAAATGGATATCTTACTCTTTTTAATTTGAGTGATCCCTATCGTATGTGGAATGATCATTGGCACCAAAATATTTTCAGAGATTGTTATTTGAAGATTGACAAGATTTGCTCTAAGACCAAGATAGGAAATCTGATAATGCTGGAAATCATCATTTTTGAAAAATCTAGAAGTCTTAGAACCATCATCGATTGTGATAGGGCGGGAAAAATTTGCTGCATCGGAAATAATTCAGAAAATTACTTACTTCTCCCTAGAATTCTCAAACTTTGGGAGGAGCTGAGAAGAATTCAGAAGCTTCTAGTGAAAATGTGGACGAACAGAAGGAGGTCATGGGTAGTCCCAACCAGTATATTGTTACTCAAATATTCTTGTTGTTTGTGTTGGGTAATTCCCAAGGGGCTTCTTTGTTTTTCTTGGGTTTGTCTTTCATATTGTAGTCTTGAAGGATGGATCCTTTTCTCTGTGTTTGATGTAGTATTTTCTGTCGATGTAATAGGTGAAGATTTACCTACTTTTTTGAGGGTTTTGTATACTTCCTCTTGGGCTTAGGTTGATGCTTGTTGTTCCATATTGATGTAAAAGGTATTTGAGAGCCTTCATATTTCCCAGTATAATATAATATCAATTAACTTACCAAAAAAACATTACTAGATATTTACATTATATTATGATGGAAAATTAAGAACTAAAATTTTTAGTTGATCCCATAATGTAACTAATAACCATAGGATCATAAATATATTTTTAATAATATCTATAAAAACTAATATTCAAATTATGATAATTTTTTAACTGATATCAAGTTCTTTATGATTATGCATACATAAATAACTTTTCTAAGTTAAAAAGTATGTTTATAAATGCACAACAAGATATCATCTATACATTCAATTCTATAGTTTCACCCCTATTTACCATTATTTAGCACTACTAAAAGGTTAACAATGATCTGTTATAACTAACATACCATTAGCATTACATATAGTTTTTTGAATTAGCTATTTTCATCTTCAAAACCTAAAGCTAGATAACATTTTTATTATATGTAGAACTTAGCTAAGGTGAAACTCAGTCTAAATATTTCCTTTACAATTTGGATTCCACAAGCATTACCTTCAAAAATATATATTCTCTTATTTCTTAAGAATCTTACATGAGTAGCCATATTTAATTTTTCTAAGCCCTATGCATGGGTGGAAATTATTTTTTCTCTTGTAATTGTTTTTTGAAATTTCCAGGAAAAGTTAGTTTTTTTTAACATTTTGTGAAATTATCATGAAAAAAATATTTATAGTGTGAAATAAAATTACTAGATGACTAATATTTAAAAAACTACACAAAATTTTTTATATAACACATATAGTTTAGTATCAAATTAACAAGTTATGCCAATAAACATGTATTATACCATGAATATATGACATAAGTAATAAATTTCCAACTTTAAAAGTGATTTTCATTATAAAGGCTTTCAAATGGTAAGATTTAATATACCAAATTTATACCCATACAAAAAAGAAATAATCAACAAGGATTGAAATACCAATAGATAAAAATTTTAGAAGAAAAAGAGAGGAATAAAAAAGAGTAAAATTAAGTAATGTCTATGGGAGATATTCAATCATTAATGAAGAAACTTGAAGAAGTCATCACAAAACTACTTTTTCAAATGAAAAACCCTCTATATTTATTGTCCACTATTTTAAGCTTATTGGTTGCATGGAAGGATGATAATATGGTAAACCTAGATGATATCATGTGTATTAGTATAGATAATAAGGAAAGGATGCTAAAGTGAAATACTTTGGAAATATAAAATGATATTAGACTACATCTTCTTTAATAAAAGGAAAAAATACTACATAGGGAGCATAGGTCAGAAATGAGGAGATGAATGATGCTTATCTAAACATTGCATAGATTTTGTAAATTATCATGTTTGAGGATAAAGTGAGTAGATGAAGGATGTTGATATTAAAATTATAAATCTAGACAAAAATACTTCATCTAAAATAGTCTCACTAATGAAGATATAAAAATATTGGGTATTGTCCTAGAATACATATATGAAAAAAATTTAAGCTTTTTATAAATGGATACAAATATAGATAAGTGTAATCACTGCATGAAATTATAATAAGCAAGAGGAGGCAATAAAATAACTATAATTTTTTTTGTCAATTGATAAAAAAATAGAGTTAGGTATAACAATCAAAGGAATAACTAGTGAGATCCGAGGTGTAGACTAATTGGTTCAACCAAATCTTGTAAGGGAGGCAGAGGTCCAAGGTTCAAATCTCAAGCATCACCGGACTGAATGCTTATCCCTTTCCGGGTGCTTTCAATGACGTAAAATATTTAAAATGATTGTGGCATGGTGGTTATAGGGGTGGACTGCTCAAATCTCAAGCATCACCGGACTAAATGCTTATCCCTTTCCTGGTGCTTTCAACGACGTAAAATATTTAAAATGATTGTGGCATGGTGGTTATAGGGGTGGACTGCATGAAGGTCTATGTGGCAGCTTCCGGGGTAGACAAGGCAAAATATTGTGGCGGCCATAAAAGTCGAACATCCTACCCAGATTTATGGTGGCTACCAATTACACCATGTAAATTCAAAAAAAGAAAAATAAATAGTTGATTACCATAAGTAAATGATCATGCCATCACCATGCAAAAAAATTTTCGTTGACACTAAAATATATAATTTGAGGAAGAATGGATGAATTAACTATTGAGGATAGAGTGCATGACAAGATACATAACGAAAGGGTATAACAAATAGAATATTTTAGAATGAAATTTGAAATGTGTAAGAAACACATTTAATATCTCTACAATTTTATTTAGGCTTATTCTATAAAAATAAAAAAAAGTATAAACTCCATGCCATTGGTGGTATAAGATGACCACTTTGATGAATAAATAAATTAAGTATTTCAAACACTATACACTAAAATGAATTTAAATAACATGAACTATGGTCAAAGTTAGACACGATTGTGGATTAAAACAAAAAATACTATATTTTAGGCCAGTTTTGGTGGTTTATTACTTTTGTTCGAAAAATAAAATTTTAAAATAAATATCAATTAATTACTAAAGAAATATTATTGGCCACTTTTGGTGGTTTATGAATTTTTCTTCATGATTCAATAATGAAAATAAATTTATCCTAGTAAATTTCAAGTGAGGCTGAAAAGAAAAGTTTGGTAGAGTCATTTATTACAAATTTCTTTCCCATACCGACTCAAGATATTTGTTGCAATAAAAATGTATTAATGGGTTCAATGCACCTAATGCATCTTCTCTCAATGCTTCTAAATGAGATAAAATTAGAGAAAAAGAGTTGATGGTACCATATTTGTTAGATGATGATCCCATTGAATGTAAAGGAATAACTTGATATGATTCTTGAAACATAAAAGAAACAAATGTATATTGATAAACTGTAAAAGTCAATAAGTGCTTCGAAGGTAGGAGAAAAGCAATATGTATAAAATCATGAGAATGTGTGATAAATAATTTGGAAATAATGTTAAATGTCCTTAGGACAATAGATCCCTTTATGTTTTTTTACTTATAATTATGTTATTATAAGGATATATTTAATGGTAGAGAAAAATTTTAAGGTGAAGAAGAATTGGGTTGGAATGAGTCACCAACCTCATTCATAGATATTATTTTATTTTTCAAATATAGTGTTAGGAATAAAGTGACCCATCAAATTATGGATAGAACAAGGTAATGGTATCCCCAACCTAATAGATATAGCATTTACAGTAAATTATCTTTTGCGGTTCATGCAAGAACCAAGAGAAAGTCATTGGAAAGCTACAAAGAGAATATTACAATATATCAAGAAGACTATAGACTATGGATTAACTTATATGAATAATTTTTGAATATTTTTATCTACAAGGATACTCAAATTCAGATTATGCTGGATCTATTGATGATAGGAAATCTACCTCAAGTTATATCTTCTATCTTGGATCAGGACCCATATCCTGGCACAGTAAGAAACAACATACAATAGCACAATCATCAACTAAAGCAAAATATTGAGCAACAAGAGATACAACCTATGAAACTCTATGGTTACAATACATGCTATCTAACATGGGAATCAAATGAACCCCCACTATGATATTATGTGATAATCAAGGAGTACAAAATCTAATCAAGAATCCAATCATACATGAAAGAACAAAATATATTTAAGCTCAATGTCATTTCATCATAGAGCATTTTCAGAACAAGCACATCGTCCTCAAGTATGTTCCTACAAAAGATCATCTGGCAAACATTTTTATAAAAGCACTTGGAAAAATCAAGTTTCAAATATTTATAAATCATCTATGTGATTCCAAAAGACTTCACACCAAATAATGTAATACATGGGGTGTTAGAATATATTAAATTATTTGGTTATATTAGATTACTTGAGGGGGAAGTTATATAGTTTCTTCATGCAATGTAGTAAATGCACAAGTGTCAATGTGCAAGTTGTAAATGTGCAAGGTGTCCCTTGTACAACTAGATAGAGTGTTGGCCAAGGAATCCATCTTCCTATATAAAGGGCCTCACACCCTTACTCAAATGTATCAGTTTTTCATTCTCAATAATATATTCTCAATAATATATGTTTTATTTCTCTCTCTATGATGGAATGGTGCTAAAGCTATCAAGAATTGCAAAATGAAAAATTTTCACCTTCTCTAAAAAATGTTGACAAAATTTAAATTTAAATTTGAACCTCGACGATAAAATTTGAATGCCAATAATCAAATTTGGTAGTAAAATCTGTAATGGCAACAAAAAATGGTTTTACAATGGTCCAATCTAACCATTGGTTAACTAGTCAAATGGTCTATCCAATAGGAGTCAATAGTTTCCAAGTGTACCACACTAAGCGAGTAAATCGAGTGCACCTTTGCCCCAGGTCAGTCCAAGGTCAACATGCCTACCTCCATGAGTGTGATTGTGTGCTTCTCAGTGGCCCCACACATACGAGGCTCCTTGACCACTACTAGTGGTCGATTAACAAGGGGGGTACTTCCCTCATAAACTATGGAGGGCACCTCCCTACAAATGATGTGGAATAAATGCCCACTTTTAACAATGACAAAAATGCTCGAGATAAAACTTACCACATGTTCAAATAAAAATTCATCGTCAAGTCTGGGTTTGCAGCTACACTTTCTCCAATTGTCACACTACAAATGCTCTACTAATTTTAGGGTTTCGCAAATTGGGCATCCATGGTTTCCTTTGTCTCCATCATTGATATCTTCTATACATCAAGGATATTTTCTAAAAGCTCCTTTCTAGAGTATCTAGACCTTCCAATGAACTAGCGAATTGAGGGTGTGTTTTGGATCCGATAACCCTTTCACTACTATAAGTGATGTCGAGTCCATTGGTTGGATGCTAGGACTATGTTGTTTAACACTCCCACATTTGCCTTAGTTGGATCCAATAGCTAGAATAGATGATGCAAACTAATGAGCATAGAGTGGTTGTGTAGGATGGGAGTTAAGGGGAGAACAAATAATTTCACCAACTCACACGTACAAGGTTTGCATGCTTTACAAAATTTATTTTATTGGTCTTCAATAGATGAAAATATTGGATCTCTATATGGATTCACCCCTATAAATTAGTTGTAAATACTAATATTGTCTGCTATTACCTAAGACAATAAACAATTGATCATTCGTGTGGATATTTTTTCTATGAAGTGCAATAAAAATTAGTAACATCTATATGGTCAATGCCCAAACATTGGTAAATGGTGCTATGCTTATGATAATTTTAATGTGAAGCCCACCAAACTTTCATTGCCCTAGTTATGTTTGGATTTGATATACAAATTATTTGACCATGTTGATTATTCATCGAATTCCTTTGACTATCGACACATTTTAACCTATCAGATGATCAATGATGACTTACATGTAGTTGGTGGATGTGTCATGGTGGTTTTTCTTCATATCCATTGATTGGCTATGTGTGTTGTGTAGCCTTAGGTTGGTCAAGGTGTTGTGTGACCTCATGTTTCCTAGGGTGTCATGCGACCTTAGGTTGGTCAGAGCTTGTTCGAGCTTGGGAATACACACCTATTGTAGGAATAAGAAGTAGCATATTTTAGGCCACTTGAGATCCAAAGGCCCTTAAAGTATTTTCTCAAAAATCGTATTGTTTGACATCTTCAAGGTAAGTTCCCTCTAGTATTTTAATTGGTGCATCCAATTCAGGGTCATGCCAAAGGAATTTCATCAATCCTTTAAGTGTTTTCTCAAGGGTACTTGATGCTATGGCAATTGAAAACCTTTGCACCTTGAAGATTCAAACATGGTGGTACAAGTTGGCATCGATTAGGTCCGATGTAGCACCTAGCCACGAAATAGGTACTTAGCCAACAATAATTCAAAACCAAGTACCAAGTAACAATGAAGTCAATAATCTTGCCACACCTTCTCACTAGCCTTCCTATGGCTCTAACACGAGTGATGTGGGAATAAAGAATGAAGCTACAAATTGCATTATGAGTAGAGCTTAAATAATACAAAATAAAATTAAAGAGGTTATAGTGGTTACAACCAACCTGTAACCATTATGGAATGCAAACAACAATAACGTACAAGAGATTAAAATAGTCTCAATAGAAAATTAAGTTCACCCTAACAAACTAACTTGAGCAAGAAGGCTGCACATGAAATACAAAGCACAATAACTTAGGATTAAAAATAATAACCTAAGATCTATGGATGTCGTCATCAGAGTTGATGTTTGACCTATTGTATGTTAAGTAAATGAGACTCCTAATCAATTATTAATGGATATTTGTATCCCTAATTCCATGGTATTTGGTATGATCTTGTAAAATTTCAAATAATATTTATCAAGAATCGTCTTGGCATATTTAATCTAGGAGACATATACATAGTGATATATATACCATACCTCTAAACTAAGACCATGATACAATATATCATGATCATTCTTGTTAAATGACTTCTATAAAACATTCCTTACTATAAGATATATTTTTAAAACTTACTATGATGACCAAATCATTACAATACACAATGCTGATTATAATCCCACCTACTTGATCTTTATAGTAGAAGTTTTAAGGATCATAGGTACTTTTATATAATCTATGTTTCCTATAATGGTCATAAATTTTTATATATCAAGCTCTAGGATTTTACTTGAGAGTGTATAGAGATTTGAATATAAACTACACATCATTATTTTCTATCTAAGTGCAACAAATCCTTTAGGTTGGGTCATGTAGACCTCTTTATTCAAGTCTCTATTAAGAAAGGTCATTTTTACATTCATCCAACAGAAATTTAAACCAAACTACATAGCTATAGTAAACATCATTTGTATAGTATTAATCATTGTTATAGGAACAAATATGTTATCACATTCAATATCTTCCTTTTGAGAATAGTCCCCTACTACAATTTTTATCTTGTACTTATGTATAATATAATTAGACTTATATTTGACTATAAGGATCACTTATATTTGATAACCTTCTTACCTAGTGGAATATAAACAATATGCCATGTCTTATTCATTAGCAATACTTGATACTCTAATCCATAACAACCTTCTAAGATTAAGAATTTTTTGGTGTAAGTCCTTTGACTTCCCAAATATTTCTTTGGAGAAGAAACTTGCTTTTATAAATTTAAAAAACTTTATAAAATGGTTCCTAACCCCGAGTATTGGTCTTCATGATAGGTTGGTTTGGGGTCTTGAGAAATATGGCCAATTTTTAGTTAAGTGTGCTTATGGCTACTTGGACTATGATTCGGATCCCTTGTTCTCGATGAATCAAGTCTAGATTAAAGGCCTAATTCCTAAAGTCAATGTGTTCTTCTAGTTGGCAATTCAGGGAAAGTTCCTTACTCTTGATAATAATAAAAAATGAGGAATAATTTTCCCTAATAGGTGCTTCCTGTGTGGTAGGGCTTTTGAATCACCTTTCCACATATTTTCCCATTGTGCATATACCCTTGAAGTCTTTTGCCAGTTATTTTTGGAGTTGGGTGTTGCTTGGGTTCTTTCCAACTCATTGGAGGATTTGGTTTTTCAATGGATCTCCCCATTATCCTCTCCCCACCTATGCCAGTTTTGGAAATTTGAGTTACCCCATATTTGGTGGTGGGTGTGGAAGGAAAGGAAATATCACACCTTTAAAATATTTGCCATCCTGATTCATCGATATCCTCGATGTCCATTGTAGATACAGTGGAAAATGTGAAATATTTAAAACTAGATTTGATAACTTGTGACGAGGAGATCGGTTTGGAGAGATCGTTGGGTTTTTAACTCAGCCTCAGAATATAGTGAGTAGGGTGAGTTAGAAAAATGCTAGCATGATTTGGGAACTCCCTCTATTGGGTTGGCTAAAATTAAACTTTGAAGGAGCTTCTAAAGAGAACCCAGGTTTGACAGGTGCAGGGGGTTTGTTTAGAAACTCAAAGAGAAAAATCCTTCTTGCCTTTGCTAAAAACTTGGGTCACCAAACCAGCCATTTTGTTGAAGCTCGGGCATTATTTCAGGGTATTTTCCAATTGAACTGGGTGAATTACAGGAAACTAATCATAGAAGGAGATTCACTCAATATTATCAACATGATTAATGGAAACCAAAATCCCTCCTAGACTATTGCAAATTTTATAATTGAAGCCAAGAGAATGATTCAAAATTTAGAAGAAGTCCAATTCAAGCACCGGTTCAGGGAAGGTAACAAAGTTGCAAACTTCCTGGCTAATCAAGGTCTTACATAGCAAGATCTTCACATTTGGATAGGTAATTTTCTAGATGGCCTTAGATCAGTGGGTAATGAATTCAGGAAAAGGTCAAAATCAAGTTAGAATAGTTAGGGCGGGTTGCTGGAGCCCTCCCCATTGGATGTTGCTTTTTATATTTTGGTTAGGCCTGCATACCCAATTTTTTATATTTGTTTATCCATGTGGGTATGCATACCCAACTTTTATCTCTCTTTGGCTTAGATGTCTGGGTTTATTTGGCTAGTATATGTTGATTTAGGTGTAGGTAGTTGTGTCCAAGGGTTGGTTGAATTTAATGTTTGAAGTGCCCTCGATCTCCTAGTGGCTGAATATTAGTTTGTTTTTGTTATAATATTTGGAGGTCCTTTCAAAACTCCTTTCATCCAACTAGCCAAAATAAAAATGCAAGTGTGTCTAAAAATTTGGTTGGTTCAACAAGTTATACAATAGTGCTCATTAGGGCCATATTTATCTTATCATAAGCCATGCTACATGTCCTTGGTCCAATGGTACATGTGTTTATGAATCCATATATCTTTGAATCCTATAATGTGCTAGTGTACCACTTGGCTACTTTCTACGTGTGAATCAAAGGATTAGATTAATTTATATCAACATTATCATTATCTCTAAATTTATTTTCCTCAAGAATATCCACTGTAGAATTAGATTCATCATCAATTAGGATTGCTAGAGAAAAATGAGAAATAGATTGCTAAGGAGAAGATGAAAGTAGATAACTCTTCTTATTAGAAATGACATATTAGCTAATATGTACTTTCTTGATAGTCAAATCAAATATTTTATAATTATTTTATTCATAACTATAGCCTAATAGAATACATCAAGAATATTTTACATCCAATTTTATTTTAGTCTGCTTTAGAATATGCATATATATTGGCATCCAAAATGATAAAGATGAGACATAGTTGGCTTGACTCTAGTCCAACCTTCTTTAGGAGTGATACTAAAAATTGTAACTATGAAAGCATGATTGACCAAAAAAATAATAATGTATGTAACTCCCACCCAAAAAGAAGGTGCAAGTTGAGAATCTTGCATTATACAACAAAAAAATTTCCCAATAGTCCTATTAGATGCTTAGTACCACCATTTTATTCTAGAGTGTAGGTGAGAGTCAATTATAGATGATGTCATACTTCCCCAAGAAGGAATAAAAATAATTATTAGTAAATTCCTCATTGCTTTAAGTGGAGTATATGGATCCAATGACCAATAAAATCCTTTAATTGAGACTTGAATTTTTAGAAGCAATGCAAGGCTTCATATTTTATTTTCAAGAAATAGACCGACATCTTGTGAGTGTGATATTTGGCAAAAGGGTTAAAATAAAAATATCCATAGAAGAAAGGTCCATGGGTCCATAAAGATCAAGATAAACTAGATCTAGAAGTTATTTTTCCAAGAGTTAGAAGATCCAAATAAGCTTGATATTGATTTCTAGCTAAGAAACATGGAAATTTTTGAGTAGACCTGTTGGCATTTTTGCCACATTGATTCTCATTGATGAATGCATTGATGTATTGTTGGGGATCTGACCTTTGATTGATGCAGCTTGGGCGAAAAAAGGAGAAAAAATGAGAAAAAAATGACTAAGTCTGAAAACTGCAGCGATGCGCTGACATGTTTCAGAATCGCGGTCAACGCAGTCAACGCAGGCAGGTTGGCGGAACCGTCGCGATATCGCGACGTGTTCCGAAATCGCGGGTCTTCAGCAGCGAAGCGTACGGCGGAAAAACACGTCGCGATTTCGCGACCCGTCGCATTTTCGCGACCTGCGCAGTTTTCCCGCCAAGTGCAGTATGAACGGCCGAGAGGGTTTTTCCGATTTCCGATGATTTAATGCTGACCCGAATTAAATAATTTGCGGATTTCCGATGCGGTTAAGGTCGAAGAGTGCCCGGGCCACCAAAATTAAAGGATTTATTGGTTCAAAGCTGCGGTTCGTGGATTAATTCAACGGTTTTCATGCACATGTTCGAAGAATCGTATTTAATAAAGGACCGCGAACGTTTCATGGCATTTAATTTTTATTTCCTCGAGGCCGCTATTAAGGGGTCGTGTTCCTGATTTTCAAGATATTATTGTAGATCACGAGGAAGTTGGTTTTACGTTTTTAATGCTGCAAAGAGGACGGACCTCTATAAAAACCAATGTAATTTTCATTTGAAAGGGTTGGAAAAACTTGCTGCTAGAAACTGGAATTGTATCTGCGGGAATACAAGGATCGACTTCTAATTTTTCAAGCGTCGCATGGATGAATTTGCTTTCTGTTTTCTTGCATTTCTAATAGCATTCGTACTCTTGCATTGCTATTACATTTAAATTCTGCATACTGGATTTAAATACTGCGGTCAGGGTACAATTCCTGGAATGTGGGTTTGGAGGGATTTGCGGCATGTGATTGTGCGAGGATGAAGCTGATTTCTTATGTTACTTGCTGTTGTTGCGTTTGTAGTTTCCTGCTGTTGTTTTTCTGATCCCATCACTTCGGCCCGTGGCCATATTTCCCATTTCTTTCTCGCAACCTTTTAAATCTCTTTCCAAGGAACCCTATCTTAAACCCAATTTTAGAATAGTAGAGGGAACCAGCCCCACTCGGAGATTGGTCCGGGAGCCATTTCTTGCTTCCGACCTTTCAATGTTGGCCGGGTCTAGGGCGCAATTGTAAAAATCCTTTCTCGTGGCGTATTCGTGACCAACAGCTTTTGGCACGACCGGTGGGACAGATCAGTTTCGTCTCCAAGAATTCATAATCGGTGGGATATGCATAATTTTCCAAAGTGATAACTCCACCGGTGCCAACAGTTTTGGCACGTTTTTAACACCCGGAGGTCTCAAGATTTGATGAGCTGTCTTGGCCTCACAGCGGAGATTTGTAAGTTCATCTGGCGACTTTGCTGAGTTGAAGATCTGTTCGTGGACGCCTGTTTTTGTTTAAAAAAAAAAAAAAAAAAAAAAAAATTTCAAAGAATGTTCATCTGGCGACTCTGACTTAATGGCGATAGCCGTGATCCCGCAGACCACTGCCACAAAGGCGAGGGTTTTTTCTAGATGGGATGATCCTGGTCCTCTGAATCTGCAAGTTCGGCATGAAATTCCCGAAGGTGCCCTGAAGAACCTGGCAAAATATGATGGTACCGAAGGCATGGCTCTGACACATGTTGAAGATATTGCTATTTTGTCCATGATCCATGTCATAGAACACGAAGATGTTATGATCCGACTTCTGGTTCAGTCTTTGGAAGGAAGAGCATTGCAATGGTACAGATTGCTCAAATGTCAAAGCATCAGTTCATGGGATGATCTCGCGGGGGCACTGATCAAAAGATTTGACGAAGATCCTTTCTATAGTTCTTTGGATCTCTACCAATTTTTCATGTACATCAAGAGAGCACCTCAAGAAAGCATCACGGACTTCAATGTCCGATTCTTGAGAAGCTGGCAAAGAATTCCAGAGAAGATTCGTCCATCACCCACCCAGGCCCACCTCTTTTATGTTCACACTTTTAATTCTGACATAGGTCTCTTTTTGCTGCAGTCAGGTGAACAACGGTTCCCACAAATCTTTGAGGAAGCAGTGCGAGCAGAACAGATGTTGCACTTATCAAGAAAGTTACCGTGGGGAGAAACTCCATTACCTTCTCCGGTGGTTGCTGCTCCTGTTTACCCTACACATTCATGCCAGATCCCTGAGATGCAGTCATGTGGAGCTCAAGGGACAGATCTCGTCCAAAGGCAAGGATTGGGACATGCAAGCACTTTTCCAGCAATGAAAAATATGGTTGCTTGCAGTTTTCATCAAGAGATGGGCCAAGTAGAAGAACAAGTTCAAATTCCAGAACCTGAGGAGATCCCAGAATCCGAGTTCTCACTTGAAGAGCCCTATGATCACATCAAGGAGTTAGAGGAGCCTGTACTCAGCCCACGACCGAAGAAAGTCCGCAAAGTGGTGGTGTTGGTTCCAACCACTACATCCAAGTACACGAAGAAGTCTTCCATATGGGTACTAGTAAGAAGGATAATCTATCGAATTGCATCCAATCAGCACCATGGAGAACTTCAGGAAGGAGCCGACCTAATTTCAAGGACCGACTTAAGTATGATCAGATCTGGTCGGGACATTGCAGATTTACCGGATAACATTCTGAGATTGGGTGTCTGGTGGTGACATGCCAATCATGTCGTGCATTATTGTATATAGTATTTTGAAAAAAAACAAAAAAAAAATAGAAAAAGAAGAAGAGAAAAAAAAAAAAAACTGGTATTGTTTTTATTTGTTCATCTCGGCTCTTGTTGCCTGCGAGCCGTAGATGCTTGTTTTTTCCTTTGTTTTTCTCCTCCCAACGATTTGGTGGCTTTCTAGCACTTTCTTCTTTTCCCTTCCCTTTTTCTTTCCTTTCCCTTCTTCATCTTCCTTCTTTTACTTCTTTTTCTTCTGCATTAAAACAAAATAAGCCACAGCTGTTGTTTCTTTTTCCTTTTCTATTTTTTCCCGTCCCTTCTTATCCCTTTCCTCTAAGTTCAGTCTTTTACGCATTTGCTAACAGTCTAGTTCATTTCATTTCACAGCTTTCCTAGTTCCATTCCCACTCCATAACTTCGTTCATTTTCATTTCATCATTCCATTGCAGTCACCGCTTGCGCAACCGCAAGAGCTCACTCCATCATCGCGTTCCATTAGTCATTTCATAATCAATTATATGCAAGTTTTTTCGGTTTCAATTTTTCAGCAAGACATGTATTGCGAAAGACCAACTACTGCTCGGATATGACTCCGTGCCCAATGGACTAAGGCTCGGATTCTTGCATACAGCGAGTCGTATACCCCGCGAGCCGCCAAGAATGTTGGCATTTTTGCCACATTGATTCTCATTGATGAATGCATTGATGTATTGTTGGGGATCTGACCTTTGATTGATGCAGCTTGGGCGAAAAAAGGAGAAAAAATGAGAAAAAAATGACTAAGTCTGAAAACTGCAGCGATGTGCTGACATGTTTCAGAATTGCGGTCAACGCAGTCAACGCAGGCAGGTTGGCGGAACCATCGCGATATCGCGACATGTTCCGAAATCACGGGTCTTCAGCAGCGAAGCGTACGGCGGAAAAACACGTCGCGATTTCGCGACCCGTCGCATTTTTGCGACCTGCGCAGTTTTCCCGCCAAGTGCAGTATGAACGGCCGAGAGGGTTTTTCCGATTTTCGATGATTTAATGCTGACCCGAATTAAATAATTTGCGGATTTCCGATGCGGTTAAGGTCGAAGAGTGCCCAGGCCACCAAAATTAAAGGATTTATTGGTTCAAAGCTGCGGTTCGTGGATTAATTCAACGGTTTTCATGCACATGTTCGAAGAATCGTATTTAATAAAGGACCGCGAACGTTTCATGGCATTTAATTTTTATTTCCTCGAGGCCGCTATTAAGGGGTCGTGTTCCTGATTTTCAAGATATTATTGTAGATCACGAGGAAGTTGGTTTTACATTTTTAATGCTCGCAAAGAGGACGGACCTCTATAAAAACCAATGTAATTTTCATTTGAAAGGGTTGGAAAAACTTGTCGCTAGAAACTGGAATTGTATCTCGTGGAATACAAGGATCGACTTCTAATTTTTCAAGCGTCGCATGGATGAATTTGCTTTCTCGTTTTTTGCATTTCTAATAGCATTCGTACTCTTGCATTGCTATTACATTTAAATTCTGCATACTGGATTTAAATATCTGCGGTCGTGGTACAATTCCTGGAATGTGGGTTTGGAGGGATTTGCGGCATGTGATTGTGCGAGGATGAAGCTGATTTCTTATGTTACTTGCTCGTTGTTGCGTTTGTAGTTTCCTCGCTTGTTGTTTTTCGATCCCATCACTTCGGCTCGTGGCCATATTTCCCATTTCTTTCTCGCAACCTTTTAAATCTCTTTCCAGCAACCCTATCTTAAACCCAATTTTAGAATAGTAGAGGGAACCAGCCCACTCTGGAGATTGGTCTGGGAGCCATTTCTTGCTTCCAACCTTTCAATGTTGGCCGGGTCTAGGGCGCAATTGTAAAAATCCTTTCCTGTGGCAGATTCGTGACCAACAAGACCTTTTTAAAGAAAAAAGACCATATACCATTTGATGCTTGTATAGTAGAAAGAGATAACAAAAGTTTAAATGATCATACCATCAATGTTAAATTGATGTTGAAACCTTAGATTTTACAATCAAAGCTTGATTTTCATGATTGATACCCTTATCATAGGGTGTGTCATCTTCCAAGATGACTTGTCTAGTGTAGGTAGAATGGTCCAAAGCATGAAACCAATATTTTGACCTAATCATATGACTCATGGATCTAGAGTCAACATACCATATTAAATTGAGATGATTTGGCTCATTATGAGTTTATGTAGCAATATATATATATATATATATATATATATATATATATATATATATATATATATATATATATATATCTTCATATTCTTTGGAGGGGTCATCTTAAGTAATATTACCATGTTGTTGCTATGAGGTTTGCTTCCTTTTTAATTGTGAAATTTTCCTATTCTCAAAGAGTTTTATTGTTTATACTTTGAATTGTTGGAGGAGTCATTTGTGAAGGGGTTATGCCAACACTCATTCACTATGTGGTCATTTTTCTATAAATAGAGCTTTCTTCTATCACTATAAAAATTTCCTCTAATATTATGATTTGCTTAGGAGGACTAATACCACATCTTACTAGCTTCTTTCTTTTAAAATTAGAAACTATGATCCTCTTCATTCTATAATGTATGAGAGGATTCCTATTTATAAAGTGATTTCAACAAACTTTTCAAAAATTTGAGTTTATTCCATGATATTCAAAGTTATCACAAAGACACTATATGCTAAGGGAAGACCTCACATTATAATCAAAACTAGAGCTCCATCTGGTGTTTCTCCCAAATATTAAAGAGAGGTTCACAATTTTACAATATATCTAGGAAAGGATTTCAAATTTTTACCATGTTATATTTTTAGGTAATGCAATTGGATTGGTAAGTACAAGATCTAATTATTGTTCTTCACTTCCTACACAATGCTCAACTTATCCTACATACCCTTCATATTCACTTAGTTGATTTTGTACTTCTAGGGCCAATATTATTGGATATTGACTACAATGATGTAGGTACCAAGTTATTAGAAATCCTCTACGAATGAGATCTCAAACCTCATCCTCAAACCAATGCATAACCCCTCTATATTTCCTTTATCAAATAACCCATGCTAGGAGTTAGGAACTCACAAATTTTGAGAATACTAAGGTACCAATATTGATTTTATTTGCTTCTATATATATAAAAATTATTCAGATTTATTTGAGGAGAGGTAGCTCCAACATTAAGATTTGAGCAATCTCTGCCAAATGGTAAGGGCTAGGCAAGAAAAATTTAACAATGTGTTTTCTTGCTTCAAAATTTAACAATGCGAAGAATGCCTTGAATGTCTTTGCTCTTAGATGAACAAACAAAATAAATCACATATCCCCTATTCTAGAATTTTAGTAAATTTGGACAAAGTGCAATGGTGTTTTTCCAATCCTTCATAAAATAGGGAATGCATAAGTGCTCTTTCCACCTCAAAGCTAAATGTTTAAGAGAGAAAGAAATTTGACTCTTTCTACCTACTTGCCGTGATACCAAATATTGTAAAATAGGTTCAATAATTTCATTAGAAAAGATTTAATTTATACATTAAAATAGTTATCAAGCACAACCAAAAACAATTATAAAAAAATTAAACATAACTTTAATTATTACTTAGGAAAATTTAAATATAATATAGATTATCATAATGCTCAAACAAACAATCAAACTAACAAACTATTAGCTAACGGTACTAAACATAGTGTAATAATAATCTAACAATATATAAGCATGTTAAATGCATGCAATTTTTATTTAGTTATCAAATTAATAAAAATTACAACAATAAAGTAACATGCAAAAGATAATTAGTTTTAACATTTCATCATAATAAAATATATTTCTTCTTATTGATTCTATCAATGTCTATATGCGGAGCTCATGAGGAGCATGTGCAAAATTGCATCTATCTCCGTATGCGCATGAACCATCCCTCCCAATGTTTTCACAAAGCCAAGTTTTCCGATTCCTTTCAGCTTTGTCAATCAACTTCAGAACCATGTTCATGGCTTCCTTGGTCCACTGAAACGGAGCTTCAAACTCCACATATTGTAAACCCTCACCACCCTTGTGATCTTTAATAATCAACTTCACTCCAGTTGAGCAATAAATTTTCTTAAAATGAATGCCACCTCTTCCAATGATGCAACCAGCAATCGAAGCATTGATGGTAATCCTTATTTTTACTTCGCCGATAGCACCAACACAAAAAGTAATAGGCCTCAATTCCATATATCCATGGGCAAAGTTACATCTATCTCCATTGCGGCATCCTTGGGGAGTACCATAAAACATACAAGGGCGTGTCTTGTATCTATTGCCTCTAGAAGTAAAACATTGGGCTGAAAGTCCTTGTGCTTGAGGAGGCTCTATCTTCTTTCTCTCCTAGATGTTCAACTTTCAAAAGCAAACTGCTTCTTTTTTCTGCGGAAGGTCAGAAGTTTAACTTTCAAAATGCCGTCCGCAGTAGGTTAGATTAGATTCGTGCGATAACTCTAAAGTACCCAAATCCTCATACCATTTTATATTCTGCACGCTCTCCTTCTTTCGATTCGATGGTTTGGTTATTCCTATACAGAAGCCCAACGGGCTAGGTCTTTGAAATGCTTTGCCGTTTTCTTGAATAGGCTACCCGTCAAAATTTCAAGTTGGACTCAAGTTTTACTTAGGTTCTATATAAGGGATGCTTTGATTGGTTCTAGGTGCAATATAATTATTGTTTAGAAAGCTTTAGGCTAAATTTTGTTTAGGTAGAGATGGTATGAAAGCTTTTATGCCTAAATATAGGCAGATGGTTTGAATCCGAGTGAGGTAGTTAGGTATGTACATTAGAATTAGAATATGTTAATTTGAAAAGTAAAATAGAATGAAGCCTAATGAAAAAGCATGGTTAAACATCAATTTTATAATCATCAAGGCCATCTCAATTGTTAATAATAATAATTAGTTACAAATTAATATGAAGCTCTAAAAAGTTAGTTACCAGAGGTTAATATGTCAACTCTAACATGAAGACACAAATGCTTATTATTAAAAAGACAATGGTGTTAAATGGAAAAGAAGCAATAGTTATTGGATAATTTAATATTATATGAATTTTACAATTATTAATAGCAAAATGTTATTTAGATTATTAGTATATATTAGAGTTAATAATAATAAATTATTATAAAATTAAATTGATTAAAAAATAGTAAAAAGTTAGTTATTAAAAGATATCATGGTAATTTTAATATGAAAATATGATAGTAGTGTTATATATAAGCATGATTCCAAATTTGCTATATTTAAGATTTTCAAAATTTTAAATTTGCTAATTTTGGGACCTTTCATTGGGGTCCATTCACTCAAAATTTACGAGGTGGAATTTTTTTTAGGTCAATTCGTCTGATGTTGATAATAATTATTCTATTTTTATTTTAATTTGCCAACCACTTTTGCCCAATTCTACGGATAATTCACCTTAAAATTAGGGTTATGCATAAGGGGTTGGACTCAAAATGTACTTGTAAAAAAATGACGAATCCTAATCAAAATCAAGGTGAATCATGGAGAATCCTAAGAAAATCAAATCAAGCATCTTCACACCAAAATTTGGGGTATTTGAAGCCCTAAAATGTAAGGTCATCTTTGGGACCACTTTTGACCTATTAAATCATCTTATAACTTCCTAAAAATACCACCATTAGATCAGGCTTGAAAAGATCTTTCCAACGAGTACAAATATACCTATGTTTGGATATATATTATGGCGAATTGACCCTAAGAAAAAATTGGTCCTAAAAATTTTAGGTGAATGGGTCGACGACGAGGGTCATCATATTCGCCAATTTCCAATTTTGAAAATCCTAATATTCGCCCAATTTGTGAAAAATTCGCCACTATGCATAATCCTGCTTCAAATTATAAAAAAATGGGTACCAATAAATATACATCTAAAACACTCTAACTCAAATATAGCTCTGATGCAATGAAAAATTTATTGTTAGTCGATATATTTATCCATTGGTTGTAGGGTATTATCAATCAGAAGATATCAATCAATTCAAAAAACTTGACAAGGTTGTAGAGGAGTGTTTCTCAATATAAACCGATCCATTGTAGAGGAGTGTTAATCGACATATATCAACTGGTTATAAAAAAGTGTCAATCGATATAAGTCGATCAGTTGCAAAGGAGTGTCAATCGGTATAAGTCAATCAATTGTAGAGGAGTGTCAATCAACATAAGCTGATCAGTTGTAAAGAAGTGTCTATCGGTATAAGTAAATCGATTATAGAGGAGTGTCAATCAGTACAAGATAATAAATTATAGAGGAGTATCAATCAATATATTTTGATTAGTAACAAAGGAGTGACTATCAGTATAAGTCAATCAGTTACAGAGGAGTGCCAATCGGTATAAGTCGATCAGTTATAGAGGAGTGTCAATCAACATAAGTTGATCAGTTACAGGGTAATGTTAGTCAATATAAGCTGATTGGTTGTAGAGGTATGTCAATTAGCCTAAGTTGATCGATTGTAGAGAAGTGTTCATCGGTATAGGATGATCGGTTGAAGAGGAGTGTCAATCGACATAAGTTGAATTATTAATCGATAATTATTGATCGATTGTAAATATTTTGATAGTGATAATTTATTATGGAGGACTGCCCCTCAACACATACCAACTAGTTGCAACAGATTATTGATCACCAAAAATTGATCGATTGCCAATATTTTGATAGTATTGTTAATTGATCATGATCGATCGATTGTAGTAACATTAAAGTGACTATCGATGATAGAAAGTTGTGACAATTGTGATAATAGGTAAATCAAAATATTTAAAAAATTAATGTACTTATTTTATTTTGGATAGTATCTAACAATAAATTTTACTTAATGCATACTTTTTGTTGTAGCCCTATTACTTCTTTTTTAACCTTTGTTAGTTTATTAAGAATTTCTAGGTAGAGTATTCTTCCTCCACAATTTTACTGTCCATTTTTTTTTAAGTTTCATAGGCAACATAAATGCACTATGTGTAACTATGGTAGACAAGTATCCATGTCATCTTATTGTGTGTTAGGAGCATTTTTGTTGTTAGAGACTACTTCTTGTTTGTTAGAGTATGTTTTCTTAATGTTGTTTTGATTTTTTGTTGTTATTTGAGCATGCAGGTAGAGGTCATTCTAGAGGGAAACATAGGTTCATTTGAAGGCTTAAATTTTTTATGGAATTACAATTTAATCTTGGTTACTTAGAAATGCAAATTATTATTGAGGGAAGCATATAATGTTTCTTCAATTTCAAAACCATTTCCTAATATCTAAAGGCATTTTCTTTATAGATACAATGTCACCTACTGAAAATGAAAAGAATGGAGGCCAATATTTGGGTAAAAAGATAATTCTAAAATATTTTACACAAATATCAAAATACAATTAGGTATCCACATCTGCACAACATGTAGGTACAAATACCTTTTATCATCAAATAATTATTTTTTCTATCTATTATTCTTAAATATAAAGCCTTTATTTATTAATATATAAATTATTGTCTACTTATCTACAACTTTTTAATAGTATGTTTTTACATCTAAAAATGATATAGAACACCAAACATTGAATGCAGTAAACACTGTCGACCTTGATATGCGCCCACTCAAAGATATTCTAGCAAATGATATGGGACCACATGATAATTTTATCAATAACAACATTCAACAACCACTTCACGAGATAACAAGATCTTTGGCACTATGGCTAATGTGTTATATTAATTCCTTTGGTAGGTAGGGGTTAAGGGGTAAAATCCCATTCTCACCATCCTCTTTAGGTCTGAGGTGTAGACAAATTGGTTCATCCAAACCCCATAAGGGGGGCGGAGGTCCAAGGTTCAAATATCGGGCCTCACCGGATTGAACGCTTGTCCCTTTCCTGGTGCTTTCAGCGACGTAAAAGGTTTAAAATGATTGTGGCATGGTGGTTATAGGGGCGAACTGCATGAAGATCTGTGTGGCGGCTTCTGGGGCGGACAACACATAATACTGTGGCGGCCATAAAAGTTGGACAGCCTGACGGATTCGTGGCGGCTACCGATTCCACCATGTAAATTAAAAAAAAAAACAACCACTTCACGAGATAACTAGTATAAACACATCAACCAAAAAAATGATAGTACAATTAAAATGCAAACCTTTGGGAAATCTTGTAGTCAAAAATCTAAACATCAAAAGATAAGTGAATGGACAATTGAAAGAGATTTTAAAAATTAATGGACATAGTTATACCCCTTTATTAAGCAAGATGAGACAAAGAAAATGTGTAGATGTATTATTTGTAGTTGGAAATTGGGAAAGGATCATTTTTTGTAAAATAAGAAAGATAATAGAAAAACATTGTCAAAAAGTTTATATCAAAGAAATACTGGCAAGTGTGGCTTAATAGAAATAGCAAAATTTTCTTTCTCTTATCAAACAACCCTATTTCCACAATCAACGAAGCTATTAATTATGCCATAGAAAATTTCCAGTTATTCCCTTGCCTCAAATCCCCTAGCCATGGCATTGAAATTGAGCTCCTCCAGTCCTTGAACATTCCCATCCCTTCTAATATGGCCCCTTATCCATCTCATCCTAGGATAGATGCTTGTTGGAAGCCACCCTCGGAGGGGTGGTTAAAGTTAAATTTTGATGGTGCTTCTAAAGGGAATCCTATATTAGCAGGAGTTGGTGGGGTTGTAAGGAATCACAAGGGAGACATTATTATAGCTTTTTTTGAGAACCTTGACCATAAAACAAATCATGTTGTTGAAGCTTGGGCTCTCTAGAGAAGTCTGCATATCATCAGGGATTTAAAAATTAATTTACAAATTGAGGGTGATTCCCTCAACATCATCAGGTATATCAACAACGACAAAAAGCCTTCATGGAACATTCTCTCTATCATTCAAGAAGCCAAGATTATTATTAGTAATCAAAATAATATGGTGGTTGTCCATGTGTTTTGTGAAGCCAACAAGGTTGTTGACTGCCTTGCAAACCTCAGAGTTATTTTCTAAAGAATCAAACATCCTAGTGACCTCAAACAAACCCATCTATTAATCCCACTAATCTATAAGATATTGAAGGTGTCTTAGTGGAGTCAAGTCTCTCAAGGACCAGTTGTGTGTGTAATGAATGTTCATTTTCAATCATGAGTGAGGGTATACTAATCAATTGTAACATATACCAATAAGCTAGATCATCTACACACATACATAGGTATATATAAAATAAGGTTTCTAATGTGATAAATGTGTCGCCACACAGGGTGTAATCCATTGTCAGTTAGACATCTATAGCCCTGATGGATGTTAATTCCATGATATAAGGACCTGAGAATTCTAAGGATTTAAGCTTTTATTTGGTTCTATTTTTCTTTTAAAATTTTATCTTTTTCTTTGTGCTTGTCCTTTTATCAATTCTCAGGGTTATATCATGTGCATAATTGGATAAGTAGGGGAAACCATTCACTTTATGGAAATAGCAACACATGAGTTCATCATTCCAAGGTATCACAATGTGATTAATGTGTGATACATGTGCATGGTCCAAAAGGAAATCTAATTTAACCAGGAACAACCTGTAGCATCTAAGGACTGTTTGATGTTCAATGGAGGTTATCTGAAACACTAGGAGTGGCTGAGTGACTAAAAGCACCTAGAGATTCCTCAAACCAAGAGACTACCAAAGAAATAAGGTGCCATGCAAAGGGGAAATGTGAAAATAATAAGGATGGTATTTTTTTTAGCATGGTTATGAATGGTGGAATGAGACCAATACTAAAATAAAGGTGCCCTTAATTAAGGCAACAAGACTCAATGGACTAACAATTATCCAAACTAACCGAATGATAACCAATATGGTTGATGAAGTGTATGAATGCAGATGACAGGAATGCGTAAATGCAATGTATAGGAAGATGAAAGTGGAATATATATGAATTATGAATGCAACTATTTTATATGAATGGATGCACATTATTATATTTTCTTTTATTTATTTTTATTCCATGCATATATATATATATATACATATTTTGTATCAGGTGTAGAAAACTCTCAAGTGAATGATGTTTAATGGTTCAAGCTCTTCTATTCCCTCAATATTGGAAAGCTTATATGTTCCAAGTCCCAAATTTTATTTAAAAATGAATGGACCAAGCCAATTAGCCATAAATTTATCATGAAGGTGTGGCATTGGTATTTTTCTAATTCTCTTTAAGGATGAGATCTCCTACTTGGAATTCATGTGGATGAAATTTTGCATTATAAGCATGCTTGATACGGTCTTGGTATACACATAGATGCTCCAAGAAATTGATTCATATTTTGTCAAGGAGCGTAAGCTGATCAAGACGTGCTTGTCGGGTAGTATTATCATCCATGAACTCTTGTAAAGAAATGCATAGTGAGGGGATCTCAAGCTCAAGAGGTATAATCGCCTTGGTCCCATAGACAAGAGAAAATAAGTTTCCCTTGTAGGTGTACGAATGCTCGTTCGATAAGCCCATAATGCCAAGGGGATTTGAAGATACCAATATTTGTGGTTATCTTTGACAAGTTTCTTCAGAATGGCTATCAATGTCTTATTGTTGGCCTCAACTTATCCATTTGTTTATGGGTAGTAAGGAGTTAAGAAACTATATTGAATGTGATATTTTTTGCAAAACACTCGAACATCCTTATTCTTAAAAGACTTGCCATTATCAAAAATAATTTTTGAGGGAATACCAAAATGATAGATAATGTGTTGGAGTATGAAATCTATAATTTGAGGTCCTATCATACTAGTCATAGGAATTGCCTCGACCCATTTTGTAAAGTACTCAATGGTAGTGATGATGAATGTATGTTATCCTAAGGAGGGAGGCAAGATTTTGCCAATCAAATTGAGGCCCCATTATGAAAAGGGCCACAGGGCCTGAATTGGTTGCAAGGCTTGTGATGGCACATGGGTTAAATTGGCATGTTGTTGGTATTTTTGATACTTCTTGACATATTTGCAATAATCACTTTCCATGGTGGACCAATAATAACCCATGCATAGAATACGCTTTGCAATGGCCATCCCACTAAAATGACCACCATAAGTACCATCATGAGCCTCATATATGGCCCATTGTGCCTCTGTAGGCTCTAGACAATGAAGTAGAATCCCATCATAGCCATGTTGATATAGCACATCTCCCAAAAGAGTGTAACAAGCTACCTTCTATTTGAAAGTGTATTTGGCAGCCCATGATAAATATGTAGGGAGAGTGCCAAACTTGAGAAAATCCTTGACCTGATTAAGCCATGGTTTGTATGGTTGTGCTTGAATGAAAATAACTTCTTTTCATCTTTAGAATTTGCTCATGAAATTATGGATTGGGACAATATTGTGATGATGACTGGTGTGACCTCTCCAATGGGGTTCTTTAAAATTAATGAACCAAGAGAGGCCATTGTATCTGCAAATCGATTAGTCGAATGAGGTAGGTTATCAATCTTGTACCAATCAAAATTTATGAGTAGCTTCATTGCTACTTCTCTATAAGCTTTTAAAATTGGATATTTACATTGGTAAGTTTCCTTTACTTGGTAAACGATGAGTTGGAAATCACCAAAGATTCAAATGCACTTGATGCCCATGGCCATAGTTTCTTGAAGTCCTAGAATCAAGGCTTCATATTTTGCATTGTTGTTTGTGCATGGGAAGTCAAGTTTGAATGATGAAGGGATAGGTATCCCTTGTGGTGTGTAAAACATGACTCCTACACCTTGTCCTTTCTCACACTTAGAACCATCAAAGAATAGGGTGATATCAACATCATATTTAGGGGTGACATATTCTTCCTGTTCAGTGACATTAAAGACTAAATCATCTGATAGCTCGATGAATAAAGGTTGATCATTAGGAAGCAAAGCTTCTATGAGTTGATCGGCTATCACTTGATCTTTAATGGATTTTTGACTAATTAATTTGAGGTTGAATTCCATTAAAAGCATTATCTATTTCATAGTACGAGTGTTATTGTATGTGTGAGTCATCATGTAATACATAGGGTTTTCATGAGCTATGACATAAGTGGTGTGACTTAGCATGTAATGTCTGAGTTTCTTAGTGGAAAAAACCACTACTAGACACAATCTTTTCACATATATGTATCTTGTTTCATATCTCACAAGCATTTGACTAATATAGTAAATTGCTTACTCTCGATTATTTTCATTCTTTTGTGCAAGCATTATCCCTAATGCAAAATCAATGGCTAAAATATACAGATGAAATGGGATGCCAAGGTGAGGTGGAGTTAGAACTAGTAGAGAGGCTAAATATTTCTTGATGTCATTAAAAGCCTCTTGACACTCCTTGGTCCATGAGAAAGTTACCCCCCTTTTGTAGCAGGTGATTAAATGACTTGCATTTGTTAGAGAGTTGTGTGATGAAACGATGAATCGCTTGAATCTTCCCTTGTAAGTTGCATAACTCTTTAAGGTTTCTTAATTGGGGTAACATTTCAACAATAGCCTTGACCTTATTAGGGTCTACTTCAATGCCACACTTGGAGACAATGAACCCTAGAAGTTTACCCAATGTAACTCCAAAGACACATTTCTTAGGATTCAATCTCACCTTATGTTCAAGGAGTCAATCAAAGACTTTACGTAATACATCGATATGGTCATGACATGTTTTAGATTTTTCTAGTAAATCATCCACATAATCTTCAATGATCTTATGCATGTAATCATGGAAAATATATGTCATGGCATGTTGGTATGTAGCTCCTACATTTTTAAGGTCGAATGACATTACTTTGTAACAAAAAGTCCCCCAAGGTATTGTAAATGTTGTTTTGTGTTGGTCATCAAGATTGACTCAAATTTTATTATATCCTAAAAAATCATCCATTAGGGAGAGCATTTCATGGCTAGTAGTAGAGTCTACGAGAGTATCGATGTTTGGTAGTGGAAAATCATCCTTAGGACATGCTTTGTTTAAATCTTGAAAATTTGTGCATATGTGAATCCCCCCATTAGGTTTGCAAATGGGTACCATATTTGAAATCCACTCAGGGTAATCAATGGGTTGAATGAAACCCACATCTAATAGTTTTTGGAGTTCTTATTTAACCATGAGGGCAATGGTAGGGTGAAGTTTTCGTAACTTTTGCTTGATTGATTTTGCATTGGGACTCAAGGTGAGATTGTGGACCACCAAGTTGGGGTCAAGGCTAGGCATGTCCTTATATGACCATGCAAAAATACCCTTCTTATCTATTAGAAGTGATGTAAGCCACTCTTGCTCTTCTACAGATAAATTTTTTCCAAGCTTAACAATTTGTGGATTATCTAGGTCTACACTAAGATTCACATCAATAGTTTCCTCGATAAGCATGTGTGAACCCTCCTCCAACTGGTGGGGAGTAGGAACGAGGTGAATATCATTAGCAACAATGTTATCAGGCATATCAAGCATGGCTTCTTCCACCTCGGTGTGGTAAACAGAGGAAGGGGAAGGTGATGAAGGCAGAGGGATGTAAATGCTAGAAGCTCTTAACAATTCTTCGAAAAGAAGAAATTCGAAAATGGATGGGGGATGAAATTTGATCCATGTCAATGAGGCTAATGTCAATTGGAATTGGTTTTGTTAGATCATATGGATTATGGAGGGGTGTGAACAAGTCAATAGAGATCATGTTAACTTGATGGTGATGTGGTGGTTGTGGTGTGAAGGTTGGATTCCCTTGCACATGCTCTCGAGGAAGAAACTAGTTTAAAATTGATTGATTATTACATTGCAAAGGTGGCCAAGGTGGAGGTGGTGGATCGATGGGTGCATCGGAGTGCTCAAGTGGAAGGATTTGATGAAATATGGGCTACGGTATGGGAAAAATACATAGGTTATTCATTGGTAATAGATATGATGGAGGCTGAATCTTCTTTAGAGCTATCAAATATGATCAAAAGTGCTTCAAATACCAAATCTAAATCCTCCTCGGAGTCATCATTGAAAATGGTATCAATCATGGAGATTTGTAGAAATATTTTTATAAAATCCTTGTGTAATAAAGGCATAAATTTAGAATATATGTATTCATCCTCTTTATCCTCACTATCCTCACTATCCTCCTCAAGATCTATAGTGAGTTGCTAAAATTCCTACTTGAAGGATTTTATGAAGGATTGTGGTTTGTATCCCAAGATAGCATGATCATGTGCATCTTGATAGCGAAGTTAAAAAATGTTGTGAATGCCTTGCTCATGTAACCCTAGACCATATCCTTGCTAGTTAACACATCAAAATTAGTGCATGGGAAAGTATGGATTAAACAGATAATCAATATTGGTATAACATTGTAACTCGGATTCAACAAGAGGCATTGGATCAAATGAAGAATCAATTCCCTCATACGTAAAATTAATATGGTTTAATGAAGAACCTATATTGTGTACTAGACCAATTGCTAAAGGTGGATCACATGGGTGACCATAATATTTCATAGTCGTAATAATTGGTGGGGTAACTATGACATTTTTGATGATGTATTCACCAATGCTAGGATTGGTGAGATGAGTCGTAACTTGCGTATGTGCAATTATGGATGCATTGTAGACAGAGGTGGAAGCCTTACGAGTGGCCTATGATATATATTGGGGAAATTTTATATGTTTTTAGGGTGCATTGTGGATGGTCAAATCTATCTGCGAGATAGATTATGGTGGAGGTGGGTCCAGTTGAGTGGGTTTAGACAACAACTTGGAGCTCAAGATGATATTGGATGATAATGGATGTAGGTAGAATTGGAGTAGTGTATGATGAGGTGTTATATGGTTGAATTTGATACATGGAGGCTTGTATCCCCTACATGCAAGTTGTATTTATGGAAAATAAATTATTTGGATGGTATGATGGGATGTAATCTAATGAAGATGAAGAATGATATGATGAATGATGTGGTGTGAAAGGAATATGATAGGATGTCAAGGAAGAGGTATGGTTTGCATTGATAGTTTATGATGTGGAAGCATAATCATATTTGGATACAACCTCTTAGATGGGCACTTTGGAAGAGTTGTTTTAATATGAAGTTGATGAAATCAATGACTGGAGTTATAGATAGATGGGGATGGTAGAGATGGTTCATATGGGTTTAAAACTAGGTTACAATATTTTTGGTAGATTGATAAGTGGGTTTTGAAAGGGCCCCAAAACCTTATTACAAAATGATCAACATTACAACCAGTTCAAAGGAACAACAAGCAAACCTAGATAAACCCATGGGGTGCTCCCAGCAACAAAAAGTAGATAAACTATGAGATTATCTTGGAATACAAATTGATCATCATGTTGTAGTGTTTGAATGGTTCTTCATTTGTCGTTATATAATGAACTTATCCCACATGTACATATTTAAGGCAATAATGTGATATTGAGAGGATACATCTCATGTCTTTGATATAAGGGTATCCAAGGAGTATGTTATATTACATTGCACCCTCTAGGATACTAAACAATGTATGGATTGTTTTGACCTCCACCCACACAAGTAGAACAACCATTTCCAATGTGGAGAATAAGGTATCATTAAATGCTTGCAAGATAAATGTGGATGCAGTGATATGAGAAGGTGGTAGGTTGATATGTTGTAATGTAGTGCATGTGATGATGTTGATTGATGAGCTAGTATCAACTAGCACTCATTTAAAAGGATTTTTATCAATATGAGCTATTATGTGTAACAGAGGATCAAGTAACTCTATTTGCATGGTTTTTATTTCAAACTTATAGAATGTAATAGAAGCTTCCATGCATGTTTAAATTTTCTCCACAAAGTTCATAAAATTATTAGGATCTTGAGTCTAAACATCTATGGATTAAATAATATCCATCAACGCCTCATAATATGGAGGGAATTACTGTATTAACTCATAGATTGATAATTTGGTGGAGGCCAATTTTAAGCTATGCATTAATCAACTCTTCAAGGTGATTTTTGGTCTTGATGGAGGATTTAGAAGATGGATTTGAGGGTTTGGGTCTGCTTGAACTGGTTGAGGTGGCACAGTAGGAGTTGGTGCAATTGGAGTATTTTTTGTATGCATTGGTATGTTTGGATCATTTAATTGTTGTGATCAATTCACACCTCTTTGACCATAGGTGACTATGTGAATAGCACCTACAAAACCTTGGTATATTAGAATATTGTTAATATGATTGACTTGGTTGGGAAGAACTTTAGAAGTTTATACCCTAGTTGTTGGTTGTGTTACCTCATGTTGAGTAAGAGGTGTTTGGTAAATACTAATGTTTTTATTTTGTGGTGCTAAAGGATTATCAATATTAATAGTTCCATTACCAATAAAATATTGTATGATGTCCTTGAAGTGATAGTAATCATTAATATCATGGCCCTTCTGATGATGGAAGGTGCAATACTGGTACTCATTCTAATTCATACCACAAGGTTTATTAGGATATTCAGGTTTAATTTATTGTAGGGAAATCAATTTTGTGTCATACAATATTTGGAAATTAGTTCATAAACTAGAGTGTAATTGTAGGGTGGTCTATTGTATTACCGATGCAATCGATTATCTGATGCAACAATAGTATTTTGCAGTTGTGTTGAGGGTGGTACTAATTTGTGTCCTTATTATTGAGATGGATTTTGATTTGGGGGTTGTGTTTTTGCACTTACACAACACACCCTAGTCTAGACTAGGGAACCACTTGAAATTTTGGTTTCAATTCTAAATTTGGTTTTCATCAAGGTGTTGAGATTTCTTACATAGAGCATTTTGAAATTATTTGCATTGTGCATTTTGATTTTTTTCTTTTCAAAGCATTGTTTCAAATTGAATTTCAAATGTTTATTCTAAGGTTCAAAATATTAAATTCAATTTTAGGGTTCTTTAAATTTCATCATCTTGCCCTAAATTTACTACAAATTTGAAATCACCATAACTTTTGATAGAAAAATCCATTTAAGGTGATTCAAATCCTGGTGGAAATATCTTGATATCATATTTATTGTGGTACCAAATTTATAAAATTTTAGACATGATTTGTATTCCAAAAATAATATTTTCTCATTGCAACCAACAAACTTCTAAATGAAATATCTCTTGATACAAAAATAATTTTTTATTTTTATCAATAGATTTGGATACCCATGTGGTTCATTTAGACACATGGAAGGTTTTGTTAAATTTTGGACACTTTTATTTTTTCTTAAAATTTTGCACCGCATGAATTTCATTATTGAATAATTTGAATTTATTTCCAAAGATTGAAAATCATTATCGAGCAATAATAAAATCCTTTAAAAACCATAAAAATACAAAATATATAAGGTCCAAGTCTTTGAAATCAACATATAATACTAAGAGAAAAAAATACTAAGTGTGAGCAATGGTGGAAAAATGAGTCACTACCGCACCCTGAATGGGTCCCAAAAGTCTGTTGGTTAAGCATTGCACTTAACAAAAATTGAGTCATTACCATACCCAGAATAAGTCCTAAAATTCCATCAGCTAAGTGTTGCACTTGGCATAAAAATAGGTCACTACTGCACTTTGAATGGATCCCAAAATTCTATCGGTTAAGTGTTGCACTTGGTAAAAAATGGATCACTACCACACTCCGAATGGGTCCCATAAGTCTGCCAACATTTTTGAATGTTTGGGATATTGGAAAAAGGAGGAGAGGTCATGAAAATCCGCCACCCAATAGCACTGAGAAAAAAAAATCTAAGTATAAGCTTTGTCGGATATTTTGGACCGTGGTGGAAAGAAGAGAGATCCCAAAAGGGACATTGGTAAAAGGAGAAAAGATCATGAAACTCCACCACCTGATAGCCTTGAGGAAAATAAAAAATTATAAGGATAAGCTTTGGCATAGATTTTGGACCATGGCAAAAAGAAGAGAGGTCCTGAAACCCCACTACCTGATAGCCTTCAGGATTATAAAAAAATCTAAGAATAAGCTTTGTTGAAGATTTTGGAACATTGTGAAAAGAAAAAAAATCCTGAAACCCCACTACACGATAGCCTTGAGGGAAATAAAAAAAAATAAGTATAAGCTTTGTTAGATATTTTGGACCATGGTGGAAAGAAGAGAGGTCTCGAAACCCTACCACATTAAGATTTGCTAAGTATTGAAAGCATCAAACTTTAAGGGAGGATGACGTCAACGAAAAAACCTAAAAATCCTAGCAATTAAAGAAATGAAGCTTAGCCATGGAAATGAAGCGTGACAACTAATAAATAATTATGGTAATTGAAAATGAAACCCGATAATTAGAAGATCATTCTTGACAATCTAAAAATAAATTTTGGCAAAAAAAAAAGAATTTTGCATCTTATAATTAGAGGCCACCTGGATTGATGCCCTAGCGATGAGCAATAATGTAATATCAGAAAACTATGGTTTTAAAAATAATTTGCTACAATGCCAAAAAAAAATTATTAAAAAAAAAAAATCAAAAGTTTCAAAACCTTGGAAAAAATTAAAAATTTTAAAATTTTAAAATTTTTAATTATAAATTAAAACCTTAGGGAAAAAATTGTAAATTAATAATAATGTTAATGTTCTAATATTTCCCTCTTTTTAATTTTTTGTAGAAATTTTGCTATTGGTTGCCTTAAAATGGCAGGCGTAATGATAGGCATAATTTTCAATGCAAACTAGGCAAGTGTAATCTTGCAAATATGGAAGATGTGGAAAATCGATGATCCACATAAATTCTAAAGAATGAAGAATTAATGCAATATGGTAGTTCCAAAGTTCCTGAGCATCGTGCGAGTTGAAAATTAATGAAGTTTGGTAGTTGCAGGGCTCACTGCAGATGAAGACTTTATGAGGCATGGCTGCAGTATGGAGGGAAATTTAATGTCAAGAGGTCCATCTAGAAAGTAGATGGAAATTAATTGCAAAATGTAATGCTAGGTGAAGCCTACAAAATTGTATAAATATTGTCTCACTAGTCGATTACAAGGGTCAAAAACCATCTATTAGTTGTGCACCTTTTAGCTTTTTTTTTCTTATTTCTCTTTGTAGTTGGATGTTAATTTTTAACCAAGCGACTATTGCTTTTTGAGCTTTGATATTGTAATCCATTGAAGTGGATAAATCTAAAAAACATACTCAATGACTTATCTTTTAATATAAAGGAATTTGAAATTTGTTGTGTTCAATATATGCATGTTGATGGTGGTTGCATTCAATCCATTTCATAGTCTTTTATTCCTCTGAAGATTGCACCAGCTCAAATATTAGACTATGTGAATATTGGTCAAGTTGGAATTCATTTAATTTGGATTTATTGCTTTATCGAATCAGAGCTGGATTTCAAGGTAATATAAGCTTATTTTATTTTATTTTCTCTTACCCTTCAACCTTTGACTTTTATTTAAAGCTTATTTAGATTAGGAGTAGAATTACTTTCATACAATCAAGTATTTAAATTTTTAGCATTGTACTAGGAGTTTTATACTTTTTAGACATAACCAACAAAGACCCCTTAAAGGAACAATTATCAATGACCTCTGAGTCTTTCCACACTAGCCAAGACCTGGCATACTTGAAACTTGGGGGAAAGAGATTTTACTTTCAAGAGGGAACATATCTCTATTCCAAGTAAGTTGACATACCCTTGACAATGTGTTATTTGAACGCTCAATAGGATTAGCACTAGAAGGAGGGTTTGAAACTACACTTTTCTTAGTTTATTGTTTATATCACACATACTAACTATTAAAGTTGGATTCTAATATCATCATCACAAGGTCTAAGTCATATGTTGGAGGTGTTGAGTTTCTCAGTCTTTCTCCATATAGAAAATCCAAAGTTGACAAAGGCAGGTTGAGTGCTCCTTCAACATTAAATATTTCTCTAGAGGCTACTACCCTTTGTATTGATACTTTTACCGCTCCCCAAATACCACCAATGGTAAGTATTACTCCTTGGTTATTGGGGAGTAGCCCTTTAAGCAATACTAGGATCTACACATGATATGCGAAAAAATGCTAAAAGGTATCTTCCTCGTTATAGACATGATGGAACGAGATTAGCTAAAAAGCATATATAAGCATATAAAGATACCTTGATTCATTTATAAATTAAACATGAAGATGTTACCTACAGTATATTTTCATATACTTTGTATGAGTTTGCTTATTATTGGTACATTAGCTTACCTTCATGCTCCATCACCATTGGGCTATGTTAGAAATAACTTTTATTAGCCATTTTAGATTGCTTGTTGATCTAGTTGTGATTTATCATTAATTCACTTCTACTTCTATAGAATCGAGTGAACCCTTGAGACTATTTAACAATAGGTTTCATATATTATCCACCAAATTGATGGTACCTTACACCCTCACAATCGAAGCAACCATCCAAATATATCTTAGAGATTTGGATACATTGAATTCTATATTTGTGAGGAGAATCCTATAGATCACAACCTTATCTATGGAAGTGAAGCTCTAAATGTTAAACAATAGTTAATACCTAAAGGTTTTGGTTTGGGTCAACTACCTTAAGCTAGACAAATGGGAGCTTATAATCGAAAACCATTAATAAATAAAGCTCTTACACAACATCTTCCCATGCTAAATCCATTACCAGGAGCCATGTATCCAAACTAGAATCAACCATTCAATCTAACTCCCTTGAATCAAATGATGCCTAATATGAGCAATCAATAGACCATTCCAACATATTTGGATAATCAGATGACCACAAAAAATATTCTCAATCATACACCTCCTACAAATAATCAATCAACCTTATATTTTTTAATACATTTGCACCTATGAATAATGTAATAGGTCAACCAAGATCAAGTCAATCCAATTACAAATCCTTATTTAGACAATATATGAAGGATGGTTCAAAAACTAAGCAATGATATGCTTCAACTACAAAGGCAAGTTCCTCAAAACCCACCTGTGAACAATAACACTTGGAATAAGAACTATGGCTTTCAGAGTACCAATCATTTGTGGAGTACTCAACAAAATAATGGAGTGATTCCATATCCTGTTGGAAACCAAAACTAACCAAATAATAACCCAAATACTTCTATAAATATAGCAGATATTAATTTACCCAGTTGGTGTAGGGTCCATTCCACAACTCAACATGATGAAACAAACTATCCAGGATATAAATTTGCATTAGATATTATCCAAAAGAAGATGGAAATTTTAGAATTATTGCCCACTAGTGAGAATGCTAGGAATCAAGTTGATCATAACAAGGATAGCTCTAGTTTTACAGACTTATAAATTCTCAAGAGTGTATGAATATGAATTAGATGAATATTTAAAAGAAGATGTGCAAGCTTACCAAAAATTTCAAAGGGGTGGTAATTATATGCTTCAAAGTAAAGGAATGGCACTAGTATCTTCTTCTACACCTCCTAACAAAACCTCTATAGTAGACCTTTAACTATGCAAGCATAATTGACCAAAGAAACAATAGTTTATGTAGCTCCCACTCAAAAAAGAAGGTGCAAGTTGAGAATCTTTCATTATACAATCGACAATTTTCCTAATAGTCCTGTTAGATGCTTAGTACCACCGTTTTATTCTATAGTGTGGGTGAGAGTCAATTATATATGATGTCATGCTTCCCTATGAAGGAATAAAAATAATTAATAGTGAACTCCTTGATTTAAATGGAGTATATGGATCCAATGACCAATAAAAACCTTCACTTGAGCCTTGAATTTTTATAAGCAATGCAAGGCTTCATTTTGTTTTCAAGACATAGACCCACATATTTTGAGTGTGACCTTTAGAAAAAGGTTTAAACTAGAAAGCTCCATGAAGCAAGGTCCATGGGTCCATAAAGATCAAGATAAACTAGATTTAGAAGTTCTTTTACCAGGAGTTAGAATATCCAAATGGGCTTGATATTGATTTTTAGCTAAGAAACATGGAAATTTTTTAGTAGACATGTTTAAATAATGAAGACCATATACCATTTGATGCTTGTATAGTATAAAGAGATTACCAAAGTTTAAATGATCATATCATCGATGCCAAATTAATGATGAAACCTTAGATTTTACAATCAAAGCTTGATTGTCATGATTGACAACCTTAAATATTTTTCTACTCTTGTAGTACATGCAAAAATCATGAGTCCTCTAGATTTATCATGAATGAAACATAATTGGGTGTTATCTTGTTCATCAAACTCAACCTTCAAATTATAGTTGAGAAACTAATTGACTAAATGTAAATTATTTATGAGACCTAAAACAAAGAGAACTCTTATGAATCTACATGTATGATATCCAAGTCTCAAAGTGACATCACCTATATCTTGATTGTCATAGTATATATCATCTTCTAAGGTGACTTGTCTAGTGTAGGTAGAATGTTCCAAAGTAGTGTAGGTAGAATGTTCTTTGGTGTGAAACCAATTTTTTCTCCTAGTCATGTGACTTATGGGTCTAGAGTCAACATACCATATTAAATTAAGATAATTTGGCTCATTATGATTTTATGTAGCATATATATTCCTCTTCTTGAGAGGGATCATCTTAAGTAATTTTACCATGTTGTTGCTATGAGGTTTCTTTCCTTTTTAATTGTGAGCTTTTCTATTCTAAATTTTTTTATTGTTGATACTTTGAATTTTTAGAGGAGTCATTTGTGAAGGGGTTATGCCAACACTCATTCATTATGTGGTCATTTTTCATAAATAGAGCTTTCTTTTATGACTATAAATTTTCCCTCTAATTTTATTATTTTCTTAGGAGGACTAATACCACATCTCACTACCTTCTTTTTTTCTAATTAGAAACTATGATCCTCTTCATTCTATAATGTATGAGAAGATTCCTCTTTATAAAGTGGATTCATAATTTTTTTTTTTAAATTAATTTTATTCCAAGACATTTAGAGTTATCACAAAGATACTATATGCTAATGGAAGACCTCACATTATAATAAAAACTAGAGCTTCATCCGGTGTTTCTCCTAAATCTTAAAGAAAGGCTCACAATTTTACAATATATCTAAGAAAGGATTTCAGCTTTTTATCATATTATATTTTTTGGTAATACAATTAGATTGGTAAGTACAATATCTAGTTATTGTTCTTCACTTAGTACACAATGCTCAACTTATCCTACATACCCTTCATAATCACTTAGTTGTTTTTGTACTTCTAGGACCAATATTGTTGGATATTGACTACAATGATATAGGCACCAAGTTCCTATAAATCCTCTACAAACAAAATATCATACCTCACCCTCAAACTAATGCATAAGCCCTCTGTATTTTCCTTTTTCAAATAACCTTTGATAGGAGTTAGAAACTCACAAATTTTGAGGATACTAAGGTACCAATATTTCTTTTATTTGCTTCTATAGGTATAAACTATTTATATTTATTTGAGGAGAGATAGATCCAATATTCATATTTGAGTACATGGTAAGAATCTCTACCAAATGGTGGGGGATAGGCACTAAAATTTTAACAATGTGTTTGCTTGCTTCAAAATTTAACAATGCGGAGAATATTTTTGAATGTCTTTTCTCTTATATGGACAAACAAAAAAAATCACATATCCCCAAGTTTATTCTAGAACTTTAGTAAATTTAAACAAAGTGCAATGGTGTTTTTCCAATCCTTCATAAAATAAGGAATGCATAGGTGCTCTTCCCTCCTCAAAGCTAAATGGTTAAGAAAGAAGGAGAATTAGCTCTTTCTACTACCTACCTAATGCCAAATATTGTAAAATAAGTTCAATGATTTCATTAAAAAAGATTTGATTTATAGATTAAAATGGTTATTAAATACAACCAAAAACAATTATTAAAAAAATTAAACATAAGGGAAAATTAAATATAATATAAATTATTATAATGCTAAAAAAAACAATCAAACTAACAAACTATTAGCTAACTAGTGTAATAAAAATCCTAACAATATATAAGCATGTTATATGCACACAATTTTATTTTAATTATCGAATTAACGAAAATTAAAACATTAAAGTAACATGCAAAGATAATTAGTTCTAACATTTCATGGCAATAAAATATATTTCTTCCAATAAACAATTTTAGCGTGCACAACACCGTTGAAGAAACTCTTACTAATTTTATCAGTGTCTAGGCATCTCATTAAGATCATGTGCAAAATAGCATCTATCTCCGTATGAGCATGAACCATCCAAAAAGTTTTTACAAAGCCAAGTTTTTCGATTCCTTTCAGCATTTTCAATCAACCTCAGAACCATGTTCATGGCTTCCTTGGCCCCGTGAAACGGAACTTCAAACTCCACATATTGTAAACCCTCACCACCCTCGTGATCTTTAACAATCAACTTCACTCCAGTTGAGCGGTAAATTTGATTAAAATGAATGCCACTTTTTCCAATGATCCAACCACCAATCGATGCATTGATGCTAATCCTTATTTTTACTTCGCCGATAGCACCAACAGAAGAAGTAGGAGGCCTCAATTCCATATCTCCATGGGTAAAGCTACATTTATCTCCATTGCGGCATCCTTGGGGAGTACCATAAAACATACAAGGGTGTTTCATGTATCTATTGCCACTAGAAGTGAAACCTTCGGCTGAAAGTCCTTGTGCTTGAGGAGGCTCCATCTTCTTTCTCTCCTAGATGTTCAACTTTCAAAAGCCAACTACTTCTTTTTCTGCGGAAGGTCAGAAGTTTAACTTTCAAAATGCCGTCCGCAGAGGGTTAGATTAGATTCGTGCGATAACTCTAAAGTCCCCAAATCCTCATACCATTTTATCTATTCTGCACGCTCTCGGTCTTTCGATTCCTTGGTTTGGTTATTACTAAACAGAAGCCCAACGGGCTAAGTCTTTGAAGCGCTTTGCCGTTTTCTTGGATAATTTAATATTATATGAATTTTACCGTCATTAATAGCAAAATGTTATTTAGATTATTAGTATATATAAGTGTCAATAATAATAAATCATTATAAAATTACATTGATTAGAAAATAGTAAAAAAGTTAGTTATTAAAATATATCATGGCAATTTCAATATGAAATTATGATTTTTATGATTATTATATCACTATCTGAGGGTTCTTTGTAGTAGAATGTCTTATACAAGTTCTTTAATGGGATTCTTCTTAACTTCCATTGCATTGAAAGGCTTTCGTCTCTGATATCTCCCTAGGATCTACCGATTTCGCTCATGCTCCATAGGGATCGGGTCGACCAACCCCCTCGGCTTTTAAAGGCAAGGTGTATCCCAGTTTTATCTATCTGTCGTGCAGCGCCGGGCAGTCAAGTGAATAAGGAGGAACCAGCATCTAAGTCTTCACCCTATCTATTCGATTTAAACCGGAACCCTCGGCTTTTAAAAGGCAAAGGTTATCTGCAGGCCATGGTAAGCTTAAATTGAAGGACCTTGTTTGAAAGGCTAGAGGGATTCCTTTGTTAAAATATTTGTAATCTAGCATTTGGTTAAGGTAGACAATCATGAAGTACTTACAGGTACTCTTGATATAGCCTATAGTGCTATGTGAGCCTTTGAGCATTCTCTATGTAAGCCTATGGGTATTTTACATGTAAACCTATAAGCATTCTTCTATGTGGACCTATGGGCATTTATATGTAAGCCGATGGGCATCTTGATATAAGCCTATGGGATATTTTGATGTATTCACCATTAGTGATATTGGTTATTCGCCTCTATAGTTAACCTTGATTAAAGAGTTTAATATATTTATTGCACATAATTTAACCTTTAATTTAAGTAATATGAGCTTGAGGTTGAGATTTAATTAAGGATTTTGTATCACTAGAAATACCCCTATGATTGATCCATTGTATTCATTTTATGATATGTGAGATTGTGGGAGTGCCTATAGGCACCACCCCTTATTCCTTCTATATATTCATTTTCTTTATCTCTTTTTCTAACTTTATCTATATGCTCTTCAATTTTGCTCTTCTTCATTTTTTTTTGCATATAATTATAATGACTATATGTTTTGTCATATTTCTAAAAAGTGTTGTAAATTCCAACATGGTATTAGAGCCAACATAAAGCTACTTTTCTTAATCATATAAAAATTATATAGACCAAACCATGGCAAATATGGATGAATTGCTAATTCGGTTGCATTTCTTATAACATTTTAAGGGTAGTTCTAGTTTAGTACTTTTATATATTTTGATGTTTATTTTTGTATTTGAAAATATGTTGATATTTTATAGGATCATCTATAAAAGTAAATAAAAAATAAAAAAAACTGACATAGATGTTATGTGTTACAACACCAATATAGCCAAGTCGACTATATTTCCAATTGTCATTGAATTATTGTTTTATTATTATAAATAGTTATAGGTTGATTTACAATGAATCATCTATCATCTAAAATATTATTTTCATATTTGCAAGGACTAAGCCCTCCTTAGTGGCAAAGAACTTAGCCCTCCTCAAGTGGCAAGAATTATTTAATTTGTTCATTCAAGTTTCTATTTGTAATCATTTACATAATTTTTCTACTTCAAGTGGTATTAGAGCTGGTGAATTCAGTGTGCAATAACATTTTTGTTTTCTCTATCAATTAGTAGAAAATTTTCAAGCCACCAGATTGAAGTAGTGTTGAAGTTTTTGAACAAAAAAAGCAGGTGGTGTATGCGATTCGAAGAAGATAACAACAAAAGTGTAGAAATAAGTTACTAAGCTTCGAACAAATCATTGGTCTTTAGAAACAATATTCATGGTCAAAAATATTTATTTGGCACAACCAGGTTGTGTAAAGAATTATGGATAGCCAATAAGGGAGACAGCGAACCCTAAATTTCATCATCTTTTGAGAGTCTCTCTATGAGCGGAGACGAATGTAACTAGCACAAGTGGACTGCGTAGAGAAATTGCAAGCAACTAAGAAGGATAGAGCAATGAAATCTATATTTTATCACCTTCCAAGGAGCTTCAGGAAACATCAAATTAAATATAAGCATCCGGTAAAATAGCTTATATAAATGGTGAAATATCCTTCTGCTACATCCTAGATATGTAAATTTTAAGGTTTATTTCCATTCAAAAGCTAAAGACGTTAATAAGCCTTCATTTGTATTTATACCATTACCTCAAAAACCTAATTCACACGCATTCACCATATTGATAAGCCTTTACATAAATTAGCCTTACATTGTATTCATCATAATTTTATGTTAAAATAAAATTTTCCACTTACTGTGATGTTTATTAGGTGTAATCAAATAATTGTCCAAATTATCGTCAGGTGCACATATCATTTTCATGGTTATCTCATATTTTACATGTGTATTTTATCGTGTATATTTCGTCGTGTGTTTTGTGTGCATATTTTGTCTTGTGTTTCATCGTGTATTTTATCATGTTTGGTTGTGCATTTTATCCCACACGACTGGTGTGGATAGAACATAAGCATTTATTAGATATATAGACACTATAGCAAGTGTGAATACGGTCACATATTGAGTCGCTTCTTCTTGTGTGCTAGTCAAGCATATTCTATCCAAATTCCTCAAACATCGATTCAAATTCGTCTTGTTTGGGTCATGTAAGCCTGTCTTGTTGGGAGTCATGTAAATCTGTCATGAGTCCACCTTGTGAAATTAACCATTGATGTTTATCCATGTGCGTACCTTGTCCTATGTGTCTTGACCACTCGAATACATCTTGTTTGGAGTCGTATAAGCTTGTCTTGTCGTGATTCACGTTAATTCATTGTCTTGTCATGATTCACATTAATTCATCGTGAGTCCACCTTGTAAAATTATCCATTGATGTTCACAAACTAGTCATTGGAATTATCTTAAAGTTGTGTACGTCTGCTTGTCTTGAGTCATGTAATTCCATCATGAATCTATCTTGAAAAACTAGTCGTTGGTATTTGAATCCCAACTAGTCATTGGAAGAAGATTTCAAAATCGTAGTTGGAGTGATAAATTCATAGTTGGCACAAAATTTGACAAAAGAATAAAAAAATTTTGGAAAAATATTTTCACAAAAGAATAACCAATTTTTGGTAATTTGGATCCAAAATTATTACAAAATTTTATAAAGCAAGTGCATGAGCGACAGGTGGAATCACAGACCAAACAGAAGACTAAATAGTAAAGATATTCCAAACGAAAGAGCACTAAATCCACCAAGAAGACCTTCACAAAGTAAAGTTACACAACATAATTCTCCTTTACGCATTAACAATTTTAACCCCAACCATCTTGTTAGTAACCCCATGGCTCCTTCCAACTCATCCAACTCATCCCAATAAAATCTCACACGAGGAAATAGTAATCCCCACTACATGCAACCAATAATTACAAATATATTTGTCTAAAATAACTGCTAATATGAACAATGTCAATAATTCTTGATAAATTAGTACAAAAACAAAACCAAGAAGCTCCTCCCTCCCCAAATAATTACTATAGACAAACTGATAATGTGGATCAGGATACAGAGGAAGTTTATCAACATGCAATATGGCCTATAGGTGTTAATGTTCCACGTACTAATATGCCCATATTTGAGGGTGGAGATCCACATGGTTGGTTAGCTAAAATGGAAGGTATCCTACACTTATATTGTATTCCTAAAGCTGGAAATGTTTCTTACGTCTCTTCCAAATTGGGTACAAAGGCTTACTAATTGTTCTCTTGGCAACAACATCAACATAATCGTCCCATATTATGGCCTGAATTTAGAGATATTTTTCTCAAGAGATTTGATGAAGGTAGTTCTTCTTACTATGTTGTTTGCCAATTGAGTCTCAAACAAACTAGTTTTGTCCAAGATTATGTTTCAAAGTTCACCAGTATTCTTGCTTACAAAAAAGTAGTAAACACTTTAGTGGTGGTTTCAGCCTTTCGACATGGTTTAAGAGAAAATATTCAACTCGAAGTGGAATTACATGATCCATACACTTTGGATGAAACTATAAGGATTGCTAAACTTTTTGAAAAGAAGTTTCAAAATTAGAAATCTTCTAGATGAGACTCTAATACACGTCCTCAATATCGCAATAATTCCTTTCGCAAAAATGAACAAACATCGAGATACTTTTGCTATAAATATCATAATAATCATCCAAGAGATCAAGCATGTGTACCAAGATAAACCTTTCAAATATAATATGATAATAATGATGAAGAAGATGAAGTAGAGGATGTCAATAAATCAAAATCACCCATATATGTAGAACAAATAGATAATAATGAAACAATACCATAAGAGAATACTATGGCTATCTCAGCACATGCTCTCATGGGATTAAAAACTCACCACACAATTAAGGTACCATGATTTATTAGGCACAAAAAAATAAATATGTTGATTGATTTAGGTAGTACTCATAGCTTTATCAACATCAAGACTGCTAAAGCATTGAATTTGAACATTAATTTTTCTAACCAGGACAAGTTTCAAGTTTTAGTTGCAAATGGAGGAAATACTTAATATATTGGTAGAACTTCTTCAGTATCAATACAAATGGGGGATTATACATAGTGGGAAACTCTATTCGTTATGAGTTTAGGAAGTTCCGATATTATTTTGGGTGTTGAATGACTAGAACAACTCGACACTATTAGTTTTAATTTTTTAAAATTATTTGTGAAATGGAAAGAAAATGGAAAGACTATTCGACTCCAAGGAATTCAAACTCCACCATCACAGGTAGTGAGTTATCACAACATGGAAAAAATACTAAGGAAAGGAGGTTATGAATTCATAGCTCAAATCAACTACATGGAAGTACAAGCACAAGATACAATGGAAATTCCCTCAAAGGATCTTAAAAATATTATGGCTAACTATGATGAAGTTTTCAAGGAACTAAAAGGGTTCCCTCCCAAGCGATATCATGACCATGCCATACATATTTTCCCTGGAAGTATTTCCCCTAATGTACGTCCTTATCGATACCCTCAACCTCAAAAAATAGAAGTTGAAAATATTTTCCAAGAATTATTAGAACATGGAGTTCTTCATCATAGCACTAGTCCTTATTCATCACTAGTAGTGTTGGACTGTCGTAAAGATAATTCTTGGCATATGTGTCATGACTTTTGGTCCCTTAACAAAATCACCATCAAAGACAAATTACCTATCCCTATCATAGATGATTTATTATATGAATTGCATGATGCTAAGTTATTCATAAAATTGATTCTATATTCAGGTTTTCATCAAATAAAAGTAAGATATTAGGACATTCCTAAAACTGCTTTTTGTTCTCATGAAGGTTATTATGAATTCTTAGTCATACCTTTTGGTCTCACAAATGTCCCCTCCATCTTCTAAAGTCTCATGAACCATGTCTTTCGTCTATTTCTTCACAAATTCATCTTAGTCTTCTTTGATGATATTTTAATATATAGTAAATCTTGGAAGGATAATTTGATACATGTGGGAAAAGTTCTTTATGTTTTACATAAGGAGAAACTTTTTTTAAAACGATCCAAGTGTTCTTTTGATGTTCAAGAAGCTCAATATTTGGATCATATAGTTTCTCATGAAGGTGTTAAAGTGGATTATAATAAAATTAAAGCCATCCAAGATTGGCCCTTACTTAAAACCATCAAGAAACTTTGTGGATTTTTGGGTCTTACAGGTTACTATCGTAATTTTTTTTACAATTATGGTAAAATTGTAGAACCTCTCACCACTCTCACAATAAAGGATGTCTTTCACTGGTTAGATGTGGCCACTCAGGAATTCATGACACTCAAGAAAGCCATGTGCACTACTACTATTTTGGCAACTCCATATTTTTAAAAACCATTTGTTATTGAATGTGATGCTTCAGGAACAGGTATTGGGGCATTATTAATGCAATATGGTCATCCCTTGGCATTCAAAAGCAAGCAACTTTCATGTAAATATTTAGGAAGATCCACATATGAGAAATAAATTTTGGCTATTTTACATGCAGTCGAGAAATGGAGACATTACTTAATCAGTAGCCGTTTCATTATAAAAATAGATCATAGTAGTCTCAAGTATTTTCTATAACATTTTTTTCCTATTTAGAGCAAAAAAAGTGGCTGACAAAGTTAGTGCGATATGATTTCATTATCGAGTATAAGAAAGGCAAATAAAATATGGTAGAAGATGCATTGTATCATAAATATGAAGATGAAGTTTCTATCAATGTTATTTCAGGTCCTTGTTCCCATTGGGTTTCTCAACTCCAAGAAGAATGGTTGGTGAACACTAAAACTACTCAAGTTATTCAATATTTGATTCTAGGATCATCCAAGCATCATTATTTTTTATATTATGACAATATGTTAAGAAATAAATATCACATTTACATTCCATAAAGTTCCATTATTAAATCCATGATCCTTGAAGAATCACATTCTTCTCCATCAGTAGGGCACTTAAGATTTTTGAAAACATATATACGGGTAACACAATCATTTTATTGAAAAGGATTAAAAAATAATGTCAAGAAGTTTATTGTAGAATGTGAAGTATGCCAATGTAATAAGGGTGAAATAGTCAAATCTCTAGGACTTCTTCAACCATTACCAATTCCTAACCACCAATGGGAACACATATCAATGGATTTTATTGGTATTCCCAAATCAAAAGGTAAAACTATGATTTTTGTGGTAATGGATCATATTTCCAAGTATGCTCACTTCAATGCTCTAGAACACCCATATTCAACAAGCAAAGTGGCTAAGGTATTTATGGAATCCATTTTTAAGCTACATGGAATACCCAAAAAATATTGTAAGTGATCGTGATCCTATATTCACTAGAAATTTTGGCAAGAACTATTCCATATTAGTGGTACCAAATTAAATATGTCTTCTGCATACCATCCTCAAACAGATGGCCAAACTAAAATTGTTAACAAATATTTGGGTACCTATCTATAATGCTTAACTCAAGATAAGCAGTATCAATGGAGTCAATGGTTATCATTAGCAAAATGGTGGTACAACACTTTGTACCATTATTCCATCAAAATATTCCCATTTGAAGCATTGTATGGGGTAAAACCACCAGCAATAATAGATTATGTTCTAGGATCTTCCAAAGTAGCTCAAGTAGATGATTGGTTCTAGCATAGACAGAAAATGCTTAACATTCTCAAAGATAATTTGATCCAAGCACAAAATCATATGAAGCAACAACAAGACTCACACCATTAAGAACAATAATTCAATACATTCAATATTGTTTTATTACGTCTACAACCTTACAAACAACTATCATTGAAGATCAAGACTAGTCAAAAGCTAACCCCAAGATTTTATGGTCCATACAAGATAGTGCATCGCATAGGTGAAGTGGCACATCAACTAGAGCTTCCTTCCTCATCCCATATACATCCAGTATTTCATGTCTCATGTCTCAAAAATATGATTGGACAAAGAGTACAATGTTAGTCAAATATTCTAGTTTTTGATGAAGAAGGACGTATCTATCTTCAACCAGAAGTAATATTGCAGATCAAGTTATGATATCTTCGATCTCGCCACATCAAAGAATTTCTAATCAAATGGGAGGATCTACCAATAGAATGTGCTACATGGGAAACATAAATTATTTTTGAGTCATTTCCAGCTTTGAGGACAAATATTTTCGAGGAGGGGAGCCATGTTACAACACCAATATAGCCAAATCAGGTATATTTCCAATTATCATTGAATTATTGATTTATTGTTATTAATAGTTGTAGGTTTATTTACAATGAATCATATATTATATAAAATATTATTTGTGTATTCACAAGGACTAAGCCCTCCTTAAGTGTCAAGAATTATTTAATTTGTTCATTTGGGTTCCTATTTGTAATCATTTGCATAAGTTTTCTGCTTCATTATGGAACCAAAATTTTTTGATGATAATAAGAAAAGAGCAAAAAGAGAGGGTAAAAAAGAAGAAAATGAATTGAATATACTTTCAAAATGATTTATTAATAGTACCCTTCTTCTTTACACCCCTTTCTAGCTCTCTCCCATGGAGGAGCCGAATGAAATATATTTTTTTCAATTCTCAATTAGAGACATTAATCAATGATAACTATAACCCCTAGAATTCCAATCTAACAATGGATGTTTTATTCCCATTACCTATTTACATTCCTTATTCAAAATATATATCATGGACAATCTCTCATTTAAAATAAATGTTTGATTTGTATGTAACATATCTTCTATTATTTATTTATTAAACTTCATTAACCTTATTTTGGATGGATAAACTGGGGATTTATCCTTGACAAAGTATCCCAAGGAATAGTAGAAAAAAGAAAGACTGTCCATCATATAATGGATAGGATAGAGGTCTTCTAAACCTCTAGTATAGATTCAAATCCTACTTGATGTAATAATGTCTCTTTACTATCAATTGTTCAATATTGTTTTCTTAGAAATATAGTAACATTAATTATTAAGCTCAACCTTCTATTCCAAAGGATGTAAAATGTTTCAAAGTGCTCCTTTTTGTTCTCTAAGTAGAAAAAGTTCGGTATTTTCCTGAATAGCTTCTTTCAAAAGAGCTTCTGCTTGTTCCGTGAATGTCCCAGTAGAGCGTATAATTTCTCCAAACTGGGGTTTATTTTTTAATAAATACTTGCGCAACTCACTGATAGTTTTTATTACTTGTGTGATCTCTAACATATATAAATACTCCTTTGTTCTTATGTAGTTTATAGCTACTTGTTCTTACACTGTTAAAATCTTATGTATTTCTTACATAGAAATATCCCAAATATATAGAGGTTATACAACATGGAGTAGGTAGAGAGATGAAAATACCAAGGATTTTATTCTATTTTAAAATAAATATATTTTATTTTTGAATATTAATTCAAAGTGCTATGATTTCTACTTTGTTTCACTAAATAAAGAGTTTAGAAATATAGGTAAAGGAGGTTAATTGAGACTATATAACTATTACATACTAGATTTAAGCACAAGCAATAGGCAAGTAGGTATATAGATCTTCTTGTTACCCTTTGACAAGAGTGAGCGTACTTAGTAAAATGGTAAATTTAAAACACCATATCAATTTATGAATATGTATTTTGGGAGAAAAATGCAGAAGATCATGGTGGTGGTGGACTATCCCTTCCCTTGTTCGATGGTTTTTTAGCACTTGCTTGGAGGCTTTTCAGGGAGGAGAAAGGGATTGCTAAAATGACCTTTTATCCCTATAATATAGCTATATTCTATAGCTAAGGTGGGGTGTATTCAAAATTACAAGAGTCTCGAGGAACCCATTGCATTAAGTTTCTCAATGGTTCATGCACTAGTCATAGGCCGGTTCAAAGAACAAAAGTCTTGAATATATATAAAATTTGATTCTCCATTGTTCCATAGTAGCTCAATGGTAGAGCAATTGATTATTAAATGATTGGTCATAGGTTCAAATCCTAATTGGGGAGATATATTTTCTTCAAGGACTCACTTTGAACATGATAAATATCTAACACTCTTTGTTTTTGTTTATTTTGTTTCAATTGATGTAGAATTATCAAAAAATTAAGATGGTGATTCACACTCAATAATCTGAAGTCTATTTTTCCTCCAAAATTTTAAATTTTAAATTTTAAATTAGAATATTCTACATCATATTTTGTTGTAGAGTAGGAGAGGGTAGGAAGGTGAATGCAAGGTTTTTTAGTGGGAAATTCATAAATTTTCAACCTCTAAAGGGAGTATGATTTCCAAATATGCACTTGTGGTGTAATGGTATGTTGCTTCACTATTAGATGGGAGGTCAAAATTTTGATTGGAAACACTTTTTACATTTATGTCTGCATCATTTTTGTTTAAATTTATGATACTTTCCAAAAATGCTTCAAAAAATATACTCATCACATTATATTCAGAAATATGCAAGAGCAATTTGAAGACATCAATGACAAAGAGAGACAATAAGAAGAAATAGGAGGTGGGTTCCCATGGGTACACTAATATATCATATTTTATCCACTTTTTATATAAATTATTACTCATTGAGGAGTATTGATAGTGATACAAAAATCCAATAAGTTGTGGTCCATGGATACCCTCTATTTCATGGGTGGCCTCTCACACAAGTGGAAGCACATGTAGGGTAATATCGAGGGAAGTGCTAAGTAGATCAAAACCCTTGACAAAAAAAATGTTCACTTAAGCCATATTTTTAAAAATACATAATTGGGATATTAGAGGTTCAAATCTAGGAGCACATCTTGGGAAGGACCACGCATAAGAAATTAAGGTCTTTGGAATATTCAATGAAAAATTATTAGCTACAATATGTCTCAATGGTTTTACAATATTTGGTATTTGAACAGTGACATTGAGGAACTAAAATTTAAGGATCTTGATGTTGAAATAAATTCAAGGATATAATAGGAAGAACAAAAGTTTCCCACATAAGTGGTAAGGCCAAAAAAGGAAGAAGAGAAATATTGTGGATCAAAAGATCAAGAAATATGACAATTCAACCCCTATATATTCTAAAAAATGGCATAATAGAAATATGGAGAAGCTTGAGGTTCAAAAATTAGAACCTATTGGGGTTTTCACAAAACTCTGTCTATTTGGTACCAAAAGTTTCTCCAAAGTGTCCTAAATGTTGTTGCTGATGATTTAAAAATGCACGATCGATCCTAAAAGGTATATCTTCGTTTTAATGGTAAGTTCCACATCACCATACTTAATAGCATCATCAATACCATGGATATCACTAGTAAAGCCCTAAAGTTGTTGATCAAGAACCATGCCAAAAAAGGCTCTAAAAAAAATATCACTATTTAGTCACATGGTCAGGTTCTGTCAAGGATGGTTTCCCTGTGTGGATGGTCTATTTGTATTCTTTGGGATTTTGATCCTCTACATGGGCATTTTTCTAGTCTTCTTGGTTTCACTCATACCCCTACATGGGTCTTATGTTGGGTATATATTTTTCTTCTGCATCCTCTGTGTAGGTTTTTCTTGGTTCTAGTGTATCCTTATAGCAACCCATATGTGGGTATTACTCGGATAGTCTTTTTTGTTGAGCTTTTCAGGTGTGGGTACTCTATTTTTTTTTTGTGGCTTTAGTTTATTTTAGGTTATTTGGTGTCCCCTGTGTGGGTCCCTTTCTCAGCTTATCTTATTAATTTTCCATCCATTTTTATTTTTCTATTTTTGGGAACGAGTTAAAACCTATTTAATATAAGCTATCCTACCTACCAAAAAAAGTAGAACATATAAGGAGGAGTTTTTAGCAAGATGTAGTGGCTATAGTTGTAAAATAGGTGGGAGAATATTCTCTCTAGGACACACCTAAAATTCTATGAAGAATATTTGGACACCATATTCCACCAAGTAAATCCAAAGTAGAAATCATCAACCATAAAGCTAGATGATATGGAGGATGAGAAAAAATGAAGGGAAAATTTCAAGATTCAATTCGAGTTGCTAGATCTACCATGATATATTCTACCCTAGGGGAAGGATTTATTTGGGAATATTAGAGGGAAAACTATTAAGAAGTCCTAGATACCTCTTCAAAGTCTAGTGCTAGTGCTAGTGGTTGATGCCTTCTTACTCTAAGATCTGTTAGAGAATATTACATTATTTGGTATATTTTAATGTACCACCATGGGTACATGGTTAGATTAGGTGTCTTAAGTTAGTATTAGAGTCTTTAATTTATGTAATGTAATAATGTGTAGGTAATGCACAAGTGTATTTAGCTAGGTGTGCATGTGCACAAGTCTATATCATGCAGAATGCACATGTGTCCTTAGAGTAGGAAAGTGAAGAGTCACATACTATTACATGTTTGTTACTAAGCATTGTACTTAGTAATGAAAAATGCATTGCTCATAGTAAGCATTAGTAGATCTCAATTTCTTGTACTATTTTTGTAATATTTCATTAATAGAAGTTTTACGAGTTATTTTAAAAATTTCTCATGCTATTTTCATACTTATTATATTTCCATTATCATAAAGTTAATTACATGCTCATTATAGTACTTGTGGTTGCATTTCCTTAAATATATAGCATCAAAATCTAACAGTGGTATCAAAGAACAAGTTAGATTGATAGGAGATAGGGAGATCCACAAGAGAGAGTGAGAGGAGATAGAAAATTTCAATTTCAAAATTTCTTAAATTGCTTTTTGGCTAGATTCTTTCCATAGAGTTGCAGAAAAACTTGTGAAGACTAGGACTCAACATTGATTCCACTAGTTTGACAAATCAACTAGTGAAGTTCATTATTTTTATATTTTAAGAATTTGCATTATCATCTTCTAATATTTTGTTGTAGAGAAGAGTTGATTTGAATAAATTTGATAAAATTCCTACATGTAACATAGGAATAATATCTTCTTTGGAACTAATCTAAAACTTGTAGCAAGAAGTCAAAGATGGAAGAATTTAGAGGTCTAAAGAAAAAGGTCCCATTGCAGATTTTGAAGATTGAATATCTCCAATTGAAGATTTGAATAAAAATCAAGATATAATATTGCAAGAAGGAGTAGCTCCTCAAAAGAATAATTTGGAACAATTATCACCATCCAATAAAAATCCCAAAAGGAAAATGGATTTGGCAAGAAGCTTGCTAAATTTTTGGAATGAATTCTTGAAGACCTCAAGGCATTCCGATTCTTGAGAAGAAGGCAGAAAATAGGCCTAATTTGAAGGTAGAATTTGACAAGAATATTGGAGGAGAAATAAGTTAGAAGAGGCTACCAGATTTAAGATACAAAGGATAGTAAAACAAAGGAAGAATTGGCTGCATTAGAAGCTGAAAATTATAGAGTTTATGACAATATGAGTGCAACATTTTTGGCAGCACTAATAGCTAAAAATTACAGAGTTCAAGAGAACAAGGTTGGAGGAGAATTTGAGCCACAACAGTCAGATTCTCAAATAGAAAATTAAAGGCCAAAAGGCAAAATATTTAGGCAGCACATATAGTTGCAAAATTAATGGTTTTAGATCAGCAAAGAAAAAGTAATTGAAGCTGAAAAAGTTTATAAATTTGGGACAGCAAATAGATGAATCAAATCACCAAAAAGTCTAGCTACAAAAGGAGACCAAAAAGGTATGCAATTGTGGTTCTATAAAATTTTATTATTTGAACATTCACATTAGTCTATTATAAAGTTCTTAAATGTACCATATTAGAGTTATTAAATGAAGAAAAAAAAGTTTAAGTTAAAAGTCTTCAAGCCAAGAAAGGAGCTAGCATCATTATCATATTGAAACCCGTAAAATATATCAACACAAGATAGGCTTAAAAGTTGCATGAAAAAATTAATAAGAAGAATTAGATAGTACTTAATGCATGCTATTTTTTAGAGCTTATCAAAGTGTAACATTATCAAGCAAGGGAAGAAATAATAGTGCACAAGAACAAGGCTGAGTTAGAGTGTCAAAATACACCAGTGTCAAAATACACCATAAAGCATAGGTAAAACCTGCAACAAGTCTTGGTAAAGAGGAGGTGCCACCATATTAAAAAAAGGGGCCATTTGATAAAGGAAGAAGGCAAGAAACTATATTGGATAGCATAGAAGAATATATTCAACAAGCTTCGAAATATATCAAAGATTAAGCAAGACAAAATAGTAAGGAACATCCAAGAGAGCATGCAGTCATTAAAGGCTCAAGTTAAAGTGATAAAGAGTCAAGGAAGAGTAGCAATGAGAGTTAAGTTTTATAAGAAATCGAGATATAAACTACAAAGAGCACTAAAAGCAAAGTGAACATCTTTAGTGAGAGCCAAGAAAATATTACTGCATAGATAACAAATTGGAATGAGATATCATAGTGGAAGATGATGCATCGATGAGGATTCATTGAGAAACCATCAAAGAAGAGCCATCATCGAGTGTTGGTAGTACAAGAGATATTTAGACACCACTAGCTAGCTGAGGTGGATATTGAATAACGAATTACAAAGATGCCAAGCTATGAAGCAATTTATACAAATTGTGAAGAAGATCATTGCTAAGGTTTTTGAGAAGTCATTTCAACAAATAAACTATTATCATCACAAAAACTTCAAGCATTGCCCAAGGACACGAGACGTTATCTTGAAGCTAGCTATCATAGACAAAGCCACTAGTATTTGATTCTCTTCAAACTCATCATGTCATAGTGTGAGAGTGGTGTAAAGATATAGCAGTAAAACCCTAACCATTCACTTGCATGAGAGTTGTATCAAGCCATGAATCTCAAGAAGAAGGGTCCTTATATTTAACCCACACACCAATTGGAACATAGTGTGGCATCAATCGCTTGCATATAGGTTTCCTAGTGCTAATAATTATAGGAAGGCAACATAATATCGATATAGTCGTCAAAGGTTAGAGATCATCGTGCATGGCAAATAGCGGGTTCTAACAACTTATGGTAGAAGACTACAATACAGGTTTTGCTAACATACACATTACTTAGTGACTGCCAATATGACGAATCTAGATCTAATGATTATAGCAAATTAAAATAACTCTTGAGGAATACTAATGAATTATAGAACGTTACAAGTAAGTATTAATTTATCGAGTCATTGAGAATGATCATAAAATTTTAAGCTCACACCCAACAAATAAAGAGTGGTCATTGAGGCAAGTTTGTCAAGAATGCGAAATTGTCATATAACCATTACAAAGAGTGAAGCAATGGGTGAAATGACTTTGATTGTAGATTTCAGGCATCATATTTAGATTTCAGGCATCATATTGGAGGTAAAACAAAAATATATATTTTAGTCATTTATTGAACATTTTCCTAAGTTTAGAAGTCATAAAGGTGGAAGATTATTATTAAAATTCTAAGGTTATTGAAAATTAATCTAATCATATGTAGAAATAAGGTATAAGAGAGAATTTAGAAACCTTAGAAAGCTAAATTACTATTTTTGGAAAATTAATTACAAGTTTTGTAATTAATGAATTAAATTTTGTAAATCAAATTTAATATTTAAAATTTGATAAATTTGGAGAGATAAGGTCTACTACATCAAATTAGGATATTGAATTTTACAAATATAGTTTACAAAACTCTAAGTTTCTTATTTGGGATCCATAAGGACTTCAACATCAAGTTGGAGAATTTTTAAATTATCCTTAGTGTATCATTCAAATCTAAGGAGAATCAAAGATTAAAAATTAATTATCTCAAACCCAAGGATCCATAAGGCAGTCTACTTCAGTGGAGACATGGCAAAGAAAAAGCAATTGAAAGAAAAATCAAATGAAGGAAAAAAAAAATTATCAAAAAATAGAAACATATATACATGAGTTGAAAAAAATTGAGATAAGAAATTTATGTTTTCAAAAAAATTAATATACATTGAAGATGAATCATTACAATAAACTAAGGAAATGTTGTAAAATTTGAAACTTTGTATCAAATACATGATACCAAACATTGAAGGACAAAAGGGTATATCAACAAATGAAAGGAAAATCCTACAAACAATCATAGAAGAAGTAAAAGATGAAAAAATTTTAATGCTTCAAAAATATCTAAATTCAAATCTTGAAAAAGCAAATTGAAGACTCAAAATGTTTTCACATTACCTATTGATATAGGAACAATAATGAATATAGTATTGCTTTCTAATGAAGATCTCAAGGCAAGATGAGAAAACAAGAAAATTAAAGAAGTAGGGAATAAAATAGTGATGAAAGATGCTTCTAGTGATACAAATGATTTAAGGCCCATGATGATAGATTCATGTTGCAATACTATAGAATCAAAACCATTGATGATTGATGCATGTTGTGATACTAGTGATCTTATTCAAAAATAAAAATATGTAAACTATGATTCTAGTCAAAATGAAAATAAATATTGTAATGCAAGTTCTTATCTTTTGAAGCTTATTACTTGAGATAAATAAACCAAAAGATATCAAATAAAGTAGCAACCAAATGTATATGATAATGGTAATATTATGCAAGTATGAAATAGAGAAATAACTCTAATATCTACTCCTAAATATACCATAAATAAATACTCATGAAAATGGTGCCATAACTCTAAAAGTACCAAGTAATGTTATTACAATCACGTCATATCATATCTTGTCGTGTCACTTTACATCCTCACATTACTAGGCATATATAATGAAAAGTGACTCTTTATATGGAGCACTCTTGGCATTCACACTTCTAGAATCTTCATCTCTCTATTCTATGAACTCATGTGCACATGGATAATTATGCACATTTACATTATTGAATATTACGCACACTTGTGCATTTATTACATTACATAAAGTAAAGCCTAATATAAGACATGTACCAAATAATGTAATATACTCCAACACCCCCTTGTATTTAATTATTTTATTATTGAAGACTTTAGTCTTCATATTGGTCTTCATCCTTGTGCTTTTCTTTATCTTGTTCCTTGTTTGCATTTTGATCAAGCAAATGATTAGTGTCTTCATCCTTTGTATTGCTTTCCTTGATATGATTCCTTTTATTCTTTGAATTTTGATTTCGTCTTGGGCCTTCAGTGAGATCTATTGTCAAATAACCTTGTTGATCCAGAGATCTAATAACATTTTTTTGTCCACTTTTGTTTTTCTTGATTTTCAAATAATATTCTTGCATGTTCTTCATGATTGTCTCGGTTGTTTTTTTTATGATTTAAAATTTAATTAAAAGTGGATTTTGAAAGGACCCCAAAATCCACCTAAGGATACACCTAAGGATACGCTGAAGGATAGGCCAAAGGAAAGGTCGAAGGAAAATTACATTAAAAACCCACCCGAGGTAGGGACATAGATAAACCCACCCAGGTGGGAATAAACTAGAAAAATTTTAAAAAACTTGCCCAAAGCGGGAAAATTGAAAAACAACCCTAAGCAAGGAATTTGAAATTTCCCACCCAAGCAGGAATAATACAATTTGAAAAGTCCCGCTCAGGGAAAAACCATAAATCAGTATCCTACCAAGGAAAAACCAAAGACCAAAATTTCCATAAAAAAATCCTTCCTAAGATGGCTAGAAGAGCAAAAGAAACACCAATAAGGATCATCTCGCTAGGGGATGAACATAGGGACGCAAAAAAATAAGACTAGAACAACATCTCGCACAAGGCCTACAAGATGGAGTAGCAAAATTGAGGATTTCTATAGGCCACAAAATTCCCTTGCACATGAGGTAGATTTATGAGGAAACTAGAAGAACTAAAGGATGGAGCAGAGGCAGAACCATAGGCCATAGGAAGGAGAGTGAGAGAGCCCTACGAATGCTAAATAGAAGGAGCCATAGGGTTAATAGCTGCAAGAATTAAGCACAGATCCTCCCCAAGATCAAAAGGTGGAGTAGAAAACCCTAGATAATCTTTAACTCCACAATCGAATGACTTATAGAAACCAAAAAAGGAAAACTAGTGGGATATTAGTATCAAGTAAAATAGACGCCTCCACTAACCTAAGAAATATATGCTGAGAGACCACCAAGTAGACCAAATATAGGAGCCCAAAGAGCAGATCTACAAAAGAGAAGCATGAGGTCCTCCCAAACCAAAAATATGTAGTGAAACTTGGATCAATAAGTACAAATATAGATTCAAACACTTCTTCCAAAGCCATGACACTCTACATCTAAAGAACCTCTAAAAATAGCTCTAAGTAGAGAACCTACAATAAAAATGAGACAAATTTGATATCACCAGGGAAAAGAGATACCTCAAGCAACCCTGAAAATCCAAGGGAGGTTCCAAGGATGTCCTAGAACCGAGGCATAAAAAATAAACCTCAAACAAACTAAGAAAAGGACAAACAAATGGAAAATTGATCTCCCACCCCATGGAGATCATCTGCAACAATAGCCAACCAGGAAAGAAAGGCCAGGGAAGTGCGAAGGAACTGGGACAGAACCAAGGGAAGGGGAAGTAGGGAAGCAGATCAGGACATCCTATGGGATGATTGTCTCTATTATTAGTAAATACTTTATAATACTTTTGAGTTAATAGTCTAATATAGATATTGATACTTCTCCAAATTTCTTGTAATATTCTTTCTTGTGATGATAGAAAATAGATGTATGTGATTCTTTTCCACAATATTCATAAGGATGTAAATTCCAACAATTAATTTCTTCATGTTCTTTTTTATTACAATATGTGCATTTCAAATATCCTTGTGTTGTTTTGTAGACTTTGGTTTTATTTATTTTTTAGGTCAATAGATATAGCCATTTGTGTATAACTAAGCTGATTTTTATTTTACTTCTTTTATATGTCTGTAGGAATTCTTCTTGATCATCAATTGTTACCTTTTGAGAACGATTACCCTCAGTGATTCCATTAGCTTCATTTTTCATATTGTTTGAAGATGTCTTTTTATAATCTATTCTTGATTCCTAAATATTTTTCCAAAGCCATATTGGTTCTTTTATTTTAATCATATTGTTATCAAATACATTTATCAAATATTATGATCCCTTGAACTCTTTATACTTAATAAGTTATTCATGTAATGATCCTCCTCGCACGACCATAGTTAGCAAACATATTAATGAAATTTACTTATCTTTTGCCATAGAATGTGGTATTGTTGATAGTCATTGTGAATGCAGGACTATGTATATGCCTTCGATAGATAGAGTTGGTCGATGGAAAAGTGAAGAGGGAAATTATGATTTGGATTGTGGTACATGGAAACTCATGCAACAACATATCATATAGGACATCATGAATGATTGAATTGTGTGTGAGTTTTGCTTTGAAATTGTGTTGATTTGATGTATGTATTTTATTTATGGTGTCAATGAAAGTGCCAAGAGCATTGAGCCAATTTGATTATTAAAAAATATTGAATACTTATATTGAGAAGTTTATGAATAATAAATAAATAATAAATAATAAATAATAATTATATAATATATAGTATAATTTATAGGTAGTGTAATCCTTCTACCCTATTAGATACTTTTTTTCTCCACTTTATGAAAGTTGATTCGTGGTAGATGTTGGGAGTGGATAACGGGTGAAACTATCATGATTGTTCTCCAACCTCCTCTGATATTTTCCAGGTGAAAATTAGGGAATTTCTATGGGAGAGGAGACATGATCTTAGTTTTTATGATGAATATTAAAAGGAAGAACAAATGTCTTTGTAAAATTTTAGCATTCATCCTAAGAAGAAAAATTTAGGGGTAGTTGATGGGTATTCCTCAGAAGAGAGAGCTTGGTCTATGAAAATAGTTTTGCACACAAAATTTCTAGGTCAACTTTACTTAATTACTTAGAGTAAATGATATCGATCTTGGATAACTGAATGCAATTGTTTTTTGAGTTGAATTTGGTTGAAAGAGAAGTTACAAATCATTCAAATATTTGTTTATGAAAATTATGATTGCATCTATTGTGTGTAATCTGATGTGAAATACATGTAAATTAAAATGCTAAATAATTAATTATTGGACTATGTATAGTCATACTTTACCGTTGTTTTGATATTAGCTGTTATATTTGGAAATAAACTTCTAGAGATAAATAAATGGTATGAAACTTACCATGCAAGTCTTAATATAGCAGAATTTTTTTTTTGTAAGCATTCTTGTATGAAAATTAATAAATTTTTGTGAAACTTCAATTGTTCAGTTTATGCAATGTTGTAACAAGCCTGTATAGATTATTATACAAACTCCTATTAGTATACAAAAAGAAACCCAAAAGTAATCTTGGAGATTATGCAAAGTCCATATGGAGCATCACCAGAAAACTTTCTATTATGGAGATGATTTCTCCTTATAACCAGCTTAAATAATTTCTTGTATTATGATATTGTTGTGTAAAGTTACATATGAGTGTAAATCATGGTTGGAAACTTTTTTAGTATGTTATATTGTCTGGATTATAGGTGAGCCATATAGTTGACAAATTATTAATGAAAGCATGTTGTGAAGAAGTATATTGTATAATATGCAACTGCATTTTGAAGTGTAAATTTTGTGGAAATGCATTGTGAAACTATGATTGTGATTGTATTTTGCAAACATGTAGTATGCATAAAACAATTGATTAAGGTCGTATTTGATCCCATTTATCATGGTCTACTCTGAAGAAGCTGATGTGGATTATTGAAAAGGAGTTTATGAGTAGCCAACAGTGCCAAATGGGAATAGGACTAATATTCCTGTTAAATTTTCTTGGACAACCAAAAAAGAGAGAAGAACCCATGACAAACCATAGTCTTCTTAAATTCTCTAGCTGGACACTTTTGATGTTTTTTGGTAGAATTGAATGTACTTTTGCTATTGAAATATTTTAGGATTGTAAATATGTGAAATCAATATGCAGAACCAAAATTGCACACATGCTAGCTTCTATTTTTATGGTTTAGTAAATTGTTGTATATCTAAAATTATGAACATTTGTATTTGCAATTAACTTGCAATTAAAATTGAATAACCTTCATAAATATTGACTCAAGGAACATCCGAGTCTCTAATTTACTCTATTGAAATTTTTTTTTAGATAAAACGAGTTTACTATGGTATAGTGTGCATATGCTTATCTTGAGTGTGTGATTCCAAGATGTCAGCTTTACAAATTGAGCTTTAGCCAGCGCCTTGGTGAAGATGTCAACGACGTTCTCCAAAGTGTGGCAATAGTGAAGCTCAACAATATCAGTTTCCACCATATCTCGAATGAAGTGGTACTTCATATCAAAATGCTTTGATCTACTATGGTGGACAAGATTGTATGCCAACTGAATGGCACTGATGTTGTCACAGAATATTCTAGTTGGACCACTTTGCTACTCGCCAATCTCTTCTAATACCTTTCGTAGCCATAGAGCTTGAGTACTAGCATGAGTAACCTCTATATACTCATCTTCTATTGAAGATAGCGCTACTACTGTTTGCTTCTTGGAACTCCAAGTGATTAGGCCCAAACCAATACTAAAACAGTTACCCGATGTGGATTTTCTATCATCAATATTGCTGCCCTAATCACTATCACTAAAGCCTTCAAGCTTGATAGTATCACTTTTGTAGTACTAGATTCCAAAATCTAATGTACCCTTCACATATCTCAAAATCCTTTTAGCTACCTGCAAATGCAGCTCAGATGGATTAGACATAAATCTAGAAACAAGAGATAAAACATACTAAATGTCTGGTCTGGTGTTGGCAAGAAACATCAAACTCCCAACAATGCTTTTGAAAGTGGTCACATCAACTTTCGGTGCTCCATCATCCTTGCTTAATTGGATCCCATGTCCAATTGGAGTTGCAACTGATTTGCATTGCTCCATAGCAAACTTCTAAATCATATCTCGAGCATCCTTAAGTTGATAGATGAAGATCCCTAAATTTGTTTGATGTACTTCCATGCCAAGAAAGTATTTCATTAAGCCAAGATCCTTCATCTCAAATTCCTGCATCATGAAGTGCTTGAACTCCATGTTAAATTTTTCATTACTACGCATAAAATTGAGGTCATCCACATACAAACAAACTATGAGGATGTCATTTCCTTGATTCAGGTAGTAGAGCATGGGTTCATTTTTGCTTTTGATGAACCCATAATCTTTAAAGTACCCATCAATGCGTGAGTACCAAGCTCTCAGTGCCTGCTTGAGGCCATAAAGAGTCTTCTTCAGTTTTTAAACAAAATGTTCCTTGTCTTTCTCTTCAAATCCATGTGGTTGCTCAACATACACTTCTTCTATCAAGTAACCATTTAGAAATGCACTCTTTACATCCATGTGTTGGACTGTCCATCCCTTGTGTGCAGCTAAGGCAAGAACTGTTCTGATAGTTTCTTGTCTGGCTACAGGAGCAAAAGTCTCTTCATAATCAATTCCATATTTCTGAGTAAATCCCTTTGCAACTAATCTCGCCTTGTGCCTCTTGATGCTACCATCCACATTAAACTTGGTCTTGTAGACCTACTTACATCCAACACGTTTCTTTCCTTTAGGAAGCTTCACCAGCTCCCAAGTGTCATTTTTTTTTATAGAGGTGATCTCCTCTTTCATGGCATCTTGCCAAATATTTTGAGTACAAGCCTTCTCATAACTAGAAGGTTCAAGTTGTGTATTAGTTAACAAGGCATAGTTAACTAAATCTCCCCTAGGTTCCTATTGGGAAACATCATCACCATACAAGTGCATATTTTCTAATATTTGTAGAACATCATTCATTTGACTAGCTTGACTCCTAGTGTATCTTTTTGAAAAAAATTTATCCAACATCTAATATGATGGATGATTCTGTAGAGTTCTCTTACCTCTGCATGGAGAATCAATGTCCATTGGTGAGGAACTTACTAATCTCTATGGAAAAGGACTTGGTGAAGAAGTTGAATCAGAAGATGAACCTGGATCTCTGGGAGGAGTCTGCTTAATTTTCTATGGTGTCTGTTGCTGCACCTTCTTAGAACCTACATCACTAGATTCATCATCACTAAAAATCTGGGACTTACCCCATTCTCCCCCTTCATCAAAAATCACATCCCTGGAAAGCACAAAATTTCTAGTCCTGGGATTGTAGAGTCTGTAAGCTTTTGTATTCTCACAATATCCTACAAAGATGCATGTCTGACTCTTTGGATTGAGCTTATTTCTTAGCTCATCAAGAATGTGAGAATATGCCAACGAGCCAAACATTCTAAAATACTTAACATTTGGCATTTTACCATACCAATCTTGGTAAGGTGTCTGTCCTTCCAAACTCACAGTAGGACTTCTGTTCAAGATATGTACGCTGGTCCTGGCTGCATCTGCCCAATATGAATTAGTCAAATGCTTCGATTGAAGCATAGACCTTGCCATCTCAACAATGGTGTGATTCTTCCTCTCTGTGACACCATTCTGCTATGGAGTGTAGGTAGCTGTGAACTGCCTCTTAATGCCATGTTGCTTACAGAAATTCAAGAACTCATTAGAGGAGTATTCTACTCCCCTATCTGATCTAAGACATATTACAAAATATCAACTCTCACTTTCAACTCTTGTTTTGAAATCGACAAAATATTCAAATGCTTCATCCTTATATTTCAAAATATATATCCAACACATTCTAGTAAAATCATCAATGAAGAGTAGGAAGTAAAATTTTTTACCCAGACTATTTGTCTTCATCAGACCACAGATGTTTGTATGCACTAGCTAGAGTGGATAGCTAGCCCGCCATGCTTGTCCATGAGGAAATTTTGATCTGGCATGCTTCCCAAGAGCACACCCTTCACAGACTTCCTTACTATCCTGAACCTTAGGAAGTCTAGTTACCATCGCTTGTGAAGTTATCATTTTCAAACTAGCTGAATTCAAATGACCATATCTCAAGTACCATAGGACACTTGGATTGGAAATAACAACATTTGCTAACTTATCTCCCCCTAGCTGGCCAAAATTTAAAGGAAACAATCGTTTCTTTGACATTGGCACTTGTGTAATGATTATATTACTGTTATTTTTATCAAAAATAGTGCATTTACCCTCATCAAAAAGCAACTTATAGTTATTTTCTAACATTTGACCAACACTGAAAATATTGTGTTGAAGATGGGGTGTGTAATAGATATCACTTACATGTTTGACGCCTTCTTTAGTTGGAACTGCCATGGCTCCAATGCCTTCAACTGCAAATGAGTTATCATCTCCCAATTTGATGTTGGATTTGTATGAAGATTTTAGAGTAGCAAAGAGCTCTTCTTTGCCACTCATATGGTTTGAACACCTAGTGTCCAAGATCCATGTATCATTCATGTTCTGATCGTTCTGACCATAAGAGAAAGATATTTGTGGCCTCTTCCTCTTCTCCAAAATTTCCAAACTGACTGCTCTGGCTGCTACTAGTTCCTTGTAAAGTCTTTGTCCAATAGTCACGAGCATAATGGCCAAGTTTGCCATAGTTGTAGCAATATTGTTTTGACTTATCTCCTCCTTTGCCTCTGCTTGATTATTTTCCTCTATTTTGTTGTCCACCTCTATTCTGTTGTTCACCTCTGTTTGAGAATCCTCCTCTGTTCGATTTCCTCCTCTCGTTAGGAGTTCCACCTCTCTCGATTATTTTTGCCTCTACCTCTATACTCGTCCTCTACCACGACCTCTACCTCTGCCTTCTTGTGAAGCAAAGGCTTTATCATCTCCTCTGTAACTTGTGGAAGGAGTTTGTCGTAACCTCTCTTCATGTGAGAGAAGTGAGCCAATTAGGGATTCAAAAGACAGAGAAGTTAGGTCTTTGGATTCTTCTATAAGTATGGCAACTGAATTCCACTTTGGAAGAATTGTCCTCAACACTTTCTTCACTATAACTTCAGGCTTTACATTTTCTCCTAAAGTGACCATCTTATCTACTACGACTTTCACATGCACGCAGTAATCACCAACCTTTTCACTCTATTGCATTTTAAGAGTCTCAAACTCTCATTTCAAGGTTTGTAGTTTAACTTTTTTGACTTGGTCACTACCCCTATAACTTTCTTTTAAAGCATTCCAAGCAGATTCAACAGTTATAAAAGAAGCTATTCCAGGGAAAATACTTCTATCAAGGGCGGCTTGGATATGATAAAGGGCGGAAGAATTATTCTTCTGTGCTTCCTTTCTAGCCCTTTTATTAGCAACATTCAAAGTTGCCCAATCAACAATAGTAGGTTCAGTATATCCCTCTTCAATCACATCCCAAAGACCTTTGCCTATCAAAAGAGTTTTCATTTTAATTGACCAATACTCGTAATCACCACCATTGAACTTAGGGATTGGTAGACTAGTATTGGAAGCCATTTTAGAAAGCAAACTTTATTGCAACTTCAAACAAGTAGTCCAAAACTCAAATCTATCTTAATATGCTCACTAATTTGGCATACAAAATAGATCACTGATTTACTGATTTAAATCAAATCTAGCTTTCTTAATATGCTCACTGATTTGGCGTTCTTCTTCTTGAGGATCACCCAAAACTAGAAAGGTGAAATTGTCTACTTTGTCATCACTAATTATAATGACTTCTTGTGCTGCTGATGGTTCATAACTTCTTTTGAGAACATTTCTTTCTTCAGTTGCAGGTTTCACCTCCACTGGTTCTTCTTCCTCTTCTTCTTCTTCTTCTTCTTCTGATTCTTCTGATTCTGAATGAGGAGAGCGTGGTGTATAGCTCTCACTTGTTTCTACTTCAGGCACTACAGGTGAATAACTATCACTTGATTGTCCTTTAGGTACTATTTCAATCATCTCGAATTCAACTATCCTTTGCCCGAAGATATTATCTTCAGAATCCACCTCATAGCCAGAATCTGGATTCCTCATATGAGCAATCACTTGATTCTCTAATTGGAAAAACACTGTATGAAGTCCATACCACTGGACTTTCCCGTCAAAGGAATCAGGAGTTTCTTTTTCTCAATAGAGAGAGTAATGCATTATAGCATCTGGTTGACCGGATCATCTACCCAGAATCACATCGTATGAACTGGGTTACAACTTAGTATGATGCCAAAAAAAAACTTTTTATATATCAAAATATCTTTGCACCCTTTTATTTTATTAAAAAAAAATTCTAAAATTTGCTTTAACAAAGACCTTTGTTTAAAAAAAAATTACAAAAAGAAACCCAAAAGTAATCTTGGAGATTATGCAAAGTCCATCTGGAGCATCACCAGAAAACTTTCTATTATGGAGATGATTTCTCCTTATAACCAGCTTAAATAATTTCTTGTATTATGATATTGTTGTGTAAAGTTACCTATGAGTGTAAATCATGGTTGGAAACTTTTTTAGTATGTTATATTGTCTGGATTATAGGTGAGCCATATAGTTGACAAATTATTAATGAAAGCATGTTGTGAAGAAGTATATTGTATAATATGCAACTGCATTTTGAAGTGTAAATTTTGTGGAAATGCATAGTGAAACTATGATTGTGATTGTATTTTGCAAACATGTAGTATGCATAAAACAATTGATTAAGGTCGTATTTGATCCCATTTATCATGGTCTACTCTGAAGAAGCTGATGTGGATTATTGAAAAGGAGTTTATGAGTAGCCAACAGTGCCAAATGGGAATAGGACTAATATTCCTGTTAAATTTTCTTGGACAACCAAAAAAGAGAGAAGAACCCATGACAAACCATAGTCTTCTTAAATTCTCTAGCTGGACACTTTTGATGTTTTTTGGTAGAATTGAATGTACTTTTGCTATTGAAATATTTCAGGATTGTAAATATGTGAAATCAATATGCAGAACCAAAATTGCACACATGCTAGCTTCTATTTTTATGGTTTAGTAAATTGTTGTATATCTAAAATTATGAACATTTGTATTTGCAATTAACTTGCAATTAAAATTGAATAACCTTCATAAATATTGACTCAAGGAACATCCGAATCTCTAATTTACTCTATTGAAAATGTTGTTTAGATCAAACGAGTTTACTATGGTATAGTGTGCATATGCTTATCTTGAGTGTGTGATTCCAAGATGTCAGCTTTACAAATTGAGCTTTAGCCAGAGCCTTGGTGAAGATGTCAGCGACGTTCTCCAAAGTGTGGCAATAGTGAAGCTCAACAATATCAATTTCCACCATATCTAGAATGAAGTGGTACTTCATATCAAAATTCTTTGATCTACTATGGTGAACAAGATTGTATGCCAACTAAATGGCACTGATGTTGTCACAAAATATTCTAGTTGGACCACTTTGCTACTCGCCAATATCTTCTAATACCTTTCGTAGCCATAGAGCTTGAGTACTAGCATGAGTAACCGCTATATACTCATCTTCTATTGAAGATAGCGCTACTCATCGTCGCTTCTTGGAACTCCAAGTGATTAGGCCCAAACCAATACTAAAACAGTTACCCGATGTGGATTTTCTATCATCAATATTGCTGCCCTAATCACTATCACTAAAGCCTTCAAGCTTGATAGTATCACTTTTGTAGTACTAGATTCCAAAATCTAATGTACCCTTCACATATCTCAAAATCCTTTTAGCTGCCCCGCAAATGCAACTCAGATGGATTAGACATAAATCTAGAAACAAGAGATACAACATACTGAATGTCTGGTCTGGTGTTGGCAAGAAACATCAAACTCCCAACAATGCTTTTGAAAGTGGTCACATCAACTTTCGGTGCTCCATCATCCTTGCTTAATTGGATCCCATGTCCAATTGGAGTTGCAACTGATTTGCATTGCTCCATAGCAAACTTCTGAATCATATCTCGAGCATCCTTAAGTTGATAGATGAATATCCCTAAATCTGTTTGATGTACTTCCATGCCAAGAAAGTATTTCATTAAGCCAAGATCCTTCATCTCAAATTCTTGCATCATGAAGTGCTTGAACTCCATGTTAAATTTTTCATTACTACCCATAAAATTGAGGTCATCCACATACAAACAAACTATGAGGATGTCATTTCCTTGATTCAGGTAGTAGAGCATGGGTTCATTTTTGCTTTTGATGAACCCATAATCTTTAAAGTACCCATCAATGCATGAGTACCAAGCTCTCAGTGCCTGCTTGAGGCCATAAAGAGTCTTCTTCAGTTTTTAAACAAAATGTTCCTTGTCTTTCTCTTCAAATCCCTGTGGTTGCTCAACATGCACTTCTTCTATCAAGCAACCATTTAGAAATGCACTCATTACATCCATGTGTTGGACTCTCCATCCCTTGTGTGTAGCTAAGGCAAGAACTATTCTGATAGTTTCCTATCTGGCTATAGGAGCAAAAGTCTCTTCATAATCAATTCCATATTTCTGAGTAAATCCCTTTGCAACTAATCTTGCCTTGTGCCTCTTGATGCTACCATCTGAATTAAACTTGGTCTTGTAGACCCACTTACATCCAACACGTTTCTTTCCTTTAGGAATCTTCACCAACACCCAAGTGTCATTGTTTTTTATAGAGGTGATCTCCTCTTTCATGGCATCTTGCCAAATATTTTGAGTACAAGCCTTCTCATAACTAGAAGGTTCAAGTTGTGTATTAGTTAACAAGGCATAGTTAACTAAATCTCCCCTAGGTTCCTGCTGGGAAACATCATCACCATATAAGTGCATATTTTCTAATCTTTGTAGAACATAATTCATTTCACTAGCTTGACTCCTAGTGTATCTTTTTGAAAAAAATTTATCCAACATCTAATATTATGGATGATTCTGTAGAGTTCTCTTACCTCTGTATGGAGAATCAATGTCCGTTGGTGAGGAAATTACTAATCTCTACAAAAAATGACTTGGTGAAGAAGTTGAATCAGAAGATGAACCTGGATCTCTGGGAGGAGACTGCTTACTTTTTTATGGTGTCTGTTGCTGCACCTTATTATAACCTACATCACTAGATTCATCATCACTAAAAATCTGGGGCTTACCCCATTCTCCCCCTTCATCAAAAATCACATCCTTGGAAAGCACAAAATTTCTAGTCCTGGGATTGTAGAGTCTGTAAGCTTTTGTATTCTGACAATATCCTACAAAGATGCATGTCTGACTCTTTGGATTGAGCTTCTTTCTTAGCTCATCAGGAATGTGAGAATATGCCAATGAGCCAAACACTCTAAAATACTTAACATTTGGCATTTTACCATACCAAGCTTGGTAAGGTGTCTGTCCTTCCAAAATCATAGTAGGACTTCTGTTCAAGATATGTACGCTGGTCCTGGCTGCATCTGCCCAATATGAATTAGTCAAATGCTTCGACTGAAGCATAGACCTTGCCATCTCCACAATGGTGTGATTCTTCCTCTCTCGTGACACCATTCTCGTCGTGGAGTGTAGGCACTGTGAACCGCCTCTTAATGCCATGTTGCTTACAGAAATTCAAGAACTCATTAGAGGAGTATTCTACTCCCCTATCTGATCTAAGACATTTTACAAAATATCTACTCTCACTTTCAACTCTTGTTTTGAAATCGACAAAATATTCAAATGCTTCATCCTTATATTTCAAAATATATATCCAACACATTCTAGTAAAATCATCAATGAAGAGTAGGAAGTAAGAGTTGTTATCCAGACTCTTTGTCTTCATCAGACCACAGATGTCTGTATGCACTAGCTGGAGTGGATAGCTAGCCCGCCATGCTTGTCCATGAGGAAATTTTGATCTGGCATGCTTCCCAAGAGCACACCCTTCACAGACTTCCTTACTATCCTGAACCTTAGGAAGTCTGGTTACCATCGCTTGTGAAGTTATCATTTTCAAACTAGATAAATTCAAATGACCATATCTCAAGTACCATAGGACACTTGGATTGGAAATAGCAACATTTGCTAACTTATCTCCCCCTAGCTGGCCAAAATTTAAAGGAAACAATCGATTCTTTGACATTGGCACTTTTCTAATGATTATATTACTGTTATTTTTATCAAAAATAGTGCATTTACCCTCATCAAAAAGCAACTTATAGTTATTTTCTAACATTTGACCAACACTTAAAATATTGTGTTGAATATGGGGGTGTAATAGATATCACTTACATGTTTGACGCCTTCTTTAGTTGGAACTGCCATGGCTCCAATGCCTTCAACTGCAAATGAGTTATCATCTCCCAATTTGATGTTGGATTTGTATGAAGAGTTTAGAGTAGCAAAGAGCTCTTCTTTGCCACTCATATGGTTTGAACACCTAGTGTCCAAGATCCATGTATCATTCATGTTCTGATCTGCCTGACCATAAGAGAAAGATATTTGTGGCCTCTTCCTCTTCTCCAAAATTTCCAAACTGACTGCTCTGGCTGCTACTAGTTCCTTGAAAAGTCTTTGTCCAATAGTCACGAGCATAATGGCCAAGTTTGCCACAGTTGTAGCAAGATTTTTTTGACTTATCTCCTCCTTTGCCTCTGCTTGATTGTTTTCCTCTATTTTGTTGTCCACCTCTATTCTGTTGTTCACCTCTATTTGAGAATCCTCCTCTGTTCTAATTTCCTCCTCTGTTAGGAGTTCCACCTCTCTAATTATTTTTGCCTCTACCTCTATATTGTCCTCTACCACGGCCTCTACCTCTGCCTTCTTGTGAAGCAAAGGCTTTATCATCTCCTCCGTAACTTGTGGAAGGAGTTTGTTGTAACCTCTCTTCATGTGAGAGAAGTGAGCCAATTAGGGATTCAAAAGAAAGAGAAGTTAGGTCTTTGGATTCTTTTATAATTATGGCAACTGAATTCCACTTTGGAAGAAGTGTCCTTATAACTTTAGGCTTTACATCTTCTCCTAAAGTGACCATCTTATCTACTACGGCTTTCACACACACGTAGTAATCACCAACCTTTTCACTCTCTTGCATTTTAAGAGTCTCAAACTCTCGTTTCAAGGTTTGTAGTTTAACTTGTTTGACTTGGTCACTACCCCTATAACTTTCTTTTAAAGCTTCCCAAGTAGATTCAGCAGTTATAAAAGAAGCTATTCTAGGGAAAATACTTCTATCAAGGGTGGCTTGGATATGATAAAGGGCGGAAGAATTATTCTTCTGTGCTTCCTTTCTAGCCCTTTTATTAGCAACATTCAGAGTTGCCCAATCAACAACAGTAGGTTCAGTATATCCCTCTTCAATCACATCCCAAAGAACTTTGCCTATCAAAAGAGTTTTCATTTTAATTGACCAATACTCGTAATCACCACCATTGAACTTAGGGATTGGTAGACTAGTATTGGAAGCCATTTTAGAAAGCAAACTTTATTGCAACTTCAAACAAGTAGTACAAAACTCAAATCTATCTTAATATGCTCACTGATTTGGCATACAAAATAGATCACTGATTTACTGATTTAAATCAAATCTAGCTTTCTTAATATGCTCACTGATTTGGCGTTCTTCTTCTCGAGGATCACCCAAAACTGGAAAGGTGAAATTGTCTGCTTCGTCGTCACTAATTATAATGACTTCTTTAGCTGCTGATGGTTCATAACTTCTTTTGAGAACATTTCATTCTTCAGTTGCAGGTTTCACCTCCACTGGTTCTTCTTCCTCTTATTCTTCTTCTTCTTCTTCTTCTTCTTCTTCTAATTCTTCTGATTCTGAATCAGGAGAGCGTGGTGTATAGCTCTCACTTGTTTCTACTTCAGGCACTATAGGTGAATAACTGTCACTTGATTGTCCTTCAGGTACTATTTCAATCATCTCGAATTCAACTATCCTTTGCCTGAAGATATTATCTTCAGAATCCACCTCGTAGCCAGAATCTGGTTTCCTCAAATGAGCAATCACTTGATTCTCTAATTGGCAAAACACTGTATGAAGTCCATATCACTGGACTTTCCCGTCAAAGGAATCAGGAGTTTCTTTTTCTCAATAGAGAGAGTAATGCATTATAGCATCCGGTTGACCGGATCATCTACCCAGAATCACATCGTATGAACTGGGTTACAACTTAGTATGATGCCAAAAAAAAACTTTTTATATATCAAAATATCTTTGCACCCTTTTATTTTATAAAAAAAAAAATTCTAAAATTTGCTTTAATAAAGACCTTTTTTTTAAAAAAAATTACAAAAAGAAACTCAAAAGTAATCTTGGAGATTATGCAAAGTCCATATGGAGCATCACCAGAAAAATTTCTATTATGGAGATGATTTCTCCTTATAACCAACTTAAATAATTTCTTGTATTATGATATTGTTGTGTAAAGTTACCTATGAGTGTAAATCATGGTTGGAAACTTTTTTAGTATGTTATATTGTCTGGATTATAGGTGAGCCATATAGTTGACAAATTATTAATGAAAGCATGTTGTGAAGAAGTATATTGTATAATATGCAACTGCATTTTGAAGTGTAAATTTTGTGGAAATGCATTGTGAAACTATGATTGTGATTGTATTTTGCAAACATGTAGTATGCATAAAACAATTGATTAAGGTCGTATTTGATCCCATTTATCATGGTCTACTCTGAAGAAGCTGATGTGGATTATTGAAAAGGAGTTTATGAGTAGCCAACAGTGCCAAATGGGAATAGGACTAATATTCCTGTTAAATTTTCTTGGACAACCAAAAAAGAGAGAAGAACCCATGACAAACCATAGTCTTCTTAAATTCTCTAGCTGGACACTTTTGATGTTTTTTGGTAGAATTGAATGTACTTTTGCTATTGAAATATTTCAGGATTGTAAATATGTGAAATCAATATGCAGAACCAAAATTGCACACATGCTAGCTTCTATTTTTATGGTTTAGTAAATTGTTGTATATCTAAAATTATGAACATTTGTATTTGCAATTAACTTGCAATTAAAATTGAATAACCTTCATAAATATTGACTCAAGGAATATCCGAGTCTCTAATTTACTCTATTGAAAATGTTGTTTAGATCAAACGAGTTTACTATGGTATAGTGTGCATATGCTTATCTTGAGTGTGTGATTCCAAGATGTCAGCTTTACAAATTGAGCTTTAGCCAGCGCCTTGGTGAAGATGTCAGCGATGTTCTCCAAAGTGTGGCAATAGTGAAGCTCAACAATATCAGTTTCCACCCATATCTCGAATGAAGTGGTACTTCATATCAAAATGCTTTGATCTACTATGTCTGACAGGATTGTATGCCAACTGAATGGCACTGATGTTGTCACAGAATATTCTATTTGGACCACTTTGCTGCTCACCAATCTCTTCTAATACCTTCCGTAGCCATAGAGCTTGAGTACTAGCATGAGTAACCGCTATATACTCATCTTCTGTTGAAGATAGCGCTACTACTGTCTGCTTCTTGGAACTCCAAGTGATTAGGCCCCAACCAATACTAAAACAGTTACCCGATGTGGATTTTCTATCATCAATATTGCTGCCCTAATCACTATCACTAAAGCCTTCAAGCTTGATAGTATCACTTTTGTAGTACTAGATTCCAAAATCTAATGTACCCTTCACATATCTCAAAATCCTTTTAGCTACCTGCAAATGCAGCTCAGATGGATTAGACATAAATCTAGAAACAATAGATAAAGCATACTGAATGTCTGGTCTGGTGTTGGCGAGAAACATCAAACTCCCAACAATGCTTCTGAAAGTAGTCACATCAACTTTCGGTGCTCCATCATCCTTGCTTAATTGGATCCCATGTCCAATTGGAGTTGCAACTGATTTGCATTTCTCCATAGCAAACTTTTGAATCATATCTCAAGCATCCTTAAGTTGATAGATGAAGATCCATGAATCTGTCTGATGTACTTCCATGCCAAGAAAGTATTTCACTAAGCCAAGATCCTTCATCTCAAATTCCTGCATCATTAAGTGCTTGAACTCCATGTTAAATTTTTCATTACTCCCGATAAAATTTAGGTCATCCACATACAAACAAACTATGAGGATGTCATTTCCTTGATTCAGGTAGTAGAGCATGGGTTCATTTTTGCTTTTGATGAACCCATAATCTTTAAAGTACCCATCAATGCGTGAGTACCAAGCTCTCAGTGCCTGCTTGAGGCCATAAAGAGTCTTCTTTAGTTTTTAAACAAAATGTTCCTTATCTTTCTCTTCAAATCCATGTGGTTGCTCAACATACACTTCTTCTATCAAGTAACCATTTAGAAATGCACTCTTTACATCCATGTGTTGGACTGTCCATCCCTTGTGTGCAGCTAAGGCAAGAACTGTTCTGATAGTTTCCTGTCTGGATACAGGAGCAAAAGTCTCTTCATAATAAATTCCATATTTTTGAGTAAATCCCTTTGCAACTAATCTTACCTTGTGCCTCTCGATGCTACCATCCACATTAAACTTGGTCTTATAGACCCACTTACATCCAACACGTTTCTTTCCTTTAGGAAGCTTCACCAGCTCCCAAGTGTCATTGTTTTTTATAGAGGTGATCTCCTCTTTCATGGCATCTTGCCAAATATTTTGAGTACAAGCCTTCTCATAACTGGAAGGTTCAAGTTGTGTATTAGTTAACAATGCATAGTTAACTAAATCTCCCCTAGGTTCCTACTGGGAAACATCATCACCATACAAGTGCATATTTTCTAATCTTTGTAGAACATAATTCATTTCACTAGCTTGACTCCTAGTGTATCTTTTTGAAAAAAAATTATCCAACATCTAATATTATGGATGATTCTGTAGAGTTCTCTTACCTCTGTATGGATAATCAATGTCCATTGGTGAGGAACTTACTAATCTCTGCAAAAAAGGACTTGGTGAAGAAGTTGAATCAGAATATGAACTTGGATCTCTGGGAGGAGACTGCTTACTTTTCTATGGTGTCTGTTGTTGCACCTTCTTAGAACCTACATCACTAGATTCATCATCACTAAAAATCTGGGGCTTACCCCATTCTCCCCCTTCATCAAAAATCACATCCTTGGAAAGCACAAAATTTCTAGTCTTGGGATTGTAGAGTCTGTAAGATTTTGTATTCTCACAATATCCTACAAAGATGCATGTCTGACTCTTTGGATCGAGCTTCTTTCTTAGCTCATCATGAATGTGAGAATATGCCAACAAGCCAAACACTCTAAAATACTTAACATTTGGCATTTTACCATACCAAGCTTGGTAAGGTGTTTGTCCTTCCAAACTCGCAGTAGGACTTCTGTTCAAGATATGTACGCTGGTCCTGGCTACATCTATCCAATATGAATTAGTCAAATGCTTCGACTGAAGCATAGACCTTGCCATCTCCACAATGGTGTGATTCTTCCTCTCTGCGACACCATTCTACTGTGGAGTGTAGGCAACTGTGAATTGTCTCTTAATGTCATGTTGCTTACAGAAATTCAAGAACTCATTAGAGGAGTATTATACTCCCCTATCTGATCTAAGACATTTTATAAAATATCTACTCTCACTTTCAACTCTTGTTTTGAAATCGACAAAACATTCAAATGCTTCATCCTTATATTTCAAAATATATATCCAACGCATTCTTGTAAAGTCATCAATGAAGAGTAGGAAGTAAGAGTTGTTATCCAGACTCTTTGTCTGCATCGGACCACAGATGTCTGTATGCACTAGCTGGAGTGGATAGCTAGCCCGCCATGCTTGTCCATGAGGAAATTTTGATCTGGCATGCTTCCCAAGAGCACACCCTTCACAGAATTCCTTACTATCCTGAACCTTAGGAAGTCCAGTTACCATCACTTGTGAAGTTATCATTTTCAAACTAGCTGAATTCAAATGACCATATCTCAAGTACCATAGGACACTTGGATTGGAAATAGCAACATTTTCTAACTTATCTCCCCCTAGCTGGCCAAAATTTAAAGGAAACAATCGATTCTTTGACATTGGCACTTGTGTAATGATTCTATTACTGTTATTTTTATAAAAAATAGTGCATTTACCCTCATCAAAATGCAACTTATAGTTATTTTCTAACATTTTACCAACACTTAAAATATTGTGTTGAAGATGGGGTGTGTAATAGATATCACTTACATGTTTGATGCCTTCTTTAGTTGGAACTGCCATGGCTCCAATGCCTTCAACTGCAAATGAGTTATCATCTCCCAATTTGATGCTGGATTTGTATGAAGAGTTTAGAGTAGCAAAGAGCTCTTCTTTGCCACTCATATGGTTTGAACACCTAGTGTCCAAGATCCATGTATCATTCATGTTCTGATCTGCCTGACCATAAGAGAAAGATATTTGTGGCCTCTTCCTCTTCTCCAAAATTTCTAAACTGACTGCTCTGGCTGCTACTAGTTCCTTGTGAAGTCTTTGTCCAACAGTCATGAGCATAATGGCCAAGTTTGCCACAGTTGTAGCAAGATTGTTTTGACTTATCTCCTCCTTTGCCTCTGCCTAATTTTTTTCCTCTATTTTGTTGTCCACCTCTATTTTGTTGTTCACCTCTATTTGAGAATCTTCCTATGTTCTGATTTCCTCCTCTGTTAGGAGTTCCACCTCTCTGATTATTTCTGCCTCTGCCTTCTTGGCTCACAAGAAGGCAGAGGTAGAGGCCGTCGTAGAGGATAGATCTCCTCCATAACTTGTGGAAGGAGTTTGCTGTAACCTCTCTTCATGTGAGAGAAGTGAGCCAATTAGGGATTCAAAAGACAGAGAAGTTAGGTCTTTGGATTCTTCTATAATTATGGCAACTGAATTCCACTTTGGAATAAGTGTCCTCAACACTTTCTTCACTATCACTTCAGGCTTTACATCTTCTCCTAAAGTGACCATCTTATCTACTATGGCTTTCACACGCACGCAGTAATCACCAACCTTTTCACTCTCTTGCATTTTAAGAGTCTCAAACTCTCGTCTCAAGGTTTGTAGTTTAACTTGTTTGACTTGGTCACTACCCCTATAACTTTATTTTAAAGCATTCCAAGCAGATTCAGTATTTATAAAAGAAGTTATTCTAGGAAAAATACTTCTATCAAGGGCGTCTTGGATATGATAAAGGGCGAAAGAATTATTCTTCTGTGCTTCCTTTCTAGCCCTTTTATTAGCAACATTCAAAGTTACCCAATCAACAGCAGTAGGTTCAGTATATCCTTCTTCAATCACATCCCAAAGACCTTTGCCTATCAAAAGAGTTTTCATTTTAATTGACCAATACTCGTAATCACCACCATTGAACTTAGGGATTGGTAGACTAGTATTGGAAGCCATTTTAGAAAGCAAAATTTATTGCAACTTCAAACAAGTAGTACAAAACTCAAATCTATCTTAATATGCTCACTAATTTGGCGTACAAAATAGATCACTGATTTATTGATTTAAATCAAGTCTAGCTTTCTTAATATGCTCACTAATTTGGCATTCTTCTTCCCGAGGATCACCCAAAATTGGAAAGGTGAAATTGTCTGCTTTGTCGTCACTAATTATAATGACTTCTTGTGCTGCTGCTGGTTCATAACTTCTTTTGAGAACATTTCGTTCTTTAGTTGTAGGTTTCACCTCCACTGGTTCTTCTTCCTCTTCTTCTTCTTCTTCTTCTTCTTCTTCTTCTTCTTCTTCTTCTTCTTCTTTTGGTTCTGAATTAGGAGAGCATGGTGTATAGCTCTCACTTGTTTCTACTTTAGGCACTACAGGTGAATAACTGTCACTTGATTGTCCTTCAGGTACTATTTCAATCGTCTCGAATTCAACTATCCTTTGCCCGAAGATATTATCTTCAGAATCCACCTCGTAGCCAGAATCTGGTTTCCTCAAATGAGCAATCACTTGATTCTCTAATTGGCAAAACACTGTATGAAGTCCATACCGCTGGACTTTCCCGTCAAAGGAATTAGGAGTCTCTTTTTCTCAACAGAGAGAGTAATGCATTATAGCATCCGTCTGACCGGATCATCTACCCAAAATCACATCGTATGAACTGGGTTACAACTTAGTATGATGCCAAAAAAAAACTTTTTATATATCAAAATATCTTTGCACCCTTTTATTTTATCAAAAAAAAAATTCTAAATTTTTTTTTAATAAAGACCTTTTTTTTTAAAAAAATTAACAATTTTCTATATATTTTTTAATTATTATTTTTAAAATGAAATGGATATTTAAAAAAAACATAATAAAAAATATATAGAAATTATATTTAAAAAAAAAAAAAACTTTTAGAAAAAACAAATAATAAAAAATTTAATTAAAAAAATAAACCTTTTTTTTTTTAAATCCCCGATGAGATTCGAACTGGTAACCTCCGTCGTCTACCCGACAGACTTATCCGCTGCACCATGTGGCTGCTGTGGTAGTGAGAGTAAAACAAAGCAATGTTAAACCCTTACTATCGGCGAAGAACAAAAAAAAATTTAAAAAAACTTTTTTTTTAACCCCGAAGGGATTCGACCTCGGGTCTCTACTCTGCAAGGCGAGAGACTTGACTGCTAGACCATTCTAGGTGGATGGGAGAATGAAGGTATCCGAAATTACTTCTACCGGGTGGCTAATACGTTTTTTTTTTTTAAATTATCCCACATTCAGTGGGCGAAGAGTGTGTCTACGCTTTATCAAAGCTTGCGAACACTCTATAGGTCGATTGCCTTCGGGCAATCGATCTCGCCAACCTTTTGCCCGTCCATCGACCAAACAAACTTTGCCACATGGCACACACCCGGAGTGTCCATGTCATCCATGTCAACACTCGTCTATGTCAACACGTGCTCTGCCATGTCAGCTCCTTCGCCACGTCAGCACGTGCTCTGCCATGTCAGCTCCTCTACCACGTCAACTCCTCTACCATGTCAGCTCCTGGTCAGCCTCGATCCATGTGCTACTAGCTTCATTCCACATCAATAGCTACCACCTAGCTCTGCCACCATGTTAGCCTATTGTCAGCATCTAGTCATATCCTCAGGATTTGTGCGACAACCTCTCCGTCGCTCCTCAGGATCTGTGCGATAGCCTCTTCGCCGCTCCTCGAGATCCATGCGTTGCTCAGGATTCATGCAACAACCTCTCTGCCGCTCCTCAAGATATGTGCGCTTTGGCTTTCATGCCTTACCTCGGCCCTCAGGATCCGTGCCCCCTCGGCTCTGATACCAGTGTGATTCCAAGATTAAATTAACCTTAGATTAACATTAGCCAAGGTAATAATTGACATGAATTATACAAAGCCGAAATTATTCATAAAAACTAACCAACATAATAATTACATTATAATAAACCTTATATAGGCTTAGAACATGCGCAATAGTAGGAAAGGGAAGGTGGAGGAAGATCGGGGAGATTAGAGAGTACGAAGGAGTAGGAAGTGGAGTGGGAGGTGGCAACGAGCGTGGGGAGAGGAAGGGAGTGGAGTGATAAGGGAAATGGATGGCAGGAAAGGAGGAAGGACAATGGAGGGATAAGGAGAAAATAAAGGTAAGGGAGAAAGAATATCATGTCGACCATCCGACAAGATTAGACGACAAAAGGTAAGTGTGTTCACACTGGGCTTAGAAAAACTAGATTTTTCCAAGCTATTTCAGGCTAAGTCCTATTCACACTTGCTACATTGAGAAATGAAAGATGTGGTCAGTTGCATGTATTAATAACCTAGGTGTTAGATGATTATATTTTATAATTGATGGTAGAATGTAACTTGCACAGTAAATGAGATATGTTTGTTAAAGAAGAGTGACCATCCAATTTATATATGTGCTTGTGGAAATATGTTTTGTCATTATTCATAGCTAAATGATTAATGGAAATGTAAGTTGCAAGGTGTTATGTCAAACTTTCTAATGGTTCAAGTATTAAATTATTCAATATTAAACATTAGGGAGTTAGAGCCTTCATCGGAACACTTAAACACTTTTCAAAATTTTCTTATTCAGCCCATGGTAATAATAATGTTCAATGTTAAATTAGACTATTATAAAATATTTTTTATTAACGAGCATGAAAACCAAATGTTGAAAACAACTTATTTGGGTTAGATAAATATAAAAGATTATAAATGTGTTCCTTTTATATTTTTTTATTCAAAATTGTTGCCTAAATTATTAAAACAATTGACTTTCCTATTTAAGTACTCGGTAATTAATATCTTGGTAAGAATAAATACCTTGTGAGAAATGGTCCACATTGGATATCCATTTTATTTAAGTTTAATAAGGGGCTTGGAAAGCAACCAAATATAAATATTGGACCTGTATCCAAATTAGCAAAAGTCAGTTGGGTTATGAGGGAATTAAATAATGAAATTAATAGGCAAAGGTAGATAAACCCTCTTGAAACAACCTGGTTTAATATTCAAATGTTTATATATATATTTGAATAAATTGTTAAGGTATGTATAGGGGTGGAAGTCTACAAAGGTTAATTAGAGTTTTATTTGAATTTATTTTATATGAAGCCCACTATTAGCTATACATTTTGACTCATCATGAAGGATGATTGAATTAAAACACCCAATGATATTGGGATACAAGCAAGCACTTAACATGACTCGAGAGTGACTATTTTCTAGAAAAGCAGGTCAAAATAAGTGATCTTGTCATAATTAGTAACAAGGGACAGTATGGGATATCACCTTTAGGTCAGTGCCCTGGAGTATAGTAATATGTCAATGTTTCGCTTGACTAGAAGAGGACTAGCATGTGAATGGAAGCTATATTCTAGCACAAAATTTGGTATAGGAAAAATGGTTGTGAGCCGTAGTGGCCATCGAGACTAAGACCAGTGTTGTATAATGACATGGATCTAGCTAACTTTGAGTAGTAAGATAATCATATAGACACTAGGTATATGTACGCTAGCCCCCTTTACATATCAAAGTATGAACATGTCGACTAGTTAAGTCGAAGTTCACTATGCAAAGGGATGGGGAAAGTAAGTGTCCACCCTTTAGGTGTTATGGGCCCTAGAGGAAAAACATTACCATTGATCAAACCTCATCTCAGAACAAGAGAAATTTAAATGAGACAAGTCGATTCCACAAAATGACACCTTTCATGGGATTTTGCCAACCTCGTCCACTTAGGTGGTTGTTTACAACAATACTGAATGCCAAAAGTGGTATGATATGCTTGTACTAATTATACTTTATGTTAATGATTCATTAGGTGAAATATAGTTATTGTGAACATGAAAGCACTTTTAAGATTAAAACAATAAATTTAAACAAAAAATTACCCTATAAAATTGGTTGACTTGTTTTTGGAGTACAACTAGGTGGGTAGACTTGGGTTGTTACATGTGGTATCAGAGCAAAAGAGATCCTTAAGTTGTAGGACTGAATAAATATTTTGTTTAGACAAATTTAAACCAATAAATTAACTTGCTTCTTTTCTCTATAGGTCAAATGATGCACATGTTGCGAGGTGGATCTTCAAGAAACCCTACAAGAGCTGGGTAGGAAGAAACCACCATAAGACCTCTAAGAGGACCAAGGATAGGGTCAAGGAAAGAAGATCCTCAAATGAAAACAATATTGAAATAGATAAATGAGACTCCTCCAAATGATCCTAGTAGAGAGGAAGGAAACCTAGCTAAAGTATTACAACTATTACAAAATCATATGGAGTAGCAAAGAGAGAAAATGGTCCAACAAAAAATTGGCATGGCCCAAAAATAGGAATTTATAGTCCAACAACAAAAAGTTATAGAATATTTGACCAGAGGAAGAGAAAATATAGGTAGGTTAGGGGGAGCATCTAGTGAACCTATAGGATCCAATACTAGTAGGGCTAGAGTAAGTGAAAAAATTGGCCAAAGACCTAAAGAAGGTCATAATTTTTAAATTTAATGGAAAAGGAGATGGTGATGTAGTGGAGAATTGGCTGAACAAACTGGAGTCATAATTTTCCCTAGTTCTTTTGCAATCAGAATATAAAACTACCTTGGCTATAATGAATATGGTTGAAGTAGCCCTAGACTAGTGGAAGAACTTAAAGAGAGGGTAGGGTATTGAAGCTGTAAATTTCAAATGGGAAGATCTTATTGAGGAATTCAGGAATAGATTTCTAACTAGGCAATATTATGTGGAAATTTTTGTATAATTCACTAACCTATAGCAAGAATCAATGATAGTCCGAGATTACCATAAAAAATATATCCAATTGCTGAAATATGGAACCCATTATGAGAGCAATGAAAAGATGAAAGTTCAAAAATTCATTTTGAGATTGCATCCTACGATTAATATGGTGGTGAATATGCACAACCCTGTAGATATTCATACTACTTCAGATTTAGCATGACAAAAATTAAACCAAGAGACTAAAAGGTATATTTAATTATCAAAATTTGTGTGACAAATATAAATATGAGCTCAAGAAAAGGAAGAGCGTTGAATTTATAAAATGGAAAAAAAAACTGAATAAGAAACCTAAAGGAGAATATTAGAATAAAGAGGGAGGAAAATCTAGAAATACTTTCGAAGGCAACAAGTTCAGGTAAGATGACAAAGGATATCCTAGAAGGAATGATCAAAGGCCATTAGAACAGGGGAAGACTAAAAATATTGCATCTCAAGGCAACAATGAGGATAACAATAGGGGTATAAGAGCTCATGCAAATGGTTGTTATGTTTGAAAAGACCCCTTATTTACCAATAAATGTCCCTACATAGTTTATATTCATCAGAATATTTTGTAAGAAACCACCCATAGGATTTTTGCTGCAACAGGTAGTCTCGTACTTGATGGACAAGTTACTCCTTTTTTGTTAAATGGTAAAATTTATGATAAGGATGTACACATTTTGATAGATAGTGGATCTATTGATAATTTTATTTCCACTAGTTTAGTGAGGGATATACTAGAAAGACCCAATTTTTTGGCTAATGGTTGGAAGGTGGAGTATGGTTCAAGGCAGACCTACCAAGTTAATCGATGCTATGGTTCAATGCAGACCTACCAAGTTAATCGATGCTATGGTTCAAGGCAGACCTACCAAGTTAATCGATGCTTTTTTTATCCTTATATTATTTTACCCAAAGGAAGAACTATTTGGAAATTTTATGTGGCACCATTGCATGTCTTTGACATCATTCTTGGTGTTGATTGGTTAAAATCCATAAGGCTCTTCTAAACTTTGAAGATAGATAGTTGGAGTTTGCAAACGAATATAATTAGAGGATTAGAATTCAATGTGATCATGGGTCAATTAAACCACATCTATTGATCGTAAAGCAAGTGAAGAAAGCTATTAGAAAGAGATGAATGGTCTTTATGTTCAATATGAACAAGAAAGAGGAAACTAAAATGGAGTTTGACCTCTTCTAGAATCATCATGTCCTAAAACAATTTAAGGATGTGTTTTTAGAGGACCTTCCAGGGTTACCTAAAGAGAGTTTGTTTTTTCTATTGATTTATTTCCTGGAGCTCTGCCCATTGCTAGGGCATCATATAGAATGACTCCTATTGAGCTACAAGAGCTCAAGATGCAACTTTAGAATTTATTGGAGAAAAGGCTAATTAAGCCAAGTTTGTCACCATAGGGATCTCCTATTTTATTTATTAAGAAGAAAGATAGAACCCTAATAATGTGTATAGACCATCGGATGTTGAATAAGGTTACCATAAAAAATAGGTACTTGTTACCTAGAATAGATGATCCCTTTGATCAACTAAAAGGAGTAACATTCTTCTCAAATATTAACCTAATATTAGGTTACCATAAATTAAGGATTCAAGAAGAAGACACTCCTAAGACCACTTTCAGGACAAGGTACAAAAATTTTGAGTTTACAGTCCTAAATTTTGGGCTAACAAACACCCTAGTCACATTCATGAATCTCATGAATAAAATTTTTAGAGAGTAGTTAGACCATTTTGTGCTTGTTTTCCTTGATGACATATTGATCTATTCCTAGAATAAGGAGGAACATGATCAACATATGATAACTATACTTGAAATTCTTAGGAGGAATTAGCTATATGGGAAGCTATCAAAGTGTGAATTTTACACTCTATAAATATAGTATTTAGGACATATTGTCTCGACTAAGGGGATTGCATTCAATCCTAATAATATAGAACTAATTATTGACTAGCCTTCACCCACAAATGTAACTAAGGTGTGCAATTTTATGGGTTTAGTATGTTGTTACACGTAATTTATCAGAGGTTTCTCAAGAATTTCTCAACTGATTACTAATATACAAAGAAAGGGTAAGGATTTTAAATGGATAGAACAGTGTGAAGAAGCCTTTCAAATTTTTAAAGAAAAATTGATGACCACACCAATTTTGTAATTACCTAATCCTTCTAAGAGGTTTATAGTTGTATCGCTCCAAATTTTTCACACCCTTACCTTCAGGCTATAGGATCCGTGCCCGAAAGGGGGATGTGAAAAGGATGTCACGGTACCTCGGACTGAGAGGACTTGCGAAGGTCCCGCCTCTCAAGGGAGGTGTATATTGGTGATTTTTCGACGGATGGTGGGTTCACCAAGAAACATTTAATGGCAGTTTCCACGCCTAGGTTTGGAATGTGTTTTATGTGTTCATTTTTAGCCTTAAGCATTCAAATCCTAGGTTTGGCCAAAATGCATCTAAGCTATTCTATATGTAGATGCAAATTAAATGAATACAGAAAACAAAATTAAAGACAAAAAATAGAGAAATTACAGAATATAAAAGAAGAATACCTGATCCGGATGTCTGATGATGATTTTGATTCTTGAAGCAGTCAGGATCGCCTTTGATTTGACAGGATCGTTTGAGATCAGACAAGATCGTCTGAGATCTGACGAATTCGTCAGAGACCTACAAACAGAGAAATAGGTGCAAAATACAGAAAATGCAACTATCCTAACAGAGGGAAACAATGTAAAATGACAGCAACAATATCAAACTGAAACTTGAAAACAAAAACATGAATGAATTATGCTAATTAGATAATAATTATGATTTAATTATGCATTTGATCTAGATGGGTGAACTCCAAAATGCAGAATAGTATAAAATACTGAATAAACTAGTTAATTACAGCATAAAACAACAAAAAAAGGGAAGAAGAAATGCAAACTTCAGGCACTGATTGCCTCAATGTTGACTGCAGTCGAAATCGTCTCGCATTTGTATGAAATCGTCTCTAATTCGACAGGTTCACCTCCGATCTGAACAGGTTCATCGACGACGATGTAAGCTTGCTCCGACTGAAAAACAATATGGTACCTGCAACAAAATTGTATAGAACTAATGCAAAATAGAAACTTAGGATGTTTTAACATATATGAAGTCGAGTTACAGGGAATTTCAGCCAGGGGGGTGCTAAGGGGAGGGCTTAGGATTAAATAGGCTTAGGAGGGAGGTTAGGAGGTTGGAGATCATCCCTATTTGGGAGATCTCCAACGGGGAAGGGTCTCTAACTGTGCAGACATGCTTCTGCCCGGATTAGAGGCCCGTTGGAACAGAAGCTAATTGTGCAAAATCAGTTTTGGGACAAGATCATCTAGACGTCCTAGCCCAGACAAAATCGTCAGATCTGGGGCGATATCGTCTGATCGGCGACGATATCGTCAAACGGTCAAAACAACCTCTAAAAATGGCGCGAAAAAGGGGGAAACGGATTACCCGACGGTTAACGGGCGATTTGGGAGGTTAAAATTTGAATTTAAATTATTTACTAAAGTGAATGTAATTATTAAGATTTTACTATGCCAATTTTAGGGTGCTACATTTTGCCCCCTCTTTAGCAAATTTTTCGAGGAAAATGCGTTAAAGATGAGTTCTTCTCGATCTACGAGAAAGCAAAAATTATTCCCATTTTTAGGCGACGATTCTTGGTCGAATCGTACGACAGCTTACTATGGTGCCCCCTCCGTGTTTTTACCCAAATCGAACGTTTGAGGTAAAAACGCGGAAAAGCAAAAAAAATTTAAAATGTTGTTAATTATGTTTTTGAATAAAATTAAGAAAAATAGGGTAAAACCCTAATTCATTTTTACTGTTCATTTTTCTGGTTTTAGAGCTCTAGAAGCAAAAATGGTGGAGACGACGCACAGATCAACAGAGGTCCGACGTGGGCTACGGGTAAGAGTCTAAACTTAGTTTAGAATGATTTAATTTGAATTTACATGCTTTTTAGGTGAATTTTAATTGAATTTTGAGCATCACGGTCGTTTTTGGGCCGTCGACGTCGTTGGGATGAAATCATCCCGATTTTGACGAAATCATCCCGATTTCGACGAAATCATCTCAATTTCGCCAATTTCGTCTAAGGGCGAAATCGGCGAAAGGGGGACGATTTCATCAAATTAGGGACGATTTCGGCTTGCGAAATTGGAGACGATTCTGCTCAAATTTGGGACGATATCGTCCAATAGTGGACGATATCATCATTTGATAAAATTGAATTTATTTTAACTTGCATTTTTAATTACTTGAGTTGTTATTAATGATTTTTTGTTGTTTTGTTGTTTATGTTGTAGAGAGGATTGCTAAAGAGCAGGGAATGGAAATATGGAGGTTTGAGAGATGACTTGGCCGCTCTTACACAGGCAGAGCGGGATCAGCTGGCACAGGTCGGCTTACAGCATGTGGAGAAATGCCACAAGTGTCTACAGACATGGGGCTACTGACAGCCCTAGCAGAGAGATGGTATCCGGGTTCTTCCTATTTTTGGCTACCTACAGGGGAGATGACTCCCACACTAGAGGATGTATGGAGGATTCTGAGGATCCCCATACAAGGACGGTTGATCACTCCTACGGCCAATCAGGGCCATGCTATGGGGCGGTTGTGTGGTGACCCGAGCTTCGCCCTAGAGAAGGGCGGAGTTAACATCGAGGCACTGCGTCAGATGCCTGGGGCATCTAGACTCACATAGGTTTTAGCCAGAGTGGTTGGTGGACTTCTGCTGTGCCACCAAAGTGGGTGCAGGGTACCATGGATGCTAGCAGATGTGATCTGCGATATGCGAGACCATGGCTACAGGTTCTCTTGGGGCAGCTTTGTTCTATGTCGGTTGTACAGGATCCTACATGGGGTCGTGTACAAGGGCGGCCGATGTCTAGTTATGACATCGCTCCTACAGGTTTGGTGCTGGGAGCACATTGTAGTGCGAAGGCCGGTAGGGCTTCCTCTGACAGGGATTGACGGGGAGAGGCCCCGAGTCTTCTACTGGTGGCTCCAGAGAGGGTCACAGCGGCGGATTGATCTACCGATGTCCCGAAGACTACTGGATGACCTAGTCCCAGACCAGATCACCTGGAGGCCATGGAGGGAGCACCCAGGGTGGGCCGAGGATGGACAGGAGTTGGCTCACGTTAGGCGATTTTGCTAGTTGTAGATGGAGAGGGGAGAGGTGGAGCTCCATCGCTATGACCAAGTTTTGCGATAGTTCGGTCTATAGCAGGGGATCCCATCTCTCAGGGATTATGAGTTTTCTCGGAATGTCCGGGATAACACCACAGTGAGCGGGGCTCCAAACATGCAGCGCTTCTGGAGTCAGGACTCGAACGATGCCCCCATTCAACCAGTGGATGGGGACGACGTAGGGGTAGTCGATGGCTACGATGCCTAGTACGCAGGCATCCGCCCTCCTCGGATGATGAGGGCTCAGGGTCCGATACACGCAGTTGTGCATCGGATAGGGAGGCGACACCAGGTGGCTATGGAGGCGGCCCAGGGTCATGGCGGGAGAGAGCAGAGGAGGCCACAGGCACAGGAGAGGCCATGGTAGCGAGAGAGGAGGGCGGAGAGACCCCCTTCTCCATAGAGAGAGAGGCCACCATCGCTCGACAAGGGCAAGGGTGTTGACACAGGGGAGAGTAGCGAGACAGCTACTCTCCGAGCGAAGATGATCCATCTCCAAGCACAGGTGCAGACCCTATAGGAGGAGGCTGCACGACACCGAGCTGAGGTTACACAGCTCAGAGACGAGATTGCACGCCTCAGGGCACGGGGCGGAGGGGCGAGCACTGGGGAGCTGACACGGGCTATTGCCCAAATTACTTTCTATCAGACATTGTACTATCAGCTGGTGCCAGAGGAGGATAGACTACCCCTGCCAGCTAACATCGCAGATCCGATCAGGATCGGGTCATCGAGGACTTCGTCCCGATCGACGACTAGGACTCGTAGTACTACACATACTACGATGGGGCCACCTCGTCCACCTCAGGGTGGGGGAGGAGATGAGGTTGAGAGCTCGAGGGGTTCTCGAGGCTAGAGTACTACACGACATTGTACAGATTGAGACATAGAGCATTTATTATTATTTTTTTGTTGATAGAGGATTGAGTATGCCGAGGTACAGATTGTGGCATACCAATCCAATTTTGATATGATGTATATATACTGTTGATATATATATGCGATGAGATATTTTTGATCATATGACTTGTGTTATGTATTTTTATGATGCTTTTATGTTTGATTGATTAATTTGATGATTGGATTGAGGATTCATGAAATTATGTCATTTTGAAAATTTATAATTTTGATGTCATGCTATAATATTTTAAATGAAATAATCTGATGTAACAAATTGGTTGTTTGTGATGTAATGTGATAAAAAATAAAAAGAGACTTCTAACAATAATTTCAAAGGACATTGTCGCTATTATAGACCATTTCATGGAGTCGCTTGCTCACTCGGTCGTCAAGCTAATCCCAGTATAGAAATATTGTTAAAAGTAAAAGAGTGCTTAAGAGACTGTCTTAAGACTTTGGTGCAATGGTGCAAATGATGATGATGATGGTTTGTTTTTCAGATTTTCATAAAAATAGTATGCATGAAATAATGTTAAAATGATTTTTGCTAGGCATAAATTCCTAAGTGTGATAAATTTTTTGGATAATTCCTTAGGAATTATACCATCATTGCAAAATTGAAGGTTGACATAATGACATGAAATAATGATAATGTGCATGTTTTTTAAAAGCATAATTTGTGTAACAAAATGATTTAAGTCATATGGTTTTCATGATTTTTAAATAAATGGGGAAAAAAAATTGTTACAATGGTTTGCGCTAGGCATAGAATATGTAGGTATAGACTTATACCATCATCGCGAAAATCAAGGAAGAAAATAGATTGTTTTATTGCATGGTTGATTTTTTAATAAACAGAAAATATGAAGATGAGGACTTGCGCTAGGCATAAAATTCCAATTTTGGTTTTGGAACTATACCATCGTCGCGAAAGTCAATAAGATATATATATATATATATATATATATATATATATATATATATATATATGTTTTTATTGGATGTTTTGAAAGAAATTTTGATTTTTCTATTATATAGTTGTCTTTATGCTAAACAACTGTACTTGAAAGAAGAAAATGAATTATTCCAAACAAGTTGCAAAAAAATATTTCAAAGTATTTTGAAGACAAAAGTTAGATTTATAAGGAATCCCATGTGCATATGTGAATTCATTTCCAATCTTGATTTATCATAATGATACACAAAATCTCTCAAATATAAAATGTGTGTGCAATTGCATTGTTCATTTACCAGTTTTGAGCAAGATAATATGATACAAGTGATTTGAAGAAACCAAATAAGTGTTCATTAACCATGATGTAGATGCATATAACCATACTAGACTACTATGTAGGTCGGATTATCAAGAGCTAGCTAATCCATAAGCGAACATAGGTCTGTACAAAAGAAGGTCGCTAATATGACGGACATATCGCCACGCTAGGAGTTACCCAAGGCCAAGCGGGTTGGGCACAAACCACTGTTATGGGGCTTACCTCACAGTTTTCGAATAATTGAGAATTCCAGGGATTCAAGCTCATCAACCCTTCTTTTCTTTTCAAAGGGTAGGGAAAGGGATTTTATTGCTTTTGCTTTTGCTTTCTTTTGCTTTCTTTTTTTTTTCTTTTCTTTTCTTTTTCTTTTTGTATTTTTGCTTGATTTTTGAGATAGTGCTTGAAATATTGCTGTAATGATATAAAATAACATTTTTTTTGTCCTTTTCTTTTTCTCTTTTTCTTGAATTTTGCCTTTTGTTCTATACTAGGGATACTTGCTCGGATTAGTTGTAGAGCAAGGGATTTTTATTCTGGGTAGGGGTGAGCTTGTCCTTTTGCCAATTCTCAAAGATTCTAGACCATGTGCATGATAGGATAGCAGGGGAAACTTTTCGCTCAAGAAACCACTTCTACTATGTAGCAAAGCATGGAAATTACAAATATAATCATTTTATTGTGAAAAGATGTGCTTGGTTTAAGTAAATAACAAGATCAATTCTCTATGCTCAAACTTTATTTAATTGAATTTTGTGGACTTTGATATAAGAGAGATTAGTAATCATGCCAGATAAAAATCAAGATATTTATTTTTATTTTTATTTGTGAGTGTGCAAGTGAGGGATTCCAAATAAATGCTAATTTATCCCAAAATAATTTGAAACATATAACTGCAATAATTGTAAGAAAATATATATAAATGATTTTTGAGAAGTTTTGAGAATGTTGACTCTCTCTTTCTTCTTTATATTGTTTTGGTTTCGAAAGAGTCAAGAATATTGCTGTTTTTTATTTTTATCATTTTTTTTTTTTGTTTTGATTTTTGTTTTTGAACAAAAAATTAACAAGTGCCATAAATAAATACAACAAATAGTTTTGAAGATTTTGATGATTATGAATGTTTTTGGTGTTTTTGAATTTATAAATTGAAAGAAAATACAAGATAGTGATTTTGAATTATTTTAAACAAATATATACAAGGATGAAATGACCAAATTTATACATAGTAACGTTTAAGATGCAAAATATTCATGGGTTCTTTAAGTTCTTTACCATCTAAGGTAGATAATTTGTATGCTCTTGATTCAAATTTAGCGAGTGATAATGTATGGTCCAAGCCGGTTGGGCTCAAATTTACCTTTAAGGTCCTTAGTTGCATTAGTATTTTTTTGATTTTCTTTTAAAACAAGGTCACCGATCTCAAAGGATCGATGACGAACTTTTTTAGCATATGATCTTTTAAGCTTGTTTTGGTAGGCACGGAGATGCTCCAAAGCATTGATGCATTTTTCATCTAGGAGTTCCAGCTGACTGAGTCTGCCAACTCGATATTCATCTCCTACTTCGGTATCTTGAAGTAGCAGAGCCAAAGAAGGAACTTCTAATTCAAAGGGAAAAACGACTTCAGCACCATAAACCAAAACAAATGGTGAAGTTCCCGTGGGGGTTCGAACACTAGTTCGATAGGCCCACAAGGCTGGATATAACTGAATGTGCCAGTCATGGCCAGTTTTATTGACCAATATTTTAAGGATTTTAATTAAGGTTTTGTTAGATGCTTCGGCTTGACCATTACCCTGAGGATAATAGGGAGTGGACCAACGATGTTGAATCTTATATTTTTGGCATAATTTTTTAACATCTTTATTTTTGAAACAAGTTCCATTGTCAGAGATGAGATTTGCAAGAATTCCGAACCTACAAATGATTTGATTAAAAATAAATTTAGAGACTTGTGTGCCAGTGCAAGAAGCTAAAGGCATAGCTTCAACCCACTTCGTGAAATACTCAGTGGCGGTTATGATGAATTTGTGTCCATCAGATGACACAAGATTGATTTTGCCAATAATATCTAAGCCCCATTTTGAAAAGGGCCAAGGAGATGAAATAGCCTATAGTTCTTGTGCAGGCGCATGGACAAGGTCAACATGTTTTTGGCACTTGTCGCAATGGCGCACATACTCATGTGCATCCTTCTCCATGGTAGGCCAAAAGTATCCTATCTGAAGGAGCTTTTTAGCAATGACACTACCACTGAAGTGTCCTCCACAAGATCCATCGTGGGCTTCACTCAAGGCTGATTTGGATTCTTCTAAGTTCAAACATCTTAATAGGATACCTTCAAAAGATCTCCTATATAAAGTATTGCCAATTATTACAAATCGACTTGCTTGTCTACGTAATAACCGACACTGGTTTCTATTAGAATTGGTAGGGAAAGTCCCATTTTGGAGAAAATCAAATATGTCCATATACCAAGGTTCAAGAGTAGTTTCATTGATTAGAAACACATCCAAAGGTTCTAAGCATGACTTATTTGAAGCGGGTTCCTTGAGTCGATGAATAATGATAGTAGCATATTCGTCATCTAACTCCAAGGGCAGGAGAGATGCAGCTACGGCCATAGCATCAGCTGCACGGTTGCAAGTTCAAGGAATAGCTTCCAAGGTAACTTGATCAAATAGAGACATTAGTTGTAAAACATAGGCCTTATATGGGCGCAGTTTATCATCTCTAGTCTGATAAACTTCATTAATTTGGTTTATAACCAGTTGAGAATCACCAAAAACTAACAGATGTTTAATTTTTAGCGCCAAGGCAGCTCGTAATCCAAGGATTAGAGCTTCATATTCAACAGTATTGTTGGTGCAAGCAAATGTCAATTTGAAGGACAGAGGAATAAGATGTTTTTGTGGGGATATTAAAATAATACCCGCACCAGCCCCACTCATGCATCGGGCTCCATCAAAGTATAAGGACCATTGTTCAATATGGTCTGCCTCTAATTGAAGGCATTCATCAGGAAACTCAATGATGAGGGGATGGGTAGACTCTAAGGGTGCAGCAACTAATTGATCTGCTATGATTTGACCCTTAACAGACTTCTGTCCTATGAATGTGAGATCAAACTCGCTTAGAGCAAGAACCCACTTGGCTGTGCGACCCGATAAATAAGGTCGACTCATGAGATACCTCAAGGGATCATATTTGGCAATGACATAAGTTTTTTGACTAAGCATATAATGTCATAATTTTTGCATAGCAAACACGACTGCTAGACATAGTTTCTCCAACGCTGTATAGCGGGTTTCATAACTGATGAAGGTTCGGCTAATATAATAATTAGCCCGTTCTCTCTTTTCATCATCAAGCTGAGCTAACATAGCTCCTAAGGCAGAATCTAAAGCTAAAATATATAGGAGAAATGGGCGATCAAGTTTAGGTGGTGAAAGCACCGGTGGATTAAGGAGGTATTGTTTGAGAAGTTCAAAAGCTTCTCTACATTCGTCATCCCAATTAAAAGGGACATCCTTCTTAAGGAGTTTAAGAAAGGGACCGATTTTGTTCGCCAGCTTATCGATGAAGCGACGGATGGCTTGAAGCTTACCTTGTAAACTTCGTAACTCAGATATATTAGTAGGTGCGGGCATATCAGTGATAGCCGCAATCTTGAGAGGGTCGATTTTGATACCACGTAAAGAAACTAAAACCCCTAATAGTTTACCGGACTTAACTTCGAATATGCATTTTGCTGGATTTAATCGAATAAGATATTCTCGTAATCGATTAAAAACTTTTCTCAAATCATCTAAATGATTATCTTCATTAATAGAGCGAGCTATAATATCATCTACATAATCATGTAGGATATCATGCATCATATCATGAAAAATATAAGTCATAGCTCGTTGATAGGTTGCACTGCGTTCTTTAAGCCAAATGGCATCACTTTCCAACAAAAAGTACCCTAGGGGGTAATAAAGGCTATTTTAGCCTGATCTTCAGGAGCTATCCTGATCTGATTATAACCGAAGAATCCATCCATTAAGGACATCATCCCACTCTCGACAGTAAAGTCAATGATTTGATCCATGTTTGGAAGAGGAAAGTCATCTTTAGGGCATGCAGCATTAATATCTCTAAAATCTGTGCAAACCCTAACTTTGGTAGCTTCTTTCTTGGTAACTGGAACTACATTTGAGATCCATTCAGCATAATCAATAGCTTGTATAAAGACGACATTCAGGAGTTTTTCTAACTCCCCTTTGACTAGAAGAGCCACTTTGGGATGCATTTTTCTAAGTTTTTGTTTAACAGGTTTAGCATCCGGATGGACCACTAGATGATGCATGACTACATAAGGGTCTAGACTTGGCATATCTTCATATGTCCAAGCGAAGACATCTTCATACTCTTTAAGGAATGCAATGTATTGTTCTTGTTTTTCTTGACTTAATTCTGATCCAATATTGATTATGTGAGGATTATCCTCAGTTCCAATATTAATTTTAATGACGTTTTCTACCTCCATGTGTAGATCTCTTTCAAAATTAGGTGGGGTGGGTGAAACGCCCAATTCTTGTAAGGTTAATTTGGATAATTCATCTTGAGGATTAGTGGTCTCAAGTTGGGCTATAGTTGGTATAGAACCATCAAAATAAAATCCATTGTGTAACATCTCTTCAACAGAGACATCATGGAAGATATCTCCTTCCAACTCTTCATCGGGGTCGACAATCATTTCAGGGTAAGCTATGGATAGCATGTTACATGTAAACGATTGATTTTTAAGAGGCAAATCATCATGCCTATCCAAATAATCTTGATAACATATGAGATGATCATCATCTTCAAAAGGAAAGGGTTGACCCTTACTAGGAAATAGGCCCACACCACAGCGGGTAGGCCACGGTTCTACCTCGAAAGGTTCTTTCATGCCATTTTGGAAAGGTCCCAAGCCTTTCCCTTTATATCCCATTTTAAGCATTATGGGTTTAGCTTTAATATATTCATTGGTAAAATAACATCGAGCGTATCCCTCATGATGAGTTTTGATATTTCGAGGGATTCTTCCCCAGTCATATCCTTTATAAATGAAGGCACAACTCCCGACTTGGTAAGTACTTCCCATAGGTTGTGGGAGGCCCAAAGTATGAGGAGATGGCGACAAGTTATTTAAAAGAATTGAATCTTGCATGAAAGCATTTGTTTTTTTTTATATTAAGATTGTGGATAAATCTGGTAAAAGTTCATCAAAAAGAGCATAAGATGTAGAAGGATTATTCCCTATATCTTTAGATGTGGAAGGGATGATAGATGTGTCTATAGGTTTTGAATTTATAGGGATAGCACATGAAGGTTTGGTTGTAGATTTAAGATCTTTTTGAGGTTCTAGATTGATTTGTTTAGAAGATTGTTGATCTATATATGAGGATGAAATTAATGGAGGGGAAATAGGTGAAGTTATGGGTGTGTGTTTCACACGTTTGGATGAAAAATAAGAACTAGGATGTGTGGATGACAGAGCGGGGCAAAATTGCACTCCAACAAGTTCTGCCAAAGCACACATATCAAAGGGTCTAGGGTCACCATGGATAGTGACCAACTGATTTTTAAATTCAAATTTAACACATTGGTGTAAAGTTGATGGGACCGCTCGCATCGCATTGATCCAAGGGCGACCCAAAAGTATATTGTACGATGTCGGGCAATGTACAATAAACACGATTGTTTCTAGGGTTCTAGGACCAACTTGCAATGGGATGGTAATAACTCCACACGTTTCTTGTGTTTCGTCATTGAAAGCTTTGATAATCATATCAGTTTTCTTCATTTCATCACTTCTAAAGCCAAATCGTTGGTAGAAGTCAAAAGTGCAAATGTTTAGAGATGAGCCATTATCAATCAAGACTCGTTTGATGGCTACATCTCCAATTAGAGCAGTAATATATAAGGGATTATCCTTATGTAAACTATGTTGTGGGATATCTTTATCCCGAAAGTCAATACAATCAACCTCTCGAGTGATGATAGTATTGGCCATAGCTTCAGGTTGAATGTTTTGAGGTACCATCATTTGGCTTAATGTAAGCATCAACTCATCCCTATGGGTGGGAGAGGATCTTAACAAATCTAAAAGGGAAATTCTGGCTGTAGTATTGGATAATTGCTCATTAATATTGTAAGGGGGTTTAGGTTGAACATTGGGAGCATATTTCCCTTTATTGGGATTTTTCAAAACAAATGGAGCTGATCCATCATTCTGATTTGGTTCTTGTTGAGAATTTTGAGCCTGTTGTCGGGTAACGACTCCAATGGTACCTACAATGTTATATTGAGGACGTTGAACTGGTCTTGGTCTAGCATTTATGGCTTGTTCATTTGAGAGGAATTGATTAGAAGAAGGTCGAGTAGTAACTCTTCTAGGAAATGGTTCTTCTGGAACCATAGCATCTGTGATGGGTTGAATAGGATCTGATTCATTTTCAGAACTATTCGATTGGTTTGAAGTGATGTCCACTTCACTTTCAGTATCTGATTCTATATCACTAGAATCTGAAGTTTGAAAATTATGTAAGGGCCTGGTCGTAACCAGGGATAAGGTTGTGTCAAATATTTGAGGATCCTGAACAGGTAATTGTCCGCTAATGGTTCCTACATATCGAGTAGGAGGGGGAACATTATGATGTTCGATTTGATTGGCTACCTCTTTACCATGTCTTGGTAAAGGGTGTTGAAATATGTCTAATGTTTGATTAGCATTTTGATTTTGATTTTGGGGAATGGTCTTTTGAGTATTATTAGGAGCATTTTGTTTAGGTTGGAAGGCTTGCACCTCCATTTCATTATTATCAATCAAATCTTGTATTTTATGTTTCAACCTTTTACAAGCGTTGGTAGAGTGTCCAGGTCCTCTATGGAAATCACAGTGTAAGTCGGCTCTATATCCGGGTATAGTTGGATCAGGTTCCCGGATAGCTGGTAATTGGATCAAACCTCTTTCGAGTAATTGAGGTAAAATAGTTGACAAGGGTTGATTTAATCTAGTAAATTCTCGAGGAGGCTTATCAAGAGGTTTCAATATAAATTTTTCTGTTGTCTTCGTTGCATTGATATTAGCAACATTTTTGCTGTCAGTGACTCCGTCACCAACAACTTGTTTATTTTTATATTGATTTCTAGATGTTTTCTCATCATCCTTCTTCCTAAGTTGGCCTCTCCTAATGAGGGCATCTTCTACTCTTCGAGCTAGATCTATAGCTTGATCGAAGGTAGTTAAAGTAGTAGTTGATAGCTCATAAGATATTTGTTCTTGTAAATTATTGATAAAAATGTCCAACATTTCCCTATAAGGTAGCACAAAGTGCAGTTTTCCTGTCAATTGCCTCCATCTAGCTAAGAAATCGGCAAAACATTCATCCTTGTCTTGTTTTAAGTTGTATAGATCTTTAATGGTTACATGCCTCTCGATGTAGGCACTAAATTGATGGACAAAAGATTCAGATTGTTTCTTCAAAGTTTCTCAAAGAATGAGTGGGCAATTGATAGTACCACTCTAATGCCATTCCACCTAAACTTTTCGGGAACATTTTTAGTAATAGCAAGTCATCATGTGATATATCATGACATGCTATCCTAAACATGCGAAGATGCTCTATGGGATCTTCGGTTCCTTTATATATAGGCAAGATAGGCATGGGAAAATGCTTAGGGTATGGTTGAGCTACAACTATGGGATCCAAAGGTTGACTACATATCTCTCGATAATTGTACGAGGGACGGTAGGGATCTATCTGGTCCATACACGAAGCTAACTGTTTCACCATGGCTTCCAGATTACTAGTTTGCCCACCATATTGGTTCGGTAGGGCATTGACATGGGTTTTGTAAGCATATGATGGAGGGACATGAAGATTAGATGCTATGTTGCTATTGTGTAAATTATTGGTAGGAAAGGTGTTATGAAGGAATTTTGAAGTTGTATTATGTTGTATTCCAGATTGTTGAAAATTGGTGTTTGGCTTCGTTTTAGGTTTTTGTTTACTTGAAGCATATTGCTCAATAGTTTGGCGAAATAAAGTAGTGAAGGATGTTTTATTTTGTGTGGGAATGATTTTAGGTTGAATAACAGGTTCCTTAGGAGGTTGGGTAACCTGTTGTTTTGACATGTTTTGCATCATAGTGACCATGTCTGTATTGGATGGCCCAGCCTTATCACTTTCTTGATCAATGAAAGACAAGGGATTAGTGCGCACATCATACATATGTTCCATGGCTGCTTGAGTGTCACTAATTTGCCCTTTATCAATACGAACTGCCACATTAAGGGCATCAATGTTATCATTGAGAAATTTCTTGAAAATGATCTACGTTGTCAAAAGCAATAGTTCCATCTGGAGCTACTCTAGGGGATGAGGGTCCATCCTCTTTAACACTTCCTTCTTGTTCATTATCTTCACCTAGGTCATCTTCTGGTTGATCTAGAGTTTCTCCTTCCGGAATTGGATCTTCAGGAAGGACATTTGGGTCTCTAGTTGTATCTTGTAACCAATCTTCTTCTTCTCCTATAGTTTCTTTACCATTCCTAAGTTTAGGCATGGTGCTTTAATTTTGATTTCAGCAAATATATATATATATATATATATATATATATATATATAAAAATATATATATATATGCAACAAGCTTAAGAGGTATATATTAATTATATACCTACTACAATATTTAAAAATGAAATGTTTTTTATTTTTGCTATGTTTTTTAGTGTTTTTTTTTTTTTTAGTTTTTCTTTGTTTTTGAAATAATATTATAAAGACAGCAACTAACACAATAAATGCAAGAAAAATAAGACTGAAAGTAATGATCTAGTTTTCTATAAACAATTTATAAATATCATTAATGGGCTCGAGTTCTTCAGGAGTCATGAAGTGTTCTTCTTCAAATTGAAAGTTTTCTTTTAAAAATTTAATGAAAAGAGCTATAGTGATATTATCTGTCTCAGATGCTGGTTGATAGAAGTAAAGCTCGTGGCAATACTCTCGATATAACATAGCTCGAGGAACTCTATTCCATATTTCCCTATCTATAAGAACAACCTCTTGGTCTTCTACAAGACCTAGGAACTGGTGTACAATGGCTATGTTCTCGAGGTATTCCTCGAAGGTGAACAATTTTGAAGATACAAGAGCTCTCCTATAAGCTAACCATCTATGGCAGGCTCTCTGAAGTTCATGATAAAAGACAAGTTGATGAGGATCCAGGATTCTATCTAGGACTAGCCTCTTAATTTGTTTAAGTTCTGTTGACCTAGATGAGATGACACTAAGTCTTCTATCAAGTTCGTCCCACAAGAGTTGATTTCTATCTGTTTCAGGCACACTAAGTACAAAATTGATTTCTATGGCTGCCAAATGGTTTTCTACATTTATAGTAACTGCTAATATTTTCTTAGGAGCTACCATCTAAACATGATATTAACTTTAAATGATCTAAAAATGTACCTATGTTTTAGTTGTTTTATTTTTTTTTGTTTTTGTTTTCAAAAGGTTTACAATGCATTCACGTCGGGTTCACCAAAATGTATCGCTCCAAATTTTTCACACCCTTACCTTCAGGCTATAGGATCCGTGCCCGAAAGGGGGATGTGAAAAGGATGTCGTGGTACCTCGGACTGAGAGGACTTGCGAAGGTCCCGCCTCTCAAGGGAGGTGTATATTGGTGATTTTTCGACGGATGGTGGGTTCACCAGGAAACATTTAATGGCAGTTTCCACGCCTAGGTTTGGAATGTGTTTTATGTGTTTATTTTTAGCCTTAAGCATTCAAATCCTAGGTTTGGCCAAAATGCGTCTAAGCTATTCTATATGCAGATGCAAATTAAATGAATACAAAAAATAGAATTAAAGACAAAAAACAGAGAAATTATAGAATATAAAAGAAGAATACCTGATCCGGATGTCTGATGATGATTCTGATTCTTGAAGCAGTCAGGATCGCCTCTGATTTGACAAGATCATCTGAGATCAGACAAGATCGTCTGAGATCTGATGAATTCGTCAGACGAATTCATTAGAGACCTGCAAACAGAGAAATAGGTGCAAAATACAGAAAATGCAACTATCCTAACAGAGGGAAACAATGTAAAATGACAGCAACAATATCAAACTGAAACTTGAAAATAGAAACATGAATGAATTATGCTAATTAGATAATAATTATGATTTAATTATGCATTTGATCTAGATGGGTGAACTCCAAAATGTAGAATAGTATAAAATACTGAATAAACTAGTTAATTACAGCATAAAACAGCAAAAAAAGGGAAGAAGAAATGCAAACTTTAGGCACTGATTGCCTCAATGTTGACTGTAGTCGAAATCGTCTCGCATTTGTATGAAATCATCTCTAATTTGATAGGTTCGCCTTCGATCTGAACAGGTTCATCGACGACGATGTAAGCTTGCTCCGGCTGAAAAACAATATGGTACCTGCAACAAAATTGTATAGAACTAATGCAAAATAGAAACTTAGGATGTTTTAACATATATGAAGTCAGGTTACAGGGAATTTCAGCCAGGGGGGTGCTAAGGGGAGGGCTTAGGATTAAATAGGCTTAGGAGGGAGGTTAGGAGGTTGGAGATCATCCCTATTTGGGAGATCTCCAACGGGGGAGGGTCTCTAACGGCGTAGACACACTTCTGCCCGGATTAGAGGCCCGTTGGAATAGAAGCTAATTATGCAAAATCAGTTTTGGGACAAGATCGTCTGGACGTCCTAGCCCAGACGAAATCGTCATATCTGGGGCGATATCGTCTGATCGACGACGATATCGTCAAACGGTCAAAACAACCTCTAAAAATGGCACGAAAAAGGGGGAAACGGATTACCCGATGGTTAACGGGCGGTTTGGGAGGTTAAAATTTGAATTTAAATTATTTACTATAGTGAATGTAATTATCAAGATTTCACTGCGCCAATTTTAGGCTGCTATAATAGTGTACTGATGAATCAATTGAAGTATTAGGAGGGGTTTTGATCCAAGATGATGTGGTCATTACCTTCAAATCAAGGAAACTAAAGATAGATGAAGTTAACTATACCACTCATGACTTGGAGTTAGAAAATATGGTACATGCTCTTAAGATTTTGAGGCATTATTTTCTTGGGAAAATATTTGAACTTAAGTCATATCACCAAAGTTTAAGATACATATTTACTCAACCCTTGTTAAATTTTAGACAATGACATTGGATGGAGTTTCTAGTTGAGTACAATTTTGGTATAGAGTACCTCAAGGGTAGAGAGAATAATATTGCTAAAACTTTGAGTAGGATAGGGCATATTGTTGCAATGATGAAATGTCATTATGATTTGATAGATCAGATTAAGAACTTAAAATAGAAATATGAAGTTTATCAATCACGTAATGCTCAAATTGAGAAAGAACCTAGAAAAGATATAGTTTTTGTATATAAATATGACTTGTTATATTATAAGAACAGATTGGTTGTTCATAATATGGGTGTATTGAGGGAAACAATCCTTAAGGAGACACATGATACTCCTTGTTTGGAGCATCCTAGAGGGGCAAAGATGCGTGAAAGTTTTAAAAAGGTCTACTAATGGCCAGGTTTGAAAGAGGATATCAATGATTATGTGGCCAGGTGCTTAGAGTACCAAAAAGTAAAAGTAGATCATTTACACCCGATAGGACTTTTATACCCACACATCAAACCTATGTAGAAATGACAGATGGTATCAATGGATTTTATAGTTGGTTTGCCTAAAATAAGGTTTAGGCATGATGCAATCGTTGTAGTTGTGGATAATTTAATCAAGGATACACATTTTATACCTAGGAATGTACAGGATGATGCACCTACTATAGCAAGATTCACTAGAGAGATAGTGTGGCTACATGGATTTCTTGAAGTTATAATCTCTGATAGAGATTCTTGCTTCACTTTAGAATTTTGGTAGGCTTTGCATGAAGTATTGGATATAAATATGAATATCAATTTAGCCTATCACCCTGAGATATATGGACAAAATGAGAGGGTGAATCAGGTTTTAGAAGATATATTGAGAATTTATTGTATGTATCAACAAACTAAATGGGAATATTACTTATACCTAGTCTAGTTTTCATATAATGATAGCTATCATGCATCACTAGGTATGACACATTTTGAATCCCTATATGGAAGAAGATGTAAGACTCCCTTGTCATGGGATAATTTGGAATATCAATTAGTGACCGGAATATAAATTATAAAAGAAATGGAATATCAATTGAAAGAAATTCAGCAAAATTTGATGGAGGTCGTAGATCACTAAAAGAGCGACACGAACATCAAAAGAATATCGAGGGAATACTCAATGGGATACAAAGTGTTGTTAAGGGTGAAACCTACTAAAATTTATTTAAAATCCTCCAAACTTGATCCAAAATATGTGGGTCCATTTGAAATTATGGGTAAGATAAGCCTTGTTGCATACAAACCTACTCTGTCATCAATCTTATCCAAAATACATAATGTATTCCATGTGTCCCTCCTTAGGAAGTACATTTCTAACCCCACTCATGTTTGGGATATTTCCAATTTGCAGATATTTGACCCACTAAAAATTGAAGTTTGGCATGTTCATGTACTTGGTTATAAGACCAAGAACCTTAGAAAGAGGAACATAGGGCAATATCGGGTCCAATGGGATCACTACTTGGATATAAATTCCACATGGAAGAATGTGGAAGATATGCAATAACAATTTCCTTATCTATTTGAGTAGATATAAATATTTTAAAATATATACTTTATATAGATTGAAGATGTATATGTATATGTATATATGGATGTGTGACTGGACTACTGAGTAGAGTAGCTTTGTGTATGTTTTGGTTTGTGCATGAATATATGGTTTAATACAATATGAAATATCATGTGAATGGATTATGCAAACAAGTTTGAATTACTGATGAGTTATGAATGAATATGATTACATGATGTATGATTTGTGAATAAATTTTTATTGATGGTTATATGAATGAATATGTAAACATTTATGTTTCAATTCATTATTTTTAATTGTGTATTAAACATAGGGACTGTGTTTGTTTCTAGTTAGGGAGGATGTAACGACCCTCCTCACACAACCATAGTTAGCAGACTTATTAATAAAATTTACCTACCTTTTTCTATAGAATGTGGTACTGTTGATAGTCATTGTGCATGCAAGACTAGGTATATGCCTTCGACGGATAGAGTTGGTCGATGGAAAAGGTAAGAAGAAAGTGATGATTTAGCCTATGAGTACATGGAAACTCATGCAAGAGCATATCATATAGGGCATCATGAATGATTGCATTGTGTGTGAGCTTTGCTTTGAAATTGTGTTGATTTGATGTATGTATTTTATTTATGGTGGCAATGAAAGTGCTAAAGAGCAGTGAGCCAATTTGGTGATTAAAATTTTTTGAATGCTTGTTTTGAGAATTTTATGAATAATAAATAATAATTATATATAAAATATTATATATAAACAATATAATTTATAGGTAGTGTAATCCTTCTACCCTATTAGATACTCTTTTTCTCCACTTTATGAAAGTTGATTAGTAGTGAATGTTGGGAGTGGATAATGGGTGAAACTATCATGATTTTTATTTAACCTTATTTGAGGTGAGAGGAGACATGATATTAGTTTTTATGATGAGCATCAAAATGAAAAACCTTTTTCTTTGTGAAATTTTAGCATTCGGACTAAGAAGGAAAAACAAGGGGGAGTTGGATATTCCTAGGAAGAGAGAGCTTGGTCTACAAAAAATAGTTTGACAAACACAAAATTTCTAGGCCAACTTTGCTTAATTACTTAGGGTAAAGAACATCAATCTTGGATGATAGAATCTAATTTTCTACTAATTTGAATTTGGTTGAAAGAGAACTTACAAATCATTAGAATATTTGTTTATGAAAATTGTGAATGCATCTACTATGTGTAATTTGGTGTGGACTGTGTGTAAATTAAAATGCTAAATCATTAATTATTAGACAGTGTATGGTCATACTTTACCATTATCTTGAGATTGGTTGTTATGTTTGGAAATAACCTTCTGGATATAAAGAAATGATATGAACAAAATAAAATTGTTGTAATCATTCCTGTATGAGAATTAATATTTTTTTTGTGAAATTTCAACTGTTCAGTTTATGCAATTTTGTAACAAGCCTATATAGATTTTTCTATGAACTCTTGTTAGTATACAAAAAGAAACCTGAAAGTAATTTTGGAGGTTATACAAAGTTCGAGTGGAGCATCATCAGAAGACTTTCTATTTTGGAGATGATTTATCCTTATAACCAACTCAAATAATTTCTTGTATTATGATATTGTTATGTAAAGTTTTATGTGAGTGTAAATCATGGTTGAAAACTTGCCTAGTATGTTATATTATCTGGATTATAGGTGAGCCATATAGTTGACAAATTATTAATGAAAGCATACTATGAAGAAGTATATTGTGTAATCTGCAACTACATTTTGAAGTGTAAATTGTGTGGAAATGTATTATGAAACTATGACTATGATTGCATTTTGTAAACATGTAGTATGCATGAAACAATTAATTAAGGAGTATATGATCCTATTTATCATAGTCTACTTCTGATAAGTTGATGTGGACTGTGAAAAGGGAGTTCATGAGCAGCTAGAAGTGCCAAATGTTGATAGGAGTATTATTCTTGTTAATTTTTCTTGGATGGCCAAAGAGAGAAGAATCCATGATAAAATAGTCTTATTAAAGTCTCTAGCTGGATACTTTTGATGTTTTTTTAGCAGAATTGGATGTAATTATGCTATTAAAATCTTTCAATATTGTAAATATGTGAAATCAATGTGTAGAACAAAAATTGCACACATGCTAGCTTCTATTTTCATGGTTTAGTAAACTATTGTATATCTAAAATTGTGAACATATGTATTCCCAATTACCTTGAAATTAAAAGTGAATAACCTTCGTAAATATCAACTTAATGACCATCAGAGTCTCTAATTTACTCTGCTTGCTAGAAATGTTTTTTAGATCAAACCAGTTTACTATGGTTTAGTGTACATATGCTTATTTTAAAAAATAAAAAATATGGTCAATTGCATGTTTTAATAACTTGGGTGTTAGATGATTATAATTTGTAATTAACGACAGAATGTAACTTGCACAATAAATAAGATAGCTTAGTTAGATAATAGTGACCATCCAATATATATATGTGTGTGTGTGCGCGCTTGTGGAAATATATTTTTGTCATTATTCATAGCCAATGAAAAAATAAAAAATTAATAAATGATTAATGGAAATGTAATTTTCAAGGAGTTATATCGAACTTGCAAATGGTTCAAGTATTAACTTATTCAACATTGAACCTTATGGAGTGAGAGCCTTCATCGGAAAACTTAAACACTTTTTGAACTTTTTCTTATTCGACCCATGGTAATAATAATGTTCAATGTTAAATTAGACTATTATAAAATATTTTTTATTAATGAGAATGGCAACCAAACATTGAAAACAACCTGTTTGGGTTAGATAAATTTAAAATATTATAGATGTGTTCCTTTTATATTTTGTTATTTGAAATTGTTGTATGAATTATTAAAACAATTGACTTTCCTATTTAGGGACTTGGTAGTTAATATGTTGGGAAGAATAAATACCTTGTAAGAAATGGTCCACATTGGGTATCCATTTTAGCCAAGTTTAATAAGGGGCTTAGAACGCAACCAAATAAAAATATTAGACTTGTACCCAAATTAGTAAAAGTTTGTTGGGTTATGAGGGAATTAAATTAATAGAAAAAGGTAGATAAACCCTATTGGAGCAATTTGGTTTAATGTTCAAATATGTATACATAGATTCTATTAAATTGTTAAGGTATGCATAGGAGTGGAACCCTTAAAAGTTTAATTAGAGTTTTATTTGACTTTTTTTAGAAGCCACTATTAGCTATACATTTTGACTCATCATGGAGGATGAAGGAATTAAAACACCCAATGATGTTGGGATATGGACAAGCATTTAACATGACTCGAGAGCGACTATTTTCTAGAAATACAGGTCATAATAAGTGATATTGCTAGAATTAGTAACAAGGGATGGTATGGGACATCATATTTAGGTCATTTCCTAGGAGTATATTGATATGTTTGTGTTTCACTTGACTAGAAGATGACTAGCATGTGAACGAAAGCTAGATTCTACCATAATGTTTGGTATGGGATAAATGGTTGTGATTCATAGTGGTCATTCGAGACTAAGACCAGTGTTAATGTAATGACATGGCTCTAGCTAACTCATAGTAGTAGGATAATCAACTAGACACTAGATATATGTACGATAACCCCCTTCGCATATCAAAGTCAGAATAGGTCGACCAGTTATGTCAAAGTTCACTATGTAAAGGGATGGGGAAAGTAAGCATACACCCTCTAGGTGTTATGGGCCCTAGAGGACAAACCCTATTGTGGATCGAACCTCATGTTGAAATAAGAGGAAGTTAAATGAGACAAGTCAATTCCATAAAATGGCACCTTTCATGGAATTTGGACAATCTCATCCACTTGGGTGGTTTTTTATAGTAGTCCTAAAACCCAAAAGTGGTATGATATGTCTGTACTAATTATACTTTATGTTAATTATTCATTGAGTGAAATATAATTATTGTGAACATGAAAGCACTTTTATGGTTAAAACAATAAATTTAAATGAAAACAATTACCTTGTAAAATTCCTTGGCTTGTTTTTTGGAGTACAACCAGGTGGTTAGACTTGGGTCGTTACACTTCCATAATTTCTTTTAATGTAATCCTTCTTGTAGTAAATTTTTAATCCTTTGATATTGATTACCCTTCTACTTCCTTAGTCACAAGAGTATAATGTTTCTAAATTTTTTAATTCCTAAATTGATGTCGAATACCTTATAACTCCAAACTTAGAAATTTAGAAAAATATATTTACAATTATTATAAGTATAATTTGGTGTGGAAACCCTTATTACTCCCTCTTTAATTAGATTGCAAATATCCTTAAACTATTTTGTAACTTCAAATGATTTAAATTACAAAACCTTAAAATTATTTCTTCAATATCTTCTAATATAAAAAAAAGTAATCTTCAATAATATGTCTAAGGTTAAATTAATTTCTCCAAAATAACTTATTTTTCAACCTTAGAGGATAATAGTTATGTATATCCTTATTTATCCTAATCCAATATTATAATCAAATTTAATAAAGTGGATTACCTTCACCTTGGAATTGATAATCCATTGGTCAATAAGGCTTGACCCATTTTTTAGTCTTCTCTCCTCTATGTACATTGTCAGATGATGCTTGTTGGCCTTTGGTATATGTTGATCTATTTGGAGTTTTTATTCCCTTTGGTCTAGCTTCAACGTATTTACACCTCAATCCTCATTGTTAGAACTGAATTAAACCTTCATTCTTATACCTCAAGCTTTTGCCTCAATCTGCCAAGTGTTACTTTCCCTTCTCTATATCCAATCAGAAAAACTATGTGCTCATTGATCACCTACGCTTCACTGCATTACCATTACTCTCATACTACTTTATTCAATGTCTATAGGATGTCTTCCTTTGAACTAGCACCAAAAACTATTCGACCTTCCTCCTTAAAAGTGCTACTTGGCACTCAAATTCTTCACTACTCTTTGAAACGTTACTTCTACAAGCGCTTTCAATTTGGATTTTTACCTGTCCAATGTAAAAATAATAACCTTAGACTCTTTCTCCATGTGTCATGTGCATGGGCTATAATATATGGCACTTCTAGCCTCTCCTTAAATCCTAAAATCTTCTTGCTCCTACGTATTCCTTTTTATGCATAATTTAGAATGCTATTTATAGGAACGTCTTTGCTTCACCTTCCTTGGTAAAATTATGATAGCTTGGTTTTATGATGAACTTTTTCAACTTGATGCACACTCTTTTATATTGCAATGATGCTCTATTTCAAGGTTACTACTCTTCCTTCGATCATGGTGATGTTATGTCCAATAGGAGCGAGTCTTCTACCATGAACATTTACCCTTTCTTGAGCAATAATGATGCTCACTTGTTGTATATTTGCTCTTGTAGTTATCTAGTGCCTTTAGACACTAAAACACGCTACCTTGATTTATTAATCCTTTCCTTTATCTTTTTTGCACTAATTATCTTCATTTTTTTAAAGTATTTAAATATGCACTTCTTAATCACTATAAAATAACACCCATAAATAATATTGTGCTTCTTCTTATTTCTCCTTTAGCTTAAAATATTTCTAGTTTTTCTTTGCAAATTATAAGGTGTAAGCACTAATATAACCTTGATTATAGAAATCATTTAAGTTCTTATTTTCAAAACCCAAACAATAATAATATGCAAATATCAATAATATGGTTCTCTTAAATCCTTGATGTAAGCTTATTTCAATGTGTAGATAATAAACTTCTATTGCACCAATACTGCATACCTTTCTAATGTTCTGTTTTCTAATTTTATTGGTGATTTGATTCACCCAACTAGCTATCTCCAACTTGTAATTTTGCACCCCTATTCTCCTTCACTCTTCTTCTCCAAATATTAACAAATTTATAGCTTTAGATGCTACCCAATTTTCTCCAAATCTACTATTTAATAACTCTTGCAAATTTTCTCTAGAGTTTTCCAAACTCACAACTCCTTATCCTTAAACAATGTTATTCACAAATCTACTTTTTGTGGCTTCAAATATCCTTCAGATCTATTCTTCCAAATATTGAAACTAGTAGCTATTGATTTTGCCTCAAATTTTTTCCAAAACTTACAATTACGTAGTCAACTCATTCCTTATTTCGTTATCCAAAAACATGTAATGAAATTTTCCAATGCTACCTTCTATCACTGTCAAAAACTTCTTCAATATCCTATTCATGGGCACTCCAAAATCTGCCAAACTCTTATCCAAATTGTAGCTCTAGGTTTCCTTTAATCTACTCTCCTATAACCCTTCAATATCTACTTCAAAATCTGTAAACTTCTCCTATCAAATCAACCTTCAAAAATTTGTGGTTATCCTTAGATTCCCAAAATCTTGGGCTCTTTAAACTTCTCTTCTCCTTCAATCTCCTGGTTGAATTTTTATTTCAAAACTGATCTCCTATGTTGTATGATTTCTCATAGAATCTGAATATCTTGAGATATTCAAATCTCTTTCTCCAAGATTTGGCAAACTTCTTGCCAAACACTTCTTCCTTTTGGGCTTGTTGTCGGATGGCAACAATTATTCCAAATATCCTTTATCAAAAACTTCTCCTTGCTCATAATCTCATGTCATGAACCTTCTTAAAATCTTCTCTACTATTAACTTATTTGCCTCAGTAAAATTACTTCTCTTTTCTTGCAATCTCTTGCTTCTCACTTTCTCTAATATGCCTTCAATGGTCGCTTCTTCAAATCTATAATAAGGCTTTCTATAGTATTCTTACTCTTCTTCAAATTCTCCTTGAGACAACTTCTCTCAGGTCTTCTAATTCTACAACTCTTCAACTCATTTTCTATAACTCTTCAACTTCTCTTTTTTAAGCTTTAATGGGACCTATTCTTGGTCTCCTCAATCTCCCAAATATGGGAATTCTACAATGATATCTCTTTTTTGGATCTCAAAAAATTGCTACTCTCAATCTCCTAAATCTTCGAAGTCATGCTACTATTTAAATCTACAATAGGACCTATTCTTATGTCTTCTCTATCTACAATATCCAATATGTAATGAGAACCTTCTGCACAAGTCTCTTCAATATTCAATCTGTAATCTTCTATCTCCAATCTTCTATCTTCTAAAACTAGAATTTCTTCAATCTAATCTCTTTCAGGTCTCTTTAACTTCTCTAATCTGTATTCTTCTACTTCCAATATTCTATGGGGACTTCATTCTTGAGTCTTCTCAATATTCAATCTCCAATAGGTTCTTTTTCTTAAAACTCCTCACTCTTCAATCTCTAACTTTCTACGATAAATAATTAATCCTTGCACGAGGAAAGCACATAGAATTTCAGTCAATGAAGGTGAAATTTTTCTTTATTAATTGTAGGAAGCTTCTCAAATTTTGGGTGTTAATTTTCTACAATCGAAAACTTAGATAGTAGTACCAAATATATTAAAATTTTTAGAATTCTAAAATAAATAAACTTCACTAGTTATCCTTAAAAACTAGTGAAAATAATTATGTACTGAGTCTTAGTCTTCATGAGTTCTCCTTTAACCTTGTGGAAAGACTCCAACCAATATACAATTTGTATTCTCCTTCAATCTACCAAATTTTCCAATAGGACCTGTTGGTCAAATATTTGTCTAATCAATAAACATTGTGTTTATGCACCCTAGATACGACCAACATTGAAATGCCATAGGAAAGAGATGTTCTTCGTTCCAATATCCAGAGAGGGTTGGTTCCCAAAATAAATCCTACAATGGTAAAATACTAAGGATGTAGGAAAGAAATTGGAAATAATAGAAAGAGATGGGAAATATGGCCATAGGCCGAAGTGCCAGACTGGTGTTAGACTAACTAGCAGGAAAAAACCCAAGCACAAATTAGTATTTATGAAAGCAAACTGAATAGAATAGGCTCATAATATTGCCATAGCAGCTATCAAAATGATACTTCAACATTCGCCTTCTCATTACCAACTTTAAATCCAATGACAAAATTTAAATAAAACAACAAACCAAATAGATGAATGGAAATAGAAGCACAATGAATAGAAAGTAATCACACACAAGACCACTCACGAATTCAAAAGTCTGATGCCTTCGATTGATGCAGAAAGCTTAAAGAAATCTCTCACAAAATGTCTAACTCCTCTTTTTTACAATGAAATTTTCCTGGTATTTATAGAGGTTTTTTCCTCTTTCATTTAATACATAAGAGAACAAAATATCCTGGGATTAGAGACACAATCAACAAAATCCTCCTCGAATTCTTTGAAAATCCATTCGCCTGGGGAACAAATTCTTGAAAATCTAAACTTCGGACGGAGGTGCGCATGTTAGGAGCAAACATTAAATTCTTTGGATCGCTTCTGATACATTGGAAATCATGAAATCTCATTTATCTTTGCCTTCTTCTTAGTGATCCATAAAATGGAGTAACTGAGGGTGCTCTTCATTAAATACTAAATTCAATTGTCTTGACCAAATTATTTTTTGCCCATGTTCACTTTTACCTCGAGCTCTGTTTTGTCCCTTTGCAAACTAAAAAGGTGCACGTGACAATCTTATGAAATACGTTCGCCTCTAGAAAGGGGCAAACGACACGTTTGCCCCTGTGGAAGGGCGAACGTAACCTCAATTCATCATACATGTTGGTTTGCCCATGGGAGGGGTGAATGAAATGTTTGCCCCTCAACCAGGGCGAACTTATTTGAGTTTTTTTTTGGGCACGCGTGCTACTACATATCGTTGAGGTGTGTTTACCCCTAAGAAGGGCGAATGACGTGTTTGCCCCTTTGGAAGGACAAACATGACCTTGTTCTTTTGATGTTTTGCCTTTATGAAATTTTTAAAATTGTTCGCCCCTTTCAAGGGCGAATGGAGCGTTCGCCTCTTCTTTGGGGCGAACATAAAATGCATATCAAATTTATCAAGTTTTTCCTTGGGCCTTTGTCTTCTCCATTTTTTTTTTGAAATTCAGGAAAACATTTCTCCATTAAATTTTATAAGGAAATAAACTCAAAAGGGATTTCCCAAAATGCATCAGAGCTTGGCGAATAAGAAATTATTTAAAATATTACATATGGAATCCAAAGATGCAAATATGTATTGTCTATATACTACCGCCACATTCAAATATTGAATGCAAAGATCTTTAAACAAAATTCCCAATGAATACAAAATGGCCATCATTTTTTGGCAACTCACGAGGTATCTATCTCACATGGATGCAAGCGATCCCAGGCTTTTATCCATTGGGTGTAGAGTCTGTCTTATTTTTTAGTGGCTACCTATATGCGCTCTTGTCTCTCCGTATTCTCTGTGACTCTAAGCACTTTCGCACATTCAGATTCCTCTGCCACTTTCACCACTGCTTCACGATCTGTTGTCGCTTTCTCTTCTTACTCTGCAATACTCTCTGAAAGAGCCTCATAAGTGTGAACAACATCATGCCAAGATTCAGTGGTGAATAAGCAAGGAACACTAAGAGATTGATAAATGAAGCAAAGAATTTGCACATCCGTCAAGCTGAGGCACTTTGAATGCTAGGCCAATTCATAAAGAGATAGTTCTAAGAGCGTATACTTCTCTATTAGAGGCAACACTTGCACTTTAGTAAGGGGCTCCTCCAAGGTGTTAATTTTTGTAGTATCTTCAATAAATGCACTCCAAAGCTCTTGCAATTGCTCCATCAGAAGAGGCTTGCCCCACTCATCTAGGAAGGTAGTTAAGACCAACCGATCAATAGTCTTAAAATGAGACATCAAAATAGTATGCTTCCACTCAATAGTATTGAGGACAACTCACCCTTCATTTATAGGTCCATGCGCTAAAAATAGCTTTGAAGTGTTACTTGCGCTCGAGACCAAGCATAATCCATCTCACTACGAGGGCAAATATGCAAAGGTGTCTTCAATAGAGCTTGTATCTTTACAGCTATCTCCATATGGGGTGAAAGCAACTCTTCCATAGAATCAATCATTTGTTGCCCAAGCTGGATCTATATCCTCGCTTCCCATAAATATTGCAACACCTTGACAGCATGTGCGGCCAACTTTGTAGAATTTTGAACAGAGTGAAGGCGAATGTCTCTCACACTATCGCACAAAAATCTTGCAATAGGCATTGCCTTAGCTTTAAGCTGCTTCTTGAGTTCTTCTACCTATTGTTGAAGGTTATGCATTTCAATTCGAGCAGCATCACACTCCTTCAAGTGCACCTTGACTTGATTGCGCAAACATTCATTTTCAATGGCCATTATTTCTTATGTCATCTTGTTCTTGGCCAGTGTGCTCTCTAACTCCAGCACTTTATCTTGCACTTAGAAATATTTTTCTTTATAGTGCTCCCCATATAAATACAATGAGCTCATATCTATTTGCATGTTACCCATTTTTTCAATGGGATCAATCTGCGTCAGATCTTCAGTGATAGTCTTAGAAACATAATCTTCAGGCTGCAACTCGCCTTGGGGTTTCTGAACTAGTGGAGTGAAGGTTGTCACATGAGCCTCCTTGGAAATTGGATCAAAAGCCACCTTAATCAGCCATGCCAGTGCCAAATCTTCCTTTTGCCACATACTCTTCAGCCATTGGGAAGAGCTCAGGAGTGCTCGATTTAATTTTTTAATGACTAGCTGCTTACGGGATACCTGCACATCTGGAACAGTCTGTAGCTCCAAAAATGGTGTAAATGGGACAAAAAAATCTGAGAAACTAGGCCCAGTGGACATGGATGACACGATTTGAAGTGGAGGAATGGATACAAGAACGATTTATGAGAGAGAAAGGGTGGAGGAAGTGGTAGACACAGATGCGGCTGTAGTTATGCTAGTCCTAGATGGAACTTGTGTATTGACAACCGTAATGGTAGAAGAAGTGATGACTGAGGAAAGGGGATGGAGAAAAGTATTTGTCCCTGATGCATACAAAATAAAAGAAATGGAGGACAAAGGAGCAGGAATAAAAGAGGGAGCAGCAATGATTTCAGAAATAGGAGTAGAAGCGAAAGAGGGAACCATGGAAAATGAAATAGTTGTTTAGCTGCTTTAGGAAATGGAGGTGCCATCGGTTGTATCTACTACTTGGGCATGGGAACCTCCTCCTGAAGGCACTTCATTCTTTGAGACCACCTTTGGAAGACATTTTTGTTCTTCTTCTTCCTCTTCGTCCTTAGCTTCATCCTCAACTATAGGAATCTCCTCCTTAGGTTTGCTTTTGCCACTTTCGGACTACTGAAAACTTTGTGGTAAAAAAATGGCAAAAGAAACGGGTTGATAAGACTCCACGAACCTATCATAAACTTCAAAAAACTAAGTATCAAGATTCAATCTGTAAGCAGCATACGACTTCCTCCCACATCACCCACCAGTTCATAATTTTCTCTTCCTTCCAATCAGGATTTACTTCTTTGATAGTTGTGAATAGACCCAGAGGAGGAATATGTGTTGTATTTTTCTCTGGATTATACTTCGCTTCCTGCTCATAGTAATCATGCCATCGAGGAAGAGAGGACATCTTATCTACATGCCAGTTCATGGTTGGCACATCAAAATTATTTTGTCACTTCTGAATATCTAGGCGTGGGCAGCAACAAAAGATCTTCGCCTTAATAAGTTCCAAAAAATTTCCAAGTGGATCGTATCGCCAACGTTGCGAACACTCAATTAGTCCCAGGTCCTAAAGCGCCACTGTCAGAAGGTGATTTTTCCCAATATGGTTTACCTCTATACTTCCAAACTTAAAAGGCATAGTACAAGTTGTCTTTTTTCCTCATCCAAAGTCGTATATATCATTGATATAATCTATTTAACGCATAACTTCCATTGCAAAAATATGTGCAGTAGCAAAATAAGGCAACAAAAATGGTTTACCTGTATATCCAAAAATTCGAACAACCACACCTTGAGTGAGCAAAAATATGTCGCCCTTCTCCTCTGAAACAATAGTATCTCTCAAGTTGCGTGGCACTCGGTCACAACTACCATAGAGCAATTCAATGGCAGGGCCCAAAAACTAACTATTAAAGTTGTAGACAAACTCTTTCTTCGTTAACACCTGAGTCCACTTATAAATTGGAAGGGGCTCATTATTTTTTCCTGTTTGTGTAACAGTAATAAAAGAAAAATATCGTTGCATCTAGAAGAAGAAGAACCATACCAACAACGAAGTGTACCGAAATGATGTAGACTTTCCTTTTTTGCAGTTTTTGCATATGGAATTTATTCTTCGAGAAATAAATTTGGCCTAATCAAAATAAATCAAGTTTCCACCCTACCTCATAGTAACGAAAGAATAGAACTCTACCTTGCAAATACATTGAGCCATAGCTACCTACCATTTATGTACTGTTTCATCTGAGGGTAACCCAGCAATCCAGGCAAGCATGGAATATATGACCTAGCACTTGAACTTTGAAAGATGTTTAAGCAAATTTGACAACTGCTCCATTTGTGGCTCCTTGACAAGCTGAGTTTCCATGAATTGTCTCATAATAACTGTGGAAACATACCTATCCTCTTGCTCATTCGTATGAATTTTCTTATTCACTACATAATTCGATGCACTCACCCCATAGGCAAAAGCCTCTCAGACCTCGTCCGGTGTAATTGTAAATAGAATCTCTTGTCTAGCATTTCAAACGGCCCTAGTAGAGGAGTCATAAAATTGTGCAATTAACTGGATAAGCTCATGGTATGGGTGCATGGGCGAACAAAGATACCATGAAAGCTACAAATTATGAGGCGTTGTGAGCTAGCTATTGTAGGAAACCCCCTAACTCACTACAGCTTCGACCTCCTACCTCAACCGGCCAACTCCCTTATGCATGATCAAATAATCACCAATTTCGGCCATTTTATCTTCATAGGGATCCAGGTCAACATAATCATTTTGTCGGGCTTTCTTAGCCCTCGAACTCCTTTCTCATTTCTTAGTTGGCTTCACTTCTACAACTTTATGTGCCTCTTTTGGTTCTTTATTGCGTCTATCCATCTTGCTAAACAAAAAGCGATGACTCTTCTGCAATTTTCTACTCCGAGAATTTGAAAACTCCTCTGCACTTTGAAGCACGGGATACAAAGAAGCAAAAAATTTAAAATAAGGGAAAAAACAAAATTTACCCTTTACCTTCCAAAATTTATAGAGGCGCTACCAACTACTATAGTAATTATAGAATTAAATGCAGGTGCATCTTCAGGGAGAAATATTCTTCGAAAACTACTCAAATGTCCTTTCCAAGGTGCAAGAATACTCTTCTATGATTTAGATTCTCCTAAAAAAATCGTGCCCTTTGCGCTGCGCAATCTTATAGAAAAATGTGCCCTAGCACCAAAAGCTTGTTAGGGAAACCAACCCAGCCGTTAATTATCCAATCATAAATTTTGACTGCTGCCTTGAAAAGCCCAATCCGAATGCTTCCCTCGTTTGAAAATCATTACTTGAATTTGATGCCCACTACTTCCGATTATTGCCATGTAATTTTGGGTGAATTAATTTTCCAAACGTGCTTTTAAGAATATCTTGTTTGGAAAAAACCCTTCGTACGCTTAGGAATCCATGGGTGATTCTTGTCTTCGTGCGAAAGTACTCCTTTCCATGCGGTGCATGTGTCTTTAAAACTTCATAGCACGCCTCCCTTTTTTCTAAAAGCATTTTTTCAAAAAAAAAAACAATAGGATTTTCTATTTTTTCCCCTTTTGTTCTTATCTTTCTTCCCCCTTTTTTTTTATTTTAGAAGGCGCCATGCACAATCTTTTTTTTTTAATTCTTTCTTTCGCCTGATGACATCATCAAAGTGCGTTCGCTTTAGAGAGAGGCGAATATGATGTTCGCCTCCTTCAAGAGGTGCACGCAAAGGTCTATCGTGATTTTGCCAATCAAGTGAATGAAATTTTAGCAATCATTTTTTTCTTTTTCTTTTCCTCTTTTTTTTTTTCTTTACAAAACATATTTTTTTAAAACACAAAAATATTTACATATATATAGGGTGTTACCTCTGATTTTGAAATTATGGAATATAAAACCTTTATATGAAGGCCATTCACTGGGATAGGAAGCTCATACTCTTCCATGTCACAAAATCAGAATGCATTAGAAGAGGTGACATTAGAAATTCGAAAAGGCCCTTCCCATATTGCATCAAATTTATGATGTTTTTCTGGCTTTGATTTCTTTTCATTCCATTTTAATACCAAATCACCCACTTGGAAGCTTCGATCAGTTGTTCTTTTCTCGAACCACTTCTTCATCTCTGTAGCATGTTCTACGAAGGCATGATTAGCTCACTCCCCTTTCTTCTTATAATTGCAACAACTACGCTAGTCTTGCTTCCATAGGATTGTTTTCTTCATTTTCATCCTGGAACATTTGCAATATTTGGAGCACAGGAAGCTCAATGTGAGTAGGAAGAACAACTTCTTTTCCATAAACCAAAGCATACAAGGAAGTTTTTATAGACTTCTTCACTGAAATGTGGTCAGCCCAAAGTGCCTGATTTAATAACAAATGCCAACTTCTCTTATTGTCACCCATTATTATTTTCAAAATACGAAACACATTTTTTTTTTGAGACTTAGCCAATCCATTCCCTTGTGGGTAATAATTGGAAGAGGTCTTCAAGTAAATACTATATCTATTGGAAAATTTTGTAATTTTAGCTCTAATTAAGGGAGTACCATTGTCAGTGACTAAAGAATTCGGTATGCCAAAGCGGGTGATGAGGCTTTCCATAAAAGAAATAATAGTCATCTGATATGCTTTCTTGGTGGGTATAGCTTCTACTCATCTGTTGGAGTAGTTTGTCGCTGTCAAAATATATTTATGTTCCGTAGAGGAGTGCAGATCAATAACTCCTATAAAATTAAGACCCCACTATTTAAAGGGTGCTTCCACCTGGATCGGATGCAACGGTGATGCTCCTTTCCTAACTCGTCCCACATATCTTTGACAAATGTCACATTGTTGGCTTATCTTGTGTGAATTTACGAATAGAGTAGGCCAATAATACCCAGCTCGAATAATTTTCAGAGCCATAGGTCTACTTGCATAATGCCCTCCTGATAGCCCAAAATGGAATTCTTCCAAAACAATTTCCTTCTCAAAAACTTGTACACATCTAAGGAGTATACCATCAATATTCTTATAATATAGTCCATTGGGCAAAAGTACATACTTGAGTGCCTGCAGAACCTTCGATGTTGAGAAGGGTTAAGGTAGCTAGGATACCTTCCAGAAGTAAAATACTCAATGAGTTCCTTGGTCCACTCTTTTTTGTTTGCTATACTATTCACACAAATCATATCTTCACGACCTATCTCAACCACAGTGATTTTAGCCAATTCTTGACAGAGAGCGTGCCCACAAATCAATTTCATCGGCTTGATATCTACATCATACTCCTAGATCTTTGAGATCCATCTGGCCCTATTATCACTCAGTTCTCCTTGATTTATAATTTCGAACATCAGGATGAATGACATAAACCACAGTCTTACTCTAAGAAAAAAAGTGGTGAAACTTCTTCAATGCTTTCATAACTGCATAAACCTGCTTCTCTATAAAGTTATACTTTTCCTGGTGTGGTGCTATAACCTGGCTTAGAAAAGTGATAGGCTTTTCTTCACCATCATCTTGTTTTTGTGTTAGCATGGCAGCATAGCTCTCCCACTCACCTACTGCATACAGTATAAAGTCTTTGGAGTAGTCAGGGTTGATCAACATTGGCACTTGAGTAATTATCTCTTTGATTTCTTGAAAAGCTTGCTTCTTGGCTTCTGTCCACTTAAACTCAACATTCTTATTCAAAAGCTCAATCATGGGTTTGACGACGTGGGCAAAATTGGCAATAAACTTACGAATGAAGTGTATCTGTCCAAAAAAGGACTGCAAGTCTTTCTTATTAGCCAGTAACATCAATTTCATGAGTGCTTCGGCTCATGTAGGGTCTATGGCCATTGCCTCCTATGAAATCACATGGTCCAACAACTTCCCTTGTCCGTAAAAATTGACTTCTTCAGATTTATGGAAATCACAAATTTTCGGCACTTCTCAAATATTTGCCTTAGATGGAAAACATGATCTGTTCTGCAATGTGAAAACACTGTCATATCGTCAAGATAAATCACAATGATTTTATTTAGCAACTCACCAAAGGCAACGTCCATGGCTCTTTGAAAATTAGCACTGACATTTGAAAGTCCAAAGGGCATCCGTTGGTAAGCGAACATGCCCCACTTAGTTGTAAACATTGTCTTATATTGATCTTCATCTTTAACCCAAATTTGATTATACCTGGATAAGGCATACAACAAGGAAAATATATGAGCACCAGCCACAACATGAAGAATTTGGTCTATCTGAGGTAGAGGATAATGGTCCTTGAGTGATACCTGGTTTAAATTTTGAAAATCAACACACAGACATATGTCCCCATTCTTCTTTCTTACAGGAACTAGGTTTGCCACCCAGGTGGAATGCTTAATAGGGTAAATGATCTTTGCCTCAAGCATATTTAGTAGCTCTGCTTTCATGAGGACTTCAATTTTAGGATTAATAGGGTGTTTCTTCTGTCGAAAAGGCTTAAATCCTTCTTGTAACTCAATAGTGTGTTGAATCACATTCTTGTCGTATCCTTTCAAGTCCTGATAACTCCATGCTACAATATCTGGATATTCATAGCACAAATTTCTAATGCCTTCAATCTCATCCACTTCGTAATCGGTACCAATCTTGATGATCTTTCCTGGTTCCAACTGCAATTCTCTGTATTCCTTGGCATCCACCTTAATCCTATGTTTATCAACCCTATCACTTTGATCAAATAAACTTTCTAGTGAAATCAAACCTCTAGGAATATGATTGTTCCTTAACTAAATCATTCCTTTATTTTCTTCATCCATGAGAGTTCTATCTTCTGCACGAGCAGCTTCTTTGAGCAGGAAATTTACTATTTGCTCATAATTATCAAACACCTGCCAATAGAGGCTCTTATTTGGAATGGAAGGTCTATAAATCACCCTAACTATCTTGGGCTTTCGGACCACTTGCTCAGCAGGAGAATAATTAGCACCTAGTGAAAATGTTGGTATGTCTATTTTGTTCTCGAGGAATCGCTTGAATATTCAAATATTTAAATGCTTCCAAAATATCCCACACTCTGTTGCGATAAGCCTTTAAGTAATGTTGCTTTGACACACGTTTATTTGTAACTTGATTGACTATAAGCTTAAAATCACTAAAAATCTGCAGTTGTTCGATTCCCAATTTTTTGGCCTTTTTCAAGCCAAGGCATAATGCTTCGTATGCAGATGCATTATTTATACAGCTCCAATTCAATCTATAGGAATAAGTTTTTTGTATTCCTTCAGGGGAGACCAACACAACACCTGCTCCCGCACCATTCTTACATCGAGTGCCATCAAAGAACAGCTTCTATAATTGCTGTGAAACAGGTCCTAGGGGCTCAAGGACTTACTCTTGGGATTTATCTGTCTTATAAATTGGATAAAAACCAATATCCATTTTAATAATAGCATTAAAATTTGTCAGTAGAAACTCATCTTCCAAGGGAAGCTCCTCAGGTGCTTCTTCAACCAGATTAACCTCTTCTGATTCTTCGATCATCATATTTACTATGCCTGGGATTTGTTCTGCCTCCTCTATCTTTTCAATATGAAAGGGGAGGGCTTCTAATTATGAATTTGAATTCACCTACCCTTGAACGTAATTTCCAAATGTGAGTAATCTAGGGAAATATAACCTCCCAGCTTAGCTGTGAATTCTCTTGAAAGGCACATGCTAAAGTAGGGCTCTAAATCAAAACCCACAACTTCCTGGATGATAGTAATTTGTGGTATGCTATGGAGCACAATTAGAATTTCCTTGATTACTCCAAAAGTATTAACTGGTGTACCATCCAATTTTAATACTCCTGGACTACTCCTTGTATACTCCATTCCCATTACCTCGCATACCGCCTTCAGCATGACAGTAGCAGCAACACTAGAGTTGATCATACAATTATGCACGATCCACCCTTCCATTCTCAAAGATAAGTAAAATGAAGGAGGGCAATTTTTACATGTTGCCAAAGTGGGGAGCGCTTGAGCCAATATTGTTTACAAATGATCCTTCTTTTGGTATTTGGCAATCTTTAGAGATTCTTGCAACAAATCAATCTTCCTAGGTAACTGTAATGCATCATACAAGCTAATCCTTACTGGGATTTTCTTCATTTCTTCCATGATACTGTAGCCACAAGCAGGTGAGATGTTTTCTTCTAGGGGCCGCTCATACTTATCTCGATACTGCTACGTAGCCTCTACTATTTGTCTTTTTTTCAACGAAGGATACTTGTCTTTCCTTAGCTTGCTCCTTTGTCTCAATAGGGATGAGAGCAGCGGTGATGCGTTGCAAAGTTGAAGGCTATGCTTGCACTTTATCTTTTGCTAGATTTTTTGACTTGTCAGCATCAAGAACCTTTTTCGGGGATGACCTCTTCTCTTCTTGCGCTTTTGGAGCCGTAGGTACTTTCAAAGGTTGCAAGTCTGTAGGATCAATAGTCACTAGCCTCTTTCCAGACCTAGTAAGGACTGAAACTTGTTCTAGAGACGAAACCATACAATTGTGCTCCACTTATCAAATCATATTAGTTTTCCTGCTCGAAGAAATTTCTACTAATGTCTAAACATAGTTCAGATGCACCATACATGTATCTTTACCATGAGGATCATTACATGTAGAACACCAATATGTCCTTTCAAACCCATTAACCTTATCCTTTTCTTGAATCATGGTGTTTTTATTGGGTCCCCTGCTGGTAGATGCTTGCTCTCGGGTGATTGGTGGAGTCTAAAACCTTCTTGATTGAAACTCAACCTCAACTTACTTCTTCCTCACAGTAGTAAGCTCATTGGATATCATCCTTAAAGCCGCATTATTAGATTTTACTTCTTGTAAAAAGGCCATGAGGGGGTCTGTATTGGGTAATGGAGTTGGCGTTGGCAATGGCAAGGGTGCTTGCAGCACGGGTAAGGGTAAATGGTTTGGAGGTACTAGCAATGTTGGAAAAGAAATGAATGAAGGCTATGATGGTACTATCGAAATGGGAAATTATGGGTAGCTCATAGCAGAATACTGTGGGACAAGGATAGGAGCTACTTAAGGGGAGCCTAAATTCCATGAAGGGACAGGATACATTGATGGCATAGGCTACAAAAATGCATTAGAGTAAAGATATTGTGGCAAATCAGGGAGAATAGGTATCATTGCCTTCAGAGGAAGCCTACCTACAACAATTAAATTTGATTTGGCCTTTTGAGCTTGTGTATAGAGATTCAAGAATGTGGTCACATTGGCATGGTGCACTACCATACCAACATCGGTACTGAGCGCTTGAAGGTAATAAAATGTTTCTTGCTCATGGGTTGGTCGTAAACCATCTGGAACCCTCTGCCAGCTTCATGCAAATCAAACATTAAAATCTACAGGTTCCTCTTACAGATGTCTTTGAATAGAGGTGAACTGGTGCAAAAAAGAATATGGATCAGCCTACTCATGAAAATTCTTAATCAGCAATTCTGCCAATTGATCCCACGAGGTAATGATACCAGGCTACAAATATTGGTACCAATACAATAATTTCCCTCTTAATGACAAAACCAAAAGTTTTATCATTACATCCTCATCAATTATATCATGAATAGTTGCAAGAGAGGCCACGTCTTGGATATGCTCATATGTATTTTTCCAATACCATCATATGTGGGTAAAGCCTTCAGAGCAGCTTGAGGTATAGGATTTTGCACCTGCAAATTTAGCACTCCTGAGCTATTCCAAGCCAAAAACTACCTTGGAAGCTGTTTTTGGTGTGGTGGAGGATTTTGGGCGATGTGAACAGGAATATGGGGGTAGGCTACGGGGCATTAGTGGTTGTACTAGGCGAAGGTTGAGGAAAGCTAGTGGTAGTACTTATAGGACTTACCGGAGCAGAAAACACACCAGCTAATCAAGAAGATGAAACGGATGGTATGGATGGAATATGAGGGAGTGAAGACGTCCATCGAAAAGTAGCTATTTGAGGATGCTCTCCTAGCATTTGAATTTCTAGTTCATAAAATCTAATCTGATTATCAGGATTCTTGGCTTTTGATCTTGTATTCATGAGAAATGGATTTCGCTATCTTCACACTTATGGAGTTCTGGGTAAAAATTGAGTCGCAAAATGTTCTAATCTCAAGCAGGAAGGCGAACACCAAACCTAGCATTGCTGAAAGTGAAACCTTGAATGTCCCACTGGGCGTGCCAAAAACTGTTGGTCAAATATATGCCTAATTAATAAACACTGAATTTATGCACCCTAGATACGGCCAACATTGAAAGTCCAAAGGAAATAGATGTCCTCCATGCCAATATCTAGAGAGGGCTGGTTCCCGAACTAAATCCTACAATGGTAAAATACTAAGGATGCAGAAAAGAAATTGAAAATAACAGAAAGAGATGGGAAATATGGCCACAAGCCGAAGTGCTAGACTGGTGTTAGACTAACTAGTAGGAAAAAACCCAAGCATAAATTAGCATTTATGAAAGCAAACCAAATATAATAGGCTCATAATCTTGACATAGCAACTATAAAAATGATACTCCAACATTTACCTTCTCATTAACAACTTTAAATCCAATGACACAATTTAAATACAACAACAAACCAGATAGACGAATGGAAATAGAAGCATAATGTACATAAAGTAATCACACACAATACCACTTGTGAATTCAAAATTCTAATGCCTTCGATTAATGCAAAGAGCTTAAAGAAATATCTCGTAAAATGTCTAACTCCTCTTTTTTACAATGAAATTTGCCTAGTATTTATAGAGGTTTTTGCCTCTTTCATTTAATACATAAGAGAACAAAATGTCCTGGGATCAGAGACACAATCAACAAAATCCTCCTTGAATTCTTTGAAAATCCATTCGCCTGGGGAACAAATTCTCAAAAATCTGAACTTCGGACGGAGGTGCACATGTTAGGAGCAAACATTAAATTCTTTGGATCGCTTCTGATACATTGGAAATCATGAAAGCTCATTTCTCTTTGCCTTCTTCTTAGTGATCCATAAAATGGAGTAACTGAGGGTACTCTTCATTAAATGTTGAATTCAATTGTCTTGACCAAATTCTTGTTCGCCCATGTTCACTTTTGCCTCGAGGTCTGTTTACCCCTTTGCAAACTAAAAAGGTGCACATGACAATATTCTGAAATACATTCACCTCTAGAAAGGGGCAAACGACACGTTCACCCCTGTGGAAGGGTGAATGTAACCTCACTTTGTCATACATGTTGGTTCACCCATGGGAGGGGCGAACGACATGTTTACCCCTCAACCAGGGCAAACCTGATTTAAGTTTCTTTTTGGGCACACGCGCTACTACATATCACCAAGGCGCGTTCACCCCTAAGAAGGGTGAACGATGCATTCGCCCCTTTGGAAGGGCGAACACGACCTTGTTCTTTTGATATTTTGCCTTTGTGAATTTTTTTAACTTGTTTGCCCCTTTTAAGGGTGAATGGAGCGTTCGCCTCTTCTTTGGGGTGAACGTAAAATGCATATCAAATTTATCAAGTTTTTCCTTGAGCCTTTGTCTTCTCCATTTTTTTTGAAATTCAGGAAAACATTTCTCCATTGAATTTTATAAGGAAATAAACTCAAAAGGGATTTTCCAAAATGCATCAGAGTTTGATGAATAGGAAATTATTTAAAATATTACATATGGAAGCCAAAGATGCAAATATGCACTGTCTATATACTACAGCCACATTCAAATATTGAATTCAAAAATCTTTAAAAAAAATTCCCAATGAATACAAAATGGCCAACAAGACCTCTTTCTTTGATCTCCTCAATCTCCACAATATCAAGGTCTAACTTCAAGATGTAAAATCTCCTTCTATTCTAAATTTGTTCTTGGAATAAAAATTCTCCAATCTTCTTTGGTTTCACCTTCCAAATATAATATTCTTACCTTCATTGGTTTCTCCTTTGCAACTTTAAAATCTATACAAGTCTAATCATTGCATTAGCTCTCCCTATATCCTATCAAAGTCCCTTGTGGCTCTGATACCACAATTAGCTTTTGAAGATTATTACTTGAGATAAACAAACCAAAAGATATCAAATAAAGTAGCAAAAAAATGTATATGATAATGGTAATATTATGTATTTATGAAATAGATAAATATCTCTAATATCTACTCCTAAATATGCCATAAATAAATGGTCATAGAAATGGTGCTATAGCTCTAAAAGTACCAAGTAATGTTATTACAATCACATCATATCATATATTGTCATATCACTTTACATCCTCATATTACTATACATATATAATGTAATGTGAATCTTCATATAGAGCACTCTTGGCGTTCACACTTCTAGACTCTTTATATCCCTATTCTATGGACTCGTATGTATATGGACAATTATGAACATTTACATTATTAAATATTATACACACTTGTGAATTTATCACATTACATAAAGTAAATCCTAATCTAACACATGTACCAAATAATGTAATATACTCCAACATAAGCAATGAAACTAGTGATTTAGAATTCATGACAAATATAGAAGAACATGTTGCAAATATTGATACTATATGTGATACAAGTGATTTGAATATAGTTCATGATTGTTCAAAAAAAACTTATGCTATTAGAATTGATGAAGGCATAGATTCAAATGATGATAGAGATAGTGATGCTCAAAATTGTATTGATATTGATAAAGATCAGTCTAATGATTGTATTGGTCATTTTGAAAAGCATACTAAAGTATTTTTTCAAATTTGATGAGATATAAAGATATAGGTTTAAGAAAACATGAAAAGTAAATTAAAGAACCAATTATACCAGAAATGAGCTCTAAATGTGAAGGTCTTAGATATACAGGTTAGACTAGCAGTAGTAAGCAAGGAACTAAGTTTGTGATATGAAATAGTGATATCAAATCCAAGGTTATGCATAAGGGGTTGGACTCAAAATGTACTTGTAAAAAAATGGTGAATCATAATCAAAATAAAGTTGAATCATGGAGAATCCTAAGCAAATCAAATCAAGCATCTTCACACCAAAATTTGGGGTATTTGAAGCCTTAAAATATAAGGTCATCTTTGGGGCCACTTTTGACATATTAAATCATCTTATAACTTTATAAAAATACATATAACTTTATAAAAATACCACCATTAGATCAGGCTTGAAAAGATCTTTCCAACAAGTACAAATATGCCTATGTTTGGATATATATTGTGGCAAATTGACCCTAAGAAAAATTGATCCTAAAAATTTTAGGTGAATGGGCCGACGTCGAGGGTCCTCATATTCGCTAATTTTTAATTTTGAAAATCCTAATATTCGTCCAATTTACGAATATTTGCCACTATGCATAACCTTGAGATTCAAATCAGTGACAAAGATTGATAGGAATAGTTGCAATGAAGGATAGAATGGTCAAAGGGATTTGGTAATAGAAAATAGATGTAGTCATTGTAGCATATATGGGCATAAGATAGAGAGATGTTGGAATATCCATAGTTGTAAAATTTGTGGAGGTACCAATAATTCTCAAATACATTGTTGGTACAAAGAAAATAATTTTTTGAATGGATATACACAATGACAAGAAAATCCATTAATGGATTTTCTCAAATATATTTCTCAAATTTTAGAGATGGGCATAAGAAAGGTATGAACTTCTTCGATAACAGAATTAGAAGAAAAATAGTAACAAATCTAAAGTAAGAATACAAATTCAAGAAAAAATATGAAGCACAAGAAAAATATCAAGTGCAAGATCACTTGAAGAATGAAGATAAATATGAAGATCTATATTGAAGACTAAAGTCTTCAATAACCAAATAATGTAATACATTGGGGGTGTTAGAGAATATTGCATTATTTAGTACATGTCAATGTACCACCATTGGTACATGGTTATATTAGGTGTTTGAAGTTAGTATAAGTGTCTTTACTTTATGAAATATAATAATGTGTAGGTAATGCACAAGTGTCTTTAGTTAGGTATGCATGTGCACAAGTGTCTATCATGCAGAATGCATGTGTCCTTAGAGTAGGAAAGTGAAGAGTCACATACTATTATATATTTGTGACTAAGCATTGTAATTAGTAATATAAAATGCATTTCTCATAGAAAGCATTAGTAGATATCCATTTCTTGTACTATTTTAATGATATTTCATTAATGGCAATTTTATGAGTTATTTTAGAAGTTTCCCATGCTATTTTCATGCTTATTATATTGTCATTACCATGTAGTTAATATTGCATGCGCATTATAGTCCTTGTGGTTGCATTTCCTTAAATATATAGCATAAAATTTTTAAAATATCTCATGCGCACATCTTACCTCAAGCTTAAAAAAATTGAGATAATGGGGTTGATGTGGTCAAGGCTAGAGCTCGTGAAGCTGGTGAGGTAGTACCTACATGTGTTATATCCATAATAAGTAAAAAATATAGTGATTCTAGAGGCCACATGGAGATGGAAACTAAAATCTCTAGCATCAATGATCGAGTCCATCAATTAAGGGTTGAAAACTAAAAATTTCAAAGGACCAAATCTAAAAAATTTGAAGTAGGTAATAGGGTCCAATCCAAACCCAAAAGAAGTTAAATAGTTAGAGAATAAGGTGAAGCCCCAAGAGTCTCTTGTGGCAAAAAAGAGATATACTACTATATAAATACATGTTTACAAATCTGATGTGATTTATGGAGTGCAACAAAATTTAGTATTTCAAGTCTATTTTAAAAGTTAAAATTATCATTAAAGCCAAGTTTTCTTGAGCAACTTCTATTAGGTAATTTTTATTGAGGGGGATATGTAATATTAAAACATACATACCCTGTATATTTCATGTTTCCCCACTTCCATTTTCTATGGATGTTCCTTCTCTAACCCATTTACTTGCACCCACTCCCTACCACAATGGTGTGTCACCACCTCCACTTTCATTCCACAAAAACATCTCTTTCTCAAATTATTTTTCCCATAGGAAACAAGTTTGAAAAAAAACACCATGCCACCTATTCAAGTGAAGCCTCGATATCTAGAAAGTATGAAGACATAAGAGAGGTGAGATATTATAGAAACTTCAACATCTACTCCCTTCTAACCAACATCAAAGTTGATGGTATAAAATGATAAAAAATAATCTCATTTGGAGAATTTATAATTTCAAACACATAACTCATAAACTTTCCTTCATAGATATTTCCCATTATTTTCTACTTTTTTTCTTCAATCATTCCTTTCATAAACTCCTAAATAACACCCATAATATTCTATCTACAATTGCTATAGTTGGAGGTATTAAAGCTCCACCCAACATGGCACAATGATGCTAAAATAATTTTAGTTACACAAACAAAAACTTAGATTTATTCCCAATCAATGAAATAATTTAGATGAAAGGTGGAAAATATCCCACACACACATGAGGAGAAGACTTTAACTTGCATGTTTCTTTTCAAGGAACCTATCCAAATATGATAACATGTAGCACCTATCCAAAGTTGATAGTGTGTTACTATTGCAGATAGTAAGAAAACCACTAGTTGTTTTGATCAACATAGTTAGAAATTTCTACTACCCCATCTGGATTTGCATGTGGAGTATAGTAGGTATTTATGCCTTCGAAATTATAGAATATAAGTTTTTTTGTATGTGTGGCAAAAGAGCTACAAAATCAATAGGTTCTTACACTTGCCATCTCACATATAGAATAATCATGCATACTAGATAAGAGTAGATAGATGATGAGAACCTTTACTCCTATAGATGTATTCATATGAGAAGTGAAATTGAAATAAGATTTGCTTCTTCAAATTCTAAAAAGTGTTGGATAATATCACATTATTTGGTACTTGCTAATGTACACCCATGGTACCTATGCTACAATATAAATATTAGAATAGGGTTTGAGTGTATAGTTTAGGAGTTTGTTTTATATTTCTCCTTTATGTAAGTGTCTATGTGTAGGATGTGCACAAGTGTCATGTATTTATGTGTGCAAGTGAGTAGTGTGAGAAAGTATGCAAGTGTCATGTATTAGAGTGTGCAAGTAAAGTATGCAAGTGTCAAGTGTGCTTGTAGGAGAGTGTAAGTCTCATAGAGTTAAGTGTGCAAGTAGATAGAGAGTCAAGAGCAATATATACAAGTAGTAAGATGAGAAGCCAAAGTACATGTGAAGTTTATCTTATGTATGGAAAATTAAAGGATGAAACTCTTAAATATGTGAGGAGTGCAATAGTCAAGTATTGAAGAATCACCTTTCTAAGGTTATATAATGGAGATAAAGCTCCATGAAATTAATGCAAAATTGAATATTATATTCAAGCATTAGTATTGAATCTTGTATGCATATTTTGAGCAATTTGACTGTGAAATTTCTTAATGTTATTGCATGAATGATGTTGGCCATTTATATTCATATTATTTTTATTTTTATAAATATTATTATTAATAATTTTGACCATTTAATATATTGATTGCTCTTTTATTTGAGACTACTCAATATCCAAAACTAAAAAACTAATAGTGGTATCAAAGTCATTGTGAGTAATTTCTACTTAGATCCACCTTGAGTGGAGAAAGCTACAATTACTCCAAGTATCTTGGAGAATAGTCTACAAATTTGACATTTAAACTAAACAAGAATTTTGGTATAATTATGCAACAAATTGACATTCAATCCAAGACTAAGCTTGGAGAATTATGCTATTAGAGTTATTTTTATTCTCACTTTGAGTGAGAAATATTTGAAGACAAAAGTTATAGAATAAGAAGCTAGCATTAGGGAAGAGAGCTCTAGTATGAATATAAATTAAGAGTCACATAAAAGAAATGTAGACTCATATTGTTGCAAATATCAAATTTATATATTGATATATAAAATGGAGATATTGCAAAGCTTATAATATTTGAAGATGTCTAAGATACATTTTATTGTTTTCTAGAGTCTATACATTCAGTCCTGAAATGAGATAAGACTAGGAATCTATTCAAAGGCAATATTGAAGATTAACTTCCACTATTATAAGCTAAAAATTAGATGTAAAAAATATTGATTAAGGAGATAATCTAATTCACCTATATTTGATAGGATTCTCTAAAAAAAATAACCAAAAGAATATAATGATCTAAACCACCATTGGAGGATGAAACATCCATAAGCATTCAAAGCACTCGAGGATAAAATATCCATAAGCATTCATAATATTGAGGATAAAAAGTACATAAGCATTGCATTAGAGGGTAAAAGGTTCATAATCATTTCTTTTAAAGCAAATCCCATGAGTAGAATAATCATAGCAAAGGCAGACAAAACTTTTTTAAAGAAGAAGATAACTAGAGAGCTATTTGTGGGTTAGTGACAAGCTGAGCCATTAGAACACCAAATTTGAGTCTTTGTTTACCTATGTTTCATTGGAGAGTTTGGGAAAAAGGTTTTCATATCTAATGTGACGTGGTTAGCAAGAATGTCGTGACATAATTCAACAGGAAGGAGGATATAAAAGTAAGCAATATTACCTCATTTTTTTAATAAATTACATTGGATGCAAGAACAAAATTTCTAAGTTGGTTATTTAAACATAATTTTTTTTTTGATTGGTAGAAAGGGTGTTGAAAGGTCCCTAAACCTTGTACAAGAGAAATTACATGAATTCCAGATCAACCGAGGTGGTCCAAGAAAAGAAGATCAAAGAGCGAGCAAACCTCCACACAAGGAAAGGTGTTGCAAAATCGCGACCAAATTGGTGATGTCGCGAAATCGTGACAAGTTGCACCGTTGCTGCCAAGAGAAGAAAGGATGTCATGAAATCATGACAAGAAGCACCATCGAAGCCGAAGGAGGGAAGAAGTCATGATATCACGACATGTTGCAAGGTTGCTGCCAGAAGAGAGGAAGTGTCGCGATATCGCGACGTGTTGCTAGGTTGGAGCCGGAAGAGAAGAAGAGTCACGAAATCGCAACATGAAGGTAAACCGCGATCGAACAGAAAATGTGTCGTGAAATCGTGACAAGAAGTTAGACCGCTGCCAAAAGAAGAGGTGTCACGAAATCGCGACAAGAAGGAAGACCACATCCAAAGAAAAAAAGTGTCGCGGTATCGCGACAATTATGGAAGACCGCTGCCAAAGAGAAAGGTTGTCGCGAAATCATGACAAGATGGAAGACCGTTGCCGAAGAGAAAAAGTGTCACGATATCGCGACATTATGGAAGACCACTGCCAAAGAGAAAAGGTGTCGCGATATCGCGACAAGATGGCAGACCGCAGTCGAAGAGAAAAAGTGTCGCGATATCGCGACAAGATGGAAGACCGCTGCCAAAGAGAAAAAGTGTCGCGATATCGCGACAATATGGAAGACCGCAACCGAGGAGAAAAGGTGTCGCGATATCGCGACATGATGCAAGGAAGAGAAAAAGTGTCACGATATCGTGACAAGATGGAAGACCGTTGCCAAGGAGAAAAAGTGTCACGATATCGCGACAAAATGGGAGACCGCAGCTGGAGAGAAAAAATGTCGCGAAACCGTGACTTGATGCAAGAAAGAACCTAAAGAGAAAAAGTGTTGGGATATCGCGACATGTTGCAAAAATGCACCCGAAGAGAAAAAGTGTCGCGATATCATGACATGTTGCAAAGACGCACCTGAAGAGTATTGTGTATTTAAATATAAATTTTGAATACTTAGGAACTTTTAAATTATAAAAATTCCTAAGTTGGTTATTTAAATATAAATTTTGAATACTTAGGAACTTTTAAATTATAAAATTAATGTTGGGAATTAAAAAGGAATTCAACTCCAATATTTTTTAAAATTGAAAATATTGAAAATTTGATATTTTTATATTTGCAAATTAATTTTACAAGCTGATTTTTTGAAAAAATAATTAGATTTTGGAGAGAGAAGGATTTCTACTCAAAATAATTTTTTGAAAATTTGAAGATTTGATTGATTTAGAGAATTTACAAGTTTTGATAAATTATTAGGGAGACAAAAGAATTCCTACTTGAAATAATTTGAAAACTTTAAAATATTGAATTTGCAAATTTATTTTTGAAAATGATTTAAAATTTTGATTGCAAATATTGCTTGTCTGAAATAAACTTTGGAGTAATAAGGTTTTCTACTTCAAAGTATTGCATTATCGAAGAAATTATTAAAATGCATTCAATGGAGATAGAGAAGATATGGTGAACAAGTTAAAATTTTATACATAAAAATTGATGATTTTGATTGAAAGAGAGAAATGTTAAATTATTATAAGATAAAATTATCTTTATTTCTCGAAAATGTAAAAGATGAAAAATTCACTACTCTTATCAATTATCTTCATGAAACGCTTTATATAGTTTGGTGGAATTTAAAAAATACGATTATATTTTTAACTAAAATATGTATTGTTATGTGTATGGCTTTACTCGCCTTTGAGAGCTTTTAGGAGAAAATATGAGAAAAAATTTCTTAGTAGTGACACATGATTTGAATGAAACATATATTACTTTCAATAGGGAATATCTAAATTCTATAATGTATTATTGTGATGACCCAGTAATTCCTTATTCATAAGTCACACTAGTAGTCATACCACAACTAAGAATGAAGACAAAAATATCCAAGAAGAAAAATAAAGGAAAGCACAAAAAGAAAGGATAAAAGACAAGATTTAAAACCTGGAGAAAAAGAAGATCAATACAAAGGTCTAAAGGAAATAGATTTAATACTAGTGTCTCCAATAACCAAATAATATAATACAAGGGGGTGTTGGAGAATATTACATTATTTGGTATATGGTACAATTTAAATATTAGAATAGGGTTTGAGTCCATAGTTTAGGAGTGTGATTTATATTTCCCCTTTATGTAAGTGTCTATATGAAGGATGTGGACAAGTCTTAAGTAATTATGTGTACAAGTGTATAGTGTGAGAAAGTGTGCAAGTGTGTAGTGTGATAAAGTATACAAGTGTCATGTATTAGAGTGTGCAAGTATCAAGTGTGTATGTAGAAGAGTGCAAGTGTCATAAAATTAAATGTGCAAGTAGATAGAGAGTTGATATTCATGTATACAAGTAGCAACATGGGAATCCAAAGGACATGTGATGTTTATCTTATATATGGAATAACAAAGGATTCAACTCCAAGATATGTGAGTGCAATAGTCAAGTATTGAAAAGCCACCTTTCTAAGGTTACATAATGGAGATAAATCTCCACGAAATTTATACAAAATTGAATATTATATTCAAGCATTAATATTGAACCTTGTATGCAATTTTTGAGCAATTCTAATATAATTTTCTTCATGTTATTGAATGAATAGGGTTTGATTCTATAGTTTAGGAGTGTGTTTTATATTTCCCCTTTATGTAATTGTCTGTGTAGGATGTGCATAAGTGTCATGTAATTATGTGTGCAAGTGTGTGATGTGAGAAAGTGTGTGTCATGTATTAGAGTGTGCATGTAGAAGTGTGCAAGTGTCAAGTGTGCATGTAGGAGTGTGCAAGTTTCATAGAGTTAAGTGTGCAAGTAGATAGAGAGTCAAGATTCATGTATACAAGTGGTAATATGAGAATCCAAAGGACATGTGAGGTTTATCTTATGTATAGAATAAGAAAGGTTGCAACTCCAAGATATATGAGGAGTGCAATAATCAAGTATTGAAGAGTCACCTTTCTAAGGTTATATAATGGAGATAAAGCTCCATAAAATATAGGTAAAATTGAAGATTATATTCAAGAATTAATATTGAAGCTTGTATGCATATTTTGGAGCAATTCTATTGTAATTTTTCATGTTATTGCATAAATGATATTTATCGTTTATATTCATATTATTATCATTTTTTATAAATATTATCATTAATTATTTTAGACATTTTATATATTTATTGCATTTATATTTGAGGCTACTCAAGATCGATATTATTGGGACCTGAGATAATATAGCTAAAACACCAACAAAAAGTAGGTGATTTATAGGAGAAAAGGAGGTCAGATTTGGGTCTTAACCATAGGTTAAAGTAATTGGAACTTTGAATAGGTTGGTGTTGGATTTCATTGTACATTTTCTAATTTAAGATAAGTCCTTGAAAGAAGCACATTCAAAGGCAAATAGTTGAATTGACATTGAGGCAACATTCAAGACAAGAGGTCTCGAGTTTAGTTTCTATTAGAATAAGTGAATATTATCTTAAGTTCTACTAGGATAGACACACTTGAGTTTCCACTCCTCCATGTGTTAGGAGAACTCTCAGTGGTGTATTCATCAGGTTTGATGAGTTGTTGTAATCCAATGGCTCTCAATGATCAACTTTGCTATTTATACAAAGTTGATCCTTGGAATAAAGTAATCAGTTCCACTCTTCTCTTCATATTTTGTGTAATGCTTTGCATGTCTATTATTAGTAAATTCTAACATGGTACCATAGTAGGATAGATTTTGCTAGAATTCTCTCTTGAAGGTTCTAGGATCTGGTTCATTCGCTTTGGATAATTGTTTTTGACTAACTTGCTTTAAAGTAATGCAGTAGTCACTTTTTATCCATAGGTTTTCTTTCTTTCAGCAAAATATTTATTGTTGAAAATATATGTGTTGCAATATTTAAAAAAAAAAGTTGTGTTTGAATTCATGCTAGAGGGTATTTTTTTTATAATATTAAGAGCTCTTCCTTTACTTTCAATACAAGGTGTTCACTTTGTGTGCCTAGCGCTATTTTTTAGCCCATATTCTAGAAGGAAAGAGCCTCTTTTTCAAAAATATCCTCCCTCTTCGATTCAAATTAAGAGCCCTCTCTTTTTCATAACAGGTGTTGCGATCCTATTTGAATTTTGAGGCTCCGTAGTTTGCTTTTAGCCCACTTCTATTGGGACAAATGTTTATTTTTTTCATTTTAAAATTTGTGAGATTATCGTGATTATTTATTTCTAACCAAATCTCTTTTAAGAATCAGCTCTGTGTGTGGTGGTTATTTATTTGTGTGAGATATTTTTTTGATCTTCATCTGCGAAGGGACTCCTCGCTCCCATTAAATCTTGGCACGTGCGACGTACCTCTCTGGATGCTACGTGGATCACTCACCTCACTGTGTCCTCTCTGTACACTACGTGGATTATCCACCTTTCTTGGCATCGTTCCTCAATGTATCTCCATTTTCGAAGATTGTTGTCCTTGTCTCGAAGATCTATCTCTTTCAGAAATCGAAGATCTAATTTACGTCAAAATCTCTCGACGCTCTCTCAATGAGAGTCCATAAAATCTCCACACCTTACACAAGATTGTATTACGAAGTTCTGTTGTTCTCAAGGATTCTGGTTCGAAATCATAGCTTGATTCATGATAAAATATAGCAAAATTTTTTTATAACGTGTTCTACAGGGATAACTAGATTGTCAACAGTCACGGATCTTAAGACGCTCTCCATAGTGACCTCTACGAACATTTGGTCTCGAAGAAGCCCATTCTAGGATAGTTGTGTCATCAGAATTCAACACTTAAGGTATATAATTTTTATTTATTTATTTTGTGCTTCTTATCAGGTTTGTTCATTCATGTATGCGCAGATAGCATCTTCTAAGCTATAAAGGAAGAACATCTTGGGAACCTCGACATCTTGGGAGCCTCTTCTCTGCTAAGTTGAAACTCATTAAGGTTGAGAGCGCCACATCTTCAAGGAGGAAGACTCTAGTTTTTTTTGAATCTTAATGTTTTGGTTGCAAGCTATTTAAGAAGGCGTCTCCATTTATTCTGAGTGTCTATCTTTCTTAGAGGCCGAAAGATTGTAATAAGTTCTAATTCTCCTCTTTGCTATATCTTTTTATATTGGTTATTCGATTTCAATCGATCCTTCGATTTTCGAAGGTAATCTCCTTTGACTCCTTTTCTCAGAGCCTTTTATTTTTCCTCAAAAGGCTCTCTTCAATCATGATTCAATCTTGTAACCTTTATAATAAAAAATATTTTTGGGGGGGGTTGTGTGCAATTTTTTGCACATTTGTGTTTCTTATCTTTAGGGGGGTTGTATATTTTTGTCTATCTTCTTCTATGTTCATTTACTTATTTTTAAGTAAAACATATTTATAAGGTGTTTATTGTTGAAATATTCCCTTATTTATTTCATAAAGAAGATACTCAAAAATTAATCAAAACCACTTCAAAGCAAAAAAAATCAAATTTAATAAATTATTTAAGGAGGGGTTGTATCTTCTTATATATTCATTTAGTTCCTTTTAAGTAGTTTTTTTTAAAAGGTGTAATTGCTGAAATATTATGTTCATATTTCATAAAGAAGATAATCTCTAAAATTTCAAACCTCTTCAAAAATTTATTACACTTTTTCATATATTATTCTTTCTTATATATGGTAAAAGTTTTGGTTTAAATTATTTAGAAAGGTGTTTTTTTATTTATCTTTTCTAAATATAAATATCTTCACTTAAAATAAAACTCTATAATTTTCCAAATCTTATAAGTTTTCCCTCAAAATATATTTGCCTACGTTCCATGTATCATTGTCTCTAAACACTTATAGTTTCCCTCAAGTAAGGGCGGGTTTTGGAGGCAATTGGTATAAAGGCCTGGCATATATTTTTCTTCATCAACCTTACTACAATATTGGATATCTCTCTTACTTATAGTTTCCCTCTAGTAAGGGCGAGTATTGAGTTATCCATATTTATATCTGGTTGATAGCTCTGCATTTCAAGCCTACATTCCTTAAAAAACTTCTCCTTACTTATAGTTTCCCTCAAGTTAGGGCGGGTATTGAGAAGAACATAAAAGGGATTTGGCAATTCAAAGCAAATATATATCAAACTCAATTACTTATAGTTTCCCTCTTGTTAGGGCAGGTATTTTGAGATTTGATATTTTGAAAAGCTTCATATCTTCTTTAAAATCAATTGCATTAATCCAAAAATTGAAGTTCTAAGGGGGGATATATTGGTTAAAACTTCAACTTTTCTTTTGTGTCAAAATGATGAATTCAATTGAACCTCTCACCCCTCATAACTTTCACACTTGGAAACCTAAAATTTTAAATCTTATCTCTCAAAAAGGTCTTACTCATTTTCTAGAAGAAAAGCAACCAGAATTTGAGAAAGAATATGAATTTTTTGTTCATAAAGGAAAGATGCACGAAACAATGGGTATTATTAGCTCTAATGTTCATGAAATTTTGTGGTTTCACATTACAGATTGTAAAACTCCTCATGAAAGTTGGGAGAAACTAAAGACCTTGTTTGAGAAAGTAGACCAAATGAGATCAATGCAACTAGAAGTAGAACTAACATCTTTGTCTCCTGAAGATTTTAGCAGTAGTGTTGACTTCCTCACCAAGTTAAAATAAGTCCTCACTCAATACAAATGCAGTGGGAAGACTAATACTGAAAAATAATGTATTTATCTAATCCCTTCTAAGCTAAATGGTGTTTTTCAAATATGTGCTACCACCTTTATATCTACCAAATATGCTCTTGGTGCAACCTTTAAAATGCCCTCTTTAGAAGATTTTTGTTATAGATTAACTAGGGAAGAAACAAATATTACTAGATATGAAATATCTTCTTCTTCCTCTTCCTCAAAAGCCTTAGTAGCCTCCACCTCTTCTAAATAAAATTTCAAAAAGAAGGAAAATAACCCCATAACTTGTGCTCACTACAAAAAGAATGGTCACTCTACAAACAAATGCTATAAAATATTACAGCAACTAGAGGCAGCTATGAAGGATCAAAATATAGACAATAAAAAGCAAATAGAAAAGCCCTTAAAGTTCAAGGAAAAACCTCCAATTCTTCCTCTAATTACTGGGTCCTATATTCTGGAGCTACTCATCACATGACTACTTCAGATAAGTCATTCTCTTCTATCTCCTCAAGCTCTACATGCAGCATGAAGTGGGTGACTCTTCCTTTATCCTCAAAGGAAAGGGGGACATAACCATTGATGGTGGACCTATAAATAATGTTCTCTATGTTCCAAATATTTCCATAAATCCCCTCTCCGTCTATCATATTTGTACTTTTGAAAAGGGGAAAACAGTTCTCTTCTCTCCAATAGGAGTTGAGATAAGAGACTTTCAAGATTGCCATTCTCTTATAGCCAAAGGAAATATTGATCATAAATATCACCTATTTCACTTCAAACGATTCCAAGATCCATAAGGGGCCTCTTGTTTTGTGGCTCATGGAGATCTTGAAAGAAAAATTTGGCATGAAAGGTTTGGACATCTTAGTTACAACTATCTAAAGGATTTGAGCATCCATGATATGGTAATAGGTTTACCCCAAGTCTCTTATATTGATGGATTTTTTCCTGGATGTGCTCTTGGGAAGCAACATCAAGATCCCTTCCACCTAAGTAGCCCTCAAAAATATCCTCAAACACCCTCTTCCTCCATTTAGCCTTCTCCTATAGTTGAACCGTAATCTTATGAAGAGCCAACTCTTGAAGTTAACTTGGTAATTGATAGTCAAGATGAGGAACCTGTAACTCCAACTCAATGTCTTTCAACTCCTTCCACTCCTTCCACTATGCCAAAATGGGCCCGCATAATTGTTAAAGAAGCTACTCCTTACATCCAAAATCTTCCATCAACCAGATCATCCAACCCCATAGGCATTGGTCTTGTCTAACAGTCTATTTCTTCTCATCCTCAATCCTTCAAAGAAGCCTTAGGTATTAAAGAATGGGATGATGCCATGGAGAACAAATTCTCTTCCTTAATCAAAAACAAAACTTGGGATTTAGTTCCCTTGCCTAAAGGAAGGAATTTAGTTCGTTGTAAATGGATCTTCAAAACAAAATATGGGTCTAATGGAGAAATAGACAAACACAAAGCTCATCTAGTAGCCAAAGGTTTTTCTCAAATTGAAGGTATTTATTATGTAGAAATATTTTCTCCAGTTGCTAAAATGGATTTTGTTAGACTGGTTCTTGCTCTGGCTGCTTCTCATAAGTGGCATGTCTATCAAATGGATGTAAAATGTACTTTCTTACATGGGGATTTAAAATAAGAAATATTCATGGAATAACCTTCCGGTTTCACTCAAGACTCCTCTCTTGTTTGTAGGCTAAAAAAGTCTCTCTATGGCCTCAAACAAGCCCCCAGAGCTTGGTATGAAAATATGGACCCCTTCCTTCTTTCCGTAGGTTTTTCTCATTGTGAGTCTGATAACATAGTATACATTTAGAGAAATGAAGGTAAAATCACCATTCTTGTTCTATATGTTGATGATCTTCTTCTCACTGGTAGTAACTTGACTCACATTCAGACTATAAAAGACTCCCTCTCTAAAAATTTTGAAATGGTTGATCTAGGTAAAGCTCATTACTTCCTTGGGATCCAAATAAGTCAAACAGATGCAAGAATTTTATTGTGTCAACAAAAGTACACTCTAGATCTTCTTCAAATATTTAAAATGACAGATTGCAAACCTTCTCCTACCTCCTTCCAATCTGGCATTAATCTTAGTACTTCCTGCTCATCCCCTCTATGTGATGCAACTCTATACTATCAGCTTGTAGGAAGTCTGTTATACCTTACTCATACTCACCCAGATACCTCATATGTTTCTAGCCACATATCCATATTCTTTCATCAACCTCATTTTATTCATTGGCAAGCAACAAAAAGAATCCTTCGTTACTTGCAAGGCACTACACACTTTAGGCCCTTCTATAAGGGAAATTCCATGGATATCATTGGCTACACATATTCAGATTGTGCAAGTTCAATAGAATACAGATGTTCAACCTCAAGCTATGTTTTTTGCCTTGGTTCTTCTCCAATATCCTGGTTATGCAAGAAATAACAAGTAGTAGCCTTATCTTCTATAGAGGCAGAATATAGAGTAGTAGTTTTAGCTAGTCAGGAAGCTCTTTGGCTTCATCAAATTTTGAGAGAATTTGGTTTTTTCCATGAAAATCCTATAACTCTTTGGTGTGAAAATTAGAGCTCAATTCATATTGCACGCAATCCGTTTGAGCATCAGCGCACCAAGCACATTGAGATACACATGCACTTCATATGGTAGCATATTAAGAATGGGGATATATACTTGGACTACATTCCAACTGAGAATCAAATTGCAGATATCTTCACCAAGTCATTTCCTTCTCCGCATTACCTTCAGTTGTGAGATAAGCTTGGAGTAAAACAACTACATTGATTGGAGGATGATTTTTTCCCTTGTGGTTTTTTTATCATCTCTCCAAATAGCATGTATTTTATGAGGACAATCTTTGCCATACGAATACAAGCCTCTCTTCTTCTCATAGTTGGTTTTTCTCCACAGGGGTTTTTTCACCAACTATATATTTTATATGAGTACCTAATCAGGCCAAATTATCAGGACTCGTATTTCTTTTTGTATTAAGAGGACAATATGCGTCATACGAAGACAATCCTCTCTTATTCTCATAGTTGGTTTTTCTCCACAGTGTTTCTTTCACCAACTATATATTGTAAACGAGTACCTGATCAAGCCATGTTGTTGAGACTCATATTTCTTTTTGTAAAAAGAGGACAATATTCACCATACGAAGACAAGAATTTCTTCTTCTTATAGTTGGTTTTTTCCCACAGGGATTTTTCACCAACTATATATTGTATATGAGTACCTAATCAGGCCAAGTTTTCGGGACTCATCTTTCTTTTTGTATTAAGAGGATAATCTTCGCCATACGAAGACAAGCCTCTCTTATTCTCATAGTTGGTTTTTCCCCACAAGGGTTTTTTCACCAACTATATATTGTATATGAGTACCTAATCGGACTAGTTATCAAGACTCATCTTTCCTTTTGTATTAAGAGGACAATCTTCACCATACGAAGACAAACCTCTCTTATTCTCATAGTTGGTTTTTTCCCATAGGGGTTTTTTCACCAACTATATATTGTAAATGAGTACCTCATCAGGCCATGCTATCGAGACTCATCTTTCTTATTGTATTAAGAGGACAATATTTGCCATACGAAGACAAGCCTCTTACTTCCTTTTTTGATATATGGTTTTTTCCCATTGGGTTTTTACCATATCTTCAAAAAATAAGTCATTGTACATGAGTACCTCATCATACCTTGTTGTCGGGACTCATTTGAATGAATCTCCCCTAGTATCACTTAAGGGGGGTGTTAGAATAAGTGAATATTCTCTTAAGTTCTACTAGGATAGACACACTTGAGTTTCCACTCCTCCATGTGTCAAGAGAACTCTCAGTGGTGTCTTCATCAGGTTTGATGAGTTGTTGTAATCCAACGGCTCTCAATGATCAACTTTGATATTTATACAAAGTTAATCCTTGGAGCAAAGCAATCAGATCCACTCTTCTCTTCATATTTTATGTAATGGTTTGCATCTCTATTATTGGTAAATTCTAACAGTTTCTTTCGTTTATTTTTTTTTTCTTTGAAAAAATTTTCATAACATTTAAAATTTTAAAATATTTATTTTATCTTTCCTATGCATAAAGTATTAAAAATGATAATTGGGAAGTTTAAGTAAAATTTGAATTAAAAAAATTTAAAAAAAAAAAAGAGAAAATAAAAAAGTTCAAAAAAATAAAATAAAAAGAAAAGAATATGTATTATAGTCATTAAGAGTTAAAATATATATGATGTAAAGCATCTTCATGTTGGTCGGTAAAGTGGTTAACTTCTTGAAGTCCCAATGTATTATGTTAAAATGAGTTTCAAGGTGTGAAACTTCAATTCATGTAATGTGTGATTTTTTCGTAAACACCAAGTCAAGACTTATGTTTTTATTATGTCTTAGTATATGACGCTTTAATATTTATAGTTATATTTAGTCAAAGGTCAAGGGATATATATTGAAGAGTTATGTGATAGTGTGGTCAGGAGTTTATATTTTTTGGATGTCAAAATAGTTTGTAATGTGGGCATCAAGAAAATATTTTTTTACACAAATTAAAAACATGTTTAAAGCACATTCATAGTATTTGGTATAATTGACACCTTTAGACTGTGTTTATAGATAAAATATTTACATTAAGCTACAGTGTCTTTAGACTAATATAGTTTGCATAATGAGCTCTAGATATTGAACCTATAAATCATTGGGAAGAAATAAAGATATCATTTTGTTATAATTTTTTTCACTCCATTTATTACTCTATTGTCACTATCATTAGATATAAACCCTAAAACTGAGAAAATCCAAGTATATATAGAAGTTACACCCACATACAAGGATCTATTTAACTAGGTGTCATTGAGTAAAATTTCAATTAAAAAAGTTTAAAAAAAGAGAGAAAATAAAAAGTTGAAAAAAATAATAATATGTATTATAGTCATTAAGAGTCAAAATATATATGATGTAAAGCATATTCATGTTGGTCAGTAAAATAGTTAAGTTTTTTAAGTCCCAATGTGTTATGTCAAGATGAGTTGCAAGGTGTAAAACATCAATTCATGTAATGTGCGATTTTTTCGTAAATACCAAGTCAAGACTCATGTTTTTATTATGTCTTAGTATATGATGCCTTAATATTAATAGTTATAATTATTCAAAGGTCAAGGGATATATATATTGAAGATTTATGTGATAGTGTAGTGAGGAGTTTTTGTATTTTGTGGATGTCAAAATAGTTTTTAATATGGACATCAAGAAAATATTTTTGTACACAAATAAAAATATGTTTAAAGCACATTCATAGTATTTAGTATAATTGAGACATCTAGATTGTGTTTATAGATAAAATAGTTGCATTAAGCTACGGTGTATTTAGCCTAATATAGTTTCCATAACGAGCTCTAGATATTGAACCTATAAATTATTGGGGAGAATAAGGATATCATTTTGTTATAATTTTTTTACTCCATTTATTACTTTATTTGTCACTGGCATTAGATGTAAACCCTAAAATTGAGAAATTTCAAGTACATATAGAAGTTACACCCACATACAAGGATCTCTTTAACTAGGTGTCATTGATAGAAAAAATTCCTTTCTATACTACCTTGGTACCATGTACCATTATCTTTCACATACCTTAAGGTCTCTCTCATGTACAAAAATGGATATCAAGAGGACTAGCTAATTCTATATATCAATGTGTGTATAGAAATGGTAGGTATATAGAAAGATTTTGTATATCGAACTAGTGATATATTGAAAGGGGGATAATTTAAGATACATAAGGAACCATCATTATGGAAATATAAAAAAAAAAAAATCTCTTAGAATCACAATTGCTCAAAGGCCCAAATTTTACACCTTAGAAGACCAAGATGAGGACCATCCTAATGGTTTAGTAACTCTAGTACATAGTCACTAGAAAAGAAACTCGACCTAAAGGGGATGAAGCTCAACAAATTTTTGTTGAGTGAAATGCCAAGGCACCAATACTCATCATAACTAGTGTAGTATATGAAACTCAACATCACATTAACGAAGTAGAGACATCCAAGGATACATGGAATATCTTTTCTACTATATTTACAAATAAAAATGAAGCCACAAATTTTCACCTTCAATCCCAACTTCATACATTGAGGGTTGAGGATGGAGAAAGGATTGCTCTTATATTTAAGACTACTCAAGATCCAAAATATTATAACCTAAGATAATCTAGCTAGAAAACCAACAGTGATATCATATCCATTGCGAGTAATTTCTACTTATATCCACCTTCAGTGGAGAAAGCTAGAATCTGACCAAGTATATTGGAGAATAGCCTATAAAATTGATATTCATGCCAAAAAAGAAGTTTATTAGAATTGTCTAATAGATTAATATTCAAACCAAGACTAATCTTGGAGAATTATGCTATTAGATTCATTTTTATTCTCACTTTGAGTGACAAATATTTGAAGACAAAAGTTGCAAAATAAGAAGCTAGCATTAGGGAAGATAAATTTTATGTGAATTTAAATTAAGAGTCACATTAAGAAAATGTAAACTCATATTGTTGCAAATCTTAATCAGCATATTTGACATATAAAAGGGATATATTCCAAAGTTTCCAATATTTGAAAATATTTAAGAGATATTTCATTTTTTGCTATATTCTATTCATTTAATCCTAAGATGAGTGAAGACTAGGACTCTATTCAAAGGCAACATTGAAGATTAAAATCCACTATTATAACATAACAATTGGACATGAAAAAATATTAATTAAAGGGACAATCTAAATCACCTATATTTGATAGGATTCTTTGGAAAAGGAGAACCATAAGAATATAGTGGTCTAAGCCACCATTGGAGGATAAAATAACCATAAGCATTCAAATAATTGGAGGAAAAAATACCCATAAATATTCATAGCATTGAGGATGAAAATTCCATAAGCATTTCATTGGAGGATGAAAGAATTATAAGCATTGCACTCAAAGAAAGTTTTGTGTTAGAATAATCAAATAAAAGGTGGATGAAACTTCTTTATAAAATAATATAACTAGAGATATTTCTCTGAAATGGTGATGATCTAAGCTAGTAAAACACCAAAATTGAGTCTTCATTTGTAAATATGAGGAGTAAAAGAGAAATAATGTCTATATCACTTAAGGTTACAGGTTGAGAAAACCTAAGGGAGATAAATCATTGGATTTGTAGATAATTGTATCTTCCTATGAGAAGATCTAGAATGTTACACATAAGTCTAATGTCCAATCACTAAAATATATTTTTATAGACTTAAAAATATCAGTTAGCAAAGGTGCAACAATGTTATATTACCTAAGTGTTTCATTGAAGTCATTGAGTAGAGGGTCTTTGTATCTAATGTAATGTGGTTAGTGAGAAATATCATGAACTAATTTGATAGGTAGGATAATATAAAGGTAAGCAACATTAACTCAATTTTTTATTAAATTACATTAGATGCAAGAATAAAGTCCTAAGTTGGGTATTTAAATTTTAAGTTTCAAGAATAAGGAACTTTGAAATTATAAAATTAAATTTGGTAGTTAAAAGGTATTCAACTATATTTTTGAAATTTGAAAATATTGAAAAATTCATATTTTTATATTTACAAATTATTTTTAAATTTTGATTTTTTGAAAAATTAATTAGATTTGGAGAGATAAGGATTTCTACTTCAAAAAGAATTTTGAATATTTGATTGATTTAGAGAATTTGTAAATTTGATAAATTATTAGGGAGACAAAAGCATTCCTACTTTAAAAAAGTTGAAAACTTTAAAAACATGAATTTGCAAATTTATTTTTGAAAAGGATTTAAAATTTTGATTGGAAATATTGCTTGTTTGAAATAAAATTTGGAGTAATAAGGTTTTCTATTTTAAATTATTGTATTATGGATGAAATTATTAAAAATGCATTCAATGGAGATAGGAAATATGGTGAAAAGTTAAAATTTTGTACACAAAATTTCATAGATGATTTTGATGAAAAGAAAGAAATGTCAAATGATTTAAAGATAAAATTATCTTTATTTCTTGAAAATACAAAAGATGAAAAATTCACTACTCTTTTCAGCTATCTTCATGAAAATATTTTTAGAGCTTCATGAAATTCACAAAAAACCATTACATTTTCTACTGAAATAAGCATTGTTATGTATATAGATTTACTCACATTTGAGATATTTAAGGAGAAAATATAAGAGATGATTTATCTCATTACAATTTTATGTAGCATATATATTACTCTTCTTGAGAGGGATAATCTTAAGTAATATTACCATGTTGCTATGACTTTTGCTTCCTTTCTAAATGTGATATTTTTCTATTCTCAAAGATTTTTATTGTTGATACTTTGATTGTTGGAGGAGTAATTTGTGAAGAGGTTATGCCAACACTCATTCACTATGTGGCCATATTTTCCATAAATAAAGCTTTCTTCTATGACTATAAATTTTTCCTCTAATATTATGATTTTCTTAGGAGGACTAATACCACATCTCTCTAGCTTATTTATTTTCTAATTAGAAACTATGATCCTATTTATTCTATAATGCATGAGAGGATTCCTCTTTATAAAGTGGATTCACCAAACTTTTCAAAAATTTAATTTTATTCCAAGACATTCAAAGCTATCACAAAGACACTATATGCTAAGATAAGGCCTCACATTATAATCAAAACTAAAGCTTCATCTGGTGTTTCTCCCAAATCTTAAAGAGAGACTCACAATTTTACAATATATCTAATAGAGGATTCCAAATTTTTACCATGTTGTATTTTTAGGTAATGCAATTGGATTGGTAAGAACAAGATCTAATTATTGTTCTTCACTTCCTACACAATTCTCAACTTATCCTACATACCCTTTGTATTTACTCAATTAATTTTGTACTTCTAGGGATAATATTGTTGGCTATTGACTACAATTATGTAGGCACTAATTTCCTAGAAATCCTCTATAAATGATATCTCAGATCCCACCCTCAAACCAATGCATAATCCCTCTATATTTTTCTTTATCGGATAACCTTTTCTAGGAGTTAGGAACTCACAAATTTGAGGATAATAAGGTACCAATATTACTTTTACTTGCTTATATAGGTATAAAATATTCATATTTATTTGAGGAGAGGTAGCTCCAACATTTATATTTGAGAACATAGTAAGAATCTCTACCAAATGGTGGGGGCTAGGCAAGAAAATTTTAACAATCCATGACCTTTGGAGAATTCATAATGAGATCCACAATAGAGAGTGCAAGAAGATGAGTTGGTAGATTTAGGTGAGTTTGCAAGATGATTGGATTTTGTATGGTGTGATTATGATGTGTGAAAGAGTTGATTGGATTGATTGGAAAGATAATAAGGGTGAAGTGACATGCAAATACCAATCAAGAAAATTTTAATGATAGTTTTCCACCTAGATATTATAAAATAATGCTGACATGTGTGCATTTTTGGATTAGAAGACACAAGAGAATATGTAACTACTTTGTACTAGTTTTGTACAAGTATAGATATAGGAATATTGTAGTTGTAACAATCTTAAACTGTTACCTTATTTGTAATTGTCATAGATTATTTGATTTCCAAGATAGATTAATATCATTATTATTACATTGTACAATTTTGGAGTGTGAAAATACGAATTGAAGGTAAAAAATCTATTTTTTCTATTTTGTTGCATTTTCTTACATAGTGCAGTCCATATCTTACAAAAAAGTCTAAACATCTTAATTTGGAGCTTAATATTTATTTTTGTGTTGCTTCGATTGTTGAACGTGGTACACCTTTGAAAATCTCTTACCAAGCACTTTCCATCCATATATCACATACCTTATTTCACATATGTTAAGCACTTTGTTTTCACCTCTGAAAAATAGTTTTTTGTTTTTTCTATCCATATTTCAGAATGCATTGCAGACCTCAATTTTTTTTAGTTGGTATTTTTCCAAAATATTTTTTTTTGAGTATCCATTATTGAGTAGAATTTACCCTCAAATTTTCATGGAATCCTGAATACTTTTTTATCGATTTTAGTGCTATTGGGAAAAAGTGTTAGGTCAAAACATTTTACTAGATACATAGCAAAGCATGAAATTATAATTGGTAGAGTGATATCTATGGTGGAATAGGTGGTGATAGGCATTTAAAGTACCTGAAATTTATTTTGGGTGGTGGTAACACAAAAGTGCTATGGTGGTATGAAAGCACTAAGTCACTTTTTTCATGGTGCTATCATCAATAACCATTGGGAGGTAGGAAAAAAATTCAAATAGGTTGACTAAAAAATGTGCTATAAGGTGATGGAATATTTATATGAAAGTGTTATGGCACTTTCTTAAGCTTGCAATGCTTTTATTCTTAGAAATTTTGATGTATTAGTCCTTAAAAAAGCATAGGTAGATTTATACTCATTTACAAGCTATTTTTTATACTTTTTAGATGATACTATTTTTATGATGTTTTGAGAAGATTTGAAGAAGTTTTATAAGGCCTAAATGTCAAGATATTTTTATAAAACTTGATTTATTTATAAAAATTATAATGCCTTTGATTTGTTTATAAAACTTGTTGGTAAGTCTAATGACTCATTTAAAGGCTATTTGACATAAAACTTAGATTTCTACACATTCACATGAAATTCAACTATGATTATCACTACCTTTTATAGAATTTATTATTGACAATGACCATGAGTGAATTAAAGTTAATATTTATGTAACTAAGTGTTCTAAAATACACCCTTACCTTCTGATTTTTAAAACTCTCTAAAATAAGTAAAAATAAAGAAAGTATTAGTTTCTCTTATGTGACTAAAAATACTTTACTCTTGATTTCTTGAATACAAGTATTAAACTTTATATTTCTATTGGATTGTAACATACCACTCACGTATATAGATATATATAAAGAGAAAAAAAAAAACTAAAGTTAAAGGTTATAGAAAATTATATAAAATTGAATACAAGTTTAAAATTAGATTATCCACCCTAATCCTAATATTGGATAATTCTATAATAATATCCATAAATAACTCTTCAAATATAAAATTATTATTATTTGTTCATTACTAACTAAGAATCAAATATATATGATTGCAAGATACATAATCATAATCTATCTAGAAACTCTTAGAAAAAATTAAACAAATATACAAATATTCAACACTAAAATAACTTTTTTATATAATAATCATATAAAATCAATACTAAGTTTATTTTACTATTTTTTTTTCGAACATTAATTATGCATTGAACATAAAACTTCCTCCAATGCTTATAAAATCCACTAAGAAATATTGTTTGATTTACATCATAATTTACATTCTTATTATTATTTTTTAATTCTAAAAGTTACATGTATCATGTTTAATTATTAAATGATCATCATGTTAAACTTTTTACTAGCTTTTCCGTAGATGTATATGTTATAAAATAGATTTAATAATTTTTTTAAAGTAGAAAATCTAATTTATAAATAAAAAATTACATAAAAGCTAATAACAAAAGTTGCTACAATACTCTCAATAGACTCTATAGGGCAATCAAAATAAATTCAAACTAACAAACTATTAGCCAACTATAGTCTAATATTCATCCTTACTTTCCCCTTATTACACCATAAAAGTAAATATGCTTGGAAAGGAATTTTTGAAACACCTCAAACTTAACACATGCAAAGCTAATTCTTATAAAAAAAATAATGAAACAAGGTTGTCTAATCAATAAAAATAACAAATGAAAATGACAAAGTGGTAAGTTTTATAAAATTTTATAGAACTCTGGTCCAAGATACATTTGATCATTTGTCATCTTGCTCAAAATTTACTATCGTAAGTATGTACTTAATTTAGTGAGTTGGAGTAGAACAATTTTTAAAGGAAAGTTTTGTGGTTTGAATCTTCATCTTATCAAAGGTATTTTACCAAAGGTATATTTAGTACCCAAAATTCAGTTGATTATTATCCAAAATTTAGTTGATTATGCTGGTGTCCATCATTCCTGAATATAATAGTTTCGCACTTCAAAAATTTTTTGCTAAATTCAAAAAAATACATGGAATTTGTAAGTGTATAAACAAAGAATTAAAGAATTGCGATGGCTCAATGCAATCTAAGGACGAAATTTCGTGAGTTGGGGTGAGTTTGAAACTCCGACAGGTCTTGTTCGAGCACAAGAAAATCAGAGTTCAACTTTCAAAAGCATACTGCTTCTTTTTCTGCAGAAGGTCAAAAGTTTAACTTTTGAAATGCCATCCGCAGTAGGTTAGATTAGATTCGTGCGATAACTCTAAAGTCCCCAAATTCTCATACCATTTTATATTCTCCACGCTCTCCGTCTTTCGATTTCATGGTTTGGTTATTACTAAACAGAAGCCCAACGGGCTAGGCCTTTGAAGCGCTTTGCCGTTTTCTTGGACTCAAGTTTTACTTAGGTTCTATAGAAGGTATATAAGGATGCTCGGATTGGTTCTAGGGTTTGTGAGCGTACAATATAATTCTTGTTTAGAAAGCTTTAGGCTAAATTTTGTTTAGGTAGAGATGGTTTGAAAGCTTTAGGCTAAAATTTGTTTAGGCGAAGATGGTTTGAGTCCTAGTGAGATAGTTAGGTATGTACATTAGAATTAGAATTTGTTAATTTCAAAAGTAAAATAGAATGAAGCCTAATGAAAAAGCAGTCGTTGAGCAATTTGACATCAATTTTATAAGTATAAGAGCAAGCAAAATGCCATCTCAATTGCTAGTAAACATAAAGGTTAATAATAATAATTAGTTACAAACTTTATAAAATTAGTTAGGAAAGAGTAATATGGCAATTTTATTTTGTAAAGATAGAAAGTAGAAGCTGATTTAGTTTTTGGTTTTTAGCACTAGTTAAGAGAGGCAGTTTACCAAGAAAATAATGTAATAAGTGTTTTTTTAATACAATTTTTTAACTTTTCACTCAAAAAAATGGAAAAAAGCAATAGGTATTGGGTAATTTAATATTATATTAATTTTACAATTATTAATAGCAAAATGTTATTTGGATTATTAGTATACATAAGTGTCAATAATAATAAATAATTATAAAATTAAATTGATGATAAAATAGTAAAAGGTTTTATTTAGGTGAATAGTAGTAGCGGGACGAACAACAGCAGGAATGGGAAATTTGAATTTGAGTCAGGTGAAAACTCGAATTCGGTGGATATTTTTGGTGATGGTGAATACCCAAGTGAAGGGGAGCTTTCGGATGTGGTGCTTGATGATCCTGGGCTCCCAGATAATTCTAGTGAAGGGAATGAAGTCACGAGCAGTGGGTCCCCTATCACATCATCAAAAGTCTCACCCTGTCTCCTTTGTGGAGACAGTTTGAGCTGGATCAGGATCAACTGTCTCTTCTCACCAGCTTGATCCGTATACCATCATCCCTAATGGAAGGGACGTGGTCTTCCCTATTAATGTAATGGAGGTGTTAGCAGCTCAACGATCCCTCTCCTTGGTGGGTAAATTCATTGATAGGAGACCAAACATGGAAACCATCCATAGATGGGATTTGACGAAATGGCACCCGCGTGGAAACATGGATTTGGTAACCCTATCTAGTGGCTTCTTCCTCATTTAAATTAATAAAGTAGAAGATACTAGTCACATCCTCACTTGAGGACCCTGGTTCCTTGGGAGGCATAGATTATTCATCAAAAAGTGGTCTGAAGACTTCGATCTAGAGACTCAAAGTATCAACACAACCTTCATTTGGGTAAGACTTCTAGGACTCCTAATTCACTATTGGGAGACAAAAAAATTTAGAGTCATCGCCTGAACCATTGGGGATATTGTTGCCATTGACCCTGTAACCAAAGCAAGAAACCAGATGGTTCATGCTCATATTTGCATCAACGCTAATTTAGAGTCTAAACTTCCCTTACATATCAATTTAATCTATGTCTCATATCATAGATACCAAGTCATTGAATATGAAAGCAAACTAGCTTTCTGTATAGAGTGCAGTACTCAAGGTCACCTAAAGTCTCAATGCCCATATCTCAAGAAGAAGATAAGGAAGAGATACGACTCCCATACAAAGAATTCCATGAAATTTTTAGGTGCTCATTCCAAGTTGTTGGAGACTTTTGTAAAAAATGCTCAGACATCCAAGAAAAATGCCCCATCCAAAGGAGATCACCATACCTCAAAGATCATCCAAGCTTGGTAATATGCACATCTACCAAGAACAAGAAGTAGCCTATTTTAGGTCGCTTGAGATCCAAATATCCTTGAAACCTTTTCTCAAAAATTATATTGTTTGACATCTTCAAGGCAAGTTCCCTCTAGTATTTCAATTGGTATATGCAATTTAGGGTCATGCCAAAGAAGCTTTGTCAACCCTTTGAGGGTTTTCTCAAGGGTACTTGGTGTTATGGAAATTCATAATATTTACACCCTAGAGATTCAAACAAGGTGATGAAAGTTGGCCTCAATTAGGTCCAACATAGCACCTAGCCACAAAATGGGTGTTTAGCCAGTAATAACCCAAAAATAAGCACCAACTAGCAATGAAGTCAACAATCTTGGCATACCTTCTCACTAGCCTTCCTACAGGTCTGATACCAGTGATGTGGGAATCAAGAATGAAGCTACAAATTGCATTATGAGTAGTGCTTAAATAATAAAAAATAAAATCAAAAAAATTATAGGGGTCACAACCAACCTATAACCGTTATGAAGTGCAAACAATAAAAACTTGCAAGAGATAAAAATAGTCTCAACAAAAAATCAAGTGCACCCTAACAAACTAACTTGAGCAAGAAGATTGCACATGAAATACAAAGCATAATAATTTAGGCTTAAAAATAATAACCAAATATATATGGATGTCCTCATCGAATTTGTTGTTTGACCTAGTGTATGTTAAGTAACTGAGACTCCTAATCAATTATTAATGGAGATTTGTAGTCCTAGTTCCATTGGATTTTGCATGAGTTTACAAAATTTCATATAATATTTATCAAGAATCGTCCTAGCATATTTAATCTAAGAGACATATACGTAGTGATATATCTACCATACGTCTAAAATAAGATCATAATAGAATAGATGATGATCATTCTTGTCAAATGAATTCTATAAAGCATTCCTTACTATAAGACATGTTTTTATAACTTACTATGATGACCATGTCATTGAGATACACAATGATGATTATAATTTCACCTACTTGCTCTTTATAGTAGAGGTTTTAAGGATCATAGGAACTTTTCTAGAATATATGTTTCCTAGAATGGTCATCAATTTTTATATATCATGCTCTAGGATTCTACTTTAGGTTGGATCATGTAAACCTCTTTCTTCAAATCTCAATTAATAAAGGCAGTTTTTACATTCATCCAATAGATCTTTCAACCGAACTGCATAGATAGAGAAAAAATCATTTTGATAGTATTAATCATTACTATAGGAGCAAATGTGTTATCATATTTAATATCTTCCTTCTGAGCATGGTCCCCTACTACACTTTATATCTTGTACTTATGCAGACTGTAATTAGACTTATATTGTAATTTAAGGGTCACTTATATATGATAACCTTCTTACCTGGTGGAATATCAATAAGATGTCATGTCTTATTCTTTAGTAATACTTGATACTCTAATCTATAACATCCTTCTAAGATTAAAATACAAGAGCATCTAGAAATTTGGATGGTTCAACAAGTTGTACAATAGTGCTAATTAGGACCATATTTATCTTGGCACAGGCTATACTACATGTCCTTGATCCAATGGTACATGTGTCTAGGACTCCATCTATCTTTGAATCCTATAATGTACTAGTGTACCACTTGGCTACTTTCAATGTGTGAATTAGTAGATTAGATTACTTTCTATCACCATCATCATTCTCTGAATTTATTTTCCTCAAGAATATCCCCTTTGGAATTATATTCTTCAACATCAAGAAGGATTGTTGGAGCAAAATGAGAAATAGATTTCTAAAGAGAAGATGAAAGTGGATCACTCTTCTGATCAAAAATGACATATTAGTTAACATGTACTTTCTTGATAGCTAAATCAAATATTTTATAATTATTTGAGTCATCACTATATCCTAGAAATATACATTGATAATATTTTACATCCAATTTCCTTTTATTCTCCTTTGGAATATGCATATATGTTGGCATCCAAAAGATAAAGATGAAAGATAGTTGGCTTGACTCTAGTCCAAGCTTCTTTAGGATGATACTAAAAACTATAATTATGAAGCATGATTGACCAAAAAACAATAGTGTGTAACTCCCACCCAAAAAAGAAGGTGCAAGTTGAGAATCTTACAAGTTTAGATGCTTAGTACCATCGCTTTATTTTAGAGTGTGGGTGAGAGTCAATTATAGATGATGTCATGCTTCCCCAAGAAGGAATAAAAATTATTATTAGTAAACTCCTCCTTGATTTAAGTAGATTATATGTATCCAATAACCATTAAAAGTCTTCAGTTGAGCCTTGAATTTTACAAGTAATGTAAGGCTTCATATTTTATTTTTAAGGAATAGACCCACATCTTGTGACTGTGATCTTTATAAAACGGGTTAAAATAGAAAGCTCCATGGAAGAAAGTTCCATGGGTCCATAAAGGTCAAGATAAACTAGATCTAGAAGTTCTTTTCCCAGGAGATAGAAGATCCAAATAGGCTTGATATTGATTTCTAGCAAAGAAACATGGAAAATTTTGAGTAGACCTTTTTAAAGAAGGAAGATCATATATCATTTGATGCTTGTATAGTAGAAAGAGATAACCAAAGCTTAAATGATAATACCATTGATGTCAAATTGATGTTTAATGATCGACAACCTTTAACTCAAACATTTATTCTACTCTTGTAGCACATGCAACAATCATAAATCCTCTAAATTTATCATGAATGAAAAATACTTGGGTGTTGTCTTGTTGATCAAACTCAAGCTTTAAATTATAGTTGAGCATCTAATTGACTAAATGTAAATTCTTTATGAGACCTAAAACAAATAGTACTTTTATGAATCTACATGTATTAGATTCAAGTCTCAAAGTGACATCACTTATATCTTGATTATCATAAGATGTGTCATCTTCCAAGGTGACTTGTCTAGTGTAGGTAGAATGGTCCAAAGTGTGAAACCAATCTTTTCTCCTAGTCATATGACTCATGGATCTAGAGTCAACATACCATATTAAATTGAGATGATTTGGCTCATTATGATTTTATGTGGCATATATATATATATTCCTCTTCTTGAGGGGGATCATCTTAATTAATATTACCATGTTGTTGCTATGATATTTACTTCATTTTTATTCTCAAAGAGTTTTATTGTTGATACTTTGAATTCTTCGAAGAGTCATTTGTGAAGGGGTTATGCCACCACTTATTCACTATGTGGTCATTTTTTCCATAAATAGAACTTTCTTCTATGACTATAATTTTTCCTCTAATATTATGATTTTCTTAAGAGAACTAATACCACATCTCACTAGCTTCTTTCTTTTCTAATTAGAAACTATGATCATCTTCATTCTATAATGTATGAGAGGATTCCTCTTTACAAAGTGGACTCACCAAAAATTTTAAAAGTTTAAGTTTATTCAATCACAAAGATATCATATGCTAAGGGAAGACCTCACATTATAATAAAAACTAGAGCTCCATCTAATTTTTCTCCTAAATTTTTAAAAAGAGGTTCACAATTTAATAATATATCTAAGAAAGGAATTCAAATTTTTATCATGTTATATTTTTAGGTAATGCAATTGGATTGGTAAGTACAGGATCTAATTATTGTTCTTCACTTCTTACATAATGCTCAACTTATCCTACATACCCTTCATATTCACTTAGTTGATTTTGTACTTCTAGGGCCAATATTATTGGATAGTGACTACAATGATGTAGGCACCAACTAATACATAAGCCCTCTATATTTCCTTTGCTAGATAACCTTTGCTAAGAGTTAGGAACTCACAAATTTTGAGGATACTAAGGTACCAATATTACTTTTATTTGCTTCTATAGGTATAAAATATTCAGATTTATTTGAGAGGTAGCTCCAGCGTTCACATTGTAGCACATAGTAAGAATCTCTGCCAAACTGTGGAGGCTAGGCAAGAAAATTTTAACAATGTGTTTGCTTGCTTCAAAATTTAACAATGGAGAGAATGCCCTGAATATCTTTGCTCTTAAATGGGTAAACAAAGAAATCACATATCCCCATGTTTATTCTATAATTTTAGTAAATTTGAACAAAGTACAATGGTTTTTTTCCAACCCTTCATAAAATAGGGAATTCATAAGTGCTCTTTCCACCTCAAAGCTAAATGGTTAAGAGAAGGAGAATTAGCTCTATTTAATTACTTGTCCTTTATTAAAAAATATTTAATTTATACATTAAGATGGTTACTAAGCACAAACAAAATTAAACTTATTACGTAGGAAAATTTAGATATAATATGGGTTGTTATAATGATCAAACAAACAATCAAACTAACTATTAGCTAACAGTACTAAACATAGTGTAATAATAATCCTAACAATATATAAGCATTATATATGCATACAATTTTATTTTAACTATCAAATTAATAAAAATTAAAACAGTAAAATGCAAAGATAATTAGTTTTAACATTTCATCATAATAAAATATATTTCTTCTGATAAACAATTTTATTGTGCACAACACCGTTAAATAAACTCTTATTAATTCTATCCAATGTTTAGGCAGCTCATCAGCACCATGTGCAAAATTGCATCTATCTCCGTCTGCATGAACCATCCAAAACCGAGTTTTCCTTTTCCTTTCAGCATTCTCATTCAACTTCAGAACCATGTTCATGGCTTTCTGGGCCCGGTGACGTAGGAGGCCTCAATTCCATATCTCCATGGGCAGAGCTACATCTATCTCCATTGCGGCATCCTTGGGCAGTAACATAATACTTACAAGGGCGTGTCATGTATCTATTGCCACTAGAAGTGAAACCTTCGGCTGAAAGTCCTCGTGCTTGAGGCGGGAGAGTGTTTGCCCTTCCCAGTGTTTGCATATTGTTTTAAATGTTGGCTTCAGCGGGAACATAGTGAAGAAAGCGGCAACCATCGCCGTATGGACATCCTTCTCTACTGAAAAACCTTCTGCAGATCATGTAATTGTTGCGAGCAGGCTGCATCTTCTTTCTCTGCTAGTTTTTCTGCGGAATGTCAGAAGTTTAACTTTCAAAATGCCATCCGCAGTAGGTTAGATTAAATTCCCAAATCCTCATACCATTTTAATATTCTGCACATTCTCCGTCTTCCGATTCCATGGTTTGGTTATTACTAAACAGAAGCCCAACGGGCTAGGCCCTTTGAAACGCTTTACCGTTTTCTTGGATAGGCTACCCGTCAAAATTTCAAGTTGGACTTAAGTTCTACTTAAGTTTTATATAAGAGTTTGTCAGCGTACAATATAATTATTGTTTAAAAAGCTTTAGCTTCAATTTTGTTTAGGTGGAGATGGTTTGGAAGCTTTAGGCTAAATTCTGTGTAGGCAGAGATGGATGGTTTGAATCCGAGTGAGGTTAGTAAGTAGTTAGGTATGTACATTAGAATTAGAATTTGTTAATTTGAAAAGTAAAATAGATTGAAGCTTAATGAAAAAGCAGTCATTGAGTAATTTGGCATCAATTTTATGATCATCAAGCGTTAGCAAAATGCCATTTCAATTGCTAGTAAACACAACTGTTAATAATAATAATAATATAGTTACAAATCAATACGAAACTTTAAAAGTTAGTTACCAAAGGGTGATATGTCAACCGTAGCAAAATGCCATTTCAATTGCTAGTAAACACAAGTGTTAATAATAATAATATAGTTACAAATCAATACGAAACTTTAAAAGTTAGTTACCAAAGGGTAATATGTCAACTCTAACGTGAAGACACAATTGCTTATTATTAAAAAGACAATGGTGTTTAATGGAAAAACAACAATAGTTATGGGGTAATTTAACATTATATGAATATTTTATAGTTATTAATAGTAAAATGTTATTTAGAATGTTATTTAGATTAGTATACTGCAAGTAGTAATAAATATTTATAAAATTAAATTAATTAGAAAATAGTAAAAGATAGTTATTAAAGGATATCATAGCAGTTTTAATATGAAAATATGATGATTATGTGAATATCTTATCCAAGTTTTTCAATGGAATATTTTTAGCTTGTATTTTTTTTACAAGGATATTATCTAGGCTTTGGGGAGATGATAAGGTTAATTGAAGGAACTTGTTTGAAAGGTTAGAAAAATCCCTTTGTTGAAATATTTATGTAGACATCCAAAAGTTGCACATTGGCACTTCTCCCATCATCACGGTTGATCAGTTTGCAAAGCCCATGAAATTTACATAAATTAGTCTCAAAACACTATTCATTTATTAAAATAACTATTCATCTCCATAAGCCCTCTTGACCTACTTAAACCCCTTCCTACGCTTAACCTTGGGTCCTCATGCAACCACCATCATGACTTAACCTTGGTTAATATTTACCCTAGTCAAAAGTCACTTTGTGGTCAAACTTCACTTTATGGTTAAGCACATGGTTAATCAACTCAATCATGATTAGCCTAATTCTTCCATCTCACCTAGTCTACCTTTTGACTAGTCTAGTCTTTCCACCTCACCTAGTTTACCCTTTGACTAGCCTAGCCTTCCACTTCACCATTCTGATATTTGCTCCACTTCACATACCCTGTGCATTCAATGATAATTTATAAAATATTTGCTCAACTTCACATCCTAGCCTACCGGTGCCCTTTGACTAGCCTAGCCTTCCACACACAAAAGAATTTTTAAAATAAAAGGGTTTCCACTTCAACATGTTATAAATGATATTTGGAGACTTTCTTCCACCTATGCATTTATGTCAGATGACTTATCCATACCCATTTATTGCATATGTATGGGTGAGATATTCTCTCATCCAAATGCACTTATGATATATGGCACACTTGCCACCTCAAGGAACACCTCACAAGGGATACCTCACAAAGGATGCCTCACATAGGACACCTGATAGGAGACACCTCATGGGATACCTCAGCCCCTCCCCTAACCTTTGCAAATTCTATAAATAGAATACCTTCTCCATTTCCAACCAACACTCATCTACATGTCCAAACTCTGTTGAAAGTAAGCTAGACCACCAACATCATTTCAACATCACCCATTATCCATTCTCACATGGAGACCTACATAAATCCATCACCATCTTGTGTTGCTTGATAGGTTATTGATAAATATTATAGGTTTTTGAAGGTAACTTAATGGATAACAAAAGTGACAGCTACACTAAAGGAAAGTTTGCATCAAAATCTATCTATTCAAAAAATATAGTCAAATTTACATATAACTATGTGAATCCTAAGGCACAGTCAAATTCACATGGTATTGTGTGAATCTCATTTTAAGTCTTCTAGAGCTCCCAAAAATAGGTAAACATCCTTGCTATGCTTATCCATCATTATTTTATGCAATTTTAATCATATTTTGAGCTTATTTTAGAGGTCTTTTGTCTTGAAACACAAGGGGTCTAATCAATATAGGCCTTAAATATTCTAACCAAAGTTTATAGGTCTTATAGATCTCGAGGACAAGTCTAACTAACAATGTCACACGAGCAGTAAGCCCACTCACATCGAGGAGGACAAGGAGACAACTAGCGGTTGTTTACAATTCATACTAAAAGAGAGCTTCCCTTGTCGAAGACCCCATTTTGTAATCCCTAGGAATACTTTTGTAAAATGATAACTTTGTTACTCTCCTTTTCTACATCAATTATAAAATAAGTGGTTTCCCTATATTTTATTTTGGCATATCTAATGGGACCCCCACCATATTATGTTGGCTTGCTCACTCTTACTTGCTAGCTAATTATTATTTTTTGATCATTTTTCTATGTTCTAAGTGCTGCAAAACTAAAAAAGATCATCCAAAACCCTGACACACACTCCAGGTCTCCTTCTATCACTTGTTTGGCCTACGAACCAAATTTGCATAGCAATGTGTGAATGTCAGAGGTAAATTCATATAGTATTATGTGAATCCTTCAAACAACCTTATAAATTAGTCCTTGAAAGTACAATATCAATATTTGAGCCTCTCACAACAAAAATTAATTAATTTGAGGGATTAACACACTTATAACCCAGCGATATTTCTATCATACATACATCTCTGCCTTTGTAGGCTAAAACCACCTTCCAAAATTGTGTTCCCAAGGTGAAATCATTCATTCAATATTTTACTATCAATATTTTCTTAGTTATGATCTTTCTTTCCCAAATTTCACTTTCAAATTCTTTGTTTTAGTGCTTCATACCGCTATAAGCATTCAAACTAACTTTTTGCCCCTCTCTATTGTAGGACACTTTCTTAGAACTAGGTGAAATTTTAGAATCCAACTCATTGACACCAAAGCTACTAAGACCAACTATAAAATTTAGATTCTCATAGAGGTTTTTGAATACCCAAGAATAGTTAGATTCACATAGTACTATGTGAATCCCAAAAATCAATAACATTCTGTGTTACACAACCTAGATAGAAATTCTTGCAACATTTGGTGGTAGGTAAGCCCCAAAATTGCTTTGGGTACTTTACAAATATCTTTTTGTTGCTTCCTTGATTTACAAAAATACCCCAAATTCATTTGGTCACATTTCATTTTACTTGTCAATAGTTTAGAAAGACCCCAAAAATTGCTTTGGTCAAAATTTTAAAATCTCTTTCCTTTGCTTCTATACATGTTAGTTAATTGAATAGTTGCATCATTTAGAGTTAAAACACTTGCATAAGGTGTGAAGAGGCCTTCTAATATCTTCATATCCATGAGCTAAGAGTAATATTATGATATTTACCTCATACATAAATCTCTAAGATACATCTAGCCAGAACCTTAACAGTCATATCTTGGCTAGTGTAAACAAATTTGCACCTAAGAAAATCTTAGAATAGCTCACTAAAATCAAGTGAATTTTTTCTTTTACTCCTTAGCATAAGGTTTCTTTCCTTTCACAAAACACAATCTGTTAAGTTCCTCTTGCATTATTTTCCTTCCAAAAAGGCATTTAGTTTTCTAAAAATCAAAAAAGAAAAAAAAAGTGTATTTCTTTTGCTTAAATTAGTTTACTTTCCAGCATTTCTAGTTTTATTAAGTAGGATACACACTTGCACATTTTATATACATTGGTAAGGTTGGATTTCATCACCAACCCCTAATCAAGACCAATGACATTGGAATTTATTTCCTTCTACTAGCTCGCTCCCTAGGCACCATAGTAGCCTTTGTGAGTGTTTTTATGGACTTAAACCCTAGAAGATCCCCTACTCTTGAGATATCCTTAGATTAGGTTAGTTTTAGATTTTCCCACCCATAGGGATTTGCATAATTTATGTGTTGGTAACTGTCATTCTTAACTAAGCCCATCTGAGGATGAAGGGAAAGGCTAACTGGGCCAGTAACAAGTCTTAGAAAATGTTGCCTCTTTCATAAGAGATATTTTAGAGTAATCCCTTTTGGTCACCTTTCACTATACCTTTGATTTTATCATTCACTTAGTACCCTCCCTCCCTCACTTAGTACCCTCCCTCCTAAGTTGATTTTATCTTGAATTTAGAGTTTGAAAATTTGAACAAACTTTGTGCAATTTGGAGGTGTAGAAATTCTGGATAAGGACCAGAATATAAAAAAAAAAACTTACAATATATATATAGATATATGGAATTTATGACTCCTTTTATTAAAAAAAACTTCATATATATATATATATATATATATAATGGCATCCCTTTATATTATAATATATATAAAAGATAAATTTCAACATAAAATTAAACTTTCAATATTTCTTTTCTCCTTATTACTCCCCTTTAACTTTCTTCAACCCATGCATATAAAAGCTCATTTCCGTTTATTACCCCTTTACCATGGTAAAGGTCCTTTCTCTTTTCTTTTTTTTTGTTTATCCCTTAATAAATGATAAGGGCCTTATCATACAATAAAAATATAAAAAATCTAAGACCCTCGACCATGATCTCCATCATGATATGTTTTTTTCATAGCCCAAACCCCTTCGTTTTATTTTGATGATGACTTACATGTAATTGGTGGATGTGTCATGGGGATTTTTCTTCATAGCTATTGATTGGTTAGGGGTGTTGTGTAGCCTTAGGTTTGTCGAGGTGTTGTGTGACCTCAAGTTTTCCATGGTGTTGTGTAGCCTCATGTTGGTCAAAGCTCATCCAAGCTTTGGGAATATGCACCTCTACCAAGAACAAGAAGTAGCCCATTTTAGGTCACTTAAGATCCAAAGACCCTTGAAGCCTTTTCTTAAAAATTCTATTGTTTGACATCTTCAAGGTAAGTTCCCTCCAGTATTTTAATTGGTGCATGCAATTTAGGGTCATGCCAAAGAAGCTTTGTCAACCCTTTGAAGGTTTTCTCAAGGGTACTTGGTGTTGTGGAAATTTATAACCTTTACACCCTAGATATTCAAATAGGATGATGAAATTTGGCCTCAAGTAGATACAACATAGAACCTAACCACAGAATGGGTTCTTAGCCAGTAATAACCCAAAACTAAGCACCAAGTAGCAATGAAGTCAACAATCGTGTCACACCTTCTCACTAGCCTTCTTGTAGCTTTGATATCAGTGATGTGGGAATCGATAATGAAGCTACAAATTGCATTATGATTAGTGCTTAAAAAATATAAAATAGAATCAAATATATTATAGGAGTCACAACCAACCTATAACCATTATGAAGTGCAAACAACAAAAACCTACAAGAGACAAAAATAGTCTCAACAAAAAATCAAGTGCACCCTAACAAACTAACTTGAGCAAGAAGGTTGCACATGAAATACAAAGTTTAATAACTTAGGCTTAAAAATAATAACTGAATATCTATGGATGTGTTCATCGGAGTTGATGTTTGACCAAGTGTACATTAAATAAATGAGACTCCTAATCAATTATTAATGGATATTTGTAGCCCTAGTTCCATTGGATTTCGCATGAGCTTGCAAAATTTCATATAATACTTTTCAATAATTGTCCTAGAATATTTAATATAGGAGACATATACTACCATACCTCTAAAATAAGACCATAATAGAATAGATCATGATCATTCTTGTCAAATGAATTCTATAAAGCATTCCTTACTATAACATATATTTTTATAACTTACTATGAAGACCAGGTCATTGAGATACACAATTATTATTATAATCTCAACTACTTGCTCTTTCTATAGAGGTTTTAAGGATCATAGGAACTTTTCTAGAATCTTTTTTGCCTAGAATGTCATCAATTTTTATATATCAAGCTCTAGGATTCTACTTGAGAGTGTAGAGAGATTTGAATAAAAATTACACATCATTATTTTCCATCCAAGTGTAACAAATCCTTTAGGTTGGGTCATGTAGATCTCTTTCTTTAAGTCTCAATTAAGAAAGGCAGTTCTTACATTCATCCAATAGACCTTTCAGCTGAACTACATAGATAGAGAAAAATCATTTGGATAGTATTAATCATTGCTATAGGACCAAATGTGTTATCATATTCAATGTTTTCCTTCTGAGCATGGTCCTCTACTACAATTTATGCCTTGTACTTATGCATACTATAATTAGACTTATATTGTAATTTTAGGATCACTTATATATGATAACCTTCTTACCTGGTGGAATATCAACAAGATGTCATGTCTCATTCTTTAGCAATGCTTGATACTCTAATCTATAACATCTTTCTAAGATTAAAATGCAAGAGCATCTATAAATTTGGATGGTTCAGTAAGTTGTATAATAGTTCTAATTAGTACCATATTTATCTTGTCACAAGCCATGCTACATGTCCTTGATCCAATGGTACATGTGTCTAGGACTCCATCTATCTTTGAATTCTATAATGTGGTATTGTACCACTTGGCTACTTTCTATGTGTAAATCAATAGATTAGATTACTTTCTATCACCATCATCATTCTCTGAATTTATTTTTCTCAAGAATATCCTCTTTGGAATTAGATTCTTCAACATCAATAATGATTACTAGAACAAAATGAGAAATGGATTTCTAAAGAGAAGATGAAAGTGGATCACTCTCCTTATCAAAAATAACATATTAGTTAACATGTACTTTCTTGATAGCCAAATCAAATAGTTTATAATTATTTGAGTTATCACTATAGCCTAGAAAAATACATTGATAATATTTTACATCCTATTTTCTTTTATTATCCTTTGGAACATCCATATATGTTGGCATCCAAAAAGATCAAGATGAGAGATAGTTGGCTTGAATCTAGTCCAAGCTTCTTTAGGAGTGATACTAAAAACTGTAATTATGGAAGCATGATTGACCAAACAAATAATAGTGTATGTAACTCCCACCCAAAAAAGAAGGTGCAATTAAAAATCTTGCTTTATACAAATAATAATTTTCCCAATAGTCTTATTAGATGCTTAGTACCACCATTTTATTCTAGAGTATGAGTGAGAGTTAATTATAGATGATGTTATGCTTCTCCAAGAAGGAATAAAAATTATTACTAATGAACTCCTCCTTGATTTAAGTGGAGTATATGGATCCAATGACCATTAAAAGCCTTCAGTTGAGCCTTGATTTTTACAAGCAATGTAAGGCTACATATTTTATTTTTAAGAAATAGACCCACATCTTGTGACTGTGATCTTTAGAAAACGGGTTAAAATAGAAAGCTCCATGGAAGCAAGGTCCATGGGTCCATAAAGATCAAGATAAACTAGATCTAGAAGTTCTTTTCCTAGGAGATAGAAGATCCAAATAGGCTTGATATAAATTTCTAGCAAAGAAAAATGGAGAATTTTGAGTAGACATTTTTAAAGAAGGAATATCATATATCATTTGAAGCTTGTATAGTAGAAAGAGATAACCAAAGCTTAAATGATCATACCATTGATTTCAAATTGATGTTTAAATCTCAAATTTTATAATCAAAGCTTGATCATCATGATCGACAACCTTTAACTCAAACATTTTTTCTACTCTTGTAGCACATGCAACAATAATGAATTCTCTAAATTTATCATGAATGAAAAATTATTGGGAGTTATCTTATTGATCAAACTCAACCTTTAAATTATAGTTGAGCAGCTAATTGACTAAATGTAATTTTTTTATGAGATATAAAACAAAGAGGACTCTTATGAATATACATGTTTTAGATTCACGTCTCAAAGTGACATCACTTATATCTTGATTGTCATAAGATGTGTCATCTTCCAAGGTGACTTGTCTAGTGTAGGTAGAATGGTCCAAAGTGTGAAACCAGTCTTTTCTCCTAGTCATATGACTCATGGATCTAGAGTCAACATACCATATTAAATTGAGATAATTTGGCTCATTATATATATATATATATATTCCTCTTCTTGAGGGGATCATCTTAATTAATATTACCATGTTGTTGCTATGATATTTACTTCATTTTTAATTGTGAGATTTTTCTATTCTCAAAGAGTTTTATTGTTGATACTTTGAATTCTTTGAAGAGTCATTTGCGAAGGGGTTATGCCACCACTCATTCACTATGTGGTCATTTTTTCCATAAATAGAACTTTCTTCTATGATTGTAACTTTTCCTCTAATATTATGATTTTCTTAAGAGAACTAATACCACATCTCACTAGCTTCTTTCTTTTCTAATTAGAAACTATGATCCTCTTCATTATATAATGTATGAGAGGTTTCCTCTTTATAAAGTGGATTCACCAAACTTTTCAAAATTTTGAGTTTATTCCATGACATTCAAAGTTATCACAAAGACATCATATGCTAAGGGAAGACCTCACATTATCATCAAAACTAGAGCTCCATCTGATGTTTCTTCTAACTTTTTAAAAAGAGATTCACAATTTTACAATATATCTAAGAAAGGATTCCAAATTTTTACCATGTTATATTTTTAGGTAATATAATTGGATTGCAGAGTATTCACTTAGTTGATTTTGTATTTCTAGGGCCAATATTATTGGATATTGACTACAATGATGTAGGCACCAACTAAAACATAAGCCCTCTATATTTCCTTTACTAGATAACATTTGCTAGAAGTTAGGAACTCATAAATTTTGAGGATACTAAGGCACCACTATTGCTTTTATTTGTTTCTATAGGTATAAAATAATCAGATTTATTTGAGGAGAGGTAGCTCCAACGTTCAGATTGTAGCCAAAAGGTGGGGGCTAGGTAAGAAAATGTAAAAAATATGTTTACTTGCTTCAAAATTTAACAATGCAGAAAATATCTTAAATATCTTTGCTCTTAGATGGACAAACAAAAGAAATCATATATCTTCAAATTTATTCTAAAACTTTAGTAAATTTTGACAAAGTGCAATGATGTTTTTCTAATCCTTCATAAAATAGGGAATGCATAAGTGCTCTTTCCACTCAAAACTAAATGGTTAAGAGAGAAAGCGAATTGACTCTTTTTACCTACTTACCCCGATACCAAATATTGTAAAATAGGTTCAATAATTTCGTTAAAAAATATTTGATTTATACATTAAGATGGTTACTAAGCACAACCAAAAACAATTATAAAAAAATTAAACTTTATTAAGTAGGAAAATTTAAATATAATATAGATTGTTATAATGCTCAAACAAACAATCAAACTAACTATTAGCTAACAGTACTAAACATACTGTAATAATAATCCTAACAATATATAAGCATGATATATGCATACAATTTTATTTTAATTATCAAATTAATAAAAATTAAAACAGTAAAGTAACATGCAAAGATAATTAGTTTTAACATTTCATCATAATAAAATATATTTCTTCTAATAAACAATTTTAGTGTGCACAACAACGTTAACTAAACTCTTATTAATTCTATCAATGTTTAGGCAGCTCATCCGCACCATGTGCAAAATTGCATCTATCTCGTCTGCATGAACCATCCAAAAAGTTTTTACAAAGCCGAGTTTTCCTTTTCCTTTCAGCGTTTTCAATCAACTTCAGAATCATGTTCATGGCTTCCTGGGCAGTAACATAAAACATACAAGGGCGTGTCTTGTATCTATTGCCTCTAGAAGTAAAACCTTAGGCTGAAAGTCCTTGTGCTTGAGGAGGCTCCATCTTCTTTCTCTCCTAGATGTTCAACTTTCAAAAGCAAACTACTTCTTTTTCTGCGGAATGTCAGAAGTTTAACTTTCAAAATGCCATCCGCTGTATGTTAGATTAGATTCGTGCGATAATTCTAAAGTCCCCAAATCCTTATACCATTTTAATATTCTGCACGCTCTCCGTCTTCCGATTCCATGGTTTGGTTATTACTGTACAGAAGCCCAACGGGCTAGGCCCTTTGAAATGCTCTACCGTTTTCTTGGATAGGCTACCCGTCAAAATTTCAAGTTGGACTTAAGTTTTACTTAAGTTCTATATAAGCGATGCTCTGATTCGTTCTAGAGTTTGTCAGCGTACAATATAATTCTTGTTTAAAAAGCTTTAGGTTAAATTTTGTTTAGGTAGAGGAGGTTTGAAAGCTTTAGGCTTAATTTAGGCAGAGATGGTTTGAATCCTAAGGTAGTTAGGTATGTACATTAGAATTAATTTGAAAAGTAAAATAGAATGAAGCCTAACGAAAAAGCCAGTAATTGAGTGATTAAACATCAATTTTATAATCATCAAGAGTAAGCAAAAGGCCTTCTCAATTGCTATTAAACACAAGTGTTAATAATAATAATTAGTTACAAATCAATATGAAGCTCTAAAACCTTAGTTACCAAAGATTACTCAATTTTAGGAGGGGTCATGGTTGGGAGGAGAGTGCCTAGCCCTATACGTCAGTCATAGGGGGTTTCTCACATTAACCAAATAAATATATATATATATATATATATATATATATATATATATATATATATATATCATGGCAATTTTAATATGAAAATATGATTATTATATCACATCTTAGGGTCCTTTGTAGTAGAATGTCTTATCCAAGATTTTTATGGGACCATCCTTAGATTGTATTGTTCTTTACAAGGATATTATCTCCATGCTTTCAGGAGATGGTAAGGTTAAATTAAAGGAACTTGTTTGAAAGGCTAGAGGGATCCCTTTGTTAAAATATTTGTAATATGATATTAGATCAAGGTAGATAGTGATGAAGTACTTATATGTGCTCTTAATATAGCTTGTGGTGCTATGTGAGCCTTTGGACATTCTCTATGTAAGCCTACGGGCATTTTACATGTAAACCTATAAGAATTCAAGTGATATCAGCTTGAGGTTAAGATTTAATTGAGGATTTGGTATCACTGGAAATATCCCTATGACTAATCAATTGTATTCATTTTATGGCACCATCCCTTATTTCTTCTATATATTCATTTTCTTTATCTCTTTCTCTAACTTTCCCCTTATTTCTTTTATATATTCATTTTCTTTATCTCTTTCTCTAACTTTGTTTATATGCTCTTCATTTTTTTTTGCATATAATTATGATGACTATATGTTTTGTCATATTTCTAAAAAGTGTTGTGAATTCCAACATGGTATTAGAGCCAACATAAAACTAACTTTCTTAATCTTATAAAAATTATATAGAGCAAACCATAGCAGATATGGATGAATTGTTAGTTCTGTTACATTCCTTATAATAATTTAAGGGTAGTTCTAGTTTAGCACCTTTATATATTTTATTATTTTGATGTTTATATTTGTATTTAAAAAAGATGTTGATATTTTATAGGATCATCTATAAAAGTATATGAAAAATAATAAACTAACATAGATGCTATGGAACCAAAATTTTTTGATGATAATAAGAAAAGAGCAAAAAGAGAGGGTAAAAAAGAAGAAAATGAATTGAATCTCCTTTCACAATGATTTTCTTTGAATACCCTTCTTCTTTACACCCCTTTCTAGCTCTATCCCATGGAGGAGCCGAATGAAATGATTTTTTTTTTAATTCTCAATTAGAGACATTAATCAATGATAACTATAACCCCTAGCATTCCAAGCTAACAATGCATATTTCAGTACCATTACCCGCTCACATTCCTTATTCAAAATCTTTTTCGTGGACAATCTCTCATTCAAAATGAATGTTTGATTTCCATGTAACATATCTTCTATTCTTTCTTTCCTGAACTTCATTAACCTCATTTTGGATGGATAAAAAGGGGATTTGTCCTCGATAAAGTATCCCAAGAATAATGGAAAAAAAAAGAAAGAGCGTCCATCGTCTAATGGATAGGACAGAGGTCTTCTAAACCTCCGGTATAGGTTCAAATCCTATTGGACGTAATACTCTCTCTTCAATATAAATTGTTCGAGATTGTTTTGCTCAGAAATATTGTAAAATTAATTATTAAACTCAACACCCTATTCCAAAGGGTTGAAAATATTTAAAAGTGCTCATTTTTGTTCTCAAAGTAGAAAATGTTAGGTATTTTCTTGAATAGCTTCTTTTAAACGAGCTTTTTCTTGTTCCATGGATGTCCTAGTAGAACATATAATTTCTCTAAACTAGGGTTCACTTTTTAATAAATACTTATGCAACTTAATGATAAATTATCTCACTTGTGTGATCTCTAATATATCTAAATACTTCATTTTTCTTATGTAATTCATAGCTACTTGCTCTTCCACTATCAAAGGATCATGTATTTCTTACACAAAAGTATTCCAAATATCTAGAGGTTGTACAACATGGAGTAGGTAGAGAGATGAAAAGACCAAGAATTTCCTTCTATTTTAAAAGAAATATATTTTATTATTAGATAGCATTTCAAATTGCTTTGATGTCTACTTTGTTTCACTCAATGAAGAGTTCGGAAAGACAGGTAAAGGAGTTTAATTGAGACTATCTAACCATTACCTGCTAGCTTTTAGCACAAGCAGTAGGCAAGCAGGGGTAGAGAGCTCCTTGTTGCCCTTTGACAAGAGTGAGAGTACTAAGTGACATGGTAAATTTACAACACCATATCAATTGATCAATATGTATTTTGGGGGGACAATACAAAATATCATGGTGGTGGTGGACTATTCCTCCCCTTGTTCGATGGTTTTTCAACACTTGCTTGTAGGATTTTCAAGGAGGAGAAGGGGATTGCTAAAATGACCTTTTATCCCTATAATATAGCTATATTCTATAGCTAAGGTGGGGTGTATTCAAAATTACAAGAGTCTCGAGGAACCCATTGCATTAAGTTTCTCAATGGTTCATGCACTAGTCATAGGCCGGTTCAAAGAACAAAAGTCTTGAACGTATATGAAATTTTATTATCCATTGTTCCTCAGTAGCTCAGTGGTAGAGCGGTCGGCTGTTAACTGACTGGTCGTAGGTTCAAATCCTACTTGGGGAGATCCTTTTTCTTCAAGGACTCACTTTGAACATGAGAAGTAGCTAACACTCCTTGTTTTTGTTTATATTCTTTCAATTGATGTAGAATTATCAAAAAAAGAGATGGTGATTCACACTCAATAATATAAAGTCTATTTTTACTTCAAAATTTAAAATTTAAATTTTTAAATTGGAATATTCTACATCATATTTTGTTGTAGAGTATGAGAGGGTAGGAAGGTGCATGCAAGGTTTTTTAGTAGGAAATTCATAAATTCTTAACCACTAAAGGGAGTTTGATTTCCAAATAATTACTTGTGGTGTAATGGTATGTTTCTTCACTACTATATGGGAGGTCAAAAGTTTGATTGACAACACTTTTTACATTCATGTCTACATCATTTTTGTTAAAATTTATGATACTTTCAAATAATTTTTCAAAAAATGTGTTCATCACATTAAATTCAGAAAATATGTAAGAGAAATTTGAAGACATCAATGATAGAGAGAGACAATAAGAAGAAATAGATGGTGGGTTCCCATGGGTACACTAATATATCATATTTTATCCACTTTTTATATAAATTATTACTCATTGAGGAGTATTAATAGTGATACCAAAACCCAGTAATTTGTGGTCCATGGATACCCTCTATTTCATGGGTGGCCTCTCATACAAATAGTTTCACATGTAGGGTAATATTGAGGGAAGTGCTAAGTAGCTCAAAACCCTTGACAAAGTTTTACTTAAGCTACATTTTGTAAAATACATTATTGGGATATTAGAGGTTTAAATATGGGAGCACATCTTGGAAAGGACCATGCATAATAAATTAAGGTCTTTGGAATCTTCAATGAAAAAATTATTAGCAACAACATGTCTCAGTGGTTTTACAAGATTTGGTATTTGAACAGTGACATTGAGGAACTAAAATTTAAGGATCTTGATGTTGAAATAAATTCAAGGATAGAAAAGGAAGAACAAAGGTTTCCCACATAAGTGGTAAGGCCAAAAAGGAAGAAGAGAAATATTGTGGATCAAAAAACCAAGAAATACGACGATCCAACCCCTACACATTCTAGCAAATGGTATAAGAGAAAGAGGAAGAAGCTTGAGGCTCCAAAATTAGAACCTATAAGGAGGAGTTTCTAGCAATATGTAACGGCTATAGTTGTAAAATAGGTGGGAGAATATTATCCCTAGGATACACCTAAAATTCTATGAAGAATATTTGGACACCATATTCCACCAAGTGAATCCAAAGCAAAAAACATCAACCATAAAGCTAGATGAGATGGAGGATGAGAAGAAATGATAGTAAAATCTCAAGACTCAATTCGATTTGCTAGAGCTGTCACAATGTCTTCTACCCTAGGGGAAGGATTTATTTGAGAATGTTAGGACCACTACTGAGGAGTCCTATATACCTCTTCAAAGTCTAGTGCTAATTCTAGTGGTTGATGCCTTCTTGCTCTAATATATGTTAGAGAATATTACATTATTTGGTAAATGTTAATGTACCACCATAGGTAAATGGTTAGATTAGGTGTCTTGAGTTATTATTAGAGTGTTTACTTTAAGAAACGTAATAATGTGCAGGTAATGCACAAGTGTCTTTAGTTAGGTGTGCATGTGCACAAGTGTCTATCATGCAAAATGCACATGTGTCCTTAGAGTAGGAAAGTGAAGAGTCACATACTATTATATATTTATGACTAAGCATTGTAATTAGTAATAAAAATGCATTGCTCATAGTAAGCATTAGTAGATCTCCATTTCTTGTGCTATTTTTATGAGATTTCATTAATGGCAGTTTTACGAGTTATTTCAGAATTTTATCATGCTATTTTCATGCTTATTATATTTTCATTATCATAAAGATAATATTGCAAGCTTATTATAGTCCTTGGGGTTGCATTTCCTTAAATATATAGGATCAAAAGCTAACAGTGGTATCAAAGCACAAGGGAAATTGATAGAAGATAGGGAGAGCCATAAGAGAGATTGAGAGGAGATAGGAAATTTTATTTTTAAAGTTTCTTAAATTGATTTTTGGCTAGTCTTTCCATAGAGTTGTAGAAAGACTTGTGAAGACTAGGACTCAACATTGATTCCACTAGTTTGACAAATCAACTAGTGAAGTTCATTATTTTTAGATTTGAAGAATTTGTATTATCATATTCTAATATTATGTTGTAGAGAATAGTTGATTCAAACAAAGTTGATAAACTTTCTACAAATAAGATAGGAATAAAATCTTCTTTGGAACTAATCTAATACTTGCAGCAAGAAGTCAAAGATGGAAGAATTTGGAGGCCTAAATAAAAAGGTCCCATTGCAAAATTTGAAAATTGAATATTTCTAATTGAATATTTGAAGAAAACTCAAGATATAAGATTGCAATAAGGAGTAGCTCCTCAAAATAAGAATTTAGGACAATTATTGTCATCCAACAACAAGTTCAAAATGAAATGGGATTTGGCAAGAAGCTTGCCAAATTTTTGGAATGGATTCCTGAAGACCTCAAGATAGTCATATTATTGAGAAGAAGGCCAGAAAATAGGCCTAATTTGAAGTCAAAATTTTATTTCTTGAGAAGAAGGCCAGAAAATAGGCCTAATTTGAAGTCAGAATTTGATAAGGATATTGGAGGAGAAAGAAGCTAGAAGAGGCCACTAGATTTAAGATTCAAAGGATAGCAAAACAAAGGAGGAATTGGCTTCATTAGAAGCTAAAAATTGTAGAGTTTAGGACAACAAGAGTGCAGTATTTTGGGCAGCACTAATAGCTGCAAATTATAGAGTTCAAGAGAATAAATTTGGAGGAGAATTTGAGCCACAACAGTTAAATTCTTAGGTAGCAAATTAAAGACCAAAATGCAAAAAATATAGGCAACAATTAGAGCTGCAAAGTTAATGGTTTTAGAGCAGCAAATAAGAAGGAATTAAAGTTGCAAAATTTTATAAATTTGGGGCAGCAAATAGGTGAATCAAATCACCAAAAATTCTAGCTACAAAAGGATATCAAAAAGGTATGCAATATTGGTGCTATAAAATTTTATTATTCAAATATTCACATTAATCTATTATAAAGTTTTTAAAGGTACCATATTAGAGTTGTTAAAGGCAAAAAAAGGAGTTTAAGTTAGAATACTTTAATCGAATAAAGGAGGTAGCATCATTATTATATTGAAATCCATAAAATATATCAACACAAGATAGACTTAAAAGTTTCTTGAAAGAAGTAATAAGAAGAAGCAAATAGTACTTAATGCATGCTATTTTTGAAAGCTATCAAAGTGTAAAATTATCAACCAAGGGAAGAAATAATAGTGCACAAGAACAAGGCTGAGTTAGAGTGTCCAAAGACATCATAAAGCATAGGTAAAAGTTGGAGAAAGTCTTGATAAAGAGGAGGTGCCATCATATTAAAAATGGGTCATTTTATAAAGGAATAAGGCAAGCAACTATACTAGATAGCATAGAAGAATATACTCAACAAACTTGGAAAGCTATCAAATATTAAGCAAGAAATATTAGTAAGGAACATCCAAGAGAGTACGTAGTCATTAAAGGCTCAAGTTACAGTGATAAAGAGTCAAGGAAGAGTAGCACTGAGAGCTGATTTTCATAGGAAATCAAGAGATAAACTATAGGACACTTAAATCAAAGTGAACATATTTAATGAGAGCCAAGCAAATATTACTGTATAGACAACAAATTGGAATGGGATATCATAGTGGAATATGAGGTATCGATGAGGAGTCATTGAAAAACCATCAAAGAAGGGCCTTCATCGAGTGTTGGTAGTGCAAGATACATTTGGACACTACTAGCTAGCTGAGGTAGATGTTGAATAATGAATCACGAAGATACCAAGTTATGAGACAATTCATCCAACTTGTGAATAAGATCATTGCTAAGGTTTTTGATAAGTTATTTCAACAAAGAAACTATTGTCATCACAACAAATTCAAGTGTTTCCCAAGGACACGATGTGTTGTCTTGAAGCTAGACATCATAGACAAAGCCACTAGTAATTGGTTCTCTTCAAACTCATCATGTTGGAGTATGAGAGTGGTGTGAAGACCTAGTGGTAAAACCCTAACCATTCACTTGCATGAGAGTTGTATCAAGTTATGAATATCAAGAATAAGGGTTCATATCTTTACCCCATGCACCATCTGGAACACAGTGTGGCATCAATCACCTGTAGTTAGGTCTGCTAGTGCTAACCATTATAGGAAAGCAACATAATAGCCAATATAGTCATCAAAGGTTAGAGGTTATCATGTGTAGCAAATAGTGGGTTGTAAGAACTTGTGGTAGAATATTGCAATAGAGGGTTTGCTAACATACATGTTACTGAGTGACTATCAACCTGATGAATCTAGACCTAATGATGATAGCAAATTAAAATAACTCTTGAGGAACTGATGAATTATAGAATATTACAAGCAAGTATTAATTTATCAAGTCATTGAGAATGATCATAAAATTTTAATCTTGCACCCAACAAATGAAGAGTTCTCATTTAGGAAAGTTCTTCGAGCATGTAAAATTGCCATATAATCATTACAAAGAGTGAAGCAATGGGTCAAATGAATTTGACTATAGATTTCAGGCATCATCTTGGAGGTAAAAAAATATATATATTTTAGTCATTTATTGGATATTTGCCTAATTTTAGAAGTCATAAAGATGGAAGAATATTATTAAACTTCTAAGGTTATTGAAAATTAATCTAATCATATGGAGAAATAAGGTATAAGAGAATTTACAAACCTTAGAAAGCTAAATTACTATTTTTGGAAAATTAATTACAAGTTTTGTAATTAATCAATTAAGTTTTGTAAATCAAATTTAATATTAGCAAATTGATAATTTTGGAGAGATAAGGTCTACTACATCAAATTATGATATTGAATTTTATAAATATAGTTTATAAAACTCTAACTTTCCTATTTGGAATCCATAAGGACATCAACTTCAAGTTGGAGAATTTTTAAATTATCCTTAGTCTATCATTTAAATCTAAGGAGAATCAAAGATTAAAAATTTATTATCTCAAACCTAGGGATCCAAGGTAGTCTACTTCAAAGGGACATGGCAAAGAAAAATCAAATGAAGAAGAAAATAAATGATCAAAAAATAGAAACAGAAATACATGAGTTGAAAATAATTGAAATAGGAAATTTATGTTTTCAAGAAAAATCAATATACATTGAAGATGACTCATTAGAAGAAACTAAGGAAATATTGTAAAATTTAAAACTTTGTATCAAATACATGATACCAAACATTGAAGGACAAAAGGGTATATCAATAAAGGAAAATAAAATCCTACAAACAATCATGGAAGAAGCAAAATATGAAAAAATTTCAATGCTTCAAAAATATCTAAATTCAAAGCTTGAAGAAGCAATTGAAGACTCTAAAAATATTTTCACATTACCTATTGATATAGGAACAATAATGAAGATAGTATTACTTTCTAATGAAGTTATCAAAGGTAAGATGAGAAAACAAGAAAATATTGAAGAAGTAGGGAATAAAACAGTGATGAAAGATGCTTCTAATGATACAAATGATTTAAGGCCCATGATGATAGATTCATGTTGCAATACTATAGAATCAAAACCATTGATGATTGATGCAATTTGTGATGCTAGCGATCTTCTTCAAAAATAAAAATATGTAAACTATGATTCTAGTCAAAATTAAAAGAAATATTGTAATGCAAGTTGTTAGCTTTTGAAGCTTATTACTTGAGATAAGCAAACCAAAATATATCAAATAAAGTAGCAACCAAATGTATATGATAATGGTAATATTTTGCAATTATAAAATAGAGAAATAAATCTAATATCTACTCCTAAATATGCCATAAATAAATGCTCATAAAAATGGTGCCATAGCTCTAAAAGTACCAAGTAATGTTATTACAATCACGTCATATCATATATTATCATGTCACTTTACATCCTTACATTACTATGCATATATAATGTAATGTGACTCTTTATATGGATAAATCTTGGCCTTCACACTTCTAGACTCTTCATCTCCCTATTCTATGAACTCATATGCAAATGGAAAATGATGCACATTTACATTATTGAATATTATGCACACTTGTGCATTTATTACATTACATAAAGTAAATTCTAATCTAAGACATGTACCAAATAATGTAATATACTCCAACACCCCCTTGTATTACATTATTTGATTATTGAAGACTTTAGTCTTCAATATGGGTCTTCATATTGGTATTCATCCTTGTGCTTTTCTTTATCATATTCCTTGTTTGCATTCTGATCAAGCAAATGATTATTGTCTGCATCCTTTATCTTGCTTTTCTTGATCTAATTCCTTTTCTTCTTTGAATTCTAATTTTGTCTTGGGCCTTTAGGGAGATCTATTTTTAGATAGCCTTGTTGAGCCAGAGATCTAATTACATTTTTGGTCCACTTTTATTTTTCTTGATTTTTGGATAATCTTCTTGCATGTTCTTCATGATTGTCTCCATTGTTAGTAAAGGCTTTAAAAACAATCCTTTTGAGAAAACAATCTAATCTAGATATTAATACTTCTCCAAATTTCCTGTAATATTCTTTCTTGTGATAACAGAAAATATATGTATGTGATTCTTTTCCACAATATTCACAAGGATGTAAATTCCAACAATTAATTTCTTCATGTCCATCTTTATTACAATATGTGCATTTCAAATCTCCTTGTGTTGTTTTATAGACTTTGGTTTCATTTGTTTTCCTGGTCAATTGATATAGCCATTTGTGTATAATTGAGCTAATTTTCCTTTTACTTCTTTTATATGTCTATAGAAAGTCTTCTTGATCATCAATTGTTACCTTTTGAGAAAGATTACCCTCAGTGTTTCCATTAGCTTCCTTTTTCATATTGTTTGAAGATGTCTTTATATAATCTATTCTTGATTCCTCAAGGGTCTTCCTAAGCCATATTGATTCTTTTCTTTTAATCATATTGTTATCAGATACATTTCTCAAATGTTATGATCCCTTGAACCCTTTATACTTAATAAGTTCTTCCTGTAATGACCCTTCTCACATGACCATTGTTAGCAGACATATTAATGAAATTTAATTGTTTTTTCCTATAGAATGTGGTACTGTTGATATTCATTGTGCATGGGACTAGGTATATTCCTTCGACGAATAGATTTGGTTGATAGAAAATGGCTTGTGGTACATGGAAACTCACGCAAGAGCATATCATATAGGACATCATGAATGATTGAATTGTGTGTGAGCTTTACTTTGAAATTGTGTTGATTTGATGTATGTATTTTATTTATGGTGGCATTGAAAGTGTCAAGAGTATTGAGCCAATTTGATGATTAAAAATTGTTGAATGCTTGTGTTAATAAATTTATGAATAATAAATAAATAATAAATAATAAATATATATAATATAATATATAGGTAGTGTAATCCTTCTACCTTATTAGATACTCTTTTCTCCACTTTATGAAAGTTGATTAGTGGTGGATGTTGGGAGTGGATAACGGGTGAAACTGTCATGATTGTTCTCCAATATCCTTCGAGGTTTCCCAAGTGAAAGTTAGGGAATTTTTATGGGAGAGGAGATGTGATCTTAGTTTTTATGATGAGCATTAAAAGGAAGAACAAATGTCTTTGTGAAATTTTTGCATCATACTAAGAAGTAAAAATGAGGGGGAGTTGATGGGCATTCCTCAAAAGAGATAGCTTGGTCTATGAAAAATGTTTAGCACACAAAATTTCTAGGTCAGCTTTGCTTAATTACTTAGGGTAAATGATATCGATATTGGATTACTGAATGTAATTGGTTGTTGAGTTGAATTTAGTTGAAAGAGAAGTTACAAATCATTTGAATATTTGTTTATGAAAATTGTGAATGCATCTACTATGTGTAATCTAGTGTGGACTACATGTGAATTAAACTGCTAAATCGTGAATTATTGTATTGTGTATGATCATACTTTACCATTGTCTTGAGATTGGTTTTTATATTTAGAAATAATCTTCTAGAGACAAATAAATTATATGAAACTTACCATGCAAGCCTTAATCTAGTAGAAAAAAATTACTGTAAGTATTCTTGTATGATAATTAATAATTTTTTGTGAAACTTCAGCTATTCGGTTTATGCAATGTTGTAACAAGATTGTATAGATTATTCTATGAAATCCTCTTAGTATACAAAAAGAAACCCAAAAGTAATCTTGGAGGTTATACAAAGTCTATGTGAAGCATCACAGGAAGACTTTATATTTTGGAGATGATTTCTCTATAACCAATTTAAATAATTTCTTGTATTATGTTATTATTGTGTAAAGTTACCTATGAGTGTAAATCGTGGTTGGAAACTTGCCTAGTATGTTATATTTTTTGGATTATAGGTGAGCTAAATAGTTGAAAAATGATTAATGAAAGCATGTTGTGAAGAAGTATACTGTGTAATCTACAACTTAATTTTGAAGTGTAAATTTTATGGAAATGCATTGTGAAACTGTGATTGTGGCTGTATTTTACAAACATGTAGTATGCATTAAAACAATTGATTAAGGGTGTATCTGATCCCATTTATCATGGTCTACTCTGAAGAATCTAATGTGGACTATAGAAATGGATTTTATGAGTAGCTAGTAGTGCCAAATGGGGATAGGACTAATATTTCTATTAAATTTTCTTGGAGAGCCAAATAAGAGAGAAGAACCTGTGATAAACCATAGTCTTCTTGAAGTCTCTAGCTAGATACTTTTGATGTTTTTCTAGCAAAATTGAATGTACTTTTGCTATTGAAATCTTTCAGGATTGTAAAGATGTGAAATCAATGTGTAGACCAAAAATTGCACACATGCTAGCTTCTATTTTCATGGTTTAGTAAACTGATGTATATCTAAAATTATGAATATTTGCATTGTCAATTACCTTGCAATTAAAAGTGAATAACCTTCATAAATATTGACTCAATGACCATTTGAGTCTCTAATTTACTCTGTTGGAAATATTGTTTAGATCAAACTAGTTTACTATGGTATAGTGTGCATATGCTTATCTTGAGAATTGAAAGATGTGGTCAGTTGCATGTTATAATAACCTAGGTGTTAGATGATTATAATTTTTAATTGAGGGTAGAATGTAAGTTGTACAGTAAATGAGATAGTTTTGTTAAAGAAGAGTGACCATCCAATTTATATATGTGCTTGTGGAAATATATTTTTGTCATTATTCATAGCCAATTATAATTTTTAATTGAGGGTAGAATGTAAGTTGTACAGTAAATGAGATAGGTTTGTTAAAGAAGAGTGACCATCCAATTTATATATGTGCTTGCGGAAATATATTTTTGTCCTTATTCATAGAAAATTAATAAATGATTAATGGAAATGTAATTTGCAAGGTGTTATGTCAAACTTGCTAATGGTTCAAGTATTACATTATTCAACATTAAACTTTAGGGAGTTAGAGCCTTCATTGGAAAAATTAAACACTTTTCAAACTTTTCCTTATTCATCCCATGGCAATAATAATGTTCAATGTTAAATTAGACTATTATAAAATGCTTTTTATTAATGAGCATGAAAACCAAACATTGAAAACAACTTGTTTGGGTTAGATAAATTTAAAATATTATAGATGTATTCCTTTTATATTTTGTTATTCGGAATTGTTGCCTGGATTATTAAAAAAAATGACTTTCCTATTTTAGGTCGCCTGAGATCCAAAGACCCTTGAAGCATTTTCTACAAAAATCTATTGTTTGACATATTCAAGACAAGTTGACAACCAACCTATAACCATTATGAAGTGCAAACAAAAAAACCTCAAGGGACAAAAATAGTCTCAGCAAAAAATCAACTGCACCCTAAAAAACTAACTTGAGCAAGAAGGTTGCACATGAAATACAAAGGATAATAACATAGGATTAAAAACAATAACCTAATATCTATGGATATCCTCATCAGATTTGAAGTTTGACCTAGTGTACGTTAAGTAAATAAGACTCCTAATCAATTATTAATGGAGATTTGTAGCCCTAGTTCCATGGGATTTGGCATGAGCTTGCAAAATTTCATATAATATTTATCAAGAATTGTCCTGGTATATTTAATCTAGGAGACATATACGTAGTGATATATCTACCGTACCTCTAAACTAAGACTATAATAGAATAGATCATGATAATTATTTTCAATTAAATTCTATAAAGCATTCCTTACTATAAGATATATTTTTAGAACATACTATGATGATCAGGTCATTGAGATACACAATGATGATTATATTCTCACCTACTTGCTCTTTATAGTAGAGGTTTTAAGGATCATAGGAACTTTTCTAGAATCTATGTTGCCTAGAATGGTCATCAATTTTTATATATCAAACTCTAGGATTCTACTTGAGAGTGTAGAGAGATTTGAATAAAAATTATACATCATTATTTTCTATCCAAGTGCAAAACATCCTTTAGGATGGGTCATGTAGACATATTTCTTCAAGTCTCTATTAAGAAAGGCAGTTTTTACATTCATCCAATAAACCTTTCAACCTAACTATATAGTTAGAGAAAAAATCATTTGGATAGTATTAATCATTGCTATAGGAGCAAATGTGTTATCATATTCAATGTCTTCCTTCTGAACATGGTACCCTACTACAATTTGTACCTTGTACTTATGCATACTATCATTAGACTTATATTGTAATTTGAGGATCACTTATATTTGATAACCTTCTTACTTGGTGGAATATCAACAAAATATCATGTCTTATTCTTTAGCAATGCTTGATACTCTAATCTATAACATCCCTCTAAGATTAAAATACAAAAGCATCTAAAAATTAGGATTGTTCAACAAGTTGTAAAATAGTGCTAATTAGGACCATATGTATCTTGTCACAAGTCATGCTACATGTCCTTGGTCCAATGGTACATGTGGCTAGGATTCCATCTATCTTTGAATCATATAATGTGCTAGTGTACCACTTGTCTACTTTCTATGTGTGAATCAGAAGATTAGACTACTTTATATCACCATCATTATTCTTTGAATTTATTGTTGGAAATTTTGAGTAGTTTTGTTGTCATTGATGTCAAAAGCGTATTGGTTCAATTTCGTCATCATTAAGGACATCAAGTGGTTTTTCCAAAAGCAAGAAGGTCTTGAAAAGGAATAGGATATAATATTTATTTTTAATATTATATGCCTAAAAAGGCCCAAAATATGAAGACCCAAGGAAGGAGAAGCAAGTTTGAATTAAATAATAATATATTATTATAATATTTTAGGCCAAATAACAAGGTGAAGAAGAACAAGGTTCAAGTTAAAAAACCCATGAGAATTTTACAAAGGATTTAATTTAAATTAAAATTTTAATTTAAATTAATAATGGGTGCAAAGGTTTTAAATTTAAAATATTTAAAATCTATTTCGAATTTTTAAATTCAAAATTCACCAACGTGTAAAAGACAAGAAGCATGTGTATTAATATAGGAAATAAATTTCATTTCCTATGTCCTTTGAAATATACACCTTGAATAAAAAGAAATCGTGCGTTGTATATGTTGGAAGAAGAGAGTTCACATTTCAAATCTTTGGTGGCAGATGAAGTAAATAAAGGTAGCATCATGGATAGAGGAATCCATCGACGATGGATAGCATAGGCAGTAGTTGAGAGAGTGCTAAGGCTTGCAAGGAAGGGATCATGGGTTCGATCCACGTGATTGATGTTTTGCTTGTGAGAGGCCTTCATTTTTTGTGGGCACTTTTCGAGAGGAGGATAAGGAGAGAAACGTGCGCCAAGGGTCCTATGTGGGCACGTAGCCCACTTGGTAGCCTAGCTTGAGGCTAGGGTGTTGGAGAGGCTATGTCGTGTGTTTGAATCACGCCAAAAATATTTTATGGGCAGAATTGTTGAGAGGTATGCTATGCACATTTTTATTTCTCCAAAGGTTTTGAATTTCAAAAATTGCTTAGAGGTTTTAGTGAGTTCTAAAAGTAGTTATAAGTGTTTGAGGGAGTTATAAGGTAAAGAAAATTAAAATATTTTATTTTTAATTTTTGGTGATTGAAATTTATTTTATAAAGTTGGAGTGATAAGGTGTATAAAGGAAATTGTTGTGTATTTTGTTATAATGAAAATGTTGACTTATATTATGTAAGTTTGGAGATTATAAGGTGTACTAAGAGATTTGATATTTTGTATGGAAAAATAATTATTGGGAAAATTATTTTATGGAGATCTTGAAATAAGTTGTGGCTACCTAACCTTGATATTGGCAAAGAAAGTTTAATTGTGATAAGACAGGTTTTGAAGACATATCTCCATCAAAACAAAAGGTATGGGCACATCTTCCTTATGAGTGAAATATTGTTGGATTGGATGTTGTGAATGCTAAGTTGGAGTGAAAAGGATTGTTTGATAAGCATTGTTGAGTTTGGTTTTGAGATATCCAATATTGATTGATGAGGGTTTTTCTGGAATGAAAGTTGATGCTAGAAACCTTGTTTGATAAGCATTGTTGGAAATATTGAGTGAGCCTTCATATGCATGATTAGGGTTTGTGAAAGATCATGAGTATCATTGTTATGTGAAGTTGTGAACAATATTGAACTAGGGTTTGTGAAATAACTTGAGTATCATTGTTATGTGAGTTTGGAATTATCTTGAAACAAGGTTTGGAGTGTGAATTATTGGAAGTATTGTGAAACACTTATTTAGGGTTTGTAAGCAAGTTGTGTTTCATTAAGTGATTGGTTGAGTTGAGTTGAGTAAGATTTTATGGAAGCTTACAATGCAGATTTGAGATAAGTCTTGGTGAAGACTTGTTGAGCAGATTAGACAAGTTCTAGGGAGGACTTATTGAGCAGATTTGAGGTAAGTCTTTGAGAAGACTTAAGAATAGAGTTGATTGATTGATTTGTTCAAACCTTGAGTTAAGGTTTGGAGCAGATCTAGCAGAGTTGATTTGTGATTGAGTCAAGCTTTGTGTTAAGGCTTGAGGATAGATTTGAGGATAGAGTTTGGTGCAGATTTGAGGATAGGTTTGTGCTAGACCAGAGATAGAGATTGAGTAAATTTGTGCTAGACCAAAGGACAATGTTTAGTACAGATAAGATAGAGAAAATAATAGAGTAAGAGCAGACTTTGGAGGTGACAGAGCAGAGGATAGTAGTCTCTAGTGGATAGAGATCCATTAGCTAGGGTAGTGAGGATAGAGATATTCTAAGTGAGGACAGAGTATTCTATGGATAGAGATCCACAAGCCAGTGTAGTGGAGGTAGTAGTCTTCTAGAGGATCACCAACCAGAGCAGAGGAGAAGGAGTTCTCCTATGGATAGATATCCATAAACTTGATTAGGGGATTGGTGTCTCCTTTGGATAGAGGTCCATAAACATTGTAATAGGGAAAGGATTCCCAAGAGAATTTATTGAGAAAATTTTATAAGGAATATTTTCTCCGTGGAGTAGCCCACATTGGGTGAACCACGTTAAATCATGTCTCTCATGTGTGTGATGCTTTGTGTGATGTTTACTACTTTAATATTGTTGATGTTATCATATGGATTGAAAAGAAAAAGTTTTATCTTATACTATTCACCCCCTCCTATTAGTATAAGCACATGTTCTTCAATTGGTATCAGAGCGGGTCTCTCCATGAAAAGACTAACAACTTGGAGGAAGATCCATCAGAAACACACATGACTTCAGAGAGTGAAGAAGAGACCATGTTTGACATAAAAGAGGAATTCTTTGTTGCTCTCAAGAACCTTGAAAAGGTTAGAAATAAGAACTCAAGTTTGAAGGATCAAATTCAAGAGGATGAAGAAGCAAGGATAGAACTTCTACAGAGTCTCACAGAACTCAAGATAAAGGTAGAAGAGGGAAAGAAAATTGAATAAGATATGATAGATCTATTAAGAGCAAGAGAAACAGAATGTGAAATATTGGAAGCAAAAATTGTTTATCTAAGGAATGAAGTTGAAAAGACCAAGGTACTACAAGATATAAATTTTGGGAAATAGAAAGAGGAGTCAAGCCTTCAAGAAGTAGAGACTTCAAACAAATATAAGCAAGTGACTTATACTCTAAAAGGAAAAGACATCAGGAAAGAAGAAAGCAAAGAAGAACCATGGACAAAGGTTAATTACAACAAAAGGAGGAGCACTCGACCATATTTTCCAAGGCATTAAAATAGGTTACATACTCTCTTCCATGGCTATTGCTTTTCATGTAACAAATATGGTCATAGAGTTGTACATTGCACTGGTTATGTTAAAAAGGATGTAAATAGAAATTTCAATTCTTTTGCACCTCTTATGGATAGTGATGTTATATGTTATAAGTGCAATAATCTTGGGCACAAGGCTAGATGGTGCAAAATGGTATTGCCTAAGTCAAGTAAAAAGAATACAACTTCAACAATTAGGAAAGAAAGAAAAGGGGATGAAAAAGCTAGATCAATGTTAGTTCAAACAACTCTTCATGCTCAAGATAAAGAAGAACAATGGTTTCTTGATAGTGGTTGCTCTAGACACATGACAGGAGATAAAGATAAATTTCTTGTACTCAAAGAAACTAATAGAGGATCAGTAAGTTTTGGTGATAATGGATCAAAAAAAATTTATGGAAAAGGAACTCTAAGTTTAGATAACGGGAAAACAAGAACATAAAATGTACTATATGTCAAAGGGTTAAGACACAATCTGCTAAGTGTAAGCCAACTTTGTGATCAAGGTCATATGGTTACATTTCACCCAGATAGATGTGAGATAAGAAAGTCAGAAACTGGAAAAGTCATTGCAAATGCAAGTAGAACTCCAAACAACCTCTATATGCTTAGTGAGATTAAAGGAGAAAAGTATTTTCTATCACAAGAAGATGAGAGTTGGTTGTGGCATAGAAGAATGGGTCATTTGAATTTTGACAACATAGTCAACATAAGCAATAAACAGGTTGTCAGAGATTTACCCAAGCTAAAAAGGCCACAAAACACAATATGTGCACCTTGTCAACATGGAAAGCAAACTAGAACAAGTTTCAAATCAAAGGGATATATGTCATCTGAGCCATTGAAACTAATACATACTGATCTATGTGGTCCTACCAGAACACAGAGTATTCAAGGTGAAAGTTACTTCATATTGTTTATAGATGATTACTCCATAATGATTTGGGTAGCCTTCTTGAAAGATAAGTCAGAAGCATTTGGTAAATTCAAGGTATTTAAAGAATGAGTTGAAAATGAAATAGGTAAGAGGATTAAGTGTTTGAGATCAGACAGAGGAGGAGATTTTACCTCAAATGAATTTGTAGATTTCTGTGAACAACATGGAATCAAGAGAGAATACTCAGCTGCAAGAACTCCTCAACAAAATGGAGTAGTTGAGAGGAAGAATAGGACTATTGAGAATATGGCTAGAGCTATGTTAAATGAATCCAAGATTTCAGATGGCTTTTGGAGGGATGTAGTTGACACAACAATTTATATCATCAATAGAGCTCAAATAAGAGTAAACCATCACAAGACTCCATATGAGCTTTGGAAGGGAAGACCAACCACTATGAAACACTTCAAAGTTTTTGGAAGCAAGTGTTACATAAGATAGGAAGAGCAAAACTTGGGCAAGTTTGACCCAAGATGTGATGAGGGTATTTTTCTTGGTTATTCTACTAAGAGCAAAGCCTATAGATGCTACAACAAAAGGACACACACTATTGTAGAAAGTATAAATGTAACAATTGATGAGAAGATAGGATTAAGAGAACTAGTTCAAGAAATTGTGTATCAAGAAGATGGAAGTTGTCAAGAGGAGTTTCATGAGGAATCAGAAGAAGAAGAGGAAGAAACACAAAGACTTCTTCCTAAGACTCCATCCAGGTATGTACAGAAACACCATCCAAGAGAGCTAATCATTGGGAATCCAGATGAGAGACAAACAAGGAGAAGGGTAATAACATCAACTCAACAAGCAAATTTTTCTTTATTATCTAAAATTGAGCCAAAAGACTTCAATGAGGCAAGTGAAGATAAGTTTTGGGTTAAGGCAATGGATGAGGAATTAGATCAGATAGAGAAAAGTAAGACTTGGGAACTTGTTCCATGACCAAAAGATAAAAATGTGATTGGCACTAAATGGGTATTCAGAAACAAGTTAAATGAAGATGGTCAGGTAGTCAGAAATAAAGCAAGGTTAGTGTGCAAAGGTTATGCACAGGTAGAGGGAATTGAATTTGATGAGACATTTGCTCCAGTTGCATGACTTGAAGCTATCAGAATATTCTTAGCCTTTTCAAGCTTCAAAAACTTCAAAGTATATCATATGGATGTTAAATCAACCTTTCTAAATGGTGTTTTAGAAGAAGAGGTTTACATTGAGTAGCCAGAAGGTTTCAACTTGACTGATAAATCAGACTATGTATGCAGATTGAAGAAAGCACTTTATGGACTAAAGCAAGCTCCTAGAGCTTGGTATTCAAGATTGGATAAGTACCTACAGGAATAGGGTTTTAGGAAAGGAATAGTGGATAGTAACTTATACATCAAAAATGAAGGGAATGACTTACTAATTATGGTTGTTTATGTTGATGATATCATTTTTGGAGGAAACAATGATAAGATGTGTCAAAAATTTGCAAAGAGCATGCAGAATGAATTTGAGATGTCTATGCTTGGTGAGTTGTCCTTCTTTCTTGGACTTCAGATTTCACAATCAGAGAAAGGGGTGTTCCTTTCACAAACCAAGTATATAAAAGAGATGCTAAAGAAATTCAAGTTAGAAGATTGCAAACCAGTAAGTACTCCCATGGTTATAGGATGTAAGTTAAGTAAATATGATGAATCTCCAGAGGTAAATCAGAAATTATACAGATCTATGATTGGCAGCTTATTGTACGTCACAACTACTAGACCAGATATCATGCAGGTAGTGGGATTAGTGGTAAGATTTTAGGCAGCACCCAAGGAGACACATGTAGCAATAGTAAAAAGGATTCTTAGGTATCTAAAAGGGACTATGGACTTTGGGCTCTGGTATCCCAAAAGTGATAGTTTCACTCTCACAACTTATACAGATGCAGATTGGGCTGGCAACATTGATGATAGAAAAAGTACAAGTGGAGGAGCATTCTTTCTTGGAGACTATTTAGTCTCTTGGCTAAGTAAGAAATAAGCATCAATATCCCTATCTACAACAGAGGTAGAGTATATTGTAGCAGTTGCTAGTTGTACACAGGTATTATGGATGAAGTGAACTCTAGAGGATTTCAAGATAAAACATGATCATCCTATTCCCATATTGTGTGATAATACAAGTGCTATAAATATCTCAAAGAATCTAGTGATGCACTCCAGGACAAAGCACATTTCGATCAAGTATCACTTTCTAAGAGAACAGGTGACAGAAAAGCAAGTCAGGTTGGAATATGTTACTACAAAGGAGTAGATTGCAGATATTTTCACTAAGCCACTTCTAAAAGAGACCTTTGAGTACCTTCGAGAAAATTTGGGAGTAGTTCTACTCCCACCCCAGAATTAACCACCTCAAGAGGAGGTGGGGGAGGGGCTAAGCTAAGAGTCTCATTCTTAGCCCCAAGCCCCAAAGGTGACCCTTTGCCATTGATGACAAAGGGGGAGAGATTTGAGTTAGGGGGAGAGCATTCAGTCAGGGGAGTAGTTTCTCAGGGAAAGCAACTTTTGAAAAAGAAAAAGGAATGGTAAAAATAAAGGGGTTGCCATCAATGACAAAGGGGGAGATTGTTGGAAATTTTGAGTAGTTTTGTTGTCATTGATGTCAAAAGCATATTGGTTCAATTTCATCATCATTAAGGACATCAAGTGGTTTTTCCAAAAGCAAGAAGGTCTTGAAAAGGAATAGGATATAATATTTATTTTTAATATTATATGCCTAAAAAGGCCCAAAATATGAAGACCCAAGGAAGGAGAAGCAAGTTTAAATTAAATAATAATATTATATTATTATAATATTTTAGGCCAAATAACAAGGTGAAGAAGAACAAGGTTCAAGTTAAAAAAACCCATGAGCAGTTTACAAAGGATTTAATTTAAATTAAAATATTTTAATATTTGATTAAAATTTTAATTTAAATTAATAATGGGTGCAAAGGTTTTAAATTTAAAATATTTAAAATCTATTTCAAAATTTTAAATTCGAAATTCACTGACGTGTAAAAGACAAGAAGCATGTGTATTAATATAGGAAATAAATTTCATTTCCTATGTCCTTTGAAATATACACCTTGAATAAAAAGAAATCGTGCGTTGTATATGTTGGAAGAAGAGAGTTCACATTTCAAATGTTTAGCAGCATATGAAGTAAATAAAGGTAGCATCATGGATAGAGGAATCCACCAGCGACGAATAGCATAGGTGGTAGTTGAGAGAGTGCTAAGGCTTGCAAGGAAGGGATCGTGGGTTCGATCCATGTGATTGATGTTTTGCTTGTGAGAGGCCTTCATTTTTTTGTGGGCACTTTTCGAGAGGAGGATAAGGAGAGAAACGTGCACCAAGGGTCCTATGTGGGCACGTAGCCCACTTGGTAGCCTAGCTTGAGGCTAGGGCATTGGAGAGGCTACATCATGTGTTCGAATCATGCGAAAAATATTTTGTGGGTAGAATTGTTGAGAGGTATGCTATGCACATTTTTATTTCTCCAAAGGTTTTGATTTTTGGAAAAGTTCTTAGAGGTTTTAGTGAGTTCTAAAAGTAGTTATAAGTGTTTGAGGGAGTTATAAGGTAAAGAAAATTAAAATATTTTATTTTTAATTTTTGGTGATTGAAATTTATTTTATAAAGTTGGAGTGATAAGGTGTATAAAGGAAATTGTTGTGTATTTTGTTATAATGAAAATGTTGACTTATATTATGTAAGTTTGGAGATTATAAGGTGTACTAAGAGATTTGATATTTTGTATGGTAAAATAATTATTGGGAAAATTATTTTGTGGAGATCTTGAAATAAGTTGTGGCTACCTAACCTTGATATTGGCAAAGAAAGTTTAATTGTGATAAGACAAGTTTTGAAGACATATCTCCATCAAAACAAAAGGTATGGGCACATCTTCCTTATGAGTGAAATATTGTTGGATTGGATGTTGTGAATGCTAAGTTTGATAAGCATTGTTGAGTTTGGTTTTGAGATATCCAATATTGATTGATGAGGGTTTTTTTGAAATGAAAGTTGATGCTAGAAACCTTGTTTGATAAGAATTGTTGGAAATATTGAGTGAGCCTTCATATGCATGATTAGGGTTTGTGAAAGATCATGAATATCATTGTTATGTGAAGTTGTGAATAATATTGAACTAGGGTTTGTGAAAGAACTTGAGTATCATTGTTATGTGAGTTTGGAATTATCTTGAAACAAGGTTTGGAGTGTGAATTATTGGAAGTATTGTGAAACACTTGTTTAGGGTTTGTAAGAAAGTTGTGTTTCATTAAGTGATTGGTTGAGTTGAGTTGAGTAAGATTTTGTGGAAGCTTACAATGCAAATTTGAGATAAGTCTTGGTGAAGACTTGTTGAGCAGATTAGACAAGTTCTAGGGAGGACTTATTGAGCAGATTTGAGGTAAGTCTTTGAGAAGACTTAAGAGCAGAGTTGATTGATTGATTTGTTCAAACCTTGAGTTAAGGTTTGGAGTAGATCTAGCAGAGTTGATTTGTGATTGAGTCAAGATTTGTGTTAAGGCTTAAGGACAGATTTGAGGATAGAGTTTGGTGTAGATTTGAGGATAGGTTTGTGCCAGACTAGAGATAGATATTGAGAATATTTGTGCTAGATCGAAGGACAATGTTTAGTACAGATCTGAGATAGAGAATAAAATAGAGTAAGAGTAAACTTTGGAGGTGATAGAGAAGAGGATAGTAGTCTCTAGTGGATAGAGATCCATTAGCTAGGGTAGTGAGGATAGATATCTTCTAAGTGAGGACAGAGTCTTCTATGGATAGAGATCCACAAGCTAGTGTAGTGGAGGTAGTAGTCTTCTAGAGGATCACTAGCCAGAGTAGAGGAGAAGGATTTCTCCTATGGATAGAGATCCATAAACTTGATTAGGGGATTGGTGTCTCCTTTGGATAGAGGTCCATAAACATTGTAATAGGGAAAGGATTCCCAAGAGAATTTATTGAGAAAATTTTATAAGGAATATTTTCTCCATGGAGTAGCCCACATTGGGTGAACCACATTAAATCATGTCTCTCATGTGTGTGATGCTTTGTGTGATGTTTATTGCTTTAATATTGCTGATGTTATCATATGGATTGAAAAGCAAAAAGTTTTATCTTATATTGTTCACCCCCTCTCTCAGTATAAGCACATGTTCTTCATTTATTTTCCTCAAGAAACTCCTCTTTGGAATTAGATTCTTCAACATCAAGAAGGATTGCTAGAGCAAAATGAGAAATAGATTTCTAAGGAGACAATAAAAGTGGATCACTCTTCTGATCAAAAATGACATATTAGCTAACATGTACTTTCTTGATAGCTAAATCAAATAGTTTATAATTATTTGAGTCATCACTATAGCCTAAAAGAATATATTGAGAATATTGTATATCCAATTTTCTTTTATTATCCCTTGGAACATGCATATATGTTGGCATCCAAAACGATAAATATGAGAGATAGTTGGCTTAACTCTAGTCCAAGTTTCTTTAGGAGTGATACTAAAAACTGTAATTATGGAAGCATGATTGACCAAACGAACAATAGTGTATGTAACTCCCACCCAAAAAAAAAGGTGCGAGTTGAGAATGTTGCATTATACAACCAATAATCTTTCCAACAGTCCTATTAGATGCTTAGTACCATTGTTTTATTCTAGAGTGTGGTTGAGAGTCAATTATAGATGATGTCATGCTTCCCCAAGAAGGAATAAAAGTTCTTATTAATGAACTCCTCCTTGATTTAAGTGGAATATATGGATCCAATGACCATTAAAAGCCATCAGTTGAGCCTTGAATTTTACAAGCAATGTAAGGCTTCATATTTTATTTTTAAGAAATAGAACCACATATTGTGACTGTGATCTTTAGCAAAAGGGTTAAAATAGAAAGCTCCATGGAAGCAAGTTCCATGGATCCCTAAAGGTCAATATAAACTAGATCTATAAGTTCTTTTCCGAGGAGATAGAAGATCCAAATAGGCTTGATATAGATTTCTAGCAAAGAAATATGGAAAATTTTGAGTAGACCTTTTTAAATAAGGAAGATCATATACCATTTGATGCTTGTATAGTAGAAAGAGATAATCGAATATTAAATTAGCATATCATTGATATCAAATTGATGTTGAAACCTCAAATTTTATTATCAAAGATTGATCATCATGATAAACAACATTTAACTCAAACATATTTTCTACTCTTGTAGTACATGCAACAATCATGAATCCTCTAGATTTATCATAAATGAAAAATACTTGGGTGTTATCTTGTTGATAAAACTCAACCTTTAAATTATTGTTGAGTAGCTAATTGAGTAGATGTAAATTCTTTATGAGACCTAAAGCAAAGAGGACTCTTGTGAATCTACATTTATTAGATCCAAGTCTCAAAGTGACATCACTTATATCTTGATTGTCATGAGATGTATCATCTTTCAAGGTGACTTGTCTAGTGAAGGTAGAATGGTCCAAAGTGTGAAACGAGTCTTTTCTCATAGTCATATAATTCATGGATCTAAATTCAACATACCATATTAAATTGAGATGATTTGGCTCATTATGATTTTATGTAGCATATATATATACCTCTTCTTGAGAGGGATCGTCTTAATTAATATTACCATGTTGTTGCTATGAGGTTTACTTCATTTTTAATTGTAAGTTTTTCCTATTCTCAAAGATTTCTATTGTTGATACTTTGAATTCTTGGAAGAGTCATTTGTGAAGGGGTTATGCTAGCACTCATTCACTATGTGGTCATTTTTTCCATAAATAGAGTTTTCTTCTATGACTATAATTTTTCCTCTAATATTATGATTTGCTTAGGAGGACTAATACCACATCTCACTAGCTTCTTTATTTTCTAATTAGAAACTATGATCCTTTTCATTCTATAATGTATGAGAGGATTCCTCTTTATAAAGTGGATTCACCAAACTTCTCAAAATTTGGGTTTATTCCATGACATTCAAAGTTATCACAAAGACATTATATGCTAAGGGAAGACCTCACATTATAATCAAAACTAGAGCTCCATCTAGTGTTTCTCCTAAATTTTTAAAAAGAGGTTCACAATTTTACAATATATCTAAGAAAGGATTCCAAATTTTTTTACCATGTTATATATTTAGGTAATTCAATTGGATTGGTAAGTACAGGATGTAATTATTGTTCTTCACTTCCTACACAAGGCTCAACTTATCCTACATACCCTTCGTATTCACTTAGTTATTTTATACTTCTAGGGCCAATATTATTGGATATTGACTACAATGATGTAGGCGTCAAGTTCCTAGAAATCCTTTATAAATGAGATCTCATATCTCACTCTCAAATCTCACTCTCAAATCAATGCATAAGCCTTCTATATTTTCTTTGCCAGATAACTTTTACTAGGAGTTAGGAACTCACAAATTTTGAGGATACTAAGGTATTAATATTGCTTTTATTTGCTTCTATAGGTATAAAATATTCAGATTCTATAGGTATAAAATATTCAGATTTATTTGAGTAGAGGTAGCTCTCATGTTTAGATTGTAGCACATAGTAAGAATCTCTGCCAAACAGTGGGGGCTAGGCAAGAAAATTTTAACAATGTATTTTCTTGTTTCAAAAAATTTCAATGTAGAGAATGCCTTGAATATCTTTGCTCTTAGATGGGCAAATAAAAGAAATCACATATCCCCAAGTTTTCTCTAAAATTTTAGTAAATTCTGACAAAGTGCAATGATGTTTTTCTAATCCTTCATAATAAAATAGGGAATGCATAAGTGCTCTTTCCACCTCAAAGCTAAATGGTTAAGAAAAATTGTTTTTTTTTTTTTTTTTTTACCTACTTGTCAATAGGTTCAATATACATTCAGATGGTTATTAAGCACAACCGAAAACAATTATAAAAAAATTAAACTTATTACGTAAGAAAATTTAAATATAATATAGATTGTTATAATGCTCAAACAAACAATCAAACTAACAAACTATTAGCTAACAGTACTAAACATAGTGTAATAATAATCCTAACAATATATAAGCATGTTATATACATACAATTTTATTTTAATTATCAAATTAATAAAAATTAAAACATTAAAGTAACATGCAAAGATAATTAGTTTTAACGTTTCATCATAATAAAATATATTTCTTCAATTTTAGTGTGCACAACACCGTTAAATAAACTCTTATTGATTCTATCAATGTTTAGGCAGCTCATCAACACCATGTGCAAAATTGCATCTATCTCCGTCTGCGCATGAACCATCCAAAAAGTTTTTACAACGCCGAGTTTTCCTTTTCCTTTCAGCATTTTAAATCAACTTCAGAACCATGCTCTTGGCTTCCTGGGCCCGGTGAAGTAGAAGGCCTCAATTCCATATCTCCATGGGCAAAGCTACATCTATCTCCATTGCGGCATCCTTGGTTTGATTATTGCTAAACAGAAGCCCAACGAGCTAGGCCTTTGAAGCGTTTTACCGTTTTCTTGGATAGGCTACCCGTCAAAAATTTCAAGTTGGACTTAAGTTTTACTTAGGTTCTATATAAGGGATGCTTTGATTGGTTCTAGGGTTTGTCAGCGTGCAATATAATTGTTGTTTAGAAAGCTTTAGGCTAAATTTGGTTTAGGTAGAGATGGTTTGAAAGCTTTAGGCTAAATTTTGTTTAGGTAGAGACGGTTTGAATCCCAATGAAGTAGAAAAGTAAAATAAAATGGAGTCTAATGAAAAAGCAGCCATTGAGCAATTTGACATCAATTTTATAATTATCAAAAAGTAAAATGCCATCTCCATTGCTAGTAAACACAAGTGTTAATAATAATAATTAGTTAGAAATTAATATGAAGCTCTAAAAAGTTAGTTACCAAAGGGCAATATGTCGACTCTAAGCAACTAAAAAGAAAATGGTGTTAAATGAAAAAAAAAACAATAGTTATTGGGTAATTTAATATTATATAAATTTTATAATTAATAATAGCAAAATGTTATTTAGATTATTAGTATGTGTAAGTGTTAATAATAATAAATAATAGAAAGAAAGTTAAACTAATTTTTACTACTTGGTGTTGGAAAGAAAAAGTGAAGAGGTGCTGCAAAGGCGAGTATGAGTGGGAGAGGTGTTGTAAACACGAGTTCTGAATTTCTGAAAGGTAGGAATCCAACTGTGGATGATCTTGGTGGAGGAACGCAGATCCATTCCCTGACGGATTGGATCCTGATGTCAACTAATCCTAATAGTGGTGGTGGGATTGGTGTTTTGGCCAGTTCTAAAGTAGGACCCTTTGAGAATCCTGACATCACCCCTAACTTTGCTGCTCCCAAGGAGACCCATAAAATACATGTAGGCTTACATAGATAATACCCAAAAGATCACATAGCATGTGGTGCTATGTGATCCTTTGGGTATTCTCTATGTAAGCCTACATGTACTTTATACATAAGCCTATAAGCATTCTTCTATGGAGGCCTATGGGAATCTACATGTAAGCCTATGAGCATCTTGATATAAGCCTATGGACCTTTTTATGTATTCACCATTAGTTATATTGGTTGATCCACCTTTATTGTTAACCTTGATTAAAGGGTTAATTATATTTATTATACATAATTTAATTTTTAAGTCAGGTAATAGCCGCTTGAGGTTAAAATTTAATTAGGGATTTGGTATCACTAGATATACCCTATAACTATCAATTTTATGATACGTGAGATAGTGGGAGTGCCTATAGGCACCACCTCTTATTCCTTTCATCTATTTATTTTGTTTATATTTTTCTCTAATTTTATCTACATGCTCTTCTATTTTGCTAATCTTCCTCTTTTGCATATGATTGTGGTGACTGTATGTTTTGGCTTATTTCTAATAATTATTGTGAATTTTAACATAATATTAGAGCCAACACAAAGCTAACTTGCTTAATAATACAAAAATTATATAGAGCAAACCATGGCATAAATGGATGAATTGTTAGTTCTATTGAATTCCTTGTAAAAAATTTAAGGTTGGTTCTACTTTAGCACTTTTATAGATTTTGTCATTTTGATGTCTATATTTGCATTTAAAAAAGATGTGGAAATTTTATCTTTCTATAAGGATCATCTATAAAAGTAAAGTAAAAACGAAAAAAACTAACATAGATGCTATGGAACCAAAATTTTTTGATGATAATAAGAAAAGAGCAAAAAGAGAGGGTAAAAAAGAAGAAAATGAATTGAATCTCCTTTCACAATGATTTTCTTTGAATACCCTTCTTCTTCACATCCCTTTATATATCTCTCCCATGGACAAACCGAGTGAAATAAAATTTTTATGTTTAGTTCTAAATTAGAGATATTAAACTATAGACACCAAAAATATATCATTCAACAATCAATCCATCCAAATCTCAAAAATCCTCAATTACCTCTCAAATTCTTCTAATTCCCTTCAAAATCCCTAATTCTCTCTCTAATTTCCTCTAATTCCCCTCTTCTTATCTAATCCCTCTCTAATTTCCCCCAACTCCCCTCTAATTCCTCTAAACTCTTCTAATTTCCTCTAAATCTCTTTAATCCCCTTTTATTTCTTCTAATCCTCCCCTAACCTTCCTAATTTCTTCCAATTCCCCTTCAATTCCTTAATTCCCCTAATTCTTCCTAAATTCCTCTAATCTCTCTTTAATTCTCCTAATCCTCTCCTTTTTCCTCGATTTCCTCTTTTGTACCCCAAATGCTCCTCAAAATTGTCATCATCCCATTTAAGCCATAATCCTCTAATCCAATCCCTAATTAATCCTTAATCACCCTCAAATATCTAGCCAAACCTTTGACATGGCCCACAATGAATTTTTAATTCCTAAACTAAATCCCTAGAAATCTTAATTCTCCATCACAATCCCTACCAAACTTCCTAGGAATTCTATATTTTAAATATCCAAAGCCTCCTACACTCTTCCCTCTAGATTTTAATGAATTTAAAATTACCCCAAGCCCTAGGTCAAAGCCCATAATAAATGTTAAAATATTCCTACATCCATCTTACCCTTTTCTAGAAATTTAAAATTCCTCCAAATCCCTAGACAACCCCCTCATGAATAATCCTCATAAATCCACAAGTCCTTCTCATCCTCCACCTTGCACTTTTAAGAATTAAAAATTCTTCCGCATCATTCAAGATCCCCTCTCTATTCAAATATATGATACTTGGATGGGTGAGAATTCACCCCACCAAATATCATTAATTTGGGAGGTTGCACAATCCTCCAAGAGAATCCTATAGATTTTCTTGGTCTTGCCACCTTCCAGTTGGCTTCCACATCATGCCAACTCATCTCCATGTCACCATCCCCTCCCCTTGCCAAAAATCTATAAATACCCTCTCTTTTCTCTCGTTTTGGAAGAATCCTTGATAACCATATCAAAATTCCCTCAACCCTCCCTTGTGTGCTCATCCACCATCCATAGCCAACTCTCCCTTTACCCATTGCCAATTATCTATGAAAATGAACCCAATCCCATCCATACCTCCAACTCACTTTTGAACCTACATGCAAACAGAGTATCCCCTCGACAATAGATTATCACCAGAGGCCCAACACATCTCCTAAAATGTCTACAATAATATTTGTCAACATTGAAGTAGTATAGATCCTGGTCATCTGATCCCTGAAGGCCCATAGTTGTTGTCTTCATCTTCCCAAATGACTTTTAGATCTTACTGTTGAGCCCTTAGATGGTCATGAGTCAAATATAAACCTAAGTAATACCTCAATGATAAATAGAGCCAATAAGGTAAAATAGGTATATCCTTAGGTTTTATAGCACTTTTATGTGTTTATGGTTATTTCATTAGCATTTTAAAGTTTCTTGTTTGCATCCTTTAACTTGGTCCCAATCAAGGTGGGCCCACTTGATTCTATTCTATTACTTTTGGTTTTGTGCATGTACTTTGGAGTTACATGTAGCTTGGGATGGTCAAGCTCACTTGAGGCTACCCAAAACCCATCCACTTTTGAGTGTGGCAAGAGGAAGCTAGTGAAGGCACCATTTTTCTTGATTGTTGCATAAGAGATATATTTTCAATCTTGAGGACCTCATTTGTAAGTCCTTAGAGGGTATCTTTATAAAAAGAAGAAAAAGCTTTGTAATAAAGATCATTTTTCATATATATGTATGGTGCATCTTCTCATAACTCGTCAATTCCACCCTAGATCCTTCCCCTTCTTCCCATATCTAATATCCTCCACATATTCCTCCTTGGTAGGTCTTACATCACCATTGTATGGTCATGCTTTGAGTGGCTATGCACCAATTTTTGGTTCCTCTCACTTCTTTCTCCTTCTCTCCTTCCATCACCTTTCTTTCCTACCTTCCTCTTTTTCTCATTTTCCCTTTCTTTTCCTTGTCCACTTTACCTCCTCTCGCCTCCTTTTTCTCATCCTTTTCATCCCTCCTTAGATCCCTTTCATGTGTGGGGAAATCCATCCTTCTTCCCTACCTTCTTGTGGGGAAGTCCATCCTTTTTAAAATTCATCATCTAACCTATGGGATTTTGTCTTCCTTCTCCCTCCCCTATGGTCTGGAGGAGTTGCAACCTCGTACACCTCCAACGCTGCCACATGACTAATTGCTCAACTCCTCTATTTATTTCTTCATCCTTCTTCATATTCATCCAACCATTCTTCAACAATATTTACCTCGTCACTCATTTTCATCTCCCTATTCCTCAACATTATTCAATCTCTTCATCACATATTTTACATCACTTCTTTTTGTCATTATTCTTCACTTTCAAACATCCATTCTTCAACACCTTCAACTTCATTTTTATCCAACTATTTCTCAACATCCTTCATCTAACTTCACTCTTCCCTCGTACCTTATCCATAACCATCTCTTCCTCACTAGAGTGACTCTTCCATCCTTCTATCTCACATTCTTTTATTAAATAATACTTTGATCAATATTCGGTTCTGTTTGCATGCTTTGTGAAACATGGTTCATTGTGTTCTTAAAGAGCATCCATGTAGTCATACCTCCCCTATCCATTCCTTCACCCTTACATTTATTTTTTCCTCCACATCTCATCTACTATCTTCCTTATCTTTGGTTATGGAAATATTTAGGTTCTTTTGGTTATTCAGCCATGCCTAGGATTCCAATCAACTTTCATTGAATGTCATCTGATATTTAAGTGTTGTATATCTTTCCTGGTTACCTTGGGTTCTCTTTAGGACAACCCACATATCTCACATTAATTACATTTTGATCCCAAATAATACAACACCAAGTGTAGCTCTCACCATAAAGTGAATGATTTCCCCTACTCATCTTATCATGCACATAATCCGAACCTAAGGATCCATATGATAAAAAAAATACAAAAATAAAATCAATAATCCTATTTTATCATGGATTCTTAGGTGTTTTAGACGTCTCCACCAGGGCTATAGATGCTTGGTTGATAGTGGATCAATATCAAAGTATTATGGGGCCATAGACACTTGACTAGTAGTGGAGTATGTCCTCCACATGGTGACATGTCTATCATATTAGCAACTTTCTTTTGTACAAACCTTAGACCATTCATAGGTGAGATAGCTTATAATTAATTGTGTAGACTTAATTAAATGTACTAGTTAAATGAGAGAGAAGCAAACATTAATAGCATCATGAAGGAACGTAAGGTTAGATAGGATTTGGTCACTCCTATCACAAGAGTTGATATTGACCATGTTGTAATTCTCTTGGTTACTTACTACCTTTATTGATGTTGAATTAGGTATACTTGATTGTGAACGTTACATTGATGATATGTCATGATAAAATAAAATAAAAATTACTCTCTCAAGTTGATTTGGAAATGAGAGTCGTTACATCATTCCCATTATAAAAAAAAAATATTACATTGCTCTCATTACATTTCTAGAAAGTTAATTAAAGCATATTCAACTTTGTATTTCTATTAAAGATATTCTTCATTTGTCTTTCTATCAATGATATTCTCTATCTTCCTCAAATTGCCAAGTATCAACAATCAACTCCTTTCATATCAGATGCCTTTCAAAATTTAAATTTTGTCAAGATGAAATTCAACACCGTGAATGGCTAGAATATTTGTTGTCCAACTCTATATCTATAAATATCTTGTCTATAACAAACTCATAAAACTATGATATAGTGGAAAGTTAAAATAATTTAAGTGATGGTGTGCGAAATTCTGAATTTTGAATCCTTGACAAGCGGGAAGTAGATAAGTTGTAGTATGGGAGCAGAGAGTGGATCGGGAGTGCATGCCAGTGACGTCAACGGTGAAATGGTAAGGTAAGAAAATGGGAATGGGGCCACAGCTAAACCCAATATAGGGGTTTTGGATGATGCAAATGTTGGTTTTGGGAGGAAAGATCCTCCGAAAAAAGCTGCAATGGAAAGCAGGAAAATCCACTCAACATCATTTACAGATACTCTCAAGGGAAATCCCAAACCCCCCCAATTGTATCACACATTTTTACTCCTTAGGGTTGTGATGTAATCCTACCGAAAGAAGTCATGGTAGGGTACATTTCCCTTGACTCCTCCCTAGTTGGGAAGTTTGTGGGTGGAAGACCCGATATGGAGGCTATCCGACGATGGGCGGTGGTAAAATGGAAAACCAAGGGTTTCCTGGAATTGGTTGTCATATCCAGAGTGCTTTTTCATTATAGGACTCAATACCCAAGAGGACGTGGATCATATACTATCTGGGGGCCCATGGTTCTTTAGAAGAAGGAGCATTTTCCTCCACAAGTGGGGAGTGGACTTCGATTCAGAGACCCATAATATCAACTTTGCTCCCATCTAGGTCCGAATCCCAAAATTACCCTCTCATTTCTTGCATGAGGACATCCTTTAGGGTATTTCCTGGATGATTGGTGAGCTCGTCACTATTGACCCTGCAATGTGTGCTCGATCACAAATGACACAGGTCCATATCTATGTTAATGCAAACTTGGATGCCAAGTGGTGTTGTATGATCATGTAAATTTGATCTACGGGTCCTACCTTCGATGCCAAGTGGTGTTGTATGATAACAAACCCTCTTTCTGCACTGAGTGCCACTCTCAGGGGCACCTCCCAAGATAGTGCCTGAAACTAAAACCTACAAAGAGCGATTTCCATGAGATGCAATGCCTGCCCAAAGAAGAAGTCCAAAGGATGAAAGCTAAAGTGGGTCCACGCTATGAGCTCAAAGGCAAGCAACATGCTCCCCCACCTCCAAATGGTGACGAGAGTAAGGTAAGTTCCCTATTTACTTTTTCCAATAGGTTTAGTTTACTCAATAATGCATATCTCAATTCAAATAATAATAAATAGGAGAGTCCCTGAGAGGAATTCCCTAGATCAAACCAGCCAAAACAATCAACCATAGAGGCTAACCCTCCTTTGCAACCCCATTTTTCATCCCCAAACCCATGCCCTAAGTCCTTGTCGACCATGACAGCCGAACCCTAGGCCTCACCATCGAATCCCACCTATAACCTAACCTAGCGCCCATACTCCTCCCATCCAATAGGTATGGGTCATCTCATCCCCCACCTAACCCCCATGGTGTCGAGGTTGATAACCCTGAGTCATCTCATGAGTCCCTAGAATCTTGGAGCCCTAAACAAACTAGAAGCTTTAAAAAATCCTAAATTTATGTTGGATGTGACAAAAATAAGGGTAGACCCTTTGTAACAAAGCAAAGAAACAAAAATATAATAGAATATATTGCCAATGGCACCCAACGTATTCTCTTTCAAGAACTAGGAATTTCCAACAAAGAAGAACCAAAGAGATCCAAACCTCCTATGCAACAAGGCAAAGGAGGCAAAAACCCTCCAAGAGTTCCAAATGAGAATCCTCTCCTAGAATGCGAGAGGGTTAAATGGAGCAGCAAAACAAAGACTTGTTGCTTCTATGCGAAAGGATTCAAATCCCATAATTTTTTTAATTCAAGAAACCAAATTAGGCATGCAATATTTGCCTAAAGTTACCAAAATAATTTGGAGAAAGGGTGATTTTTCATTTAGTCTAACCTTTGGAACCTCTAGCGGTCTCCTCTATCTCTGGGATCCAACCAAGCTAGAAGGAAGAGTGATCTCAGGCGAAGGACGAATCTCCAACATTTTCTTTCATGAATCTGTTACTAAGCAATCTTGGGTTCTAACGAATGTCTATGCCCTCAATAGTTCTCAATACAGGTTGGTCTTGTGGAAAACTCTCACTCAGATGTGTGAGGCATTCAAAAATATCCTCTAGATCCTTGTTGGAGATTTCAATACCCCATTACACTCCTCTAAGAAGAGAGATGGAAAAAATATCACTCCCATAATCACAAGGAACTTCAACCATTTTTGGATGCAAATGAGTTAATGGATGTACAACTAAGGGGCTCTCAGTTTACCTAGAGTAATAAAATGGTAGGGGGTGACCTCATTCAATAAAGGCTTGACTATTTTCTTCTTTATCAAAATGCGCTTCCTCTATTTGGATATGCCAATTTACAGGCCATGCCAAATATTGGGTCTGATCACATTCCCTAATATTTGAAATAGTCAATAGACCCCAGTTCAAAACTCCATTTCACTTTGATGTAATGTGGACCCAGCACCCTGACCTTAAAGCTCACATTGTTGAATGGTGGTGGGAGAGGTTCCCTGGAACTATCACCAACCAAGTTACTCAGAAATTGCGGTCTATTAATGCCAAATTGAATGTTTGGAATAAAGAAATTTTTAGAAATATCTTCAAAAATAAATATAATATCAAGGATAGGCTTCAAAGAATTGAAAATTAGTTTTAGAAAGGCCAAGGGGATGACAGCCTGAGAGCTAAAGAAAAACTCCTACTCTCGGATTACCACAACATATTTAAGAAGGAAGAGATATTTTGGCATCAAAAATCGAGACATTTGTGGCTAAAATAAGGAGACTCCAATTCTAAGATTTTTCCACATTTCAACGCTAAAACATAGACGGGAAAATAGGATCAAGGGTCTAATCAGACAAGATGGCTCTTTCACTTCCAATATCCATGAGATCCATGATGAAGCGATTCATCACTTTGAGTCCCTCCTTGGTTCCTGCCCTTCCCATTCTACCCAATCCATGGACTCCCTCCTTATGCACATTCCTAGAACCATCACTGACAACATGAATGCCTATCTTCTTAACCCTTTAAGTTCTGAGGAGATCCATCAGGCCTTTTTATCCATGCAGCCATACAAAGCCCTAGGCCCTGATGGTTTATCCCCAAGATTTTTCCAAGTCTACTGGGACATCATCAACCCAGACCTTTGCCAAGCCATCTCAGAAATGCAAAATTCTAGAGTTATTCCTAGGGATGTGAACTCCACCTTTCTTTCCCTCATTCCTAAAGGCTCCAGTTTCCAAATCCCTACCTAATTATCATCCCATTAGCCTTTGTAATGTCATCTATTAAATCTTGTCTAAAGCCATGGCCAACAGATTAAAGGGCATCCTCCCATCCCTAATTGACCCTTGCCAAGGAAGCTCTATTAAGGGTTGGAATATTATGGATGGAGTCATAACAATTCATGAACTCATACACTCATCCCACAAATCTAAAAAATTAGCCTTCTTCCTTAAGCTCAACATGAACAAAGCCTTTGATAGATTTGATAGGGAGTTTATGTTCAAGGTTCTTTAGAATTTTGGGTTTCATGATAACTGGGTTCATCTGATTATGCAATGCATCTCCACTTCTTGGATATTTGTGCTTGTAAATGGCTCTATTATAGGGTACTTCCATAGTACCAGAGGTATAAGACAAAGGGATCCCTTATCCCCCATCCTCTTTATCATTTTGGTTGAGAGCCTCGAAAGAGCTATTAAATTTGCCTACTCTAGGGGTTTAATTTTTGGAATTAAAGTTGTGTCCAATATCCAGCCCTCAACTCACTAGTAGTTTATGGATGACACCTTGTTGGTAAATGTTGCTTCTATTTTTGAAGCAAGAGTCATCAAAACTATCCTCAACCTCTATGAGGAAGTCACTGGTCAAAAAATAAACTTCACCAAGAGAGATTTATTTCATCAATACCCCTTTGGCCTGCCAAACAAAAATAGCTAATATTCTAGGTTGTTCTACTATAATTTTTCCAACTACCTATCTTGGCCTCCTAATATTTTAGGGGAGTCCTACCAAGACGATATGGAATAATGTTATTGAGAGATTTCATAAGAAACTTGCTGGGTGAAAATATGTCCTTCTCTCCCAATAAGGTAAGGCCACCTTGGTCATGTCTATTCTCCAAAGTATTCCTGTGTATTTTTTATCAGTCTTCAAAATCCCTGTAATAGTTGGGACAATGATTGAGCAAATACAAAAACACTTCTTATGGGCTAGAGCTGGCAACCAGAAAATGTTCCACCTTGTGGCCTGGGATAAAGTGTGCTCTCCTAAATATAAGGGTGGGCTTGGATTTTGTAGGATCATTAAAATGAATCAGACCCTCTTAGCTAATCAGGCTTGGAAGGTGTTCACTAATGAAAACTTGGAGTGGATTTCAATTATTAAAATAAAATACCTGCAACACCATTCCTTTCAAGATGAAGGGATTCCCCAAGTAGGGTCTCATTTTTAGTGGTCTATCATCCAAACTAAATATTTGCTCCAAAGAGGAACCAAGTGGCATCTTGAAGATGTGAAATCCATCGATTTCTAGCATGATCCATGGGCAAGGGATGAGCCCCTTATTAAAGATCTATAAATCATTGCTATCAAACATCTCACAAACCGTAGGTTTGGGTCAAAAGTTGTAGATTTCATTGTGCAAAATCAGGACTATCGTAAGTGGAGGAAGCTTCATTTCATAGTAAGAAATATAGTACTTGTTAGAGCCATAGCTTCTTTGTGGAAATTTTTCAGGGCAAATTCCATACCTAAGGCCTATAAGGAAGACAAACCCTTCTAGAAAGGTACTAATTATGGCTCCTTTTCTAGTTAAGTGTACCTTTTCTTGTCGGATCCTCCTCATGACTTGCTCAAAAACAGGGCTACCCCTACTATAGTTAAAATAATTTGGCTCAAACATCTCATCCCGAAAGTTGCCCACTTCTCTTGGCTAGTCTCCCAAAATAGAATTCTCACTACAAAAAAATTGATCAAGAGGGGAGTCATAGTCCCAAACAGGTGTTATTTGTGGTTATAGGCATGGGAGTCCACATAGCATCTTTTGGTAGAGTGCTCCTTTGCCTACAATGCTTTCTCTACGCTGGTGAGTATGTTCCAAGTAAATTGGGTATGGTCCCAGTCAATCGTTGATCTGTTTGTTAAGAAAACTTCAAGATTTATCACCTACAAGAGGAAGCACAGTAACAAAAATATAGAACATGGAAACAGTAATATAAGTGACACAAAGATTTATGTGGAAACCTGCAATGTGCTAGAAAAACCACTAGATAATGGCAACTTCTCTTTTATTATTTTCAACAAAATTTATATCCATGTCTTTCAAAGTTTTCAACTACCTCTATAATTTATGCAAGAGATCAAGTCCCTTTTATAGCGCAGAAGGAAGACTCCAAACTATTCATTTCCTCTCCCAATAGAAGCCTCTAAAAGACTATTTGTTTTCACTCCCAATATTTTTCATCTTTCGTATTCTTGTTGTCTACCTAGACGTCCACTGCTCTAACGTCTACTTGGTTGTATTTCTACTTGGATTGATGTCTAGCCTAGATGTCTACTTGGTCAGACGTCAGGCTGGATGTCTACCGGCCTAGACGTCTGGCTACCCAGATGCCAGGCCTAGATATATACTAGCCTAGATGTATGGCAGCCCAGACGTCAGGTTTAGATGTCTACCAATATAGACATCTGGTCTAGACATCTAGCAGGTTAGACGTCTGACCCAGACGTCTAGCAGGTTAGACGTCTAGCTGACCTGCTTACTGTAAATTGTCTTCATACCTAACATTCTCCCACTTGAATTTAGTATTCAAGAATTATTTTGCTCAAAAAAATTTCATCCAGTGCCAATTGCCCAATGTTGCTCTTGTTACTTTTTCAGCAAGCCCAAAGAAGTTTTGCACCACTCAAAATTCTCTACCTTGATTGTCTTTGTAAGCATATCTACAGGATTCACTTCAATGTCGATTTTTTGCAATAGGATCCTACCTTCTTCTACCATATTTTTGATAAAGTGGTACTTGACATCAATGTGTTTCGTGCTATCATGGAATGTTGGATTCTTCACTAGCTTAATAGCACTCTGGCTATGACAATGCAGTGTAATTTTCTCTTGAATTACCTTAAAGTCACCCAAAAATTGCTCTAGCCAAATTGCCTCTTTGCTGGCATGAGTTGTTGCAATGTATTATGCTTCAGTGGTTGATAAATCCACAACAGACTGCAACTTTAAAGCCCAAATCATTGCTCCTCCTGCAATAGTGAAGGTATATCCTGTAGTGGATTTTATCCTATCTCTATCTCCATCATAATTAGAATCCACAAAACTTGTAACTTGTAAATATGTCGATCCAAAGTAAATGGCAACATCTGAAGTGGCTCTTAAATATCTAAATATCCACTTCACTACATTTCAATGCTCCTTACTAGGATTTGCCATGTACCGGTTGACTACTCCCACTGCTTGGGTAATATATGATATGGTGCTCACCATGGAATACATGAGGCTTCATGAATACAATACACGAGACATGCTTGTCTTCTTTGCTTTCGTTCTAGGACACTGGTTGGAAGACAAATTTAAGTGTGGAAGAAGTGGGGTACTAACTGGTTTTGCATTCTGCATATTGAAGCACTGCATAATCTTCTCCACATATAACTTTTAACTTAACCAGATCTTTCTTCCTTTTCTGTCCCTGTGTGTCTTCATCCCTAAAATTTGGTTTGTTACTCCTAAATCCTTCATTTCAAACATCCTAGCCAACTGAGCCTTAATATCAATTATTTTCTTCATGTTGGGGCCTGCAACAAAGATATCATCAACATACAATAGCAAAATAAAATTGCCATCATCAAACCTCTTATAGTATGCACAATGGTTAGCTTCACTCCTGCTAAAACCTTGGCTCTTCATGAAGGTGTCAAATTTCCTGTACCACATCCTTGGTGTCTGTTTCAATCTGTACAATGATTTCTTCAGTCTATAAACCAAAATCTCTTTACCTCTTTCTTCATAGCCCTCAGGCTGATCCATATATATCTCTTCCTTGATATCACCATGCAAGAAAGCGGTCTTTACATCAAGTTGTTCTAGTTCCAAATCCTGTGCAGCTACAAGTTCAAGTAGAACTCTAATAGTAGTCATCTTCACAACTGGAGAGAAAATTTCATTAAAATCAACACCTGACTTTTGCACATAGCGCTTTGCCACCAAGCAAGCTTTATAGCATTCCAAAAACCCATCATTTTTCTTCTTTACTTTGTGCACCCACTTGTTTCCAACAGTCTTTCTTCTAGGTGGGAGATCCACAAGTTCCCATGTTTTATTCTTGTGAAATACCTCGATTTCCTCCATAAATTTCCTCCACTTTGCTACATTCTCAGACTCTCTAGCTTCCTGAAATAAACTAGGTTCACCATCATCAGTTAACAAAGCAAAAGAGGACTGATACACATGAGAATACCTTTTCAAAAACTTTTATGGGCGTGTAGATATTCTAACCCAATGATCTGTCGGTTGTGGCTCTTGGTCTTGTGACCGTTGTGGCTACTCTACTTCTTGTTCTACTTGTTGTTCTACAAGTTGAACAAAAACTTTAGCATGTTCATCTTCATAGTCATCTTCACTCAATTCTACTTCAACAGGTACAACATTTGTATTTTGTTGTACCTCCTTCCTTTGCATGGATTTTCATCAATAATTACATCTCGGCTAATAATTACCTTGTGGGCAGTAGGATCCCATAGTCTATACCCCTTCACTATATCTCCATAGCCAAGAAAAACATATTTGCTTGACTTCGGGTCAAGCTTGGACCTTTTTTCTTTGGGTACATGGGCAAACGCGTCACAGCCAAAGGTGCGCAAATGAGAGTAATCAACTGGCTTACAACACCAAACCTTATTTGGAATTTGTCCATCCAATGTAGCTATAGGTGACCTATTAATAAGATAGACAATTGTATTAACAACCTCCACCTAGAACTTTTTCTTCAACATGGATGTGCTAAGCATGCTTCTTGCATGTTCCATGATTGTGTGATTCATCCGCTCAGCCACACCATTTTGTTGTGGATTGTATGGTACGGTCTTATGGTGCTTAATACCTTCTTGCATACAAAATTTATCAAATTCTTTGGAGCAATATTCACCCCCATTATCTTACCTGAGACACAAAATTGACTTACCCAAAATCTTTTGAACTGCTTAAATTTCTACAAAGCTTCTGAATTCTTCTTCATAAAGTAAACCCACACTCTCCTAGAATAATCATCTATAAAATTTAGAAAATAGATGGCGTCATTCAAGGACTGAGAGGGGACGGTTCCAAATATATCTGAATGTATAAGTTGCAAAAAATTAAAACTTTTACCAGGACTTGCAGTAAACCAAACCCTCTTTTGTTTACCAAAAAATACAGTGCTCACATAAGTCTAAATTACAAGACTTAATCCTAGAAAGCATACCTCTGTCATGCATATTTTTAGGCCTTTTTCACTCATATGTCCTAGGCATTGATGCCATAGCATTATTGCATCCTAAATAGAGGTTGTTGTTGCATGGTTTGTCACTGTATAACGCATAAACGCTATAAAGCCCCATAAGATTATCCCTTTGCTACTACAAGAGCTCCTCTGGTAATCTTGTAGTAATTGTTACATAAGGTGACAGAATACCCTAGCTTATCCATTATTTTGATTGAGAGTAAATTCTTCCTCAAATCGGGCACATTTCGCACATCATATAACATCCTTTCTCTACCATCATCCATCTTGATCCTTATATCCCCTCTTCCTACAATTTCTAAAGGATTATCATCACCCAAATAGACATTACTACCATAGTATTAATGATATTTGTCAAACCGATCTCTATGGGGAGACATGTGGAAAGACACACCTGAGTCCAAAACCTAGGTATATAAAACTGATCTATTGTTACTGATACAAAAGGCTTCACATGTTGTCGTCTCTCTTGAATCTACTACACTGGCTTCAGCTGATGGCTGATTTTGCTTTTCACCATTCTTTAATTGTCAATAGTCCTTCTTGGAGTATCCTGGCTTCCCACAATGTCAGCACTTCTCTTTCTTCTTGTGTCCTTTAGACTTAGATTTGTATTTTTTTCTACCTTGTTTACTCCCCTTGAATGATCGACCTCTCACAAATAGGGCTTCATTGGTTGAGGGTTCTAGAGATGTTTCTTATACCAACAAAGTAGCTACCACATCATAAAATTTGAGAGTTCTTGATGATGAATTACTGATGGTCATCACCATATGATCCCAAGTGTTTGGGAGGGAACAAAGTAGGGTGATAGCCCTATCTTCATCCTCCATATTCACATTAACTAAAACTAGTTTACTAATCATAGTATTAAACTCATTCAAATGATCTACCACGGATGAACTTTCCTTCATCCTCAAGCTATAAAGTTACTTTTTCATAAAAACCTTGTTAGTTGCTATTTTTTTTTCATACAACTTTTCAAGTTTTTGCCAAAGGGCTTCAGCGGTCTTCTCTTCAGCTACATTGAACAAGATGGAGTCCGCTAGGCAGAGACGAATTGTAGAAATTGCCTTCCTATCAAGCGTTACTCACTCCTCATCTTTCATGCTACTTGGTTTACTCGCGATCCCTTACAAGGCTTGAGCTTGGTCATTCTGAACCAGCAAATCCTCCACTTTCATCTTCCATAGAGCAAAGTTCCTACCATAAAATTTTTCAATCTTGAACTTGGTTACACTTTTTTTCATTGTTGCATCTCCCACTTGCACAAAACCTTAGCTCTGATACTAGATGTTAGGAAAAACTTCAAGATTTATCACCTGCAAGAGGAAGCACAATAACAAAAATATAGAACACGAAAAAAGTAACACAAGTGACACAAAGATTTACGTGGAAACCTGCAATGTGCAAGAAAAACCATGGGGTAATGGCAACTTCTCTTTTATTATTTTCAGCAAAATTTACATCCACATCTTTCAAAGTTTTCAACTACCTCTATAATTTATGCAAGGGATCAAGTCCCTTTTATAGCGTAGAAGGAATACTCCAAACTGTTTGTTTCCTCTCCCAATGGAAGCCTCCAAAATATTGTTTGTTTTCGCTCCCAAGACTGTTCATCTTCTACATTCCTATCGTCTACTTAGACGTCCACTGCTCTGATGTCTACTTTGTTGGACGTCTACTTGGCTTGACGTATGGCCTAGAAGTCTACTTGGTTAGACGTCAGGCTAGATGTCTACCAGCCTATATTTTTGACTTCCTAGATGTCAAGCCCAGACGTTTACCAGCCTAGACGTCTGGCTGCCATGACATCAGGCCCAAACGTCTACCAACCTAGATGTCTGGAAGCCCAGATGTTAGGCCTAGACATCTACCAGCCTAGACGTCTAGCAACCCAGACATCTGGCCTAGATATTTAGCATGTTAGATGTCTGACCTATTTCCTAGACGTCTACCAGGTTAGACGTCTAGCTGACCTGCTTGTTGTATACTATCTTCATACCTAACACTATTTACCTAGTGGCCCCAAGTTTTTTGTAACCCCAAACTCAAGTTCTTGTGGGAAGAATTGTTGCACCACACCCTATGGAAAATCTAGCTTGAGCGCAACAGTAAGATATTAAGTGATCATTCCAGGGACCCATAAGCAATGGCTAACAAAGCTCTTTGTTTCATTATCAAAAATGCAAACCTAGTCCCTTATTCTAATACTCCAACATCTGGGTTGGAAGCTTCCCTATTCAAATCCTTTGGCATATCTTTTGAGTGCACAGGATCCCAGACCCATACTAGTTGTAGGTCCACTATCAAGTGGATCCCTCCCCCCAGGGTGGCTCAAGTTGAATTTTGATGGATCATCTAAGGACAACCCTGGAGATGCTGGGACTGGAGAAGTTATCAGGGACCATGAAGGAAAAATTATCAAAGCCTTCATCGAGAATTTGGGGGTCTAGTCAAACAATTATGTTGAATCTCAGGCCCTCTAAAGGAGCCTTGAATTCAGCAAAGGTCTTACCAACCCTATGATCTTCGAAGAGGATTCCCTAAACATGGTCAACCACATTAAATATAACACTAAGGTTGGAGGTAATATTCAAAGTATTATCCAAGAGAGTCAACTCGCCCTCAAATAGTGTCTGCTCAGCACAGTCCAACATGTTTTCAGAGAGGCAAATGTGGTGGTTGACTTACTGGCAAGCAGAGAAGCCAATCAGAATGATCTCACTATTTTGGAAGACTCTTTCCTGCAGGACATAGTTGACGCTGCTAAAAACAATGTGGAGCATAATTTCAATTAAAACCAAGTAGGGTCTCAAAGGATTAGAAGGGTGTCGCCAAGCAGGAGGATGTGGAATAATCCCAGTAGATCTGAGATGTTGATAGCTGGAGGTGGGTCTGCCTATGGCTCTATTGGTTGTTGCATTGATTTTTTATCCCCTTTTTAGGGGTCTTTTCTATGGTGTTGTTTTAATTTTTTTTTTCAGGTTTCGAAGTTAGTCTGTAACAAGATTTTTTAGACTGTTGGACATCTTAACGTTTATCCCTGTGATGGTGGGATGCGTCAAAATTTGTAATGCTGGCATTTCAAATATCTTATGTAATAGGGATTGGTCCCTTCAACCCGAGAAGTAAATAAAATATTTTACCTACCAAAAAAATAAATATCTTGTCTATAACAACCTCACAATTTCTTAATACTTTTTTTAGGGTTCTTATTCATTCCCCTAATATTCCAAGATTTTTTTTAATAAGAAATGTTAATTTACACGGGTTTTTATGAGGGTCCTAGTCCTCTCATACTAGGGTTTTAACTTGGGTCTCCTAAATGAAAACCCAAGGACTTACCACTATAGTATCCCTCACAAGTCCTATATTCCAAGAAATTATTTTTGTTGTTATTTTTTGTTTTTATTTATGGGTTTAGCTCCACTTCTTGTTAACACTTGTAATATTTATTTATTTTTTCCTTATCAATCTCTTTGGGTTTCTTTTTCTCCTTTTTTTTGCTCCTTGGGTCTTCCTCTCTTTTTTTTATTCCTAGCAATACTTTCATCTTCATCAATCTCTTCAATCTTCTCATATTGCTCATAGTAAGACTTATCATCTTTAGGTTTATCTTGTTCTAAAGGATCTAAAGTGCAAGGAATAACCTCAAAAGCACAATCTTCTTTATGTTACCCTAGAAACCCTAAAGTGCAAGGATGCTCTTCTATAGAAATTACCTTCTTATTTTACCCTAAAACCCTAAATTGTTATGGGTTTCCTCCATCCTCATTTCTTTATTATGTTGCTTTTGAAACCTTAAAGTGTAAGGGATAACATCTTCACCACTTTCACTTTTATTACATGGAGAGTATTCTATACTACTCAAGAAAATGAAGATGGTTTACTTGAAATAAACTTGACCTCTTTTGCTGATGTTGTTTTAGGATTTCTCTCCACGTCTTCTTTTGTACCTTTAATTCCTTCTGTACTTGCCAAATGATACTATAGACAGGATTTATTTGCCTCTTCTTTTGGAGTGGAACATCCTTGATCTGATCTAGTTTCTATTACTATATGATTTTCTTGCTTCGTCTTGAAGTTTATCTCATGGCTAGAATTTTTTGTCTTTTTCTTCATAGTCTTCACTTTGCAAACTCTTGCCATGTGTCCAATCTCATAATAATTGTGGCAACAAAATGAGATATTTTATAATCTACTTGTTGATCATATTCTCTTGATTCATATTTAGTCTTAATGATTTATGACAAAGGTTTTGAAATATCCATACACATATTCAAGTATATATAGCATGCTTTAGATTCTTAGTAGTTAGTCCTTTCTTGATGAATTTTCCTAGGGTATTTTCAATATTCTTTAAAATATTCTTATTTATAGCTGATATGGAAGTCCAAAAAACCTAACCCACTTTAGAAGATTCTTAATAGTGTCTATGTCAACAAAAAAATAATAATTCCATGGTCTTAAACAAAGTGTATCTCTTACCCTAAACCATGGGCCACCACCATTATTTTATCCCTAATTTTTGAACTAGAAAAGATGATGTGAAAAAAATCTTGAAGAAGAAAAGTAACAGAGTAATTTGAATTCAATCCCCACTTCCACTTGATCTAAGTTTGAATCTTCAAACACCCTAGCCATGATCTATGAAACTTACATATTAATCCTTTATTTTTAAGAACCATTATATCATTCTTAATCATCTCATCCTTAATACTTGTTGGAAATTTGAGTTAATTTGAGGCATTTTATGTTGTCATTGATGTCACATGGATCATTGATGTCACATTGAGTTTTGGTGGCAAAAGCACTTCATATATAATCATCTATGATATTTCGGAGAGCATGGATATATACAAGGTTTTTATGAAAACCAAGGCAAGAAAAATAAAAGGTTTTATTTAAAACCATGGTGGGCTTATGTGGAAAGGGCTTTTCTTAAAAGCCAAGGTAGAATTTTGTTTCATCGAAAAAGGACCTCCGGTGATGAAGATATTAAAGTTTAAAGTTTAAGTTTAAATTAATGGAGGGCTGACCTATGTGCAATTAATGGAGGTTGGCTATTATATATATATATATATATATATATATATATATATATATATGTAAAGGTTTCAATTTATTTCGAAAAGTGGGCATATTATATATCGTCGAAAAGCTTATTTCGAGGGCTATTTGACTAACTTATTTAGAAGGAGAAATAAGGTGTGTGTAAAAAGATATTTCTGATTTTGCAAAGGGGTTCCAAAAGTGAAGTTTGTCTTGTTATTTTTCAAAAGGATTAATTCTTTCATGAGGTGACAAGGTATGCAATATTGTGATGTATTTTATTTTATGGTATAAGTGGTTTTGGGAGTGAAAAGGTTATGCAATGTTTTGATTTATTTTATTTTATGGTACAAGTGGTTTTAGGAGAGATAAGGAAGTTGTGCAATTAAAGGCTTTGGTGATGATTATTGAAAAGTGGAGTAATGTTGATTATTTTGTGATCTACTAACCCTTGTGAAGATTGGCAAAAAAAAATTGTGATTGTGGCAGATTTACAAAGAGGTTTTTTCAACTTCAAAAAAGGTATGGGCACATTCTCCTATTTATTTTTTATTGTGGTTGATTTTTGAAATATCATTGGAGGGAAAAGGATTGTTTGTGGTTTCATTTTCGAATGTGGTTGGTTGAATGCTTCAAGGTTTTTCTGATTTGAGAGTTGAGTTTAAACCATGTGTTATAAGCATAGTTGTTGAAGCCCATTGGTTGTGAAAGAACTTGAGTTAGAAAAGAACATGAGTATCATTGTTATGTGAGATTTGTGGTTGAGCATTGTTGGAAACATTTGAGTTGGTTGATACATACTTGGACTAGGATTGTGTGAGAGAGAGTTGTCCCTTGTGATAATTGGTTGAGTTGAGTTGATTGATCCTAGTCAAGTGATGTGCGAAGTGATTGTTCAAGTTCTATAAAACAAAATATTCCATCATTCTATGTTGATTTGAGATTGATTTTAGAACATATTGAGTCTCTAAAAATTCTCTTTATGCTTCTATGAGTTGAATTGAGATTGATTTGGGTTGAGAGTGAGATTAGAACCTATTGAGTCTCTAACAATTCTCTTTATGCTTCTATGAAGTTAATTTAAGTTGATATTACCATTCATTATTGAGTTCATTTTGAGTACTACTTGAGCATGATTGATTGAACCTTTGAGAAGGCCTTTGGGACAGATTTGAGGACAGTGTTGGGACAAGTTTGAGGATTGTTTTTGGACAAGTTCTTAGTGAGCTTGTTGGAGCATATTTGGGCAAGTTCTTGGTGAGCTTGCTAGAGAAAATTTGGGAAAGTTCTTGGTGAGCTTGCTAGAGCATATTTGGGCAAGTTCTTGGTGAGCTTGCTAGAGCAGATTTTGGCAAGTTCTTGGTGAGCTTGCTAGAGTAGATTTGTGCAAGTTATCAGTGAGCTTGCTAGCGCATATTTGACAAGTTTTGTGTGAGCTTGTTAAGCAGGTTCTGTGTGAGCCTATTGAGAAGGTTCTTAGTGATCCTATTGACAGAGCTTTGGAGGTGATAGAGTACAAAGGATAGAGTCTCAATGGATAGATATCTAGCAGCCAGCACAGTTGAAGACATATCTGAGTGAGGAGTCTTCAAGTGGAGAGAGGTCCACCAGTTGGTGCAGTAGAGAGACAAAGTCTTCTAGAAGATCACATAGCCAGAGCAAAAGGAGAAATAGTTCTCCCGTGGAAGAGATCCACGAACTTGAGATTAGGGGATCAGCATCTCCTTTGGACAGAGATCCATAAACATTGTAATTGGGAGTGATTCCCAAAGATATTGATTGAGAAAGTTTTAGTAAAATATGTTTTTCGTGGAGTACCCCACATTGGGGGAACCACGTTAAATCTTGTGTCTCAATTGTGTGTGGTGACTTATGCTCTTGCTTACTACTGTTATCTAAGTTATTAATGCACACTGTTATATTTGGTTATTGCAATTAAGAACATTAATTGATATTGGTTTGGAAAGAAAGTAAAAAGTGGTCTTATACTATTCACCCCCTCTCAATATAAGCTTGTGTTCTTCAAGACTCATGTCTAGTGTAACATTTGCTACCTAGATCAAACTTACCATGTATTTGCTCTTTTGCGTATCTCCAACTTGGGTCTCCATACTTCCAACTAGGTCATCCTGATTGCTAGCTAGGGCATCCTGACTTTCTATTAGGGTTTGAAGCATTGATGCACTTTGGATAAACCAATTGCTCTTTCGTCATGATTTTATTTTAATGACATTAATTTTTTTTAATGGGTAATATGGGATTGAAACGAGCCAACTTGGGTCTCCATACTTCCAACTAGGTCATGTTGATTGCTAGCTAGAGCATCCTGACTTTCTATTAGAGTTTGAAGCATTGATGCACTTTGGATAAACCAATTTCTCTTCCATCATGATTTCATTTTTATGACATTAATATTTTTTAATGGGTTATATGGTATTGAAACAAGCTCCACTCGTATTACATCATCACCACATAGTGGTATTACAATAAAGCTTGGATATTATTTGTGTATCGTTTGGCAAGATTTAAACCTAGATCTCCTCCTTGAAATGTTAAGAAATCTAACCGATTGAGCTAATGTCACTTGATAATAACATTAATTTTTTAAATATAATAATTTTAATGTTTTTTTTTGGTAGATAAGATACTATAGCATTAATACCGGGTTTTACAGGTTGACCCAAAACCTTTTACAAAAATCAGCCCAAGGTTGTTGATGAACATATCCTTACTAAGGATCCTATAATAAGTTTAATGTTATTAATGTAATAATGATATTAAATTTTCAAACATAAAAAATTCAAAAATTTATAATTATTTTAAAATATTTTACATTTAATTCAATTAAAATACAAAAGCTGAAATGTAATGTTTCATTTACATTTATCATTTAGTAAGATTTGAACTTGAATCTCCTCTTTGAAATGTTGAGAAATTTAACCGATTGAGCTAATGCCACTTGATAACATTATTTTTTTTAATATAATAAATTTAATTTAATAATGATATTAAATTTTCAAACATAATAATTTCAAGAATGTATAATGATTTTGAAATATCTTGCATTTAATTCAATTAAAATACAAAAGTTGTAATGTAATGTTTCCTTTACATCTATATCATTTCTCATATTGCAATGTCTACTTTATATTTATAATATTTAAACCATATTAAATGTAAAAAACCAACTTTAATAAATGAATGATACTTAATAACTAACATAGGCCTTATACAATTTAATAAGATTGATGCAATCTTTTTTTAAGTAGGGTTTTGAAAGGGTTGTCATTTTCCTTTTACATCGGGTTAATCACATTAAACTATTTGGCCTCTCACATTTGAACCTTGGTGTTGGCTACCTCAACTATTTGTCCCAACCCTTGAACTAAGATTTTGTTAGCAAACTGATGTAATCTTGCGTTACTACAATTAATTACATGCTCATTTTAATAATAAGTATTTAATAAAAAAAAATTGGATGGAAATTAAATGCATGAAGGCTCCGACGAAAGCGAGTGACCATGTGAGGGTTTCATCTGTGTTGAGTGCAAGCGGCTCCAGAGGTTGTTTTTTGGGGCCTTTGGGCCCTAGCGGCCAACATTTTTGTGGTTTTTGCTCAAGATTTTAGTGGGATATGTTGTAGGGGACCCAAGATGGGTTAGAAATATATCTTTCAATAGATCTTCATGCTGTGAACTTGATTGACAATGGCTTCCAATTTGTTGCACAAAACAAAAGTGAAAATCATACCTTTTCTCGACGTCCAAGGCATGGATTAAAGAGATCTCGAAACAAGTTTCAAGCAGCTGATCAAAAAATGGTTCAGATCTCAAGTGAATCCGGTGCTAAGGAGCACCCCCAAAATAAATCCACTATGGAAACCCCTTTCAAGGGCAAGGATTTCAAAGACTCGACCCCAAAAATGAATTTTAGGGATGCCCTCCATGGTGGACAACCTCAACCTAATGCTAACATTAATCTTAGGGTTTCTCGTAAACCTCTGAGAATGCCTAAGATTGATCCTAGGAAAACTGAGTTGGGATGTCTTAGGGCAGCTGATGGAACTCCGATTGTTAAGCTAGATATGGGCATCATTCAGACTAGCATAGAAGATCTAGAAAAAGAGGACTAATTTGTCATTTCTTGGGTTTTCGTTCGAGCCTATCTGCTTTCAAAGTTTGGGCTGCAAAAAACTGGAAAACAAAAGGTGAGTTACAAATCTCTATTTATCCAAATGGTTATTTTCTTGTTTTATTTGCTAATAATGAAGATAGAGAGAAAATATTTCAAGGGGGTCCCTGGTTCTTTGGAAGGGCGGGGCTTTTCATGAAGCCTTGGCATACTAAATTTAAAGTCGAAGAAGAGATGCCTTCTATAGGTCCTGTGTGGGTTAGACTCTTTGGCCTCCCAATTGAATTCTGGAATCTGACTATTTTTTCTTCAATTGGAAACTCTTTGGGAACTTTTATGATGATTGTTGATTGTACTAAAAAAATTGAACATATTATTTATGCTCGGATTTGTGTTTTAATGGATTTTGACAAACCCCTACCTGAAAATATCTCATTACAATTTGGGGAGGACACTTGGGAGCAAGTGGTGGACTATGAGAACATTCCTTTTCATTGTCGAATTTGCCATGAATATGGTCATTTGGCTAGTGTCTACCCAAATAAAATTCTAGATCAAAAGAAAGAGGATACAAACTTAGCAGGTTTCCAAATGCCTAAGAAGAAGAACACTAAAAAAACTAGTTATGAAGGATCAATCAAAGTTATCAGCTAATATGTTTGAAATTCTTTCCACAAATGATGTCCTAGGTGAGGAAGAGGAAATAATGGAGACAAAAATCTTAGAAACACAATTTAAAGATGTAGGGAAGGACTCAAAGACAAACCAACAAATTAAAGGTTTTCAACAAGAAAAAAGGAGGAAATATACACAAGAAAAACAATATTTTAAATGTTGAGACTTCAGATAATACAAGTCCCAAGATAGACTATGTTGAACCTTCCAGTAACACTTTGGCTTTATACATGCAATCTTCGAGGTTAGAAGCCATCTCAGATTCAATTGGGGTAAGTCAAGAAATAGGAAAAAAAACTAAAGATGGATTCCAACCAAAAGGTAGGTCGCAAGACCAATCAACATCATATGGTAAAAGAAGGTGAAAAGCTTGTAGAGGAAGGTAAGATTAATGCCCTTACCAATTTTTTAGCCTTGGTATTAATGAAGATCATCACTTGGAATATTAGAGGACTCAAAGGGAGTCTTTCAAAACAAAATGAAATTAGAAGAATGATTCAAACAAACCATCCACATCTTGTTTTCCTTTAGGAAACAAAGATTTCAATAGAGGAAATGGATTCAATTGCTAGTAAAATTTGGCCAGCTAGAAAAGTTGCTTCCCTCAGTTCCCAAGGGACTTCTAGTGGCATTGCTTGCCTTTGGGACCCAAAAGAGGTTGTTATTCACCATATGGTTGGTAGTTGGGGTCTTTTGGCTATAGCTATTCAAAGTAGACATTCTAACCAAATTATGCTTTGCATAATTATTTATGCTCCAACTACTTTGGAGGAAAAGAGAAGATAGTGGAAGGATATAACTTATATTATCTCTCATTTTCTTGAAGCTTGGATCTTGATCGGAGGATATTTCAATACCATCCTCTCTTTGGATGAGAAAATAGGGGGAAATAGAAATTTGGACAAAAGCACTGACCTCATGAGTGAATATATTGCAAACCTTCATCTTGTGGACATCCAACCAGATAATGGCCTTATGACTTGGTCTAATAGAAGGCAAGGCTTAGCTTGTATTATGGAGAGATTGGATAGGTTCTTGTTCTCTGATAATTTCTTAATCCATGGTCACATTCCTAAGGTGAAGACTCTTAACAATGTTGGTTCGGATCACTGGCTAGTCATGGTGGAAATTTGGAAAACCAATGTGAGTTTCTCACCTTTTCTATTTTAGTTAATGTGGCTTAGAGATAGTTCCTTCAGACCCCGAGTGCAGCAATGGTGGAAGGAAGGTAAACCAAGGTATGGGACTAAGATGTTTTGTTTTGCCAAAAGGTTGCAATACATTAAATCCAAAATCAAGATTTGGAATTGGAAGAAGTTTGGAGATGTCAGAAAAAAAAACATGAAGTTATTGCTCAACTTGAAAATTTGAATAAGAAAATCCATTTAGATGGCCTCACAGAGAGTAGAAGTATAGATGAAATTAGACTCACTACTTAGTTAGAGGAATGGGAAAAAAGAGAACTCTTATGGAAGCAAAAATCTAGGATCCAATGGCTCAAAGAAGGAGATCGAAACACAAATTTCTTCCACAAATCTCTTCTAGCTCGAAGATCTCACAACTTTATTTCTTCCCTAAAATCTGATTCTGGAGATGTTGTCTACACTTGGGATGGCATGAACTCTATTGTTGTCAATTACTTTTCCAATCTATTTGTTGTTGCACCTCTTGACTCGGCTTCTCAACAGAATATTCTTCAAGCCATCCCTACTCTTATCACTTCTAAGGAGAACTCTATTTTGATTGCTCCAGTTACTATCAATGAGCTTCAATAGGTGGTTTTTAAAATGCAAAAAGGAAAAACCCTAGGTCCTGATGGTTTTCCTATTGAGTTCTATCAAGAGTTTTGGGATATCCTTCATGTTGATTTATTAGAGGTGGTGGAAGAAGCCAGGAAAGCCAAAGAAATTTTGAAGGTTATCAATAAAAATTATATAGCTCTTGTCCCAAAAGCTCAAGAGGTAGATCATATCTCAACTTTTAGACCTATAGCTTTATGTAATGTTCTTCTCAAAATCATTACAAAGATCATGGCAGAAAGGTTGAAGCCTCTTTTGCATAAGATTATTTCCCCTGAACAAGGGGGTTATGTGGAAGGGCATCAAATAGTGGATGAGATAGTTCTTGCTCAAGAAGCCATCCATTCCATGGAAATGCAAAAATCTCCATCTATGTTCATTCATTTAGACTTATCTAAAGCTTATGATAGAGTGGATTGGCACTTCCTTGTCAAAGTTTTAAGGCAATTTGGCTTCTCTCAAGATTGGATGGACTAGATTATGGGATGTATCTCTTCGGTGTCCTACTCTATTCTTATCAATGGTAAGCCTTCTCAATTGTTCCCTGCTTCTAGAGGTATTAGGCAAGGTGACCCCCTCTCCCCTTATTTATTCATCATTCTTGTTGAATGCTTGGGCAGGACTATAACCAAAAATAGAGAAAATAGAACCCTTGAGGGAGTTACCATTGCTCATGGAGCTAGGCCTATTTCTCATCTTCAATTTGTTGATGACTCTACTCTATTAGGTAAAGCTATAGTTAAGGAAGCTTCTAAAATTAAGCAAATCATCAGTTATTTTTCTAATGCTATCGGGCAATTGATCAATGAAGATAAATCTAAAGTCATTTTCTTTCACTACTCTCCTAGACAAGAATCCATGGTCTTGGATAAATTAAGATATAAGAAGACCTCCCTTCCAATCACTTATTTAGGCATTCCTCTCAATATTCAAAGATAGAAAAAAAATACTAGAATTGGTTGTTGGATAGAGTTAAGAAGAAAATTGGAAAGTGGACCAATAGGTGGCTTTCATTTGGGGGTAGAATTACCTTGGTAAAATTAGTCCTTCAAGCTATACCTATTTATGTTTCTATTGTGTTGAATATCCCAAAGGTTGTTCTTCAAGAATTAGATCAAATCAATCATCGGTTCCTCTAGAGTGGTACTAAGGAGAAAAGAAAATGGGCCTTGGTGAAATGGGATACTTTATGCCTTCCCAAGAATGAAGGGGGGTTAGGTTTTTGATCTGCTATTAATAACAATAAGGCTTTAGCTGCTAAACTATATTGGAGGATTTTGCATAACCCCAATGCTCTTTGGGCCAAGAATCTTCATGCTAAATATGTTGAGAACAAAAGTCTTGAAGACCTTGTTCGCTATCAATTGCCTACCAAAGGTTCTCCCATTTTAGTGGTTCTTAAGATTGGTGAGGATTTGATTAAGAAAAAGTTATTTTGGATCATTCATAATGGTCAACAAGTAAATTTTTGGATAGATTCTTGGGATGGTCACCAACCTTTGATAACTCAGTTTCCTGATTGGAGGTCTTGGATGGAGGAGCTTCATCGAGCTAACTGGATAAAGGTTGCTAATTATTATCGGTACCATATTGGTAATTCAGAGGTTGGTAGATATTGGATCCTTATTGAGGAGTGGCCTATTCAAATGCCAGAAAGGCAAAGAAAAGATATCCAAAGCATCCTTCATATGAGATCTCTCTCTTGGTCCCATGATAAAGATTATTTTGGATGGAACAACACTACTAAGGGTGAGTATTCAATTGCTCAAGGTTATTTGACCTTATGCCATAATAATCCCAACCAATCATATGACATATTTACTCAGTTGTGGGCTCAAAAGCTCTGGCCTAAGGTGAGGTTCTTTACATGGCTTTTATTGCATCATAGGGTGCTTACTGGTGAGCAACTTATGAAACATGGTTTTCATGGCCCGTTTAGATGCGAAATGTGTGGAGAGAATGTGGAAACTCTCAACCATATTTTTATTGAGTGTACCTTAGCCTCTGAGCTATGGAGGAGAATGGCCATCTTACTTGGCTTACAATGGTCCAATTTTTTTACTTTTGAACAACTTTGGAGGGATTGGCCTAATCAGGAGGGTGTTGATCACTTTATTAGGCAACTAGTTTGGATGGGTTCTACCATCCTACCTTGGAATATCTAGAAAGAAAGAAACAACCAGATTTTCAATCAAGAAAGGAAGGACATTCACTATATCTAGCAAAAGACCATTGCCAACTTAGTTGAATCAATCCAACAACTCCTTAAACACCCCCCCCACCAAAGATGGTCAAGTCAAAATTAAATTAACTCTTTTAAGAACCCAAAAAAAAGGAAAAAAAAAAAAAAAAAAAAAAGAACCCCCCCCCAAAAAAAAAAGCCAACAAAGATGGGATCAAGAGAGGAAAGATTGGAGATTAATCTTTTGAGGGAAATTAAGGGGGGGGGGGGGAAAAAAAAGGGAAAGGGGGCCCCCCGAAAAGGGGGGGGGGGGGGGGGGGGGGGGGGGGGACTTTCAGATGGTTCCCTAGTTTTCACTTTTGCTAAGAATTTGGGTATCCTTTCCAATAACCTTGCTGAGGGGTATGGTATCCTTAGAGGCCTTCGAGAGGCTACTAAGGTCGAATGGAAAAAGGTGTTGGTTGAATCTGACTCTCAAGTCATGATTAATTTGTTGAAGACTCCTAAGAATCATAAGGTTGATTGGAGAATAAAAATAATTGTTGAGAAGATTCAATTAATCCAGATGGGCTTTTTGAAAGTTGAATACAATCATGTGGTCAGAGAACAGAACAGGAGTGTTGATGCTTTAGCTAATTGGGCATTGGACAAAGGTGATCTTCTTACTTACTATGACCACCCTCCCAGATGGTGGGATTCACAAATAAGGGAAGCTCTTCTTTCTATCCCTTCTCTGGATGGCTCCAGTACTAGAGGTACCTAGTTCCTTTTTTCTTTGTTTTTGCTTCTCTTTGGTTCGATCAGGGTATTTTAGTTCCCTTGCTCAGACTGATCATTCTTATGTTTCCTTTGTTGATTCTTGCATGAATAGCCTTTTGGCCTAGAAAGGCCAAACTTGTTTTCTATTTTTTCCTCCTTTTTTGTTTTTTGGTGTGTGTGTTGTTTTGTATTGTTTTTGTTCTATTTTATTTTTGTGTTGTTTTTGTGTTTTTTTTTTTTGTGTTTTGTATTTTTTTTTTTTTTGTGTATGTGTTTTTTTTGTGTTTGTGTGTTGTTTTGTTGTTTTTGTGTGTTTTTTGTTTTGTTGTTGTTTGTTGTTTTTTAGTTTTTTTGTTGTTTTTATGTTTTTGTGTTTGTTTTGTGTTTTTTGTTGTCTTTATGTTTTTGTTGTTTTTGTTGTTTTTATTTTTTTATTTTTTATTTTTTATTTATTTTTTTTGTTTTTTGTGTTTGTTTGTGTTTTTGTTGTTTTAGGCATGCTCTTTGAGTGTGCCGAAGGGGGCAGGCCAGGTGCGAGCCCTGGACGTTTTTGGTGGAATAGATACCCCTGCCTCCTTGGGACTTACCCGAAAGTGGCATCCCATTTGGGGTGTTTTCCACAAAATATATTAAATAACCATTAGTGTCTGAAAAATATTTAGATTAATTTTATTTATGTATTTAAATTTTTAATTTATATATTTTATCTTTTAAATATAAATATATATTTTTTTAAAGTTTTAGTTAGTGTGAGAAACCTCTACTATTATGCTCACGACATCTTTTAATTGATGAATTAAAATTAAATATTATTTTATATTAAATCTATTTAATTAAAAAAATAATTATAAATATTATTATTTATATAAAATTAAATTTTAATTGTTTGGACTATCAAAAACAGATTTTTTTCAAATTTATAACTAACTTTCAACATTCTAAAGTATAGCGATTTTTTTAGGCAACATTTTCATTGGAAAACTACCACCTCTATAAATATTTATAGCAATGAAGATGACTTGGAGAGGTTAGGAATTGAAATCTCTTACTTCAAGTTGACAGTCTACTACCTGACTTTAAAATATAAATATTATAATAAATAAAAAATAAACGATTTATTCAATATATTTTTAAATTTTAATTTAATAAATAATTATTAAATATGTTATAGGATAATTTAAAATGTTTTTATTGATAGTAATCGTTAAATTTAAAAACATTTGAACTCTCTCAAAAATACCCATCACAATGAAAACTTTTAAAATATGAATTGGTAACAGTAAATGTTTTTTTTTTGGTGAATTGTAGTTAGGTTTTATTTTTTGTATGGATTTGTTGATTTGTTTTTATTTAATTGATTTAGTTTAGTTGGCCCTCTTGTTTTTAACTGTTAATTCAATTACAAATTATTTATTTTTAGTAACATTTCGTTTCATTTTAATACCTATTTTATAAAATAATAATAATAATAATTAATAAATAAATAAATAAATATAATAAATATAATTTTTTATTTACCGGTTCATAAATTTCTGAAATAAACACCTAATAAAAATATATATATACACGGCCTAGGACAGAACACAATTCCCCCTCTACTTCACGAGCGTCAAATATCGAGATATCTAGTTTTGTGGTGGCGGCACCAATAAATTTCAACTACGTGGCACTTTCTAGCTGATAAACTCCCAAGTCAGCAAAGACGAGAAGGTACACGATCCACCACAAACCTTGTCTCTGTAGGTTTCCAGACAATTTCATCAATTAGAGGCAACACCCATTGCAAGGCACAGCAGATATCTTCAGTTGTAGCAGTGATGGCACCTGTACACACTTTGATAAATGCATCTCTTGGTTCTCTAAATTTCAATTGGAATGTGAAAACCCCAAAACCCAGATTTTTGCCCTGGAATCCCTCCCTCTGCACTGTACGTTGCTCGGCCTCTGAAAAGGAAGATCATGCCATCTCAAGGTACTAAATATTTCATTTTTATTTTTTTTTGACTTAAAATTTTCCCACTGAATTTAATGGAGTTTGGTCAGAGAGACTTATGCTACAAGCGGGTTTTGGAGAAGAGCTTTATCTCTGTTTTTCTCATTGGCAGTGAGAGTAAGGAAAGTGTTAAGAGATGGGATGGTGAGGGACTGACCAAGATGGCGGTGGCAGCAATTGCAGCAGGGGTGTTGATAGTGGGCTCAGCTGGGGACGCCATGGCCACCAAGAGTGGAGGGCGTGTTGGCGGTCAAGCCTTTCGATCTTCATCTCCGCCTAAGTCGGCACCCAGGTCATCTGGTCCAAGAATAAATAACTCCAGGTATGTTTATGGTACTCTTTAAGATATATGGGTTTTAAATTTTTATAATTTTTTTTAATAAAATTTAGAGTATTGGATCATGTATTTATTTGAATGTATCTCAGGACAGGTAAAAAAAAATTAGTAAAGCAGTGAGTTCATAAGTTTTATGTGAAAATATAATTGTTTAAGGTATATTTATTCTTTCTTGAACCTTGGACTTTTGAATTCAAGATTAAAACAAAACCATAAAAATCACAAATGCAAACTTATATATATCAGAGTGCATCCTTTTGCTGTTGGGTTTGTCACTCTTAGATTTATAGTTTTAGTAGTCCATATTCTGCAATTCTTGTTTCCTCCTGCAATTCTTGTTTCCTCCTGATGCTGGCACATGTGATTACGTCGGGTTTTGATCCCTTCTATGATTTAGTAAATTTCCATTTCCTACATCGGGCTTTGACCCCTCCTATGAATTGGTTTAATTCCCATTTTCAAGTCACTGCTACCATGTCGGTGACAGTTTGCTTTTCCCAGCAAGCCTCTGAAAATAGGTAGATTATCACTTGAGCATAGAGTTATTAAATGCTATTTAGTTTAATAGGTTTTATTTTTCAATTTTGACGAGTAAATTAGGATTAGAATTTTGTCAAACAAGTTTAGTCGGTTTTATTTTTCAATTTTGAAGGAGTAAATTAGAAATAAAATTTTGTAAAACAATATATATATAATTATTAAACTGTGATAATATCACTACATGATCTAATATAAAATAAAACCTGTTTAAATTTCATATAACAAACATTTAAGCAGAGAGTTTCACTAAGCCTTTGCTTTTAACTGCTATGATGAGCAGAATTCTGATATGAATGAATTGGAAGCACCCCTTTCTATCAAAGGGTTTACCACTTCGAGAGAGTCAAAACTCCATATCATGATTGTCCTTGAATGTTCCAATCTAATGGCATCTCACATGGAACACTATCATATATGTCTTCCTCTATATGTATAGAATTCATTTTATGGAGGCTAACTGCCTGGACCAACTTATATTCAGTGTTATTACTGCTATCATAAGCAGGATTCCGATAATAATGAATTGGAAGCACCTTTTTTATTAAAACGTTTACTATTTTGAGAGAGTCAAATCTCCATATGATGAAATGTTCCAATCTAATGGCATCTCACATGAGACCCTATCATTTATGTCTTCATCTATACGTATCGAATTCATTCTATGGAGACCAACTCCCTGGATTAACTTATAGTCCATGTTATTACTGCTATCATAAGCAGGATTCCGTTATGAATGAATTGGGAGAACCCCTTTCTATCAAAGTGTTCACCACTTTGAGAGAGACAAATCTCAATATGATGAATGTCCTTGAATGTTCCAATTTAATGGCATCTCACATGAGACCCTATCAGTTACGTCTTCATGTATATGTATAGAATTGTCATTCTATGGAGGCAACTCTCTGGACCAACTTATATGCAGTGTAATTACTGCAAAAACTCCTTGAACTGATTTAAATGTAATTTGATATGTAATACTACCTCTCATCCTTTATGAAAATATTTGATCTCTTGAATCATTAGCTTTGATACCATGTTGAAAATTCAAATCATACTACACTTGAGACAAGAGAGCAGTGGAAGGATAAATGCATATTCAAAATGGGAAAGAAAAATTACAAATAAAACATCAAATTGGGCACTCAGGAATTCAAAGCAGCCATCATTAGTGCCATCTTTAGCTTTCATAGAGCAGACAAAACAAGAGTCATTAGTAAGATAGCCTCTGACTAACTTACCAGCTTTGGATTGGGGTTCGGGTTTGAGAAGGATACAATAAGTTATAATATTTCCATGAAGTTATATATATATATATAACACTTCATATTTCATACAAAAATAAATTGACTTTCAAGTGAGTTGCTTCAAGATCATTTTCCCTCTATCATTTTTATAGATGTAGAATGAAATCAAGTAAATGTGTGAATGAAAGATAAACATTGGACATGTTTTTGGGTATATTGGACTGACTGTTGCTTGTCCAATTAATGTTTGTTGGATTTGTTCAAGGTAGAAAACTACCAAAGTTGATATCTGATAACACTGGCCTCTGATAAGGAAGATCATTAGTATATTGTTTAGCTTCGATACGATATGTCTGCCCTTCTACTGTACGTTGTTCAGCCTCTTACAGGGAAGATTATGGATGTATTTTAGGCTCTTGTCAATTCAGGAGAGTAGGCATTAGTACAATGTTTAGATGTGGTTGACTCCATGTCTGCTTCATCAGTCTTAGGTGGCTGTTGCAGTAGCTCTTGAAAAACTTCTTCACTTAGTTTCTTTATTAATGGGCTAGTATTACCTTATGATAGCCACCAACATTTTTACGTTAGAATTGGACAGTCCATACGAGAGTCCTCCTTTGGCAAATTGTTAAAAAATACTTTTGAGTGTTGTAGTTTTGGACTAAATATCCATTGAATTTCAATAACAAAATAGCCAATACATTCCATTATTCGGGGTTCAAAAGATGCACCTAGGAAGGAATATATTAGGAAATTCCGAGCCAAAAACAAGTGGATGACGCACTGTGTCATTCATTCCATACTGAGAACTATTTGTGAGAATATAAGAAAAACATAAGGATGTTTTCTTGGTCCCAGCCTAACCCACGATCTGAGTATGGCATATGGGATCCCACCTGTGTGAATTTTACTTATACCTTGGTTTAATATCATACCCCCCAGGTTTTGACCTTCCGAGTCTCTGACATTTCTCAAGAGAAAACCCAGGCACGAATAGTGTAATATATACAAGAGGGGATAGAAACTGCAATTGGGTTCTGCTTCCTCATAAAGGCAGAGGAGCATTTGTTACATTTCCAGGTGAAACTTGTATGCCATCGGAGTTTTCAAAGAAATTATCAGGTGATTTTTTTTTTTTTTTAAAGTATAACACAGTTGGACCTATGTTGCAGTTACAGTGTGAAATATGATGTGGATGTCATTGAAAATGATTAAGAATCCATTATTGGGCAGAAACTTGGTAGACATGTAAGGGGAGCAGTCCGAACATAATGAAACCATAACAATTTCCATAGACGTTATAAGGTCATAATTGAATCATTTGATATGGTATCTTTGCTAGGTTCAAAATTCAAAACATTTCAGCGTTTCTATTCCTCGATCTATATGCTGTTTTAGATGTAGATTCACCATTTTTTCAAATTGATTTGCATAGATAGCAATAACTGTCAACTAGTTTCCTCGGGGTGTCTGTTATACATCAACCAACTAATTTAGAGACTATGAACGAAGGCCAGTCACAGATTGAGGAACAAGAATAATAGAGGAATTAACTACTTAAGAACTGAAATATATTATCAGAATTAGCGTGGAATAGTAAAATAAACAGGAATGTGAATACATCTCTACCTTATCTAGACAATATGTTATAGCTATAACATAGTCAGATTAGAACCAAGTAAAACAGCTCGTTTGCCAAACTGCCTGTATTTCATGTTCAGTTTGAACTGTGTAATATCTATTTTCATTATATAATCTCCTTGTACCGGTCATTTTACTAACCTAAACCTCAAGGCTTGGATACCCTTATAAAGAGTCTAATTTAACACCAAAGAAAACCAGAGTTGTTTTGGGATCTTTTCAACAACCATTTGACCCACAGCATTTGCTTAAAGACGACTTCTCCAATTTTTTATTTTTGAAAATTTGACTGTTTTAAAGCATGGTTTGTAAACCATTTGATGTTTTAGGCTTCCTCTCTTTTTTTTTATCTCTCCCTTCCCTTCCATGGCAAGGGACCTGCAGCTCTGAATATGTAGGGAATGTATTGTGGCATCTTCTAACTGGCTTGTTTATACAGGACAAATGTGTTCATTAATCCCCCTGTAGCTCCTCCCATCTTCGGGGGGTATGGATTTGGTACGCCTTTCTTCGGTGGTTGGGGATGGTCTCCCTTCTCTTTCTTTTCTGCTGGACCAACAATCGGCATTGGTATTGGTGGAGGCTTTGAATTTTTTGGACTTCTACTTGTGCTTGGATTTGTTGGGAGAATAGTCAGAAACCTCTTAAGAAGAGATGATAGTGATGATTACTATGATTGAAGAAGAAAAGGGGGACTTGTTTGCAGCTCTTAGTTATTGCAAAATATCGAAACCTTTTGTAACTATCCTGTAACAAAAATTCATGGAAAGCACAGGAACCTATTTCTTACTCTTTATCCTTTTAAGCAGAATGCCTTAAGGTATTTCTGTGTTCCATATATTTTATAGATGGAGAAGGGATGGAATTGTACCAAGGAAATCGACATAAAAATGTAGATAAAATGACATGTTAGTTTGTATTGTAATTATATACTTTCCTAGTCAAAAACATGTTGAAGGAAGTTGTTGAGTGATTGTAAAGTGGCAGACCCTCTCAGAAATGAACCTCTATATTTCCTTGGAAAGAAGGAAAACTGGAATTTTAAAACTTATATTAGATAAAGAATCATCTTAGTTTGACATGTAGATTTTCTTTTTGCTTTTGTTTTCTCTACTGAAAGAGTTTGACTCCCTTTGAAAGAAGCTTTCCTGGAATTTAACTAGCAGCGATGAATGGCCAGTATTCAGACTCTATAGTAGTGCATGGTGGAGAAGCTAATCATTATGTTATGTTATTTTTTATTATGTTTTTCCAACCAATTCTGGTCCAAATTATGAGTTAAGTAGCAGGTGCATACATGAAAGGAAAGAAACAAAGACAAATGGTGGGCTCATGGAAAGCTTGTGGTAGAATAAAACAAAGGGGGTCTCATTGAAGAAACTTGCAATAGCAAACAAAGCTACCATAGACTTTATTAGTCCCCTTTCCCCTAAAAAAACAAAATTTGGAAGGACTTGAACTACGAGTCTAAAAATCAGTGAACTGATCATAAGGTCTTTATAAAGTGGTAAGTAGGGTGTTTCTTCGTTCAAATTTTTTTAAATGGTCTCATCTCCTATATACATTTGTAACATCAAACAGAAAAAACATATTAGTAAAATCTTGTCTTTTAATATAACTTGATAATTTGACATGACTGAGCTTCAGAAAAAACATATTAGTAAAATCTTGTCTTTTAATATAACTTGATAATTTGACATGACTGAGCTTCTATATGTCTTGAACTTCTAAGATAATGTTTGGTCTTTGGTATATTTATGGTGGCATATCGTATCGATGTGACATATTACAAGACTCTATTATGCATGAATCTTATGGACTAATATTCTTTCATATTATATATCAATTTATCTTATGAAAATTAATAAAAAATATTATTTTGGAGTTTATTGGTTTATTATGTCTCATGCTCACTCTCCCATGGTCTCTAGGTGCCACTTAGGTTTATTATTTGTTTAAATATTATTATTATTTATTATTTGTTTAAATATTATTATTATTTATTTTCTAATTTGGAGTTGTGTTTGGCTATATATATATATATATATATAGTTGGATAACTTTTGTTACAAATTGAATTTGACCTTTCTAAAAGGAACACTGATTGAAGAACTGAATTTTGAAATTAATAGGAACAAAAGATAAGACATACAAGAAGAAAAGGAACCATAAAATACAATAAAAGTACAAAGCATAAAAAATAGAATAATAGTAGGATTTTTTAAATCTAAGGCTCATAATTTATAAGCCTCAATGTTAAAGGGGATCTTCCAATAACGAGCCTTATTGGAACATAAAGCTAATACCCATGGGTTGTCATTTTGCTTTTAATGATCTATGAATTTCTTGAAAGCAACCCAAGTAGACTTGATGTTGAAAACTTATGTAGTTCAGATAGGAAGATTAGGTTTAGATTTGAAGGGTTTAGTATACTTATAGCCCATATCTAAGTACCACAAAAATATCTCCCACCTACATGTGTAGAACACATTAAGAGTAGGAAGTAGTCGCATATGGTCACAATGAGGTAAACATTATGGACCTAACAACTTAATTTTGAATTGCATGATGATTTATCAATTTAGGTGTGTTGTCCTTGGGATTTGTACATTGTATAAATATTCCTTATTAACAAATCATTTTGATTATTGAGTACTTGTTTTTTCCTTATAAAATAATGGATGAGTGTGTTTTGGTACCATTGTTTATCTCTCTTGTTCTATGGATGTACGGTTGAATTAATTGTTTATTTTCATCAATAATATATTAAATTTAGGTATTGAGTAGGTTTTATTTTATTCTCTCATGGATTATCTAATTATTCATGGTATGATGGTAAGTGTGAGCTTCTCTCATTTGGTTTTGATCAAGCAATGAGGCACCTTAGAGGTTGCACAATCAAAAGGGCTTCATTTCAAAAAGCAAAATAGAATATGAGGTGGAGGGTACTCTTCAATAACCTTTCTCTTCCATATTTTCAAGGCTTTTTTGGTTCCATAAAATGTAAATTGGCCTCTATGGTTTTCTAAATTGTTAATGAAAATTATTTACTTTTGTTCATCTTAGGTACAATCATGAAGAAGCCTTATCAGTGTATTTGTGACTCAAACTTTAACAACTAGGGATTTTGAAGGTAGTGCAAAAGCTTAGGAGATTCTCATCAATACTCTATGAGATTTTCATAGAATCTCTAACATTTTAGATTTGCTTCAAGATCTACACAAAGGCTTTACAAAAATTATTTCCAAATTCCACCTACTTTTGGCACAACACTCAAAGCTATCCTCAAAATTCCCAAAATCACTCTATAATGAAAACTATGAAGAACTTTAATGGATTTTATGTTTTCAAAACTATTGAATCGAGGATTAGTCTGACTTCTAATTTGGTCATTAATGTACCCCAATTCTAGCATTTTAACAAGTTATTGGATGGAAAGGTTTGTGGCCTCTTCCAACTTTCGGATTTAGGTTGGCTCCTCACTATCCTTGTTAATTCCTAATTAACCTACTCTAATTGCATAAATTTTGTTAATTCCTAATTAACCTACCCTAATTGCATAAATTTAAAATGTGGAAATTAACATGCATGAAAAAAGTAAAAATTAAAGTTTAGTGTGCAAGCGATATAGATGAAAATACAATCGTAACCTTAGTGTGGAAGTGTGCAATAAATCAACACATGAGAATCCAAATAACAACAATATTCTCATTTCATATGAAATGGTAAGGCGAATGACAAGATGGGGAAAAAACTATGCCTCAATCACCGCCCATGTCAAAGAATATTACATTATTTAGTACATGATAATGTACCTCCATGGTTGGAATGTAAATGCACCAATGGTGTAAATGTAAATATGTAATAGAATAGGGTGTGAGTCTATAGTTTAGGAGTGTGAATATATTTCTCCTTTATATAGGTGTCTATGTGTAGTTGTGTACAAGTGTCATGTAACAATTTGTGCGAGTGTGTAGAGTAGGAAATTTTGTAAGTGCCATATAGTAAAGTGTGCAAGTAGGAGTGTGCAAGTTTCAAAGTAAAGTGTGCAAGTAGATAGAGAGTCAAGAGTCATGAATACAAGTGGCAAGATGAGAATCCAAAGGACATGTGAGGTTTATATTATGTATGGAATAGGAAAGGTTGCAAGTACTGAATATGTGAGAAGTGCAATAGTTAAACAGCTCCAGGTAATGTATGAGGAGTGCAATAGTTAAACAACTCCAGGTAATGTATCGAATTATCAACATATTATATGTATTTCAAATATCAAAATATAGAAGCTTGTATACAGTTTGAGAAATTATATTGTAAGTTTTATTCATGTTATTTCATGAATGATATTGGCCATTTATTTATTATTATTGTTATTTTCATGAATGTAATGTTCATTGACATTGACCATTTATATTGATTGCTTATTTTTTGAATGTTATACTTGATCCTAAATATTGGGACCTATGATAACCTACGCATAGCTGAAAAACCATAAGTGGTATCAAAGCTTATCGTACTCATGTCATTCATTAGAAGAGATAAAATTGAAGGCTTGCATTGGAGAAGAAATCTAGTGTGAGTTTCTATAAGGAAGTTTGGGTTGATAGCTACAACTCAAATTGAAGAAGATATTCAGCATTATCTTTCTCAAGAAGGAATATAGGATTGAGTGGTTGAAAGCCACCAGAGAAGTTCTTCAACAAAGGAGAGGTCGCGAGCCTAGAAGGAGTTTCTATCTTTGAGAGAGAATAGAATAGATAAAGAAGAGCAACAAGATTATAAAAAGAAAAAAAATATTGGAGGAGCAATAGTGGAAAAGGAAGGAAAGTTGCTACAAAATTGAGGCTGATAAGAAAGTGAAGAAGTGCTGGAACCAACAAACTAGCAAATGTTTAAGCATAGATAAGAGCAACGCATTCTGTGAGCAATAATCTGGAGGACAAATCGATGAAGTTTGAGGAGTTGATGCTTGGAGGACATCACATCTGAGCCTGAAGTTGAAGCAAGAGTCCATCAAATCATTTCAAAAGAACTTGAATTTGCAACCCCGAGAACGACATTGCCTAATGAAGGAGCTTGACGAAGCCTAAGGATATACCTGAGGTTGTATGGGCTTGAGGAGCTACCTAAGGAAGTTCGAGCATTTACAAAAGCTTGGAGTAACTTGAGGAATTGCCTGAGGAAAGTAGAAGAGCTAGCAAATAGACGAGAAAAAGGAAGGTCGTTTGTATACTTTCTCAAATCTTGCATGCATAACGTCCATTAAAGACGTTGATTTACCCTACCACATGCCCTAACGAACCCTACAAGGATCTAATGCATTTGATGAGACGTAAGATGTTCTAGCATCGAGACCAAATGCACGTGGACTAAGGTAAGGGGTTCAATTTGAAATTTTGAGCAGTTTCAATATATTGGGCAAATATTATAGCACTATAATATTATAGGAGTGATAATGTTTCAAAGAACCTTAATTAGCACATGATTTAATTTTATCAAAGCTTTATTGGAATTGTGTTTTTTAAAGCTTTGAAATATAATTTGGTCATTTAATATTGATTGGAGTGATAAGTAAGCTTAAAAATTGATTTGATTTATATATTAATATTTATTAAAAGGTGCAGAAAATTTGATTATTAATGAATAAGGAAGTCAAAAGGAATTCCACTCCAAAAAGATTTTTGAAAATTTTTAAATTGAAGATTTGATTATTAAAATTAATTTTAGAAATTGAATTTGATTTGTTTAATTGCAATTTGAAAAAATTGGAGAGTTGTTCTACTCCAAAAAGAAAAATGAAATTTGAAGTTTGGAGAGAGAAGGTTTTCTACTCCAAAAGAAAAAGAAAATATTTGAAGATTTATTTGAGTGAAAAAATTGAAAATAAAATATGATTATTGGGAGCCATAAGGTTTCCTACTTCAAAGAGATTAAAATTATTTGATTGTTTAATTTGCAAATTTAGAAATTGAAGAATTTGATTATTTATTGAATGAATTAAAAATTATTTGATAGAAAATTAAACTTTGGAGTAATAAGGATTTTAACTTCAAAGGAATCAATTTGAAGAAACTTGTTATATATAGAATGAATGATCAAGTAAAAGAGGAAGAATTAATGGGACATACTTAATTTATTTAAAATGAAGCAGAAAATATCATTTTTATGATTCGTAAGCAATGCATAAGTGAATGTATTAAATATTGTAATAAAGAAGGAAAAGATTATGAATTTGTTGTGACATCAAAGAGAATTGCAAAACCAAGAAATCAATTATATAGTCCTATCAAAATCTATTCAAAGCCAAATTACACTCAAAAGTGTAAAAAGTGTAATAAGCCTAGACATAAGACTAAATATTGTTGGAGATATTGTGGGAGTCATACCCATAAGACATGTTGGTATAAAAAGAATGTTGTTCATGAATGGAACATTGTGAAAGAAATCTTACCAATGGCCTTTGATGAAGTGCTGAAATAAGTTATTACAAAAGCAAATTTTGAAATAATCAAGACTATGCAAAATATAGCTCCATCAGTGATACAACAAATAAAGACAAAAAATAAAAATCAGCATTTGAATTACAAGCAATTTCAAGCAATGACAAATCTAGAGCAGAAGAAGAATAGAGGAAAGCACAAAAGAAAGAACCAAAGATGCAAAGCAAAAATTGAAGACACGGAAGATAATGACAAAGAGCCAAAGATTGAAGACTAAAGTATTCAGGTCTCAAAAACCATGGGGTGATGGAAAATGGGAGAGGGGGAGGGACCTCCTCCTTCTCCCTGCTCTCCCTCCCCTGGTTCTTGCCCAGTTCTTGACTCATCCCGGGTCATCCCACTCTGGGAACGCTTTGTAGCAGATGATCTCCTTGGGGGTAGATCCTTGCCCACTTTCTGCTCCTTTCCCAGTAGTTTCGGGGTTTCCCTGCTTGAGTCCTGGGCCTGGTGCATCCCAGGGTTCTTCTAGGGTTTCCTGCATGTTTTTGGGATCCTTTCCTCGATCTCCCTCAGGCTTTCCCTTGGGGTTTTTTGCAGGTTTTTTACTTGGATCCGGTTCCCAGGGCTTTCTCGGTCTTTGGTGGTTGCAGGTTGGGTTTTCTACTGCTTCCTAGTGCATCATGTGAGGTCCTCACTTCATCGGGGTTGGTCTAGGGGGGCCATTTTCCTCTTTGCCAGTGACTCCTCTCTGGGATGCCTTTGGTTGTTGGCGGTCCCGTTCCTTTGGGTGGGGCCCTTTTCGATTTCCTGTTCGGAGGCTTCTTCTTGCTGGATCTATTGCTTGGTGGATGCTCAGAGCATTTTCATGGCCTTGGGGGGGCCTCTTCTTGTGCTTGAGTTGTTCCCAATCCCAGTCCCAGTTCCCTGAAGTTGTTCGTGAGCAAGGATGGGGGGTTCTTGGTCCTTTCTGTTGGGGTGCTTAGGGTTATCTGTTGCATATCTCGATCTTGGGGAGGGGACCTGTGATCTATGCATGCAGACCCCTGGCTCCCTCAGTTTAGGCTTTCGTGGATCCCATCTTTGTGCCTGTTGTCGCTTTCCACCTAGGCTCCACAGGTTTTTCGTTTCAGTTTCCTGTTCGGGGGCTTCTGCTTTCTGGTCCTGCTTCTCGGTGGACTCTCAGAGCATGTTCTTGGCCTTGGGGGTGGGCCTCATCCTGTTCCTGAGTTGTTCCTAGTCCTAGTTCCAGTTCCTTGGAACTGTTTGTGAGCAAGGATGGTGGGTTCCTGGTCCTTTCTGTTGGAATGCTTGGGGTTTTCTTCTGCATTTTTTGGTCTTGGGGTGGATATCGGTGCGCTTGCAGTTGTGTCACTCCTTCCTCCTTTAGTTTTGGCTTTCGAGGATCCTTTCTTTGCGCCTGTTGTTGTTGTCCCTGGCTCCTTCCGACTTCCTCGTAGTTCAACTTGGTTTGCATGGGGATATCTTGGCCTGTAGATAACCCCAGTAGTGTTGTTCCATTTCACAGGCTCAAGCGAAGGCTTCCCATTGTTGTTTCTCTAAGGGTCCTGATGCCATTTCCCAGGTTGTCCCATTGTTGTGCCCTAGATTGTATCTCGTTGTTGTTGGCTGCTTAGCTCGCGCGGATGCTTAGCTTGTGTGGCTGCTTGCTGCTCTACTACACCCTGGGGTGCATCCCGGGCCGTCCCTGGGCGGGGATCCTCTCCAAATTTCTAAAGTCAAATTTCCTGCTTCTGGTTTTCGGGCAGGATATCTGGTTTCAGGCTATTCTTGGCCTTCCCGCTCTCCCTACTCGGGTCTGGGCGGGAATGCTTTTTTGACTTTTCCCGTTGCAGGTTGAGTGGGACTCAACCTTCCATATGGCTTGCTCACGTGTTGTTGTGGTCTGATGGGGAGTTTTTTGAAGATCTAAGGTGTGTTGTATCCACCCCCGGGTGGATCCCAGACTGACAACAATGGGAGGATGGTGTTTTTTGGCGAAGTGGGTCTCACTAGTTGGTACTAGAATCTGGTCTCTCTGCTGGATCAAGGGTTTTTTCTGGTTTTTTCCCTTTCTGTTTATGTTTATTTCCATGTACTAAGGCAATGCCTAAGAACTTGATGCTACGACCCTTTTTGTTATAAGGTTTTGGGATCCTCTTAAAAAACCCATTTTGTATATAAACTTAACTTACCAAAAAAAAAATACTAAAGTCTTCAATAACCAAATAATGCAATAAGAGGATGCTAGATAATATTACATTATTTGGTACATGATAATGTGCCCCCATGGTTGGAATGTAAATGTACCAATCGTACAATGGTACAAATGTAAATATGTAATAGATTAGGGTGTGAGTCTATAGTTTAGGAGTATGATTATATTTCCCCTTTATGTATGTGTCTATGTGTAATATGTGTGTAAGTGTGTAGAGTAGGAAAGTGTGCAAGTAAATAACGATTCATTTATACAAGTGGCAAGATAAGAAGCCAAAGAATAAGTGAGGTTTGTCTTATGTATGGAATAGGAAAGGTTGCAACTCCCAGATATGTGAGGAGTGCAATAGTCAAGTATTGAAGAGTCACCTTTCTAAGGTTATATAATGGAGATAAGGCTCCATGTAATGTATCAAATGATCAACATATTGTATGTATTTCAAGCATCAAAATATAGAAGCTTGTATACAGTTTGAGCAATCATATTGTAAGTTTTCTTCATGTTATTTTATGAATGATATTGGCCATTTATTTGTTATTATTGAATGTAATGTTCATTGACATTGGTTATTTATATTGATTGCTTATTTGTTGAATGTTATACTTGATCCTAAATATTGGGACCTATGATAACCTGGTTGAAAACCCATCAACCCATTCTATGATCCAGGAGGGTAGTGTCATTGATGGAAAGAAAATCATTCATAAATTTCCTCCCTATTTCATGAGTTACAAAGCAAAATATGGGTTTCATAAAGTGTACATCTAAATTCTCATGGCCAAAAGATGTTTACAATGGATCCCATGGATCTTATTTATAGTAAGAGTTTACCCTTGAGTTACTTAGGGTGAGAAACTATTACTCCTAGTAAAAGTAAAAATTTGGGGTATCTCTAACAAAATGATGCATCTCCAAATGTTACATGCCTCTAAATATGCCTTTAAAAGGATTCCAAAATGAGTTATGGTGTCACTACATTCCAATTTGTCATATTCCAAAGTTTCTCCTTGGGGTTTATGCCTTTATTTTTACCTCTTTTGTAGGTTAGCAAGAAATTGGGTCCAAGAAGTGAGCAAATCACTCAATTTTTATTTGTTGATTAGTCTTTAGTGCTTTGCTCTTGTGAGCCAATTGGGCCATTTTGCTAACAGATCGCTTCTAAACCAATTGACAACTATAAAGCAAATCGACACTTGTCTTGAACTTAGCCAAACATTAGGGGTTTCAAAAGGGATTGGTGGACTAATTTCATTTTTTTGCATCCTTCCAAAATCACAAACTCCAAGGTAGTGACATGTCACTACATTTATGGTGACTTCATGGGATGTGAAGCTTGATTGGTGAGAGATCTCAGATCTTGCCTTAATCCTTAAGCATAAAGTCTTCAAAATTGGAATCCTTGTTGAAAAATATCAAAATTATGGTTCTTCTATTTGGCTCCTTCACTACAGTAGTCCTAATACTTTTTGTCATTCCACATCTCTTGGTATTTGAATGGTGGTTAGGTCCTCGACTTCTCCTATAAGATATTCATACGAGCGTTTAGGCAACCCATCATGCTTCCTCTTGAGCTATTATAGCTTGGTGTAAGTTGGCTCTAGGTTTTTGTAGAGGTCAATTGCATCTCTTGAATCAACCTATCCTTTCTCCTCTTTGAACATAACATCGATGATATCATCATTAAGGAGTTTCATTTGCAAGTCAAAAATTGTCTAGAAAATTATCAACAATGATCCCATGTATCTCCTTTATTGCACTATGGATTGTTGTATTTTAAGCCATATTATCTCAATTCCCAATATTTTGTATCTTGAGTAGTCTCAAATATAAGAGCAATCAATATATTATATGGCCAAAATAATTAACAATAATATTTATGAAAATGACAATAATATGAATATAAATGGCCAAAATCATTCATGTAATAACATGAAGAAAACTTACAGTAGAATTGCTCAAAATATGCATACAAGCTTCAATATTATCAATGCTTGAATGTGATCTTCTTAGATACAATACATGGAGCTTTGTCTCCATAATATAACCTTAGAAAGATGACTCTTCAATACTTGAATATTGCACTTCTCACATATTCGGGAGTTGCAACCTTTCTTATTCCTTACATAAGACAAGCCTCACATGTTTTTTGGCTTCTCATATTGCCACTTGTATACATGACTCTTGACTCTCTATTTACTTGCACACTTAACTCTATGACACTTGCACACTTCTACATCACACTTCTACATGCACACCTAATACATAACACTTGTGCACTTTCTCACATTAGTACATTTAATTACATGACACTTGTGCACTTTTTCACATTACACACTTGCACACATACTTACATGACACTTGTGCATATCTTGCACATAGACACTTACATAAAGGGGAAATATAAATCACACTCCTAAACTATAGACTCAAACCCTATTCTAATATTTACATTATACCATAGGTACCATGGGGGTACATTAGCATGTACCAAATAATGTAATATTCTCCAACACTCCCTTATATTACATTATTTGGTTATTGAATACTTTAGTCTTCAATATTTGTCTTCATCTTGTGCCTTGTGTTCATCCATTGCCTCTGTCTATAGTCTCTGCTTAGACTATGCCTGAGCCATCTTCTTGTTTCTTGTCTTTTTGAAAAATCAAGCAATTCATCATTAATTTGATCTTGAGGTAAAATATGCTCTAAGATTTCTTGAGAGAATCCCATTGTTTCTAAAGCAAATATTCCATTCTTGATGGAACCTATAGCTTCAGTTTTGTTTTGATTCTTGATAATACATTTTCTATGTTCATTTGTATATTTGAATTCCACAATTCTTCCTTTTTCAACTAATTGAGCAACTGAGATAAGATTATTTGATAATCCAAGAACATATAAAACATCATCTAGCACAAAATCTAAAAATGGTATGCTAGGTATTACTTTTCCAGCTCCTTGAACATGATAAATCTTATCATCTATAATTTTTAGTGGAATGTTTTGTCTGATTTCTAAAGATTCAAACCAATGCAAATTTCTAGTCATATGATGACTAGCACCTGAATCTATATACCAAGCATCTTTTTCTCTTTGTATTTTTTGGTGAGATTCAAGTGATTTTATTTCACATCTTTGATAAGAATTTTGAAAATTTCTTCTATGATTTGACCCTTTGAATTCAAAAGAATGTTTTTGATAAAGCTTTTGACTTTGAAATCTTCCTCTCATGGGATATGGTTCTTTATATGAATTTTGAATATTTCTCGTATTATGATAATGTTGTGATGTACCTATTCTTCTTTGTCATCTATCCATTTCTTCAAATGTACAAAACAAGTTTTCAAATCCTTTAATTTTCAAATTTGCAATTTCAATAATCAAAATTTCAAATCCTTTTTCAAAAATAAATTTGCAAATTCAATATTTTAAAGTTTTCAAATTCTATGAAGTAGAAAACCTTTTATCTCCCAAATAATTTATTAAATTTGCAAATTTTCTAAATCTTCAAATTTTAAAATTTTTAAATAAATGTTTAGCAGAGGCCAAGATTAGCTATATTATTCCTAGGATAGAATATTTGTTTTATTATTTTTAGCCGCATCTTTTACGAGATAATTTGAGCCTTCATATGTAAATAAATTCTACACTCTTGAATGAAATCAATGTTCATTTTACCAACATATATTAAGCAAACTCCTATGTTTGGCTTTTCTAAAATCTAATCTATAAAATGAAAGAACAATACAAGCACCCAGGTGTTGTAAGTGAGTTGGAGAGGAGAGGGCAATCCTCCAAGGGAGGTCCCAGGTTCGAATCTCCACCCTACCAAAAAGCTGAATTGGGTACCCAAAATCCAATTGATAATGTTGGTGCGGGCAGTGCTAGGTGCAACCCCCGGGTGACTTTGACGGCGTAGAACCCCCTGTTTGTGGTCTCTTAGACCAAGGCGGCCCCGCAAGGGGTTTTTCGCTTTAAAAAAAAAAAAAAAAACAATACAAGCAAATAAAATGAAGGCAAACAAGGACTAACCCTAGAATGATTCTTGATTTTCGATGACTAAACCCTAACTTGCAATAAAATAACTCTTTTATTTTCCAGCAAGGGTTTAAGAGAATGCACAAATAGAACTAACCCTAGAATGATTCCTAATTTTTTATCTTGACTAAACCCTAACTTGCAATAAAATAACTTTTTTTTTTTTCAACAAGGGTTTAAGAGAATGCATAAACATAACTAACCCTTGAATGCAAACTATATGCCTTTCCATCTCAAATGCCTAGAAATGAGAATAGAATATTTAATTTTTATTTATGATCTAGGTTTGGAACGGAAATGGGCAGAAAGCAAACAACAAACGGCTTAAAAGGTTTACATAGGGCACTTATCTAATATGATGGTTGACCTTAGCTTTTAAATTGTGTCCAGATGTATCCAATAGCTTCACAACCTACAAAATAACTTCACAAAACCCTACAAAAATCAATTAACGATTCGGGGTTCGCTTAGGCCATTGTATGAATGAGCTTGGAGGTGCAACAATCAAGCCCCCTTGGTCCTTTTAGCTGACTATTTGAAAACAAAAGTGATTGTTGACATTTTTGGAAATAAACAAGCGAAGATGCAATGCAATGAAATAATGCAAAAAATAGAATGCAAATAGCAATGTTATGGCCTAAATGGAACATGTAAATACAAATTGAGGGTTTAGGAATGAAATTTTACCTCCAAACCTGAAAAATTTGAAATCTTGCCCCATAAGGGATGACCACAATTTTGGATCTTGTCGAAATTGTGCCCGGGTACAATTTTACAGCAAAAGTGCAAGAATGTCCAATTGATGCGTAATAAGATACAAAAATGCATGATTAATGATCTAAGAATGATAAAATGCAAGAAGGAGCCTGATGGTAGTGAAATAACGGAAAAAAGGATGAAGACCTCCACAAGATGGCAAACTCCTCCTCAAGGCTTCAACACTTATCCACCAAGAACAGCAAAGCAATAGTAGAGCAGCAAAATAACAAAAAAATACACTTGATCTTGATCACTTTAGCACTTCTAAAATTCCTTGGAACTTGGCAAGCTTTTAGCACTTAAAACTTATAGATCTGTGTAGGGAAAAATAGGATCCATACCCTCTATTTATAAGAGGTTTGGAGGACAAAATGGTGGAAAAATGAAAAGGCGACCTAGGGGAGTATCGACCCAAAAAATAGGGTTTTCTAAGAGAAAAAACTAACTTTCCAAAATCATACCCCATACTGGGTGACCATGATTTCGGAAAAGCTAGGAAAAGAGGGAAGGAGAATGGGAAGAGAGGCCCAAACTTGTGCTTGGACAATTTTGAGGGTCTTCTCAAGGGTTCTAGGGAAAATGACTCACTTGAGTGGGTTAATTTTCCATGTCTACATTTTGCCCCCTATTGGATGCATCTATGGCATAATAACTGCATCAAAAAAAATGTAGACACCAATGGGCAAAGAACGACAAACACAAAAAAATGTTGATTGGTTTAGAATAATAGGGCAGTGCAAAAATGGTGTCATTCTTGACACTTTAATATTTTTACATGCAAAACAAGGCATTAGGGACATTAATGACTCTTAGGTCGAGGTGCTCTCTCAAGTTTCGAAAGGAATGTCACATTCTTGAGGAAACTCAAAACGGTTGACACAAAAGGAAGTAGAGTGGAAAACAAAAAAGGCACCAAAGTGGAGAGAGAAAAGCAAAAAAAGGAGAATAAAAGACAAAAGGGGGTGAAACCCTAATTCATTTTCATCATGTTAAGGAGATAAGAAGAGCTCTAGAGTTTTAAAAAAAAGACAAATGGCACTACCTACACACCGTTTAGTCGTTGCAAGGGGTGAGGTCAGTGCAGCATCATAGCAAACATGGGTAAGGACTAAAATCCCTCCTTTGGATTAGGATTTTTAGCTCTTTTAGCAATGTTTTTGTATTTTTTTAATAATTTGTTGCACACAAGCCCAATGCAATTTTGGGGGCCAACCGTGATTTTGGTTGGTTCATCACAATGACCGAAGTTGCACCTTGGAACTACAGGGTATGCTTTCATGAATTCACACCTCACAAGCATGGGCTATAATTTTGGAAGAAGAGAAAAAAATATGAAATCATTCTCAAGGAGAACGAGACGTGATTTTGGCCAAGAGAAAAATAAAAAGAAAGGAAACAAGTAGAGAAGAGGAAAAAAGAAAGAAATACCAATACAAGGAGGCTTAGGTGTTGAAATTTTGCTCTATGTTGTTTGATTATTGTATTATTTATTAATTTGTTTTATTTTATTTTTATGGAACTGATTAAAAATTTTGTAATGTTTTTTGTTGCAGCATGACATACTGGAGAGCTAAGAGTAGTGATTGAGTTCCTTGGAGGTGGAACTATAGCATCTCTCACAAGTAGATATGGACATGCTAGAGGTAGTGGTGCTACATCTCCTAGTAGATTTGCCCTAGCTGGAGGTGGATAGAGTGCTACTAACAGCACTGGCAGGGAGTGTTTGAAATAGATTCTATTATATCACTTGGATCATGTAAAAGTACCTTTCCTTGGTACATACTTAGGACACTAGATTACTTTAGGGGGAAGTTATCTAGTTACTTCATGCAATGTAATAACTGCATAAGTGTCAAAGTGTAAGTTGTATATGTGCAAGTTATCCCTTGCACATCTAGGTAGAGTTTTGGTCAAGGAACCTATTTCCTATATAAAGGGCCATAGGTATAGAACATAGATAACATCATAGGAGTATGTAGAGAGTGAGTACTACATCAGTAGGAAGTAGTATTGACCATAGTGGTATGATGTAGCATTGTGATGTAATATGGTGGAGTGTAATATGCTCAATGCCCATTCTTGCGCAGTATCTCTATTCATGGAGTGTTCATTTCCTCCAGAGCTATTTTGTAAACATCTCATAATTTCTATATATATTATTTTTAGTCATCTCATAGATTACTTTATGTCATATTGTTCTGCATCTTGTGTTTTCTATCTCCCATATGTTGCATCAAAAGCTAACAGGGGTATCAGAGCTACGGTAGGTCAATAGAAAAGCCACCATTATCATTGACCCTAAGATTTTGTCAAACTAACGTGCCATTAGACCAGTCACTATCAAAAATACTTGGGAGATTCTAGGTGGTATAATTAAGGAGAGCCACAAGTTAGGATTGAAAGAAATCTAATTTTTTGGAATACTAATATTACATATGGCTAGAGTTGTTCCATAGAGTTTCAAGGGAAAACTTTTGAAGACTAAGACTCAACATTTGATCCACTAGTTTGATAAATCAACTAGTGAAGCTCATCCAAGAGATCTAGAGAAATTGACCTGAAGTTTATTTTATTGCAGGGAATTAATTCTCAGATGATTGGGACACCTCCTACAACAGAAAGCTATGATACTTCAACCTTGTTGCCCAAAGGTCGAAGTGCTTTCATAGTGCAGAGATTTGTTGCTACAATAGAAGAATACTACATAAGAGACTTTTGGAGCAGAATTATGGTGAATTTGGGAGACAGGAGATCTCCATTGCTAAATTGAAAACTTCACAAGAAGAAAATGCCATAGAAGTCTTGATCAATAATAAAAGGCCATAGAAGCCTTGATCAAGAATAAAAGGTCATAGTAGCCTTGATACAGAAGGAAAGCTCATAGAAGCCTTGAAGGAAATGTCATAGAAGCCTTGGTACTGAAAAAGCCCACATAAGCCTTGATACTAAAAAAAGGCCACAGAAGCCTTGATATTGAAAAAGGCCACAGTAGCCTTGATCTTGAAGAAGACTTAAGAAGAGAGTATCCAATTCAGAAGCATATTTTAGTACTAATATTTTGTTGTAGAAACAGGAAGATTCAATGAGTTGGGAAAGCTTCCTACAAAAATTTTAGGAGTATCTACTTCATAATCAATCCAACACCTAAAGCAAAGAGATCATGAGAATATCTCATTGGTGAAAGACTAGGAGAGTCTTGCTTGAATACAAAGCTAGCAAAATCAGAGATCCGGGAGAATATCTCACCACCAACACTTCCAGAAGTAGAAGGTTGAAGATAAGGTCTCAAAGAAGACTAGAAGGAGTTGTAAGATCAAAGGCCTTGGAGATGTCTCTACGAGCATCTAGTAAAAGGCTTGGAGAGCCTTGTTGAAGAATGCATTAAAGGAGTTCCAAGGAGAACTCATTGGAGAAATTCACTATTGGAGATAGTGAAAGATTTGGGATAATTGTCGTCATCCGACAACAAGCCCAAGAAGAAGATTTTGGTAAGGAGTGTTAAATCTCAGAAGACCTAAATACATACATAATATTGAGAAGATCTTGTTTGAAGTCAAAATTTGAAAAGAAACTTGAAGGAATATTCAGATAGAATAAGCCTACCAAATCTAGGAGATTTGGAGATTGCCTCTCATAGCAAGAAGGCACCACTTCAAAATCAAATATCTCTACAACAAAAAGGAGACTACAAGAGGAGAACAAGCCACCAAAATTTTAGGCTCGTGAAAGGGAGACCATATTTTGGTGAAGACAAAGTTGTTTAAGGCAGCCTATAGAGAGCTACAACATCTTATCTAAGGTAGCAACTTGGTGATCATAGACACCAAGATCTACATCCTCTACAGAAGTGGCAAAAAGGGCTTTCAAAAAAATGTAAGAAACTATTGGTGCAAGTAGATTCTTTCTTTTTAATATTTTGAAAATATTATATTAAAATAAAGATCATTTACAAGTTGGGATGAGACTTCTCCCAGCCTTAGCCAAAGAGAACATATGTTTACAAAAATAAAATAAGATTTGCATTGGAGCCAAATCTCCTAAACCATATTTCTACAATGGTTGTTCACCTGTTTACAACTGTAAAAGAAGATCTACATTGGAGCACAAATCTCCTGAACCATGTTTTTGCAATGGTTGTCCAAATTAGGTAAACATTAGATTTGCTCACCAACCTGTATAATAATCTCATCCTCAACAGCCATGTCATTGTGCCACTGAACCTCTACCTCCTCAGTGCCCATCTTAGCCAGGAAGTTTACCACTTTATTTAGATATCTAATCACATAAATTGGAATCACATCATCTAATTCCCTCCACAATTCTTTAATTTGAGTGACAAGAATCCTCAACCTCCATGTCTTGAAAGCAAAGTTCCTCATGCAATCCAGAGCTCTGACAATTATTTGAGAATCTGATTCTAGTATTATCCTCTTGTAATCTTAAACTACTTAAACTTATAATCCCCCAGATGAGTAGTGTTGAAATAACTTTCAATTTGGACCCAAACCCTGGTTTCCATAGTTGTTTTTATTGGTTGCAATTCTGAGAATTCAATAATGATAGGTGGGTATTGATTCCATGAATCTGTCCAAAATCGTGCCTTCTCCCATCTTCCCACTTTCCAAAATAAACCATCTTTAACTACCTGAGATCCTAACTTTAGAGCCTGCTACACTAAGGATCCATTACCATCCAGAGGGAAATGACCCACCTTATTTGGATTTACCTATACCAAATATTTACTAGTTAAAACTCTACTAAATAAAGAAGTTGGTTGGGAAATCCACCTCCAGTAAATCTTTCCAACCAAAGCTTTATTATTTAAATTTGATCCTCTCAGTACCAAACCTCCTTTTACCTTGGGTTGGCTTATTTTATCCCAACCTACTAAGGCCCATTTCCTTTCTTCTTTTACTCCTCCCCATAAAAATTTTCTAGTCATCTTGTCCAACTCTTTCCATATGGTATGTGGGGCAAGAAGGATAGAAAAATTATAAATTGGCATGGCCTGAATGACTGACTGTAAAAAAGTTAATCTACCCCCATAGCTTAACCATATGTGAGACCAATGATTAATTCTTTCCTTGATACAGTCCAAAATATTCCTCCATATATCTATTTTAGGTTTTTTAAAATGCAAAGGGACCCCTAAGTATACCACTGGGAGAGAAGGCCTTGTGAATCCCAAGATCTCTAAAATTCTATCCGGAAGCCTTTGATCAATATTTAAAAAGACCACTTTGGAATTTTTATCATTGATGACTTGGTTTGTGACCCTTGTATCGCTCCAAATTTTTCGTATCCTTACCTTCAGGCTATAGGATCTGCGCCCGAAAAGGGGATGCGAGAAGGATGGGACAATACCTCGGACTAAGAGGCCCTTTGAAGGTCCCACCTCTCGGGGGAGGGATATAAGGGTGAATTTTCGACGGATGGTGGATTCACCAGGAAACTTTTGAGTGGCAGTTTCCACGCCTAGGTTGATAGTAGGTTTGATGTGTTCATTTTGCGCTTTAATCATTCAATTCCTAGGTTTGGCAAAGATGAATCTAAACTATTCTATATGCCAATGCTGATTCTATGAATACAAAAAACATGAATAAATGTTAAACACAGAGAATATGCTAAATAGGATAGAACATACCTGATTTTCGGATGTCTGATGAAGATTCTAAGTCTTGTAGTAGTCCAAATCGTCTCAAATTGTACGTAATCGTCTAGAATTGCACAGAATCGTCTCAGATCTCAGTCGGTCGTCTGAGATCAGATAGGATCGTCGACGATTTGACGAATTCGTCAGAGACCTGCAATCACAGAAACAGATACAAAATACCAAAAATGCAACTGCAAAAGCAAGGGGAAATGATAGAAATAACAATGAATTTGTCTAAATAATAAATCAAAATAGCAATTACAAGGAAACGCATCAACTTAACAATTTATTTTGGCTTTATCATGCATTTATATTAAATGAGGTGAACTCCAAGATGCATAAATACAATAACTAAGACAATGCATAAAGAAATGCATAAAACAATAATGAAATGCAAACTCTAGGCTCTGATTGCCCCCAATCTAGACTACAGTCGAGATCGCCTCTAATCGTACGTGATCATCCTCAATCTGCGACAGGATCGTCCGAAATCGTCTATAATCGCCTGCGACGATCCAAGCTTGTTTCGGCTGAAAAATAGTAAGATTCCTACAAGAAAACTTGAAATATGCAATGCAAACGATGGTGCGGGGATGCTCTAATGTATAAGGAACTAAATCTATAGGGAAATCTGTCAGCTAGGGGGTTTAGGGGGATAAATTGAGAAAGTCTTAGTTTATATAGGATTAGGGAGATGTTAGGAGGTTGGAGATCTTCCCAATTGAGAAAGTCCTAGTTTATATAGGATTAGGGAGAGGTTAGGAGGTTGGAGATCATCCCAATTTGGGAGATCTCCAACGGGGGAGACTCTAACTATACAGACACGCTTTTTGCCTAGGTTAGAGAAGCTGTTGAAACAGAAGCTAATTATGAAAATTCGATTTTGGGACGAAATCGTTTGGGCATTCTGTCCTAGAAGAATTTTTTCGATCTGGGACGATATCGTCAGATCGGCGACGATATTGTCCAACGATCAAAAAAAATCCTTAAAATGGTGCAGAAAACAAGGAAAGCGGATAACGGGCGGTTTAGGGTTAAAATTCAAATTTGTATCTTTTTATTAAGGTTTAACTGTGCCAATTTTAGGGTGCTACAACCCTAAGGTAGACATTAAGTGTATCTCTAATCATTCTTGCTTCCCTGAAGTTGGCCACTCCCACCAATCTTGTGTCATCCACAAACTATAGGTGAGTCAAAACTTCCTCACCCACCTTGATACATGTTAGCAAACTTATTGTCTTCTCCTCAAGATGATTCTACCCAAACCTTCAGCCAATATGAGAAAAAGATAGGGGGAACAAGGATCTCCTTGACAAAGGCCTCGAGTAGCTCCAAACGTTTGCAAGGGAAGACCCTAGATTAACACTGAGTATGTTGGAGTAGAAACATAGCTCATGGCCCATTCTATCCAATCCTAATAGAAACCAAAGGTTGCCATCATCTTTGACAATAAGCTCCACTCCACCCTATCATAAGCCTTTCACATATCCAATTTTATGAACATTCCTCTACTACCATATTTTCGGATTGAATGGATTGCCTCCTGAGCTAGAACCACACCATCCAAGATTTGCCTACCCTCTAAAAAACCACCTTGCTCCGAGGAGATAATGCTATGTAGAAGAGGTTTTAGCCACTCCACCATTACCTTTGTGATTATTTTATATATAAAATTGCATAAGGCAATAGGTCTATAATCTAAAATATGCACCCCTCCTCCCCTTTTTGGAATTAAGGCAATTAAAGTATGATTTAATGCTTTAAGCATTCTTTTAATACCTTTGGACTCCTCTATAATAGCCATTACATCCTCCTCCAAGTTGTCCCAGAAGGCCTGAAAAAACTCAATTGGAAAGCCATCTGGACCTGGTGTTTTTTTGGTGCTCATTCCAAAGACTACTTTCTTTAGTTCCTCTCTATCAATGGGTTTAAGTAGGGCCTGATTTTCTTCTTCAGAGATAACAGAGGGTATGACAACAAGAACTTCTTTTTGAGCATCTTCATCTTGCACCATACTTTCCTTAAATAGTTTAGATAAATAGTCCATTTAATGGAAATGCATACCTGGAATTGTATCAAAGGAGTTTTTGTTCTCATCTTGAAGAGCTTCCATGTTGTTCGTCTATCTCCTAGAACAAGCAACCCAATGGAAAAATTTGGTATTTTTATCACCTTCTAATAACCAATTTGTTCTTGATCTATTTTTCCATTAGGTCTCCTCTTGGTTTTCAATGTCCTCAACCACTTTACGCAATGCACCATCCTCTTCTTTGAGTTGCTCTGTAATTGTTCCTTGCCTAAAGTGTTTTTGAACCTCATCCCATCTGGCCATCAATGGAGCTCTTTGGACCTATAAGTCTATCTTGTTAGCTCGCCTCCATTTTTTTAGTTGATCCTTTACATAATGAAGTTGTTTGTGGAATCTAAACATTGTTGTCCCATATGTTGGGTGGCCCTCTTCCCACCACTATGGAATTTTCTTTTGAAGTTCCTCTTTTTGTAACCAAAAGTTTTCAAATTTAAATGGTTTGTGATACTACAATATCTTGATCCCCCTTCCAAAATGGGAAAGTGATTTGATGGACCCTCCAAAACCTAAAATTTTATATTCCATTTTACAAATGCCTCCTCTGAAACCAAAAAATAATCTAACTTCACCTTCCTGCTATGTGGCTCCCTCCTCTTATTGATCCAAGTATAGATGGTTCCAAGGCATTTAATATCCACCAAGTGTAATGCCTGGACTTGGGCAATCATAAGTCGATCCCCTGGGTCCAAAATTGGGGTTCCCCCTTCCTGATATCTAGAGGATAATTTAGCATTAAAATCCCCAACAACAATCCAGTCTAACTCCTCCCTTGAGACTCTCATGTTATGCACAAATTTCCATTGATGCATCTGACCATCTAGGTTTTGAGCCCCATAAAAATTTGTGATTAAAACCTGTTCAGCTATCACATTATTCCTAAAATGCGATGTGAGGACACCCCTCCAAGCTATATGTTCTATTGTAGTCCATTCAAGAGAGTTAAAAAAAGTAACTATCCCCCTTGAGACCCCTTGGGCAGCCACTTCCATATGACCAACACCCCTCCAAAGTCTATTTATTGTTTTACACATAAGATCCAATGACATTTTTGTCTCCTGGATAAGCAAAAAATCTGTTTTATATTTTTTAAGAGTTTTCGAACAACAGATTGATAGGTTATATTGTTTAAAACCCTAACATTCCGTGATTGTCATCGGTTACATTAAGAGCTATAAAATCTATTGGCCTCATCGATCCTCCAGTGATCAGTTTATCTCCTTGAACTACTATCAATTCCTTATTTAATTTTTTACCCACTCCTTGAGAACTAATATTTTTTATCTCTTTTCCACCTGAGTTATCCCTAGAGTTGGCCTTTCTCTGTTATTTTATGCTATACCCATGATGACATCCTTAATTATTGGCTACTCTTGATTATGCACTATCAATACCCCTACACTCTCTGATTGTAGTAACTCACTGCACTCAATTACCTGCTCTAGGATATGAGGAGGTGAAAGAGGGGCTTGAACATGGTTGTTATTATTTTCATTATTCCCATCCACTCCTTCCATGAATTGTTCTTCTTCCTGGTCCACTAGTGTCTTGAAGATCTCATGTCTATTGGAGGGCTTGAGATGGGTTTGCTCTTTATCATATTTTTTCTTTTGCCTTCTTATTTTGGCATGTTAAAAACCATCTCCTTGTGCTTCTTTGTCCTAATAAATGTTTGTTTTTTCTTTATTTATTGTTGACTTACCCTCATTAGGAAGATTTGACATTCCCAGAGGAGCCTCCATTTTTATGTTCATATTGTTTGGGCAAAATTTCCATATTTGTGGTAAACTTTGCACCTAAAGGGCAATGCCTCATAATCCAGTTGTTGAATCCAAGATAGTCCTGCAAGTTCAATTTCAACCTTTGTCAACAAAGGCTAGCTAAGATCCATTTCCACACATAATCTAGCATAAATGGTTGTGTTTCCTTCCATTGTGTCTTTGGAAACACCCAAATGTCTTCCAAGGGAATTGTTGATAATTTCCAATACCTTCTTACTCCAAAACTCCATTGGAAGGGCATACAAACAGATCCAAATAGTACAGCAGTGGGTACAATTTGAGGATCAAAACCCACTCTCCAAGGCTGAACAAATAATCCTATCGGACCATGATTCTTCTTTTCTGATTCAAAAGCCCTATTAATATTGGCAAGTGAAGAAAAACTAATAATAAAATATCCATTGCTAATAAACCACAAAGAATACTCACCAAGAGGCTCCTAGTTTTTCCAGACCCAAGAATGCAAAAAAATAGGGTAGGGCGAATACCCATAAATTTACAGATCAAATCATGATTGGCTCTATATAAAACTATTTCTTCTACCATCCTTTGCTCAATGACAATATTTGGCCTTGATTTTGACTGTAGCAAGCATCCATTAGCTCGTTGATATGTTGATCTATTTCCAGCAACCGTAAAGAGCATTTTTAATGCAATTTTTTGTGCTTCTTCAATCTCTGCTAGAGATTTATCTTTTAAAAAATCTGTAAAAGAACTATATCTCTCTAAAATAGGATCCTAAGGTGTCCCCATTGGGCCCTCCTAGGGCAACAATCTTGTCTTCAAGTCCAAAGCAACCAAAAATATCTTCGGCTACCCAAATGATGCCCTATTTTTCTCTTCTAGAGCTTTGACGCATACTTGAATTAAAAAAAAAAAAAAAGGTGCAAGTAGATTCATTAAGTGGATTACTTATCAGATTTTTTTAGGCACCTTAACTAGATAGAAGTTGCAAAAAGGAGATTTGAATTAGAGTCTTCAAAAAAGTGCAAAAATAAATTATTATTTAAGGTTCATTTGCACTTTAGGAGTTAATTAGATTTTAGAATCTCAAACTATCTATCAACTACTTATTATCTACTTTGAAAAATAAAATGAAAACTAGCTCCTATTACCTTCCTGTTTAAGAAATTTCAGAATAATTCTTGAAGATTCATTTCATATTATTCTTGATTAAGTTGCAATATATTGATTAAGTGCATTAGTTTTTTAGATTTAATTGGAGTAATGGGGTGATATTATTAGTGCATTAAAATATTATTAGATTTGCACTATTATTGCTCTCAAAAAGATTATTTCTTGTGTTCGTAAGAAGGGCACAAAAATAGAATTTGTCAAAGTTTCTAAAGACACTATTAGTGCACAAAGATCTACAACTTTGGGTGGCCTGAGGAAGCCACAAAATAAGCTCAATCCTCCAAGTATTGGAGAAGAAGGTAACCACCTAAAAAGAGCATCAAAGGAAGCATCGAACGAGACTTGGTGAGTCTCAAGTTCAAGGCACAAAAATAGTGCAAAAAAATATAGCAAAACAAAGCTTCCATCATGTGGTTACAAGCTTGGATCCATACATAAAACATCCAAGCTAAAAGGGGAAGGTGTCTATTCAAAAATATAACCTTAAAACCCCTATATTGCACTCAAATATTCTACCTCAAAACCAAAAATTTAGATGTAAAAAGAGGAGTGCAAAAGAAGGTGCAATAAGCATATTTTATGTAAAAACTATTTTACATTATATTATACAAATCCTAATCTGGTTATACAGGGAGAAAATGAAGATTTAAATGTGCCCCAAAGGCACTACGCTTGTTGGAAAAACCAATCGAAAGCGGTCGTATGCTAGCATCAATCAAATCTTAGCTCAAGGAGCCAATCAATGGGCTCATACTCCTTGCATCCAAGATGGCTAAACCTACAAGATACAACATGAAAAACAAAGGGAAGAAAAGAGTGTTAATCAAGAGCAATAGCATCTACGGAAGGAGGACGTAAGCAAGCAAGGAAGAAAGGAAAATGAAGCACCATTAGAGTGTCACTTACTACACAATTATTGATAGAAATCGATGCTCAAAACCTCCATATTGTTGCTCCATATCCCAGTTGAAAGCAAGCGTAGGTGAACGAAAGAGGATTTGGGGATTTTTGAAGCTAAAAGGATCTCCAAAAAGGTTTATTTGAACCGATGAAAAGGAGGAGGATGTAGAGAATAATGTGACACTTATCACCAAAAGAGAACCCTAACACTCAAGTCAAGAGAGCACTCATCTTCAAGAAAGGAGTTACACAAACAAGTTGGTGCATTGAGTGTATGGGATACACTTGTCTCTTGGAAGATCGAATATTTTGCTAAAGAGTGTAATGCTCGTACGTTACAAGAAGGAAGATGAACGTATCATTTGCACCAAACTCTCCTCAAGCACTCGATGAGAAATGGACATGCCACTTGGCACCTTAGACAAGAAGCTTCTCCATATTAAGGACGTCAACGACCGAGGTCAAAGGAGAAGGCAAGTAAATTCTCATCTTGGTATTTACACTTCATCGTTTGTACGCACAGTGCAGAATTACAGCATGGAAATAAGGTGTTAGAGCCTTCAATACTCAATCCAAGCGAGATCAAAGCAAGAGTCCAAGTAGTGCCGGTTTTGGAATACGTATAGCTCCAAGAAATTCCATTGGAGGGTGCAATCACATCATCAAGATATCTACGTAAACAACGTGTAACCCTAGCTTCTCAGTAGAACAACATCGTATATTGCTTGGTGAAAGGTAAAGTTTAATTCTTATTATTATATGCTTTCTTTCCTCAAGAGTCATAAGGTTGTAATTAAAGGAATTTAATTAATTCAAAGCAATTTATAAAAGGGAATACTTTATCAAATAAATACAATATTTCCAATATAAATCCTAGGAGCAATAAGGGTTTCTACTGGAATGAATAATAATTATTTGCAAATATTATTGTGATCTAATTTATTCAAATATTAGGGAGTCATAAGGGCTACTACATCAAATTAATTAATTGGAAAATTAGATACACTAAACCTAATTCCCAATAGGTTATTCATAAAAGAGAGGTTTATCATAGCTCTTTCAAAGGTTGGATATTCATAATATTATTGTCTCAAACTTATCAAAAGGAGACAAAAGATCCAATATTATTACCTCTTTAAAATTTGGGAACAGTGCTTAGTTCAATAGGAGCAATAAGGGATAATAGGAATTGATTTTGGCATTTACAAAACCTTTACAAAATCAATAAAATATTGAACTATAATTTACAAAAGCACTATATCTTATCCATAACATACTAGGGAGTGGTAATATTAGCTTCTATCAAATATTATCAAGTTATAAAATATAAGCTTTCCTCAAAATCTAAAAATCCTTAGGAGTAAATACTCACATTACTTGGGAGACATAAGGTAGTCTAAAAAACAAGGATTAATAAAGGTTTTATCAAATCAAGCTTATATTCTTCTATCAAGAATCATATATCCTAACATAGGGAGTCATAAGGTAGACTTCTAAGATTCTTGCAAAATCTAGAAGGATCTATCATGGATGATATCTTAAGAAATGCCTTCAATAATGAAGAACTACTACATGAAGTAGAATACTACTCCCAAAACTTAATAGATACTCTAGAAGGATATGAGTATCTATCCATTAGTGCCAAAGAGAAATTTTTCTTATTTCTTAAAGAAGCTAAAGAAGGTAACTTTACAATATTGATTGGTTATCTTCATGATATTCTCTTCATAGCATGGTGGAATTCACAAAGACTGGTTACTTTTTCACCAGAGGAATATCTAATGGTGTATCTATCACTAATTGTGTTTGTGCTTACTCAACACAAGGAATAAGATAAAGAACAATATTATTGTGATGATAAACTAACTTGTCATGAAGCAAAAATTCTACCAGCACCAATGCAAAATCACAAGAGGAGAAGAAGAAGAAAAAGGAAGAAAAGATATGCTAAAAAGAAACTTGGCATCATGAAGACTGAACCAGTTGAACTCATGCAACAATCAGAAGAACCTCTAGCCAAAACTTACTTTGCATCATATGAAGACACAAATTATCTACTGAACCTGATCATAGTGAGCAATGAAGGAGAATTCAACTTCCATTATCCGATGGAAGAAGATCCACATTGAAGACTAAAGTCTTCAATATCCAAATAATGTAATACAGGGGGTGTTAGAAATAGAGTCTATTACATCATTTGGATCATGTAAATGTACCTTTTCTTGGTACATACTTAGGACATTAGATTACTTTAGGGGGAAGTTATCTAGTTACTTCATGCAATGTAATAACTGCACAAGTGTCAAAGTGCAAGTTGTATATGTGCAAGTTGTCCCTTCTAGATGGAGTGTTTGCCAAGGAACATATTTCCTATATAAAGGGCCTAGAACATAGCTAACATCATAGAGTGTGTAGAGAGTGAGTACTACATCAGTAGGAAGTAGTATTGACCAGAGTGGTATGATGTAGCAGTGTGATGTAATATGGTGGAGTGTAATATGCTCAATGCCCATTCTTGAGCAGTAGCTCTATTCATGGAGTGTTCATTTCCTCCAGAGCTATTTTGTAAACATCTCCATCATTTCTATATATATTATTTTCAATCATCTCACAGATTTACTTTCTCATATTATTATGCATCTTGTGTTTGCCATATCCCATTACATGTTGCATCAAAAGCTAACAGGGATATGGTATTCGCAGTCATCAACCTTCCAATTATCGATAGGGGAGATGATAGTCACACTATAGTATGTGTGATGCATCTTGCACATCTCCATTAGGGGAAGGAAGTTTACAAAACTTGAGGGTAGTAAGCTACGCTACAGAGGCTATCAGGGGGTTCGGCCCACCAGGTCCAAGAGATTCGGATCCCTATCGATGAGTTAGTGGGGTGCTATGGTGTCAATGCTCTAATGACAGTGCTCTGTGGGGTGGTGGTGGGATTCTTGGTATTCCATACAAGTAGGTGATACCTACCATGGGTGTTGGCGAAAGTAGTGGTAGATATGTGGAACCAATAGGTGTGGTTTGCATGGGATCCATATGTGCTTAGCCTGATTGTACAGGATATTGTATAATGTCATGTACAATGTTGGTCTAGGTGTGGTGTTGGGAGCACATAGCAGTTAGGAGATCGTATGCATTGCCAAGGCCATTGTCCAACCAAAAGCAATTATCAACATATAGATGGTCCAAGAGATTCAAGCGAATCCAGAGGACATACGCCAAGAACCTGCCACTAGGAAGGCAGGTGATAGATAAGCTATGGGAGCACAATATCATATGGCAGCCATGGCATATACACCCTGGATGGATGGAGGGCATAAAGGATTTAGCTTGGGTGAGGAGGGTCATGTGGGTATCTATGGAGAAGGGGGAGCTAGAAATATTCAAGTCTGACCAAGTTCGGTGATAGTTTGGTATATTCCAAGAGATACCAAACCTAGGCGAATACTAGTATAGGTGGGTGTAGAGGGACCCATCAAGAGTCAAAGGAGACTTGAATGTGAGGATACGGATAGAGGAGGAACTGGATGATTGTGGGTATTTTTTGTGCATACCCACCCCCAGCTATTAGCAGTTATAAACTAGTTTTCTTTATTGTAAATAAGACCAGATATTGCCAGAAACTTTGTTAGCCCAAAAATCTTGTCGAGAGGAATTCAAAGTAGAAATGAAGTAAAAGGGTCAGCCTTCAAACTCGCTCAAGCATCCATACCTAACCAAAACCCAAAGAAGAGACAAAGGCTTGGCTTGCTACCTGAAGATATAAACAGTCATACCTCGAAATCTCACTGATACCCACTGACATTCACCGAGATTTTGGAGAATTACTAAGGCAAATTGACTAAGGTACCAAAGTTTCGGATGCATGGTACCCAGAAAAGGTATTCAAAAATACGTGTTGAATCCTACTATCGAAAGACAAACTTCAGCCAAACTGGCTATCTCTCCAATACGTTGGAAGATGTGCACCTGATTGGAACCCAGGATGACATCAATTCCCCAACCATTGGATGGAAGTTGACAAAGTAAAATCAAGCATATGGTCAATTCTAAAGAGTGTCAAAACAATTGTAGATAGTTGAGGCCTAGTAAAATGTCCAATATCCATCCCAATACTAGAGGAAAAAAAGAGAAATGAAATAGCTAAGTGGGGAGGGATCGAAGAATATGTACCTGATCGCAGCCCGATAATATACCTAATCCTCAATCAATGTGAAATTTTGGAATGATCATAGCTCTTTTACCCAACTAAAACTCGGTAGGTTCCCAAAAGCCCAGCCTTCACTAGGGCAAAAAATGGCTAAGATCTCAAGATATCGGAGCAATTGTGCTTGGTCGAAACTTGACATGGTCTCAAAAATTCATCTAGGATCTGGTAACTTAGAAGAAATATGGGAGTCAAATGTCCAGAGGGCACCAGAATAGTTATACCTAATATAAACTTGATCAACACCCAAAAGCCCAATGCATACAGGAGCTAATCTAAGTGTTGAGAGAGTCGAAAGAATTGCATCTGACCTGGGCTCGCCAAGGTTCAAAATATATGGCACAAGAAGAATTAGAGAGGAGAGATTTTATCAAAGAAATAAAACCAAAAGGATGTTAGTACATGATCGAAAGCCATCTGAGCAATCAAGAGGTATCCCATAAGCATGCAGAAGATCCGAAAAATTTCTCTCCAACGAGAAAAGAAATATTTTTCCCACTACGTCTACTAGGCAAGATTTCATGTCATAGGATCTTAACGGTAGAAAACTATGACATAGATAATAAGGTGGTTGAGTAGAGAGGATCATAAAAGATCAATGGTACAGATGCAACAAGCAAGTTTGGCATGACTCGAAGAGACGCAAATCTTGGCCATGTCAACAAGCCAGGTTCTGATAGTTGGAGCAGCCATACTTTCGAGCAGCCCACCAGGTTGGTCGAATCTCTGACATAGTAGCAACCCACTTCGAAGGTAATCATGACTTGATATTGTAAAATATTATTAAATATAAAGATGTATAATGAAAACAGGTCGGTTCTTAGGTTTTTACAATTCATATGTAATGAAGAGATTTTTACCAGTCAATATAAAGGGTTTGTTGTTTGGCTTCTGGTTTATTCTATTTGCAGAGCATGTATGTATGAAAACTACTTCTAATTTAAGTCTATTGGATTCTCATGGGACTTACTCTGAATTTTTAATTTGTGCTTATGTTCATACATTGGTTCTGTAATTTATAGTTTGATTAGATACCAAAAATTGTGACTAACTATTTTGTGGGTGGTGATAGAACTAGCTAGTCTGTTAGGCATCTTCTTATTTTGGTCATGAAATCTCTTAATGATGCAGAAGCATCCAATGGTGTAAGGGCAATCTTGCATCACTAGAAAAACAAATTACATTTTCTCTTTCAGTTGTAAGTTTCTTTAGTTGTTTTGGAATCCATGAAGACACTTGGGAGGTGTAAATTGGTTAGAATTCCAAAAAGAAAAAAATCAATCACCAGCTATTTTTAGTAAGTCAGCTGGCTATTTACCCCAGGGAGTGAAATGAAAAAATGTATCCGGTGGCGAAAGAATCACCCCAATATCCTGAATAGTTTGAGAGATATTAAAGTTTTCATCCCAAGCAATCTCGCCAATAAGGTTTAAAAATAAAATTTGAAAACCTTAGAGGCCCCGAAGAAGGATGTTAATTTGATGAAATGATATTTTGATAATTTTGGCTTTTTATATCTCTTCACAAGCTTTCCAATGGTATCTTATAATAGCCAATAGGACACCAGGTTCAAAAGTTATGGTTTCGGGAAGTTGTGCTACCGAAATTCAAATTTGAATATCTTTTTGGGTGGGAAAATGAAAATTTAAATTTCAAATGAATATCTTCCTGGGTAGGAAAAGAGGAGTTATTCTTTCCATAAATTTATATGGAAGTTATTAAAAGAGGGAACAGGGATCACCAAAAGGTAGTCCGGGGAAGACAGATCGTGGCTCTAGCTTGAAGAATTTCGAGAGATTTTCTTTGTGATAAAATCAGCCTTGTGGTCGTAGCATTGGAACTCTGATTCTGTATTTGTATTTCATTGAAATAATATCATATGTTGTGTTTCTTCTGAATTTTCTATGATTTGAGTATTGTGTGAGTGTTCGGTGGAGTAGCCTTCACCACTTAATATGTGTATGTCTTAATGCGGCTTAATTGTACCACTTTAAGTTCTAGCTTTAGTTCTTTTTACTTCTTTCAGCATCCTTTTCCCCCCATATTTAGGAACAATTAGCTAGGACTTCAAGGAACTAGTCTCCTCTAGATATTAACCACTACAGTTTTCACAACTCCTCGGTCATTCAATTTTGGTCAAGGTTTGTGGGTGCACAAACCTTCCCATTAGACACATTCTTTGACCAACAATTTTTGGCACACCCGGGGGAACTCTAGGGTCTCGTATTTGGATAGTATAGGATCGGTGATGTCCTTTATTATTAGATTTCATCAAAATCACTTGGCAACTTTGCTTAATCTATAAATCTCTATCATATGACCAATTGCCTTTGAAACCTAAACAAAACTTGATGATACTCTTTTTATTCCAAAATCCCTATCACCTGCTGACTCTGCTCAAATCCAGAGACCTATGTTCTATAATCAGTTACCTTTAGAAGCTAGATAGATTTTGGCTATACCCTGCATTCGGCTCATCTAGCGACTCTATTGAGGATTGAACCAATATTCATGGTTGGTTGTCCTTCTACATCATTCTCAAAGATTTATATCCTAGAGGACTCAAGGTTTGATGAGTAGCCTTGACCTCACTAGCAGAGAAGTTATGCTCATTAAATAACTTCGGACTGTTAGGAAAAACTTCAGATTTATTTAGTTTCAAGTAGAAACACAATGATAGAGAACAAAAAATAGCAACACAAGTAACATAGATATTTACGTGGAAACCTGCAATGTGCAGGAAAACCATGGGGTAATGGCAACTTCTCTTTTATTATTTTTAGCAAAACTTTACATTCACATTACAAAATTACATCATATGCAAGGGATCAATTCCCTTTTATAGAGCATATGAAGGAAGACCTCAAAATGTTTGTTTCCTCTCCCAAAGGAAGCCTCCACAAAACTATTTGTTTCCATGCGCAACTAAAATGGTTCATCTTTCGCATCATGACGTTTAAAAATCTTGACGTCTAGTCCAGACGTATGTTGCCTAGATGTTTGGACTAGATGTCTAGTAGCCCAGACGTTTGGTCTAGATGTCTACTATCTATAAATCTGGCCTAGACGTCTATCAGCCTAGACGTATGCTGCCCAGACATCTAGCCTAGACGTCTAGCAGCCCATACATCTAGTCTAGACGTATGTTGCCTAAATGTCTAGCCTAGATGTCTAGCAGTACAAACATCTAGTCTAGACATCTGGCCTAGACATCTGACCTAGGCGTCTGCTACCTAGACATCTGACCTTGATGTCTAACAACCGTATAGCCATATGCTACAATCTAGCTTCTGCTGATAGTGAAACTGTATAGTGACTTCACTTCCTAACATTCTCCCACTTGAAGTCAGTATTCAAGAATTCTTCTACCAAATATTTTCATCCAGTGCCAATTGCCCAATGTTGCCCTTGTTACTTTTTCAGCAAGCCCAGAGAAGTTTTGCACCACTCAAACTTCTCTACCTTGATCGACTTTGTAAGCATATCTGCAAGATTCACTTTAGTGTCAATTTTTTGCAATAGGATCCTACCTTCTTCCACCACATTTCTTATAAAGTGGTACTTGACATCAATGTGTTTCGTGTGATCATGGAATGTTGGGTTCTTCACTAGCTGAATAGCACTTTGGCTATCACAATGCAACATAATTTTCTCCTGCATTACCTTGAAGTCACCCAACAATCGCTCTAGCCAAATTGCCTCTTTGCTAGCATGAGTCACTGCAATATATTCTACTTCAGTGGTTGATAAAGCCACAACATACTACAACTTAGAAGCCCAACTCACTGCTCCACCAACAAGAGTGAAGGTATATCCTGTAGTGGACTTTCTCCCATCTCTATCTCCACCATAATCAGAATCCACAAAACCTTTAACTTGCAAATCTATTGATCCAAAGTAAATGGCAACATCTGAAGTGGCTCTTAAATATCTAAATATCCACTTCACCACATTCCAATGCTCCTTACCAGGATTTGCCATGTATCGGCTGACTACTCCCACTACTTGGGCAATATCCAATCTAGTGCTCACCATGGCATACATGAGGCTTCCTACTACTGATGAATACGGTACATGAGATATGCTTGTCTTCTCTGCTTCTATTCTAGGACACTAGTTGGAAGATAATTTTAAGTGTGAAAGAAGTGGGGTACTAACTGGTTTTGCATTCTGCATATTGAAGCATTGCAGAATCTTTTCCACATATGACTTTTGACTTAACCAGATATTTCTTCCTTTTCTATCCTTGTGTATCTTCATCCCTAAAATTTGGTTTGCTACTCCTAAATCCTTCATTTCAAATGTCCTAGCCAACTGAGCCTTAAGTTCAATGATTTTCTTCATGTTGGGGCCTGCAACTAGCATATCATCAACATACAATAATAAAATAATAAAACTACCATCATCAAACCTCTTATAGTATCCACAATGGTCAGCTTCACTCCTGCTGAAACCTTGGCTCTTCATGAAGGTGTCAAATTTCTTGTACCACATCCTTGGTGCCTATTTCAACCTGTACAGTGATTTCTTCAGTCTACAAACCAAATGCTCTTTGCCTCTTTCTTCATAGCCCTCAAGCTGATCCATATAAATCTCTTCCTCGAGATCACCATGCAAGAAAGTAGTCTTTACATCAAGCTGCTCCAGTTCTAAATCCTGTGCAGCTACAAGTGCAAGTAGAACTCTAATAGTAGTCATCTTCACAACTGGAGAGAAAATTTCATTAAAGTCAATACCTAACTTTTGCACATAGCCTTTTGCCACCAAGCGAGCTTTATAGCATTCCAACAACCCATCGTTGTTCTTCTTCACTTTGTACACCCACTTGTTTCCAACAATATTTCTTCTAGGTGGGAGATCCACAAGTTCCCACATTTTATTCTTGTGAAGTGCCTCGATTTCCTCCTCCATGGATTTCCTCCACTTTTTTGCATTCTCAGACTCTCTAGCTTCCTGAAATGAACTAGGTTCACCATCATCAGTTAACAAAGCAAAAGAGGACTGATAAACATGAGAATACCTTTCTAGAACACTTTTGTGGATGTGTAGATCTTCTAACCCAATGATCTATTGATTGTGGCTCTTGGTCTTGTGACCGTTGTGGCTGCTCTACTTGTTGTTCTACTTGTTCTGCATGTTGATCAAAAACTTCAGCATGCTGATTTTCACATTCATCTTCATTCATTTCTACTTCAACTAGTACAACATTAGGAGTTTGTTGTACCTCCTTCCTTTGCATGGATTTTTCATCAACAATAACATCTCGGCTAATAATTACCTTGTGGGTAGTAGGATCCCACAGTCTATACCCCTTCACTGTATCTCCATAGCCGAGAAAAACATATTTGCTTGACTTTGGGTCAAGCTTGGACCTTTTTTATTTGGGTACATGGGCAAATGCATCACAACCAAAGGTACACAAATGAGAGTAATCAAATGGCTTACAACACCAAACCTCCTCTGAAATCTATCCATCCAACGCAGTTGTAGGTGACCTGTTAATAAGATAAACAATTGTATTAACAACCTCTACCCAAAATATTTTCTCCAACATGGTTGTGTTGAGCATGCTTCTTGCACGTTCCATGATTGTGCGATTCATCCACTTAGCCACACCATTTTTCTGTGGAGTATATGGTACTATCTTCTAGTGCTTAATACCTTCCTGCATACAAAATTTATCAAATTCCTTGGAGCAATATTCACCCCCATTATCTGACCTAAGACATAAAATTGACTTGCCCAAACTCTTCTCTACCCGTGCTTTGAACTCTTTAAATTTCTGCAAAGCTTCCGACTTCTTCTTCAAAAAATAAACCCACACTCTCCTAGAATAATCATCTATAAAAGTCAAAAAATAGATGGCACCATTTAAGGACTGAGTGGGGACTGGTCCAAATATATCTGAATGTATAAGTTGCAAAAAATTAGAACTCTTACCAGGACTTGCAGTAAACCAAACCCTCTTTTGTTTACCAAAAATACAATGCTCACACAAGTCTAAATTGCAAGACTTAATCCCAGAAAGCATACCTCTATCATGCAGAATTTTTAGACCTTTTTCACTCATATGGCCTAGGCGTTGATGCCATAGCATTACTGCATCCTGAACAGAAGTTGTTGCTGTTGCATGGTTTGTCACCGTATCACCGCATAAACGATATAGGGTCCCATAAGATTCTCCCTTTGCTACTACAAGAGCTCCTCTGGTAATTTTGTAGTAGTTGTTACCGAAAGTGATAGAATACCCTAGCTTATCCATCATCTTGATTGAGAGCAAATTCTTTCGCAAATCGAGCACATGTCGTACATCACATAACATCCTTTCTCTACCATCATCCAACCTGATCCTTATATCCCCTCTTCCCATAATTTCTAAAGGGTGATCATCACCCAAATAGACCTTTCCACCATAGTATGGCTGATATTTGTCAAACCAGTCTCTATGGGGAGACATGTGGAAAGATGCACCTGAGTCCAAAACCCAGGTATATAAAATAGATATATTGTTACTGATATAGAAGGCTTCACATGTTGTCGTCTCTCCTGAATCTATTGCACTGGCCTCAGTTGATGGTTGATTTTGCTTTTCACCATTCTTTAATTGCCAACAATCCTTCTTTGAGTGTCCTGGCTTCCCACAATGCCAACACTTCCCTTTCTTCTTATGTCCTTTAGACTTAGATCTGGACTATTTTCTACCTTGTTTACTCCTCTCGAAATATCGACCTCTCACAGATAGGGCTTCATTGGTTGAGGGTTCCAGAGATGTTTTTTGCCTCAACTCTTCTACCAACAAAGCAGCTACCACATCATCAAATTTTAGAGTTCCTGATGATGCATTACTGATGGTCATCACCATATGATCCCAAGTGTTCGGGAGGGAACAAAGTAGGGTGATAGCTCTATCCTCATCCTCCATATTCACATTAACTGAAACTAGTTTACTGATAAGAGTATTAAACTCATTCAAATGATCTACCATGGATGAACTTTCCTTCATCCTCAAGCTATAAAGCTATTTTTTTAGAAAAACCTTATTTGTTGCTGATTTTGTTTCATACAACTTTTCAAGCTTTTTCCAAAGGGCTTCCACGGTCTTCTCTTCAACTACATTGAACAAGATAGAGTCTTCTAGGCAGAGATAAATTGTAGAAACTGCCTTCCTATCCAGCATTGCCCACTCCTCATCTTTCATGCTGCTCGGTTTACTTGCAACCCCTTTCAAGGCTTGAGCTTGGTCATTCTAAACCAACAAATCCTCCACCTTCATCTTCCATAGAGCGAAGTTCCTACCATAAAATTTCTCAATCTCAAACTTGGTTACACCTCCTGTCATTGTTGTAGCTCCCACTCGCACAAAACCTTGAGCTCTGATACCAGATGTTAGGAAAAACTTCAAATTTTATACCTACAAGTAGAAACACAATGATAGAGAACAAAAATAGCAACACAAGTAACATAGATATTTATGTGGAAACCTGCAATGTGCAGGAAAACCACGGGGTAATGGCAACTTATTTTTATTATTTTCAGCAAAACTTTACAGTCACATTACAACATTTATAATATGCAAGGGATCAATTCCCTTTTATAGAGAAAATGAAGGAAGACCCCGAACTGTTTATTTCCTCTCCCAAAGGAAGCCTTCGCAAAACTGTTTGTTTCCACGTAAAACTAAAACGGTTTGTCTTCTACATCCTGACATTTGGCCTAGACGTCTACCAATAGTGATGTCTGGTATAGACCTCTACTACCTAAATGTTTGGCTTAGATGTCTAGCAACCCAAATGTCTGGCTTAGATGTTTGTTATATTGACGTCTAGCCTAGACATCTAGCATCCCAAACATCTGGCCTAGATGTTTGACGTCTGGCCTAGACATCTAGCAGCCCAGACATATAGCCTAGATGTTTGCTACCTAGACGTCTAGCATCTTAGATGTCTAGTCTAGACATCTTCTGCCTAGACGTCTAGCAGCCTAGACGTCTGATCTTGATATCTAGCAGTCGTATAGCCTTCTGTTGCAACCTAGCTTCTACTGACAATGAAATTGTATAATGACTTCACTTCCTAACACGGACCCCCGTAGCTGCATCAATCACTCAGTTTGAATGTCACTGTGGGAATTTTTTAGGCCCTTTGAATATTCAAAATCTTCACGATATTCCCAAAGCTACCTTCAAGTTCTTACCAATATTTTATGGGACAGGCAAATTGCATTTGAACATTACCAGGATGTTGCTTCCTTGTCAATTATTCATAATATCAGGCACAAAGATGTAATGCTCAAACTCCTCATTCTCTCCTTGAAAGTAAGGGCCTTGCTATGGTACAAATGTTTGGAGGATGGAAGCATTTGTACATGGGTTGATTTTATGGGAGAACTCATTGATGGTTTTGATGATGTGGAAGATCCTTTTCTTCTGCTCAACCAATTCTCATTTATCAAGTGAGCTCCTCAGGAGAGTATAGTCGATTTCAATGTTCGGTTCAAAATAACATGGAAAATAATTCCTCGAGAACTGCAGCCATCTCCTGCACAGGCCTAACTCTATTATATCTGATATTTTCAATATGTTATAAGCATCCTCATTCAAAAATCCAAAAAAATAAGTTTTCCTTACCTATTTCAGGAAGCTACACAAGCTGAAAATCCCACCTAGAAATACAGCACACCCCAAACCTCTATCCATAGGCTTCGTGATATTCCCACAAGAAGTTTAACCTGGCCCCTTATGTTATCTTGAAAGTGATTGGTTTATTTTTTCTTTTAAATCCAATAGGATGTAGAACAAAAACTGAAGGCAATAAGCAAGGAAATTGAAGAAATGAATATATGACTTGCGCAGTCTAAGGTAAATACTCTAGAGATACCAGACTATGTAGAGTCAGGTGGGCCATGTCAGTTTTCACAAACCAGAGAAACAGAGAAAGGGATCCAAAAGGACATGGATTGTAATCACATCCACTAAAAGGAAAGTAAAGTGGGAATAAGGTAGCCAGTCACATCTTCATCACTTGATGAGACATACACATAGGAATACTTGCAACCCAATCGCTATCAGCCCGTGCCTCTTATAGAAAATATGATAGCCCTATATTCCAAGGAGAAGCAAAAGCATTGGACTGATATGGACATTATGAATACAAGCCATATTGAATGCCTCATGGGGAATCATGCACAGTTTACAGTAGGCCAAAAAGTGAGATATCCTAAATCAGAAGAAAAATAAGGCTTATAAAAAATTGTACTTCCCAAGTATTGACACCAAGCAGAGAACAAAAAGGGTTGAACGATTTCATGATCTATTTAAAAGGGCTCATTTTATACTTGGGGAAGATATATTGGTATCTAACAAGGTAAATCTGATGGATATGTCCATTCAAAAGGCAGAAAATATCAAGAAAGTACCCAAAAAGGGCTCACCTCTAAATATCATATAATATTGTTCTCCCCCATTTTATCTTTTCGTTCTCATAGAAAATTATATGTTGCACAACTGTGTGGTGGATTCAAAGGCTCAAGTCTCAATTATGCCATTAGAGGTCTATAATTGTTTGGGGTTGATTTTGGAAATGGACAAACATGAGCTTGAATTCATATCTTTTAAGGGAGTCAAATTAAAGAAAATGGGATTCGTATATAATAGGCTCATCATGATATGTGGTCATCCATATATGGAGTTGATTTAGAATATAGTGATAGTTGATACACCTCCACTATTCGGTATGTGTCTAGCCCAACATACCCTGATACAAATTAAAGGATGCATAACTCAAGGACCAGATTTGATAATCATTCCATGGGCCAAAAAATTCATCAAGATAATAAGTTAGGGGGTGTAGCCTTTTTGTATTGAATATTTCAAAGGGCCAAGGACAAACATCACATGGGAAGATGTACCTGACATAAATCTAGAAATAGATGACTTGTTGTACCCAAGGAAAAAATAGGGTTGTATGTTTGTTGATACAATTCTGCAAATAATTTTGTGTTTTGATCTCAAATATCAATGGGTTATGGAACAATAGGATTCTTATGATAGTTGGGTTGCTTACCTAAATAAGGTTGTCAGACATAGAATCAAAAGGAAAGTGATAAACTGGATAAAAACCCTGAAAGGGAAGTGTTCATGGATGCAATCATAGGCATCAATGCATGATTAGAAAAATATAGTAGCTTGGTAGGATGCTTCAAACCAGAACTCAAGGTTTTCAAAGAATGAAGTAATTTTAGAATGGAACATGTTTGGGTATGATGATAATTACAACTCCAAGCAAATCGAACACAGGGAAAGGCTCAAGTTCAATGTCGTATGGTCAGGACATTGCAGATTCATGGGATAGTCTCCATAATATATTTTGAATCAAGCATGACACACACGCAACCTTTTTGTGTAAATAGGTGGCAAGTAAATAAGCTAATATGGTGGTCACAGGTATATGCAAAATATTGCATCACCCTGTACATATAAAAGGGGATCATGGTATAAAAGCTAGAAAATGATGGAACATTGAATTCAGTAGACCGTCACTTAGCTTTGTCTTAGCACTTTCTTACCTCTTTCCTTTCTATCCCAATGTTTTGTGTTTGACTCCGCAACCTAGTGGACAAAAAGTAGAACATTATAGAATTGCAAGAGAGGTACCTTGAAGTTTGCAATAGTATAAAGCAATATTGTCACCACTTGTGCAAGCTCAGTGATGTGCCATGTTATATAAAGAGATGAGGTCAACCAAAAAGGAAAGTTGCAAAAAATAAGGAACTTGGGTTGACATAAGGGAAATGTTTAAGGATGATTCACATCAAGATAAATATTTTTGAGAAAAGCACGCAACCTAAAGACATAATTTTTGCACATGTCAACTGGTATAACAACCCCCTAGGAATCTATATAAGACTACATGAATCACATAAATGAATCATTGTTGAAATGATAATTCAAGAGTACTGCTAAAAGCTCCCATGACCAAATATCATTTGCAGAACAGTTTTTTGCTTAACTACACAAAAAATAAGAAAAGCTTCGACTATGGCAATTGTGCATGGCAATCTATCTATTTTGGAAGTAGCAGCTAACAACTATGGAGTATGTTTAGGGGAATGCGGTGCTTGGGAATATTTTATGACATAGGTGATTCATTATGCTACTCTATGGGGTTGTCCCATAGATCCATTAGTTTTGTTTCTCTTTGTTATCAGTTTACCCTAGCTTTGTATTCCCTTGTATGTTTTTGTTGTTTTTAATTTTTCCTTTTTGGTTGTTGTTGGTAGACTAATTGTGTCACCAACTCCTCCAGTTGATGAAACTTTTAGCCTTCCTTACCCAGCCTGCATCCCTCTCCTCCCCTCTTTTTGGTTCCTTTTCTTCTTTCCTTCTCATGTCTTTCCTGTGCCTAGTCTTTCTTCTCTACTTCTCCACTTTTTTCGCCATGTTATGTAAATAGCTTCCAACCTGTTGCCCACCACCCTCTTTTCTCTTGCAACTCCTCTCAGCTACTTTCCTCCTCATCTACTTTTCTATGATATCCTTTCTTCTTCTTTCATTCATGAGTGTTAAGTGCAAGAAAATTTTGGCCTTATGGATTCCTTGTTTTTGCAAAGCAAAAATATCCTGTGAGTCACCAAGAATGTGGGTACTTTTTGTGCATACCCACACCCAGCTATTAGTAGCTATATAGTAGTTTTCTTTATTGTAAATAAGACCAAAGATTGCCAGAAAATTTGTCTGTTCAAAAACCTTGTCAGGAGGAATTCAAAGCAGAAATGAAGTAAAAGGGTCAACCTTCGAACCTGCTCGAGCATCCACGCATAATCGAAACCCAGAGGAGAGACAAAGGCCCAGCTTTTTGCCTGAAGATATAAACAATTGTACCTCGAAAACTCACTGATGCCCATTAACATTCATCGAGAAGCTGGAGAATGACTAAATCAGATTAACTAAGGTACCAAAGCACCAGATCTATGGTACCCGAATAAGGTATTCAAAAATGCATGCTAAGTTCTATTACTAGAAGATAAACTTCAACTAAACTAGCTATCTCTCCAATATGTCATAATATGTGCACCTGATTAGAACCCAGGATGACATTAATTCCTCATTCGTTGGTCGAAAGCTGATGAAGTAAAATCAAGCAAATGGCCAAGTTTGAAGAGTGTTGGAACAATTGTAGACAGTTGAGTCCTGATAAAATATCCAAGATCCATCCCAGTACTAGAGGAAGCAAAGAGAAATGAAATGGTTTAAGTGCAAGAGGTATTGGAGAATATGTACCTGATCGGAGCTTGGTAATGCACCAAATACCCTATCAATGTGAAAACCTAGAATTATAAGAGCTCTTGTACCTAGTCGAAACTCGATAGGGTCCTAAAAGCCTAGCCTTCACCAGGGTAGAAAATGGATAATATCTCAAGACGTTGGAGCAAACCCGACATGGTCTCAAACATCCATCCAGGATTCGGTAACTTAGGGGAAATATGGAAGCCAGAGGTTTTAAGGGTGTCAAAACAATTATACTCGATCGAAACTCGGTCAACACCCAAAGACCCGGTGCATGTAGGAGCAGAAAATAAGCTAAGTGCTGAGGGAGCCGAAAGAATTGCATCCAGTCTGAGCTCGTCAAGGGTCAAAAGATCTGGCACGAACAAAAGTAGAGAGAGATCTGATCAAATAAATAAATCCAATGGGAGGCTGGTACGTGATCGAAAGCCATTTGAGCAATCAATAGGCATCCCATAAACACATAGAAGATTTGATAAATCGCTCTTCAATGATAAAATGGGTATTTTTTCCACTACGTATGTTGGGTAAGATTTCGTGCTAAAGGATCTTAATGACAGAAAACCATCATGCAGATAACAAGACGACTGAGTAGAGAGGGTCAGCAAAGATCAATGAACCAAATGCAACCAGCAAGTTTGGCATGACTCGAAGAGACACAGATCCCAGCCACATCAACAAGCCACGTTCTGATAGATAGAGTAACCATACTTTCGAGCAGCCCACCAAGATGGTAGAATCTCTGACATAGCAGCAATCCACTTTGAAGGTAATCATGACTTGATATTGTAAAATATCTATAAATACAAATATGTATAATGAAAATAGGTCAGCTCTTAGGCTTTTACAATTCATATGTAATAAAGAGATTTTTATCGATCAATACAAAGGGTTTGCTATTTGGCTTCTGGTTTATTCTATTTGTAGAGCATGTATGTATGATAACTTATTTTTAATTTAAGCCTATTGGATGCACATGGTACTTACTCAAAATTCTAAATTTTTGCTCATGTTCATTCATTGGTTTTGGAATTTGTAGTTTGATTAGATACCAAACATTGTGACTAATTATTTTACAAGTGGTAATAGAACTAGCTAGTCTGTTAGGCATTTTCTTAGTTTGGTCATGAAATCTCTTAATATGTGTATGTCTTGATGTAGCTTAATCTAATTCATGGCTTTAGTTCTTTTACTTATTTCAGCACCCTTTTCCCCCACATTTAGGAATAGTTAGCTGGAACTTCAAGGAACCAACCAACCTCCTCCGAAGATTGATCACTGCAGTTTTCATAGCTCCCCAATCATTCAATGTTGGTCAAGGTTTGTGGGTGCACAAACCTTTCCATTAGATATATTCTTCGACTAAAAATGACCAATTCTACATGGATCCAAGGGTGGATGACATCGAGGTGGCTCTCGGGTACCAGAGATGGTACAAGGAAATTCTACCCCCAAGGATCTCCCCATCAATGGTAGTGTAGAGGCACCAAGTTATGGGTCGATGGGTGTAGTTGGCATTGTGAGAGGCAACACGATGCACCATATAGTGACAATAGCAGGGCTAGGAGGCACCATAATAGGCACGAGTATAGGTTTAGGTAGAGATGGCGGCAGCAGCCACCACTACTACGGGGACCAAGGATGGGGGAGCAATAGGTGATGTCCCCATGAAGATCAGGTTAAGGCTGAGAAAAGTGATCAAAGAAGCATCTACATTAGTGATAATCGATCCAAGCAAGACTGTGGGTTAGGGAGACCCAACAAGAGAGATGGAGGTATTGCAGGCCCAAATAGTGATCATGCAAAGAGAGATGGACCTACTCCAAGAGGATAGGTCCAAGAGGATCGAGGGGCTATAGAATGCCTTGACTGTAGCACTCAGAATAGGACATGATGTAGTCTCAGATAGACTATCTTAGGGGAGAAGTGGGTCAACTATACCAGGAGCGATAGCAGGCATGGACGGAGGGAATGGCTATCGTAATCGATGGCCAAAAAGATGAGAGGATTCATCTACTACATGTAGAACTATAGAGTGTGGGGAAGAGGCTAGAGATATCGATATAGAGGGAGATCTTCTATTAGACATTGTACTTCCAATTAGTGCCAGCAGATTAGAGGGTGCCTCCACCATCCTCCCTTCAAACACAGGGTTAGTCACGATCCAGATCACGAACAATTTCATGGTTTGTGAGCATGCTCCCACCAAGACCACCTTCGACGGTGGATTAAAGGATACAGGGTCCTAGAGCTAGGGTTAGGATTGGGGTGACATGACAGTTTTGAGTGTGGCATGCATCCCTAGGGAGGGTCAAGTGTGTTGGGCTCGAACTGTGGCACATAGATCGAACAGACCTATGTACCCTTTCTTTTTATCTAGAGTACTTTCATGTTATTTTATTAAATATGTGCATTTATGTGTGTGTTGTTATTTTATGTGCTTTTATGTTTGACTATGCATGAATGAATGATAACATAACTATGGAATGCATGAATGGACTAAGTTAATGTGATGCATGATAGGATGAAACTTAACTAATGAATGAAATGCATGGATGGATGAATGAATTAAAGAAAAAGATAAAAGATAAAAACATGGCTCTAGCCTAAATCACGTCCCATAAATATGAACCATGACTTTGGCGTAGAGCGAAGTTGCACCCCATATGGACAAGGCACAATTTCAGAAAAAAAAGAAAGAGAAGAAGAAAAAGGAGAAGCAAAAGATGGAAAATATCAAAAACAAAAGAAAAAATGTGCTTGGAATAGGATGTTTGAATCAACATAGACCATGAAAGGTCAATGTAATCAAACAAGTATAGATTAGGCCAAAAAATGAAAAGAATGGAGCGAAAAACCATAGGGATGTATGCTCACAAATGATTGAATGGAGGTTGGCCCTCTCTTGTGGCCATGAAGCTATCTTGTAAGGGTGTTGTGCTCACAAAAAATGATCAAGTGTGGAGTGATACCCGCTATGGGTGTAGTGCTTAATGATGGCTAGAGATGAAGAGATACCTGTTAGGATGTATGCTCGTAAATGGTCAAATGGAGGTTGCTCCTCACTCATGACTATGAAGCTATCATGTAAGGGGTGAAAAATTGAGATTGATTTACCAAAACAAGTACTACCTGATAGGGTGTGATGTGTGCAAAATATGAATGAGCAAAGCAAAATGCAACAAAACAATGTGAGCGTGTGTGTGTATGTGAGAAGAAGATAGAATAAAAAGGGAAGCAAGAAGCAAAATATTAGTATATGTGTGCATCCTTAGTGAAATTTCACGAGCTAAGAGATGTGCATAAGATAGTCAATGGTTGTATGAGCACCATAAATGATATTATTGTGGTATCTACCCTATCCCACGAGGACCCCTTAACAGGTGAAATACCAAGAAGGAAAATGTATGATCAAAATCAAAAGTAGATAGAAGAATAAATGTACATCATTTGTCTTGGGGAGGAGAATAAATGATTAAAACTTTCAAGGACAAAGGACATACAATAGATGAAGAGCTATATCTCTTGACTTAGGAAAATTAGAATTGATGAAAACTTTCAAGGTCAAGGAATATAAAATACAAAAGAAAGATATGAGCAAATGCAGTGATGAAAATGCATGAGGATAGGCACTAGGGGAATTTTCTAGGCATCATAGCCCTAGTATGAGTGCAATGCATGTGAGCTAAGACCTAACTAGGTTTTATCACTTGCCATCCTTACGAAGTCCCCAAAAATATATATGATCAAGCAATCATACAAATATGGTCAAGCAACTATACAACTATATGATAAGCAAAATGTAAATAGAACGGAATGTCACGCAAACCATGTAAGATATGATAGGCAATCATGTAGTATGAATAAGCAAACAAAACGTAATATGAAACTAAGCTAAATGCAATATGAAAATGTAGAGTCGTGTTCATTGGTTCTTTAAGGTCTTTACCATATAAAGAAGTTAAACAATAGGCTCCTGAGCCATACTTGGTTGTTCTGACAAAGGGCCCTAGCCAATTAGGCTGAAACTTGCCTTTAAGATCTGAACGATCATTGGTGTTATTTTGGTTCTCCTTGACAACAAGGTCCCCAACCTCAAAAGAATGATTGCAAACTTTCTTGGAATAAGATCACTTGAGTCTATTTTGATAGGCTCAAATATGCTCTAAGGTGTTAATACGCTTTTCATCCAGTAGCTCCAATTGGTGCAAATGATTTAAACAATAGTCGACACATATTTTGATTGTACCTCCTACCTTGAAAATAAATATGGCGGTGCAAGGGACTGACTCATCAAAGAAAAATCTATTATGGAGAATATCTTCATGACTCTATCACAAAGAGGACCGTCCACAACATATTCTTTGAGAGTTATTGCACGAAATTCATTGCAAACTCTAATTGTGCCAACCTTCTTGATGAAAGGGGGAAGACTTCTGATTTCTCAAGGCCTTTAGGATAAATAGGAACAAGATCCTCTTGAGAACTAGAAGACTCGACATGCACAACACAAGGGATTGACCCATCAAAGAAGAAGTTATTATAGAGGACATCCTCGTGATCTATGTCATAAAGAGTATTCCCTTCAGCATACTCCCCTAGAGTTGTGACTAACTCGAGATGCACCAAAGTTACCACATTGTAAAATAGAATACCAGTGAGATAAGGTGGTCCCTCATCCTCATCACTCCACTCCAAGCCTTGATGATCCAAATATTTAACATAAGTGATGAGGTGATCATCACCATCAAATGGTAAAGGTTAGTTTTTATTGGATATGAATCCTATGTCACATATCCCAGACCATAAGTCAACTTCCAATTGCTCTTGAATGTCTTTTTTTTGTGGCCCCAAACTTTTACTTATATATCCCATTCTAGACAAGATTTGCTTGGGAAGCGGGTAATCATTGGACAAGTAACAATGGGCAAAAGAGCGCTCTATAGGAAGAGGGTTACTACTGTGAATATTTTCTTCAAGGCTCATACCTACGAAGATAAAGGTACATGTGCCAATGTGTACTACTTCACCCTTATTATGAGGTAAATCCATAGTCCTTGGTGAATGTGATAGCTTGGCTAAATCTAGAAGTGGCTCTTAAAGAAATGGATTGACCTGATCTTGTGATGAGACTTTGATTAGTGGTTCCTCACTCACTTTTAGATTTGTAAGTTGCTTGGTGATGTGATATGAAGAAACTAATGGACATAAATTGATACTAGATTGAATTTGCTCAACCATTTAACAATATTGAAATGGATGAGGGTCACCCAAAATGGTGATAAACCGATCTTTGAATTTGAAATTCAAACATTGATGAAGAGTAGAAGGGACAACCATCATTGCATGAACCCAAGGGCATCCAAGAAGAAGATTAAAATATGTAGAGCAAGGTACCACGTAAAACAAGGTATCTAAGATCTTAGGTCCAACCCTAAAGGTAAGGGATATAATAACGTAGGCCTCTTGGAACTCGTTAATGAAAGCTTCGATGATAACATCGAATTTAGTTAAATCTTCCTCTTTTAATACTAAATTTTGGGAGAATTAATAAGTGCATATTTTGAGGGAGGAACCATTGTCTATCAAAATCCATTTGATAAATGTTTGCCCAATAAATGTAGTGATGTAGAGGGAAGAGTCCCCTCGTAAATCTAACGAAGGAATATCGTCATTTGAAAATGTGATGTATCCCAAAGGAACCTACAACATCAGCTATAGTGGTAGGGAAAATGTCTAGAGGGATATATTGTTGACTTAGAAGCTTAAACAAAGCTTCCCTATGATTAGGAGAAGTTTGTAGAAGTTATAAGAAATAGATCTTAGCTTGGGTACTAGGTAACTATTATTAAATATCGAAGGAGACTTTAGGTTGTGACTTCAACACTAAAAGTATGTTTTCTACTCTCGTGCTCATTTTCTGGGTACTCTTAAAAACAAATGGTGGTTTGAAGGTTGAATGGATGTACAACTCATCTCCTACTAATAATGTTAAGTCGTTTGAGCTTGAGCTTGTTGCCTTGTAGTGATCACTATCATATCAACCATATTATTGTAAAAAGGTGGCACATTACAATATGACACTTGATTAGCTTCTTGTTGTCCATTATTAGGTAGGGTTCTTAGAATATCCCCATGTCTTGATTAGTTGTGGGTGCTTTTTGAGTAGGAGGTTGATTGTTTGTTGGAGGATTGGGTTGAGGACCCTCTATAAAAAGGCGACATGCATTAATTAAGTGTTGAACCACATATTTCAGCCTCTAACATGAATTTATCATATGCTCCTCCACTCTATTATACTCACAATGTTGACTAGGATTATACCAATTGTGGTATAAGGTTGCCTTATGGGAGGTAACTCAATCATAATTGCTTCCAAAAGTTGCTTTAGGGCCACCATCATAGGCATGTTGAATCTTGTGAAATCCATTGGTGGGGGTTTTTGAGGTTGGCTAAGCACCATCTTTTCCAACGTGTTAGCAACATTGTTAACATGTCTACTATCCATTACCCCATCACTAACTACATGTTTGTTCTTATTTTGAGCTTTTGTGGTCCTATATTCTTCTTTTTTTGGCTTAATTTGACCTCTTTGAATAAGAGCTTGTTCGACCCTTCTTGCTAGACCTATCGCTTGGTCAAAAGAGGTAATAGTTGTTGGTTCCAATTCATAAGATATTTGCTCTTATAAATTTCTAATGAAGATATCTAACATGTCTTGAGGAGATAAATTATATCTCAACCGTCCAACTAAACTTCTCCACCAAGACAATAAATTCAAAAAAAAATCCTCTTTGTCTTGTTTCAACATATAAAAATCTCAAATAGTCATATTTTTATCAACATAAGCTCTAAATTGTTGAACAAACAATTTTTCTATTTCTTCAAAATTCTTCAAAGAATGATGAGGTAATTGAGAATACCATTCCAATTTCATACCACCAAGGCTCTTAGGGAACGTCTTTAGTAACAATATGTCATCATATATAATATCATGGTGTTTGCCCTAAATGTAAAACCATAAACTAGAATTGTATTAATCATCCGAGTTTAAATAACACAACACTTGCCGGAAATAGTCACGGCTGAAACAGCACTGTTACAACAGTGTAACAGTAAGCGTAACAGTACGCTTAACAATGCAATAGAGACAAAGTGGTTATAGTACGCTAACATCCCCCTTTATTACATTATTTGGGTAATGTAATAACTAATAGCTATACTAGACTACTAACATCCCCTTACATCATTTTGCAATACAAAGTGAGCTGCGAAACAATTCAAATTTGACACGTCCAAGTGCCTTAGTGAAAATGTCCGCAACTTGAGCATCGGTGGGAATGTGCTCGAAGCTGAATTCGGTGCTTTGGAACTTCATCTCGAATGAAATGACATTGTGTGTCAATGTGCTTTGTTCTTTCATGATGGACTCGGATTCTTGACGAGGTTCGTAACACCCCGATTGTCGCAAAACAAGTGTATTGGAGATTTTGATGGATGGCCCATACTTGTCGAATGCGACGTAACCATATCACTTCGCACACAGCCTTCACGTGCGGCGCGATATTCTCGCCTCTCGTTGATGAAATAGCAACCACCGTTGCTTCTTGCCGTGCCAAGAGACAGGACCGGATCCCGGATGAAAAATGTATCCATAAGTTGACTTGCGATCATCAAATGATCCGGCATAGTCGGAGTCCGTGTATCCTTGCAAGAAGAATTTGTTGTTCCTCTTGTATTCTAGGCCATATTCCATAGTACCACGGACATAGTGAAGAACACGTTTTGCTGCTTTCCAATGAGTGGTCTTAGGCTCCCGCATGAACCTCGAAAGATAGTTGACAAAGAAATACGAGATCCGGCCTAGTATTGGTCGGATATATGAGACTCCCAATCAACTCGTCGATAGAGAGTACCATCTACCCGAGGTGAGTCATCATATCGCGATAACTCGAAGTCCATTCTCCATTGGAGTTGCCATTGGCTTGCAATCACCATGCGATATTTATCCAAAGCAATGTCTTGGCATACTTTTTCCGAGACACTTTGATGGAGTGCTCCTTCCGGCTGAATTCCGCACCAAGACAAGAATGGAGAAGTCCGAGATCCGTCATCTCAAAAGATTTGCACAAGTTTCTTTTGACAAGAGAGATCATAGTTTTCGAACTCCCCGTAATGAGCAGATCATCCACATAGAGTACAAGCAACACTATCTCGTAACCCCTCGTTTCTTGAAATAGAGGTTTGCATCCGACTGGACATCTCTTAAATCCATGCCGCATAAGGTGATTGTCCATTTTTATATACCAAGCTCGAGGAGCTTGTTTCTGCACCATACAAGGATTTGACCAATTTGCAAACTTTCTCTCTTGGCCTTCCACTTCAAATCCTTCAGCCGAGTCATATAGACTTCTTCTTGGAGATCACCATTTAGAAAGGCACTTTTGACATCCATCTGGTGAACTTTCCACCCATATTGTGCTGCCATAGCACACATAACCCGAATTGTGGTCATCCGAGCAGTAGGTGCAAAAGTTTCCTCATAGTCGATGCCTTCCTTTTGAGCATAGCCCTTTGCAACAAGACGGGCCTTATGCTTATCAATTGTTCCATCTTGCCTTGTACTTGACTTTATATACCCATTTGCAGCCAATAGGCTTCTTTCCATGCTGGCAGATCAACAAGCTTCCAAGTTTTATTCTTCATCAGTAGACTCATACTCCGTATCCATAGCGGCCTTCCACCGAGGCTCACCGAGAGCATCTTGCACCGATGCAGGTTCAAGACTATCTATGGTAGACATGAATGCCCCGTCATCATCAATATCCATATCCTCAACTTCCGTACTTGGAGTCACGTAAAGTTCCTCAAAAGATTGACAAAGATCATCAACCTCACCAGCTTCTCTGGCTTCTCTTTCCTTTTGAGCCATACCGCGTGTACGAGGTCTATCCAAATTCAAATTGGGAGGAGTGGATAAATTTGCATCTCTCGATTGTATTTGTACACCATTTAGGATTCTTCTTCGGTGGTGGTGAAGAAGATGTAGAAGGACCTCCTCGTCTCGTGCTGACGAAGGAATCTTCTCTTCCTTAGTTTCCACAATATCTTGGTGTACTTTAGATGTGCTCGGTGATGTGAAAGCTTCATCAAAGACAACATCTCTCGCTGATATGAATTTTCTTGGTCAAAGGATCTATCAACCGATATCCTTTAGAGTGCTCGTAATAACCAAGAAAAATACATCTCAGTTGTTTCTCATCTAGCTTCTTCCTTTTCTCTTTCGGTATGTGCATGAAAGCTTGACATCCGAAAATACGTAGATGAGATATGGAGGGTTTTCGACCACTCCATGCTTCCCGTGGAGTCATTCCTTTTAGGGCCTTTGTGGGTGCCCTATTCAACAGATACACCGCAGTGGTGACAGCTTCTCGCCCAATATTGTTGCCCAAGAGTAGCTCCTCTGAGCATACAACGAACCATTTCCATGATAGAACGGTTCCTTCTCTCAAGGAACTCCATTTTGCCGAGGAGTATAGGCAGCTGTTAACCGTCTCTTGATCCCATGCTTATCTAGGAATGCAGAAAATTCATTAGAGGTAAACTCTCCCCTCGATCCGAGCGAAGGGTTTTAATAGAAGCCCCCGACTCCTTCTCAACGGATTTCTTGAACTCGCCGGAAGAATGCGAAAGCTTCAGATTTCAGTTGGAGAAAGAAAACCCACATCTTTCGTGAGTAGTCATCTACGAATAACTGAAAGTACCTCTTCCCTCCAACACTCTTGGGTGTGAAAGGACCGCATAGATCGGTGTGAATTAACTCCAGAGGTTTTCGTGCTCTTGTAGAGCTCTTCTCAAATGGTACTCTATGTCGCTTTCCCGCTAGCAGCTCGAGCACACCGGCAATGTGGCGAGAAAGGGAAGGAAGACCCTTTACCATCTCATACTTGCCGAGCTCAAGTAAGTAGCCGTAACTAAGATGCCCATATCTCTTGTGCCATAGGGAAGTTGCCTCCTTGGTAGAGACAACCATGGCAACATGTGGAGTAGAGATAGCATCTAGTGCAAATAAGCCGTGCTTATATGAAGTCGTTGCAACCGCTTACCCTTCCTGGTAATGGTACAACACTTCTTTCCATTCTCAACACGAAATTTGACAACCATATTTCTGTCCAGGATTTGTGTCACTGACAGCAAATTGTTAGCCAATCCCGGAACATAGAGGACTTTGTCAATCTGGACACTTGCCATCGTGAAGAGTGACTCGAAACTCGTACTCTCTCCCCGAACCCCGTAGGTTTTATCATCAGCAATGGTGACAGTTTGCCCTCCTTGGCCTCAAATGATTCAAACCACGATCTGTCGCCAGTCATATGTTTGCTAGCTCCATAATCGACATACCAAACAAGATCCCTCTGTATGGAATCTGTGGTAGTCATGAGCACCTTGTGTGCCCATTCGTAATCCGAGTCGATTCTTCAACAACAACATTCACCCGGGGTTGCTTGTTTTTATTTTGTGGTTTGTTTTGGCCTTTCGCTTGTTCTTATGCCAACACCGTTGGTGTCATGGTTGTCTTTCTCACGGATCTTGCACCACCTCTTCTTCCGTTGAGGTTGTTTGCCTTTTCCTTTCGTATCCCGTTGAGAATTTCCTCCTTTCTCGAAAGTTGCCTCCTTTTTGCCCATTACCTTTCTTCCTAGAACCCCGCCTCGTTGGTGTATAGGGCCGTATTGGAAGAATCATCCTTGTGAAGTTGGCGTGCCTCCCGTTGTTGAAGCAGATTGACCAACTCGATGTAGGTAATTTGTCGTTGAGACACCTGGATGGAGGTTATCAACATATCAAATGAAGAAGGTAAAGCTCTCATCACAAGTGAAATGAGAAGCTTTTCGTCCACGGTATCTCCCAGAGAACTCAATTTCTCTTTCAACTCGTACACTCGCACGTAAAGAGTTCAACTGTTTCACCCTCGCCTCAAACTCAGAGTTATGAAGTTGTTGTTGAAGATGAAGAATGGTGGATTCATTCTTCCCCTCATAGATGGTTCTAAGGGCATCCCATGCCTCTTTACCACTTGCTTTGTCAGCTATATGAGGTTGCACTTCATCTGAAACAACAAACAAAATGAGCACCTTTGCTCTACGGTCTTTCTTGTCAAAAGCTATCTCGATCCGTCGAAGGACCCGTGGATCCCGCTGTTGGTGAAGGCCTAGTTGCTACTCCAAGTAACAATATCCCACAAATCTTCCATTTGGAGAATAGCCTTCATCTTATGTTTCCATGGTGTATAATTTGGACCTTTCAATAACTGATGCGGATCAGTCATCAACTTTGCAACAACTGCCATAGTGAAGGTTCCTTATATCACCAATTGGTCCCCCTTTCGATATACCTTTTGCTAGGCCAATATACCGTACAAAATACCCGCCCTTACGTGAGGGAAACTATAGGTATTTAGAAAGATCAACAAAAATCACCCGCCCTTACGTGAGGGAGACTATAGGTGAGTTTTAGAGATCATACGATACGTGGAACATAAGCGGTACCGAAAGGGAATCGCCTTGTTGATGGCACCTACCATAGAAGATTCTTCTCATGCGTGGGGCGTAACTTCCCCTAAACACTATGAAGAATACTTCGTCAGATTTACGCCTAAACACAAGTGCGATAAAGGGTAGTGGATGGAGTAAAAAAATGCAAAAATGGCGTACTTATTCCTCCCCGACGATTTATAGAGAACAAGCTCAGACATCGTTATAGCAACTATATTAGGCGGCGGATACAGGAGCCAAATCACGACAGCTTTACTCGTAAGTGCCGGCGTAGGTATCACAAATACCGAACGCTGCAAAGGCAATAAAATTGCACAGATGGGTTTTATATTCCGGGGACTTAGGGAGTGTTTTGATTTTAATTTTTAATGTTATAGTGCAAAAATGAAATATGCAACATACAACAAAAAAAATTGCCCACAAGAATAACCCACAAGGTGCTCGGTCACAACCTAAAATGCACCTTTTACAATTGCCAAATTGCTATTTTTCAAAAAATTACTCACTATCCCCCTTTGATTTTTTGAAAAAATATCCCCCCTTAAAAGGCTTTCTTTAACAAAGCATTTTAATAATTATTATAAATTTAAAATTAAAATAAATAATTTTAATTTATATAGTTTTAAAACTTATAAAAAATAAATTAAAATTAAAATTTTAATTTATAAAGTTAAAAAACTATATAAAAAAATTAAAATTAAAAATTTTAATTAAAAATAATAATAATTAAAAAATGACTTTAGAAAAAAAATTATACCTTTGGGGGGAGTCGGCGGGATTTGAACCCCCGACCTGCAGGCTCCCTGAGCCTTACCGCACGGCTCACGACCACGTGAGCCCGGGCTGATCCGAGATGATCAGTAAGCCACCTCCCTTTTCAACACCCTGCTGCTTCTCCTCTGCAACGCGGTCTCGGCTTCCGGTTCCCTGGGTCGCGCGCTTGGAAAAAATCACCCGCCGATTCCCGGGCCTTCCCTCTGCGTCCGCGAGCAGCGGTCCGCTCGGCACCTCCCTCCGATTCGTCTCTTTCTTTCGAAAAAAAAATTCGAATTGGTTTTTTTTTTTTTTTTTTTCGAGAGGGGGGGGGGTGACGCCGCGCACAGCGCAAATCGCTGCGCGGGCGGGGGCGGGGTTTATACTCCCCGCCTGGGAGCGCGAGCGGGAATTTTGAATTTCCCGCTCAGCGTCGCCCGCGGGTGGGGGGAGGTGGGGATGGCGTTGGGGAGCGCACCGTCTCCACCAACGCGGGGGAGGGGATTTCGGGAGGGGGGGAGTGACGTTGGGGGACGCGCGCAATCGCGCCGTCTCCGACAACGCGGGGGGGAGGGTCCCTCCCTTGCAGACTGTGCGTTACGCACAGGTCTGCGCGGGTCGCGACGCGCGGCTGTTCGTCGCGCTCGCGCGGGTCGCGACTCTTGCAGACTGTGCGTCGCGCACAGGTCTGCGCGCGCTCGCGCGGGTCACGACTCTGCGCGCGGCTGTTCGTCGCGCTCGCGCGGGTCGCGACTCTTGCAGACTGCGCAACTGTCGCTCTTTTTTTTCTTTTCTTTTTTTTTTTTTAAATCCGCCCTCTCCACAGTCGCTCAGATGTCGCAACACAGCCTCCTGCTCCCAGCCACGCGGTGAAAAGAAAATGCGTTCCGAAAAACAAACGCGCAGCAACCTTCTCACCCAACTGGCTCTGGTACCATGTAAAACCATAAACTAGAATTGTATTAATCAACCGAGTTTAAATAACACAACACTTGCCGAAAATAGTCACGGCTGAAACAGCACTGTTACAACAGTGTAACAGTAAGCGTAACAGTACGCTTAACAATGCAATAGAGACAAAGTGGTTATAGTACGCTAACACTAAACATCTTTAAATGTTCAAACATGTCCTTTGTTCCCTTATAAATAGGTAAAACCAGCATTGGAAAATGCTTAGAGTAAGGCCCAAATGCAACAACAAGGTCTAAGGGTTGATTGCACATCTCCTTGTAGTTGTAGGTAAAACTTGGAGGTTGAATCATATCCACTCTTGAAACCAATTGCTTCACCACACTTATCAAATTTTGTATATTAGGATTGTTGTTGTGCAATACCCCTAGGTTCCCTAGGGGAGGGGTATAGGTAGGTTATTGAAAGGGAACTTGACCAATGTTGGATGCATTGAAAGTGTTATGGTTTAGGTTATGATATATGGTATCTTGTTGTGAAGGGTAACTCACATTTGGTGGAACATAAGCATTAATGTTGAAATGAGCATAATGAGGAGGAAATTTAGCATAATTTTGAGATGCACTACTAGTTGGAAGAACTTGTGGAATTATTCCAACGTTGGTGGTCACAATAGTAGCATATGTTGGTTTATGAAAATGATTAACATGATCTGAAGATTTAAACAACAAATTGTTGTGAACATTTCAAGGAGAAATGGTTGGAGGATGAGATGTCCTAGTCCTTTCAAGGTGGGCTTCTTCATCCATAGGCTTAACCAAAGCCTCCTTATGGTGTTTCCTGAAACCCCATATATGATCAAATGATGAGAAAGTGAAGCCTCCATTAGGTCCCTCAAAAGGATCAAAATCATTACCAGTTTCTACATGTTCTTCCTCTTTTGCATCTAGATTGGGATTCTCCCTATCAATATGATCATCTTCTTGAAGAATCTAATCAGATTCTAAAAGCTTTTGCTTACTCCTAAGGTTGGGAGCCATTAAGAGGAAGAGAAAGGATAAAGGAGAAAAATAGCAAAAGACACACAAGAAAACCTTTAAAATGTTTTCTCTAATTCTAAGCAAACAAAATTAGTGGTCTTGCTTAAAGTTTTCAAAATAAAAATAAAAGGAATAGGCTTCTTATCTTGGCCACTAAGATGTGTGTTAACATCGGGTTCACCAAAGATGTAGAGGGGGAAAATTGCCTTGTCATGTACAATTCTTGGTTGGATCCATTGGGAGCCAATGTGACCAGGGGGGTGTGTTATATTCTCTAAAATCTAGGTCTTGGGGATTGAAGGGTTCACTAGAAATGGTTTAAGGACTCGTTCCAAGTTCGAGGTGGAGATATTTGATGTGTATATTAAGCAAACACCTATGTTTGGTTTTTCTAAAATATAATCTATGAAAATGAAATAACAATGCAAGAAAACAAAAATGTAGGCAAACAAGGACTAACCCTAGAATGATTCCTTATTTTCAATGATGACTAAACCCTAACTTGCAATAAAATAAATATTTTCTTTTCCAGCAAGGGTTTAATAGAATAACAAACAGAAATAACCCTAGAATGATTCTTGATTTTTGATGATGACTAAACCCTAACTTGCAATAAAACAACGCTTTTCTTTTCCAGTAAGGGTTTAAGAGAATGCACAAATAGAACTAACCCTAGAATGCAAACTATATGTTTTTCTCTCTCAAATGCCTAGAAATGAGAACATAATATTTCTTTTTATTTATGATCTAGGTTTGGAACAGAATTAGACAAAAAGCAAACAACAAATAGCCTAAAAGGTTTACTTAGGGCACTTATCTAATCCAGCGGTTGACCTTAGTTTTTTACTTACATCCAAATGTATCCAACAACTTCACAATCTACAAAACAGCTTCACAAAACCCTAGAAATTTTGATCAACATTTGAGAGCCTGCTTAGTTTGTTGTATGACTGAACTTGGAGGCGTAGCAGTCAAGCCCCTTTGGTCCTTTTAGTTAACTGTTTGAAAACAAAAGTGATTGTTGACCTTTTTGGAAATGAACAAATGAAGATGCAATGCAATGAAATAGTGCAAAAAATAGAATGCAAACAACAATGTTATGGCCTAAATGGAACATGTAAATACAAATTGAGGGTTTGGGAGTGAAACTTTACCCCCAAACCTAACAAAATTGAAATTGTACCTTGTAAGGGGCAATCACAATTTCAAATTCTATCGAAACCGTACCTTGTACGGACTGAGCATGATTTTGCAATAGAAGTGCAAGAATGTCCAGTTCATGCAAAATGAGATACAAAAATGCACGATTAATAATCTAAGAATGATAAAATTTAAGGAACCTAGTGGAAACGAAAGAATAAAAAAAAGGATGAAGACCTCCACAAGATGAGAAACTCCTCCTCAAGGATCCAAAACTTATCCACCAAGAACAACAAATCAATATCAGAGCAATAGAAGAACACCAGAAGACACTTGATCTTGAACACTTTAGCACTTCTAAAATCCCTTGGAACTTGGCAAGCTTCTAACACTTTAAACTTCTAGATCTATCTAGGGAAAAAGAGGATCCAAACTCTCTATTTATAAGAGGTTTGGAGGGCAAAAGAGCAGGAAAACGAAAAGGCAACCTAGGAGAGGGCCGACATCCTAAGGGTTGGCCCAAGAAAATAGGGTTTTCTAAGAGAAAACCCTAACTTGTCAAAATTGTGCCCCATGTTGGGAAATCGTGATTTTAGCAAAGCTAGTAAAAGAGGGAATGAGAAGGGGAAGAGAGGCCCAAACTTGTGCTTGGACAAGTTTGAGGACCTTCTCAAAGGTTCTAAGGAAAATGGCTCACTTGGTGGGTCAATTTTTCATGTCTACACAAACAAAGTATACAATCTCTTCATATATTTTATTATGAGCAAAATCATATCACAAACCCATTCTTTTGACTTGTGATTTACCTAATAATGGTCATCCAAAGCCATTTAGCTTCGAGTCTATGTGGCTCCAAGACCCTGATTTGTTCCAGATTTTTTCTAGTCTCTGGGAGTGGAAGTAGCCAAGAGGAGGAAGAAAGCTAATTTGGTTTTGAAGTCGGAATTACTAAAATTTTCTATGCAACTTGAGGCTAATCCTTTTTGTTCTTAAATTCAAGCTTTCATGGCTGCCCTTCGACATGAACTTAAAAAAATTGATATGTATGAAGCCAAAGGAGCACAATTAAGATCCAGGATGCATTAGTTAAAGGTGGGTGACAAAGTCTCTAAAGAATTTTTCAAGCGCCTTCGCCCACCTGCTCATACTTCCCAATTCACTGCTCTGCAAGTTGATGGTCAAAGGTTCACATATCTTGATGATATTTTTGGAGCTTTTGTTAATCATTATCAAAGAGTGTTTGCTTCTCAGGGCCTTACCCATGATAGAGTGCAAGCTCTAGAATCATGTTGTCAAGTCATACCTACTAAGCTTACTCAAACTCAACGAGATTTTTGTGATGCACCTTTAACCCTGGAGGATCTCAAATAGGCTCTGTCTCAGATGGCAAATGACAAAGCACCTGGATTAGATGGTTTCCCTTGTGAATTTTATAAATAATGTTGGGACTTGGTGGGTTCTGATTTGCTACAAGTGTATAAAGAGGCTATGCTTACTAGGTCATTGGGGAATCTCATCAACAAAGGTAATATTAAGTTCATTCCAAAAGGGGGAGACCCTGAACTTATTTCTAATTGATGGCCAATCACCTTGCTTAATGTCAGTTATAAGATAATTGCCAAGGCTTTAGCTCTTAAACTCAGACCTATTCTTCCTGAGATAATCAGGCCTGAGCAGATTGGTTTTGTTCAGAACGGATATATTCTGGATAATGTTATTGTTGTTTGGGAAGGGATGGAATGGGCTAGATCCTCTGGTCAGGATGTTTTTTTCCTTAAGATTGATTTTGAGAAGGCTTATGATAGAATAGAATGGTTCTTTATTACTTCTATGTTGGGTTTGGCACTTATTTTATCAGGACTGTACTTATGTTATTCAAAGATACCTCGGTTGTGTTAACTATGAACAAGAGACAATCTCATAATATTCAATTAGCTCGTTCTGTCAGACAATGTTGTCCATTGATGCCTTCTTTGTTTATTCTTGCTGCTGAGGCCTTTGGTTATCTTCTAGCTCATAGATCTGCTCAAGGATTGATCAAGGGAATTTATCTCCCTTCCTCCCCCAAGCAGTTGATTAATGGTCATTTTGCATATGATTCTTTCTTGACTATTGCAGAAGATGAGATCTATGTTACTCATGCTTTAGATTGTCTTCATACATTCTGCTTAGCTTTTGGCTCTAATATTCAATGGAGAAAAACTTCTTGCTATAGACAGTCTCGAAAAGATATAGTTGATAAGCTTTGGAAGTGGATTCAACCTGGGGAAACCTTTAAATTTTTGGATTTTTCTTTTGCTTTTTTGGGTTCTCCTGCCCTTTTTTAGGATTATGTTGTTCAAAAGGTTGAGAAGTAGCTTCTGTACTGGTGTACCAAAAAATTATCCTTAGCTAGCAAGTTTCATATTTGTTCCAAGGTATTGGCCTCTACTCATGTGTATTACTCTTCTTGTTGGGTCCCTTCCAAGACTTGTTATGCCAAATTGGAGAAGTTGCTTCGAGATTTTCTATGGTCCAATGTTGTTGGTAAGAAGGGATTTCATAGGGTGGCTTGGGATATTTGTTGTCTTCCTAAAAAATTTGGAGGAATGGGATTGTTTGACTATCAGCGACAAGGTTTTTCCCTCTGTGCTAAATGGATTGTGAGAGCTTTATAGGGGGAGGAAGTCTGGAAAACTTTAATTTGTCATTGCCTCTCCATAGGGCTTCCTTTTGGTAAGAAGGTGTGGAAAGGGCTTGATTTGCAAACCATTATTACAGCCCCTGTTCCAATAAATATTTTTGGGTCCTTTGTTATGCAAAGCATTTGGAAGGCCTGGGAGGCCATTAAACCCTGGATTTCTTGGAAAGGTCACAAGGGGAAGTTGGGGGCTTCAATACCTTTGCTTAATGTCTGGTGGTATTCGGCCATCACTTTGCAGAGGACTCCCCTTGCTCAAGTCCAGTGGATACATGCTCATAAATTTTATAAACGAGGTATTGCTCGGTTATCTGATTTCATGGATTTTCATTCAAGGTCTTGGATACCTTGAGAAATTTTTAGGAATTTTTTTGGTTTATCTTCTACTGATAAGACTACTTATGAGGTTGTTATTGATTTCACTCCTTTATCTGTTTGGGGTAAAGTTTTTCGATATTATCATCAACCTTGGTGGACTGATTGGTCTTGGCCCAAAGATGTTTCTCTCACCAAGTATAAACCTCATTTGGGATACTCTTGGATTTCCCCTGTTGTGCTTATGGCTGAGAAGCTTAATTCTAGGTGGGAATGTAGTATCTCTTTAGTCGAGATGGAGTCTCGAATTTAATACACTCTAGGCAAAGTATCTTGAACCTAAGCAAGCTTTTTTTGCTTGGAGTTTATTGTTTCAAGGGCTTCCTATTGGTCAGCGGCTTAGATATTTGGGTGTGAATGATATTTCTTGTAGATCTTGTGGAGCAGAGGAGGATGTGCATCATCTATTTTTGTCTTGTGTGAGAGTTCAAGAGGCTTGGCAATGGATTTTCTCTTTTTTCAAACCATATATGATAGGTCCCTGTTCTTGGGTGAATATTTTGTTAGGGGATCCACTTCAGTTTTCTGAGAAGCTTGTTCCTGTGTGGCATATCTTTAGAGTGGGGATTCTTTTTCATTTGTGGAAAACTCACTAACAGAGTGATTTTTAGCTAGCATGAGCCTTCTACTTTTTCTCTTGCTGATAAGTATCAGGTTTTCTATGATTGTTGGTTGTAGATTTCAATGCAAGCAGAAAAAGTGAATATAGAGCTTCATCACTTACGGGACCTTATTGATCATTGGGGTAATGCTCCTTGTGCAGTGAATCTTGTTCCTCCAGCCCCTACATAGCAATGATGCATAGTCTATTAGTTGTTTTTTTAGGTAGTTCTCTGTTTGGTTTTCTTGTGAACTTTTGTAAGTTATTTTGGTAGCTCTGCTAGTTGTTTAGCACATAGTTAGTGTGTTGGTTGTGTGCTCGGGGTGTGCTAATTCCACCCACCCTTTTTTTTGTATGATTAAGCCATTTTAATATAATGTTTTTTCATCCAAAAAAAAATTGAAGGATGGTGTATGTACAGGTTTGTTCAAAAGATGAAATATTTAAAAGAGCAAATGAAGATTTGGAATGCCAAATATTTTGGTAACATTTTTAAAGAAAATAATGAAATTAAATCCAAGCTCAAAAATTTACAAGAGATAGCAGAAATTAATAGAATGGATCAAGATTCTTATGTGAAAGAAAATTAATTACTTTATGATTATCATAATGCATTGAAAAAGGAGTCATATCAGTTCCAAAAATCTAGAGAGAAATGGCTTAAGGAGATAGAAATACAAAAAACATTCATGCAACAGTGAAAACAATTTTTTCTTTTTGTCAAATCAAAAATATTTTAACTGCAAATGGAAGAAATATGGAGGATGATGAAGATATGAAGAAGGAAACAATAAATTATTTCAAAAATATTGTCAAATACTAGGCAAGATAATAAGGCACAAGATAAGCTTTTGCAAAATATTCCATCAATTATCACATAGGGACAAAATGAAATCTTGATGAAGAATATATCTATGGAGGAACTCCATGAAGTAGTTTTCTCTTTCCATTCTAACAAGGCACCTAGCCCTAATGGATTTCCTACAATTTTCTTTCAAAATTTTGGGATTTATTAAAGAGTGATATGTTAGTTGTGGTTGAAGAGGGCCAAAAAATGAAGGCTACAATAAATGAGATCAATGACACTTTTATTACGTTGGTTCCCAAGAAGACAATACAAAATATTTTGATAATTTTTGTCCAATAGGCATTTGTAATATGATTTATAAGATCATTTCAAAAATTATAACAAATAGGTTGAAGGGCATTCTAGGTTGTGTTATCTTAGAGGAACAAGGTGGTTTTGTTCATGGTAAACAAATTCTTGATGGTATAATCATTGCACAGGAGGCCATACATTCTCTTCATTCCATGAAAAACTAGGTATGCTTATGAAATTAGATATGAACAAAACATATGATAGGGTTTCCTAGAATTTTCTAAATGATAATTTTAAAAAGTTTGGCTTTGATTATAGATGGTGTAAATGGATTAAATGTTGTTATAGTACTAAAAAAATTTCTATTTTGATCAATGGTTCTCCTATTGGTTACTTCAATTCATCTTGTGGACTTTGTCAAGGTGATCCACTATCTCCTTATCTATTCATTATTCTTGTACAAGCATTAGGGAGAGCTTTCGAAGGGAAAATTAAAGATATTCATGTTGCAAAAAATGGTCCCTCTAGATCTCATCTCCAATTTGTTGATGATACTTTTCTTTTGGACCATCCCTCAGTCAGTGAGGCCATGGAGTTTAAATCAATATTATCATGCTATGAGAAGGCTATTGGAAAATTGGTTAATACTACAAAATCTAGGATTTTTTTTATTAATACTGCCCTAGATTTACAATAAATTATTGTGAATATTTTAGGGTTTAAAATTGAAAATTTTCCAACGATATTCCTTTGTCTCATAAAGGAAATAAAAAGAAGCTTTGGGCCTTTTTTTGGATAGAATGAAAGCTTGTTTGGCATGTTGGAAAGGTAAGTTCTTAACCATGGCATGAAGGCTACAACTCATAAAGACTACTTTGCAATCAATCCCTATATATATGATGTCACTTTCAAGATTATTAGCAGGTATAGCATCAGAAATTGATAAAACTCAGAGAGACTTTCTATGGAAAGGTTGTGAGGAAAAATTTAGGTTTCCTCTTTGTAAGTGGGATAGGGTTTGCAAAGGAAAGAATATTGGAGGAGTAGGCTTGCGGAATTGCAAACTTATGAATTTGGCATTAGGAGCAAAGCTTGGGTGGAGATTATTCAGAGATCAAGGAAATAATTGGGCAAAAATATTACTTCAACAAATATATAGGTTCTCTTGATGCAATGAAATTATTTGGGAAGAGAACTCTACCCAAAGGATCATCAACATGGAACTTTATATCAGAGAGTCTACAATTGATAAAGAAACATATTAGATGGTTATCCAATGAGGAGAGTTATGCAAATTTTTGGTTTGATGTTTGGTTGAAGTCTTATCCTCTTATATCTAACTCTAAATGACAACCATTGTCTCAAGCATGCCTTAGCATGTAAAGGTCCAAAGGTTAAAGACTATTATTATGAGCAACAACTCTAGATCATGGATTTCTTTTAGTAACCTAGTTGAAGGAGAGGAACTCAAACAAATTGCAAATGAACTTCAAAAGATGCTTCAAGAGTTTTATTTGAAAATTTTTACATGAAAGGATGAGTTGGTTTGAAATTTATCAAAGGATGGTGGATACTCTATCAAATTGGGATATGAGGATTTAGAACAATCAAAATTTCCTTCTCCCAAATATTTTCCTTGAAAGAATGTTTGGTCAATAGAAGCTCTCCCTCAGGCCTCAACACTCCTTTGGTTGGCAGTTCAAAGTAAGATTATTATAGGGGAGTCTACTAAGAAGAGGATATTATTTTCCTTTTAGATGTGCCTTGTGTGAGAAGGATTTAGAAACATCAGATTATTTACTTCTTCATTGTCCCTTTACTCACACCATTTGGGGTTACTTTTTTAAAAACATCAAATTATATTGGGTAGCTCCATCAACATTGAAAGAGTTGATGAAATGTTGAATAAATAATTTCAAAGCTAAAGCATTATGTATTCTGTGGAGGATTGGCCCTGCCATTGTTTGTTGGAATTTATGTCTTAAATCTCAAAATCATGCCCAAGTTTGGAACCGTATTATTGCCTCTCTTGTAGAATGTCTACAAATATGGTGCTCATCATGGGAAGTCTCAAGTGCAGAAAAAGAGGTACTACTAACTTGACTACAATAAAGTGTTCGTCATGGGAAGTCTCAAGTGTAGAAAAAGATGTGCTAATAACTTGGCTACAAGATTTGAACATACATGAAAGAGTCACTTACAATAATGGAAATAAAGCAAAGGATCTACTTCCATCTAGGGTAAAATGGAAATGTCCAAAATTTGGGTTTATCAAAATTAATTTTGATGGTGCCTCTAAAGGCAATCTGGTAAAAGTTGGTGGAGATGGTGTTTTTAGAAATAATGAAAGGCAAAATCCTCCTCGATTACTCATAATCATATGGAACTTCTACTAACAACTATGTAAAGGCTAGGGCACTTCTTATAAGGATTAGAATTGCAATAGAAAAATGATGGAAATATATTTCAATTGTGGGGGATTCACAAATTTATCATCAATGCTATTAAAAAAATGGATGTGGAGACTGAATAAAAATTAATATTATTGTTGATGTTCATCACTTATCACTAGAGGCAAACTCTTGGAAGTGTAAGCATACTTATAAAGAAGGAAATCGGATAGCAAATAATTTAGCCAATTGCGGTGTTTATCTTCACCTTGCTGAAATTCAAATTATAGAAGGCAACTGGCCAAGTGAGATTTATCTCTTAATTAAAATGGTGTCAATGAGCTAATTGTGGAAACATCACTTCAAGGAAGTTGAAGAATATATTTAATAGAAAAATATATGAAAATCAATTGTGATAAAAAAGCATGTTAGATATGGTTTAACTGACATAACAACAAATGTAATATTTTGTTATTTTAATGGGAGTGGCCCGCAATAGAAGTCACATGTAATTTATCTTAAAAAATATTTAGATAGAAGAAGATATAAGGAAGGAAGCAATTAATTATTATGTCGGATGTTGGGCAAGAAAAGGTGGCACAAGGTAAGCTTTTGCAAAATACTCCATCAATTATCACATAGGGACAAAATGAATGCTTGACGAAGATGATATTTATGGAGGAACCATATGAAACAATTTTCTCTTTCCATCTTAACAAGGTACTTGGCCTCAACAGAATTCCTATGACTTTCTTTCAAAAGAGTTGTGATTTATTGAAGAGTGATATATTGGTTACAGTAGAAGAGTGTTAGTCTCACAATGACACTGAGAGGGGGGGTGAATCAGTGTAGCTCTTTAAAACTTAAATCTTCAACTCTTAAAGCCAAAACAATGAAAACTTAAAACCAAATAAAGCATGTATAACAAGAGAGCATCACACAACACAAGATGTACCGAGGTTCACCGATTTGGCTACTCCTCAAAAATGACTGTTTGGACTACCATCCAAATCCAGCCTTTGCAAAGCACAACTTTACAATCAATTTACCAACACCCACCGGAAGGAGCACCAACCCCCGATTTATCTCGCACCAACGAAAGGAGCACCAACGCACCAACCCCCGATTTATCCGCACCAACGAGAAAGGAGCACCAACCCTTGATTTATCTCGCACCAACAAAAAGGAGCACCAACCCCTGATTTACCAACACCAACTGGAAGGAGCACCAACCCCCGATGCCAAGCACAAACTTGGACTTCAATTCTGAAACTAGAAGATTGACATACAAATGCCTTCACTTTTACAAGACCCTGACTGGTCTATTGCTTACTCAACATCGCCCACAATTCACAAAACACACATCCTTCTCACTCGCCTCTCGCTCTCTTCGCAAGATGGAATCCCCGCTAGATTCTCCAAGCAACACTCCTTTTATAACCATCATTTCTCTTTGTAACTCCAATTGTAACTCCTTTCATATTCTCATACGCCACTTGTCAATTGTAAATGTTTCTTTATGTAACTCCTTTTGTTTATATTGAGAAGGCATTTCGTCAAACACGTCACATGCAAAGAATTGACACTATATTCTCCTACCATGACTGTTCGTTTTCTCCTTCATGACTGTTCGTTTTCTCCTTTGTGCATGCATGCGTTTTGGTTTCCGAAAAGGCTTTTCGTTTCTATTTTGACGACTGTTCGTTTTCTCCTTCCACGATTGTTCGTTTTCTCCTTTGTGCATGCATGCATTTTGGTTTCCGAAAAGGCTTTTCGTTTCTATTTTGACGACTGTTCGTTTTCTCCTTCCACGACTGTTCGTTTTCTCCACCACGACTGTTCGTTTTCTCCACATGGGCATGCATCCGCTTCTTTCCATGACTGTTCGTTTTCTCCACATGGGCATGCATCCGCTTCTTTCCATGACTGTTCGTTTTCTCCACATGACTGTTCATTTTCTCTTTCCCTTATGCATGCATGTGTTTTGGTTTCCAAAAAAAAACTTTTCGTTTCTATTTTGAGGCCCTTCTTAAGTCGCGAAAATGCGAAATGTCGCGATATCGCGACACTTTTGTTTCTCTGCCTGCCTGGGCTTTTCGAGTCGCGAAAATGCGACATGTCGCGATATCGCGACACTTTTGTTTCTCTTCCTGCCTGGCCTTTTCGAGTCGCGAAAATGCGACATGTCGCGATATCGCGACACTTTTGTTTCTCTGCCTGCCTGGCCTTTTCGAGTCGCGAAAATGCGACATGTCGCGATATCGCGACACTTTTGTTTCTCTGCTTGCCTGGCCTTTTCGAGTCGCGAAAATGCGACATGTCGCGATATCGCGACACTTTTGTTTCTCTGCCACCCTGCCCTTTTTGAATCGCGAAAATGCGACATGTCGCGATATCACGACACTTTTTCTTTCTCTACCTGCTGCTCTTTTTGAGTCGCGAAAATGCGACATGTCGCGATATCGCGACACTTTTTCTTTCTTGCTCTTTCTCTTTGCTTCGGCCCGCGAAAATACATGTCGCGATATCGCGACACTTTTTCTCCTTGCTCTTTCTCTTTGCTTCGGCCCGCGAAAATACAACATGTCGCGATATCGCGACACTTTTTCTCCTTGCTCTTTCTCTTTCCTTCGGCCCGCGAAAATACAAAATGTCGCAATATCGCGACACTTTTTCTCCTTGCTCTTTCTCTTTCCTTTGGCCCGCGAAAATACAACATGTCGCGATATCGCGACACTTTTTCTCCTTGCTCTTTCTCTTTCCTTTGGCCCGCGAAAATACATGTCACGATATCACGACACTTTTTCTCCTTGCTCTTTCTCTTTCCTTTGGCCCGCGAAAATACAACATGTCGCGATATCGCGACACTTTTTCTCCTTGCTCTTTCTCTTTCCTTTGGCCCGCGAAAATACATGTCGCGATATCGCGACACTTTTTCCTCCTTGCATTTTCTCTTTGCTTTGGCCGCGAAAATGCAACATGTCGCAATATCGCGACACTTTTTCTCCTCGCATTTTCTCCTCTTTTAGCCGCGAAAATGCAACATGTCGCGATATCGCGACACTTTTTTTTTTTTTTCCTTTTTCGCTTCTCTTTTATCTTTTGCATATGGGCCACTTCGGTCTTCTTGGACAACCTGTAACAACTTTACCCAAACATCAAAAACATCCTCATAAGCATTTAACTTCACTGTACATACTCTGAATAACCTTTGAACTCCTGTCCACTGCATCAACCGATCTATCTGACTGTGTTGACAACAATGACAATACTGTCGCTGCACCTTGCTCAACAAAGAGGCCCGAAAAAGAAAGGCTACAATAAATGAGATCAATGTCACTCTTATTACATTGGTTCCCAAGAAAGGCTAGACAATATTTTGATAACTTTTGTCCAATAAGCATTTATAAGATCATTTCAAAAATTTATGACAAACAAGCGTGGTCTTAAAGGAACAATATGGTTTCTTTCATGGTAAACAAATCCTTGATGGTATAATCATTGCTCAAGAGGCCATACATTCTCTTCATTCCTTGAAAAAACAAGTATGCTTATGAAATTCGATATGAACAAAGCATACGATAAGGTTTGATGGAGTTTTCTACATTATATTCTCAAACGGTTTGGTTTTAATTAAGGTTTGTATTAATGAATTAGATGTTATGGTGCTTTAAAATATTTTACTTTGATGAACGTTTCCCTCTTGGTTACTTTAAGTCATCCCATGATCTACACCAAAGTGATCCACTATCTCTTAATCTATTTATTATCTTTGTAAAAGCATTAAGAGGAGCTTTCTTACAGGTAAAAAATGGAAGGAAAACTGAAGGTATTCACCTTGGGAAAAATGGTCCATTTAAATCTCATTTCCACTTTATTGATATTTTTTTATTATTACTTGAAATATTCAATATGCGATTCTTAGTGGAGGTGGTGTTTTTTTTAAATAGTTGATGCAAAACTCTTCTTGCTTAAAATTATATTAAACTTCAACTAACAATTATGCATAGGCTAGGGTGCTAGGGATTAAAATTGTAATTGAAAAAAAAAAGATGGAAATATATTTTAATTGAGGAAAATTCATAAATTATCATTATTGCTGCCAAGAAAAAAGACGTGGGGATTGGTTAAAAAATAGTATTATCATTGATGTTCATCTTCTATTATTGGAAGAAATATCTTGGAAATGTAAGCATAACTATAGAGAAGGAAACAGGTAACAAATAATATAGCCAATCATCATGTTGACCTTCATATTGATAAAATTCGAATTTTAGAAGGCAATTGGTCAAGTGAGATTTTATCTATGATGTATTAATAATGTTAAGGACAGGGAAACATAGCTCTTTGAGGAAGAATAAGTTGTTGATTTAGACCATTGGCCAAGTGATATTTTATCTATAAATAAAAAAGATCAAAACCTGATCTTATTTCAGCTCTTGTTTTATACAAGATGGTATCTATGATGGAAACATAGCTCTTTGAGGCAAATTAAGAATATATTGGATAAAAAAGAAAATAATATATCTTTAATTAAAAAAAAAAGTCAAAAAGTTACTCACTGAAACATAACTTTTTGAGAAAGATCAAAAATATATTTAATAAAAAAGAAAATTATAAATATCTTTAATAAAAAAACTAGCTTGATATAGTATAATTGACCTAACAGTAACTATAATATTTAATATTTTTATTAAACAGCAGTAGGTCAACAAGAGTATTAACAACACTAGGAAGAACTGTCACTTCACCCTCAACCATTAAAAAAACAAACTCAAAACTTCAATGGGAAAGATAGCCATAGGTTAGGTTATGTTTGCTATTCTTTCAGTTTTATATGAGTCCACTGGTCTGGATTAAGTGATAATCATAGATGATATGCTCACAATCATGAAATCCTAGACAAAACCCAATAGGGTGGTCCCCTTGGGTATGTGCTTACGGTACCCCACGTGGATATGGCCTGTCTCATCTGGGCTGTCATGTGATAGATAAGCTTAGGCCTTGCTGTAATTGAATAATGATTTAATGCATTTCAAGAGGAAAATAATCTAATTAATCTTCTAGGCATAAAGTCCTGAGAACATAACTGAAGACTGGCCATTGAAATTCAGATTGGTTTATTTTTTATTTGCTTCCATGAAATGTTCGTACGGACAATAAGTATTCATTATATTTGAGTCGTCTGTAATGCATTTGTGCAATGAGATAGCATTTCTGTATTTCACATTGTTTCAATTTGAAAGTATGATTTTGAAGGTATGACATGGTTAGTGCAGAACAGAGACGTCAATCTCTGTGCTATAAATACGCGTAAACCTTAAAATGCTCAATTGGTTGCAAATTTCATCTCAATAGATAATATTTTGCATCACGGGAATCCAATTACTGCATATATATCCACAATACCTGGTTCAGACATGTTACAAATAGTGATGTTAAATGAACCTTGGTCAAGGCTACGAGGATTAGTGTGAGGACAAGACGTAAGGTTTCATTCATAATTTGCCCTTACAGCGCAATTTTGAGACCATCACAAATAGGAGAGAAAACTAGCAATTGTATGTAGATGCATACAATATTTATTAAAAAACTACTAAGTGAATAAGAGCTTTCTACGTGAAAGGGGAAATCCAAAAACTGTAATTTCAGCTCTTGTTAAGAAGTTCATCTTCAATACCAGTTTGCCGTCAGCAAAATTTCCTGTTCATATATTATTGTTGCCGAAACGCAGTACAAACTAATAGATTATCTATAAAGGGCAGGTCACATTCATGTTTTGGACAAAACATTTACGTGACGTACAATTAGATAATTTCTAGCCACAAAAAATTCCACCGTGAAACATTCCTGAAGGGCCGCTCTTCCCCAAAAAGAAACGAGGAAAGAAAAACAAATGGATTACACATTATGTAAAACAACCTTACTGCTATAGGATGTTTTACAAATAAGAGAAACTTGATGGCCACAAATATTTTAAAGGGACAACACATTTTCCATGATTCATTTGAAGCCATTTTGTATGTCACATTGATATACTACCACTTTCCAAGAAGTGATATCAAGAGCCTTCTATATCTTTTGCCAGACAAACACTTTGCCACCTCCAGTCCCACCAGCCAATGTGCCACTGTTGAAAGGATATTTAGCCAGTCTCGTAGGAATTGTAGTCAGCAATGAGCTATCTAGTGTTGTTGTTGCTTTCGTTGCTGTACTGATTGCATCAAGACCCCTTTCCATGTTGCCAATGAAAATATATCGATCATCCCATCCCCATATTGCTCTGCATGCAGGAGAAAGGTAAAAAAAAAAAGTAAATTTAAATATCTGAAATATCATACCGTACCTAGATATAGAAAATTACTTCTCTGAATATCAATTGTTGTTAATAGAACAATTTGAGTAGCAATAACATAGTGCATTTAAACTCCATTAGTTTTTTGTCCAGGGAAAGACTACCATCGCTTCACTCCTCTTCAGGATTGTGTCATTATGGCTTGCACCCCTTCTATCACAACTCTATTCAGTCTTATGATGTACAAATGGTGCTTAACAGCTAAAATAATAGAATAATTTATATCAAACACTTGTTTTGTAAAGCCCTATAGGGTTGGGGCAAACGGTGGCCATAGAGCAAGGTTCCAGTCCCATGAGTGAAACTTAATATTTTTTACCAAATGGCAGGAACTCAAGTTGTTAAATAAGTTGACTTTTAAAGCAGAGATGCAGGTTCAAATCTTGCTAGGCCATATACGCGTAATTGCCAAAACATTGTTGCAATACCAATATATGGTTTGTTAAAATATTGTGGTAATGTAGTTATGATGTAAGACAGGTCAGGCCTATTTCAATCTCATGTAACCCATTAAAAATTTTGTTTTGTAAAATGCTGTCACAGGGTTTGCAGTTAGTATTGAAAGGCTTTTAGAAAGTACAAGCTCTGCATGTTTGTTTACATTCAAATGAAGATTTTTTTGCTTAAGTCCAAGTTCTAAGAGCCCTAACTCCAAGTCCAAGAAGGGACCCAATGTGGAACAGCATAAAAAGCACTTTGCATGAGTACGTTGTATTTTGTTGGTTTTTAATGATTGTTCATGATTATAATTTGTAATTGTACTCTTACATAAAAATTTAATAATACGTTACTTCCTGGCCCTCTAATTTTTGTTTTAAGTACCTTTTCTTTATGAATTAAATTATTTTCTTTGATGTTTATTTTTTGCCAAATTGCCGAGAACTCTCCAAATTTGGGTGCCAAGTTTTTGCCCACTTGTGATTTTTCCTGCAAAGGTATTAATTGCTTCAAGAAATTTGACTTCTACAAGCCAACACGTATAGGTTTTATTTATGATCCTGGATGTTATGATACTTGAGGGAGGATAATAAAATCTGTGTACATCAGGGATTAGACAGGCCAAGAAGGGTTCATTCACCACAAAGTTTGTCAAAGGGATGAAACTCGTGGAGGTAGAAATATAAAAAATATATCAGGTAAAGTGACAAGATCATCGGTCTTAAAAGGTATTATTTACAAATTAAGTATACTAACTATCTATGACCTAGAAAATGGCCTTTAACATCAATTAAATGTGTCCTGGCCAGATGCGGCAACCCTACTGCACTTGAAGACTTTCTTGGCCTGAATTGGCAACCAAACCTACTCAAGAAGTTTTTGTCCTCTTCTATGTATTGCTCAATACTAATGATTCAATAGTACTATAAATATGTTTCCTATTTTCAATTTTTCCCCAGCTATATACCTTTCTGCTGATAAAAAAAATTACGGGTATTTCCAGATATACGACTCGAAAAAATCGCCACAATACACCTACTCGGTTGGAATTGAAGAAATTTTGTCCTTATTGTTACAAGCATACCATTCACGGAGAAATAAAGAAATCAAGATCGCCACAATGATGCCTTCGGCATCCAGGGGTCACATACCAACCATATATCCTTATTTGAGGAGGGAAGCCGCATTAGCTGTTCCCCTGTTTTCATTCTTGAAATGGAATAATTTTTTGTTTTAGTACATATTCAAAATTTTATATTTCATTTCATTTAGACTAAAAATTTTCAAACACATTAAGCTATAGAAGTTATAATAATATTCAGATGAGCTCATAGCACCGCTAATAGAACCACTTTCTTGGATTTGGAAAAAAAAACAGCACGAATGACTTCATACTTAACTAGTAAAAAATAAACTGGAAATTAAAATTTCCCTTATCAACTAATGAAGTCATAAAGGCTACCTTGCATTGTTAAGGAACTCCATGAAACCAATGAATCAACCCCTGGGTCTATTGATTGCGAAAAGATTGGAGTAGCGAAGAAGATGGTCTTCAAAGACTCCATCATCGAAAAAGGGAAAGTAGACAGAATGATCACAAGCACAAGTAGAACACTTCTGGGAGAAGTTTCAATAGGAAGAAGGAATTTTTTTTTTAAACCAAGGAGACAACGTAAATTTTACAGATTAATTGAAAAGATTCTTCTTGTCTAATTGTTTTCAAAAGTCTAGCATGGGATTTGGGAATAAAGAGGTAATGAAAAATCCAACGCATCCGTTACTTATGCTACTGGATAATCATAAAAAGAGTCATTGGAAATTTGCACTTTCAACGTATTTATTTTAGCTGCAAATAAGTTAGGTCCAACAAAAATGTGTTAAGGCACCTAAAAGGATCCACATCATTGAGCTGGTCAACAAAGATCAAGAGAAAATTGCTTTAAGTGATCATCAAAGCAATAGAAATAAAGGAGAGAACCACCACTGTACAAGACCAAAAACAACAAATCTCAACCATCTTGCTTGGTGCCATGTTAAATTTATTTATTATTGGAATAGTGCTAGCCCTTGTTGATTACAGTCTACTCTCCATACAAACATCCCAACCTCAACACAATCTACTCCAAAAACAAGCAACATACAAACTGTCCATAGCAGCATCACAGCCTACTCATATATGTGTCTGTTTGCACTCCATAAAAGTAAAAAAACACTTCTAGAATTTGCAATTACTTTGTGATCAAGGATTGAAGCCATACCTGAATGAAGAGATCCACCTGTTTGGAGGGTTGTAATGATATATCATAGCTATATTCTTTGCATCAAGTCCACTCAACAATCCCACACTGTTGTCATAACTGTATCACATTATTGCAACAACATGGTTCAGTTAGAAAGAAGTATAGAGTAGAACAAATCAAAGAAATTGAACAATGCATTTAGGAATTGAAAACTCCATGACAAAAAGGAAAAACTTAAAAATTAATCAACAAACAATCAGGCTACTATGGTCTACTATGCTAACATTGTTCCTAATATTATATACATAAAGATAAAGATAGAGATGCATAGAAAGAGTCCAAATTTGTATAATCCAGAGTTCAATTCATATCCACTCCCTTCCCCAACAGAGGAGAAAAGATCTACCGCTCCAACTGTAGCAAGACTTAACAATCATATTATACGCTTGCAAACCATGCAAGTACAAATAAATCAAGACTTCACGTAACTGAACTTAGCATTTAACAATTTTGGAAGGAAAAGGAGTTTTGCACACAAATACTTGCATAAGAAAGGCATTCGCTTAAATCACTGCCATTCTTAGTTTAGGTAGTGAATCAAATTGATTTACCCATACTGATCAGTTGGGCCTGGGCATCCTACCAGAAGTTACCAATTTGGGTCTATAATAAGGAGAGATCTGATGGGATGATTTTTGTAGATACACCGAAACTTTAAAAACATTAAATACAAACCTTGTTGTTGCAAGGTAGTTTCCGCTTGGAGAGAAGTAAGAAGAATGCACTGCTCTCGTATGATGCACAGTAGCCAAGCTTTCAGCATTGCGTTTTTTTATCTTTCTCAAATCCCATATTCTTGCTGTGCCATCAGTTGAACTGGTGGACACTAAGTGTGGCCTCTGTGGATGAAAATCTATAGTATTTATCCTCTTTTCATGTAAACTGTATGAATTTGAAACACCTCCTGCTCTCCAATCCAGCACCTTCATTTTACCAGACCCCTCCGCAAAATAGACTGATTGATAAGTAGCTGATGAACAGATAGCACAAAGCTCATTTTCAGTGTTGTATACCATGTCAAACACTTCATTCTCAATATCCATAGAGCGGATACACCCATCATAGCTACAAGTAAGGACCTGCATAAGCCAAAATATATTGTCAGCATCAATATAGAATTACAACAGCAAGGACATTATAATAATTCCTAGGATACACAAAATTTTCGGATAGCTTTCTCTAGATCTTATTTATATTGAAATTAATTTCTAGCTCTAAAACATATCCTAAACTATTTCAGCAGCTGCTTATTGCAGCTTCCAAGTACAAACATGAAGCATTCTGAGTATCAAGGCAACAAACCATCAGCCTTTTAATAGATTATTCAACAGGAAACTAATAGAAAGCATAAAGATCCAAAATATTTTAGACCAACATGAAATTAATAAAGTCAAATGGGATGAGCTCAAGAAATTAAAAACATGGCTTCCCATGCAAAAGCCCAGGTTCAGAACTCCCTAGGTGACATGTGCCTCGTTTCCCAAATGTAAAGTGTTAATTGGGTAAATAGTCATGTCCAAGTATGGTTGTGGCATACCACAACAGATGTAGCCAGGTGCAAATTTTCAGTGAATTTGGCAGAAAAGAAACCCCACAGTTGTCACAGCAAAGCCAAACGTTACCCCTCAGTTTGAAGAGAATTTACCAACCAAAAAAACACATTAAACTAGTAAAAAGCATAGGCAAATTAATGTATGTGCTTAAACAGTCAAAGGCATTGTGGTGCAACGGTAAATGTGCTGCAATCATATATGGGCAACCCAAGTTCACATTCCCTGCATTGCGATGGACACTCCCACAATAAGGCCGTCCATGATAATACAGTTTTTTTATAGTACCATAATAATGTGGTGAGTTGAAGTCAATTGATAGAGATGAGGCCTGTTTTAACCCCATATAACCAACGGAACTACAGAAGATACCATAAAAAAAAACAATGCATCTGCTTAAACCAAAAACCCAAATATTAAAGAGCAAACTGAAAGAAAATATATCCTGCATATCACCAGATGCCAAAAGCTCAACTGGTTGAATTCCTCGACCTTCGAGGAGACAATGACTCCAATCTTTCCAAGTGAAACATGCATAATAGCCAAGTTGTTGATATACCAGTATGTGGCCATGATGTAAAACAGGTGGGAAACATCTCAATCCAATATAACCAATTTAAATATTTATAAAAAAAGAAACATGCATAATAGCCAAGTTGTTGATATACCAGTATGTGGCCATGATGTAATACAGGTGGGAAACATCTCAATCCAATATAACCAATTTAAATATTTATAAAAAAATTAATTAATTAAAAAAATACAACCTGCATAACAAACTGTCCACTTAAGCAAACTTTTAATAATTATAAGAAATGCAAAGTAGGAGAAGTACATCAAAATTATCAAATAGTCCAACATCAAATATAAATGGCCAAACATCAAGAATAACAATCTATAAACCAGAAATGCTGCAAACAACAATTTCATGAAACATACGTGAAACCTGGAAAATGAGACATGATTGTGATCTAAATTGGCAGGAACAAGTATCAACCAATAACCTACAAATCCATAACAAGCAAACATCCGGCATCACTGTAGGTTAGGCTATGCACAAATGATACTGGTAAAACTTCATAACCATTAGTGTACAGTAGAAGTCCTCCATCCAAGATAGTTCAAAAAGTTAAGTGATCACACCATGCTAGCTTAGTCTCCAAAAAGTGATTATTTTGTCTAACTTATTAAGGTGCCTAAAAGTGGAACTCAGGAAAAACTGGTTTTGCTTGCAAAAATCTTGGATACACTAGGGACAAGGGATTACAAATGCTTATATCACTAGCAACATGCCATAGGCAAACGATTCCTTAACAATGTCACGGCTTAAGGTTGCACTTAAAATATGTAGATAGTTATTAGGGGTTCTTGGATAGAATTACAGTCCAAACAAACAGCAATTATCATTGATAGTAGAATTATTGAGAATCTTGATGTTGAGTTATCAAAATATCTTTATCATTTGGTATTCCTTGTGAAAAGGAAATTTTATAGCGGGTTTGTTTGCGCCTTAAAAAACAGTGAAGCCAGTAAAGCGTTAAATAGTCCAACGGTATAAGGGTTTCACTGTCTTGGGTAGAATCCAGGTTCAGGTCCAATCATGGATGCTGACATGTAAAAGGAAAATCCACCAACTTGTAAAACCAAATAAAATTACCGATTCCAAAAAGAATATATATATATAATACGACACTAAGCCGGTTAGGCTGTCGAATAAGGGTAAGTTGTTGGTTCTATCAATAAAACAACCCAGGTTTTGAAACAGTGGCCATGCTGCCTATGTTGATGCAGCTTTGTACAATAATCATGAAGGATTTTACTTTTCTGACCCAGATGATAGCATGGAGGTGTAAAGGATTTTTAAACAATTAAAATTAAAAAGTTCAGTTTTGATCTATTTTGACATTTATCCAAACAACTGTCCGAAAGGTGTCATATGCTACATGTTTAGCCAATTCTCCACTCAACACTCAACCTAAACCTTTTCTAATATGAAAATGCTTTTGGCATCTCTATATGCACTCACATTACTTGATATATTTAAAGGAAAGGGCGTTAGAAGGCGAGAGAATGGTAAACGAGATAAACAAACCTTTGATACTGAAGAGGGTTGAATGGCAATGCCAGATATCGGAGAAGAATGAGGATGATAAATGTGAAGCCCATGGCCTTCCGCCTCGCTGCAATCAGCATCCCACAGACTTAAATGCCCTTCCTTGTCTCCGCTCAGCAACACAACCCTCTCTCTGCAAGGCAAAAACTGGAGACAAAAAATCCTACCGGGGGAAATCCTAATGACATTCTCATCCTTCATCTTCAGCTCATCCAAACCAAATGCAGCCCGACAATCCCCACCACCCTGTGACGAACCGCTCCATTTCAAATCCGACAGAGGCGCATTGTCGTCGAGATGTTTAAGCCGGTCAAGATAAAGCTCATAAGAGGCGTCCTCACGATGTTTCACAAAGATATCTGCAAAGCTCAAGGGACCCTTGTTCCTAGGGTTTGGGGATTCGGGGGCGGTCACATGGAAGCCTTTGCGCGGGGGCTTGGGGACCGGGGAGGGGCTGTCGGCTCCCATACCCTCCAGAGTTTGGGGGGAAAGCCCTCTGGTCCGCAGGGACCTTCGGATGACCGTGGGCTCCGCTTCTCTCTCTCGCTTGGGCGTCTTAAATCCCTTCGTCTCTGACCTGCAACACAAAGCAATCCAGATTGGAAGTGTTTGCATACGAAATTTCGAAAGCATTTATTTTTATAGAGGAATTCGAATTTAGAGTATTGAAGGTCTCCTTACTTTGTTTTGCGGGTGACGGAGCGGAGGTGCTGAGCCGTGGAATGCACGCCCAGAGCGGCCAACTTTTCTTGGTTCCGCTTAATATTTTCAAGGCGCTTTCGCTCGTACTCTGTCATTTCCTCCATCATGTTCTTTCTCCTTTTCTTTTTCCGAACGCACAAGGATTCGATACGCGAACTGCCGAGATGTTGTTTCACTGTGCACAGCTAGGTCTGCAAAGAGATATTAAAGAAGAGGACATGCAAATTGAATGCAGGAAGAAAATGGCGGGAAATGAGGCCGTAGCGCCGTGGCGCGTAAAAGGCCGCACAAAACTGAAAGGGCATATTCTCCGAGTCTTCCCAAATTATAATTTTAGTTGATTTTTGACACAGGGTTATTATATTTTTTTATACATAAGATTGTCTATTTAAAATTGTCAATGGAATTGAATCTTAATTTTTTTTATATTGAACATCTTTTACAAATATTTTACAAATATCAGCGTTAGTTCGAGCAAACACAAGAGGAATCGACCTCACAACCACATGGATGATAATAATTAGACAACTGCCATTACACCATATACCATTAGGCAATCCTAATTTTTTATATTTAAAAATGTTTTTATATTTTAAATATATTATAAAAAAATTAATAAAAATTAACTGTCAAAACAATTAAATCAACAACTCATTTACAAATACAAGATAGAAAACTAACTGTTAAAGCAATTTATGGATAAACACAAGATAGCTACCAATAATCTATCTTTTATTTTTATTTTTTATTTTTTTTACTTTCCGACAGCAAACGCCCAGGCAGTTGTTTATTATTTGTTAAAACTTTGAAAATTATAAATTTGAGTGCTGGAATTTCAGTTGTGGCATTGCTTTGAGGGTATGAAATCAACGACTAATGCAATTTAACCGATCTCATAATTGAGATTATTTTAAATTTTTTAATATTTAAACAAGAATTATTTGGAAGATGGTTTTTGTTTTTTGTTTGTTTTTTTCTATTGAAAAACGCCATTTACATCAACTTAGATAGTTTAAAAATAGCATTTATTTGCATATGCCTTTATGAGTATTAGGATAATGAAATCTATAACCATATAAAGTAAATAATATCCTCCTTATATAACTTAAACTATTTTATTTATGGATGTATAACTTTTAAATGTTTTTTTATTATTATAAATTAAATTTTATAATATTTAATTAAAAAATTATAGTTATAGTTTTTTAATACATAAGGTAATTGGTAACATCATTGATGTTACCAATATCGTATCTTTTTAAAAATAAGAAGAAGAATGGTCACTTAGCAAAGGATTAGGGCATTTTTTTCGAAAAATATCTCATCTTTTAGGAGCCATATCTTCGTGAAGGGTTATCCGATTCAGCTGATTCTTGGACCAACTTGTGTGGAATTTGAATAGCTTTAAAATGAGTGGTCATATGAAGGAATTCGAGCAATATTGAGGGAGATACGACCCTATGAAGTCAACCATCCGGAACAAGGGCAGTGATGATTTTTCAAGTCGCGAAAAATGAAATTGCAAATATTTGTCAGCTAGGGTTCGGATGATGGGAGGAGCAATGAAGGGCTAGGACTTCAGTGAGGCAAGACATTCTATCTAGACATAGAATTTTCAGCTAAGTTTTTTTTCCCTTCTTTATCTTAGAAATTTTGCATGCAAATTATTATAATTTTTTTATCAAATATTATATTTGCTATAGGATATTCTGATAAATTTCAATAGATTTTGAGTTTTAGTTTCCTTTCCATGGACCGATTTATAGTTAAATCCTTAGAATCATCTCTAGTGGTAGAGGTTAGTGAGCGCACCTCAAAGAGATCCTCGTTGCTCCAAGATAGGGCGATTTTTGGTAAATTTAATGGGTATTGGCCAGGGGCTTCAGCCTTGAGAAAATGGATTGATAGGAGTTGGAAGTCTCCAGGAGTGATTCTATCCTTTCTTCCCAAAGGTTTCTTCCTAGCCATTTTTTGTTCTAGGGAAGAAAGAGAAAGAATCCTAAAAGGGGGTCCTTGGTTTATGGGAAGAGCAGGACTCTTCCTTACTCGTTGGTATGAAGGCTTTTCACCTGAAAATGTAAATCTATCCCTAGTACCAGTTTGGGTTAGGATGTATGGGTTGCCCATTGAATTTTGGGAAATAGATACCTTCAAGGCAATAGGCAACACTCTAGGAGAATTCCTTGAGATTTCAGATACTACGAAAGATGGATTCTTGGCTATTTATGCTTGGATATTGGTCATGATTGATATAAGTAAAGCTTTACCAAAATCAATCATTCTTAAGTATGGGGATAAGATGTGGATCCAAACCATAGATTATGAAAACATATATTTTAGATGTAGAAGATGTCATGAGGTGGGGCATATTGAGAGATCATGCCCTAAGAAGAGCCCAACAGAATCATATGTAGAAAACCGCAAGAGAAACTTACAAATGGATATGGATGAAGATGGTTTTCAACTTCCAAAAAATAGATCTAGAAAAATGAAAGAAAATAAATAATGGAGACCAGTAAGGAAGGATATTGGAAGAAATACCAACTCTTTTGAGGCTTTAGCCTATGAAGAAAAAGTAGATCAAAGCTTAGAGGACACAATACAACAGGTTCAACATATTAACAAGGAACCATCTATTCAATATGATCCTGATTTAAGGAAGAACATTCTCGATGAACCTAAGGAATGTGTCTCATCAGATTTTGAAGACTCTCTTGAAGTACCATGCACCATTCAAGAGAAAAAATTGGTAAAGAAAATGCAGTTTTAGAAGTTAATACCTCTACCATTAATAAGGAAATACCAGAAAATGAGCAGGACAAGTCAAAAGCTTCTGTAGTAGAGCCAAGAGAGGATAAATATGATGAAAAACAAAATTGTGAAAGAATATTGAGGAATAGAATAATAAGACCTACTCCTGATATAGGCAAGGCAAAAAGAGGAAAACCCTCAAATTATCAAGCAAGATCCAAGGAAGCAAGAGCAAACATAGAGAAAGGAACACAAACTAAGTTGGTTGAACTTCTCTTTACCAAACAACAAAATGATATTGGTAATACGTAGGGGGCCAATAGCCCCTAATGAGACATGATTATCATCTCATGGAATATAAGGGGTGCTAATGCCCCCTCAAAGCAGAGGTGTATCAAGGACCTCTGTTTAAGTAATAAGCCTGATATTCTTTGTATCCAAGAAACTAAAATGACAAAAGAAGTTTCAAAAACTATGAAAGCAGTATGGGCAAGATGTGAATGGGATGCTATGGATTCTGAAGGAGGAACATGGGGAATTCTAACTTGTTGGAATCCTTCTAGAACCTCCTATGTAACCATTCATAAAACTAGGCATTGGATAGCCTCTTTAGTCACATGCTACTTTGCAGATATTCATTTCATCCTTATCAATGTCTATGGACCTACAACTCAGTCAGGTAGATTAGAAGTTTGGAGTGGGATTGAAGCCTTTATGAGAAGTAAAGACCAAGAAACCTGATTCATGATCATAGGAGATTTTAATGCCATAACCAAGCTAGATGAAAAATTTGGGGAATTAGGAAATTAACCCAAAGTATGAGAGATTTCTCAACTTTTATTCAAAACAATAATCTATGGGAGGTTGAGTTTGAAGAAGACAACTATACATGGACCAACAACAGGAGAGGCCAAAACCTAATAGCAAAAAAATTAGATAGATGCATACTCTCAGATCATTGGCTAGATGAAGGAACTTATGCTAAAATTAATACCTTAACAAGGATTGGTTCAGATCACTAGCCAATAAGAGTTAAAATGGTGGTAAGTGAATTAAAAAATATCATATTTTAAATATGAGCAGATGTGGGAAGACCATCCTCAATTTGTTGATATGATAGCACAAACATGGAATTCTTCAAGAAATGGTGGGTTGTATACACTTCCAAAACAAATTAAATCAATGACATCTAGATTAAAAGAATGGAACAAGAACACTTTTGGAAATATTTTTGAGAAGAAAGAAGAACTAAAAGATAAACTTTCAAAATTCCAAAAAGGTGATCATAATAATCCAAGCTCAGAGGAAAGGGAGTTGCTTAGTGAATATCATAATATTTTGAGTAAGGAAGAGAAATTTTGGAGATTAAAATCAAGATAGACTTGGTTAAAAGGAGATAAAAATACAAAGTTTTTTCATAGGATGGCTATAGTACAAAGATCAACATCCAAAATTAGTAGAATTAAATCAATAGAAGGGGTTTGGATTGAAGATCAGAGTGAAATTAGAAAAGAGGTAAAGTCTTTTTATCAAAATATTCTAGGATCAGAGGAGTCTGAAGTTCTTAATGATAAACTTCTTCAAGAAGTACCTTCAGTTATAACGAATGAAGACAATAGGAAACTGATGGAGCCTATTACTCTAGAAGAAGTTCATTTAGCTCTTTTCTATTTTAATAAGGATAAATCCCTAGGTCTAGATGGGCTCTCTACAACATTTTACCAACATAATTGGGATATAGTGAAGGATTCTTTATTGGTGGTAGTGGAACAGTCTAGGGTAAAACAATACATACCTTATAAAATAAATGCAACATATCTTACCCTAATTCCAAAAAAGAAGGATGTAGAATTGTTTGATTCATTTAGACCCATAAGCCTATGTAATATGGCATATAAGATTATCTCCAAAGTGATGGTGAATCGATTAAGGCCATTGTTAGACAAAATTATTTCAGAAGAGCAAGGAGGATTTGTGAAAGGGAGACAAATTCTAGATGGGATCATAGTAGCTCATGAAGTTATACATTCAACAACTTCAAGAAAAGAGAAAGCAATGATCTTAAAACTTGATATGAGTAAAGCCTATGATAGGGTTAAATGGGATTTTCTTTTTGTAGTATTAGAAAAGTTTAGATTTGGGAAGAAATGGGTTAGATGGATTAAAGCTTGTGTCTCTACAGTTTCATATTCAGTGTTGGTCAATGGGTTAGTAACATAATATTTTAAAGCCAAGAGAGGTCTTAGACAAGGAGATCCTCTATCTCCATATTTGTTCATTATTATGGTAGAGGTTTTGAGTAGGAACTTAAAGAAGGCTAACAAAGATGGGCTTATAAGTGGACTTAAGGCTAGTAATAACATCGACAACATCACCCATCAATAATTTGTAGATGATACAACCCTTTTTGGAAGGGCAAGGATAAATGAGGCCAGAGCTTTGAATAACTTATTAAAGGAATACGAAAGAGCATCAGGGCAAAAAGTTAATAGGAAAAAATCCAAAATTTACTTCCTAAACACTCCAACTAAAATCAAAGTAAGGATTTATAGGTTACTTCAAATGGAGGAGGCAAATTTACCAACAACTTATCTAGGGATGCCCTTATTTGAGGGGAGAATGAGGATAGAATTATGGAATCTAATTATAAGTAAAGTTCAAAATAAACTACCAACATGGAAAGGTAGATGGTTATCATTAGCAAGAAGAGTGCAGCTAATTAAGTTAGTCTTATAGGCCATTCCAACATATTATATGTCATTGTATACTATGCCAAAATTAATAGAAAAAGTTTAATCTATATTATGCGATCCTTTTTATGGTAAGGATTACATGATAAAAGGAAATTTCCTTTGGTGAAATGGAGCAAGGTGTGTGATGATAAAACTAGGGGAGGTCTTAGTTTAAGAGTTCTTAAATATAAACTTAGCTCTTAGGGAAAAGTAATTGAGATTGTACAAAGAGAGTCAAAGACAATGGGCAAGAATTCTTCTAAGTATTTGAGCCAATGACCCAAGCTTAATATTTCTCATTCTCTCTACCAATTTTTTTTAAGGTTTAATTTATCTAATGTTAGTTTAGGGGTTTTAAGTTACCTTTTATTTTATGTTATCCAATAGTATAAAAATTATAATATTTATTATTTTTACATATAAGAAATTTCCTTGGTGAAATGGAGCAAGGTGTGTGATGATAAAACTAGGAGAGGTCTCATTTAAGAGTTCTTACAGATGCAAACTTAGCTCTTAGGGGAAAGTAATTGGAGATTGTACAAAGAGAGTCAAAGACAATGGGCAAGAATTCTTCTAAGTATGTTGAGCCCAATGATCCAAGCTTAATATTTACTGCATTCTCTCTACCAAATGGTTCTACACTATGGAATGGTTTAAAAAATTAATTGATCTAGTGATTAAAGGTTTAAGATGGGTGGTGGGAACTAGAGAAAAATTCTATTTGGATGGATACTTGGTGTGATAAAAAACCACTCAATCTAGATCCAATTTTGAAACCATGGATGAGATTACTTCAAGATAAATATGGTGATAGGGTTTCAAACATTTTGTACAAGGATCAGGAAGGAAGATACAAATGGAAAGAAGATTTTTTTACAAGTATACAAGACATTGATGCTAGGAGGTAATTGAGTAGAAAGATAACAACAATGATTATTTCAAGGGAGCCAAGGATAAATTGATTTGGGAGTTGAATAGCTTAGGAGAATACACAACAAGAAGTGGATATAATGTAAAGCACCAACAAAATAGGAATATCACAAGAATATGGAGAGATATTTGGGATAGCCCAAGCATTCCTAAAGTCAAAATGTTTGTTTGGCTAGTAGGTCATAGAAGAATTTTATCCTAGGATAACCTTATGAAAAGGGGTTTTCATGGCCCCTCACAATATGTTCTTTGTAAAAAGGAGGAGAGTATAGACCATCTCTTGGGACATTGCTCAATAGTCTGGAAACTATGGCAATGGATTCTTAATATGTTTGGTAAATGCATGGTGATGAATGGAAGAATTGAAGAATGGTTAAAGCAATGGTAGAGCACTTTTAAAAGTGAGGCTTTACAAACAATCTGGGATATATCAAAAGATACAATACTTTGGATTGTATGGCTAGAAAGGAATAGAAGAATATTTAAAGGAAAGGAAAGCAGTTTAGAGGTAATGAAAAGGAAGATATGTTTAGCCATAGAGGAGTCTAAACCAACCCTATCAACTCACCCAATCCCTAATCTGGAAGTAGAGAGCCTTGATAGATGGAGTCAAGTCATCAAATGGAATTATGATGTTGGGTACAAGAGAAACAAAAAGAAGGCAAAGAATATAAAGTGGAAACCACCAGATGTGGAGTTGGTCAAATTGAATTTTGATGGAGCATCTAAAGGAAATCTAGGACCAATAGGAGGAGGAGGAATAATTAGAAATAATAGAGGAGAGATTTTGTCTCATTACGCTTTCAATAGTGGATTTAAGACAAATAATGAAGTTGAAGCTTGGGTAGCTTTAGAAGGGTTAAAAATATGCAAACAAATGAAATGGAATAGAGTATGGATGGAAGGTGATTCACTCATAGTAATAAATGCAATTTTGAGGAAAGCAAAGGCTCCATGGAACATACAAGAGATAATTGTGGAAATTCAAGATCTTGCTAAAGAGTTTGAAGAAATCAGGTTTACACATACATTAAGGGAAGGAAACAAATGTGCAGATAGGCTAGCCAATAGAGGGGTTTTAATTGAGGATCATGAAGTTAAATTCTCTTTTCCATGGTTAGAGGAAGTAGTAAGTTTAGTTGAAGCTGACAAGAAAATGTTGATTGCCTGAATCAAATAATGATTAAGATTTACTTTAATATTTTCCATTGGTAATATTTGCTTTATTTTATAACATTAATGTGTTTTCATATAAACTATTTATTATAATTTTTGTGGTTGCACTTGTGCTTCAAGAAGGAAACTAGCAATCCAGATTTGGTAAAGCGGACTATGATAGTGCGATGTTTTAGAAATATTACTCTACTAAGATGCAATGCATAGATAGTAGAGGTGAAGTTTTGGTATTGTGAAGGTTGCTATAGGAAAATGTCAAGAAGGATGCTAAATTCTGGAATATTTGTATTCACACAAAAAATTGAAAAGATCCAAAAAATGAAAATCAAGAATTCAGACATTTTATGTAAAAGGTAGGGAAAGAAAAGTGGTGATTTATAGGCAACATCTATGGTGACAACTGAAGATCCATATACAACTTTTTGTGCATGTGAACAACAGTTTGAAGAAGTTTGTTTGGCTAGAATAATGGAATGCATGAAGCAAAGCTAGGGTTTGCAAAGTGAAGCATAGAGAAAAAAAACACAAGTGACAGTAATTTTTTTTTTTTGAAAAATCTTGCATTTGCTGGAGGAGGAACGAATTTGGGGGAAGATGAAAAACCCTAGCATCGATTGATATTTTTGGGAGAGATCATGAGTATTAGATATGGTACTTCTTTGGGTTTAGCTTTGAAAATATTTTATTGGTTAGGGCTTTAAAAATAGGGACCTCTTATTTGGAAAGTGATTTATGGTAGTCTATTAGTTGTAATGACGACTACAGTCTCACTTCTCAAATAAGTAGGCAATGAAGCCTTCTCCATGTTTTTACAATATTTTTCCCTTTGATGAGGAGAAACTGGATCATATACGTCAAGTGCTTAAAGCAAGGAAATTACCCCATCCAAAACCACCTGCTGGCTCTAACAATTGTACCTTTATGCCTAAGTTAGATGAGTCTCATGTGATTTAGGTGCCTTCAACCCTCATCCAATAGGCTTTGCTGACACTTTCCACCCAAGCCCTTGCATGCAAATTTATGGGAATATTTCCTAGTCCAATCACAATACATAAATGGATTAACACACATTGGGGGGTAAAGTCTCCTCTTATGAATTCATGATGATGGAAGGTGATGCCTTCACTAGTCCTCTACGACAATTATAATTTATACTCACTCTTGCAGATTTACACAATATTAAGTGAACAGCAAATTGAATACGAAGCGAGAATGGAATCAATAATATTTAAAGCATTCGCCTCTCTGGGAGGGCAGGTCCCCGCCTCGAATGGGCAATTAACAACGAAACGCAAATGAATGATAGATGAAAAAGATAATAAAACTCTTGGATAACTAAACTAATAAATAATGAATTTGGAAAGCTTTGTAAAGTAAAAGCCGACGTATGTTCATTCATAATTGGAATGTAGCATGACTCCCCTCCTCGGAAAGCTTTGTCCTCAAAGCTGGAAATGACTGGAAGATACTTTCAGATTCCCAGGTTGCATCTTCTTCAGGTAAGTCCTGCCACTTGATGAGAAATTCTTGGATGTGACGAGATCTTAGTCTGCGTGTTCTAGTTTGTAGCACTTCTTCTGGTTGTAGATAGATACGCCCTTCTTCATCCAACACTGGTAATTCCGACTGAGAGTGTACTTTCTGGCCAATCACCTTTTTGAGACAGGAGACATGAAATACTGGATGTATGCGAGAAGATTGGGGTAACTCTAGTTGATATGCTACCTCTCCAATGCGATGCATAATTCTGTAAGGACCATAGAATCGTGGTGCCAACTTCTGACTGGATTTGAGCTTCAATGATAGCTGCTTGTAGGGCTGAAGACGTAAGAATACCATATCACCAATATTGAATGTTCTTTCTGAACGATGCTTGTCCTGTTGTTGCTTCATACGATTTTGTGCTTGGACCAAATTATCTTTCAAGATAGTGAGCATTGATTGTCGCTTTTGAAACCAATCATCTACTTGGGCCACTTTGGAAGATCCTGGTACATAATCGGCTATTGTTGGTGGCTTCGTTCCATATAATGCTTCAAAAGGAGACATCTTAGTGGAATAATGGTAAGAAGTATTGTACCACCATTCTGCCAATGACAACCATTGACTCCATTGATATTGTTTATCCTGAACAAAACATCTTAGGTAGGTACCCAAACATTTGTTAACTACCTCCGTTTGACCATCTGTTTGTGGATGGTATGCAGAAGACATATTTAATTTGGTACCACTAAGTCGAAACAATTCTCTCCAAAAATTGCTAGTAAATATGGGATCACGATCACTTACAATATTTTTGGGCATTCCATGTAATTTAAAAATTGAATCCATAAATACCTTGGCCACTTTGCTTGCTGAAAATGGATGTTGTAAAGCCTGAAAGTGAGCATATTTGGAAAGGCGATCAACTACCACGAAAATTACTGTTTTACCTTCCGACTTAGGAAGACCTTCAATAAAATCCATGGAAATATGTTCCCACTGGCGATCCGGAATAGGTAACGGTTGAAGCAACCCTGGTGATTTGACTGTTTCTCCCTTATTGCGTTGGCACACTTCACATTCAGCTACCCATTGCTTAACCTCTGCTTTTAATCCTTTCCAACAAAAGGATTGTTTAACCCGCATGTAGGTTTTCAAAAACCCTGAATGTCCTGCTGATGGAGAAGCATGTGACTCCTCTAGAATCTGTGCTTTGATTGGTGAATTGTGAGGGATGTAAATGCGACTCTTCTTACGTAATATTTGGTCATCATATGTGAAAAGAGGGTATTTAGAGGAACCCATAGATAATTCTTGAATTATTTGAGTTGTTTCACTGTTGGACAACCATTCTTCCTGGCAACCGAGACACCCACTGCGAACATGGTCCTGAAATGGCATTAATAACTACTTCATCTTCGTATTTTCTAGATAATGCATCCGCTGCCACATTTTCTTTACCTTTCTTATATTCAATCACAAAATCATATCCCAATAATTTAGTCAACCACTTATTTTGTTCGGGATAAGAAAACCTTTGTTCTAGAAAATGCTTGAGACTATTGTGATCGGTTTTAATAATAAAACGACTATTGATTAAGTAATGCCTCCATTTTTCCACTGCATGTAAAATAGCCAACATTTCTTTTTCATAGGTGGATCTACCCAAATTTTTCCCTGAAAGTTGTTTACTTTCAAATGCCAAGGGATGACCATCCTGCATTAGTACTGCACCAATACCTGTTCCTGAGGCATCGCATTCAATGACAAATGGTTTTTGAAAGTCTGGAGTGGCCAAAACTGGAGTCGTACACATTGCCTCCTTGAGAGCCTCGAAGGCTTTGGTAGCTACTTCTGACCATTGAAAAGCATCCTTTTTGGTGAGAGTCGTGAGAGGACCCACAATTTTACCATAGTTACGCACAAATTTGCGGTAATAGCCCGTGAGGCCCAAAAAACCATGAAGTTTCTTGATGGTTTTAGGCAAAGGCCAATCCTGTATTGCCTTAATCTTATTGGGATCCACCTTAACACCTTCCTGAGATACTATATGACCGAGGTACTCAACTTCTTGAACACCAAAGGAGCATTTAGATCATTTGACAAACAACTTTTCCTTGTGTAGGATATGGAGAACTCTGTCCACATGTGCTAAGTGATCTTTCCATGATTTACTATAGATGAGTATGTCATCAAAGAAGACTAGAACAAATTTACGTAAGAATGGACGAAACACCTGGTTCATGAGACTTTGGAATGTAGATGGTGCATTAGTGAGACCAAAGGGCATGACCAAGAATTCATAATGACCTTCATGAGTTCGAAAGGCTGTTTTGGGAATATCCTCGTCCCTAACTCGGATTTGGTGAAACCCTGAGCGTAAGTCCAATTTGGTGAAGAATTTGGCACCATGTAGCTCATCTAGTAAATCATCAATGACAGGAATAGGAAACTTATCTTTGATTGTGATTTTATTGAGAGGACAAAAATCTGGACACATACGCCAAGAATTGTCTTTTCGACGAGCTAAGATGATAGGTGAGGAATAAGGACTAGTACTATGACGGATGACACCATGGTCTAATAGTTCTTGGACAATCTTCTCAATTTCTATTTTTTGGGGTTGGGGATATCGATAAGGACGACCATTGGGTGGAAGACTTCCTGGCACAAGATGGATAGCATGGTCATGAGATCTTTTGGGGGGTAGGCCTTTGGGTTCTTGAAAAACTTCCTCATAATGAGCCACAATGTGTTGAAGATCTTCCTCTTTGATTTTCGATATATCTAGTTCTAATTTCTCTATGCAATTGATTCGGGCTATGAATCCCCCACCATATTTTCTTAATATCTTTTCCATGCTATGTGAACTTACAACTTTTGATGGAGGTGTGGGTAGTCCTTGAAGACGAATAGTCCTCCCATTGGCTTGCCATTCGACAAAGCGATGTTTGTGGTTAAAACCCACTGTGGTTTCCAATTGTTCCATCCATGCAACGCCTAAAATAACTTCCGAATTTCCTAATTCCATAACAAAAAGAGGACCTTGCCAAGTATACGTACCCATTTGTAATGAAACTGAAGATGTCTTACCTAGACATTGAGAAATTTCCCTGCTTGCAGTTTTGACTTGAAACCGATCTTGACTAGAAGAGAAGACGTGCAACCCCAATGTCCTTGCAAGTTTTGCATCAATGAAGTTGTGAGTACTTCCGAAATCAATTAATATTGTCACCCTCTATTTCCGAATGAAACCTGCCACCTTGATTGTATGGTGAGAGGATAACCCCATGAGAGCATGTACTGAAATAGTCATGGTATCCTCCTCAATGACAACTTCGTCGTGTTCATTTTGGTCCTCAACTGGGAGATCCTCAGGTGCGTCATACTCCTCTATTTCTTCTTCTTCCTTGTCGGCATATTCAATCTAAAAATTTTGTCGTGGTGTACATGCTTGGTATTTTTGATGATGAGTGCGACATTTGTAGTAGAAGTACCATGACGGTTGATCATTTCTGCGAAAAGAGTTGTTGTGGAATGGAGGTCGCCCATATGAATCACGTCGTGTGGATGGGCCTACGTGCGCCTTTGTCTCTGCCAAATCAGCAATCCTTATACACTCATCCAACTTGGATGGATTGTGTAGGTCTACTTCAACTTTAATATGTGCTTTTAATCCATTTCGAAAAGCCGCTACTACCACGTCCTGTTGTAGGTCTTGTGCATAGTGAAGCATACTGGTGAATTCTAAAATATAGTCCCCTACTGATCCTGTTTGCTTAAGTGACAACAATCGTATTGTGTATGAACCTGTGGGACCTTTGTCGAATCTGTGAAGAAAGGCTTTTCTGAAAGTATCCCAATATAATGCATACTGGGGATCCTCACGTTTATACCATGTAAACCACTGATAAGCTTCAGTGCCGAATTTGGTTGCTGCAAAAGGGACTTTGTCCCCTTCCTGGAATTTGTAGAATTCTAAGATGCCTTCCATTTTTGCAATCCACCCGCGTGGATCCTGGCCTTCAAAGGTAGGCATGTCAACGCGTGGATAATTGACTCCAGTTGGACCTCTTGGTTGGGAGTGAACATTGTTTCTATCTTGTTCCTCGTTACTCCTCTGTCTCTGGTTGTTATTTTGATAAGGTCTGTTAAAACCTCTTTGTTGCTCCATATTTTCTTCATTACCCCCATCCTCAATATTTTGGTGACCATTGTGATTCAGGGATTGACTATTTTGACCTCTATGGTGTGTATAGTCATCATAGTAGACGTCCGTACTCCAATGATTGGAACTAGAAGGATTTGGTTGGGGCGGTTTCCTAGATGCGTTGAAGCTTGCAGTCATCATCTGAAGATTTAATATTAAATCTTTTAACACCTCATCATTGATCAATGGACGATTACTTTCTACTTGGGTGACGTTTTCTTGTGCGGAATCTGGAGAGGTATTGGATGCCATTGGGCTGACCACTGGATGACTCGGATTAAAACTACCAATTTCAAAGGAAGAAGGAGAATTTTTTGTACCTTGGCTTCGACGAGCTCTTCTTGTGTTGTTGTTGGGAGTTTTCGAGCTTGATAGTCGACCGTCAGATCCTTTGATCCAACTTCTTCTCATGCACTAATACAAAAATCATCTTTGATTCTATAAAATGCTGATGTATTGTGGCAAAAAAATTGTTTAAACTACGACGCAGATTGATGGGTATCTTTGCAATTTTTTTTTCAATGACAACTTTTCGATGACACTTTTAGCACTTTTTTGACACAGTTTGCTTTTAGGACACGTGAGCGACTCAACAACAAGTGGACCGAACAAGTGGGCCACTTAACAACAACTAGACAGGACACTTGGGCCACTCAACAACAATTAGACACAACGTGGACTCTAGCATGAGACGAAATGGCGATGACGCAATTTGACTAACCACAACTGACGTGAGGAAGACGCACTGACAGTAACCATGACCAATGCGAGGAAGATGCACTGACATTGACCACGACTAACGCGAGGAAGATACACTAACATTGACCATGACCTGAGACACTAACGTGATACTGACTATGACTGATGCAAGGAAGACGCACTCACACCGATGCGAGACTAAACATGACTAATACAAGGACACCAAGCAACATAACATGCGACACAATTGAAATGTGACAAGCAAATGACATGGGGGCTACAAAATGCGACACAATCGAGACGCGACAGGTGAATGACATCGGAGATGAAGGAACCAACGACACGACATAGGTGACATGGGGGCTACAAAATGCATCACAACTGAGACACGATAGGTGAATGACACAGGAGACGAAGGAACCAATGACACGACACAGGTGACACGGGGGCTACAAAACGTGACACAACCGAGATGCGACGGGTGAATGACATGGGAGATGAAGGAACCAACGACACGATACAGGGGACTAATGACACAACAATGAAACTAACAAGGGATCGACAATACGACACAGGGGACCGACGACACAACAACCAAAATCAATGACACAGGGGCAGGAGAAGACCGATAGCGATTGAGGAATGCTAGAAATGAATGCGCAAGAGATCGAGTGGTGTGATCGAAGCCACAATTCAATAGACACGTCCCATGCCTTTTAAACCGATGTTTGCCCACCCCACACTAAATGTGGGATATTTCTCCCAAAAACTTAAAAAAAATATGATAAAATTATCGCTAACCTTAATGTTCCCGCAATTACAACTTTTAATTCGGGGTTCTGATTGGTCGATGTTCATGCCACTGTGCAGGTGTATGTAGCGAAGTTGTTGGTGATATTTTCCATTTATTTCGATGCCTATGGTTTGATTGAAATGTTTGGCATCGGATTGCTTCCTTTGGATTTGTCCAACCATAATTTAAAAGCATAGAATGTTGTGCTAAGTCTATTCAGTTGCTAAGAACTAGTATTTGTGCTATCCGCTTACAGGTGGGAAACTTTGGTTCATCGAATCATCGAAATCTGGCAAGATGTAACCATGAGTGGTTTTATAAATACCTCTTTGTCTTTCGCCTATACGCCCTGGACACAGGTTTCTCCCCGTGACTGTTGTAGTTCAGAACGATGAAATGTGACACACGTGTGTACTGCTATTAGCACTATGTTTCTGCAGCGATTTCAACTATTTCACCAGGATCATCAGGATACTGATACCACTTGGAAGGTGATGCCTTCACTAGTCTTCTATAACAATTATAATTTATACTAAATCTTGCAAATTTATCCAATATGAAGTGAACAATAAATTTAATAAGAAGCGAGAATGAAATCAATGATAATTAAAACATTCGCCTCTCTGGGAGGGTAGGTCCCCACCTCGAATGGGCAATTAACAGTGAAACACAAATGAATGATAGATGAAAAAGATAATAAAACTCTTGGATATCTAAACTAATAAATAGTGAATTTGGAAATCTTTATAAGGTAAAATTTGACGTATGTTCATTCATAATTAGAATGTAATAGATGACAGGTAAGGGATACTTTGTCATTACATTTACCTATGTGGAGGACAAGAGCACTATCTGTTATGAAGGTCCCTGGTTTCTGGGATCTAGCCCACTCCACATGACCTCGTGGAGCATGACATTTGATCCTCAAGAGGGGGAGCCTTAAGAAGTTTCTTGTCTAGGTGAGGTTACCATTTTTGCCACTGCACCTATGGAACAAACCTTAGATGGAACTGATAGGGAATGTTATTGGAACGTTCATTGAATGGACTCCTCTAAAGGCCAATAATGCTTTATTCGTACGCATCTATGTGCAAGTCAATATGAAAAAGGGTTTGCCCAAGCATATTGGAATAAAGGTGTTTGATTGGATACATAACCAACCCTTGGACTACAAGCATATACCATTCAAGTGTATAACTTACAATGAGCATGGGAATTTCTCTCGAAACTGCCCAATTAAACAAGTATATGAAAAAAAAAGGAAGAACTAGGATTCCACAAAGTCAAAAGGAGACCGCGCAGATCAAGAAGCAAGAATCGACAACTTCAACCACAGGATCAAAAAAGCTTCCAGCACAAAAATAAATTTTCAAGTCTTAATTGAGGAGAAAAGGAAATCACGTCTCTAGATGTGAATGCTCCTAAAGATAAATAGAAGATACCTACAACTAAAGCTGACAACTCACCAAAGATCTTAGGAGATAAACCAAAGAACACAATAGCTGGAGAAGAAACTTATGGGAACTAAGAGGAAAAGGTAGAAGAAACAAAGTGGAAGAAATAGTAATTTTTGGGGGTAATCTAACCACACGATCTGTAGCTAAGGGAAGAAAATTAAACCAACTTAAAAATGAGCAAGCATAGAAAGACTTGCAATCCAAAACGTAAGTCAAAATTGAAGATAGCTTTGTAAAAAATAAGAAGCAATCCAAAAAATAAAGATTATGTCATCGAAATGTAGGGGACTGGGAAGTCCTATGAAAAAAATCTATCTCAAAGTTCTAATACAGGAGCAAAAGCCAACAATAGTTTGTATTCAAGAAACCTCGATTCTCCTTAGAGGTTCTTTTGAGTAAGTTTTGTAGTAGTTTGTCCTTCCACCTTGATCACGGCTTGGTTTCGTTGTTGTTTTTGTTTTCTTTTGTTTCTTGCTCTCTGAGCATGCACTATGTAAAGGTTGTGGGATTCCTTTAAAACCCTCTTCTTATTAATATTACCAAAAAATAGAAACAAAAACAATAGAGGCAACACTGACTACAGAATGGAAGAAGATATGGGCACAATCAAAATTGATAATTGTTGATTCTATGGGAGCTTCAAGGGACTGGCTTTGGCTTGGGATCCACAATAATTAGTTTGTAGCTTACAACATAAGCACAATAATTGGATAGGTACAAAATTCATCTTACCAGATGGAACTAGTGTAGCAGTAACAATTTTTATGGTCCAAATCATCCTATCCAAAAAAGAGAAGCATGAAAATACTTAATACAATGGCTAGACAATGAGAAGTTTGGCAACATAATACTGGGAGGAGATCTCAACATGATTCTCTACCACTAGGAGAAGTTTGGGGGAAGTTTAGAAAGGGATCCAAATAGAGATCTGCTCAATCAAATTATGGTAGATGAAAGCTTATAAGACATTCAACCAACCTATAAATCCTTCTCAACATCATGGAGAAAGTTATTTACCTCCTCCAAAACTAGAGGTGTCTAGCACAAACTCAACTTCCTCAAGTAAACTATCTATAAAAACAACTTCCTCATTTTGTAGATTGCTTGCATTTTATTTCCCATCACTAATTCACCTTAAGGCTTTTAAAAGTTCTCTAGATGTTTTATAGAATAGATCATTGCAAGTAATATAATAATACCTCTGAATAACTTCGTAACTAAGAGATTTTATACAATGAGAAGCTTTGTTTTTTAAATTAGGAAAAGAAACAAATTACATTGTATAATAATTATATCTAGGTTGTGTGCAGGTGAAATGCAAGGAAAGTGAGTAGTTACGAAATTTAAGCATATTAACATAAGAAATTCAATGGAAGCCATGGAATACGTGTACCCATGAAAATATTGGACATAATATAGTAGAGGTAATGATATACTTTTTTTTTTACTATGAGGGTCTCTGGCCTATTTGATTTTTACAAATCAATATTTGCCCTCAATGGTGTCAACTGCCAAAATTCATTTTTCACCTATATTTTATATAGTTCCACTAGAAATTGCATTAGGTCGTGTCCATACATCGACATCACTCACACATTTTATGTTTTTGTAGATGTCTGCAATCTTTTGCAATAATAATAATCATCAAGTGTAATTTTAATTCATTTCAAAAACTGATGCCTTCACTGAATGGTAGGTATGACCTTTTGTTGTTGGTATTGTGATTTACCGTGAGAGATTCACTTGAAGCTTCAATATTGCAAAATTTTAGAAAGAGTATTGCCTTGTGCCTTTCTCATAATTACTATGTTCTATGTTTGTTTTGTTCGAATAGGATATCTTGCAAATGACAATGAAATTCAAGATGTAGTTACACTCAATATTCAAAATGATTGACCTATAATTATTGTGAAGGTGGCCCTTTGCATGATCCTTTTATTCATGTATTTTATCATTATGCATAATATTTATTTAATGTTTGAGATGAAATTAATGCAAAAAATTTGGTTATAAAACTCTTATTGCAGCCTTGTGGTTAATATGGTCATATTTCACCTTTCGTGGTCTTTTATATAAATTTATTTGTTAGAGGAAGCTAATTGAATCAACCTCATCTTTCTTAGATCGATTGCTTCTTGTGGAGTGTAGCCATTCAGTGAATTGATGGAGGATACAAGGACCTTGTAAAATGGGGTGGAATTGACAAATAATGGTACCCATATCCATCATTTGAAATAGATTGTATTGTTCCATGCAGTTCCTTTGTAGAATAATTTGATTGTTTTGTATTAGATTTGTCATTATGATTTGCAGGTGCAGTGGGCATGGAAGTGAACAAGGACAGAAGTAAGAAAATAAATGGAGAGATGGAATATGTGCATGATCAATCACCCATAGAGCAAGTGGCACTAACAGTACCAATTATCGATGGAGGATACAAGGACCTTGCAAAATGGGGTGGAATTGACAAATAATGGTACCCATATCCATCATTTGAAATAGATTGTATTGTTCCATGCAATTCCTCTGTAGAATAATTTGATTGTTTTGTATTAGATTTGTCATTACGATTTGCAGGTGCAGTGGGTATGAAAGTCAAGAAGGACGAAAGTAAGAAAATAAATGGAGAGAGGGAAGATGTGCATGATTAGTCACCCATAGAGCAAGTGGCACTAACAGTACCAATGATCGATGATCTGACGAAGCCCATCATGATATTTTAGACATGGGTGCTTGGATTTCTCTCCCGCATAATCTTATCTTTCGCTAACCAATTTTTTTACTACCGAGAGAACCTGTTCACCATGACCACCATGTTTGCTTAGATCGCGATTCTACCCATCGATCGATGTAAAGACATATATATTTTAAGTAAGAAGAAGAGGATGATTTAAACCGCCCTCTTAGGTCTAAGAGGGCAGTTCTCTTAGACCTAAGAGGACGGTTTTTAGCCGTCGTCATATGGTGTAAAATTTTTACAACGCCCTCACAGATGGTGGCCGAATAACCACCCTTAAAGACCCTTTTTGGTGTAATGAAATTCTATTAAAATTCATACTATATAAAATGATATTTATGCCTAGACTAATTAAATATTCATAGGCTAACCCTTATCATTCCTCCCCGCTTAAGAAGCATTGGACTCCAATGATTTTATAAGAAAGTGGGAAAGATCACGTGCAAGTGCCAAAAATGCACCCCTCAAATGTGATGAAGAAGAGAGAGACCTTTGTGGAAAGTTATACTCGATCACAAAGAGCATACAATCATCTTGAAGGTCTTCTTGATCACAAATAACATACAATCATTGGAAACTTTGCTTGAGAGCATACAATCACCTTGATGGAATGGAGAAGGGACTACTACTCCTACAAAGGGAGTACCCATAAGCAAATCTAAAGGGCCATGGTAGTAAATGTCTTCAATCATTTTCCCAAATGTTGCTTGCTCCTCACATCATTCATGCTTCAAAATTGGAAACATGTGCCTCAAACTAACAATCAATTTCCATTTTTTCCATGCAGGTGCCTCAAACTGTAGTAGATTTACTGTAAGAAAAATTTTACAACGAAGAGGTAAAATACACAAATCCTTATAATCAAATACATGGCAAAAATTTATGTGATGATGAATGACCAACGTATCATCATGGTACCCATTAAGGCCAATATACTTGAGGCTAAAATCAAGTAACTATAGAAAGATAAGGTGAAAGATGTCACCAAGAATGAAGAATGTCTCATCAAGATACCCACCACGATTGAAGCACTCAAAGTTGAGGTTAAAGTAATCATAAAAATATGAGACTAATATGAAATGTTGAAGGTGGAAGTGACTCACAAGGTGCTTTTTGAATTTTTAGAAGGCATGAATTAGAGGTATGCCTTCAAAAAATCACAATGGTGACATCAACTCCTACCGAGGGAGTATAAAAAAATACTCAAATAGCATATAAGTGGACTTAGAGAATAAGATGGAGTGTTGGGTACCACCGAGCTTGCACTCCCTATTACAAGTCCACAAATCATGACACTTTCAAGGACGTGTACATAAAAGGATACAAGAACCCAAATTAGAGGATTAAAAAGACGAGTCAAATCCTCTAATGTTAAAGATGATCCATAGTTAGTATTACAAAATCCATAATAACAAGTGATACAAATACAAAAAAAGCATACAATCATTGTGCATCTTTATACAAAATTAATAGAAAAAATTAATTAATTATTTAAAATAATTTATTAATAAAATAATTAATAAAATAACCAATTTAAATTTATACTTCCAACAAGTAATTAAATCATTGGAAAGAAGAGGGCACTGGCTTACACTGAACCAAGTGGTCAACTGGTCCAGGCACCTCAAATGTGTGCCATATCCCAACATCATGTTTAAAGGCGAAAGACAAATTTTAGTGGAGTGTGCATGGGGTAGCTAACCTGAATCTCCAAACATCCACAATTGAAATGCCCAAGGAACAACCTTCTCAAAGATATTAAAGATTATATTCATATTTGAGATCCCATAGATTATATTTGGGTTTCGCGCGAATGTAATTAAAATATTTTATTCATTCATTATATCGTGTGAAGTTGAGGCTTCTAGGACTTACTTTTGACTATTAAATGTTTTTTTTTTTTTTTTCGACTGTATAAGAAAGTTACTTATGGCTATTGAATGTTTTTTTTTTTCGATTATACAAGAAAGTTATTTACAATTGTGTAAAGTTGAGGTTTCTAGGATTTATTTTTGATTATTATTATTTTTTATTATAAGAAAGCTAATTACAACCATATTATTTTTAGTAACTTAAAAACTCCCTCTTCTTATAGTCATAAAATTCCAATCACTTTCTCGTACATTACTCGTACATTATGCGAGCGTATAAAATAGCATGAAAATGTTTGGAGTCCCCAGCCTCCCTTACGTTGGCTTGGAGTCCCGGCGCACTCGCCCGATTTGTGCATAGCAATTTTGCTACGATCGTGGCATTAAAACCCAGATGTGGGTGGTGGCGGAGTGCGATTGCCAAGGAGTGCTATTGGGCGGCATCGAAGGTAGTGATTCAAAAATTTGTCCACGATTGGGATGACCTGTGCGTCGATTCCATGAAAACATTAAATTGTTCAAACTTTGAAGAAGAATTTCTCTACAGTCTCCATTAACATTCAGAAGTCATTAACGCAATTTCAATTAATGTTCTCAATGCATAAATAGTGGTGCATGCAGGTTTCGAGGGTGTCGCCCATAATGGCGAGCTGAGGAATTATGTTGATTAGATCTCAGTTAGCCTTACTCGGTCTGATCCACCATTCCCAGAGCACTGTAAACTCATTGTTGCTGTCATAAATATAGCGACCATGGCTTTTGAGAACAATATCATGAGCAATCCAAGCTCACAACCATCCTTCAAATCACATGTAAAGCAAAAACCAAATCCTATAGAGGGATGAAATTTTGTGGAAGAGAGGGGAATTTCCACATAAAGGCAGGATTTTCTTGCTTTTGATACCAACGAAAGAGGTTAGAAATCCATTGGAAATTGTATTAAGTTAAAGCATATATAGGAATTTGAAATGCCAATTTTATAAACTATGCAAGAGAAATTGGAGGTTATAATGGTAACAACACAACAGGATTTGAACCATGACAAGGTGATGGAAAATATAACAAGTTACCTATTTTTTTAATATAGACTATATATAGAGTGCCGACTAGTTAAATATCCCTAGGCTAACCCTTTTCAAACTCAGGCCATTACTATGTCATTGTATTGTTGTTGTATCTCAAACTACTAATCTGATTTATGATTTTATTTTAAAGTTGTTTTCTCCTTCAAGAGATTGTTGTGAATAGAACATCCCAATATGTTATTATTTCATTTATTACAATTAACCTTTATTCTATTTCAAATTAACCTCAAAGCATATGGAACCCCAAATGGGTTCAAACTCCTTGTGAGGTAAGAGATGGTCTTAAATTTTGAAAAAAAAAAAAATATGGATTTTTGAAGGATTAATAACTAGATAGGATCATCTCTCATGAGTGGAGTGGTAAGAAGGTTCACTAGTATTGCTAACTAAAAATGTAATATTTTTGTATTATTCTTTTATTGAGAAAACATTTAGAGACTTCTTAGGTTACATATGATATTTTGACAAAAGATATTAAATTGTGCCTTTCAACCAAAACAAAATATGGAAATAAAACTTGGTGAATGGTAGGGATGAGATTCAGAGGCACAAGGGTATTGATGGTTAGCAAATGGTACTTGCTACCTAGACCCAACATAGATAAACATAGGGATGACATGCTCAAGAGTGAGCATTGATAAGTATTTGAATAGTTCATAATGAGCTATACCCTGAGGAACAACCATGAGGATTGTATTGAAGAAAAGTTTGGTCAAACTATGATTAAAAAAATTGTTATGATCATAATATGCATAGGTTAATTTTTCATGTAGATAGGATGTATTGAGATGATTACATGAATATGTATGTCCAAAATTTTTGTTTTTAGAATACATCCACTATGTGTTAAGTTGCACGGTAGATTGTCATCATGTAGATAAATTAGCACATATGGTGCTTTATATATAATCTCCTTGTTGAAGGGAATAGAACTAAAGGGAAATTCTAGGTGAAAATTCCTTGGTTGTGTGGAAAATCTCTTTGATGATGTTCTCCCTTCACCTCTCATGCTTCACAAGTAGAGAACAATGAGAAACATGGACAGTTGGATGATTCTTGTACTATTTTCTTACATGGTTGTATTTTTGATGACCAACACTGGTGGAGATCATTGAGGGGTGGTCAATACTAGGGTTAACTATCAACAATATAAATTCAAATAGTTTGAAACTCTGAAACAATCCTTGCATTTGTATTATTGTGATTACAGATTCTACAATACTTTCTTGTCAAATTGTGGAAGATTAGGTAAAGTGTATACTCAAGGATTGAGAGTTAATAATTACTTTATGTGTAGTGAATTCATCAACCATGAGCACGTGTAAATATTTGAAGTAATATGAACTTGCTTATTAGCAACATAAATATTATAAAGCTTATTATTGTCTTACTATTAATAGTTTTATGAGCTTCAATGAGGCTATTGTACTTTGTTTATCACTGTCTTGATATTCATACCAGATTATATTATTGTTTCATTACATATGAGTTGCTTATGTACCTACAATGAGAAAGGACAGTATAAAAACACTATATTGCTATAAATATATAGTTGTGCTTGGAATTGAATAGATTCATGGACTTTATGTTTAGTATAATAGGATTGTATTATTGTTTAGTCTTACATGTAATGCTATTGTTTAGTCTTATATGTAATGCTTTGTAGATTTTTGATAGAATTATAAATTCTCTTATTAATGAATAATGAAATGTGTTGTTTTATTTAATTGATTATATATCCTTGAGACGTTAATTTCGTTATGATGTACTAGAACTAGAAAAAACTTATAGTTACTTGGAAGTACCTTACCGCTCAATATGTTGTAATTAAACTCTAAACCTAATTACACTTAAATTGAGAAAGGGAAATTTATTTTGTCCAAGTGGTTGAACTATGTTCATTCTTGCTTTATAATTTCTCTACCTTAATATGTTAGTGAGGAAAGAGTATGAGAGTGGTGGAAGTCACCATATTTAGGTAAGTGTAATTATTCATATTGATATTGAGGAGAGTCAAGACATGCAAGGGTAACTTGCTTTATAATTTCTCTACCTTAATATGTTAGTGAGGAAAGAGTATGAGAGTGGTGGAAGTCACCATATTTAGGTAAGTGTAATTATTCATATTGATCTTAAGGAGAGTCAAGACATGCAAGGGTAACTTGGAACATCATACAAACATGTAGCTTTTTATCAAAACAAATATGAGGTGGACTTGTGGTAACACATGCAACTCAATCATCTAAATGTTACTTCAAAAGGGGATAATAGGAGTGGGTTGGAATTAATTCAACAAGGAACACCCAATTACTCATCTGGTCTAAGTATTTGAGAGGTACAAGGTACACTCTCACTAATAATCAATTTTGAGTTTAATAGACCAATTTTACTTCAAGTAGAAGCATAATCTATAGTCTTGGAGGAATAGGCAATGATAAGCCTTTGACAAGACATGGATGGATGTTTTGCGTTTGATACCAAGCTAGAGTGATAGCGTATTTTACAAACCTGGTTGATTATGTCCAACTCTCGAAGGTAGTGATTCATTGGTTATAAGATGGTGTTCAATAATATCATTGTACATGTTTTACTTCTTGTTAAACCACTTATATATATATATGCATATGATTGTGTGATAACTAGACTCACCCAGGTGGTGAGTCACTGACGAAAATGACATGGCATGTAATTATATCTTTTATTGTAAAAAGTATTTGCTATTTTTTCAACTTGAGGAAAGGGTCTATGACAGATTTTTTATTTTCAACTTTAATTCCTTCCAAATTTGAACTTGCACATTGTACTTACTTATCCCTTGTGTCCTTATTTACTTCTTTTAATGTTGATCAAAGTGAATCATGATGGCCTTTTCCATTTGATGATATGGAAGGATTTTTTTCAACCCTTGTTTTGGAGTGGAAAATCCTTACTCTAATCTAACTTCTACTATAATATTATCTCCTTGCTTCCATAGAAGTTTATCTCATGATCAAAATCTTTCATATTTTTCTCCTTCGTTTTTGTCTTGTAATATCTTGCCATGTGTCTACGCTAATGACATTGAGACATCGAAATGCAATGTTTTCATAATTTATTTGTTGATCTCATTCTCTTAATTTAAAATTAATCTTAATGGATTGTAATAAATATTTTGATATATCTATGGCAACATATATTTTGGTATATACAATATGCTTTTGCTCCTTAGTATTTGGTTCATCATAGAATGACTTTCCTAAAGTCAGTATTCTTTAAAACCTCCTTATTAATAAGTTGATATGGAAGCAAAAAAATCCTAACCCACACCAAAAGCCCTTTTATATAGTTTCTGTCTCCATAGAAAATTCTCACTCTATAGTCTTATATATAGGGTATCTCCCCCCCAAACCATAGGCCATTATCCATTGTTTTATTCTTGATTTTTAAGCTAAAGGAGATAATGAGGAAAAATAACTTCTTGGAAGAAAAGCCATGTAGTAATTTGAATTCAATCTTCACTTTCACTTGATCCAATTTTGAATCTTAAAAAAATTTGGTTTGTATCCATAAAACTTACATGTTAACCATTTTCTTTTAAGAACCTATATGTTACACTCAGTAACTTCATCTCTAATGATAACTTTTGGTGTCACATTTGCTACCTAAATAGGAATTACTAGACTACTTAGATATTAACCATTTGCTTTTAAGAACCAATATGTTACACTCAATAACTTCATCTCTGATAATAACTTTTGGTGTAACATTTGCTATCTAGATAGGGATTATTATAGACTTTCTCTTCCTCTTGTCCCCAACTAGGCCACCTTTTTATGCTACTTAGTTTTTATAGGGATTAGTATTATATTGTATTTAATACTCACACGGATCATGTATATTAAATACCGAATTGTAAAGGCAAACATGCCTATAAATATGTTTTTGATTAGTGTAATATGAAGTTTTTATTTGTATCATTCCGTGTCGTTTATTAAGAGTGTTTCCCACATCATTGGTATCAGAGCTAAGCATTGTATGGGTGAGTATCCTCTTCCTCTAGGCCAGCCTGGTTCAAAAGAGGAATGAGAAAACCACCAACAGATCTTGGCTTTGGGTGAACATTCTTTCCTTTCATAGACATCTTTGAGCACTTATGTTCGTGAAAACTCTCAGTTGGGGTCCCTCTGACTTCGACCCTCAGCTATCCGGGTCCCTCTGACTTCGACCTTCAGCTCGCGACCATCATTCATAATGTTGACAATTTCACATGACGACTTTGCCATTAAATTTCAATAATTCTGTGCTGAAATGAAAGCCAATTTTTAGCAGCTTCAAGAAATGATTGTCACTGCTAAGGAAGAAATCATGGAAAAATATCAAGATTCTGCCTCTGATCTAGAACTTGAAGCAATTGTAGCCACACCTGGATTTGAACCAGAGTCTCTAGATGAAATACCCAACATATTTCCATTAGACGATATGACTTATGTTGCTCCTGATGTAGATCTGACCCTTTCAAATGTTGTAGTTGAAGAACCAACTACCATCTCTACTACCGTCATCATACCTACTACACTACATGATCCGCCTATTCCTCTTGGGGCTGCTATTCCAAACTTTGATTTGTTGTCGCCAATGTCTGATCTGGTTCCATCCGATCTCCACAACCATGGATATTTTTTGTTTGTCGATTCAACATTTTTCGATGATGATTTGTTGCTTCCAGACGTTGATCTGTTTCCTATGGTTTTCACGTCATTGTCCTTGGTGGTTACACTTCATCACAACAATTATTGCAGTCTTTTGACCACAATTTCCATCTGCCACTTTGCCACTTAATGTTCATCATCCGTAGCCATTGTCCTCGACGTCATTTTCTTCACAATCGATTTACCAGCTCCTCCTGTGTGTCGCTTTTGCAGATCATAGTTTCTAACAATCTTTGTCTTGTCGTTGTGCATACTCTACCGAAGCCACCACCAACCTAGCATTTTCATCGTCTCTCGTACCATTTTCATTTTCATTGCTCGATTTTTGCATACCCATGATCCGCCATGGTCTCCACCATTCCATAAATTAAATTAAATTAATTTTTAATTTAATTTAATTTTTAAATACCCATTTTTATTTTTTGCTTCCATCCTCCAACGACCATAAATTAAATTATATTATTTTTTTAATATAATTTAATTTTTCTCCACCCTTGACCCACTCCATTAAAACCCACATTCAATTTTCAACCATAAATTAAATTATATTATTTTTAATATAATTTAATTTTTCTCCACCCATTAAATGCATATCACCCCACCTTCAGTCTTGATCATTGTCCTGGTCTCCAATAATTTAATGCAAGCCGAATACTGTCCACTTGACCGTTGTCCCGGTCCACCAATAATTTAATGCAAGCGGCCCGTAATTAACCACAAATTAATTAAATTAAATTAAATATTTTTAAATTTAATTTAATATTTTCCATAACCATTAATGCATGACTCAACCAATTCAATGCATGTCAGCTTGTCCTAAATACCGCAATAATTAAATTTTCTTTGGCACGTGGTTCAAGAATATTTCGCTGCATCTCCTTCCGTCATCAGTTGCTACTTTCTTTTGTCGTTTTGAGGGACCAATTTCAGTTCTCCGCCGACATAGTAGTGTTTACAGTCATTGGAGAGCGTTTTTAGAGCCTACCTCAAATCTAGTGCTAGATTTTGGTTTTATGAAGACATGTTCAAATTCATCATTTTGTTCTTCAGTAACAAGAGTGCATTTTCGGTTGTACCCGACACTCTTCAACTATCCATCTTTCTCTTCCACCCTTGTACGCATTGGGGACCAATGCTTCCTTAGTGGGGAGGAATGATAGGGATTAGTATTGTATTGTATTTAATACTCACATGGATCATGTATATTAAATACCGAATTGTAAAAGCAGACATGTCTATAAATATGTTTTTTATTAATGTAATTGTAAGTTTTTTATTTGTGTCATTTCGTGTCGTCTATTAAAAGTGTTTCCCACATCAAGTTTTTTCTAAGAATTCGTTTATTTTTTGGATTTTTTTCAAATAACTAAAACAAAAAAATGAGGCTCACTCCTTATTCACACTCACTCCTTGATTTTACTCATATTTTCCTTGTACAACCTCCTTGCCTTTCTCCAAAGATTTGGAATATTTTTAAATTAATATTTTAATTAATTTGTTGGAAAAGTTTTAAAATATCAAGATAAACAAAAATAGTATAAATATAGTTGATAGAGCTTATTAATATAACTATATTATTTTGAAAAACAACAAAAAGTTACAAGTCAGGAGCGAGTGCAAGGAAGAATGAGCAGGAAGTGGGAAGTAGAAAGCAAAGTGCGATCAAGGAATAAGTGCCACTTCTTGTTTCATATCTTAGGAGAAACTTTAAATGGTTCATGTGAAGAAAATCTAGGTAACAAAGTCATTTTTGAAAGTCCTTACTAAAAGTATGGATGACCTAGTTGGAAGTAAGGACACCTTAGTTGGAAGTATGGATGCCCTAGTTTTTTTTTTTGGTAATTATTTTAATATATTAACAATGGGTTTTTATAGAGGATCCCAAAACCTTATGTACAAAATTAGCCACAATTCTAATAATGCATCATACCTCTTGGCTGTAACAATAAGCCTAATTGCAAGTAAAGCCACCCTAATGCTAAAGACTTGGAGACTGCAAAAAGGGCTTTTAGGCCTGGAAACCCAACGAAAAAACGAAACAGGACAAACCCGAGAGGACACCAAGTAGAGGCCGAAGAACTGAAACAAGGAAAATGGAAAACAAAATAGACAAGACACCATGGACAGCTAATCACGACTCCTGAACAAACCAGATAAACCGCCTTGGTGGAGAAAAATGAGTTGAGAGCCTACAAGGCACCAAATCTGGTGCGTCCTGGAGACCTGAAAAACAAATAGCTTTGGAAACAGGGGTGCGCTTCACAAGACACTTGCGCCCACACTCGCCCAAGGGAGTAGACAGAATTGCCATGCCACCCCGATACTCGTCGAAAGGGGCTTTCCAAAAACTGTGCGAGGTAAACCTCATGAAGGGATGTCCGCTCTGGCCAACCTTTCCACCTCGGATGGGAAGCGAGACCGCCACACGACCGGACACGTGGTCGCGAGCCCTTTGTTGGCCATGTGATCAGCCACGCGATTACCTTCTCTCAAAATATGGTTTGCTTTCCACCTACCACGATGGGAGAGAAGCGTTCTTGCCTCGAGGATGATGTTGTAGACTTTCCAAGAAGGATTTTTGGTGCCAAGGAGGTAATTCACGATGTTGAGCGAGTCACCCTCAATAATTAGAGGCCGAGGGTCCTCAGAGAGAATCCGAATACCTTTCAGAGCGCCTCGGGCTTCGGCATAGTGATTCATATGGGAGCCCAACTCTTCACAGTAGGCCATCACAAGATTCCCATCATGATCTCTAACAACACCCCCAAAGCAGCGGGCCCAGGATTACCCTTAGCCGCTCCATCAAAGTTTAATTTAATCCACCCCACGGGGGGCATGGTCCAAACAACACTCCTTCGACAGGGCCCTTTAACAACATCCAAAAACGGCCAGAGATTCATTATTTTGAGAATCGCTTCTTCGCTCGGAAGGTGGGGACGGGGACTGGGAACAACAATAGAATTCTCGATGGCGTAGGATAACGCCCTTTGAGCAACATAAGGAGGCCCTCTAGGAGCTCTGCCAAAGATTCTGGCATTCCTCTCTAACCAAATTTGCCAAATTGAATGGTGGAAGGAGGCCTCGAGGAGGAAGCGGAGTTTAGGATTCTTGAAAGGATTAGGCCATTGGTGGAAAGCATCTCTGAGGGAACGGGGAGAGCACCAAAGGATTTGGAAGGAGGATAGGACAATGCTAAGAATAGAGTGGGAAAATGGGCAATGCAAGAATAAATGATCCCTCGTCTCGCAATCTGCTAGACACAAGTAACACCTGTTGGGGAAGGCAAAACCTCTCTTGTGAAGGTTGTCAATAGTTAAGGCTTTGTTGTGGAAAGCGATCCACGCAAAAAAGTTGATTTTAGGGACGACCCCTTTCCTCCAAACAGTATTCCACCTGTAGTCGAGAGCAGTCTTGGTGGTGAGAAACTCATAAGCAGATTTAACAGAAAACAACCCATCCTCCGTACCACTCCAGATGATTCTGTCATTCCTCCTAGCAGAAGGAATTAAAACCGACTGGAGGATATTAGCAAGAAAGGTAACCTCATTATTAAACCCCTCCACAACTGGAAGCTTCCACCGGGGAAAATGGGTGCTCCGATCTATGAAATCCGCCACCCTGAGTTGGGAGTTTGGGTCAGTCAACCCTCTCAGCCCAGCAAGATCCGCCCTCGACCCAAGGGCTTCCTCAGTCGCCCACCTATCCTTCCAAAAGAAAATGAGGTTGCCATCACCCAAAATCCAGCGGGCTCCCAGGCTGATCAAATGCCGGGTTTGGAGCACAGATTTCCAAAAAGTCGACGCCACGGAGGAGGTCTCAGCATCCAAGAAGGAATTGGGGCCAAGATACTTCTTTTTAACCAGCTTAACCCACTCCACCGGGTCGCTAGAAAGAATCCTCCAAGCATGCTTCACGATCAGAGCCAAATTCATAAGTCTTGATCTTCTCAACCCCAAGCCGCCTTGGTCTATCCTCAAGCACACCTTGTCCCAGGCAACAAGGGGGAGTCTAGATTTCTCTTCGTTGCTAGACCATAGAAAGGTCCTCTGAATCTTCTCGATTTTGGAGTGAACAAAGCAACCGAAAGCATGAACACCGACATAAAGTAGGTCGGGATCCATCGAAGACAAGCTTTGGTAAGGGTGGCTTTTTCGGCTTGCGACAGGAGTTTGCCCTTCCAAGTGCCGAGTTTCTTGTGAAGGCGCTCAAGAATCATGTTCCACATGTCTCCACTGGCTCGCCCACTAAAAGACAGAGGCAACCCCAGATAGGACGTAGGCAGGGAATCAATAGTGCATTCAAGAATTCTAGCAATCCGAAGTTGCCTACGCAGGGGAGTGTTAATAAAGTAGATTTTGCTCTTGATGTAATTGACCTTTTGCCCTGCAGCTTGCTCATAACGGGACAGGATCCGCTTGAGCGATTTGGCTTGGGCAACAGACGCCCCAGTGGAGATGAGGGTGTCATCCACAAATTGCTGATGAGTGACAAGATCAACCCTAGAAGTCGACAAAATGCCAAAAATCTTGTTCTAACGAAGAGCCTCTTTCATGGACCAACTCAGAACCTCTGCCAGAAGAATGAAAAGGATGGGAGACAAAGGATCGCCCTGTCTGAGGCCTCTGGCACTTTGGAAATACCCAGCTGGGGACCCATTGACCAGGACAGAAAAAAGGGAGTGGATATACAACTGTAGACAAGGTCAATCCAGTGGGGATGAAAGCCGAACTTGAGGAGGACTGCACACAAAAATTTTTGATCAACCCGGTCAAAGGCTTTGTTCATGTCGAGCTTAAGAAAAAGAGCAGCATTCTTGGAGCGGTAAGCGGAGTGGAGGGTCTCATGGATAGTGATGACACCATCAAGGATGTTTCGCCTTTAACGGTGCTTCCCCGACAAGGATCAATCAAGAGGGGGAGGACTGTTTTGAGTCTATTGGCTATAGACTTGGTGAGAATCTTGTAAAAAACATTGCACAGGCTTATGGGTCGATAGTCAGAGAAAATTTTGCAGGTAGGAGACTTAGGAATGAGGGCAAGAAAGGTGGAATTGAGTTTTGGGTGGATGGATCTGGAAGCTTGAATAACCCGAATAGCATCGCACACATCCGGACCCACGACCTCCCACATGACTTGGAAGAATCGGGGGGAAGCCATCGGGGCCGGGGGCCTTATCTCGTTGCATGGAGAACAATGCTTCCTTAATCTCGGACGAGGAAAAAGGTTCCAGAAGCTTAATGCTTACCTCATGGGGAACTTTAGTCAAAAAATTGGCAAGCAGAGATTTTTGGACCTGTAGGTTGCTGTCCGGAGGAGTGCCGAGCAAATCCTAAAAAAGTCAACCGCTTCGCTCCCGATTTCCTCTATCTCCCCGGTAATGCGCCCATCCTTACAAGCCACTTCTCTGATCTTGTTGACCCCTCTGTGCCTCATAGTAGACGCATGGAAGAACCTCGTGTTGGAGTCTCCATTCTTCAACCAAAGGTCACGAGATTTTTGGCGCCAAAAAATTTCCTCCCTAGCGAGAATAGAATGAAAGTCCACCAAAAGGCTCCGCTCTTCCTCCCTGAGACCCTCAGTGTAACCCTCGAGTTCCATCCTTTCCTCCAAAACCTTCGTGTTCTCAGAGATGGATTTTTTGGACTCAAAAATGTTGTCGAAAACCTCTTTATTCCAAACCTTCAGCTTTTCTTTGACCATCTTGAGCTTTAAAGCCACCCTCTTAGGAGCGCTTCCTTCCACCTTCAATTGCCACCACGCTGAAACCAATCCTTTGAAGTCCTTGTGAGAAATCCACATGGATTCGAATCTGAAGGGGGTCTTAAAAATAGGCCCATCGTCCACCTCCAAGAAGATAGGGTTATGGTCAGACCCAATCCTTGGAAGTGCTGAAAGGATAGCCCCGCCAAGGATGGGAATGGCTTCTTGGGAAATGAAAAATCTGTCGAGCTTGACCTGAATCAAACCGCTCCCAATCCTTCTGTTACTCCAGGTGAAGGAAGCCCCTTTGAGTTTGATGTCAAGCAGGCCATTAGTAGAGACAAAATCTCTGAAATCCTCCAAGCTGCGACTGGAGTGGTCGGACCCTCCTTTTTTTTTTGAAGGATGAAGGGGACAGTTGAAGTCGCCCCCTAAAACCCAAGGAAAATTACTAAAATTCTCCCTCATCTGAGAGATAGCTTTCCACATTTCTGCTCTCTCTGTGGCAGAATTTGAAGCATAAACGTTGGACAGAATCCAGGAAAAATTGGTGGTTTTGGACTGGAACAGTACATTGATGATTCTGTTGGAAGTTGACAGCAGGCTGCCCTCAAACCTCGATGGGTCCCACAGAACCATGAGTCCTCCCGCTGTTCCCACTGTAGGGCTGGACAGACAATTTGCCTTGGCCCAAATGGCCTTCGCAACTTTATCAGAGGAAATAGCATCGATCTTGGTCTCTTGCAAAATAAGGATGGACGGGTTAGTCCTCCTACGGAGATCAACCACTAACCTTCGTTTGGTCTGCACCGTTCAGTCCTCTCACATTCCATGAGAGGACTTTCATCTGGATAGTTTGAGGTTTTTCTTGCCTCCCCTTCCTTGCTGAGGGGGAGGTTTTGATGCATGCGCTTCGTCCGTCTGAGCATCACAGTCATCCAGAACCAACAAACGCTGGGTTCCATTTGCAACGTCTATTGTTGTCTCTTTGTCTCGCCTGTCTTTGTTAGGAGGACGACCCTGCTTCCTCTCACTACCAAAATCCACACTTTGCTTTTGGCTCCTCGTGTTTTGGGGGCTAATGTGACCGGACTGCTCACCCCTCCTTCCCAAGAGGTAATCTTCTAGCAGGATGTCTACGACTGGCTGAAATCGGGATGACCCATATCTTGGAGCAGAGAAACAGCCTCGTGTCATATTTTGGGATGGGGTCCGTTCCTTCTCTTCCTGCGATTCACTTTCCAAGTGGGAGTCTGCTCCTTGCTGATTGTCAGCTTCAAATTGCTCAGGGTCCGATTGAAGAGTGGGATTCTCTTCAGGTTGAGAGAGTCCGCCGCAATCTCTGGAGGGGCCCGGAGAATGGCCTTTCACGTTTGGATTTGATCGCTTCGCTCGACCTTCACCATGCTCCAGGGGATTACCGTTTTCATGCTTCTGCTTACCCAATTTTTGAAGAGGACACTAGGACTAAAGGTGCCCTTGGGACCGACACAGGGGCAGAAAGTTGGTCTATTTTCATAGACAATAGCTTGTTTATGAAGAATGGTATCTCCAGACCGAAGAGTGATGGAAGTTGGGAGCTCCGCCTCCAAATCTGCCAGAACGCAAAAACGGGCTTGGACAAACCTGGTTCGAGCTCGGGTGGGAGGGTCAATGGTGACCAACTCCCCAATGGAGCGCGCAATACCCCTTATGACATTTTCATGCCAACCAAAGAGGGGAAGACTCGGGAGCCTAACCCATATTGGGGCGATGTTGATGTTCTGGGTGTCAGGATTGAAATCCATGTCCCACTTCCTAAGGAATAAACTTCTGCGGCCCAGAAACCATGGCCCGCCAGCCAAAATTTTACAGTAATCCTCCTTATTGTTCAGTCTAATGGCAAAAAAACCTCGGGATAGGGCCGCCAACTCCATATGACCATAAGTCCTCCATTTGCTTGCTGCCCACTTTCGGATGGTTTCCATGTCGGGACGGCCGCCAATGAATTTGCCTATGAGGGTAAATTTCTCAAACTCCATGAAGCTTGAAAGGACTTCCGTCGGGATGTCCAGCTCATCCCCAACCGAAAACAACTCTTTGGTAGAGAACCCGTTTAGGGTTTCTGAGGCCGCTGCCTAAGCATAAGTCTTTTGAGCCCCACCACCCCCTTTGTCTGGTGGGTCCTTACCCCGACTGACACCGTCGTCACCCGGTCTTCTTCAATGGGTACGGACGCTTTCGTACCTCCGAAATCCTGGTGCCCTCCGACTGCTCCGCTGCGCCCAAGAATCGAACCATGGCCGCTCCCGAGCTCCCCCGCAGATGACTTCCCGCCCATCGACATCTCCCCTTCTCCTCGCCTCTTACCATCCAAATGATATCACAGTTTGACTCTAGTATGGATGCCCTAGTTAGCAATAAGAGGAAGAGTGAATTTATGGTAAACCTTGTCCAGGTAGCAAATATCATACTAGAAGTGATTATCAGGGATGCGATGATTTAGAATAATATAATGGTTCTTAAAACTAGAGGGTTCATATGTAAGTTCTAAGGATATTATCCATGATTTTATGAGATTCAAAATTGGATTAAGTGGAAGTGGGGATTGAATTCAAATTACTCCATGACTTTTCTTCCAAAAGAAATTTTCCTCAATTATTTTCTCTAGTTCAAAAATAAGGGATAAAATAATAGACAAAGGCTTTTGGTTTAGGGGTAAAGATGCATTATATTTAAGACATTGAAGTAAGATTTTTTTGTGGAGATAAATATTATTAAAAGGATTTTAGTATTGATTAGGTTTTTTGGATTTCCTTATTGATACATAAATCTTCCAGAAACCATACAAACAATAATACGAATGAGAAAATCAAATATTATTTGCCACTTTAGGAGGGCTAAGTCACTTGCAAATACACAATCATAATTAAGATGATATTTATAATAATAAATCAATGAATAAGTGAAACTTGGAAATATAGCCGACTTGGCTATATTGGTGTTGTAACATGGCTCCCCTCCTCAGAAAGCTTTGTCCTCAAAGCTGGAAATGACTCAAAAATACTTTATGTTTCCCATGTAGCATCTTCTACTGGTAGGTCCTACCATTTGATTAGAAATTCTTTGATGTGGCGAGATCGAAGATGACGTGATCTGCTTTGCAATATTGCTTTTGGTTGAAGATATATACGTCCTTCTTCATCAAGTACTGGAAGCTCTGACTGAGAGTGTACTCTTTGTCCAATCACCTTTTTGAGACACGAAACATGAAATACTGGATGTATACGGGATGAGGGAGGAAGCTCTAGTTGATATGCTACTTCGCCTATGCGACGCACTATCTTGTAAGGACCATAAAATCTTGGAGCCAACTTCTGACTAGTCTTGATCTTTAATGACAGTTGTTTGTAAGGTTGCAGATGTAAGAAAACCATATCTCCTATATTGAATTGTCGCTCTGAATGGTGTGAATCTTGTTGTTGCTTCATACGATTTTGTGCCTGGATCAAATTATCTTTGAGAATGTTAAGCATTGTCTATCGGTGCTGGAACCAATCATCTACTTGAGCTACTTTGGAAGATCCTGGAACATAATCTGTTATTGTTGGTGGTTTTAACCCATACAATGCTTCAAATGGGGACATCTTGATGGAATAATGGTACGAAGTGTTGTACCACCATTCTGCTAATGAAAGCCAGTGACTCCATTGATACTGCTTATCTTGAGCAAAGCATCGTAGATAGGTACCCAAACATTTGTTAACAATTTTAGTTTGGCCATCTGTTTGAGGATGGTATGCAGAAGACATATTTAATTTGGTACCACTAAGATGGAATAATTCTCGCCAAAAATTGCTAGTAAATATGGGATCACGATCACTTACAATATTTTTGGGTATTCCATGTAACTTGAAAATGGAGTCCATAAATACCTTAGCCACTTTGCTTGCTGAATATGGGTGTTGTAGAGCATTGAAGTGAGCATACTTGGAGAGATGATCCACTACCACAAAAATCATTGTTTTACCTTCAGATTTGGGAAGACCTTCAATAAAATCCATTGATATGTGTTCCCACTAGTGGTCAGGAATTGGTAATGGTTGAAGAAGTCCTGGAGATTTGACTGTTTCACCCTTATTGCGTTGGCATACTTCACATTCGGCAACAAATATCTTGACATCAGATTTCAATCCTTTCCAATAAAAGGATTGTTTTACCCGCATATATGTCTTCAAAAATCCTGAGTGCCCTGCTGATGGAGAAGCATGTGATTCTTCAAGGATCATGGATTTAATAATGGAACTTTGTGGAATGTAAATGCGATCTTTCTTTCTTAACACCTTGTCACTATATGAAAAATGAGGATGCTTGGATGATCCTAGAATCAAATCTTGAATAATTTGAGCAGTTTCAGTGTTCACCAACCATTCTTCTTGGAGCTGAGAAACCCATTGAGAACAAGGACCCGAAATGGCATTGATGGAAACTTCATCTTCATATTTACGAGATAATGCATCTGCTACCATATTTTCTTTGCCCTTCTTATACTCGATAATGAAATCATATCCCAATAACTTTGTCAGCCACTTGTTTTGCTCTAGATAGGAAAAGCGTTGTTCTAGAAAGTGCTTGAGACTACTATGATCTATTTTTATGATGAAACGACTGCTGATTAAGTAGTGTCTCCATTTCTCGACTGCATGTAGAATAGCCAACATTTCTTTCTCATATGTGGACCTTCCCAAATTTTTACCTAAAATTTGCTTGCTTTCGAATGCCAAGGGATGACCATCTTGCATTAATACTACCCCAATACCTGTTCCTGAAGCATCACATTCAATAACAAATGGTTTGTGAAAATCTAGAGTTGCCAAAACTGGAGTAGTGCACATAGCTTCCTTGAGTGCCATGAATGCTTGAGTGGCCACATCCGACCAGTGAAAGGCATCCTTTTTTGTGAGGGTGGTGAGAGGAGCTGCAATTTTACCATAATTGCGAATAAACTTGTGATAGTAACCTGTAAGGCCCAAAAAACCATGAAGTTTCTTGATGGTTTTGGGTAAAGGCCAATCCTGAATGGCTTTAATTTTATTAGGATCCACTTTAACACCTTCATGAGAAACGATATGACCCAAATATTCAACTTCTTGAACACCAAAAGAACACTTGGAGCATTTGACAAAAAGTTTCTCCTTATGTAAAACATGAAGAACTTTCCCCACATGCATCAAATGATCCTTCCATGATTTACTATATATTAAAATATCATCGAAGAAGACTAAGACAAATTTGCGAAGAAATGGATGAAAGACATGGTTCATGAGACTTTGGAAGGTGGAGGGGGCATTGGTGAGACCAAAAGGCATGACTAAGAACTCATAATGACCTTCATGAGTACGAAAGGTAGTTTTGGGAATGTCCTCATCTCTTACTCTGATTTGATGAAAACCTGAACATAGATCCAATTTTGTGAAGAATTTAGCACCATGCAATTCATCTAATAAATCATCTATGACAGGGATAGGGAACTTGTCCTTGATTGTGATTTTGTTGAGGGGCCGAAAATCAGGACACATACGCCAAGAATTATCTTTACGATGGGCCAAAACCACTGGTGATGAATAAGGACTAGTGCTATGATGAATGACTCCATGTTCTAATAGTTCTTGGACAATATTTTCAATTTCTATTTTTTGAGGTTGAGGGTATCGATAAGGACGTACATTAGGAGGGAGACTTCCAGGGACAAGATGTATGGCATGGTCATGAGATCGCTTGGGAGGTAGCCCTTTTGGTTCATTGAAAACTTCATCATAGTTAGCCACAATATCTTGAAGATCCTTTGAGGGAATTACCGGGGTATCTTGTGCTTGCACTTCCATGTAATTGATTTGAGCTATGAATCCATAACCTCCTTTCCTTAATATTTTTTCCATGCTGTGAGAACTCACTACCTTTGATGGTGGAGTTTGAATTCCTTGGAGGTGAATAGTCTTCCCATTTTCTTTCCATTCCACAAATAGTTTTTGAAAGTTGAAACTAACAGTGTCTAGTTGTTCTAGCCATTCAACACCCAAAATAACATCTGAACTTCCCAAACTCATAACGAAGAGAGTTCCTCACCATGTGTAACTTCCCATTTGTATTGAAATGAGAGATGTTCTACCAATACATTGAGCATTTCCTCCATTTGCAACTAAAACTTGAAACTTATCTTGATTGGAAGAATTAATGTGCAAGTTCAATGCTTTAGCAGTCTTGATGTCAATAAAGTTATGAGTACTACCTGAATCAATCAACACATTTATATTTTTGTGCCTAATAAATCCTGGTACCTTAATTGTATGGTGAGTTGTTAACCCCATAAGAGCATGCACTGAAATAGCCATAGTATCCTCTTCTGGTGTTGCTTCATTATTATCTATTGATATTTGTTCTATGGGTGACTCTTGCTGATTGACATCCTCTGCTTCATCTTCTTCATCCTTATTATCGTATTCTATTTGAAAGGTTTGTCTTGGTACACATGCTTGATCTCTTGGATGATGATTGCGATATTTATAGCAAAAATATCTTGATGGTTGTTCATTTTTGTGGAAGGAATTGTTGCGATATTGAGGACGTGTATTAGAGTCTCATCTAGAAGATGTCCAATTTTGAAACTTCTTTTCAGCAAGCTTAGCAATCCTTATAGTTTCATCCAAAGTGTATGGATCATGTAAGTCCACTTCGAGTTGAATATTTTCTTTTAGACCATGTCGAAAGGCAGAAACCACCACAAAAGCATTTACTTCTTCCGTGTAAGTGAGAAGACTTGTGAACTCTGAAACATAATCTTGGATAGAACCAGTTTGTTTGAGACCCAATAGGCGAACAATGTAGGAAGAAGAACTACCTTCATCAAATATCTTGAGGAAAAGATCTCTAAATTCAGGCCATAATATGGGATGATTATGTTGACGTTGCTGCCAAGAGAACCATTGGTAAGCTTCTGTACCCAATTTGGAAGAGGCGTAAGAAACTTTTTCGGCTTCAGGAATACGATATAAGTGTAGGATACCCTCCATTTTAGCTAACCAACCATGTGGATCCCCACCCTCAAAGGTGGGCATATCAGTACGTGGAACATTAACACCTATAGGCCATCTTGCATATTGATAAACTTCCCCTGTATCTTGATCCGCATTATCATTTTGTCTATGGGAATTATTTGGAGAGGGAGGAGATTCTTGGTTTTGTTTATCTACTAGTTGTCCAAGAATTATTGACATATTGTTCATATTAGTAGTTATTTTAGACAAACACTCTTGTAATTCTTGGTTGCATGTAGTGGGGATTACTATTTCCTCATGTGTGAGATTTTCTTGGGATGAGTTGGATGAGTTGGAAGGAGCCATGGGGTTAATAGCAGGATGGTTGGGGTTAAAACTGTTAATGCGTAAAGGAGAATTATGTTGCGTACCTTTATTTCATGGAGGTCTTCTTGGTGAATTTAATGGTCCTTCATTTGGATTATTTGTGCTATATAATATTTCGTTTGGTCCTCTATTCCACCTGTCACTCATGCACTTGTGTAACTCCAATAATATGTGCTTGGAAATATATTTTGATAATTTTGTTGAAGATAATTTTGTTGAATACCTTCAATGCTTAAAAAATTTATTTGGTAATTTCTTTTATTTCTGCAAAAATATTAGGTTACTTGAAAAAATTGAATAAAAAATTTGGTTATTACTTCACTTTCCACTGTAAAATTTTTGAATTTGAAGTACTTGTCATGGCTAGGATTTTATTTCACAATGACTAGTGGAGTTTTAATGTCCAATAACTATAGGAAAGAACCCAACGACTATAGGAAAGCCCCAATGGACTATCGTGTGTGACAACGTCTAGTGGAGTTTTAATGTCCAACAACTATAGGAAAGAAACCAACAGCTATAGGAAAGCCCCAACGGACTATCGTGTGCAACAACGACTAGTGGAGTTTTAATTTCCAACAACTATAGGAAAGAAACCGATGACTATAGGAAAGCCCCAACGGAATATCATGTGCGATCCCACAAGCGACATAGAGGATGACGTTTTGAATAGGACGACTGGGAAGTGACAAGAGTGATTGGATTATGGCAACCTGAATACGCTTAACACATGAGCACAGACCAGAGAAACTTTTTGATGACTGAACACATTTAGGACAAGACGCACACAGATAGGACAAATTATGTGACACCACTGATGTAGAAGAAGACACGTGGACCAATCAATTGGAATCAAATCGAATGATGGACATGAGTAAGGACAACCGGGTAGAGTCTTCTTATGTGACCGAAGCCACAAGTTTACTAGTGCCCCGTGATGAATATAAAGAATACTCTATTTTTTCCATGATGGATGTAGGATATCAATTTAATAACAAATTTAAAAGTTAAGATTTATAAGATTTATAACATATCGCGTCTTTTGCTTACACCCAAGCTGATTACTTCCAACCGATACCTGGCTTGTAAATGCCTTCGAATGACTGTTGTCCTTTTTCTTTGTATATTAAATTTTCAAAATTTCAATATGTGCAGTTCACGGAGATTGTGTTGTATTCAAAAGTTTAAAGACATGAATACTTCTTTTATAATGTAGTGTTGTGCAATTCGTACGAACCCGATTAATGTCTATGACAAAATATCCTAACTGCTTACGATATCTACCGCGATGAAGTCCAATGGAAATTTTGTTAATCCGAAGTTTTAAATGAATGCATAGAGTCTTCAAAATTACCTGTGTATGTGTCACACACCGCTTGACCAAAAATTATATTATAGAACTCAATGAAATTTATTATTTTTTTAGGTGTCTTCCTTGTAGCATTTTGAAACTCTAACAACTTCTCCATGTCTTTCGATTCTGATGCATGAATAATTTATTTTCCTCAATTAGGATGCGGTTCCACCAGAAATTATCCTTTGAGATCTAAATACTTTAATGGCTTGAAACCTTATGATTTTGTAACCGTGTCGTAAGCTTTATGTAAACGTAAATCTTTTACACTGTATTCTAGACCGTGCCTAGAAACCTTCATAGATTTGAATGGACGATGCTGGAATCAAACCGATGCTCATCTACTATTGTGAACTATCTATGTTGTGCCTTCGTAGATTGGATGGATTGTGCTTAAACCGAACGGATTCTCATCTACCGCTGCGAACTCTCCTCAAATTTGTGTGAAGGTTCCTCAAGAGTCACAAAATGTGAATGTGATAGAAAAATATTTTGGTGTGATTTGGGTTGTGACAACAATGTCTTCCTTGCAAATACCTTAATTCCAACGGTACCAAGATTATAGCTTTGATACCACTTGATACATAAATCTTCCAGAAACTATACAAACAATAATACGAATGAGAAAATCAAATATTATTTGCCACTTTAGGAGGGCTAAGTCCTTTTCCACTTAGAGAGGGCTAAGTCTCTTACGAATACACAATCAAAATTAAGATGATAGATGATTCCAAATAAATCAACCTACTTCTATTTATAATAATAATCAATGAATACGTGAAACTTGGAAATATAGTTGAATTGGCTATATTGGTGTTGTAACACTTATCAACTCATCAGTAAGGAGAATTTAAATAATATTGGTAATACTCTAGGTGAATTCATCCATGAGGGACTAACTACAAAGGAAAGAAGGCATGCCATATACACTTGAATATGCGTTGCCATGGATATTTTAAAACCTTTAATGCATTCCATTAGGATTAAATAATAATAAAGAGAATAAGATCAATGTTCAGACCCCATCCTAACACTATGATGTAATTTTCCTTGTTGAACGTGGGGGACATCCATAGTAATATTTTGCAATATTTTGTAAATATGGGGGACACCCATGATAATATTTTTGTAATAGTTGTGGCTCTAGAAGTGCCTAGACAAGTGGTGTTATTTTATGTAACTGTTATCAAGAATGTAACTGTTTTGTAGGTAGGAGATTTTAGCTCGGGTGGCATTTTGCATGTAAGCCAACCTTACGAGTTAGGTGGTAGAGGAAGTCTTTAAAAATGCAAGGAGTATGAATGTACATATCTTTTTGCATAATTGAATGATTGTATTGAATGAGGTTGCCCCCTTGAAGTGGCCTATGATTCTGTGTTATTTATGAAATTGTTCTTTTCTACATTTATATTTTCAAGTTGTGTTGTAAGCAACTATGTTTATTTGTAATATTTATGTGAGTGTGTTTATTTTTAATAGTAGGTTCCTAACAAGTGGTATTAGAGTAAATTTTTTTGCAAAATGGGGTTGTTTTTGCAGAGCTATAGCACATTTAAAAAAAATAAAACATTTAGTAGAGCCCATATTTTTTATTTCAACAATCATTTTTTAAAGGTTTTTGCATCATTGTGTATATATTTTTGAGTATTACAAAAATGACTGCTCACTTATGAAATTCAGATACATATTGAGAGAGTTACAACTGTTTGAAGTTAGGTTGTTGAGGCTATTTTTTGGCTGTGCGATTTTTTTCAAAAAGAAAAAATTCATATAATTTTTTTTAGCATTCATTATCAGAATATTTTTGCACCAACATGTAGATTATTCTGAGTACTATAAAAAAAATGACTACATATTGAGAGAGTTGCAGTTGTTTGAAGTTGGGTTGTTCAGGTTATTTTTTCGTTGCACGATTTTTTTCAAAAAACAATTTGTATTAAATTTTTCAGCATTCATTTTAAAAATATTTTTGCACCAACATGTGAGTTATTTTAAGTACTAAAAAAATATTGTTCACTTGTTAAATTTTTTTAAGTATTGAGGGAGTTACAGTTGTTGCAAGTTGGGCTTTTGGTGTTGTTTTTACGGTTGCACGATAAATTCATGCAAAGGAAAAAAATTCATAACTCTCAATCCAAGTAAGCAGATCAGATATTTATTTTTTGAAAAAATCTATAGATTTAGTTGTTTGAAGAGAGAAATAGATGAGATCTCAAAAGTTTTAATTTTTAAGAATTTTTGGTTATTTAAAACCTTAGCAGCTTTAAATAGTAATAATAATAATAATAAAAATAAATAAAATAAATAAAAATCATGGAGTTGTCAATATTAACAAGAGAGGATGATAAGGATGCTTGGAAATGGTGGAAACTTTGTAAGTCTTCAAATTCTTCAATTTTTTTCTAGAGTGGTGGGCTTTATGATTATTTAGAAGGGAAAGTTTTATCATGGTTGAAGAATTCCTAGTGCCCATAATCGTGCATGTATAAGGAAAAAATTTGAAGTTGCATCTTTAACCAAATGGGGAGGATAATAATGTGCAAGCTAAGAAAACTACATCTTTTGTGTTCGGGCCAAACAATGGTAAAAAAAATTTGTTTGAATGTAAAAATTATATTTTGCAAGTTCATGGTTGTATTCAAAACTAAAAATTATTATTTCCATTAACCCTAGGAAAAAATATAATTTTATTAATATGTCTTTAACTAAGAGGTTGCAAGTTCAAACAAAGAAAATCAAAGACATATAGCTTGAGGGTAAAAATATTCAAATTTTTGTAGTTTTAAAGCTTACCATTGATAAATATGTTTTACATTCATATTTTTATGCTATCGAGATGAATGATGTAGATATTGTTCTTGGTTATCCTTGGTTGCATTCTTTGGATACTATTAACATTAATGTGCAAAATAAATTCATGAAGTTATGGTATCAAAAGAAGAAGATAACATTACAAGACATTTCTTAGTGTAAGGAAAAATAGGTAGCTATTGCAAGGGAACAAAGTGAAGAACAAACAATAGAACCTAAAATAGAATCTCAGGAGGAGGTATGAAGTATTCTTGTAGAAGTATTCGCTCATGGAGCTAGAGATCTTGTGGAGTGGCTTCCTTCCAATAATGAACATTGTATGATGTTACCCTACCTTAAGGGTATTATCAATCTCTATTTTATTGTGAATTGTTATTGTGCAATTTCTTTGTGGATGTAAGGATCAAGCATACATTTTTTGGTGAGGAATAAAAAATATATTCATAGTTTTGTGGCTGAATGTGATCATTGCTAATGTATGAAAGGTGAAACTGTGAGTTATCTTGGTACCCTTTAACCCTTGTCGATTCCTAAGCAGGTTCGAACATATATCTCTATTGATTTTATTGAAGGATTGCCTAAATATGGAGGTAAATCAATTATTCTAATGATAGTGGATCATCTTACGAAGTATGCTCATTTATGTTCCCTATCCCACCCATACACCGCATCCATTATTGCTCAAACTTTCTTAGACTCTATATTTTGTCTCCGTGGAATACCTAAACCCATTGTCTCTAATAGGGATCCTACCTTCACTAGTCATTTTTTACAAGAATTGTTTAAGTTGTAGGGAACATAACTCAATATGAGTTCAACCTATCACCCTCAAACTGATATCCAGACTAAAATTGTAAATAAATGTTTGGAAATATATCTTCGTTGCTTCATCTCTGAACATTCTACACATTGGGTCAAGTGGCTTCCTTTGGTTGAATGGTGGTATAACATAACATATCACATTGCCACTAAGATGAGTCCCTTTGAAGCAGTCTATGGTTAGCCTCCTCCAACACCCTCTTCTTACATTACAGACAGTTCCAAAGTTCAAGCTATGGATTCCACTCTTCGTCAACTCAAGGTCAATTTGGACATGGCTTAGAACTGTATGAAACAACGAGCTGATCAAAATCACACTAAATAAAGCTTTGATGTTGGAGATATGGTTTTTCTTTGCTTGTAGTTGTACACAAAATCCTCTCTCTAGCTTTGTGGTTGTTAGACACTTGATGCCAAATATTATGGTCCTTATCAAGTGTTATAGAGGATTGGGTTGACAACATACAAATTAGCCCTTCTAACTAGTTTCAAAATTCATCCAGTCTTCCATGTATCTTCTCTCAAGCAAGTTGTTGGCAGCAGTGTCTAGGTGCAGTCTACACTTCTAGATTTGGATGAGGACTTGAATGCATTATCGATCGTAGATCACATATCTTTGTCGATGTGTCATCACCAATGTTCTTATCTAATGGTATGACTTACAACTTGAAGATGCTACATGGGAACCTCTGCACCGGCTCCAATAATAGTTTTCTCATCTTCAAATTTGAGGACAAAGCTTTCTGAAGGGGAAGAGCATGTTAGGACCCAATCCTAACACTATGATATAATGTTTCTTGTTGAACATGGAGCACACCCATAGTAATATTTTGTAAAAGTGGGGGACACCCATGATAATATTTTATAATAGTTATGGCTCTAGAAGTGTTGGCACCATTTTATGTAACTATTATCAAGAATATAACTATTTTGTAGGTAGGAGATTCTAGTTTGAGTGGCATTTTGCATGTAAGCTAACTTTGAAAGTTAGGTGGTAGAGGAAGTCTTTAAAATTGCAAGGATTAAGAATGTATGTATCTTTTTGCATAATTTAATGAAAGTATTGAAGGAGGTTTCCCCCTCGAAGTGGCCTATAATTTTGTGTTATTTGTGAGATTGTTCTTTTCTGCATTTATATTTCCAAGTTGTGTTGTGAGCATTTATGTTTATTTCTAATAATTGTGTGTGTGTGTTTATTTTCAATAGTAGATTCCTAACAATCAACAAGTGGATTATGAAAACATTACATTTCGATGTCACAAATATCATAAAACAGAGAACACAACAAGAGATTGTAATGAAAATGATGAAGAAAGAGATGAAACTATTTGGGCATAAGAGTAGCTTCAATATAAAATAAGGAGATCATATCATAGGAGAAGCTAGGTCAAATCAAGGATTTTCCACTCTTAAAAAAGTGGTAAGGAAAACCCCTCTATATCAGTAGATGACAAAGGCCATTACAATTCACTCGAATCAACCATTAAAAGAAAAAATGATATGAGAGATGAGGAAGTACAATGCACAAGTTCAAATATACAAGAAGCTAAAGGCATGAAGGAAGAAGGAAAGATAAATTTTAAAGCAAAGAAATATGAGGAGGTGAATTTTAAAACAAATGAGGTGGAGAAGGTCAAGTCTAATCTAGGTAAAACATATTAATTTTTTTCAAGTAGCATAAAATCTTCTCCTTATAATAAAAATGAAAGCAATACAAAGTTTATTCTTTGCATTTTAGGGTTTTAAGAGTAGTACAATAAAGAAAATCATATGGAAGATATCTAAGGAAACTTAGGGTTTCCAAGCCAACATAAGAAAGTAATAACTATGGAGGATCATGTTAATGCGGCCATTCCTTACACTTTAGATTCTTTAGGGAAACATGAATATTTAGAAGATAAGTCTCTTTATGAATAATATAAAAAAATAGAAGAGATTGATGAGGATGAGAGTATTGGTAGGAACAAAAAAAGGAGAGAAAGGTCATCAAAGCATGAAAAAAAAAAAAACCTAAAAGGATATTGATATAAGAATCCAAATAAAAATATCATAAGTGTTAAAAAAAAGTGAGGCTAAGCCCACTAATAAAAATAAAAAGCGTTAATGATGAAATGATATCATGGAATATTAGGGGTATGAATAAGACTTCTAATAAAACAATTATTAAGAAAATAATAGGTTGTTATAGTCATAAGTTTATTTTAATAAAAAGAAATAAAATCAAGTAGTGAGAAATGTAAGAATCCATTTAAGAATATTTAGAAAATGGATGTTTGTCTAGTAGTTTCTTGTATAGGATCTTTAGGCGGTATTACAATAATATGGGATAAATTCAAATGGAATGGACAATAATTAGAAGCAAAAAGCAATTAGATTCCTAGAATATTTTTGAACACAAGCTTATACTGAGAGGGGGGTGAACAATATAAGATAAAACTTTTCTCTTTTCTTTCCAAAACAATAACTTCAAATAATATCAATGCACAAATAACCACACACATAAGAGACAAATATTTTATGTGGAAACTCCCTCTTGGGATAAAACCACGACAAAATATTACTTATATATTTCTTCAATAAATTTCATGGGCACCAACCCATAGGAGACACCAATCCCCTATTACAATGTTTGTGGACACCAATCCACATGAGATACCAATCCCATTGCTCAAGTTCATGGACACCAATCCATAGGAGACACCAATCCCCTTTGTTGGTTCGTGGGAACCAACCCACAAGAGACACCAATCCCCTATTACAATGTTCATGGACACCAATCTACAGGAGAAACCAATCCCCTCTGCTCAGGTTTTTGGACACCAATTCCCTCTACTAGTTTGTGGGCACCAACCCACAGAAGACATCAATCCTCTTTGCTCAGGTTCATGAACAACAATCCATAGGAGAAACCAATCCCCTCTCAAGTTTGTGGACACCAATCCATAGGAGACACCAATCCCCTCTGCTCTGGTTTGTGGACACCAATCCACAGGAGACACTAATCCCCTCTCAAGTTCATGAACACCAATCCATAGGAGACACCAATCCCCTCTACTCTGGTTTGTGAAAATCAATCCATAGGAGACACTAATCCTCTCTACTATGGTCTGGTCCAAAGCCTACTCTCAAATATGCTCCAAAACCTACTCTTAAATCTGCTCAAATCTACTCCAATATACTCCAAAACCTGCTCACAACACTGCTCAAATCTGCTCACAAAACCTGCTCAAATCTACTCCAAAACCTGCTCAAATTTACTCCAAACCTGCTCATAAAACCTGTTCAAATCTGCTCCAAACCTGCTCAACTATTTCCTAGTCTTGCATACAAATAATGCTTATCTATTCCCAAATCTTGCATACAAATAATGCTCATCTATTCCCAAATATTGCATACAAACAATGCTCATCTATTCCCAAAATCAACCATGAACAATGCACTAATCTACTTGCAAATATGATCTATAACCCTTGCATATTTACTCTCAATCTCAATCAAAACAATGCTCATCCAATCAATCCTTATACCTCCCACTATATGACAACAAAAATATTTTCCTCAAACAAAACCACTTTGAGAAAAGAACACTATACCTCTAAATATGCCTCAATGATGATGATCTTCTTTTTGCATGAGCTTTCCAAACCTGCCTTGACAAAAATGATTTTTCCTTTTGTATGTGCCTTTCAAATCTGGTCAACAATTCTCTTTTTCTTTTCTTGCTTAAATATCAAATCAACCACTTTAAACCCTTATCACTTCTTAATAAAAACATATACAATAAAGCTTAACAATAACTCCTTATTTCTCCCTTTTAAAACTTACAAAATAAAGCTTTAATAACAACAAAATGACTTCTTATATTTTCCTTTTATAGCATGCAAAATACAACTTTGAAATAACAACCTTATACCTTATAACTCCCTTTTATAGCATGCAAAATACAATTTTAAAATAACAACGTTACACCTTATATCTCCCACTTTAATAAAAAACAAAAAATATTTTTACCCTTACCTTGCACAACAACACCCAACAAACCGCGAAGGAGATTCAATCTCCAAACCTCTAGAAGCGCAGCACCCTAACGCAGGCTCTTTGACCAACTAAGCTAGCCTAGCGGATGAAACCAAAGGGCTCAAAAAAATATTTATCTCCTTTGTTGCGCTTATCTCCAATCAACCAATGCACAACAAAATTGTTGCCGAAGGGAATTGAACCTTTGACCTCCTACACGATAGCTCTCTATCGCAGGCTAGACAATCGACTAGGCTACCCCAGTGGTTGAGACCAATGGCGCACGAAAAAATATTTGTCTTGCTTCATATTTTGCCATGTTGTCAAATGTCCTCCTGCACTCCTACCCTCCTCTCTTCTTATTCACTGAACCTCTCACACGCTGGATTTTTTGAATTGCGCTCATCATCACCAAAATGAATTTTTGCTTCATATATATATGTTTTCCTTTTCACCCAAGGAGGTCGGCTCATTAATTTATTTTTGACTTTATATTTTCTCCCAAGGATGTCGACGCATTTTCTTTTAAAACCACTTTATATTATAATATTTTAAATCTATGATTTAAATATTATAATATTTGACTTTTAAACCTTTTATATATTTAAATCCTTTGATTTAAATATGTTAAGCTTTTTGTCCCAAGCCTTTGTCCTTCTCTTTATAATATTTAAATTTGATATTTAAATATTATAATACTTTACTTAAAAAATATATTTGCCTTGCTTTGAAATATACTTTGCCTTGCTTCATTTGAAATATATGCTTTACTTGAAATATATATTTGCCTTGGATAATTGTCCATTGTTTGCTATTCACCAAGTCCATCTTTGACATTATTGATATATTGTCCAACCTTATAAACTTATCACCCTTGAAGAATATTTCTGCCTCTGACATCAATATTTCATCCTTGAATATATTTCTGCCTTTGACATCAATGACAACTCAATATTTCTAACAATTTTATAGGAAAGAGGAAAACATCAAAGTTGGTATTATCAATGTATATGCTCCAACTATAATTACTCCTCATAAAAGATGTTGGAAGGACCTTAGCATATTTTTGTCAAATACAATGATGATTTATTGTGATCTATGGATTCTTGGGGGTGATTTTAACATTGTTCTATCTCCTTTGGAAAATAATGGTGGTATTTTAGAATGGTAAACCGCTTATGAACCATTAAAAAGAGGTTTTAAGAAAACCCTGTGGGTTTTGCAAATAAAATATACAATCTCTTCATATATTTTATTGCAAGCAAGATCAGATCATAATTTACCTAATAATGGTCATCCAAATCCGTTTTGCTTCCAATCTATGTGGCTCCAATACCTTGATTTTTTCTAGATGTTTATGTTATGGTGGAATGAATCAAAAATTGAAGGATCATGTATGTACAAGTTTGTTCAAAAGATAAAATATTTAAAGAAGAAAATGAAGATTTATAAATCCAAATATTTTGGTAACATTTTTAAAGAAAAGAAAGAAATTGAATCCAAGCTCAAAAATTTACAAGAGATAGTAGAAATTAATGGAATGGATCATGATTCTTATGTGAAAGAAAAATAATTACTTTCTAATTATCATAATGCATTGAAAAAGGATGAGTCATATTGATTCCAACAATCTAGAGAGAAATGGCTAAGGAAGGAGATAAAAATACAAAAAAAATGTTACAACAAAAACAATTTTTTTTCTTTTTGTCACATAAAAAAAAAAAAACTCCAAATAGAAGAAATATTAAGGACAAAGAAGATATAGTAAAACAATTAATTATTTCAATTTTTTTTGTCAAGTACTAGGCAAGATAAAGAGGCACAAGATAAGATTTTGCAAAATATTCCATTAATTATCACACAGGGATAAAATGAAAGCTTGATGAAGAAGATATCTATGGAGGAGTTGCATGAAGCAGATTTCTCTTTCCATCCTAACAAGGCACTTAGCCTCGATGGATGTCTTGCAATTTTATTTCATAATTTTTAAGATTTTTATTGAAGAGTGACATATTATTTACAGTTGGAGAGGCCCATAAAAGGAAGACTATAATAAGTGAGATCAATTCCACTTTTATTATGTTGGTTTCCAAGAAAGGCAAGAAACAATATTTTGATAATTTTCATCCAATAAACCTTTTTAATATGGTTTATAATACTATTTAAAAATTTATGGCAAGCATGTTGAAGGACATTCTAAGTTGTGTTATCTCAAAGGAACAAGGTGGTTTTGTTTATGGTAAACAAATTCTTGATGGTATAATTATTACATAGGAGGCCATACATTCTCTTCATTCCATGAAAAAACCAAGTATGCTTATGAAATTAGATATGAACAAAGCATATGATAGGATTCCTTGGAATTTTCTATATGATATTCTCATATAGTTTGGATTTGATTATAGTTGGTGTGAATGGATTAAATGTTGTTATAATACTGCAAATATTTTTATTTTGATCAATGGTTCTCTTATTGGTTACTTCGGGTCATCAAGTGGACTTCGTCAAGGTGATCCACTATTACTTATGTATTCATTATTCTTGAGGAGGCATATGGAGAGCTTTTTAAAAGGTAAAAATGTAAGGAAAAATCAAAGGTATTCAAGTTGCAAAAAATGGTTCAATTTGTTGATGATACTTTTCTTTTGGGCCATCCCTCAATCATTAAAGCCATGAAGTTTAAATCAATATTATCATGCTATGAGAAGGCTATTGGACAATTAGTTAATACTTCAAAATCCAATATTTTTTCATTAATACCAACCTATTTTACAACAAATTATTGTGAATATTTAGTGTTTAAAATTAAAAAATTTCCATCAACCTACTTAGGTATTCCTTTGTCTCATAAAGGAAATAAAAAGGAGCTTTGAATCTCTTTTTTGGATAGAATGAAAGCTTGTTTGGTAGGTTGGAAAGGTAAGTTCTTAACCATGGCAGGAAGACTAAAACTCATAAAGACTACATTGTAATCCATACCTATTTATATGATGTCACTTTCAAGATTGCCAATAGATATAACATTATAAATTGATAAAAATCAAAGAGACTTTCTATGGAAAGGTTGTGAGGTAAAAATTAGGTTTTTCCTTTGTAGGTGGGATAGGATTTGCAAATGAAAGAATATTGGAGGAGTAGGCTTGCAAAATTGTGGACTTATAAATTTGGCATTAGGGAAAACCTTAGGTGGAGATTATTTAGAGATCAAGAAAAGAATTGGGAACAAATATTACTTCAAAAATATATAGGTTCTCTTGACACTATGATATTATTTACGAAAATAATCCTATCCAAAGGATCCTCAACATAGAACTTTATATTAGATAGTTTGCAATTGATAAAGAAACATATTAGATGGCCAGTCAATGAGAGGAGCATATTTTTGGTCTGATGCTTGGTTGAAGCCTTATCCTCTTATCTCTAACTCAAAATGACAACCATTGGCTCAAGCATACCTATCATATAAAGGTCCAAAGGTCAAAGACTATATTAATATGAGAAACAACTTCAAATTATTATTGGACAAATTATATTATTTGCTCCCCTTGTAAATATTAGTTCGATAGAATGATTTATATTTTATATAATTTATGTGTCAATATGAGAGAAAGTGCAAGTTGTCAAGAGAGAGAATGAAGAGTCACATGATGTGGCAAGAAGAGAGTTGTCTTAATATGATAAATATGAAAGGATGCATCTCCCAGATGTTTGAGGAGAACAATAGTTAGAGTACTAAAATGTCATGTCAAATTATATATTGGAGATAAAGCTCCATGCAATGTAATCTCTCTAAATCATTCTTATAATATTTTAATATTGAATATTTTTGAAATATATTTTTGAGATATATTTGTAAGATATTGTTGTTATTCTAGAAGTGTGATTCATTGTTATTTTATGAGTGGCATTTATCTAATTTATACTTGATCTTGGATAAAGCTTTTTGTGAGCTAATCTAGTTGAAAAGCTAACAATCATAAATTTCTTTTAGTAACATGGTTGAAGGAGAGGAACTCAAACAAATTGTAGATGAACTTCAAAAGACGCTTTAAGTGTTTTACTTGCTAATTTTTACATGAAAGGGTAAGTTGATTTAGAATTTATCAAAGGATGGTGGATACTTGGTCAAGTTGGAATATAGAGATTTAGAGCAATCCAATTTGTCTTCTCTCAAAGATTTTTCTTGGAAGAATGTTTGGTTATTAGATGCTCTCTCTAAGGCCTCATTATCTTTTTGGTTAGCAATTTAAAGCAAGATTCTTATAGGAGAGAGTCTACAAAGAATAAGATATTATGCACCTTTTAGATGTGCCTTGTGTGAGAAGAATTTATAAACATCATACCATTTACTTATTTATTGTGCCTTTGCTCACACCATTTGGGGATAATTTTTTAAAAATATGAAAATATATTGGGTAGCTCCATCAACATTGAAAGAGTTAATGAAATGTTGGATTATTAAAGCATTATGTATTATGTGGAGGATTAATTCTGCCATTATTTGTTGGAATTTATGGCTTTAAAGGAATAATATAATTTTTTAAAATGAATCTTAAAATAATGTCTAAGGTTGGAACTGTATTATTGCCTCTCTTGTCGAATGTCTACAAATATTGTGCTCATCATGAGAAGTTTCAAGTGCAAAAAAAGAGGTGCTAATAAATTGGCTACAAGATTTGAACATACATGGAAGAATCATATACAATAATGGAATTAAAACAAAGGATTTATTTTAATCTAGGTAAAATGGAAATGTCCAAAAACTATGTTCATCAAAATTAATTTTGATGGTGCTTCTAAAGGAAACCCAAGAAAAGCTGGTGGAGGTGGTGTTTTTAGAAATCATGAAGGCAAAATTCTTCACTTATAATAATATGGAACTTCAACTAACAACTATGAGAGGCTAGAACACTTCTTACAAGGATTAAAATTGGAATATAAAAAATATGGAAATATATTTCAATTGAGGGGGATTCACAAATTATCATCAATGCTATTAACAAAAATGGGTGTGGAGACTAGATTTAAATGATATTATTGATGATATTCATCACCTATTACTAGAGGTAATTTCTTGGAAGTGTGAGTATATTTATAGAGAAGGAAATTGATAACAAATAGTTTATCCAAATGTGGTGTTGATCTTCATCTTGGTGAGATTCAATTTTTAGAAGGCAACTGATCAAGTGAGATTTCATCTCTTAATCAAAATGATGTCAAGGAGCTGATTGTGGATACATAGCATCCTGAAGAAGTTGAATATATGTAATAGAAAAAAAATGTGATAAAAACACATGTTAGATATTATTTAATTTTTTCAATGAATTTACACATGTTTTTATGAGTGGTCATGGTCCCTTCATACTGAGTGGGGTTTGAACCTTAGACCTTTAAAAAAGAAGCCAAAACCCTCACCACTACAGTAAGCTTGCAACTTTGTTAGATATTATTTAATTAACATAACAACAAATGCAATATTTTGGTATTTTGTGTCAGGCCTTATGTTTAAATGAACACAATAAGATGATATTACAAATGAAACACGGTTACAATATATAGGCATAAGCCTATATTCAACACATGACACTTGTCAAGAGAAACTGACAAGTGTCAAGGTGAAGACATAGTGCACTTTAACTCTAACATTCCCCCTTAAAGTGCACTATCCTAACTAAAGAAAAAAACAAGTCAACATTAGGTAACATTCCCCCTTAATGTTGACTTCTCTAAAACAACCTATCATCCTCGCTTATTGCTGATTTGGTCTAGGCTCGTGCTCTGTGCTCTTGGCTCTCCAACTATGAATAATGCTAGATTCACTGTGTATACATCTCGGTCTGTTGCCTCAGGGTCAGCCACTTCCACGGGTCTGTTGCCATTGGGTCAGCCATCTAAGTGCCTCAGGGTCATCATGGGTGCCTCAGGGTCAGCCACTTCTGGGTTTGTTGCCTCTGCAGGTCATCCTCAGAGGATGTTGCCTCTCGTAGGTCACTGACTAGTCCCACCATAAATATCAAATCCTTCCTTATGGTGAACTCAATCTAGAAGGTGTCGGTCTCTGTCGAAAATGCACCTTAATACAAAGGAAAAACGAGCCATATATGAGTGTCGGTCTCTGCCAAAAATGCACTCAATACAATAAAATGAGCGATAGACCCAAATATGGAGGAGAAAAAGAAAAGAAGAGAATCTTCTGAAGTGTCTTCGTCTGTAGTCTTCAGAAGTAGATCCGAAAAAAACCTCGGATAGAGTCTAGGGTGTCTATGTTTGTAGTCCCTAGATTAAGTGTCCTTATGGTGACCATGTCATCCCACCAAAATGCATGGGTAACCAGCCACTGCATTCGCCAAGTGTATAGAAAAGATCACTAGGTACAAGGATCACATATAAAATTACCTTGGGAGTGTCGGGTACAACCGAAAGTGCACTCCAAGGTAGAAAAAAATTTTGAGGCTAAAAAACTCAAGTGAAATAGCCTCAAAATTACAATATGACACCACCATTGTGTCCGTCGCGGAAAACCGTTTCCAACGACTATAAATAAGCCTATAGTCAGATACAATTTAATGCTTTAAAGAGGCAAAAAAACAATACTAGTTCAAAGATAGTGTAGCTCTGGAACATCCCAAAGTGGTCACCCCTCCGAGTTGTGCTCTGAATTTTGATGCTTAACTTGAGAGTTTTTATAAAACTTTCCACCAATATTCGTTTCCACAAATAGAGTTATAAAGTCAAAAATGGGCCCATGCCTATCTAAAGTCTTTAAAATACGATAGGACTTTTGTTAAGTTGGGGATTTTCGATGGCAGTTAATTGGGAAATTTTGAAATTGTTCGGGCAATAAGTGAAAAAATGTGCCAACAGCTAGCACCGGCGTCACTCCCGCTGTCACTCCTCCGCTCCTCCATGTAAATAATGCAAACCGCCTAATTGCCGTTGTCGCTGTCGCTGCCTCTGCCATGTCCTCTTCCGTGGCCTTCAAACCCTACAAACAGTGCCAAGTCCTGAGGGGGCCACAGTGCCGCCATCTCTGCTGCCAATTTTACCCCGACGGCTCCACCATAGCCCATCAAGCACCAAAAATTGAGCCTCATTGTTACCATGGCCAACTACTTCCACTATGAAGTAATATAGAACATGAGTAAATTGGGCTCGAAGATAGTCTGCAAGCAGCGATTCTCTATTTTCATTGAGCAACATCTACTCCAGCAGCATAACTAGGACCATGACAGACCGTTTGCTATTGAAATCTTTGGATCTCGTTGCACTGCTTCAATGACACTGATAGTTTTCTAACATAATCAAGATTGACAGCTAGTTTCAGTTAGACTTTAGATATTAATCCCGGTATTTTGATGGTAATACCGCCGATAAACTCCTCGTCATGCATTCGTGTACTGGAAAAATTCACAAGTTTAGTGGATGATTGCTGGAATATGGTAGCTAAATGGAAACTAGCAGTCTCCATGCTTCCGTCGGATGCTGATTGATTGTGACTGTCCAAAGCTAAACTTCAACTTCTTCAACATACATTTGTTTGTGATGCTCAGGCCGTCACACAACAACAACAAAGATTTCCTCCTGTAGATGATTCTGGGACGTTCGAATGCGAGGCAGGCACCTGTGTTGCACACAGGACCCGAAGAGGGTGCTCTCTTCATCAGTTACATGTCTCTCCATACTACATGAACACCACGAGCGCCACATATTGCATGTCTCTCCATTATGCACGAACACCACAAACCACACCCTCCATGATTGCCAAATCACTTCTCACGTCGTTCTCGCGCACGCAGTGAAATGGATGCTGAGGAGGCGGCTGAGAGGACTGTGCAGCTTTGACTCGGGCAAAAATTCCTTCGATTTTTTGTCGTATGATGCTGATGACTGAAATCACACTCCATCATATCTGACTGTACATGCAACAACAGGTAGGTAGAAGCACGCCAAAAATTATCTGAGGCAAAGTTGAGCCACAGTAAAATACTAAGATCCGAGGCCAACAATCCCCCGATAAACAAAAAACCCCTGCACCACGCCAGGATTGCCGCCCCCGAAAAACATCCAAATGGCAGGTCAGTTCCTACGAAGATCATCCCCAAAAAACTTGGATCGATGCTAATTACCAAATCGACAAGCGGCCCAATACTAGCGCCCTGGCACGCCGCAACCACCATCAACAACTTCACCCTCTTCGACTCATTGTACGGAGAAGAGGAAATGGACGAAAGCCAGGCAACGAGCGCCATGGACGCGATTCCCATGAGGAGACCTCCAACATGCCAGAGAAGGTGTAGGTAAACCCCAACCGCGGTCGCGACCACAACATAGGCTAGGGTTAAGTAAACCCTCTTCAGGTGGTTCTGAACCTGTGGGCTTATTTTTTTGAAATTCTTGAGCACGTCGTAGTCCCAACCAGGACTAGCGAAATGCTGGCCAGGAAATCTGCTTTCGTAAGACTCATAGTAAGGCTCGTAGGATGCCATTGTTGCCTGCCTTGATCAAATTCACAGAGAGAACAACATAACCGCTTTCAAAAGTTTGGTTTCTGATCCATTGTAAACAATGGAGAGCATACTCCCTGTTTTGAAAGAAAAAAAAATGGGAAAAATAGGGGGAAAGGATGAGGGGGGAGGATTGGGGGAGGGAGGATTTCCATGAGGGAAATCCCCCCTCAAGCTCACAAGGCCAGAGAAAGCTTGGAGCTCTGATATCAAATGTCAGGCCTTATGTTTAAATGAACACAATAAGATGATATTACAAATGAAACACGATTACAATATATAGGCATAAGCCTATATTCAACACGACACTTGTCACGAGAAACTGACAAGTGTCAAGGTGAAGGCATAGTGCACTTTAACTCTAACATTTTGATGGGAGTGGCCCTTAATAGAAGCCACATATAACTCATTTAAAAACAAATATACATTATTTTGGTAAATTGAATTGTAGGACTAAAAAACTTCAACATCTTAATAGTTTTATCAGTATTTTGATAATTACCCACGTGTTGTAGGTGAGTTGGAGAGGGCAGGACAATCCTCCAAGGGAGATCCTTGGTTCGAATCTCCACCTTACAGTTGGTACGGTCAAGGCCGAGCACGACTCTCGGATGATTTTGATGGTGTAGAACCTCTTGATCGTGGTTTCTCAGATCAAGGCGGTCCCAAATATACATTATTTTAGTAAATTGAATGATAGGACTAAAAAACTTTAACATTTTAATAGTTTTAATAGTATTTTGATAATTACCCGCGTGTTGTAGGTGAGTTGGAGAGGGTAGGGCAATCCTCTAAGGGAGATCTTTGGTTCGAATCTCCACCCTACCAAACGTACATCAAGTACCCAAAATCCAGTTGATAATGTTGGTACGATCAAGGCCGAGCGCGACTCTCGAATGATTTTGATGGTGTAGAACCCTCTGATCGTGGTTGCTCAGACCAAGGTGGCCCTGCAAGGGTTTTTCATTAAATTATAAAAAAACAATATTTTGATATTTTTTTAAAGTTGGTTTTATAGAATCCTGACATAGTGGTATTACAACAAAGCTTGGATGTTACCCATGTATCAGATTTGAACCTTGATCTCCTCTTTATATATTAAGGAATATAACCCCGTTGAGCTAATGCCACATGATAGCAATATTTATTGATAATTATTAAAATATTTGCTTTCAATATTTTAATTACATTGTGAGATGACAAACTCCTTTAGATAAATTTCTTAAATAAATTTCTCAAATTTTAAGAAGACCTAAGTTCAAATCAAGCAAACCATTCATAATAACAAGTTGTAATAACAAGTTGTTGTAATACCACTATATAATTTTGATGCAATACAAGTGGTACTAACCAATTAAAAAAAGATTTAAACCTAGGTTTCCTCCTTAATAGTCAAGGTAAAGAAAAATATATTTTACCAATACAAATAAAAGACCTTCAAAGTAAAATCTCTAACATCTTATTTTTTAGATGTTTTTATTTAACATTTAAAAACTTTAAAAATAAGTGTTCAACATTTTATTTTTTGTTGACGATAATATAATGCTTTAACCATCCGAGGACAACGCAATGGCTTTTCTTCGGGAGGTGCAAGGTTCAAACTGTAGTGTGAACGAGTGTGTGAGAGGGTGAGTGTGTGTATGACTGTGTGTTTGACCTTTATTAATAAGCTCAACTCTCACCCTTATTAGAGGCAACGGTTGAAATGAAGATGCCCAACTCAAAACGTCATTCATACAGGTTTTTTATATTAAATTAAAAAAAAATATAATGCTTTAACCTCTCTTTAAAAATAAAAAAATAAATCCATCCTTGCAGGATACCACCCTAGTGCTTTTTTTCAAAAGACCTAGATTCACCCTAGTGCTTTTTTTCAAAAGACCTAGATTCAAACCATAGGCGGAAGATATCAAAATTTATGTATGTGCAATGAAATAGAAAATAAGATTTTAAAGTAAGTCGAGGAGACCCAAACATATCCTAGTGCTTTCTTTTAAAAGACCTAGATTTAAACCATAGCCGGAATGTATACAAATTTATGTATGTGTAATGAAATGGAAAATAAGATTTTAAGTAAGTCAGGAGACCCAAACATGACTTATGAAATCTATATGTATGTATAATCAAATATAGAGAGCAAGTGGGTAGTTAAAACTCTCTAGTTATCGAGAGGCCCAGGCTCAAATCTTTCCCCTCACATGTTGCGAATATGTTGTATATAAAAGGTTCCTTATCAAAAAAAAAAAAAACTTATTAAAAATAAATAAATATGGCCTATGGAATCAAACTTATTAAAAATAAATAAATAAATAAATAAAATTCTATCGAATGAGATCCCGCCTCAAACTGACATAGGGAAGAGTTGTGTTAATCCCAACACCTAATATTAATAATTTTGCTTAAAAAGAAATAGCCGGACAAAATTCAAAAATTTCAAAAGAATAAAACCCTAACCCTAAAGTAATGAGTATTTATAAACTCTTACAGTCCACTGCTTCTTAAAACTCCTTCTGCATCAGCTGTTTACATGCTAAGAATTACATTAGGAATAGCACAGAATTTGAAGGTCACTGCAGGTGGTGGGTTCAGCAAGCGCTTAAGGGGTAGAGATTTGTTGGGACCCCTGTGGGAGTCGAGGCTATGGCGTTTTGGGGTGCGGAAGTCAAATCGGGCAAACCCATTACCCTACATCAAGACCTAGAAAAGGGAAGACTTCATCTTACCAGGGCCACGTTAGGCCTTGATGCTTCTCCTGCCAAAAAATGTGCTTTACAGTGCAATATTGGTGGTCGGCCTCCTGTTATCCTCTGTTCCTTTTTGCCTAGTAGGAAGGAGACTTGTTCCTTAAATCTGGAGTTTGATGAAGAAGAAGAAATCAACATCTCTGTCTTGGGTGCTGCAAGTGTGCACCTCACTGGCTACTATGATCAACTACCTGAACAAGATGAATATGCAAGTGGTGATGATGAGGATTATGACAGTGAGCAGGGTTTCAGTGATAACAGTTATGGGGACGAGGAAGAAGATTTTGTATTTGATGATGATGAAGATGACGATGTAGTGCCCAATAGTGGTGTTAAGATAGAGGAGATTGAGGAGGAGCCTCCGAAGGAAGATACCCTTGACCTGATAAAGAAGATAAAGGGCAAAAAGAAGGACAAGAAGAAGGTCAAGGAAGCAGAGGAGCAGGATAAAGCAATAACTGCAGTTAATTGGGCTTTAAAAAGTGACGATAAAGAAGGGTCTGAGAGTGAAGATGAAGATGGCTTCCCAATTCCAGGTAAAAGGAAGAAACAGGACAATGAAAATGTGTCAGAAACAGAGCCACCAACAAAAAAGCAATCAACGGAAGGGAATTCTGGTGTTCCAGTAGAAACAGTCTCAGATGTTACACAAGAAAGTAAATTGTCTAAAAAGAAGAAGAAAAAGGCAAAAAACAAGGATAAGGGTGATGCTCCTGCGACAAAGGAGGGCACCACTGGAACTCCCAGCAATGTAGAGAAGATGGCACAGGAGGTGGAAGAGAGGAAGGGCAATAACGTGAGGACTTTCCCCAATGGGCTTGTTATTGAGGAAGTGGCTATGGGCAAGCCAGATGGCAAGAAGGCTTCTCCAGGAAACAAGGTGTCTGTTTTTTATACAGGCAAGTTGCAGAAGAATGGCAAGATATTTGACTCTAATGTTGGTCGTAAACCATTTCAGTTCAGATTGGGTGTGGGAGAAGTGATCAGTGGATGGGATGTGGGTGTGAAGGGAATGCGAGTGGGTGACAAGAGACGACTGACTATACCTCCATCGATGGGGTATGGAGCAAAAGGAGCTGGTTCTTCAATACCAGGAAATGCCTGGTTGGTTTTTGATGTAGAGTTAGTAGGTGTAAAGTGAAATTAAGAGTCTTTTACTGAGAAAAGTAGTTTTTAACGAACATAGGTTATAGGACCAAGTTAGTTATCCAATATAGTTATCCAATATATATGATTATTCACTCTGATTACCGGAGTATGGTGAAATTTTGTAGCTTAGGCATTGTTTCAAGATTGGCGGGATATTGTCAAGTAAATTGTTATTCTTACTTATCTAACGATTGAAAATTTTGTTTCTCCAAATATAAAGTTGCCTGTTTTTCCTTTTGGCATAAAAATCATATAGTGTCTTTTCAATAGGTGTGCATTAGCTTGGCATTGTTCAAACAACCGTCTAACTTAGAATTATATTAACTATATTACTTCCATTAGATGAGTCTAATTTTTGAAACTGCCGGGTTCATATACTCTGATTGCTACTCGTAGTTAAGGGCTGTTTCTATCTTAGGTGGCCATCATGGACATGATTAAAATACTGTATCGTTATTCAATTTGAGACAATATGCTTGTCCATGGATAAAGAATTTTATTTATTAGAAGGCAAACACATTTGCAGTTAGAGGTGAAACGTGCGCTTTACTTCGCTTTTTGTTGGCAATTCAAGCTAGTGGGGTTTGACTACTAATTTTATGTAATTTTTAAAGGCCCTTTGTTAGACTTTTGTCAATGTCCAATCTTATTTACATTGTTTAAATTATTATTACCTGCCTGGACTTCAAGTGTATTAATCTAGGATTTAGGTGTTTTTGATTGTGGATGGTCAGGTTAAGAGTCATCACTGTGATCAGTGAAGTTAATGAATGGATACATATTTCTATAGTTTTAATGACTCCAGTAACTACCAAGACCATATGATTGAAGTATGAGTCAGTAGAGTAAGGTCTGCAAATGTGTAAGATTCACTATATGAAACACCCATTTATCCCATCCCTATTACATCATCATCCTGGTATTATAACAAAACTTAGATATTATCTATATATTAGTCCTTAAATATTAAGAAATTTAATGAACTAATGCCACTGCTCTTATTTGCAATGTTTTGCAAACTTTTGATTAATACGACAATAACGTTCCTAGAAAATTTGGTAGAAATTCTAAAATAAAATAGATTGCATTTTATGTGCCTAACTTAAAAGAAATATGACATAAAGAATCGCAATTAACTGCCCAAAGATTGATGCATGTTGCAATGTTCTACCTCTTCATTAAGAAACAATATTGAGTGGAACTCTGCAGATAACATAATGAATCAATATGCCAATGTGAAAAAGTTGGTTTGAAAGCCATATCATCTCAATTCTTTTGGTAAACCAAAATTTTCTCATTGTATAAAAGCATAAGAAGTGGCAAATTTAAGATAGGTATTTTTCTGCTTATAAAATAGTGAACTGCTGAAGGAAGAGAAATAATAATTTCGAAAAGTAGTACATTTTGAAAACAGAATTTAAACCAAGGAGAATACAGCCTACAAAACTGGTGATTTACTGAGATGTGTCAATCATAATAGAATTATTTGAAAAGGGGGATATTCCTTTCTAGTTGTAGAATTGCATGAAGGGAAAAATAACGTCGTCCTGGGGCAAGAAAGTATACAATGATATATATATATACAAATGAAAATTTGCGAGGTGTTCTTTTTGCCATGGTCTTTTTAAAATCTTAGTAACCTCATACAATGATATATACGTATATATATACAAATGAAAATTTGTGAGGTGTTCTTTTTGCCATGGTCTACCTCTATTCGATTTTAACAAAATAATGAGTTGAGCCACTGAAACCTTAATGGTTGGCCCGTTGAATTTATCTGAAATGCTTGAAGATCTGGCCTTAAGTAACCGCCCAAATCCCTTAGCTCACGTAAGTAATACTTTGATTTTTCACCTAAATTTTAACAAGTGTATGTCTGCTGCTGTTGCTTCCTGATAAAACTACAATGAAGGTAGCATGTTCAAACAATTTATGATTATTATTGTGCATGCTATGAAGATGTAATGTACTTCTACAAAAGGATATGAATAAAAGACACTCTGGTATCTTTTTTTTTTGGGATATCTTGTCATACCTACTTAATTCGACATCTGTAATGTACTTCTACAAAAGGAAATGAATAAAATACACTCTGGTATCTTTTTTTGGATAATCTTGTCGTAAGACAATTTAATTACACATATCACAAGGAAATGAATATACACTCTGGTACAAGGAAATGAATAAAATACACTCTGGTATCTCTTTTTGGATTATCTTGTCATAAACCATTCTAATTCGACATATATTACTGAAGTTCCTATTGCAATAAGCACCATTTTTCAATGTGAATCTAATTGTTGTTGTAAAAAAACTATCTTTAGAACCATTCTAATTCTATTAATAAGTTAAAACAGTACTGTTTTGTGAATATACACTCTGGTATAAGGAAATGAATAAAATACACTCTGGTATCTCTTTTTGGATTATCTTGTCATAAACCATTCTAATTCGACATATATTACTAAAGTTCCTATTGCAATAAGCACCATTTTTCAATGTGAATCTAATTGTTGTTGTAAAAAAGCTACCTTTAGAACCATTCTAATTCTATTAATAAGTTAAAACAGTACTGTTTTGTGAATATACACTCTGGTATAAGGAAATGAATAAAATACACTCTGGTATCTCTTTTTGGATTATCTTGTCATAAACCATTCTAATTCGACATATATTACTAAAGTTCCTATTGCAATAAGCACCATTTTTCAATGTGAATCTAATTGTTGTTGTAAAAAAACTATCTTTAGAACCATTCTAATTCTATTAATAAGTTAAAACAGTACTGTTTAAATGATATAGTTTCTAATCCTGATAGTTCAATAAGGTAATAACCTATGAGAGCAATATAATTCAATCTCTGATACTGTCTAAACTACAGGATCATTCTAGCAATTTTCCCGTATGGAATTGGGAGTCTGTATTCTTGTGCTCCTATTATATCAACTTGTGTCATGTCTGTTGTCACAAAACTATTATGCCTCTCCACCATATGTGTTTCCTGCCTTCTTTAATGGCCATAGAATAGGAATCATATTGGCCACAATTGCAAATGCAGAGACATCTATCTCATTGATGTAGATGCCATTGCATTCAAGCACATATCTAAAGATAGTGCATTCCTAAAGTTTTTGTGGCCCTTTCAGGAGAGTGGTATACAAAATTACTATATTTTGCCCTTTGGAAGAGTATTTCTCAACATGTTTCTTGCAAGGGACTTTGCATTTTGCAGCAGTCTTGGCATCCCACCTATCTTCCTCTAAGTTGTTCATTGAAGTCTCAAAAGAAGCCAGCAGTGTGGTATACAGCCAATCTTCCCTCTATCCATACCATCTCTAATTTGCCCTTTGGCAGGCTCTCCCCTTTTAGATCATACATTTCTGAAATTTGTCTTTGCCTACCTTTAGGTCTACTTTTCTTCTTATCTGACCCCAACTTTTATTCACATATGGCATCTCCACCCAATCTTTTCCTCATTTTGTTTATGCTTGAAGATTGTTTACCTTATAACTATTCTTTTTAACAGGCCCAAGACTTTCCCCTTTCTATTCCACTAATTAACTCCTATATTGACAGTGATCTGCTGCTAGCTTCCAGGATCCAGGCATCAGATAGACTCTCTCTTTTGCCATGGTAAGAGGCATTGTAATCCTGTTTGGCTTCATAACCGGCCCATCCAACTTTGGAGGAAGCCCATTGCTTCAAACCGATGGACTTCTTTTTTAATATATTTTTATATTTTATCTGTGAGAACTATCAAAAAATTGTGGTTGAATTAATCGATTTTGAATACCCACAACCTTCACAATTAGCGCTTTTTTTTTAAGTCAACCTTGGCTCCAAATATGTTGGACCATATTAGCCATTTGAGCATGTTGGGGACAATGGGTTTCTTGCATTTGTAGGTTCGAATTGCTTCGGAGTGTTGGATAGTTGCAGTATCCCCATGAAATTCGTTGCAATATTTCTTAATTTTCACTACTAACTATTAATAAAGGGTCATACATTTGGTAAATTGTGTGGCTGTTCTGAAAATCCATAGAAAAGGAGAGCTAACGTGCAAGAATGCAAAGTTATGCCCCTGGCAACTTAGCTGTCTCTTTTAGGGACTTGAAATACCTCAGGGATCAGGAAAGTTCTCTGATACAGTGATTTTGCTTTTGTGATGTGGAATTTTACTTTTATATCTGTTGCTTCATTGAAGCAATTGTGAAGGACTTTCCTAAAATATGTAACATGATGTTATAGAAAAGGAATAGATTTGTCTTGCATACCATAAATAAACTATGTTACTTGGAAGATCTTACAAGACAAAATAGCGGAGAAGTCCTCAGGATCATCCCAGAAGCAAGATATGAAGTTCATCATTAGCACCAAGTATCGGTACTAAATTGTCATATACAAGGCACTGCTTGTTTTTTTAGTATCCGCCTCTAAAAGGAAATGTGTATTGTCTTGCATGTCTAATAGCATAAAGTAATCGTGAAAGGCACAAGAGAGAAGATTTTCATGTGATTAGTATCTTTAGAAAATAAGTTGTCGAGACAAGATTTTCATGTGATTAGTATCTTTAGAAAATAAATTGAAGGACAACTTATAAGATGATAGCTATTTGTGGATTGCTTCTACTTGTATATTGACATTTTCTTTAATGAGGACACTACCTGTACATTTTTGCCTGGGAACATACGATTTTTTGAATTCATATTTTATTATATAGATGTGCTTTTGAATTGTTATTGATTTTATCAATCAGCACTAATGTAAAGGGACATTTAGGGATTTTATATTATATTAAACTTTCAGGTTATTAATGTTTACAATATTTTTTACAAATGTTCCAAAACATATATTCATGGTAATCATAATCAGAAAAGATGTAAAAGCTATTTGAAGATAACAATGATAAACGAAATAGAGAGAAAGGATAAACTATACAAGAGGAATAAAGGGTGGGTGCTTATACGCACCCCACAATATTTTTCATATTTCACACATTGATACAATGGATCTATCATTGGAGTTATTTATAGTGATACCAAAACCCCAATTAGTAGTTAAGTGGACATAACTTGGCTTTGAGATTAAACTACAAAATAATAAATAAATTACACCCTTTTATCAAGGTTATCCATAAAGGTTGATTAACCAATTCACTAAGGGTGAAATGGAAAGGGTGCCTTTAGTCTTACATAAATGAATGCTCTTAGGCTTACATACACACTTGCCCATAGGCTACATTAATAATGCTCATAAGCACTCTTCCACACTTTTGGCCTTGGCCTAACAAGATCAGATTACACATACTTCAACCCCCTTAAAACCATAATCTGAGCTGAGGGGCCAAGGAGAGGAGACATTAGAGGTAACATCTTCCTCTCCCATAATGGATGCTCTAATGGCCTAAGAAGATCAGATTACACATACTTCAACCCCCTTAAAACCATAATCTGAGCTGAGGGGCCAAGGAGAGGAGACATTAGAGGTAACATCTTCCTCTCCCATAATGGATGCTCTAATGGGCCTATGCTTTACTGTCTTCATCCTCTTCTTCATCATTAGAAAGCTTGTGTCCAAATTTTAAGAATATTCCATCTTTTTATGCAATTTTTGATGAAGTGTCCTTCCCTTTTACAATGAAGTCCTTTGAATGAGCCTTTGTATGAGAAAGAGCTCCATAATTTTTCATTGCAACTTCATAATGAATAAGAAGCTTGAAAAGTCCTTCAAGAGAAATAGGTTGTGGATCCTTGATAGTCATAGCATTCACATAAAGAAAAGCCATCTGTGTGAAAAGGAGGATAAAGATTGGAAGCCATGAATTTGACATACTCTTCATCACCCTTTACCTTGCCTCCTGAGTTAGCTAAGTAAGCTTTCAGGGCTTTGAAGTATGATATGCAGTCTTTAACACTATAAAATCTAAAATTTCAGGTTTGGAAAGTTCTCTATTTCTCCATAGAGATCTTTCAAAGTGGTCCATACCTAAATAGGATTGATTTTCTCTCCTATGTGAAGTGCATCTTGTTCAACTAACTATTGTGATCCAACAACAATAATCTCATCCATTGGAGTATAAATAATTTACATGTGCAATTAGTTGAGTTTGGTGAAAAGAATGAACCAACTCAACTAATTATGTAACCTCCCCAACTATGCATATCCGATGGATGATATGATATTATCTTATGAGTAGATAATATATATAATGTAATAGTTTATTCTAACATCCCCCTTATTACATTATTTGGATATACAAAGTTGTTGGCGAAACAAGTCAAATTTGACACGTGCAAGTGCCTTGGTGAGAATATCTGCAACTTGTTCACCAGTGGGAATGTACTGAAGCTGAATATGGTGCTTTGGAACCTCATCATGAATGAAATGACATTGTGTGTCAATGTGCTTGGTTCTTTCATGAAACACAAGATTCTTGACAAGTTTCAAAACACCCTGATTGTCGCAAAACAAGTGGATTGGATGATTCTTTGGAAGACCCATACTTGTGAGAATGCGATGTAGCCATATGACCTCGCAGACTGCATCACGAGCTGCGTGGTATTCTACCTCTGTAGAAGATAAAGCAACCACCTGTTGCTTCTTACTGTGCCAAGAGATAGGTCCAGATCCAAGATGGAAAATGTATCCAAAAGTGGATTTTCGATCATCAATGGATCCAACATAGTCTGAGTCCGTGTATCCCTGTAAGAAGAATTTGTCATTCTTCTTGTACTCTAGGCCATAGTCTGTACTGCCACGGACATAATGTAGAACACATTTTGCTGCTTTCCAATGACTCACTTTAGGCTCCTGCATGAACCTTGAAAGATATCCGATAGCAAAACTGAGATCGGGCCTGGTATTTGTTAGATATATGAGACTCCCAATCAGTTGATGATAGAGAGTTCCATCTACCTGAGGTGAAGTATCATATCATGATAACTGAAGCCCTGGTTCCATTGGTGTTGTTTTCGGCTTGCAATCAGTCATGCGATACTTTTCTATCAATGTCTTGGCATACTTCTTCTGTGTTATTCTGATATGATTCTTCATTTGTTCCACTTCTAAGCCAAGACAATAGTGAAGAAGTCCTAGATCTGTCATCTCAAAAGATTATTTCAAATCATCTTTCACTGTATCAATCATGCTCTCTGAACTGCCCGTGATGATCAGATCATCCACATAGAGTACTAAAATCACTATGTCAGAACCATTGTTCTTGATATAGAGATTAGCATCTGAAGGACTTCTTTTGAATCCATGTTGCAGGAGGTGACTATCCATTTTTATATACCAAGCTCGTGGAGCTTGTTTTAACCCATACAAAGATTTGATCAACTTGCAAACCTTCTGTTCTTTACCTTCAACCTCAAATCCTTCTGGTTGGGTCATATACACTTCTTCTTGTAAGTCACCATTCAAGAAGGCACTCTTAACATCCATCTGATGTAATTTCCACCCAAACTGAGCTGCCATGGCACAAAGTACTCTGATGGTAGTCATTCTTGTTGTGGGTGCAAAAGTTTCCTCATAATCTATGCCTTCTTTCTGTGCATAGCCCTTTGCAACAAGTCGGGCCTTATGCTTATCAATAGATCCATCTGCCTTATATTTCACTTTGAACACCCATTTGCAGCCTATGGGCTTCTTTCCTATTGGCAGATCGACTAGCTTCCAAGTTTTATTTTTCATGAGAGATTGATGTTCTGCATCCATGGCAGCCTTCCACTATGGCTCACCAAGTGCCTCTTGAACGGTTGTAGGTTCATTCTCATCCAATGCGGACATATAAACCCTTTCATCATCCACATCTTCTTCTCTGTCATCCTCTGCATCAACTGACAAATCATCAAACTGTTGGCAAAGTTCATCAACCTCTGAAGTAGATGCCTCTGCTCTCATCTGTTGAGTCATACTACGAGTACATGGCCTATCTAGAGATAGATCTGGAAGTGAATTCAACTTGGAATCTCTCAATGTGCTAGTATACCATTTTGGAACTTTCTTCTATTTCTATGGAAGTTGAACCTCTTTCTCTTTCTTAGGTTCTTCTTCATCTAGGTATACTATTGTAGATGTGTCATCTGATGTGAAAGCTTCATCAAATACAACATCTCTACTTAAGTGTGTCTTCTTGGTCTTAGGATCAATCAGATGATATCCTTTTGAATGCTCATCATAGCCAAGAAAGATACACTGTAGGGTTTTCTCATCCAACTTCTTCCTCTTTTCCTTTGGTATATGCATGAATGCCTTACACCCAAAAATATTTAGATGAGAAATGGAGGGTTTCCTACCACTCCAAGCTTCTTGAGGAGTCTTTCCTTGTAGAGCCTTTGTGGGTGCTCTATTTAGGAGATATGTAGCTGTATTCACTGCTTCTGCCCAATACTGTTGCTCAAGATGTGCTCCCTTAAGCATACAACGAACCATTTCCATGATGGAACGATTCCTCCTCTCAACAACTCCATTTTGTTGTGGAGTATAGGTTGTGGTCAATTGTCTCTTAATCCCATGTGCATCCAAAAATGATGAAAATTCTTTGGAGGTATATTCCCCCCCTCGATCTGAGTGGAGGGTTTTGATGGAACATCCTGACTCCTTCTCAACATGCTTCTTGAACTACTGAAAGTATAGAAATGCCTCTGACTTCAATTGAAGAAAGAAAACCCACATCTTCCATGAGTAATCATCAACAAACAATTGAAAATACCTCTTTCCACCATAGTTGTTGGGCATAGGACCACATAGATTGGTGTGCACCAACTCCAAAGGTTTCTTAGCTCTTGAAGAGCTAGCCTCAAATGGTACCCGATGTTGCTTCCCTGCCAAGCAATCCGAGCAAACTGGCAATGTGGATGAAAGGTTGGGAAGTCCTCTCACCATCTCATATTTACTCAACTCGAGCAAATATCCTGAACTTAGATGCCCATATCTCTTGTGCCATAGAGAAGTAGCCTCCTTGGTAGTTACTCACCAGGGCAACATGAGGCATTGAAATGACATCTAAAATGAACAAGCCATGCTTGTATGATCCTGTTGCTACATGTTTTCCTTTTCTGGTTATAAAACATCTCTTCTTGCCTTTCTCAACACTGAACATAACATCCATATCTCGATCCAAGATCTGAGGGACTGACAACAGATTGTTAGCCAATCCAGGAACATAGAGCACCTTCTCAATCTGACATTTGCCATCTGGAAGAGTGACAGAAACATCACCTTCACCCTGCACTTGGTAGGTCTGATTGTCTACAATTGTTATTGGCTTACCTTCCTTTTCCTCAAATATCTCAAACCATGATCTATCACCAATCATGTGTTTACTGGCACCTGAATCAATATACCACACTGCATCTTTCTACTGAGATGAAGTATGAGTCATGAGCACCTTGTGTGCTCACTCAAAATCTGAGTCTGAGTTTGATTTGACATAAGCAACATTCCCCTTGGGTTGCTTATTCTTCTTCTATGGTTTGTATTTTCCTTTTCCCTTCTTCTTATGATCTTGATCATTCTATTGTTTGTTCTTAAACCAACACCTATTGGTGTCATGGTTATTCATATCACAAATCTTGCAATATTGTTTGTCTTTCTATTGATGTTGTTTCCCTTTTCCCTTTGATGAAGATCCTCCTTTTTGAAACTGACCTTGTTTCTTACCCCCTTGTTTGGTGTAGAGGGCATTATCTGGCACTTCATCCTTATGAAACTGATTTGCCTCCTCAGTTTGAAGCAAATTCACCAATTCCACAAAAGATACTTGTCTACCAGATACATTAAGAGAGGTTATCAACACCTTATAGGACTCTAGCAATGCTCTCAAGATGACAGAGGTCAAGAGAGCATCATCCACTGGTTGTCCCATAGCATTCAATTTGGCTTTCAATTCCACCACTCTGCATAGGAATAGGTCAACTGTCTCACCAGATTTCATACTGAGTGTATGTAGTTGAGTTTGAAGGTGTAGAATAGTGGACTGATTCTTACCTTCATAAATAGTAATCAAAGCATCCCAAGCTTCCTTACTAGTTTTGGCATCACAGATATGAGGTTGGACCTCATCTGTAGTAGCAAGAAGAATAAACATGAGATATTTCTTGTCCTTCTTATCAAAAGCTTCCTGATCTGCTCCTACTGTTGTAGGACGTTTTGTAGTGCCAGTCACTACATCCCACAAATCTTCCACTTGAAGAATAACACGCATCTTTGTCTTCCATGGTGCGAAGTTAGAACCTTTCAACAACTGTGAATCTGATAGATATTTGTGAATAGAGGCCATTGTGAAGGTTCCTTATAACACCAAATGGTCTCCCTTTCTTTATACCTGCCAGGCCTTTATACCAAACCTTCTCTATATATACCCACCCTTACGTGAGGGAGACTATAAGTATATAAGAGCAGAATGATACGTGGAACTTAGGCGGTACTGAAAGAGAATTCAATCAGATTGATGGCACCTGCCTCAAAACCCTCAAGAAAAGGATAATGAGTTGGAGGAGTTTAAGCCAAACAATCAGAAAGAATTAGGGTATAAAATGGAGTGAATATCAAAACTGGTTTGCCTTATTTCTCCCCGACGATTGATAGAGAACAAGCTCAGACGTCATTGTTGCAGCTATGTTAGGCGGCGGATGTAGTAGCCCAAAGCACGATAGCATTACCTGTAAGTGTGGGCCAGAGGCATCATAGATACCGAACACTACCGTGCAATTGAATTGCACAAATAGGTAAAAATTTGGGGTCTTTTCTTTGCTTGCTTGTTAATTTTACCTTATGATTGAAATGCAAAAAAATAGGAAATTTAAATGCAAAAACAATCACAAGAACCCACAAATTTAAACACTTAGGTGTCGGTTACCACCGAAAATGCACCTATACCAGTTTTAAAAGATGTCGGTTACCACCGAAAATGCATCTTTGTTACAATGATTTTTGCAAAAAAATTTGATTTTTTTTTACTTTGCAAAAATAATGATATTCAAACTCTCAATTTTGCTTTCAAATCTACAATTTTTCTTCCCCCCTTGTCTTAGAATTTTGCAAAAGAAAATGCTTTTGAGCCCCCCTTTTTTGTTGCAAAATAAACTAGAAGGAAAAAACTGTGATTTACACCCTTTCAAAAATGCAAAAGAAACTAATTTTCCTTATCACTCCAAAATAGGTTCTTAGCATTAGGGTTTAAGAAGCAAAAGTGTTTCTTGTTCTTGGAAGGAAACAACACAAAAAATGAAGCCCTTATCCCTCAAAAAAAAAAACTTGTTTGCTAACAACAAATTCTTGCTAACAAAAAAATGTTGCTGAAAAATTGCTCATTTCTTGCTAAAAAATTGCTAACAAAAAATTGTTTTTCTCGTTGACAACAATTGAAAAAATTGCTTTTCTTGCTAAAAAAAAAACTTGCTAACAACAAATGAAAAATTGCGGCATTTCTTGTTGTGTAAAAATAATACCTCTCTTTGCACTTGGAGAGGTTTGAACCTAGACCACCCCATCAGGCACCTTAGCAAATCACATGTAACCACTCGGCCACAACAACAAGTATATATTCAAAGACACAGTAGATTACTTATTCCTTAGAAGTGCTAGCTGCCTATGCGGTGAATCCCGTCAGACACTCGCCAATCACCACTTAAGCCTCTCAATTCACCACGCACAACATGGGAGTGGGATAATATTACTAGGTGACATCAATGTTAATGAAACCAAAGAATAATGTTTCAATCTTGTGCATGACATGTTGCAGTGCTTCAATCTACTGGGGCACAATGAATCTTCTAGTAATCAAATACAACAATGCTCGTTGGGCAAGCCATAGCCACCACGCTTGACATCACATGAGTGTTTTTGGCTACCTGATGTAACCAACTGACAAGATGTCAGTATATTGCTGCACTTCGTGTTTGTGTCACTGACACAGGACCTCTACGACCTCTGTTGCCAATGAAAAAACAAAAATGTGTGTCTCCTGAACACAAACGAAAAATATCATGTTTTATCCTCAAAATAGAGCACTCCTAGCACGTTTCAAACACATGTACCATGCACATTTCATCAAATAAAAATGAAATAAAATGTGGCAGGATTTACAATACATGTGCGTATTCAAAGAATCACGTTTGGAGTGAAAAAAATTCACATTGCCCAAGAATGAATATTATGCTCTGATACCATATTGTGATCCAACAACAATAATCTCATCCATTGGAGTATAAATCATTTACATGTGCAATTAGTTGAGTTCGGTGAAGAATGAACCAACTCAACAAATTGTGTAACCTCCCCAACTATCCTATCCGATGGATGATATGATATTATCTTATGAGTAGATAATATATATAATGTAATAGTTTATTCTAACACTAACATGAAAAAGAGACCAAGGGCTTCCTCCTTCTTACCAAGTTCATGATCACTGAGGCCTTTTGATTCACCGTTAAATATAAAGCAAAGATTCTTTCTTCTAAGTAATCATACCATTTGAACCGACCAAGTGCTATAATTTTATCCATTAAAGCAAGCAACATACCCTAAAGAATCCATTTTGTACACAAACCCCATTTAAAACTATAACAAGTTTAAAAACTGATGTCACCACCACGTAGAGCTTGAAAAGTCATGCAATTTGCAAAAAAGGGCTCTAAACACTTCCATATGCAAAAGTTATGGCCTTTGGAAGATTTGGTATATTAAAAATTAAATCAAAAGAAAAATAAATTTGTCAAAAAGGAAAAAATTGCCAAATCAAATTTGGCCACTTGGCACAATCTCCCATTGACACTCATTTGATTCAGACTTGATGCTATATTTTTTGATTGGCGAATCATAGATTGACAACTTGAATGATATGGTTGGAGGATGCAACTTATATATATATATATATATATATATATTCATAAAACAAGTTTGAAGTGACAAGGCTTGAACTTAGAACCTTGTCTCAGCAAGTGAGCAAGTAAAAGTGACAAGAACTTCTTAAAACTATTCCTTGTCAAGAGTGAGTTAACAAAGATGATTAGATTAAAACTCCTCCCTTGGTGCCTTTAAAAGAGCACCTTGACCCCTACACCATGCCACTTAGCTTGTGGTTGGGGCATGGAAAAAATACCTTCAACAACAAAAGGGCCACATGATATGTACAACCATGACCCCATGGCTCGTGAGCCAACTATTTCAAATTATTTTCCTCAAAAGACACCTTTCAAAAAATTGAACCAATACCCTCATCAAAGCAAATAGAGTGTCTAGTTGTTGCACCACTCACATAAAATTGAGCAAAGAGGAGAGATGCCATAGAAGAAATGAGAAATAATACCTCTTGAAATACCTGCAAAAGGGGACCCTCTCGAGTTTCAAACCAATGATGTTTGGTCACCAAGGATTTACACCAACCATTGCGCCATAACATGCCTTGAGTACTTTGAGTCAAACATCTTGTTGAGGGTCAGGGAGGGCGTGTGTACCAATTCTTGTATTGCTTGTGGGAGATGCCCTCTTAGAGTATTCACCAAAAGAGGTTGAACCTGAGGATTTGAAACCACAACTAAGAACCCACCAATAGAGTGCCTTATCACCATGATACTCTCTCAAATGTAGAGGGAAAGAATGATAAACAATGTGGATACTCAACAAACTGAGATGTGAGTATCTCTTAATTCAATCAAGGACAAGTTGAATCAAATACTTGGGCAACAACACCCTTTTGTCCCTTCTTGCATTGAGTGCTTGTTGGATAAGTTCCAATAAGTTACTTGACCATAACAACAAGATAAGTAGGAGCTTGAATATGAGACAAATGACCCTCCCCTGATAGGAATCTCCAATTTTAAGATCCTTAAAATTTCAAATGACCATTTTACAAACATCATCTAAGGTCCTTGTAGCATCTGGATACTAGATTTGTCTAGTCCCTGCCTTTTGGGTACAATCTTGGTGGCTTCCATTTGGGATACATGCATCCCTATGCTGCCATGAGTGGTCTTCTAGGTATCGATGAGATTAACCTAGAAAATGCTTCTAATAATGATACCTCCATAGGAGATGCTACATTTTTACTTAAATGGCGTCATGATGTTCCTATTCCTCACATTGATATTTCAACCTTTGAGGGAACAAATCCATGCAGTTGGATATCCAAGATGGATGGCCTCATGCACCTACACTATGTTCTTGAGGAAGACTATCACCTTAGTTGTTAATATGGATACACATGGCTATCAATGGGTTCTTTGGAAACTCGAGTGTCATGGTTATCATCTTTTCTGGCCCAAATTGAAGAATATGTTCCTACTCAAGTTTGATAAGGACCCCTCTACCTCTTATGTGCTGTGTTTGATACAAATCAAATAGATAAAGGATTATTTCATTGAATTCATGTGACTATTTACATATACCTATCAGTTGGATATTTCAATGGTGGTCTTAATATTTTGTTATGGCTTTAATAATAATGTCAATGGGAGTTCAATATGCATGACCCATATACCCTCTATGATGTTGAGCATTTGGCTTGCGCACCTAAAAAGAAGCTCTAATTGTATCATCACCAAGACTTTGTGGCATAGGAATCTCTATATTACCTTCCATCATATAGATAATTTGAGCCATGCTTGACCTCTTTTTCATCTTTTTACTGTATAACGCTCCTACCACAACTCTTCTCACCTCTTACATATATATGTTATCTGAAATATTTTTGTTGATAAGTGTTATTATGTTTACCTTATGAATTTGAGTTGCAATCTATGAGGGATAAAATAACGTACTTGATATCCATGTATTGTTGGAAAAAGCAAAATTGATGTGAAAAAACACATGCAAAGAGTTCTAAAAAATAAGAAAAATAATTTTAAAATTACAAAGATAATTAGAAAATAGAAAAGTGCATACAAATATTTTTAAAAATATATTATTAGTATTTTCATGATTTTATATAATGGTGTGTCTCCCACTCGTTAAATCATTTATACATCCTTCAAGTGGATCATCCAACACATTTATTATCCACAGTTGGATTAATTTGTATGGAGTGCAGTGAAATAATGATAAAGCCTATTTGATATAATGAAAAAGACTGAATGGAGTTGGTTGGTAGTAAATTTATCATATTGATTATTGATTCAATTAAATAATGGATGAGTGCACTTGCAACCAAATTGAACATATAAATTTGTATTATGCAAAGAGTATATTTTTTGTAATATGTATGAATGGAATACCAAAATTGTCTAAATGAATTTGTATTTTTTTGTAACGTTTGATATAAGAACAATTTAATTATCAGAGTATTTTATCATCATAATTAGTATCAAAGTATTAGGTTTTTATAATTGATGTTAGAGCATTAGAATATTATAATTGATATCAAAGCAATCTTGTTGCAGGTATTAAAGCTACAAGCCAAAGTTTAAGATGCACGACAACTGAAGATTAATGTTGGTGTTGAAGCTATGAGCTAAAGTCAAAGCTAGAAGTCCCAAGCACCTATACAGTGGCTTAAGAGAGATGCTGGAGCAAGAAATGGTGGTGATCTTACATCCAAATCGTAGGCTAGTTCAAGGAGCTAGAAGATCATTGGTAGAGCAACCTTAATGCATGGAGATCCTAGAATCGAGTCCTACCTACTCCATATCTTTGATAGAGTATGAGAGTTGTACTAGTTTATTTAAAGAAGACAAGTAGTAGGAGTATCCCCAAAATAGAAAGACGGAGTGATGAGAATTATTGGATGAAGTTTATGCATGATAGAAGCAAGACCTCATACATGAAAGAGAAGAAATATGAACACGTGAAGCAACAAAAAATATGATGTAGAAAGCAATAAAGTGAACCTCATAAGCAATAATATACTCTATTACACCTAGTGATTACAACAAGAAGTTATCCATATAGTTTGGTAGGATAAGCAGGTTATCATAAGGACACTTATGTTTGATTCATGAAATTGTAACTATAATGAAGAAAAAAAGAAGAAACAATGAAGGTGAATGTGAAGGAACAAGTTGAAGAGAGTTTTCTTCATGAAATTGAAAATTAAAATCTTAAGCATTAAGGGGAAGAATGTTAAAAAAACAATGGTTGATGTGAAAAAACACATGCAAAGAGTTGGAAAAAACAAGAAACAATTATAAAGTTAGAAAGGCAGTTGAAAAATAGAAAAGTGCATGAAAAACTCAAAATAATTATTATTAGCACTATCATGATTTTATATGTCGGTTTATCTCCACTGGTTGAATCATCCGTCCATCCTTTAGGTGGAAATTCCAATCCACAATTGGATTAGTTTGCATGGAGTGCAGTGACAAAGCCTATTTGATGTAATGAAGAAAATTATATGGAGTATAAGGACTTTAAATTTATTATATTGATTATTGGTTCAATGGAATAATTGAGTAGTGCACTTACAACCAAATTTAGAATATAATTTTGTATTATGCAAAGATTATGTTTGTTGTGATATGTATGAATGGAATGACAAAAGTGTGTGAATAAATTTGTATGTTTTTGTAATGTTTGATATAAGACCAATTTAATTATCTGAGTATTCAGTCCTAACAATTGGTATTAGGGCATTGGATTTTTATAATTGATATCAAAAAATCTTGTTGTAGGTGTTAAAGGTAGAAGCTAATGTGAGAAAGAAGCCACAATTGAAGATCAATGTTGGTTTTGAAGCAATGATCCAAAGTTGAAGCTAGGAGTCCTAAGCACCTGTAGAGTGGTGTAGGGGGGATGTTGGAATAATGAATAGTGGTAATCGAACATTTGGATCATAGGTTATTCAAGAAGAGGCTAAAAGCTTATTGGTAGAGCAACCTCAATGCATGGAGGTCTTATATTCGAGTTCTAGCTTATCCATATCTTTAAAAGGTATGAGAGTTAAACTAGTGAAATTAAAAAATAAAAACAACAAGAGTATCCCCAAAAGTGAAAGGAAGAGTGATGAGAATTGTTGAACAAATTTTATGTGGTATAAGCGAAGCCCCACAAATGAGAGAGAAGAAAGATGAACATGTAAATAAATAAAGAATATGATGCAGGAAGCAACAAAGTGAACCTCATAAATAGTAATCTACCCCATTACACCTTATGATTGGAACAATCGATTATCCATGTAGTCCAATAGGAAGAGTAGGTAACCATAAGGATACTTTTGTGTGAGTCATGAAATTATAGATATATTGAGGAAGAAAAGAAGCAATCATGAAGGTGAATGTGCAATAACAAGTTCAAGAGAGAGTTTTCTTCAAGAAATTAAAAATTAAAATATTAAACATTAAGGGGGGATAATATAAAAAAATGTAATACTTAATATGGAAAAAGCACATGAAAAGACTTGGAGAAAACAAGAAAAACAATTCTAAAGCTAAATGGGCAATTGGAAAATAGAAAAGTGAATGAAAAATTAAAATTATTAGTATTAGCATTATCGTGATTCTATATTGGTGTATCCCCCATCAATTGAATCATTCATCCATCCTTTAGGGGGATCATCCAACATGTGTAGCATTGTTGGATTAATTTATATGGAGTGCAATGAAATGGTGGTAAAGCTTATTTGATGTATTGAAGAAGATTGTATGGAGTAGAAAGACTATAAATATATCCTATTGATTATTGAATCAATGGAATAACTAATAGTACACTTACAACCAAATTTAAAATATAATTTTATATTATGCAAAGATTTTATTTATTGTGATATGTATGAATGAAATGATAAAAATGTGTGAATGAATTTATATGCTTCTACAATGTTTGATATAAGAACAATTTTATTTATTAGAGTATTTGATCTTGATAAATGGTATCAAGGCATTATATTTTTGTAATTGGTATCAGAGCAATCTTGTTGTAGGTGTTAACGCTAAAAGCCATTATGAGTAAGAAGCCATAATTGAAGATCAAAGTTAGTATTGAAGCAATGAGCCAAAGTTAAAGTTAGGAGTCCCAAGCACCTATAGAGTGGCTTAGGGGGGATGTTGGAGTAATGAATAACAATGATCCTACTATTAATATTAATCCAAATTTCACTCTTTGACGTCATATCCTTTGTACTTGCAAACATGCTCTACCATACAGGAATTAATATCTCTTATTATATATGCATTAATGTTTGGTAGCTACAATAGCTTAAAAATTGATCGAAAAGTTATCATATCTTTAAGTTAGATAGATGTCCATCATCCCCTATTTTTTATTCCTTGGGAGATGAACCCCTAGTTAGTTGTAGATAAACATAATAGAGTGATACACCAAGAAAAAAAGAGAGAGAGAAATCTTGTGATGTTATAGCAACATCCATTGTTGTTTTATGCATTTCCCTATGTTTCTCTAATACAACATATAATATAGTCTCTATATTTATTTGTTTGTCCATTATCTGCATATTAATTTGTTTGTTTTGTGTTTGATTAAATTTACAACAGACTTGTATTATTATCTCTCACCTACATCCAAAGCATAGTTTGGCTTAAGGAGTGGTCAAAAGCTCATTGGTAGAGGCGACCTCATTGCATGAAGATCCAATTTGAATCCTAGATAGTCCATATCTTTAATAAGGTATGAGAGTTAATAGTGAAATTGAAGAAGACAAGCAACAAGAGTAACCCCAAAAGAGAAAGGGGGGTGATGAGAGCCATTGAATGAAGGTTATATGGTAAAATCAAGGCCCCATTAATGAGAGAGAAGAAAAATGAACATGTAAAGCGATAAAGAATATGATGTAGGAAACAACAGTAATAATCTAGTCTATTACACCTAGTGATTGGAACAACTAGTTATCCATGTGACCTGGTAGGATGAGTAGGTTACCATATATACAATTTTGATTGAGTCATAAAATTATAACTATATTAAAAAAGAAAAGAAGCAATAGTGTAGATGAATTTACAAAAAGAAGAAAAAAAAAAAATTCTTCAAAAATTTGAAAATTAGAACATTAAATATTAAGGAGAATGTTGGAAGAGTAACACGTAATGTAAAAAATCACATGCAAAGAAAAAATTAAAAAAAACAATTCTAAAATTAAAAAAGAAATTGAAAAAAAAAAAAAGGCATGATATATATATATATATATATATATATATTATAACTTTTTCATAATTCTATACATTGATGTATTCCTTACCAGTTGAGTCATCCAATATATATTATTTATAAATTTATTTTGTGTAAACATAAGATAGTATAATATTGAATAACAATAAATTTGTCATATTAATTATTAAAATTGGATTGAATTGAATAATTAAATAATACACTTTAACTAAATTAAATATAAAATTTTGTGGAAAGATTGTGTTTGTTAGTATATATAAAAAATAAATGATTGAAATTTATTCAATTGAATAATTGAACAATGTGCTTTACCTAAATTATACATATGTAAAAATTGTGTTTGTTGTTATATATAAACGAAATGACAAAAATGTATGAATAAATTTGTATGCTTCTACGTTACGTTCTTTTGATATAAAAGCAATTTAATTATCAACTATTTGTTTGTTCATGACACACTCAATTCCAGATTTCTACGGCCCTGATATTATTTCTAGCAAAGTCATCCCAAAACTGAATACATCGGCTTTGGGAGTGATTGGCATGCCCGAGATCCATTCTCGAGCTAAGTACCCTATCATTCCTCTTGTAGTAGTCAACACCTTGCTGAAATCCCTACCTACAAGCTTTGCAAGCCCAAAATCAGCCAGCTTTGGGAAAAAATATTCGTCTAGAAGAATGTTTTCCGACTTAAGATGGCAGTGAGTGAATGATGCGACTTCTTCATTCGTCATGGAGATAAACCAATCCTCGCACGGTGCCTAAAGCGATTTGAAATCAGGTCTTCCAGTATAACACATTCTTTTCTCTCATTAACCTACTAGGGAATAAGAAGGAATCGAGAAAGAGCCATTGAGCATGTACTCGTAGACAAGTAACCTTAGGGCTACTTTTATGCAAAAGCCCCGAATCCTCACCAAATTCATGCTGTAATGTTTCCAATTGGTTCTTAACTCCGCATGTAATTGCTTTTGTGCGTGCGCTGATCAGTGTTTAAGGATTTATAGTTATACATCCATCTCTCACACTTACTGACTGTTTAAATATTGGATTTTAAAAAAAAACCAAAACCCAAACAATTAAACTATCTCTTAAACTGATACCAACTTAAACCGTTGAGCTGGAACTGGCACCAACGCCCATCAAAACAAAGTTACGAGAATCTAATATCATGGCCCTCGACGCTATTTTCATTTTATTGATTGACCAAATGGGTACTCCTACATCAAACAGTCGAAGCGACCGTCTGTGCAAAACTTCGGGCATGTTGTGGGTGAAGTATTCCTGTTAGGCACCTAGATGACCGTCTTCTCCAAGAATTGCGCCTACCAGATGTCAATATATGACCTATTTGTTTCTTCTGGACTGAAGACCCAGCTCAAAAAGTTCCAACCCTCTAAATTATGGTATGATTTCCAATAAGAGATCCACCCAAGCAAAGAGTATTTGCACCCTTTACCTCATCGTAACTGGTGAGATAGATAATTAGTATTGCTAGCAAGGCAAAAAAACGAGAGATGACAAGAAAGTAGCTTAGGGGTGATGCCTTGTTCTTCTCCAATACAAAGTTGAAATCTTCATCAGGCAAAAACCAAAAATGGCAAGAGAGTAGCTTAGGGGTGATGCCTTGTTCTTCTCCAATACAAAGTTGATTGGAGAAGGAATAGAGATAATAGGCTTAAAATGTTGGAGGATGTTATATTATTTGGTACATTGAAGTATTATTGTAAATTTATATTATTGTAAATATTAGTTTATGAGGTTTAAAATGGAGAAGATATTACATTATTTTAGTGCATTGAAGTATTATGAAATACTATTGTAAATATTAGTTTGTAGTGTGAATTTAATATTTGTTTAAAGCATGTGTTAAAATGCCACAAGTTTATGTGTTATGTAATAAAGAGTGAAAGTTCCAACTTTCTTATGTAATTTAAAAAAATAAAGAGTGAAAAGGTACAAAGTGTGAGTTGTATGTACAAGGTATACTATGGAGTACTATTGTAAATATTAGTTAAAGTGTGAGTTTAATATTTGTTTAAAAATATGTCAAAGTAAGAAGAAGTTTATGTGTTATGTAATAAAGAGTGAAAGATGCAAAGTGTGAACTGTGTGCGAGGTGTGTGCAAGGTGTCAAGTATGCAAGTGAAGAGTTATAGGTGATAGGTGTCATGGAAGTAAAGAGTCAATATCAACCATAAAAGTGAAGAGTCATGAGATGTGTCAATATGTAAAATGAAAGGTTATGTAATGAGAGTTTTGTCTAAAATGAAAGGTTATGTAATGAGAGTTTTGTCTAAAATATGTAAAAGGTTATATGTAGTTTAAAGAAAGCAAAAGTTAAGAATATTACTATATATATTAGAAACAAAACTATATACAATGAAAATCTCTAAAATTTAAAATTTTTAAATATAATACTGAAATTTCTTATTAAGAATACTTGTATTATTTGTGAATATAATTTTATGTTGTTAATATTTAATATTGTGAAATAATCACATATATTTGCCAACATAATATCAAAGCGGACAAAGCTAATAAGTCACAAAAGGCTCTAGGAAAACGAAAACGCGAACTTTTTTCGCTTTTGTTGTCTTGTTTTCTTCACGTCTGAAACGGCGTGAGAGAAGCCAACCAATTCTAGTCAATCTTCTGTGTTACGGCAGCCGCATCGCATAAGTTGGAAAGAAAAGAATTGCAAACGTCGATGAAAGGATGAAAGTTGAAAGTTGGAAAGAAAAGAATTGCAAACGTCGATGACCGCGAAATGACCAATTCTAGTCAGTCTTGTGTGTTACGGCAGCCGCTTCGTCTAAGTTGAAAGTTGAAAAGAAAAGAAACGCAAACCTCGATGATGGCGAAATGATCATCATCAATTTTAGAGTGATTGAAATTGGTTACTTTTTCAACTAAATTTAACTTGAAATAATTTTCAATCTTGATCTTTGTTTTACTATGTTTTATTAGTTGTAGTTTTAGAAATTCAATAATGATAGTGGTATTATACTATGAATCTATTCAAAAATAGTGTTCACTTTTCTTATTTTCCAAAATAATTTATTTTTCACTATCTAAGATCTCATTTTTATTGTCTCTCAAACTAAGGATCTATGACCATCTAGTCACTTCATTCATTGGGTTTCACCTATTCCAAATATTTACTATTTAAAATTCTATTAAATAATTATAATTTAATTAAAATTATATTTATGAAAACAATGTAATAAATTAAATTTTGTTTATAATTTTTTTTGTAGTTGAAATACTTTAATCTCCAAATTTAATAATTTGTATTCAAATGGTGTCCACTTTTCTTATTTTCCAAAATAATTTATTTTTCACTACCTAAGATCCTATTTTTATTGTCTGTCAAACTAAGGACCCATGACCATCTAATCACTTCATTCATTCGGTTTCACCTATTCCAAATATTTACTATTTAAAATTCTACTAAATAATTATAATTTAACTAAAATTTTATTTATGAAAACAATGTAATAAATTAAATTTTGCTTATAATTTCTTTTGTTGTTGAAATACTTTAATCTCCAAATTTAATAATTTTCCTTTGAGAGGTCCAAGGTTCAAACCCTAAAGGACCAAGACCCTTACTAAAAACCTATGTAAACTCATTGAAAACCACATTTTCTTAAATATTTTTTTTTCTTAAATATTCAATTCAATCTTCAATTTCTTCAAAAACATTTCTTCACAATAAAATATACTCTTCTTTAAATTAATTATTTTCAATTCTTCAATCAATTTTCTTCTTCGGCTAATTTTTTTAACTTCTTTAAACTTGTTTCTTGTAAAAAATATATATCTTCCTCAAACTACTATGTTTCTTTTATTAAATTTTTCATATTATTTAGTTTCTTTCAAATAATTTCCTTCCTCCAAGTTTCAATTTTTCCAAACTTTCTTTTCTTAAAATAATCTCTCCTCCATTATAAAAAATAATAACTTCTTTCAACTCTTAAATGAACTCTTAAAAAATTCAAAGGTTTACTTTAAATACCTTTTCATTTATTTGGTAGGGATCAATCATCCATGATGGTCCAAAAACTTCAACGCCCAAGATTTTTTGGCCCACAACATTTCTATTTGCAATCACCTACACTTTCGTGTTACATTTACTCATACTTTGCATGTTACCTTCCAACCTGGGTGCCTTTTTTTTATTCCCATGCTTTAAGTATTTTAACACTCATCTTCAATTGACAAGTCTACGTGTGGAAATTTCTTCCAACATGGGAGCCATGTCAATTTGAGTGGTAAGGTGACAAATTAGAAAAAAATGTTTGTAGTCATGAAAAAAATAGGATGGAACATCTATGCACTCTATGAGAAATATAGGGTTTTATACGGCGAAAGACACTAAAGAGCTTAAGAATGTAGGGTTTTGAATGATGAAACGTTTATGTGCTCATAGGAAAAATATTTATTATAGGTGCAATTACAGATGATTATTAATACAAAAACAAATTTTAAATGTGAGAATGAAGAATCAATTTCAATTGCAACTCATAAAGAGATGAATGAAAGACCTAATAAGGCATCTAGAACTTGTTGAGGAAGAGAGTAAACTCCTATTCACAAGTCCCACTCTAAAGTCAAATCAACCTAAAAGAGATGACACTTTTTGGAGCCCTAGAAATGGAGCGGGCCGTAGAGGAAAGTAGATATGAGAACAAGCTCAACCACATATTTACATGTGATTTGTTGACTTCTTTAATTTGTTGTAAGTGAAGTTGGATCTATTAGTTCAACCAATTCTAAAAAATTGGAATCATCAAACGAGTAGTTAAAAAAATCATTCAAAGGAGGGAACCAAAAACAAAGTGAACAAGAAGATATACACTAATGTTGTTATTTAGCTAATGTGTTAGAGATACTATTGTAGAACATATTTTTAACTTCAACATGGCTCTATGTTCACCATACAAACATTTTGATATGTTATATTGTGTAATGACCCTCCTTGCACGGTTAATGAAAGAGAATTATATATACACCTTTTCTTGTGAAACAAGGTACTATTGATAGTCTTTGTGAGTGTAGGTCAGTTACAATATGGCAATGAAAAGAAGCAAGTCAATGGAAAATATAAAGGAGAAGTTATGATTCAGCTCGTGAGCATATGGAAACTCATGTTTGCATATCATTTAGGTGTATTGTAAATTGCATCTTTGCGTGAGTTAAATTGGTTTGAATATTGCTTGTTGGCAATGAATGAGAAATGTTTTATGGTGGTGATGATGATGGGAGCCACTAGTTTGGAAAGGCATGTGGTTTCTTTCTTGTTGAGACGTGTGTATATCTAATTTTTGAAATGCTCTATTGTTGGCTTGTGTGATTAAAGGAGGTAAAGAAGATGTTTAAATCTTGAGAGTCACCTTTGACTTTTTTAAAAATATTTACCTTTATAGTTTCACGATCTTAAGGAAAGGTGATTTTATAAAGGAAAAAAGAAATATAAAGCAAGATAATTATTTAATCTTTTGTCTTTAAAAAAAGAGAGAAACATCATGCAATTGCATAATGGTTTGTTATGTAACGTTTTGCATTTTTGTATTAAAAAGAGCTATAGTGATTAAATTATTAAGTGAGTGAGTGGCAAAGGTTTTTCAATATCCATAGCAATGCATATTCGAGTATATATAGCATGCTTTCGCTCCTTAGTAGTTAGTTATTCCTTGATGAATTCCCCATGGGTATTTTCAATATTCTTAAAAACATCCTTATTTATAAGCTAATATGGAAGTCCAAAAATCCTAACCTATATTGAAAACTTCTTAATAAAAAAATTCATTGTATGGTCTCAAATAAAGTGCATCTCTTCCCCTAAACCATGGGCCACCAACCATTATTTATCCATAATTTTTGAACTGGAAAATATGAGGAAAAACCTTCAGGAAGAAAAGTCATAGGGTAATTTGAATTTAATCCCCAATTCCACTTGATCCAATTTTGAATCTCCAAAATCCTTGACCATGATATTTGGAACTTACATATTAACCCTCTACTTTTAAGAACCATTTTATCGTGCTCAATCATCTTATCCTTGATACTCACTTTTGGTGTAACATATGCTACCTGGATGGAACATGCCATGTATTTTCTCTTCTACTTATCTCCAAATTGGGCCTCCATACTTCCAACTAAGGCATCCCGAATTCCCATTAGGGCTTTCAAATATGACATTGCTTCCATACTAGCTAATGGGGCTCACTCTTGGATTGCACTCCCTCTTGGCTCACATTCCCTCTTGAATTGCACTCGTTCCCAACCTACACTCTCCCTACCTTGCACTCACTTTCAGCTTGCACTCCCTCTTGGCTTGCAATAGCTCTTATCTCTTCTTTTTCTTGGCATTCCTTTGCTTCAACAATTTTTTGGAAACAATATTCCATGCATTCGTGGTAAGGATTTGAAGCATTGATGCATTTTGAATGAACACACTGCTCTTTCACCATGACCGAATCTCAACTTGCAATCCTTATTAGTTCACACTTCCTCCTACCTCATACTTCCTCTTGGCTCGCACTTCATCCTGCCTCTCACTAGATTTTCTTCAATTGGATCACACTTTGCTTTTGACTTACTGCTAACACTTTCTCCTTGCTCTTGACTCACATTTGATTTTCAATTGGATCACACTTTGCTTTCAAATTCTTTCTCATACTTCCTCTTCACCCTCAGCTCACACTCGCACTTGCACTCACTTTCGGCTACACTCACTCTTAGCTTGTGCTCGCACTCGCTTTCCACTGCACTCGCTCTCAACTATGAATACCTTAATTTTTTTTAATGAGTTTACACATGTTTTTATAAGGGATCCCGATCCCCTCGTAGTACCCAAAGAGATGCCAAAGCCCTTACCATTGCAATAAACTTGTAGTTATGAATATCTTAAATATTAATATGTTAACTATGTTATATTTTTAATGATATAAAAATAAATTTATTTATATATAAATTTGGATATTATAAATTAATTTATGGTTTATATTAAATTATTTAACTAATTATTATTATTATTATTAATTTATGTTTGTCGTATGAGTAATGATTTAAAATCTTGTCAATATTTTAATTATATTTTTATATTTAAAATATATATTAAGTTTTATGGGTATCAACAATTCAAGAGAAAATAAATCATTATTTTAAATATTTTTTTTATTAAAAAATAGTAGTTATATTAGAGACTTTTTGCTAAGCTTACAAATATGTTATTAAATACTATAATTACAAGCATAGAGAGTTAGATATCATCTACAACTAGACCTACCTCTTTTCCTTTTGAGTAAATATTATTATCATTAAAATCCAACTCAAAAAATGCACTCCCTTTTTTGAATCCACATCAACTATACTAATAAAAGTAGTTTCTTTAACATAAAAATGACCCTTGTGTTCAATTTTAGGATAAGTGCTACTTCATTACTTCCTTAGGGGTCCTATTAATTTAAGTGTCAATCAATTCCATGAAGATCCTAACTTACTCCAATGGAAAAATCAATTATAATTAGATTTAGGAAAAGAATAGTGTTTTTGTCTCTCCCACTTTCTCTTCTATGGAAAGAATAGTGTTGAAGTCTCCTCCTAGAATAAGTTGTGTTGTAGGAAATTGGGAAACAATGTGGTGTATATGGTTCCATTATATTCTTCTTTCCTCAATAAATATGGGTGTATAAATATTAATAAACAAAAGACTCTAATATAATTGCCTTCCTTGACATAGAAAAGTAAGAATTTCCTAGCTTTCTATGTCTACGTGAACAACAAACTCCTTTGAATCCCATAGATAAGAGAGCTCCTCATGCAATTTGGAAGCGAAGAGAGTCCCCCTTCCCTGAAGACCATAATTTCTTTACCAATGTCTCCATTTATTCCACCAAAATTTTAATCTTTTGAAGGAAGACTAATTGTGGTTTATTTACTTGAATCATCCTTTTAATTTTATTATGTTTGAAGGAAATTCCTTTAAGCCCTCTAACATTCCATGAAATGATTCTCATTAAGAACAGGGATTGAAGATATTCATAAGGGAAGTGACCTTACCTTCAACAATCAATTTTTTCCCTTCCCTAGTAATGTAGTGATGGTTTGATTTTTGCCCTACCTTTTTATTAGTATCCAGTTTCATTCTTTTACTTTTTTCCTATCTTATCCCAAATGAATTTTGGATGGAATCCAACCCTAGGGTGTGTGAATAAACTACCAAAGTATTATTTGGAAGAACCAAAAATTCCCTTCCCTCCTCTAGGTCCTATCAACTTCCTTCATTTGATTAAATCTAATATTTTACTTTTCCCTCTCTTTTATTATTTTTGGTGATCTTTGGGCTATTGACTGGTTTTTGCTTGCTTAAAACTCTATTTTTTCACCATGGTTGGGGTAGATTTTACTATTTCTCCCTCATTTGAACCACTAAATTTTTCTAAAATTTGTATCTCCAATATTTCAATCTCCAATGAATCATACCCCTCGTCAACCATGTCTTTTTAGGGAGATCAGAAAAAATATCATTTGTTATCATGGTATTCTCCTCAGTCATCTTTTTTCTTTTAGTTGATATCCTCTTAGGCTGCTGGAAGCTCTCTAAACTAATCTCCTCCTTTATTTGTTTTTTAGTTTATGATAACATTACCTTGCCAAGTGACCATACTCATGACAAATTTTGCATCAAAAAGAAATATTTTCATAGTCTACTTCTTGTTCCCATGTCTTCTTCCCCACTTGTAGTGTGATTTTCTTTGGCAATGGTTTATCAAATTCCATTAGAACACATAAGTGGGCATAAATGATTTTCTCAAACAAGTATATGCTACTTACCACTATCTTAAAGGTTCTTAATGCATTTTTGATAGTTATAAGAACATTGGAATTCTAGAATTCTGCAGGTAACCTAAATAGCCTAACCCACATTGGTCCTACTAATGGCATTTCATCAATAGCATGACCCACATTGGTCCTACCAATGGAATTTTCTCTTATAATTTAAATTTTATATGGCATGGTTTCATGAAGAGCCCTGCTATTCCAAAGAACCATGACTTTCCTTGGAATGTTTGCTCTCTATGTTTCTCATTGGCAAAGATGATAAAAATATCTATGATAGTAAAATGTTATTTGGTATTTCCCTTTCATTTGCCATTGCTTGGATGCCCATATTTTAAAAGCTGGTAATTAGGGTCTAAAGCCCATAAACCTACATATCAGTCCTCTTTTCTCCATAGCATCAATACCATCTTGAATACCTTCCCTTTCCAATATAATTATTGAATATCTATTAACAACCTTTATGCAACCCTTATTTGTTTTCCTAGGATATCCTTTAGGTAATCTCAAAGTTCTTGAAAATTTATTAGTATTATACCCTCATTTCCTTTGTGTCCTATTCTAAAGATATTTTTTGAGGGGGCAAGGGATCTTCCCTATCTCCATTTCCATGGTAGTAGTGACCCACACGAAGTAGTAGGCTGGAGTTGAGAAAAACAATAGGGACACACATGGTGTAGAAGGCTCACAAGAAACTTTTAAAACCTTGAGTTAATTTTCATAACCTAACTTGTATTGAATTTTTTTATGTTTTGCATAATTTTTGCTAATGAAACCTCTATTTTACACCAATTATCACTGTGAAACCCTCAATTTATGTCACTTTTCCCCCTAAAACCCTAGATTTATAATTTTTTTCTGTGCAAATAAAAAATGGTTTGAAAGTAATTGATTAAGTTGGGAAATCCACATACCTTAAGATGTATCCAAAGCCTTAGAGTATCACTAGCCTTTAGAATAAAAGTGTGGTTAGTTGATGCTTATATACAATATAATATTTTATTATTTTAATGGGAGTGGCCCCAATAAAACCCACATATAACTTATTTATGAAAAAAAAATTAAAAATTAAACTATTCAACCAACTTCATGGTTAAAGGGTGAAAAATAAATTGATAAAGAGAAATAACATCTCTCGACTCTTCACAACGCTCTAGCGAATGAAGAAAATTTATGGAAGAAAAAGTATCGAGCACTGTGGCTAAAGGAAAGAGACAAAAACTCAAAAAAATTCAGTCTTCTACTATGCGCCATAGGTTCCATAATAGAATCAAAGAAATTGTTAAATCAGATGGCACTATCTATAAAGACATCGAGATGATAAGAGTAGAAGTTTTCTATCAATTTAATTCTTTACTAGGCTTCTTTGATCCTAGAGATATACAGGTTAAATATTCACTCATTACCGTGATTCCTTCTATTATTTTGAGGGATACTAATGCCAGCTTGGAAGCTGTGTTTTTATATGAGGAAATTAAGGTGGTGATCGATGCCATGAGGGCATTAAAAGCACTAAGACCCGATGGATTTTTGCTTCTCTTATTTCATAAGTATTGGCATATCATTGGTAATGAGGTATGTGATTAGAGTTGTTCAAGCTTCCAAGGTGATCCTGAAATCGATCAATTCGATATTTGTGGTCTTGATCCCTAAAAAACCTACTACCTCATCCTTCAATTACTTTTACCCAATCAATTTGTGCAACACTATCTATAAAATCTTGACTAAGATTTTGGTAAACTAGATCAAACCCCTGCTCTCCTCTATCATTGATAAAATGTAGAGAAGTTTTGTGGTGGGCAGATAATGTCTGGACGAAGCCATTGTGATGCATGAGCTAATCCATTATGTGCATAAAAGTGGAAGGGATTGATTATTTTTGAAATTGGATATGAATAAGGCTTACAATCATGTCTCTTGGCCATTTTTTGTTTAAAGTTATCAGGAAGTTTAGGTTTGGAGATAGTTGGATTAAGCTAGTTAAAGCTTGTGTAACGTTGGCTTGGTTTTCGATCTTAGTCAATGGATCGCTTGTGGGGTTTTTTCCCTCTCTGCATGACATTCAACAAGGGTAATCCCTATCCCACTTTTTATTTATCTTAATGGCTAAAGCCCTGGGGCAGTCGATTTCCTTAAATCCATCTATCTCAGGTTTGTCTTCGACTTTATCCTGCAGACTAGTATCGCATCAATAGTTTGCCAAAGATACTCTTATTTATTGTTTGGATTCTGTAATCCAGGCCCATGAAACTAAAAATTTGCTTCTGTGTTATGAAAAGGCTACGGGGAAAAAAATATTTTTTCTGAAGAGTAGACTATACTTTGTGAATACCCCTCTGGACCACCAAAGGAAAATTGCCAGTATTTTGAGAAGTAGGATTGATAATTTCCTTGCAGTCTATCTGGGCCTCCTCCTTTTTACTGGTAGGCTTGTTGATGCTCTTTGGAACCCGATTCTAGGAAGGCTTCAATGCAAATTGGCTTCCTAGAAGGATGCTTTATTGAGTCAATATGGTAAGCTGGTTCTCATTCAAAGTTCTCTGCAAAGATTACTGATTTATTTTATTTCTCTTTTTAAAATCCCTGGTAGCATCACCGCAAAGTTGAAAAGTATTTTCAAATCCTTTCTTTGGGATGACCCAGAGCTGAAAGGGAAGTTTCATCTTGCCTCTTAGGATCTTGTTTGTCGGTGTAAAAGTTGTGGTGGCATGGGTCTTAAAAATGTTAGATGGATGAATAAAGCTTTGGTGGCTAAATTGGGATGGAAGGTGGTGCTAAACGCCCCGATGGAATGGGTTACAATATTGAAAGCCAAATACCAATTCAAAAATTTCCTGTCTGATCCCCTTTTAGGAGGCGGTTCCCCATTCTAGCAAAGTCTTGTTAAATCCAAAAATATTTTAAGCAAGGGATGCAGGTGGATCATTGGAATCGGGTGAAAGGTGGATTTTTGGCATGATTCTTGGCTAACAAAGGAGCCCTTATCCAATGATGTGAGATTTCAATATCTTGAACCAATCATCGAGGTATGGGCCTGTTCAAAGTTATCAATTTCACTATATTCTCAAATGGGTGTCGGAGGTGGATTCAAGAGTTGGTGAGACTAGAGAATCTTGAATTGCGTCAAGCTTGGGATAATCTAAGAAAGGAGCTTCATTTTAAAGTTATTCTAGTAAATTACACTGATGATAGAATCATTTGGGCCAAATATTGCGAAGGGGCATTCTCGATCAGAATGAATTATCAACTTTTGGAACCTAAGGGATGGTTTCGCTTCCTTGCGAGAAAGTGTGGTTTAAATTCTTAATCCCTAAAGTTAATATTTTTTTGGCTTACTTTGTAAGACAAAGTCCTCACTATAAAGAAATTTAAGAAGTGAGGGATGGTCCTTGTTAATCGTTGTTATTTGTGCGGTAAGTAAAAGGAGTCCTCGATCCATTTGTTTTCTTTGTGCCCATTATTTTGTGAGGTTTTTTATTTAATTATGAAAAAGTTGGGTGTCAATTGGGTAATTCCTGATTCCCTTCCTAATTTCTTTAGTCAATGGTCATCTCCCTTTGTCTCTTCTCATCTGAAGCACCTTTGGAATTTTATTTTGCCCCACATTTTTTGGGGGGTGTGGAAAGAAAGAAATGCTCGTGCTTTTAAAAATTTGAGCAAAAATCCCATTTTTGTGAGTTTACAAATTCTCTAGAATGCGGTTGAAAATGTGATCCAAGGTTTCACTAACCCTGAAGGGAAAGGACAAGCAAGATTACCTTCAAAATTTAGTGTTGAAATTTTATTAGGTTTTTCAAGAATCCCTCGTGGCCCGACTCCACTTAATCCTAGACATTCGGTGAGGTGGCATCCTCCCCCAGTAGGTTGGCTCAAGCTTAATTTTAATGAGACCTCCAAAGGCAACTCGAGTGTCACTGAAGTAGGAGGAGCAATCAAGAACGGGAACAGTGAAGTTATCAGAGCCTATGCGAAACATGTGTACCACCAAATCTCTCGTATTAGTGGTGGAAGAGGTTTCATTGAATATGGTGAATATCCTTAATTCTAATGTTGTTACGACATGGAACATTCTCAATCACATCATTGATTCAAGAAAGTCTTTAAGGAGTTTCTCACAAGTCCTTGTGATGCACATTTTTAGAGAAGGGAATATCTTGGATGATCAAATGACTAAGACTCGGACCACCCACCCCAGCTCCACAATGTGGAAGGAGAACTTCCTGATAGACCTAACAAATATTTTGAATGGTAGAACCATTTAACATGAGTTCGAGAGTGGGTAGTCACTAGGCGAGGTGGTGTCCTCACATTTACTTTAGGAAGTGGGTGTTATTCATAGGGATCTTGTTGATCGATGTTGGATTTTAAAATTTCAAATCCTTGAGCACAAGTAGGCTTCTCAATCCTCTTGTTAAGTTAGTCTGCCTAGTTAATGGGACTCAGATTATGGGTAGCCTAGGTACTTGCACCTTTTCTTGTATTTACCTCTCCTTTGTGGGAATGGTATTTTATCTTAGTGATGAGTCCCTTGTTGTCTGGTTGGGTAAGATGATGGTCTTTTGGAGGTGGAGGTTTCTAACTTTTTGTGTAGAGTCCCTCTCTCATTCGCTGTCCCTGCCTTACTTGCATTTTTGGTTATGGTCCTATCCGGGTGGTTCACCTTGTGGTATCCTCATTTTCCTCCTTGGGCGTAAGTATTTCATGGATAAGGTGGTTCTGTCTGGGTATTAGGTTCCTTGGAAGTGGTTTACGTGTTGTAATATGCTTAGTTTGGATTTATTATGGATTCCTATCCCCTTTTCTAGTCCTGTAATCTTTAGCCTGTGTGTTTTCTTCAAACCAAGGATTTTACCTTGGTGTGTTGTTGTCCTAATGGGTAAGGTCAAGTTCTCTAATGCTAGAGCTAGACCTTGATTGAAGTGACAGAAGGTGTTTTTCATCGCCAGGTAGTGCAGAAGAAGGAAATAAGATTTCTGGCATCATTATCACTTCTAGAGGAGTCTAAGGGAAAGCACATCATCCCAAGAGTCAAATAAATCACTCTCCAAATTGTACCGATAGGAAGCACAATCATTTTTCTAGGGATATTCCTATTTTTGCTCATGGTTCTAGATGTGGTTTAGCGAGGCGGTCCAAAATTTTTATCCAAAAATATGGATAGCCAACCCCAACCTCATATTAACTTGATTCAATCTAACTCTGAGGAGCTTCCTAGAGTGGTTAAGAAACCTAAAGTCCTGGATGAATTTTTTCCTGAGGAGGATCATAGTTCAATGCTCCTTAAGCTCAAAGAGGTGGAAGATAAATGGAATTCCATCATTGGCTCTATTAAAATGGTGGTTAATGTGGCAGATGAGGTGAAACATTTAGTGTGTGATATTATAAAGGAGATGGAGGCAAAAAATTTGGATGTCTATAATTGTGCAATTTCCTTATTGCCTTCCCTCTGGTTTTTGGCTTGTTGGTTCCACTTTTCCTTCAGTTTTTTATTTGTTTTGACTCAAATTTGACTCAGGTGTTGAGCCATAGTTCTCTTCTTTTGGTGGATGTCTGCTTTAGTTTGCAAGTTTATTTTGCTTGATTTTAATCTCCTTTTGGATTTGATGTATAAGTTTTGGAACACCTTTCAAAACCCCTTTCTTAATCTAATAAAAAAAAAAATAGAATTCAAAGGGCTCTTAAGGTTGTAACATTTTCCTTATTACAAAAGATTTTACTTTAAAAATATTAATATTTATTTTATTCATCAATTTAAATATTATAATAAATTTATTAAATTTAAAATAAAATAATATTTATATTAAAAAACAATTATCAATAATATCGACTTCAAAAGTATACATAACATCAATGAATCTTATCAATCCAAATACTTAAATAATTAATTTTGTAATAAGCTATGTGTGGCTTCTATTGGGGGCCACTCCCATTACAAAAACAAAATGATACATTGCTCTCATTACATTTCTAACAAATTAATTAAAGCATACCTATCTTTGCTTTTTTATCAAAGATATTTTCCATCTTCCTCAAACTGCTAAGGTTTCATAATCATTTTTTTTCCTAAGGAACTAACAACAAGAACAACCCTTACATGACACATAACTCCAGTAGATAGAAGAAAAACAAACATAATAGTCATCCATCAAAGAGGAAATTACTTAATTAATTTTTTTTTGATTGGTTGATAAAAAGGGTTTTGAAAGGTCCCAAAACCTTTTACACAAATGCAACAAAGACAGCTAGCCAAAAGTGAACTAACTGAACTAAAAATAAACAACCCCAGAGGGGAAAAAAACAACCAACTTTAAACTAGAAAGAAAGTGCAGATAGAAAAAAAAAGGAATAAGGGTCCAAACTACAACAATGATACCTAAAAGAAAACAAAAAATAACTGCTAAAATCCCAACCAAGATTATAGCATTTGGCTCAGTGAGGTTCAATCTATGAGCTTATCGAAGCAACCACTTCCACTATGCTATAAATTAGTAGTTTTATTTGTCATTCCTTACCACCTGGGTTCAAGGGTGATAATTGCCTTGTGAAATTTCCACATTCCTTACCACTTGGGTTCACGGATGACAGTTGCCTTGTGAACTCTCCACATCTCCTCAAAATTACCCCAATATGGATTGCACAAAATCACATAAGGGAAAAGAGGATATGTGTTGGCATCCATGTCAAACAAACCATGTCCAGCCACTAGGCCCCAAATCAGCCACATCAACACCAACAACCAGTTAAAGATTAAGATTTCCATTTGCATCAATGTGGACCACAATACATTAAGGGAAATTGTCATACCAGACTTGGAGGTTATCTTGTTCAACTCCTTGATTGGCAAGGAGGTCAGCAACTTTTTTTCCTTCCCGATAAACATGTTGAATTGTAACATGTATGATACCTTCAATTATCTTCAAGCTTTCTTGGACAACATTAAACATGCTCCAGGAAGGAAGCTGATATTTTTAGATGCATCAAATGATATTCATAGAATCACTCTCTATAATAAGTATTTCAAACCAAAGTCGCTTGCAAATGAGGAGGTCAAGGTATAACACACGGGCTTCAGCAAAATTATTGGTTTGATTGCCCATGGACTTAGCAAGTGCACACAGGACTTTACCTTGATTATTTTTGAAAAGATCACCTCCTCCAACCCTATAAAGGTTTCCCTTTGAGGCTCCATCAACGTTGAACTTGACCCATCCACAAGGTGGGGGAATCCATTTCACCATTGAACTCTAAGATTTTGGAGAACCCCAGGGGGGGTGTCAATATGAAATTTGAGAGTATTAAAAATGGATAATTTCCATTGGTTCTTGGGATTTTCAACTTGGATGAGATTAGCATTCTCAATGGAAAATTATAAAGCTCGGGAGAACATTGATCTGGCATATTTTGCAACAGTGCCAAAAATTTTGTTGTTCCTCTCCAACCATACCTGCCACCAAAAATGAGGAAAACAATATGACTAAAAAGTACAGATTTTTGGATTTAGAAATGGATTTGGCCACTGATGGCAGATGTCAACAAGATTTTTTGGGTATACCTAGGATATGTTGGCCAGCTTGAGAAAAGAAGACAACACTTCACTAGAGAACGAGTACTCAAGAAAGATATGGATCATAGATTTCCAACTATTTTTACAGAGGACACAACGATTAGGGAGTATTAGGCCTCTATGGATTAGATTGTAAATGATAAAAATTTTGTTTAAAGAAGCAAGCCAAAAAAAATGGGTAACTTTAGGGATTAGACTTTTCAACTAGATAGTCTTAAATTCAGGCCAGGAGTTGACTTCTTTGGTTTGGGTGTAGTAGGTAAACTTAATAGTATAAATCCCATCCTCACAAAGGCACCATAATGGATATTCTAAAGCATTTGGGTTACTAGGAATGATAGTGGTGCACAGTAGAAGCAATAATGGAAAAAGTAGAGGACTGGGCAATGGTGATGTTGACAGAGAGATAGGGCTTCCATCTAGCTCTGTTATGATTTCTAAAAAAGAAATTACATACCTTAGAACCAAAAAAGCAATTAGTGATTGGCTTGATGTAGGAGAGACTAGCATCACTAATCAGAGGGCGATTGTTGAGCCATATATCCTCCCAAAATTTAATAGATATTCTATTTCCTAGCTGTCACTTGAACCCAAATTTTAGGATGGGTCTCATATTAATCACAGAGTTCCAAAAATATGATCCAACTAGAAGCGGTTCATCACTTAGAAAGGCTCGTTGTTGTAGGTATTTATCCTTTATGATATTGATCCAGGTGGCTTGTTCATTTCAGATAATTCTCTAGGCTTGCTTACCAATGAGAGCATAATTCATCTTACTAGCTTTCTTGAAACCCAACCCTCCCTGATTCTTCTTCAAGCAGATCTTGTCCCAAACAACCAGGGGAATTCTATTGGTATTTTTGGTTCTTGACCAAAGAAATATCATTTGTATATGTTCAATATTTATGTAGATAGAAGCTGGAGATTTAAATATGGATAAGAAATACATTGGAACACCTTGCAAACAAGCTTAGAAAAGAGTCGCTTTCGCTACCTGGCTGAGGAGACAGCCTTTCCACCTAGCCAATTTTTTTTTAATTTTCTCCAAGATGTTGTTCCACACATTTGTAGGAGGTTTACCATGGAAAAGGGGTATACCTAGATAGGTGGAAGGAAGGTTTGATATTCTGCAACCCAAGATTATGGTAATATTTTGTTTGTCAATGGGAGTATTAAGGAAATACAAATTTAATTTTCTAAAAATTAACCTTTTGTCTAGTAGAAAGCTCGTAGGAGACTATGATATTCTTGATTGCCCTTGCTTCAGGAACTGAAGCTTTGGTTTCCAGTAATGTATCATTGATAAATTGTTAATGCATGATCAGTTTAGAGGGGGAGGAGGCCTTTATCCCGAAGATAGTACCATTAGAGCAAGAAGAATTGAATGCCCTCCCAAGGGATTCTGCAAGAATGATGAATAAATAATGGGAAATATGATCCCCCTACCTGATTCCTTGGTTGCTCTTGAAATACCCAGTATCAGCACCATTTACAATGACATAAAACTAAGCAGATGAAATATATTCTTGGATTTGGGCAATCCACTCCAAATGAAAGCCAAATTTTACCAGCACAACACATAAAAAACTCTAAGAGACCCTATCAAACGCTTTGGTGATATCTAACTTGAGAAAAAGGCTTGGATTTTTATTTTTTGAGATAGAGTGGAGCAGTTTGTGAATAATTATTATACCATCGGTTATAAGCCTTCCCTTGAATGAGCTGCCTTGACATAAATCAATAATACCAGGGAGCAGTTTCTTCATTCTGTTGGCAATGGTCTTGGTCAAATGGTCTTAATTAATTTTTATAATGAACTACTTTTAATAATTAATTTGATAAAAAACAAAAACCTTTGCAAAGATATTGTTATAGAATTTATCAAAGATATTGTTCTAAAATTTATTATTTTGTTTGAAAACAAGACACTATAATGGCAAAAGGTATTGGGCTTTGCTAACAGGAACTCAAGTTCAATAGATTTTTTAACGGGAACTCAAGTTCAATTTATGGGAAAGTGACCCATATTTACCTCATATTTTTAACCTAGTAAAAAAAATTACATAAAATTTACTATTCTAACTAAATAAATTATCTGTAGTGATAAGGGTTTTTGCCTCTCTATAAGAGGTCCAAGGGTCAAACCCCATTCAATATAAAACAAATTATATATAGTGATAAGGATTTTTCACTCTTTGTGAGAGGTCTAAGGGTCAAACCCCACTCAATATAAAGGGACCCATTGGAAAAACTAAACAAATTATAATATCAAGCTTCTCTTTCAAAGGTCCAAAGCTCAAAACCCATTCAATATGGAGGAACCGAACCCCTTATAAAAACCTATTTTAAACTAAACAAAAGCTAAAACCATGCCATCTAGTTATGATATAAAATGACACTATCCCTATACCACTCCTCTTTTTGCAGTCCTAGAACCTATGTAGAACATGGGAACTTCAAAGCTTAAGGTTCCATTGTCCCTTCCAATATCTCTAAAACTTGAACCATGCTTGGTCGATATCAAACGACACTATCGCTATCCCACTCTTCTTTTTGCAGTCCTGGAACCTCTCTAGAACTTGGGAAATTCAAAGCTTGAAGTTCCATTATCCCTTCCAATATCTCTAAAACTTGAATCATGTTTGGTCGATATCAAACGACACTATAGCCATCCCACTCCTCTTTTTTCAGTCCTAGAACCTCTGTAGAACTTGGAAAATTCAAAGCTTGAGGCTCCATTGTCCCTTCCAACATCTGTAAAATTTGAACCATGCTTGGTCGATCCTCATCTTCTTGAATACAAGACATCCCTACCACTGCAACTCGTCTCAACTCTTCAACATCTTCTTAGTCAGCTGTTTTTGCATCTATAATAGCTTTTATGTTTCCCTTATGAATTTCAATTGCAACCCATGTGAGAAAGAAGTGTATACTCAATTATTGTAGAGTCAAGTCCAAATTTCTTCATCCTGATATTATTTCCAGTAATGTCATACCGAAATTATACACAACTACTTTGGTAGTGGTTGGAAGGTCATAGATCCACTCTGGATCCAAGTACCCTCTCATTCATCTGGTGGTGGTCAATACCTTTCTGAAATTCCTACCCAATAATTTTGCAAGCCCAAACTAAGCCAGCTTTGGGTGGAGGTCTTCGTCTAGAAGAATGTTCTCAGGCTTAATATCACAATGGATGATATGATCTCTGCATTCTTCGTGGAGATAAAGTAGTCCTCGTGCAGTGCCTAACACGATCTCAAATATTGTATTCCATTGCAACACATTTTGGGCTCCGTCGGCCTTAGAGAACAAGAAAATAATTTAGAGATTTGTTGGAGACGTACTCATAGACCAATAACCTCTCTGAGCCTTCTATATGCAAAATCCCCGAAGCCTCACCAATTTGACATGCTGTAAGTTTCTGATGGTGTTGATTTCTGCATGGAATTTCTTTTCTACGTGTGCTGAAACCTCTAGTTTTCTTATGGCTACAAAGGTGTTGTCTCTTAGAGTTCCTTTGGACACAGAGCCAAATGCTCTGCTTCCCAACTTATGGCTAAAATTCTTGGTTGTAATTTTTATCTCTTTGTAAATTAAAGTTTTGAGTGTGGTTGGCGTGGCATCCTCCTTGCATTTCCTAACTGATACGAGGAGCCTCAATCTAATTATCACTATGAACAGGAAAGCCAAAACAATAATGAAAGCAACACCTATGGACAATAGTATTGGAAGAGCAAATTTTCTATTTTTTCTATTAGATGAGGACTCTAGAAAATTAGAGATTGCCATCTGAATGAAGAAAGACTGGCTATTGGGTGAATCACAAGTATTTAACAAATCTCCAAACCATAATAAACAAATGAGAGGAATAAAAATATTAAGAGCAAAGGCTGTGTAGGAACAATTATGGAGATAAACACTATGGCATCATTTTTATGTTAGTTCGTTGGCAAATTGAACGACTTGTTCAATGGGTAAGGATTTGTCCCTCACTTCCAAGAAACCGTCGGTAGTGCCATTTGTAGCAGAGCATCGTAATGGGCTACTTCCCATGTTGATGATTTGATCTACATGGGAAGTAGTTCAAAGATGATGAATAATTTTAAGCATGCTATGATGAAGGAATTTGATATGAAATATTTAGGACTGATGTAATAATTTCTTGGTGTGGAAGTACATCAAGGTTATGGAAAAGACTTTATTTTTCAATCATAATATGCAAAAGATATGTTGAAGAAATATAGCATGGAAAGTTGTAAACTAGTTTGGACACCTGTGGTATATGGAGAAGTGTTGTTTAAAAAGGACGGAGAAGAGAAATTTGATAAAAAATTGTTTAGAAGCATTGTTGGGAGCTTAATGTTCCTTACTACAACAAGACCCGATATTGTATTTGCAGTTTCACTTGTATCAAGGTACATGAAATAACCTTCACAAAACCACATCGAAACAACCAAGATAATTTTCAGGTATGTCAAAGGAATCTTGAATTTTGGCATACATTATGATGCTAACAACAAAATGGATCTTGTTAGATATAGTGAATCATATTGGGGAAGTTGCTTGGATGATAGAAAATCAACTTCTAGAAATTGTTTTTCACTTGGTTCAAGAGTGATAACATGGAGCTCAAAGAAGCAAAATATTGTTGCTTAATCTTCTACAGAGGAAAAATATGTTGTAGCTATTCCTTAAAGTACACAAGCACTTTGGTTGAGAAAGGTACTTGAAAAGATTAATGAAGTTTAAAACAATCCAACAACAATTTTTTGTGACAACACAAGTGCAACCAAGATTGCAAAAAATCTAATTCATTATAGTAAAACTAAACATAATTATTTAAAGGTTCATTTCACAAGAGACATGGTGAAAAAAAAGGTTGTAGATTTGAAATATTACAACACCAAACAACTTGTAGACTTGTTTACCAAAGGTGTTAATAAAGAATAATTTTTGAGATTGAGAGATAAATTTTTCTCACCACTTAGTATCAAGGGAGAGTATGTTGGATATTGATGTTGACTAAGAAAGAGAAAACAAAAATTTCTCCCATGAATTTGAAGAAGCCCAAAAGTTTCTATAGGCCTTGAAGAGTCACCATAATTGTTGGACTTCCTAGAAGATTGTGGAAAAAACTTTGTAATACTTCTAAGTGTGCTTGAAATGGAAAACAACACTCTATTCCATTCATTTTGTGAAAAATATGCTTGTTGTCCTTGTTTTCTAAAATCTACAATCAACTTTCAGAGCTCATAATTTTTGTTTTATAGTTTCATTTTTTGTGTGTGATACATCGTTGAAAAGGATTTTTGTGTAGAATCCATTTCCAAAATTTCATCACATTAACCAGTTAGAAAGCAATGGGGCCAGCCCCCACACACATGCACACACATGCCCAAAATCGATGTTAATAGGGGTGAGGAATCCCACAAAGTGGTATATTCCATGATTGGAATTCCATTCATGTTAATACCTATCTATCTATCTATCTTCGTTTTTGGGTCAAATACTCTATAAACCCTTATTTTACACCAATTCTCATTATGAAACCCTCAATTTACACTAATTTCCATCCTAAAACCCTCAATTTACAACATTTTTCTCTGCAAATAAAAATAAGTTGAAAAAAATTGATTAAGTTGGGAAATCGACATACTTGAATATGTAGTCAAAGCCTCACAATAATTTCTTGCCTTTAAAAATGAAGTGTGGTCAGTTGATGCTTATATCAAATTCTATTTTTTTTTGTTATTTTAATGAAAGTGATCCCAATCAAACCCACATATAACTTAGTCATTAAAAAAATAAAAAAATTAAAAAATTATACTATTCCATCTACTTCAAGACTTCAAGGTTGAAGGGTGAAAAATGAAACTTACTATTTAAAGAAGGACAATTTTTATTTTATCTTTCTCTAAAAGATAAAATAGAATTCAAAACACTTTGTAAATTTTATCCTTATTATAAAAGATTTTGCATTAAGAGATTTTAAATATTTATTTTAAGTTCGGCCTTCATCAATTTAAAATTTACATTATCATTTATTTTATTATAAAAAAATAGATATATTTTTTAATTTAGTTAATAAAACTGAGAACTATGCTTATCAATAAGAAATTTAATACAACCACACCACAATTTGAACATTTAAATAAATAAATAAATATAATACATTTATTAAATTAAAAATAATAAACATATTAGAAAACAACCGTCAATAATATCAACATCAACCTCAACAGCATACATAACATCAATGAATCCTATCAAACCAATTACCTCATTACTTATAATAATTAATTTGATCCCAAAAAAAACATATTGCAAGATATTTTATATAAAATTTAATATTTTAGCAACAATGAGTTATAATTAAAAATAATACATGAAATTGACGTTCCATGCACCATGCTCAGAAATAAAATATGACAACACTAAAACCATGCAACAAAAGCTAAACAGAAGCACATCACATTTCTAATAGCAGTCTAAAACCATGCCAGCTACTTACGATATCAAACGACACTATCGCTATCCCACTCCTCTGTTTGCAGTCCGAGAACCTCTGTAGAACTTGGGAACTTTAAAGCTTGAGGCTCCATTGTCCCTTCCAACATCTGTACAACTTGAACCATGCTTGGTCGATCCTCCTCCTCTTCTTGAATGCATAACATCCCTACCACTGCAGCTCGTCTCACCTCTTCAACATCTGCTTGGTCAGCTATTTTTGCATCTACAACAGCTTTTATGTTTCCCTTATGAATTTCAGTTGCAACCCATGTGGGAAAGAAGCGCATACTCGATTCCTGTAGAGTCAAGTCCAGATTTCTCCGGCCTGATATTATTTCCAATAATGTCATACCGAAACTATACACATCTACTTTGGTAGTGATTGGAAGGCCGTAGATCCACTCTGGAGCCAAGTACCCTCTCGTTCCTCTGGTGGTGGTCAATACCTTGCTAAAATCCCTACCCAATAATTTTGCAAGCCCGAAATCAGCCAACTTTGGGCGGTGGTCTTCGTCCAAAAGAATGTTCTCAGGCTTAATATCACAATGGATGATACGATCTCTGCATTCTTCGTGGAGATAATGTAGTCCTCGTGCAGTGCCTAACACGATCTCAAATCTTGTCTTCCATTGCAACACCTTCTGGGCTCCGTCGGACTTAGAGAACAAGAAGGAATTTAGAGAGCCGTTGGAGACGTACTCATAAACCAATAACCTCTTAGAGCCTTCTATGCAAAATCCCCGAAGCCTTACCAAATTCACGTGCTGTATGTTTCCGATGGTGCTCGTTTCTGCACGGAATTGCTTTTCTGCTTGTGCTGAACCCTCTAGTTTTTTGACGGCTACAAAGGTGTTGTCTGGCAGAGTTCCTTTGAACACAGAGCCAAATGCTCCGCTTCCCAACTTATGGCTGAAATTCTTGGTCGCAATTTTCAGCTCTTTGTAAGTGAAAGTTCTGAGCGTGGTTGGCGTGGCATCCTCCTTGCCTTTCCTAACCGATGCGAGGAGCCTCAATCGAATGAACACCGCGAACAGGAAAGCCAAAACAGCCATGAAAGCAACGCCTATGGACAATAGTATTGGAAGAGCAAGTTTTCTATTTTTTCTGTTAGATGAGGACTCTGGCAAATCAGCGGCTGCCATCCGAATGAAGAAAGACTGGCCGTCGGATGAATCGCGGGCATTTAACAAATCCCCAAACCACAATAGACAAACGGAAGGAATAGAAATATTGAGAGCAAAGGCTGTGCAGGAACAATTGTGGAGACAAGCACTCTGACATCGTTCTTGTGTTAGTTCGTTGGCAAACTGAACGGCTTGTTCAATGGGCAAGGATTTGTCCTTCACTTCCAAGAAACCATCGGTGGTGCCATTTGTAGCGGAGCATTGTAGTGGGGTGCGTCGAACACAACCACTTGACCACCATTCTCCAGAATCCCAGGCGCGACTGTCTTTAGGCCAAAACCCCTGCAGACAGCTGCAGAAATGAAGATTATTGTTGCTGCATGCTCCATAGGCCCCACAGAAACCATAGACTCGACACTGATCTCGGGGTTCAGCAAATATGAGGCTCCAATTACTGTTATGGATCCATACGTACATTCTCACGTCGCCAGTCTCGCTCAGAACTAGCCGCGGGAACATCTTCTGCATCTTCGATTTTCCTCTGAACATGAAGTACATTCGTGAGGAAGAATTCTTTTCAAAGATAAATTCAAACATATCTTTATCAGCTGACATGTCTGGCAAATTGGCAAAATGGTCACCACTCCACTCCCCGCCGGACCAATATGGAACACTGCTATTATAGAACAGCGTAAACTGTGTCAAAGAGAAAGGTCCAGGTGCTGGATCAATGGAACTCTTCCAAGAAGTAAATTTAAGGCCATTCCACATCTTCATCTCAGGCAACAAGGTATTTCCTGGATGACCGAAACTCTCCCAAACAATCTCAGAATTGTTGCCGCTTCCTAGCATGACAAAGTTACCAGAGTCCAATAGCAATGCCCGAGATGCTTTGAGGGTATTATCGCTCTCCCAGATCGATCTTCCCTCTAAATCAAACAATCTGAGATTACCATCTCTCGACATATTTAGAACACCGGGCATGTTTGTGAGAGGATTGTCCCTGTTAGCCACCCAAACGGTCGTCCTCTCGGAAATTCGGGCATACCAGATGGCAATATACCAATTATTCGTTCCATTGGGATTGAAAAAACCCAAAGCGAATGTGCCATCTTTTGAAAGGATGGTCTGATTCTCGACGAGGGAAGCCCCTATCTGAAGGGTGTCTCCCCCATCATCTACCAGTAGAGAAACATTGTTGGGAAGCAGGGCGAACACGGAAACTGTTAAGAACAATGACGTTAAACAGGTTAGGCTCTTCATGACCACTCCTATACCTAGGTGTTCTTATTTCTCCAATTTATAGAAGTAAGGCGAAGGTGTTCTTATTTATGTATATAGGAGAAGAAAGAGGGTACGCAGTACAGAAATGAGCGCCTGAAATCAACCAATTCTACTTAATCTTCTGTGTTACGGCAGCCGCTTCGTATAAGTTGAAAGCTGGAAAGAAAAGAATATGACCGGAATGCGTCGGGTCATTGGTCAGTACAGGCCGAACCAAACGCGAGGTAGAATAACCAATCATAGAAGATGACATCATGAACAAAGAAAATTAGTAAATAAATTACTAAAAACCATCTTTCTGGCGTATGAGTAGGGACTCAAAACATTAGTTGGCTACATATTTCCTCACTTTTATATAGCATAAAACACACAGTATGGGTCAACGATTCGTCTACTTCTCAGATTATTAAAGGTAGAGAATTTTGTTATGCGAAGCAAAGAAGTTTACCGTTAAATCTTATTCTGATCTTTAACTTGAGAAGCATAAGGTTTAGTTTGGAGAAAGATCTTTTTATATTTATCCTTCGTCATTATGTGAATTCTAAGGTTTTTATAGCTTTAATTCATCTTCTCATTTTTATTTATGAGAAATATTTTTACCAAAACTTTAGTTATAACTGTTAGGAATTGGTCACTGATCCAACTTTTTAAAATGTGTAAAAGTATAATCCTTTAATTAGTCAGAGTTAAATAACTTTCAATCTTGATCCAATCCTTGCTTTCCATGATTGTTTTTACACTTGTAGTTTTAAGAATTCAACAATGATAAGTGGATATTATCTCATAAGTGTATTCAAAATCATGTTTTCTACCTTCTCTTCATTTTCCAATATAATCCATCTTTCACTACCTAAGATCCTAGCTTCTAGCTTTAGTGTCTGCCACACTATGGATCCATTACCATATTTACCAACTAAAACTCTATTGAATAATTTTAGTTTAACTAAAATTTTATTTATTAAAATAATTTAATAAATTAAATTTTGTTTATAATTTTCTTTGTGTTGTAATCTATTTATCTCCAAATTTAATAATTTTTCTTCTATCAATATTCTCTTCAATATGAAGTTACAAGCTTACTTAAATGATAAGAGCTTTGACTTTTTTTTGAGAAGTCCAAGGTTAAACCCCACTCAGTATGAGGGGACCAAGATCTGGTCCAAGGTTCAAACCCCACTAAGTATGAGGGGACCAAGACCCCTCATAAAAAAATTAAAAGAACGTTGACCTCTCTTTGAAAGGTCTAAGATTCAAACCTTATTCAATATGATGGAACAAAGACCTTTCATTAAAAAACAATTTGAAAGGGCTTTAACCTCTCTTTAAGAGGTCCAAAGTTCAAACCCCACTCATATCAGGGGACCAAGATCCCTCATAAAAATTAAAAAAATATATATTCATTTCAATATTTCCTTTCAACTTTGTAATTCAATGATTTCTTCCTTCAATATTCAATTCAATCTTCAATTCCTTAAAAAAATCTTCAAATAAAATATACTCTTTTTTCAAATTAAATATTTTCAATTCTTCAGTCAATAATCTAGAAGAAATATAATCTTCTTCTAATTATTTTCAATTATATTTTAGTAGTTAATAGTCTTCATATTGCTCATAAAAGAAATATACTTTTCTTTAAATTATTTATTTTCAAGAAATATACTCTTCTTCAAATTACTAGTCTTCTTCATATTTCTTATAGAAGAAATATTAAGCAATAAATCCCATGGTGCCTCCACTCTCATGCTGAGCCATAACTCTTACATAACTCATAACTTCATACATGTTAATGTAGTCAAAGGTTTAATGTTTATTAAATATGACCTATGTAGATTAATTCCATTAAGCATGAGGTTATTTTTAATATTTATATTAATTGATTTTTTATTTTTATTTATAGGTGGAAAGGTTGAAAAGCAAGGACACATCCGGGGCCATCCTTCCGTAAATTAAATTTGGGTGAATTGAACTTGGGTCTCCTTTAATGAAATGAAATATTTTAATTACATGTGCATACCCAAATATGGTCTATGGGACCTCAAATATGGAAGTACAATTACTCAAATCATATCATATGATCTTTAATATTTTTGATAAGGTTGTTCCTATCTATTTGGGTTAGCAATTCTCCAATTTTTTTTATTTTACTGTCTTCAAATAAATCTGCCATGAACCTGTCTCCAAGTGTTTTTTTGTATTTGTCACGGATATCTGGTAAACTCGGGCATTTATAGATGAAGTGTTCATCTGTCTCTACTGCCCTTATGCTGCATAGAGCATCTAAGCCTATGAGAGCTAGTCCTTATATGAGCAATGAGGAATTTTTCCTTCCACTTGATTTCAGCGTCTATATAGGTCATATGTTGGGTTAAAATTTGCAATATAATATTGTCTTTTCCTACTTGCATTTTTATCATTTGCGAGAAAAAGATATACCAAATTTATAAAGACTCAGTATTTACTAATAAACTGCCCCAGAAAATCAAACCTTATAAACTCCCTTACCCAACCAACAAAAAAAATTATAATGACAATCAAATTCAATACAAAGTTCTGTCCGGTAACTAAGAAACACCAATTTCTCATTTACACATTAACGCTCCTCAAATCTAAGTCGGACATGAGAAACCATTATCCGTTGACGTGTTCCACACGTCTGTAAGAAAAAAGTTAACATGACAATCTATGCCCCATTCACTCCACGCGATGTCGTCGCAGACTGTCTACTTGAACTCTAACGAAACCCTTAAAGAAAAAAAAATAAAAATAAAAGTAGCATATTACAAAGATATACAAACTAATATTCTAGCAAGGCCAACCGTCTCTGTAGGGAAGTTTTTCTTTATTTTATTTTTTATTAAAGAAATTAATAACATTTGATTTAATTCGAACATGATTACTATAAATTTTAGTAAAAAAAAAATTGATTTGTAATTTTTTGTATGGAGTCTCTCGATATCAATTGAAAAATTTTAACTACCTATTTGCTCTCCAACTCCTCTACATTTGTGGCTATCATTTATAAATTAACAATTTACGATAATCTTAAAAAGAGTTATTTGGCAATTATATCAAATTCATATTTATATTATATAAACAACGGGAATTAAGTTAAGGGTGGGTGTGTGTTAAATTCCTATTGATAAGCATAACTCTCAACTTTATAAGGATCATGGTTGAGAGGAGAGGTTGGTTGTAAGAGTTTCCACACTAACCAAATGCCCCAAAAAATATATTTTTTAAATATAATATTTTTTTAAAAATAAATTTTATATTATAAAAAGGGAAGAAACATCTAACCACCTAATGTTTGAGTCACCATTCAAGCGCCACATTTAGGAAAGATGGTTTTTAGTAATTTATTTACTAATTTTCTTTGTTCATGATGTCATCTTCTATGGCCAGACGGCATGACAAAAAGCTATTCTTTTTCGCTTTATTCCCACAGCCTGCCTTGTCTGCCTCGCGTTTGGGTCGGTCCGTACTGACCAATGACCCGATGCATTCCGGTCATATTCTTTTCTTTCGAACTTTCAACTTATACGAAGCGACTGCCGTAACACAGAAGATTGACTAGAAGCAGATGTTCTTAGCATTTTCCGGAGCACATTCCTGTACTGCGTACCCTCTTTCTTCTCGACCTATATTCATAAACATACTGAGCCATCAGTAATAGCCCACATCTTCGCCTTACTTCTATAAATTGGAGAAATAAGAACACCTAGCGTATGGGAGTGGCCATGAAGGGCCTAACCTGTTTAAGGTCATTGTTCTTAGCACTTTCCGTGCTCGCTCTGCTTCCCAACAATGTTTCTCTACTGGTAGATGGGGGAGACACCCTTCATAGAGGGGCTTCCCTCGTCGGGAATCAGACCATCCTTTCAAAAGATGGCTCATTCGCATTGGGATTTTTCAATCTCAATGGAACGAATAATTGGTATATTGCCATCTGGTATGCCCGAATTCCCGAGAGGACGACCGTTTGGGTGGCTAACAGGGACAATCCTCTCACAAATATGCCCGGTGTTCTAAATATGTCGAGAGATGGCAATCTCAGATTGTTTGATTTAGAGGGAAGATCAATCTCGGAGAGCGATAATGGCCTCATAGCATCTCGGGCATTGCAATTGGACTCTGGAAACTTTGTCCTGCTAGGAACCGGCAACAAATTTCGGATATCTCATTTCATATATTATTTTTAATTATAATTTGTTGTTATTAAAATATTAAATTTATGGTTTTATTTTTAATTATAATTTGTTGTTATTAAAATATTAAATTTATGGTTTTATTTTTAATTATAATTTGTTGTTATTAAAATATAAAATTTTATATAACAATATTTTGCTTCGGTTGGTTATATGGGACTGAAATGGTCTTAGCTACCAGTATTACATCATTATCAGATAGTGGTATTATAATAAATTTTGGATATCTCATTTCATATATTATTTTTAATTATAATTTGTTGTTATTAAAATATTAAATTTTATATAACAATATTTTGCTTCAATTGGTTATATGGGATTGAAATGGTCTAGCTGCCAGTATTATATCATTTTGGAATATTATCTATGTATAGTTTGGCAAGATTTGAACTTTGATATCCTCTTTAAATGTTGAGGAATCTAATCTATTGAACTAATACCACTTGATCGAGTAAATTAATTATTATAAGTAGTTGAGTATAAAATTTAATTAGGTATTTAGATTGATAGGATTAATTGATGTTATGTATGTCCTTGAAATTGATACTATTGATAATTGTTTTTTAATATATCTATTTTTTGGGCAGGCTTAATACGTCTATTTTTAATTTAATAAATTTATTATTTTAAATATTTATTTTCTTATAATAAAATAAATAAATAATTTTTTTTTTAAATTGATGAACGCTGAACTTAAAATAAATATTTAATTTTTTTTGTAAAAAGGAAAATATTTACAACCTTCAAAGCCTTTTGAATCTTATTTTATCTTTTAAGGAAGGACAAAATAAAAATTGTCCTTCCTTTTTTACTTTTCACCCTTCAACCTTGAAGTAGAAGGAATAGTTTAATTTTATTTTCAAAAATAAGTTATATGTAAGTTTTATTGGGCCACTTCCATTAAAATTAAAATAAATAAATAAAAGTTAGATTTTGATATAAGCATCTATTGACCACACTTTAATTCTAACCACTAATAATTCCTATGAGGTTTTGAATACATCTTCAATATGTGGATTTTCCAACTTAATCAATTGTTCTCAACTATTTTTTATTTGGAAAGAAAAATGTTGTAAATTGAGGTTTTTAGGGTAGAAAATGGTGTAAATTGAGGGTTTCATAGTGATAATTGGTGTAAAATAGGGTTTCTAAAGTATTTGACCCAAAAACAAAGAGCATCAAAGTGCAACAATACACTAAAAAAATTGCAGCATTGCATGATAATCTAAATCTGAGGGACCAAAAGTGCTCATAATTTGATGAAATTTAGAAGTGAATTCTACACAAAAAGACCTTTTCAATGATATATCACATGCAAAAAAAATAGTTATATAACAAAATTTATGAGCTTTGAAAGTTAAATGTAGGTTTTAGAAAATAAGGACAACAAGCATGTTTTTCACAAAATAAATGGAATGGAATATTTTTTTATTTCAAACAAACTTAGAAGTGTTACAAAGATTTTTCCACAATCATCTACAACTATAATACTCTATTTTACATTTACAAGAGAAAATGATGTTACTATACTTCATTTCACATTCTAGGAAGTCCAATAATCATGGTGGCTCTTCAAGGCCTGTAGAAACTTTTGGGTTTCTTCAAATTCATGGAAGAACTTTTGGTTTTCTCTTTCTCAGTTAGCATCAATATCCAATATACTTCCCCTTGATTTATAAGTAGTGAAACACGTTTGTATCTCAATATCAAAAGTTGTTATTTATTGATACCTTTGGTAAACAGGTCTGCAAGTTGTTGTTTGGTGTTGTAATATTTCAAATCTACAACCTTATTTTCCACCATGTCTCTTAGAAAATAAACTTTAAAACAATATGCTTAGTTTTACTATGATGAATTGGATATTTTGAAATCTTGATTACACTTGTGTTGTCACAAAAAAATGTTGTTTGATTATTTTGAACTTCACTAATCTCTTCAACTACCTTTCTCAACTACAGTGTTTGTGTACTTGCTACAATAGATGCAACATATTATACCTCTTTAGAAGATAAAGAAATAATATTTTTCTTATTTGACTCACTCCTAAACCAATTTAAAAACAAGTTCCAGATTTTGATTTTATATCATCCAAGTAACTTTCCCAATCTGAGTCAATGTATCCAACAAGCTCAATTTTATTGTTAGCATCATAGTGTATGTCAATATTCAAGGTTCCTTTGACATACTTGAAGATTTTTTTGGTTGTTATCATGTGGTTTTGTGAAGGTTAATTCATGTACCTTGATACAAGTGAAACTACAAATGCAATATCAGGTCTTATTGTAGTAAGGAACATTAAGCTCTCAACAATGCTTCTAAATAATTTTTCATTAGATTTCTCTTCTCCATCATATTTACACCACTTCTCCATGTGCCACAAGTGTCCAAACTAGTTTGCAATTTTCCATACCATATTTCTTCAACATATATTTTGCATATTTTAATTGATAAATGAAAATTTTACCATCACCTTGATGTACTTCCACACCAAGAAAGTATTGCGTCAGTCCTAAATCTTTCATATCAAATTCCTTCATCATAGCATGCTTAAAATTGTTCATCATCTTTGAACCACTTCCCATGTAGATCAAATCATCAACATATAGGACACAAAAAATATCATCACCTTCATTATTGAAATAGAGTATGGGGTCATTATTATTTTTATTGAAATCACAATCTTAGAAGTACCTATAAATTCTTGGGTACCATGCTCTAGGTAATTGCTTCAGTCCATATAATGCTTTCTTTAATTTGTAAACATGGTTTTCCTTTCCTTATATTTTAAAGCCTTGAGGTTGTTGAACATAAACCTCCTCATCTAGATAACAATTCAAGAATACACTTTTCATGTCCATGTGATAAACTTTCCACACTTGCAATAGGGGTAAATATTTCTTCATAATCCACACCATATCTATGAGTGAATATTTTTGCAACCAGCCTTGCTTTGTATCTTTCTATGCTTCCATAACTGTTAAAATTTTTTTGGTATACCTACTTGGATCCAACAATCTCCTTGGGCAATTCCACAAGTTCCTAAGTGTCATTTTTTTCAATGGATTTAATTTCTTCTTTCATTGCTTGCACCCAAAAATCATTAGTATAATCATCTTCATAACATGAAGGTTTCAAATTAGCTTAAAAAATAGAGCATAATTCACTAAATCACCTTTTGGTTCTTCTTCATCATCACCATACATTTGGATTGTTTTTAATCTTGAAACAACTTAGTCCAACTTTTGCAATTAGCTTCTTGTCAACCTCCTTTGAAATTTCTTATCCATCATTTGGCTGGTTGGATGTGCTTTGAGTATTCTCTTTCCTTTATTTGTATTCTTGGTGGGACTTGTAGATGAGTTGCTTGTGCTTGAACTTGATGTAGTCTCCTTTGAACTTGTTGATGGGATGCTAGGTGGGCCTGAAGGAGTAGAGGGAACATTTGAAGGCTATACCCCAACTATATTATCTTCTTAAATATCAAATATTTTTGTAATAATTTTTTTATGACTGTACACTCCCCTTTTGTTAAAAATTACATCACTAGAGACTACAAACTTGTGATTTTTTGGATTATACAGTCTATATTCCTTACTTTTTCTAGAACATCCCACAAGAATGCATAGCTTACTCTTGGGATCCAACTTCTTTCTCACTTCATCATTCACATGTGCATATGCAAGACAATAAAAAACTCTCAAATGGCTTACAATGGGTTTTGTGCCATACCATGCTTCATGTGGAGTCTTCTTGTGTAGTGCTCTTGTGAAGCATCTATGTAGAATGCACATTACTATATAAAATGCATAAGACCAATAATAATTTCTCAAACCTTTTCTTTTCAACATGCTTCTTACCATTTCTATAATGGTTTTATTTTTTCTCTTTGCTATCCCATTTTGGTGTGGTGTATAGGCAATAGTGAGCTACCTCTTGATGCAACATTATTTGCAAAAATTATTGAACAAAATTCTCCTCCATAGTCAGTTCTCAAACACTTTATTTATATCCACTTTCATTCTCAATTAATGCTTTGAAAATCTTGAACATGCCAAAAGCTTCATCCTTATTTTCAAAAAATATACCTAACACTTCCTTGAAAAGTCATCAATGAATGTGAGAAAATATGAAGACTTACCCAAAATTTGTGTTTGCATAGGTCCACAAATATTAGAATGTACAAGTTGGAGTGAGTATGAGACCTGTCACGCTTTTCCTTTTGGAAACTCCTTCCTTGCATGCTTTCCAATTACACATGCTTCACACACACCCTTGTGCTCTCTAACCCTAGGTAGTCCATTTACCATCTCTTATGAAGATAAAAATTCTAGAATTTTAAAATTCAAGTGTACAAATTTGAGATTCCAAAGCTAATTCTCATCTTCAAGTGCCATGTGTGCCACGTTCATACTCTGTTTCCCTCCAAAATTTGAAGGAAACATCCTATTCTTTGTCATAGGAACAATTTTGACCATATGATTCATATTATTCTTATCATAAATGATACGTTCATTGTTATCAAACACAACTTTATAGTTTTTTATACAAGCTATCCAACACTCAAATTATTCTTCAAATTGGAAGCATAGTATTTTCTTTGTATCTTCTTTAGTTCCAACCTCCATGGTACTTTTTGTAGCCACATACAAAGAATTATTGTTCCCAAGAATGATATTGATCTTGAAATTCTCATTTACATTAGCAAACAATTATTTCTTTCTCGTCATGTGGTTAGAACAACCGAAATCTAGATACCAAACTTCTTGACTAGTTTTTTCAGCCATATCAATAGTAAAAAATAATTTACCTTGTGCATCTTCATCCTCACATACATAGTGAACTTTTCTTTCTCCATTTGTGGTCTTCAATCTATAATATCATGTAATGTGACCCATTTTATGATAGTTGTAGCATTCAACTCTTTTTTGATCAACCCTTCCATGTCCTCTTCCAAAAACAACAAATATTTCTCTTTCTTCTCTACCTCTTGACTAATTTTGATTTGTTCCTCTTCCATGTGCTTGTTTACTTATGCTTGAAATAGCTTCATAATTCTCAACAAATTTAAATTTAGAATTAAAAGCATTCTCCTCATTTTATTTACTAGTTTCTCTTAGTCTTTCCTCATGTGACATAAGAGAACCAACTAAACAATAAAATTTTAGAAAAAATTTTACTCTCCTAAAAATTTATTGCAACATGATTCAATTTAGGGGTAAGAGATATCAATACCTTATTCAAAACTACCTTTTTTTTCAAGGTCTCTCCAAGCGTGGTCATATTGTTCACCAAATCCTTCACTTTAAAAAAATAATCACTCACACTTTCAGCCTCTTTCATCTATAGATTCTCAAACTCTTTTTAATGGATGACAACTTAACCATTCTCGCTTGGTCACTTCCTTGGTAAACCTCTTGAAGATACTTCCAAGAATCCTTGGCTGATGTAGCAGTAATAATACATGGAAATAAACTCTTGTCAAGGTTAGAATGAATAGGGTAGAGAGCTAATGAGTTCTTCTTCTTTGTTTCTCTTTTTTTTATCCTGTCATTTCCTTGTAATGTGTTCCAATAAGATGGTTCTTTATAACCACTTTCCACTACCTTCCAAATATATTTTTCAATTAAAATTTTTCTCATATTTATGCTCCAATAATCATAATATTTCTTGTTAAATTCTAGAATAGGTAATTAGTTGTTGAAGTTGGTCATTAGACTCAACCAACAACAAATGAATTTTTTCTTCAATGAACTTGTCCAAGAACTTGATCAAATATTAGACATACCATGAATCCAAGCTCACTAAAACCCAAAAACCAACCAATATCTAATACCAATTGAAGTATTTGATCCAAAAATGAATATCACCAAAGTGCAGCAAAAACGTAGTGACAAAAAAATTATGGTAGCAAAAAATGTAACCAAAATTGCAGCAGCACATGACAATCTAAATTTGAGGGACTAAAGGTACTTAGAATTTGATAAAATTTTAGAAGTGAATTCTACAAAAAAATAAGTTTCCAATAGTGTATCACACGTAAAAAAAGGATCTATAAAACAAAAGTTATGAGATCTAAAAGTTGATTGCAAGTTTCAAAAAATAGGGACAACAAGCATGTTTTTCACAAAATGAAAGGAATAGAATGTTGTTTTATTCTAAATGAACTTAGAAGTATTAAAAATATTTTTCCATAATCTTCTATAGCTATAATACTCTATTTTATATTTACAAGAGAGAAAATAATGTTACAACACTTCATTTCACATTCTAGGAAGTCCAACAATCATAGTGACTCTTCAAGGCTTGTAGAAACTTTTGGGCTTCTTCAAATTCATGGGAGAACTTTTAGTTTTCTCTTTCTTAGTCAACATCAATATCTAACAGTTTTGTTATAAAAAATAATGTCAAACATAAAATTAACACAAGTTATGAATTTTAACTCAAGGCTTTTCAAATTTTTTGAGAACTTACTACATCGTGTGGGTTCCCATTCCTTTTTTGACTTCAGCCTACTACATCACGTGGATTATTGCTACCATGGAAAGGGATATGGGGGAGATCCCTCACCTCCCAAAAAATGTCTTTTCAAGATGTAGTTAGAATGGGATAGGGATGAAATGAGGGTATTAATGACGATAAGTTTCCAAGAAAGCCTCTGAGAATGCCTAAAGGATATTCCAATAAAAAAACAAGGGTTGCATGAAAGTTGCATATGGATATCCAAAAGTGAGATTGGAGAGGGAATATATTCAATATGGTATTGAGGCTGTGGAGAAAAGAGGATTGATATGTAGTTTTATGGGTATTAGACCCTGTTTTCCAACTTTCAAAATATGGGTATTCAAGCAATGGAGAATGAAAGGATAATGAAAGGAGAATACAAAATAAAAGTTTACTCTAATGGATATTTTTTATCATCTATTCCAATGAGAAATACAAAGATCAAATATTCCAAATAGGGTCATGATTATTTGGGATAATAAGGCTCTTCATGAAACTTTGACACATTTAAAGCAAAATAAAATATGTCATTAGTAGGAATTTCTTAGCCTCCCTAGATGAATCAAGAGGTATCTCTTGCCTATGGGATTCAAAAGAGTTTATAGTTCACTTATCCATATGAAGATGAAAAATTCTTACTTTTCTAGGTCAAGGAAGGCAATTGGATTAGAGTTTTTTGTGTATTAATATTTATACACACATCTATGTAGAGGAAAAATAATATAATTGAACAATATACACCACCTTGTTGCTCAATTTCCTAAAACACAACTTATTCTAGAAGAATTTGATACCATTATTTCCTTAGAAGAGAAAGTGAGAGAGACTAGAACATTGGATGTTGGGTTAGATCTAATGCATACACATATGAAGCACTTGCATTTAATTGATGTCAAACTGAAAAGTGGTATGATAACTTGGTCGAATAGAAGTTAAGGATCAACATGCATATTGGAGAGACTGGATAGGTTCATGATATTGAATGAAATCATCTCGTGTGGAACCATCCCAAAAGGATAAACTCTTAACAATGTTGGTTCAGATCATTGGCCTATATTTATGGACCTTTGGAAATCTAGTTGCAATCAAAATCCTTTTATATTCTAGCTTATGTGGCTTCAAGATAGCACTTTTAGACATCTGGTCCAATAGTGGTGGATGGAAGGTAAGCCAAGATTTGGTAGTAAAATGTATTGTTTTGCAAAGAGACTATAATATTAAAAAAGCAAAATCAAGGTATGGAATTGGTAGGAGTTTGGGGATGTAACGAAATAAAATATGGAGTTGGCTCTTCAACTTGAATAGTTGAATGAATAAAATCATACTATAAGTCTCTCAAAGAATCAAAGTAAGAAAGAAATAAAATTAGCGACTGATTTGGAGGAATGGGAGAAATGGGAGGATTTTTTATGGAAGCAAAAATCTAGGATTCAATGGTTGCAAGAATGGGATATGAATACAACTTTCCTTGTAAATATATTTTTTTAAGAAGGTTTTTTAATTTCATATCATCCTTAAAAACATATATGGGTGAATCAATGTACTCATGGGATGGTATAAATACTATTGCTATTGATTACTTTGCAAAGCATTCCTTGGTAGCTCCTTTGAATCTAAGAGCTCAATAGAAGTCCTATAGGAAATTCCTTTGCTTATCATAGAAGAAGATAATTCAATTTTGATAGGTGTTGTTACTATTAAGGAACTACAAGAAGTGGTATTCAAAATGAAAAATGGAAAACACCTAGACTAGATGGATTTCCCATTGAATTCTTTCAAGAATTCTAGGATTTACTAAAGGAGGATCTACTTGAGGTGGTAGAGGAAACAAGGAAGGCAAAAATATGCTCAAGGAAATTAATAAAACATACATAGTGCTCATCCCTAAGTCTTAGGATGTGGAACATATTGTTGGTTTTATATTGATGGCATTGTGTACTGTACTGCTTAAAATAATTACAAAGACATTGGAAGATAGATTGAAACCTCTACTCCATAAGATAATTTCACTAGAGTAGGGAGGTTTTGTGGGAGGAAGGAAAATTGTAGATGAGATAGTCCTAGCTCAAGAGGCTTTATATTCTATGTAGGCACAAAGCTCCCCATCTATGTTTTTTCAAATAGACCTATCCAAGGTATATTATAAAGTAGATTGGAACTTTCTTCTGAAGGTGTTGGATTAGTTTAGTTTTTCATAAGACTAAAAATGGGATAAAGGTGTTGGATATATTGGAACTTTCTTCTCAAGGTGTTGTATTAGTTTGCTATTGGGACATGCATCTATGAGAGAGGATTCCAATCTTAAAGAGATTTAAAATATTTTATCCAAAGCCATAGAATAATTAATTAATGAAGAGAAATCAAATATTAACTTTTTCTATTACTTAGTCCATTAGGAAACTATGATTTTGGATGCCCTTCATTTTAGACCAGCCTCTCTTCCAATTTCCTATTTAGGAGTGTTGCTTAAAACCACAAGGTAAAAGGAGTGGTCATGGTTGATAGATAAAATAAAAATAAAATTGGATAATTGGACTAATAGATGGATTTATTTAGGAGGAAAAATTACCTTAGTCAAATTGGTATTTCAATAAATATACTTAAAGAAAATTTGAGGGAGCTAGATAAAATAAACCAAATATTCTTATGGAGTGGAGCAAAAGTAGAGAGGAAGTGGGAACTAGTGAGATGGGATCAATTATACCTCCCAAAAAGAGGAGGGTTGGGATTCAAATCATCTATTAAAAATAATAAAGCATTGATAGCCAAATTGTATTGGAGGTTACTCAAGTCTCCTAATGCACTTTGGATCAAAAACTTGAGAGCCAAATATACTAAAAATAGGATGCCAACAGATTCTATTAGATATTGGTATTATAAATAGTGTTTCCTCGATCCTTGTGGTGCTAAAATAGGAGAAGCGATGGTAAAAAAAAAACTATTATGGATCATCAACAATGGATGATAAGCCAAATTTAGGATTGATTCATGTGATGGTCACTCTCTGCTAACTCAAAAAAAATTGGAGTGGAAGTGATGGGCTGTCGTTAAGCACATCAATAATTCTCAATGAATTTGTCAATCCAGGGTGGTGTCCAAGGCTATTTACGAGAGAAATTTCAAGCAGGGTTGTAGTTCAGTTCATTTGGAAGCAACAGGTCTTATTGGTGGAATTGATTGTGTGGGGGTTTTGTGTCACTTCTACCCCTAAATTGCATAAATTGAACTTTAATCTATTTGTAAGAATGAAAACTAATTGCTAATTACAGAAATGAAACCCTAGTTACAGTTGCAATAATGAAATCTAATTAAATTACAGAATTGAAACTCTAGTTATAGTTGCAAAATTGAAAGTCTATTTAATCTTGCAATAATTGAAATGAAGCATAAAAACTAGATCCTGTCAATGCTCTGTAACAGAAGGTCGTCAATCTTCTCGTGCAGGGTTTTGACAAAGCAAAAACAAGAATGCAAGGAAATTACAGAAAACTTGTAAATTGCTGGAAATGGAAATTTACAGTGAATTGGAAAGTTGCTGGGAATAAAAAGAATAACTAGATCTACCACTAATCATATCACAAAAAAATTATGAACAATAATTAAACAACTAGGAATGTTAGTTGTGCAAAAGAATGAAAATGACAAGTTCACAACTTATTCTGCTGTAGTAAAATCAGAATAAAACCTTTCTGTCAGTCCTCCTCCTAGGTATGGAAGTGGCCAGCCTCCTTTCTCAGAAGAAGTTTTGAATTCTTCTTTAAGTCTTATTCACACTCAGACATAACAAAATAAATGGAATGAAACTGCACTTTTATTGCTTCAAAAACATAATTACAATTCTGCTGAAAACTGTTACAAGTCTAAAATCACTATTCTATTATCTCCCTATTTATTTTCTATCTCTTCTATCTAATCTAATAGCTCAAATTGTATGGGAGCTATCTTTTATAGATTCCTAAAATCTAATTACAAATAGAAAATATGTTGTTCCTGATATCCTACAGAATTTCTTGGGTTTATCCTAGAAGAGGATCAATTTGATCTTTTCCATGAATGGTGGCTTTGGACGGCAAGGACGACAAATTCAGATGGGAGATATTTTACTTTAATATTTTCAACCTTATTTCCCTTTTTCCATCGTCAAAAATAGTCAAAAATTCAAAAAGCACTTTTCTATTCTCATTTCGAAGATAAGTGGCTCATTCCGAAGAGACTATATTTCTCATTTCGAAGATGTCTTGTTCATTCCAAATATCTTCGAAATGAACAACTGTGTGCTCTTCAAATGATTTTAGCAACATTTCTCAGGTGGATTAGCCCTCAGGATCAGATTGCAATAGCCTTCATTCCTCTCTATGTGTGAATTCCATGTCTTGCTATTCATTTGTAGCTTGCTAGAATTTACATGGTAAATTACTACATTTTCCAATTCTGCTGCATAGTTGTAAAATATTGGCATTTATTGCAAATTCAACAAATTATAACATGGAAAAATTATTCAAATATCAACATGAAGGATTACATCAAGTTGCTACTGAATTTATACACTTCATTCACCAAGTAACAATATTGAAATAGTGCAACAATGCTGCACAATTGTCCCTGCTCTATTATACCCTATTGCTGCCTATTTAGACCATGTGGGAATTCTTATAAATAGGTCAGATGTCTTCTGTAGTCCTTCTGAACTCATTATATCCATATCCTTATGCTTTGCTTGACAACTTCAAGGTGTTCCTATAAAGTGACAGCTTGCTGATTTTTATATGGCTGTTTTTTTAGATTTTTAGATTTATGACAGTCCTAAACTTTTGGCTTCAATGTGGATTTGAAACAAGTTGAAGGGCAGGAAAACATTCAAAAACCATTGAGAAGTTAATAGATATCAACATACCACATTTTTTTAATTGAAATGCATGTTCTTATTTGCTACTTAATCAAGCAAAATCAGTCACAAAATGCTGAAAATAGTCAAAACCAGAGATATAGTATTCCTAACATAAAATCATGCAAACACTCAATAAATAGTATATTTTAGTCAACTATTTGGAAATTAACTTATCATATGGTAGTAAAACATTGTGCAATAATGAGGCACTTTTGGGCCTCATTAGGAAGCCATTCATGGAACAATTACCTAGAGAAGAATGGGTAAAAGTGTCTTAGTATTATAAGAATAATGTGGGTAATGCTAAATTAGGAAGAAAGTGGATTCCAACCATAGAGTGGCCTATGGTAGATTTGGAGGTGCAAAGCAAAAAAATTTGAAGGTCCTCTAAATGAGTGCACTTTCATGGCCTTAGGAATATCATTCAATTATGTGGAGCGCCAACTCCATGGGGGATTATATAGTGGAATTAAGATACTCTTATTTATGACAGACCATTGATACTAGATGTAGACACCTAAAATACATTATATTGAGGAGGCTACTTGAATGGACTCTCTTTAGACCACCTAACCCACCTTGGATAGCTTCAAGTCTAAAATAATGGTTCTCACCACTTAAATGGACATTGTTCCTTATAAACCGTGGTCGTCTCACCCTAATACAGTCACCAATCATGGCCATCTCACCCTAAGATGGTCGTTAAACCATGGTCATATTGACCTAAGATGGTTGTAAAAAGCAAGCTTAAAAATAAAAAAGTGCATAACTGGAAGCTAAAACTCCCAATTAACCCCATGCATGATCCCGAGAAAAGGCATTAAATGCCCCATATGGGCTAAAATAAAAAAAAATGTATGCAAAGAACAATCACATGAAATTTTAAATATAGGCATTCACTTTTCTTAATGTGAACTACCTCTTTGCTTTTTCATGCAGGGTGCTTTCACCATTTTTAGCTTCTCTCTGAGAAGTCTATAAAATGGCACTCACCCCTCAATTTTAATGGTCCTCAATCTTTGAATTTGTGCAATGAAGTGCTACCAAATTCAATACATAGAGTTCAAGATTTTGAAGTGATGCCTCTTTCAATCCCCCAAACCATTTCGCTGAAAGCCACGTTGTTAGATTGTTGAAAGGATTGGAAGCTACACTCCCATATTTTGTGCAATCAAATACCCTTACCTCGATGATTAATTCAACCAATCAAAGTCACTCTCACAGTGCACAATTCATAGATAACACATCCAGGATATCTCGTACGTCATCCAATATTGGTTTTAGGAAAATATAGTTTAGCAACAATGACCGTATCAACCCGAGATGACCTGCAAGTAAGGTCTTTTGACCCTAAGATGACCTTTGAAAGAGATTTGGTTTTTACTGCTTTCTTTTAGCATAGCTTAAATCAACATTTTTTATCATTCCTGCATTTAGATAAATTTTAGATTTTTACATGCTTCAATTTGGTTTATCTTATTTCATCGCATTTGATTTCATTTATCATGCATATGCTTTTGATTTGTTTCTAGTTTCTTTGTGTGCATATTATAGGATCAAAACTACAACAAAGGAGTGCAAGAACCACATCAAAATCACTATGATGGTCATAGAAAACCCATCCCCAAATTATTTGTGATTACAAGAAGACCATTCAAGTGCACCCGAATAATTTTATTTGTATTCATCATATCATGGATAGCATCCCCTCATAGGGGACTTGATTGTAACACATTTGAAAGCAATTATTTAATACAAAAGGGCTTCATCTTTTCATTATTTCATCATCATGTTTACAGTTATATATTTATTGCTATTTTTATTTAGTTGTATGGTGCATGGTTTTCTTGCTCTTAGATGACGATCACTGTGGGATGTAGTCCCTATTTTCATTACATTGCTAATTTTTGTTTATTTCTCTGATTACAAGTCATAAGGATGGCAAAAAAAATCCCCCTATAAGCCCCCTTTGCGCATGCCCCACGTATACAAATAGTGTGTGAGGAAGGAGTACTAAACTGCACCACCACACACCTCATTGATTAGAATCTGAATAGCAATAAGTCTACATCTCAACATCAAACTTAGGCTTTCAATATTAAATTTCTATCATTTTTTTTTTTCATTTTTGTAAGGAAACGTAGAAAAACATCTATTTGTAGTATACTTTGAAAAGCTATTATTATTTTTAGTTAGTTATACAGTAACCATCTTAGGGAGAGACAATATTTATTTGCAATTTTTTGGTTTGCTTGTGTTATGATCTGCTTAAAGGGTGATCATTATCTAGGAAATACTACATTCTAGGGTTTTAAAATCTGCATTAGTGAAATATCATTGATTGTTGTTTGATTTGATTTTTGCAAGAATTTAAAAGGAACCTCACGCATTTCACAATCTATTGTAAACATTAGCAAGTTGTATTTTATCACCAACCGTCGATCGAGACCAATGATAGTATGCTTCATCTCCACCTGTTGGATCACACCATAGCAACCCTAGTTTCCCCTTATTAGTGGCTTTCTAGATTTTATCACCATAAATTCCACTACTCTTGGGTATTTCTAGAGTAGGATAAGATTATATGCCCCTTAACCATAAGGATTTTTATAATTAGTGGAATGTAGTTGTCGTTCTTGTCCAAACATGCTCGAGTGTGAAGCAAAAGCCCAATTGGGCAAGTAGTAGGATGCAAATAGTGTGACCTCTTTTTGAAGATAAATTATTTCCTTAGGATACCCATCAACCATATCTAGCATCCTAGGTAGCTATTTTTTATCTGTTGTGTTGCATTCCACGATAAGGGGTGTGTGTAAACCACATTTCATAGTTTTTATTTCATTTTTCTTTTTAGCTATCATAGGAATAGGTTTTTAAATCAAAGCACACAAAAACCAAAATAAAAATTAGAAAAATCAAAAAATCATCAACAAAAAAACATCATAAAAATAAAAAACACAAAAACAATATTTTCTTGCTTGTTTGTTTATTTTAGGTTTGCATAGATTAAACAATGGTTAAAACACGCAGTTAGGCTCAAGAGCCAATACTTCTAAGCACCCATAAGAAGATATGGAATGTCTCTGATATAGTCCAGAGGACCTTATCATTCCTGATTGACACCCTAGCACACATCGTGCCTAGGATATCTCATTCAAGAGATCTAATCTTCAAGAAACCCCTGTTGAAGAAGCATCTATAGGTCCTAAGAACAATCGAAAAGGATACTTTCATGATTTGGACACCTTGATTGATTTCTACCAAAATAATCATCTGCCCACTAAGGGACCAAGTAGGTCAATGTCACGTATTTGTACCTTAACTCATCCTAGAGAAGCAATAGAAGCAACACAAGAGTACATCTCATACCAATATGACTACTATTTGGAAATCCCAATTGAGCATCTCTTTGTATATCAAGAACATGATTATAAGGATGTCCATGTTAACTGTCGATCTCACAAATAACCCATATCGACCCTCACATTTTTCATAGATAAGGGTAACCAAAATCACCCCCAACATGTCCCAAGAGAGGTCGTTTATTGAAGAGTGTTGCATTTTTGTACCACTTGATTATACACAGCTCACATTCAAACCTGAATATTAATTTAATGCGACCTTTAGGGATCACAAAAAATAGGTTGTATATCTTACCCAGGGTGAGAGACAAGATAAGTTCATTAATATTTTGGGTATGAGGGTATATATACCCCACACAACTGAGCAACTCAATCATACTCATAAGGCGCTTAGACCAAACCTCAACAAACAACAACAATTGGATCAAATTTGGTTGGACCAATAATAATTGAATCAGTAATGGGTGGATCTACAATGGGCACACCTACAAAGGTTGTATCAATAGAGGATACAACAAGAGTAATGAAGGATACAACAAGAGAAGTTGTAAAAGGCCTTGCATAAAATGGTACCTACACCTAGCACTCATAGAATGCAACAATGCATAAGGCACCTAATACAGTATCAAAACCTTCCTTCTTAGCCCCATAAAAATCATGTTCATCATCAAATTCCACTACAACCTTATACTCCTCAATAGTACCAAGATCAATAGGAGGAGGAATTATATGAAGAACCCCAATGGGGACATCAAGAACAAGTTGATACCTACCCTGAATCCATTTATGATGAGGTACCTAATAATCATACTTATCACCCACTTCAACATAAAAATTGGCCCCCTTTGCCTAATCAAGGGTGATGGCAAGCATACCATATCATTTCACCATAGGCATACAAAGTGCTAACTAATTAGATAAATTCATTAGATAAATAAGCTCAGGGATCGGGTTACCAAAAATCCACCCTCAAGTAGCTTAGTAATCAACCTCTACATCCATCAACATCATCACCACTATACCCATTGTATTTCAATATTCCTAAAGTAAAAAAAAACAAATGTGACAAAGACATGCAAGAGAAAATGACAAGATTTATCAATATGTGCTTTCATCTTCAAGAAAATGACTCCTAATTATTGATAGAATTCCTTATAACATTGGTTGGGGGCTCTTTGGAATGGTATAACCATCTACCATGCCATAGCATATACACCTATAATCCATTAGTAGATGCTTTTTTGGAAAGTTTTTCCTTTAGCATTAGGAAAAAAGTAAACTTGACTGAATTTTCTAGCCTTCATCAATTTGATGATGAGCCAGTCATAGAATATGGTAACAGGTGGAGAAAGGCTATGTTAAAATTACCCTTCACCTTACCCATCACAAAGCTTACTCAAATTTTCATGAGGAGTTTTTTAAAGTAAATATCGCTTTTACAACTTTAGCAATATCAAAATTTGAGGAGGCCTTAACACAAGCTAAGATCATTGAGGACATTAAGGTCCAAGAGGGTGACATTAATCTCTACAAAAAGGAATGGCCAAGAAATAATACTAAATGTGGCAACATGCAACAAAGGGCAGCCCTAGAATCAAGTTGTTTTGAGTATCCTCAGATCCTCAAATCAAGCCATGCCATTGCAACCACCAGCTCAACCTAATTATTAGGCTTAACCTCCACCAGTCCAGTATCATACACAACAAAACCAAATACAATGCCAATAGTGTCAGCCAAAATGATAATATACTCCATTACCAAAAATATTAGCATCAATTTTCAATTGATTATATGAAGTGCAAGCAATCAATCTCCCTGAGGTCCATCCAATAGACCCTAATAAAACTAAATCAAAGGGTTATAGAGAATATCTATACCGTGCATACCATCGTCAAAGAGAGCATGACATCCAGATATTTTACCCCTTTAAGAATCTAGTATAGGATATGATAGAGAGATAAGAGATTTAGATTGATAACCCTCTTACCCCAAACAACCAATAAATAGGAGTCTTCAAGAACCCCTTGCCAACACATAAAATAAATACAACACCTGCCAATAAAGCAAAACAACCAAAGCAGGTGAATCAGGTGCATGCTAGTCCACATCACCAAGAGTTTATGGGAATGATCAATATTATGATAGAGAACCAGGAATACCCAAATAAATCTACACAACCTGTAGCTCCATCCAACATTTCCTCCACACCATAAGTGCTATCTCCATCAAATCCAATCACACCTACTTCATATCACCCAACATCTCCATAGAATCAAGGATAGGTGTACCCACTACACCAAAATAGGAGTAATCAAGCTACCATAGATAAAAACCTCCAAGCTAAATTAGGAGCATGAGCTAAATTAGAAACAAGAGCTTGTAGATATATTTATTAGATAAGATCATCATGAACCTTCCATATTTGCTCATATGTTGAGGAATTTTTATCCACATATGCTTAATTGTCTCCTAGCACCTGCACCCAATCCACCTCCACCACCTACCAATCACCATAAAATTTCATCAACATCCATCCAACAATCCCCTCAAAAATACCAGTTGCCATATCCAACTGGTCTACAACATATCTTGGATTAGCTAGCCAACATCAAGCTAGAATTAAGTTGCCAACACACTCCATTTATACAAAAAAAAAAATAACTTGACTCACAAACATTGAACTATAGTTGAGTCATCAGCAAACCATACCCAAATACAATCTACCTCCCCCACAACCTCATGATAAACGTAACCAAAAAAGTGCAATAGGTATCCAACTCATAATTATACGCCACTTCCAAAACCGTATTCAGTCATATTTCAAAGGTTATATGAGGTGCAAGTAATCACCTTACCAAAAATGAAACCCATGGACCTAAATAAGCCTCAATCTAGATCTTACAACAAATATCACTGTTGTGTTACCACAAACTAAAGGGTCATGACATAAATTATTAATTTATATTTAAATAACTGGTGCAAGATCTTATTGAAAAGGGAGCCATTCCCACAGATAGTATTTCCGTTCAATCCAAACCTTGGTATCAACTAGACCTCCTTGCCTCAACATGAGGCATCAACTTCCATCACTTTACTCGATCCAATTAATCGCATCACATCGAGCACAGGGCACAATGGGAATTATCAAGATATCATACCCTCCTCACATTCATCGCATCAACCTCCTCATTCCAAATGCCAACCCCGTACCTAGACCCCTCTATCGAAGACCATGTCAACAATCCTTTACAAGTTGTAGGAGGCAAAAATAATTGTTTTACCTGACATATGCCCTCTCAACCCCAATAAACCTAAACCAAAGTCGTATTTAAAATATTACTAGTCTATATCATCGACAAGTGGGCCATGACATCAATAATTGCTTTATATTTAAACATGTGGTCCAAAATCTTATCGACAAGAAGACCTTTTCCATATATGGTATGATCACTCCATCCAATTAGAATCTTTATTGTCATCAAAACCACGGTGGGGACACTCACGGTATCACACTATTCCTGTCAACTACATCACAAACATAAAGCAATTTAGGGGTGCTCAAGGTATCACACCTTTCCCCCCCAAAAAAAATGAAATAACAAAAACAATACAAAATTAAAAAAAATATTGCATTACTTACATCACCATGCATTACACATTCATTGATTAGTTGCATTAGGAATATTTATTCATTGCATTTGTATTAGACTATGTTGTTCTTGCATGCTACATATCGCACCACGCTTGTATGATTGTAATTAGTCTTAATCAAACCTTTTTATCATGTCATTATTTGTAATTTTCCTTGTGATATTTTGGTTATTAAGGGGTCCTCATAAGATAGGGTAGATACCGTATGACCATCAGTAATGATGTGCAGCCGGCCACTAAATATTTTGCACACACCTCTTAGTTTCCAAAATATCATCAGGAAAACACACATCTATAGATCATATCCATCCACATTCCCCATCCTAGGTGTTTATGTATTTCTCCTCACCTAGTAAGTTGTTATGGGGTGTTTAATAGGGTCTTTTAGTTATTTATACATTCCTAGTTTTCTTTTCAGATTTTGTAGAAAGCTATCCCGATTTTTGAAGGCAAGGTCTTGCTTTGATAGTACCTTGTATATCTCAAAATCCCAAACACATTTTCACATATTAAAAACAATTTAGCACAAGGAAATATGAAACTATGAAGTAGTCATGGCCTCTTAAATAAAATTTTTCCTTTGTTGTCCTATTAGGGGCATAGTCCAAAATCACAATCAAAACAGCGGTTTTCACCACTTCAAATATACATTTTTGCAAAATATTTCAAAAACAATAGAAAGAGTAGTAAGGATGAAGGTAACATTCTCATCAGGACTCGGGTTGAGTGGTTGAGAATCTGATTACCCAAAGCTCTAATTCTTATCACAAAATAAAAACAATCATGAAACGAGTAGTAAGGATAAGGGCTACAATCTCATTAGGACTCGGGTTAAGTGGTTGAGAATCTAATTCCCCAAATCTCTAATTCTTGTCATAAAAGAAAAACAAGCATGAAACGAGTAATAAATATAAGGGCTAAATTCTCATCAAGACTCGGTTTGAGTGTTTAAAAATATGATTCCCAAAGCTCTAAATTTATTTATAAATAAATAATAATAATGAGGCTTCAAGTAGTAAGGATAGGGTTTCATTCTCATCAGGACTCGATTCGAGTGGTTGAGAATTTGAATCCCCAAATCTTGAAGCCCCTAGAATTGGACTATGTTCATATATGGCACATAAGAACTCGTTAGATTTTGAGGTCTTGCATTACAGAGTAGTTGAGCCCAACCAAGTACAAAATAAAAGGAATGTCGACCATAGGGTGATCTTCATTACAATAATGGGCTATAAATGCCAGCCTAGAAATGGGGTAATCTTATGCATCAAATTAATGAATTCACTATGCACACAGGGATATTGAATATCTGGGTCTTCCTAGCAGATTGTTATCTTTTAAAGTTATGTATGGTCAATATACAAATTTTTATTGGTCAACTAGGGTGTTTGAGTATCATGAAAGCCTAACTATTCCACATCATCCTTTACATGTCATATTGTATTTCATCTCATACAGTCACCTTCAAATGTATGAATTTTTTATAAAAGGATAAATTTATGATTAATTATGTTTTATATATTTAGTGGTGCTTACACTTAGGTTGTTTTTGCATCTTAGATTCATTCATTATGTTCAAATTTTACATCAACATGTCATTAGTGCATCACATACATACATAGTTCCATGCATACATATAGCTCTATCATATCAAACACATTCATTTAACATACATGCATCATCATAAACAACAACTAGAAGGGTTCAAGATCTTACACTTTCTCCAACAATCACATAAACCAATCAATCCACTTGGGGAAATCAAGGTATCACACCTTCCCTCGATAATCAATCAAGCAAGAAATCAATCCACTTGGGGGTGTTCAAGGTATCACACCTTCCCCCAATAAATCACATAATCATAAATCAACTTGAGGTGTTCAAAGGTATCACACCTTATACAACAATCAATCAAATCACCCATCTACTTGGGGGTGTTCAAAGATATCACACCTTATCCAATAATCAATCAAATAATCAAACAACTTGGGGCACTAAAGGTATCACACCTTCCCCAACAATCAATCAAATCACCAATCTACTTGGGGGTGTTCAAAGGTATCACACCTTCCTCAACAATCAATCAAATCATCAATCTACTTGGGGCTGTTAAAATGTATCACACCTTCCCCAACAATCAATTAAACAATAAAAAAAAATAATTCAAAATGCTCCAAAGGAACCTGAATTCCTTTGGTCACAGTTTGAATTCTAAAGGCTCCAAAGGAACCTAATTCTCTTTGGTCACAATTTCTATAAAAATGCTTGAAAGGAGCCTAACTTCCTTTGGTCACAGTATCAATTCTAAATGCTCCAAAGGAACCAAATTCTCTTTGGTCATAGTTTCAATCAAAAGGCTCCAAAGGCACCTAACCCCTTTGGTCAAATCAATGTAAAAATCTCCAAAGGAACTTAACCTCTTTGGTAAAAACAATTCAAAAGACTTGAGTGAACCTCATATCTAGTGATTTACTCTAGTCACCTAGTGGTTGCAATGATTGGTTATCCATGCAATCCAGTAGGATGAGTACATTACCATAAGGCCACTCATAAAAAACTAAGCTCATCACATCATTTTTGTCAAGTGACTTATCATTTTCATCATGTTCCATATTTTCTATCGACTCATCGCTTGAGGGGGTAGTCATATAATTACAAAATTTATAATCACATCAATAATCAAACACTCAATAATGCAAAATGTATTCATTCGAGAATCATTGCCAAAGATAATCATACACCTTTTTTTCCTTGGGGTACATAACAAGCAAAAACAAACTCAAACAAATTGGGTAGCTAAACTCCCTAATTGGTATCCACAAAGGATAAAGTGAAGACTTAAGCTTGTATTCCAATGTTCCAAAGGCTAAAATGTAGACTTAAGCTTGTCTTCCAATGCCCCAAAGGCTAAAGTGTAGACTCAAGCTTCTCTTTTGATTCCCCAAAGTCTAAAGTGTAGACTCAAGCTTACCTTCCAATACCCCATAGGCTAAAGTGTAGACTCAAGCTTATATTCCAATGTCCCATAGGCTAAAGTGTATACTCAAGCTTATCTTCCAATTCCCCATAGACTAAAGTGTAGACTCCAGCTTGTCTTCCAATGCCCCAAAGGCTAAAATGTAGACTTACGCTTATCTTGCAATAACCCAAAGACTAAAGTGTAGACTCAAGCTTGTCTTCCAATGCCCCATAGGCTAAAGTGTAGACTTAAGCTTGTCTTCCAATGCCCCAAAGGTTACCAAAAACTTAGTATACTCAAAGCCTAAAGTGTAGAATCATATCAAAATCTTCACCAATGGCTAATTTTTTTTACTAAAACCAAGTCCATAAACGAGTTGGAAGAAAAAGGTGCATGCTCTTTCTATGATTGGGACATCTTGCATTTATTTGGTTAATTTGTATTATTAATATTTAAATCAACCATTTTTAGGTGATCTATTTTTACTCTATATTGTGTCGTCACACAAAGCATCACAAAAAGGGGTATTTGTAAACACCTAAAATGCATCATATTGAGGAGGCTACCTGAATGGACCCCCTTTAGACCACCTAACCCACCTTGGATAGCTTCAAGGCTAAAATAGTTGTTCTCACCACTTAAATGGGTACCATTCCCCATAAAATATGGTTGTCTCATCCTGAGATGACCACAAACCATGGTCGTCTCACCCTAAGATGTTCGTTAAACCGTGGTTGTCTTGATCTGACACAACTACAAAAAGTAAGCTTAAAAATAAAAAGGTGCATAACTAGAAGCCAAAAATCCCAGTTAACCCCACGCATGATCCAGATAAAAGGCATTAAATGCCCTGCATGGGACCAAAAAAAAAAAAACGAATGCAAAGAACAATCGCATGAAATTTTAAAGATAGGTATTCACTTTTTTAATGTGAACTGCCTCTTTGCTTTTTCATGCAGGGTGCTTTCACTATTTTTAACTTCTTTGTGAGAAGTCTATAAAATGGCATCCACCCCTTAGTTTTAATGATCCTAAATATTTGAATTTGTGCAACGAAGTGCTATCGAATTCAATACACGAAGTTCAATTTTTTGAAGTGTTGTCTCATTCGATCTTCCAAACTATTCTATTGAAAGCCACACTATTAGACTATTGAAAGGATTAGAAGTTTTACTCCCATCTTCTGTGTGATCAAATACCCTTGCCCCAGTGATCGATTCAACTTGTCAAAGTTGCTCTCACAACACATAATCCGTCGACAACACATATAGGATATCTCATGTGTCACCCGAGACTAGTTTCAAGAAAATACAGTTTAGTGACAGTAACCTTCTCGACCTGAGATGACCAACAGGTAAGGAAATTTGACCATAATACAACCTCTGGTAGAGATTTGGTTTTTACTACTTTCTTTTAGCATAGCTTAGATTAGCATTTGTTTTATCATTCCTACATTTAGATAGATTTTAGATTTTACATACTTCGGTTTAGTTTATCTATTTCATCACATTCAATTTCATTTATCATGCATATGCATTTGATATACTTCTAGTTTCTTTGTGTTCAAATTATAGGATCCAACATATGGCAAAGGAGTGCAAGAACCACATCAAAATCACTGTGGTGATCATGGAAAATCCAACCCCAAATGATTTGTAATTGCAAGAATATCATTCAAGTGCACCCAAATAATTTCATTTGTATTCATTGTATCATGGGTAGCATCCCCTCATAGGGGACTTGACTTTAACATATTTGAAAGTAACTATTTAATACAAAAAGGGCCCTATCTTTTCATCATCATGTTTATAGTTATATATATATATATATATATATATACTTATCTTTATTTAGTTGTATGGTGCACAGTTTTGCTGCTATCACTAGATTATTCAATTGGGCAGGGCACCAACTCCATGGGGGATTATATAGTGGCATTAGGATACTCTTCTTTATGTCAAATCCTCTCTATGATATTTTTACCTAGTTATGGCAACAATTGATTTGGCCTAAAGTGAGATTTTTCATATGGCTTCTACTCCATAAGAGGGTCCTCACTAGTGATTAGTTGATGAAAAGAGGTTTTTGTGGTCCATATAGATGTGAAATATGTTATGAAAAAGAGGAGAAAATAAATTACCTATTATTTTCATGTCCCATAGCTATTAAACTATGAAATATTTTGGTTGCTTTCCTTGGTTTTATATTTTATAGTTTCACCCCCTTTGAGCAAATTTGTCATACCTAGCCCTAGATAAATGATATGGGTTGGTATGACACTTCTATTATGGAATATATGGAAATAAATGAATAGCATAATCTTTAAATACTCTCATCATGATACTCATTACATATGGTAGAGGAACCTAGGTAATATTAGAGAAAAAATAAAGTATGTAATGAGATATTCTCCAAACCCAAGCCAAGGTTGGGACCATATTTTGTGTAAGATGATAGTTATCTCGAATGATTGAAGGAACCAAAATGCTTAGGAAAATAAATGTCAGGATCAAAGGGATGGTTATTGGAAAGCTCCTTTAGACGGTACTAGGAAAAATAATATAGATGGGACATCGAGAGGAAATTTGAGAAGAGCGAGCATTGGGAGTATATGGATATTTTTAGATGGTCAACTTATCTTCATCTTTGTAGAAACTTTGGGCATCCTCTTGAATAACTTAGTTGAGGCTTATGGTATTCTTTGAGGTCTACAAGAGGTAACCAAAGTTGGGTGGAATGTGATACAAGTGGAATTAGATTCACAAATGATTATCAACCGATTGAAGGACCCCACAAGAACTACATCCTTTAATTGGATATTACAAAGAGTGTTGGAGAAGATAGTCAATATGCAAACTAGATTTACAAGAATTGAATATATCTATTTTCCATGTGAGCAAAACAATATTGTGGATGCAATGAAAAATTAGACGTTGGACCGAGGAAATCTAACTTATTATGGAAACCCACCCAGATGGTGGGCATAATAAATCAAAGAAAATATTTTCTCTATTTCATGTCTTGATGCTGGTAACAGTGACAAGTGTACTTAATGCTTTAAAAAGAAATAAGTAGAATTAATTCTATATACAATTCCTTATTGCAAATAGATTATTACTATCAATCATTTGTAAAATGGTGACTAAAATCATCGTAAGCTTGGAGGGAAAAATGATGTAAAAAAAATGGGTAAAATACATATTTGCCTAGAGAAGCAAGAGATATAAATTAGTTGATTTATGTTAAATAATAAAAATTATTTTTACTTAAAAAAAATTATATTGTCCTTATTATATAGCTATAATGTTAATTAAATTATATCCAACGTGTCTTTTTATCAAATATCTTTTTTATTTTCCTTTCTATCAAAAATATTATTAATCTTCCTCAAATTGTCATGTTTTCACAATCAACTCTTGGTATAATTTTTTGGAGGATATAAAATATTACTTGACTAGTTGACTTATTAAATTTAAATTTTTCTAAGACAAAAATCCACGTTACAAAAGGTAAAATATCTAAAATCAACACTACAAAAGGTAAAATATCTCTATAAATATGTTGGCTATAACAACTTGTTAATTTTTGTGGTAGATGTGCTTGATATTATGTATATATTATATTGAATAATGATGAATGAATACCCTCAGCTAAGGGTGAGTATCCAAATTTTATAGCATCTAGGTACCCTTACACATAGACATAACGGTTCACAATAAGTCCTCTCAGCTAAGAATACTTTACCCTCAAAGCATAGGAAGGAAATGATGACCAGTTATGAAGGAGTGGGATTTCATGAAGCTTCTTCTCAGGAAATACCTTTCCACTTAATTAAATATTTGGTGATGTCCCAAGTACATAAGTACCATGTACGATTATCTAAAATACCTTTAGGTTTATGTATAAGTTGAACTTCCTTATCCAAGATGAGGAGCTCAATTTGAACTAGAGTAAGGATACCCAATTTTTGTTTTAAGCATGAAACATGAAAAATATCATGGATAAAACATTTGTTTAGAGGTTCAAGATGTTAGAAGTTATGACATCATACACCATATGAAAAGTAAAGTGGTATAACCAACCCTCGCAAGGTGTATGCATGTAGTATAGGACAAGGTAGTAGCAAGTTTGTTTGAAGGTTTTTTATGCCTAAAATAGTCATCCTATGTACTTAAATACCCTTCGTTTTCATAAAACAATCATCAAAACATTTTCTATTGCATGGTATCAGATCAAGTAGAAGGAAGAAAGAATTCTAATTTTGATCCTCCTTTAGATTCAACATAAAGAAATCCAAAGAACACTCTATTTGATAAAATAATTATTCATGTTTGATAAAAAAGGTTTTAAGAGTAATATTGATCTATATAAAATTATCATTGTGAAGCAGAATTCCATGATATTTTTATAAAATTTTAGGGTGAAAAATTCTTTCTAAAGGTAAAATTCTCCAAGTATAAAAAAGGGTTTTAATCCCTTCTACAACCAATAAGGTCATAAGCTTGTGATAAAAAATCCAACAAATTTTAGCATGAAATCCTTAAAATAATAGTCATCTCAAAGAAACTAAAAGAAGCCATTGAAACTTCTTGGAAAACTCAACAAGAAAGAAAGAATAGCCTTCTCAAAAGGAATAAGAGAATCCATTGATGCTTCTTACAATATTCAACAAATAAAAAACAATACCCACCTCAAAAGAAACTAAAAGAAACCATTTAAGCTTCTTAGAATATTATAAGAAGATAAGTTGCAACAAGGAAGTTGTTCAAATAATTACAAAGAAAATAACAATAAAAAAGAAATATATCATCATCTTTGTTCCAATAAAAGAACTACAACTCTCAAGAAGAAAGAGAAAATTGAAAGAAGTGCATAAGTTGGCCATAAAAGAATGTGGAAGAAAATAGTCATCAACAACATTTTTGTGTAAATGATCCAGATGGAATAAAAGGCAAGAAGCCTATGACTAAAATAAACAAGGAGATATATGCTCCAAGGCACATAAACCATTAAAAGACTAGAAACAAGTTCTCGAATTATACCTGGATTATTTATTTTAAAAAAGACAAAAGAAGAATAGCTTTTGAAGAAGCTCAAAATAGCTCAACATAATGTCCAAAAGGTTAAAATCCCCATGAACTATAGTTATAACTAACAAACAATTTTTATTTAGAAATAAAAATTTATTAAAATATCATGAAGATGGATTTTCACCAAGGGAGGACCTCGTGTTAAAATGACCACAATGTTCACAAGAGATTTGTGAAGCACACAAGTTTTAAAGCAAAGGAAAAGATATAAAAGTCCAACATCTAAGGTAAGAAACAAGAGAGAAAGGATATTGAGAAAGAAAATTTAGAAAGAACTTCTCAAATAAGTTTAACTCCACATTCATAGTAAAATACCCGCTACACAAAAGAAAGAAATTAGAGCCAACAAGACGGCCCAAGAAAGAAAGAATAACATTTAAAGAATAGCAAGATGTCCATTGCACAAAGAAAAATAAGTCAATGCCAACAATATGGTCCAAGCAAGAAAGAACAACATCTAAATAATAGCAAAACATCTAAAAATAAACATGTAAACTCTATGAATGATTTCTTCATGAAATATTAATTCAGACAAAGCACTTAGATGCTTCAAATTTAAAAGAAAGAGTAACATTGAAAGATTGACGTAGATAAAGTGATCATATGCTTTGATTTGTAGGAAATAATAGCATCAAAATATTGACAAAGATAATGTGTTGAGATGCTTTGAATTTACAACAAAGAATAACATCAAAATATTGACACAAAAAAATAACATCAAAAGATTGACATAGACAAAGCACTTGGACTTATAGAAGCAATGACAACCCATGGATAGAATCCATATGAATAAATAAATAAAAGGATAAAGAGATGTGACCAAGGTGTTAGATAAAACTAGGTTTCAAACATAAGAAAGGTAAAATAAAACAATACGAAAATTTTCCAACGCAAGAGCATTGTATAAGGGAAAAATATTTATAGCATCAAAAGCCTCAATGCAAGCAATTAAATCTAAGAACATGGAATAAATATCCTTGTTAAATCATAGCATAGACTATTGCACTGTAATAAAGTGCATTTCAATTAGAAGGTGACTTGGTTTCCCAAAAAAAAATTGAAAAAAAAAATATTTAGTGCACAAATCCAAAGGCGAAGCACTTACACCAAGAAAATTCAAATATTTATCCCACACTTTAAGGAGGAAAGAAACTGAAAGAATACAAAAGGGATTATTTGAAAAAAGAGCATCCTAGCATTTTTTGAAAAATAAATATTAAAAAAAGAGGTAAAAGCTCCAAGAAGGAAGGAAGAACACACCTCCATTTGATGAGACAATTATTTCTTACATTTTTAAAGCATTAATTGAAATTTGAGCATAGGAATATACTCATTGGAAATATTTTTTTGAGTTGGACTCAATAAAAGAAGAATATTTAAATTTTATGAATGTTTACCATGGCTAGTGGAGCACCAAAGTTCTTGTTGCTAGATTCTCAATTGTTGAGGGGGGAAATATGCTACCTAAAAAACTAAACTCATGATACAACTTGAGATTGAGGAAGTATGGTGAGTAGTATATGGGACCAATACTTTCGTGGAAGAAATAAAAACTAAATAAAGTTGACAAGGTAGATAGAAAAGCAAGACTAATCATCATGTTCAGAGTAGCATATGAGGTCCAAGCATATGTTCAAGATTCAACCATAGCCAAGGATAAATGGGATAATTTGAAAATAATATTTTAAACCAAGAAATAAAATTAGATTCTATTCCTCTAGAGCTAGCTCCATTGTCTAAAGATGAAGAGTGGAGAAAAGCTAGAATAATTCATGAGAAGAATTACAAAGTTGTGAGCATCATTGCAAGCATTGGGAACTCAAGTATCTAATGAAATATTAGTTCTAATAATTTTGAGATCACTCCCATCAAAGTATAATGTTTTTGTGACTACATTAAATATTATTGAGCAAACACCAAGATTTGAAAATTTTGTGAACCTACCTCAAAAAGTGGAGATATCACATACAATATATTAAGAAGAACAATTATTACTTACAATTCAAAGAGGGAAATAGCAATTTAAAAGAGGCATGAGACCTCCACAATGCTTCGAAAAAAGAAATAATTTTTAAAAATATCATAATCAAAGAAATGATTCTCAAATAGGTACTTCCCACATGCAAAGGACATGTGAACATTATGGGATAAATGGACACAACATGAGGGAATGTTGGCATAATACATTAAAAAATGGATCACCTTCATGAGAGATGAACCAATAGCAAGAAATATCATCTTCAAAAAATCAAAATCAATCTTGGAGAAAGGCACATCAAAGTAATGGAGCCAAGGATAATCAAGTTAAATAAGTAGGAGAAAAGAATCAAGATAATGAAGAAGAATATGTGTTTATGGAACAAGAAAAGTTAAGATAACACAATAATGTTTTGTATGACTTCAAATATATGACAAGTTAAGAAACTTGGATGCATTCAAATAATCCAAATTATTATTGGCACAATGCAACTAGGAACATCAATAATCAAGCATCTAAGAGTGAATATGTACAATCAAAATGTGATTCTTTACCATCAATAGAAGTTTTTGAATAAAATTATAACAAAGAAAATGAGGACTCAATGTAATAGATATTGAAGATTCAACCATAAATAGCACATAAAAGAAAGCATGAATACATTGCTTACTACAAATAATATATTCTCCAGATGAACAAGGCAAAGAAAAAGTAAAAGATAATTGATCTTACTCCATCAAGAAATAGTCAAAACTTGAAATATAAACTAGTTCACATATAATATATGACAACGCAAGAAATTTTGGAAACCAATCAATTCAGTGAATAATACAAGATTCATGGTAGCACATCACACTGAAGATCAAAGGAAACAATAATACAACATGCAGCACAAGAAAAATGATAATCAAATAGATGAATCCATGACAATGAAGAAAATACAAGAGGTGATTGAACTTACCACAATAGAGGATATTGATCAAGACAAGATTTGGAAATAAGTCTACATGGAAGGAGAAAATTTGATCTCATCAACAACTGATATATTTGATGAAGATCCTCCACATTGAAGAAAACACATAATTCATGTATTGAATATTGAATGATTATTGTTTATAATAAATTTGGAGTGCATGATTGGTAGAACTTGACACTCCTAAGTATCAAAGTAGAAAGTCTACATTAAGGGGGAATATCTCTCTTTAATTCTAATATCACCCTAGAAATTATTCTTTAGTCATAAGAAAAAATAGAGCTATGACTATGATGTAATAAAGGGAGTATTTTAGGATTTATTACATCATAGACCATGTGAGAAGTCAAGTGGTATAACCACACCTCACAAGGTATATGCATGTAGTATAGGACAAGGTAGTTGCAAGTTTCTTTGAAGGTTTGTTATGCTTGAAATAGCCATTCTATATACTTAAATACCCTTCATTTTCATAACACAATTATTGAGCCATTGAGTTCTAACATAATATCACAGGCAACAAGGTTGATATTCTTTGTTATACAGTAAGAACTATAATATTTAGGAGAAAAATTTATAGTATTTCCACTATTTTTAATAGATTTTTTCTTATATGGTTAAAGACACGCATAACCCAATCATATTATTGGAATTCATGTTCAAGATAATGGCTATCCACATATTGCTTCATCTTATTTTTAACATGATCTATGTTAATATTTAAAGCACATACAATTGCATTGGATTCTTCAAGATAATCATGTACAATTGGAACCTTTACTTGATTAAGCACAAAGTATTTAGATCATGGGGTTTGTAACCATATAATATAGTGAAGGAAGTCATTTTGGTTGATGTATGATAAGTTGTGTTATACCACCATTGAGCTAGAGATAACCATTTAGCCCATTATTGGGGTTTATCTAATACAAAACTTCATAAGTAATCTTTTAAGCAACTACATATGTTTTTATCCATTGATTTAATGATGATTATAGACACCCAAAATTGACCCATCCAAATGAGTCAATTTCTCCTCAGATGCCTAAGTAGCCTTCTTAAAGTTGTAATTGTAATTTTTCCCTTCAATCCCTTAGTTCCCTAAGTTTTTCTCTTACAAAAATATCATGGTCCTTTGAGATAGACCATAATATCATTCTTTAGTTGTTTCCCACTCAGTTTTGAAAAACTACCTGGCATTGTTTGACATGACCCACAACAATCATTTCAATGATATCACAGTCATCCAAATCTGAACATAATATTACTTTCTTGAGGGAAGGACTCCAAATCATCAATTTTTTCCCTCCTTAGGAGTTTTGCCATTTCTGGAACCATCCTTTGGATGTCCTGACCCTTCTACTGAATCCCTAGGTGGATTTCCTTTTGGCCTTGGTGAATTTCAATTTCACACACCTCCTCTTCCTTGCCATCAATGATTTTGCCTCCTCTAAGCTAGGATCTTCTATAAATTGAGGTGTTGGACCTTCATTATGATCAAGCTCTCTTATGGTAAAGAAACTCTAGCAATTTGGTGATTCAAGATTCTAGTGCTAAGTTGTATTTTGCTTGCATAATCCCTTGGAGGAAGTCTACCTGGTTAGCTTGAGAGGAATAGCTCCTCTCCTTGGTTATAACCTTATCTTCTATAGCTTTCTTTCTTGTGTTATGATTTTTTCTTTAAATATGGTTTTAAAAGGGTTTTTCTTTTCCTTTTACATCAACTTAGTCACATTGAGCTATTCAGTGCCATCAAGATTTGAACCTTGGTGTGGGCTACATCAATTATTTGTCTTAATCGTTGAACCAAGGACCTATTGGTCTTGTGTTATGATTTTTCTATTTACCATTTTTATTTATTTATTTAAGTTAGTATTTCTTGTTTTTCTTCTCTAACCTTGGCCTAATAAGTGGTGCATTGCAGGTCTGGCCTTAGGCTATTCTATCCTATCTTGGATCCCCTAAAATACATTGCTTTTATAAATATTTGTCTTGGCCTATCTTATAGAGTGATATCATATTCATAAATATCAAACATAGTTTTATTTGGTATAGGTTTTGGGTGCAAACCTTGTATTTTCTCCATCATCCATAGTACCCTCTACTCCTTGCCTATAATATTATACCCTTTACTACCCATCTAACCTAGGTTTTTTACATGTTTCACCCCTTGTTCTCTAATTTTAAAGATAATATTTTGGTCCATACTACACTCAATTTCATCCTTCAAAATTTCATAGTATAATTTTTCTCCCAAACCTGCTATCCTTATACTCATCCATCAGTAAAAAAAATATTTGTGGACTCCTGTTATCTTAAAAATATCAACCTTGACCATAACCTTGTAGCATTTACTCACAATGATGTTGCGGTTGACATATGATAAGTGTGATACCATTTTGACCATAATATCTCTTTATTCTTGACAAACTGTTCTTTGTACATTCTTATGCTTTGTATAATATCACACTCTCTAACCATAGAGTATGATTTTATTCTACAAATAAGAGTTCAACTACTTTTCTTGTGTATTTTATCATCTAAAGGGCCTTGGGGGTCTAACTATCAACCAAAAAAACCTGCTATTCCTTGGTCATAATAGACCTCAAAATACTAGTCACTCTTTCAAGTTTATTCCCTATCTTGTAGAACTTATGAAGTTACGATAGGAATTTTTGAAGTATGATAACAATATCATGGTTTACCTGCATCGAGTTAGGTACTTTTATCATAGTTTTTAGTTGCATTTCATTATAAAGGTTGTTTGTTGCTATGTCTCTTCTTTGTTTCTATAGATTTTACATAAAGAATAAATAAAATGGATGAAAGGAACTTTCAATAATAGTTTATTTTCTTAGTTTAAAAAATAAAAAGAAATCAAAGAGCATAGTTTAGTTTTTTATTTTTCAATAGGTAATAAAGTAAAATTGTATATAGTTTTACATTAGGCTAGTTTTTGTATGAGCACTTGCCTTGAACTCTTGCTCAAAAAGAAAAATATTTACTCTTTCTTGTAACTTAGGTATACCCTTATTTCAGAAAAAGAATCATTCTAGGATAGAATTTGTATGTTGTATATTTTTCTTGATGCATCTTAGTTAAAATATATTTGTATAGTCATAAAATTTAGGTGTTTTCCAATATACACATTCAAATATAGGATTTGGAGTGAATCCATAAAATGCTCTCGGTGAACCTTACAAACCAAAACACCTTAAGGTGAGGATCCCCACAAGGATTTTTGCCCTTGTAGATCTACTAGGATTTTTGCGCATCCTCACATTTTGGTGAACCCAATGTGAACACCTCTTTATAACTTTCAAAACCTTCACATAATCAAAAGATAAAAAAATTATTTAAACTTAAATAAAACCACTTAGTTTTGTTTGCATAGATTAAATCACAAATGAAAATTTAATAATATTTACCTCAAATTCATCATTGTAATATTAATACTGAGTCTTGTATCTAGGAGTGATTGATCCTTGTATCATGTCTAGTTTAGTACCTCAAGATTTTACCTCACATATGGTTGTGTATATTGAGGGAACTAGGTCACCTAGTATCAATGGGTATATGGAGGGGGCATGTATATTAGGTAGGTTTAGGTATATCGAGAGATCCTCTTGAGGTATATCAGCCAATTAAAATTAATATTCATAATATTACTACCTTTCTTTAATCAAGAGTTAGATTAATTAATTAATCTCCTTCTTGCCTTAAACCATGGCTCCTAACCTTCATAGTAGAAAGAGAATCATGGACCCAAATGAAATTCCCATATGGGATGATAATGAACAAATTGATAGAGAAAATCCAAACATAGAAGAAGAGGATGATGACACCTCAACCACGAGATCCCTTGATCCAATAGAAGGGTCCCATGGTCAACTCACCTTTAAATATTATAATCACATCATAAATTTCTTTAGACAAAATAAACATATAATGACAAAAATATTGGAAAAAGACATTCATTTTGATGAAGCAGGACCTTCAAATAATCAACAAATTCCTAATTCTAGTTCCATGTCACTTCATAAATCAAATAATAATCCTTTATTTAATCAACCTCCTATGAATCAAAGTGTAAATCCATTTGCTTCTAATCCAAATTATGTTAATGCTACAACTATAACAACAAATGTAGGGGAATTTTCTCAACCTCCCCCAAATAATAATGTTCCTTCTAATAATAATATCTTCTCTTCTACACCTTATGGTAATAATAATTTTCTATTCCTCCTAATAACAATAGTTTTTCTTCTATTCCTCCTAATGTTAATAACTTTTCTTCTATTCCTCCTAATGTTAACAACATTTCAATTCCTCAACAAGCTAATACACATTATCCATCTTATTCTAATGTACCTAATAATCCTTATAATAATAATATAAATACTTCAAATGTGAATCAAATTCCATTTCAAAATCCTATGTCTAATAATTATAATCAACCTCCTAATAATTTTGGAATAAATATACCTACAACTCAACCTTTAATTTTGCAAAATAATAATTCAAATCCTGAAATTCAAAATTTAACAACATTAGTTAAACAACTTGCTCAATGAATGGATACCATTCAAGCACCTAGTTTCACTTATTCATATAAAAAAATGTGCAATCAACCTTTGGATCCTATGGTAGCATGTCGACCATACCCTAAGAATTTTCCAACACCTCAACTTCCAATGTACAAGGGTATGGAGGATCCAATTGAGCATATAAGAGTGTTTTGAACCAATTGCTATGACATTGCTTATGATGATATGCTCTTATTAAAAAAATTCCCTAAGAGTCTTGGAGGTGCAACATTAGAATGGTATTATCAACTACCTTGCCATTCTCTTAGAAATTTTGAAGAAACCATTGAGATGTTTGTCCAACATTTTGGTGCTTATGTGGAAAAGAGAGTTAGCCTCCAAGACCTATATCAACTTAAACAAGCTAAGGATGAAAGTTTTACAGATTTTCTATCCAAATGGAGAGGATTGGTGGGTAGATTACAATATACCCCACCACCTAAAGATATGTTGGAAATTTTCATTAATAATCTACAAGATCAACTATCATATGAATTGGAAACCATAACCATTACATCTTTTGAACAAGCGGTTGATTTGGAAAGAAGAGTTGAAAAGGCTCTTATAAAAAGAGGATAATTAAAACCTAAGAAATAAGAAGAAAAACTACTAAATATCAATATAAAAATAAACATGTAGTAGGTGATGGTGTCACCGATAATCACCAAAGTAATAATGTTAATACCACAAGCACTTTGCAAAAATTGGTACTTAATAAACCTCAAAAACCACAAAGAAATTTCACTAAGCTTAATCAACCTTTATCATCAATTCTTAAGCAACTTTTGGATGCTAAAATGATTGAACTACCAAATATAAGACAACTTAATACTACTACTAATTGGTATAATGTAAATCAACATTGTGATTATCATAGAGTGGAAGGACATCTCACTAATCAATGTAAAAGACTTAAGCATGTTGTTCAAGATTTATTGGATGAAGGTCACCTTGTCTTAGGTGATTCTGAACCAATTGCTTCCACTAATCAAGATATGGGGATATTTCAAAATCCCCTACCTAATCATGATCAACAAGCAACTAATCAAGTTTCATATCATAATGTTCCACCTCCATATCATAATATGATTGGGATGATATCTATCACCACAAGACAACAATCTCAATCTCAACCATCTCAACAACCTCAAACTCAAGATAATTCAACTTCAAATCAACCTTCTAGACCACCATTAATTCTTAAAATTTAAAAAATTGTTAATTTTGATAAGCCACATTTAATTCTTAAAACTCAACCTAAAACATCTTTTGATCTTAAACAACAACTTGCTAATACTCTAGCTAAAATATCTCTTCTAGAACTTCTTCAAACTTCTTCTATTCATAGAGAAGCTTTAATTAAATTATTAAGTCAACAAATAGTACCTCAAGATCTTCCACCAAATAATCTTGCTAATGTTGTTGGATCTCTTGGGGTTAATAATATAATATTTTATGAAGATGATCTCCCTCTTCCAACCATGCAAGGGGAATCTCCCCTTTACATCACAGGCTACATAGGAGATAAATTTATCAAAAAAATTTTGGTAGACAATGGGTCCTCCTTAAATATATGTAGCCTCCAATTTATTCAAATATTTGGAATGGGAGAAGAAGATCTTGAAAATTTTGATATAATCATAAGAGCATTTAATAATGGAGCCCAAGAATCTTGTGGGTTCATAACCTTACCCCTCAAAGTTGGACCAAGAATTCTTAATACTCTTTTCTATGTTGTATCTTGTCCAACTTCCTTCAATATTCTTCTTGGATACCCTTGGATTCATGCTATGAGGGTCATCCCATCAACTCTTCATCAATATCTTAAATATGAGTATCAAAATAAACTTATTCATATTCTTGGTGATCCTCAACCTTTTCAATATTGCACTATGGTTGAGGTTGACCAAGCCAAGATAAATTTTTTATCCATCTGTATCTTTAAATGAATTTACTTCCTCTTCTACTCCTTCTTCTTCACAAGTAACAAAGAAACTTAAAATCCTAACTATTAATGATGAACCTCAAATAATCCATCCCACTAATATAAATATTTAAACTAATCAAACTAATCAAGATCCATTTATAGATCTTGCTATGCTACCACCTTCACCAAGGACTTTAGGATTACCTCATAAGAAAGGTGAAGTAGTGCATGTCAGTATGTGCACATTTACTTATGCAGGGACCTCCTACAAAGAAAATATTAGTGGTAGCAATCCATCTCCCATTGAAAAATAATTTGTAACATGTTACTTATCTAAAGATTATTCTCTACCTAAGAAAATTTTAACTAATATGGGATACCAAGGCAAAGGATTGGGCCCTCAAGAACAAGGAATTAAAGAGCCATTAGAAGTTGAAATTTGGCCCAAAATATGTGGCATTGGTTATATCCCTAATAAAAATCAACCTTTACCTACAAATTTAGATGATGATCAAATCATAACTTATGAAGAATTCATTAATCAAAATGGATTGGATTGGAGTGATCAATATGAAGAACCTCCTTCCCCATCATCAATTTTATTTTGTGACATCAATGTAGTTACAATTATTCATGAAGATATCCTTCAAAATAATTTTTCTTTGATGGATCGATCCCATGTGTGGCTCATGTTGAATCTATTAAAAATGAACAAGAAGAGCAAGTATCTTTAACTCCCAAAGACCTTGAGCAATTAGGGATTCTTCCTACTCCACTTCATTATGAGGATGAATCACATATCCTCATTGAAGAAACTATAGACATTAACATTGGCACTACATAAAATCCTAAAATTCTTAAATTGGGATAAAATCTCACCATTAAAGAACAAGAACAATTAACTAATATTTTAAAAAATTTAAGATATCTTTGCTTGGTCATATGTTTATATGCCTAGGCTAGATCCCTCTTTGGTTATGCACCACCTAGTGGTTTGACCAAATGCTAATTCCATTAAAAAATTAGGAAAAATACACCCTAAAATTACCTTGTTAGTCAAATAAGAGCTCGAAAAGCTCCTTAATATTGGCTTCATAAAAGCTATCAACTATTCTGATTGGATATCTAACATTGTACCTATTGCCAAGAAAGAAGGCACAATAAAAATATGCATAAAATTTTGAGATATTAACATGGCATGCCCTAAATATGATTTTCCCTTACCTAATATTGATATGATTATAGATTTCATAGCTGGATGTGGAATGTTATCCCTAATGGATGGTTTTTTAGGCTATAACCAAATTAAAATTTCTCTTAAAGACTAAGCTAAAACTACTTTCATCACTCCTTGGGGCACCTTTTGCTATCAAGTTATACCTTTTGGGTTAAAGAACATAGGTTCCACCTATCAAAGGGCTATGACATACATATTTCATGATTTAATGCATGAAATTATGGAAGACTATGTGGACAACCTTCTCAATCACTCCATTAATCGTGAAACTCATGCACAAGATCTAAGGCACATATTTGAATGACTAAGAGAATACAAAGTTCACCTTAATCCCTCTAAGTGTGTATTTGGAGTCACATATAGAAATATATTAGGTTTTATTATGTCTAGAAGAGGCATTGAAGTTGATCTAGCCAAGATATTAGCTATTACAGATATGCCTTCCCCATGTAATTTGACTGAATTGCATAGTTTGTAAGGTAAGCTTCAAGCCATTAGGAATTTCATATCCCAACTAGCTAATAAATATCAACCCTTATTTAAGCTCCTTCATAAGAATGTAGAATATAAGTGGGATGATGAGTGTCAAAAATCTTTTGATGAACTAAAGAAATATCTCACATTCCCTCCTATCCTCATAGCACCTAATCCAGCCAAATATTTATTGCTCTATATTGTTGCTACAACTCAAGCCTTAGGGGCTATGTTAGCTCAACATGATGATCAAAATAAGGAAAGAGTAATTTATTATATCAATAGAACCCTTATTAGTTATGAAACCCATTATACTCCTTTAGAAAAGCTTTATCTTGTTGTAGTGTTTGCATCTCAAAAATTGAGACATTATATGCTTAGTCATAAGACATTAGGAGTTACTAAGGTTGGTCCTCTTCACTACTTAATATCAAAACCTCACCTTTAAAGGTAGGCTACCAAGTGGTTCATCACCCTTAGTGATTTTTATTTAACCTTCATTAGTCAAAAAGCCATAAAAGATCAAGTAATTTTTGATCAGTTAGTTGTAGCTCCTTTAGAATCAACTCATCCCCTAGTGATAGAGTTTCTCAATGAGTGTGTATTCAATATTGAAGAAGAACCTCAAGATTCTTGGATCCTATATTTTGATGGATCCCATTGCTTAAAGGGCATAGGAGAAAGAATCATCCTAATAACCCCATAGAATTGATTGATCCCTCTTTCCTTTAAGTTGTGCTTCTCCTGCACTAATAATATTGTAAAATATGAAGCCTTGATCTTAGGTCTTCATGTTACCTTAACCTTAAAAGTTAAAACTCTCTATCTTTGGTGATTCTCAACTTGTGGTCAATCAAGTTAATGGTGTATATCACACTAAATATGAAAATTTGAAGCCATATAAAGATATTGTTGCAAAGCTTATGTTAGCCTTTGATAAGATAACCATAGAATCCATTCCTAGGTCTTCCAATGGTCATGTGGATGCTATGGTCGTAGATGTATCTCTTATTACCTTAGAGTTAGAGGATGATCATGCTACCATTATCATCTTCCAAATTTGATAACAGAGGTTATGCATAAGGGGTCGGCCCCAAAATCTATTTATAAAATCAAGGCGAATTGTCTCAGAATCTCGATGAATTATGTCGAAGGATACATGGTGAATTGCATTCATTTTTCTCCAAAAAATTTCAAACCGTGGTGAATTTTTCTATGTTGGGGGCTATGAATATCATTTTTGGAAATTCTAGGAATGTACGACCGACATGAAAGGCTTTAAGCCTTTATGCTTTATGACGATCGATCTGAGATGATTGCCTGTAGACATGGTGGTCAGGAAATGTTGATCGGTTATAGACATGTCGATCGAGAAAAATGATCATGAGCAGATATGTTGATGTGTTGCAACAATATCGATCGATTGCAACATGATGATCAGTTGCATCCATGATGATCAATTGTAGACATGATCAACTATAGACATGATGATCGATAGTAGATATGATGATCGATTGTAGATATGATGATCAAATACAGATATGATGATTGGATGTAAGCATAATGATTGATTGCATCTATATCGATCAGTTGAAACTAATGTTTGATTGTAGCTATGTCGATGTGTTGTAGCCATACCGATCGATTGCAACTATGATGATCGATTGTAGGAATGATGATGGGTTGCAACCATGATGATCAGCTATAGGCATGATGATGGGTTGCAACCATGATGATCAGCTGTAGGAATATCGATCGATTGTAGGCATGATGATCAGGTGCAGGCATGATGATCAGTTGTAGAAATAGCTATCGGGTGTAGGCATGATGATCGACTATAATAATTTTTGTTGGTTGCAGGCGTGACGATCGATTGCAGAATGATGATCGATTGCAAGAATACCGATCGATTGTAGGAATGATGATCGATTGCAAGAATGATGATCGATTGCAAGAATATCGATCGATTGTAGGAATATCGATCGGTTGCAATAATATTAATTGATTGCAATAAAGTCAATCAGTTGCATGAAAGTCGATCAATTGTAGAGTACCCAATTGATTGCAGCACACCCGATCATTTGAATTATCGATGCGATGCATCTATGCCACATGTCAACCATCCATGAAATGATTGCATGTAGATGCCACATGTCATCCATCCATGAGCTGATTGCATGTAGAGAAGTCTATATAAAGGGATAAACAATCATTTTTTTACCTTTTCTATCATAGTTTTAACCCTTTTCCTCTAGTTTTAACATAGTTTTAACCCTCTTCCTCCCATTTTATCTTAGTTTTAACCATTTACCTTAGGTTTTAAGGGAGTTTTAACCCTTTTCCTCCTATTCAAACCCTTTTTCATCAAGTTTTGAATACCATCCACTATATCTTCTGATCCATATTCTCGTTCACAACCAAATAACCCTATGGCATCCCCTATCACCCCTGGAACATCTAAAATTAACTTTAAAAACCTGGTTTACCCCATGATTTCTAAAATTTTATCAACACCGGGTTACGACATGTCATGGGTCATGAACTCTAGTCTTCGAGGTCTAGTTTCGATGTCGTAGTTCGACATGGACACTAAACTGCTCGAGAAAATAATTACAAGTTACAATATTGATTCGGGTAAGGTAAATGTTGTCATTGACAATAAAAATATTGTTCTTTCTTTCACAACCTCTGACGTCGCCAGATTGATAGCATTGCCCCACATTGGTTGTGAGCCTATCACATCCAAATACGCATTAACTGATGAGGATAAACTCTACCTAGAGACCAACTTCAATGTGCAACCAGAATATTTTCAAGGTATAACTATTTTTTTATTTAATTGAATTTAAATTCTAGTCACTAGTGTACAATTATTGATTTTGTTTTTTTGTAGTTATGGCCACCAAGTCCAGAAGGGGTTTGACTATACCAGCTATTGAAAATAAATTTCTTTGGGCATGTTGTGAATTCTTCCTTGCCAGACTCGTTTTGCAAGGAAGACCGACAAAAATTCTGATGTGGGCCTTAGCATATTTGGTTCATTGTGTTGCACACCAACAATTCGACTGGTCCAACTATGTCTCACATCGGATCAGATTAGAAATCCAGAACGTGATAACCCATGCTTCACCCTCACTGACAGTTAGCACATGCAACTATATTATTGCTTTTTTTATGAATATTTTTATCATTTGTAGAACACTCAAGTACCGACATCTTGGCACTCAACCCTAGCCAATGCAACCATGACAGAACAACAAGTTCAAGTAATTTTTAGTTAATATTTAAGTAAAATTTTTTATTTTTCATATGTTTATATTTTTATAATTTTGATATTTTATACAAAACATAGAAAAGGGCATCCTCTTCCTCTTCAAAGTGGGATGTTGCTTTCAGAGGTTATAATCCAGAGGAATCAGGAGACTCCGAAACACCTATAGAGGAAACAACGCCATCGCTAAAGAGAAGATCAACAAGGAAACATATAAGATCTAGTTCTCCTAATCCTTGACAACCTCCACCTATGGTTGCATGTCCACTACCATCGGGCGTAGTTGCACAAGAGGTTTCATCTTTAGGGAGTAAGTTTTAATGACTATCGAAACAAAAATTTTACAAAATTTTTACTATTTTTTATTAAATTTTATTTTATTTTTTCAGATGTACGACATGCCCACATTCCATTTGCATCTACAACTATGCAAGATGTCTCTTCTTCTATCGATAAGTGTTATAACAAATTTTGTAACCAATTTTCATAATCTACCTTCACAAATTTTATAACTAATTTTTATTATGATGTTTTAAGTTCCTATACAACAATTTCATCAACAAAATCAACAATCGATGTCGCCCCCTCCTCCACCATGCCAACCTCAAATGCGAGGTCAATGCTTCCCAGTTGGAAAACACATTCTTCCATCTAGGCCACAGAGAGAAGCAACAAAGCAATTTTTAGAGAAAGAAGCATCAAAGACATTTTCAGGATTCAGACGTATTTCTCTTGCTAATTTTAATTTTAATGGTGTACCAAAAGCTTCTAGTGTTGGGTTGGATGAAGTTCCACTTGATCAAGATTTATTTTTGCAAGGCAACACACCCACTACTTTCCAAGTTTCAGAACTGCTCCGAGATAAAGATAATGAAGGAGCAGAATGTTCAAGCAAATCTCCTCCTAAGGAAACCAACACCCCTCAGGCTCATCCTCGACAAGAGGATGAAAGATTAAATATTTTTAAAAAATATTTGGTTTCTGATAACATTGAATCTACCATTAAGGATTTACTACTTCCAGATATAACAGAAATGAAAAAATGGGAGTATCGGGCCAAAGTGTTGATAAAGGAAATTAATGCCCGATACAATAATTTTTCAAAAAGAGAAAACAAATTTTTTGTTGTTGAAAATGAACCTGAAAATATGGAGGCTCTACTACAACAAGTAAAATCTGGCATTGTGAAGGTTAATACATCTTACACAGATGAAATTTTAAAGTTTATGTTGAACATATTGGAGAACATAAACGGTGAGGCCCAAGCTTATTACAATGAATGGGCAAGTGATAAGAAAAAGGTTGTTGTTGTTGTAGCTGCAAAGAATGTTGCTGAGGTTTGACTTAGTCACTTATGTGTTCAAAAAAATGTTGTTCTCTTTTTTCAAATGTAATTATCTATTGACTAACTATTTTTCCTTTTTGCAGGTAAAGTATGATAATCTCAAGAAGCAGGTTCAAAACCTACAAGACTATCTCAGGATGGCAAAGGAGTTCTTAAATGCTTCCAAGGCAATGAAAAAGAGCTCAAGAAGCAGTTCGACAAAACAACATTTTGCAAAAAATCATTATCCACAATGGATTGGATCCTGATGTTCTACTAAAGGAGAAGGGTAAAGAAGTTCAAGGACCAACATCTGAAGATGTTGGCAAAGAGGAAAACACCCTTCTCGATGGATTGGAAAATGTTGAGAAGATCCTTGTCAGTTCTGGAGCAATTGAGAGTATTGTTACCCAACTCGAGGGAGGAGTCGTTGGAATGCAGAATGTGGAAATCGTGGAAGTAGTGGATGAGGAAAAAGGAGTTGAACATGGGAAATATGAGGGAGGAGTCATTGCTATGCAGAATGTGGAAGATGTGGAAAAGGAAAAAGGAGTGGTGGAATGGGAAAAGATTCTGAAGCATGAAACTGAATTTCAAAATTTGATATTTCAAAAAGACTATTTTATGACATTTCATATGTTTTCATTTGAAAACAAGATACTTGCTTTTATTATTTTACTATTACTATTTACATTTATAATTGTGTGTTATTTTCATCTCTTGAGTATTATGGTGTTTCAAATATGCTTGAGTTTACGAAGAATATATGTATGCATAGGTTTCAATGTTATTCTTGTTTTGATATAAAAATGAGTATTGTCTTGTGTATTATGCTATGTTGTTTTTATATTTCAATTTTCAAATGAGTTTACGAATGATATATCTATGCATGGGTTTAAATTTTTAGTTTATTCATAGTCATTCTTGTTGTTGTATAAAAATGAGTATTGTCATTTGTATTATGCTATATTGTTTTTATATTTCAAAGTGAGTTTACAATGGATATATCTATGAATGGGTTTAAATTTTCAATTTCCATGTATTATGCTATGTTGTTTTTATATTTCAATTTTTAGGTGAGTTTATGAAGGATATATCTATGCATGGGTTTAAATTTTCATTTTATTCATAATCATTCTTGTTGTTGTATAAAAATGAGTATGGTCTTTTGTATTATGCTATATTGTCTTTATATTTCAAAGTGAGTTTATGAAGGATATATCTATGCATGGGTTTAAATTTTCATTTTATTCATAATCATTCTTGTTGTTGTATAAAAATGAGTATGGTCTTTTGTATTATGCTATATTGTTTTTATATTTCAAAGTGAGTTTATGATGGATATATCTATGAATGGGTTTAAATTTTCATTTTCCATATCTAGAGTAATATACTACATGCATTTTTCCTTCTAGAGTCAAATCATACATACTAATGATACTAAGAAATATTTACTAGTTATGTATGCATGCATGGTTTACTCAATGATAAAGCATAAATCATAAAATTTTGTCAACATAGAAAGTCAATAACACTTCTAGAGTCATAGCATACATACTAATGATACTAATGATACATACATACATATAGTCAAAGTCAAAGCAAAAATCACTATATTTTGTCAACATAGACAATTAAATCAATAACATAGCATCATTACGTATGCATGGTTTTCAAATTTCCAGCTTACTCAAAGCTAAAGCATAAATCATAAATTTTAAAACATAGACAGTCCATAATATTAAAAAGCAAATATTCGTAATCATTGAAAATAGAATGATTATATGATTTTTTTCAAATCATTAAAATTTTACAACTAATCAAATACGGAAAATCATTGATAATATGAATTTTTTCAAATCATTGACATTTACAAATGATATCAAATACAAAAAATCATTGATAATATGAATTTATTCAAATCACTAAAATTTTACAAATGATTTCAAATCTAGAAAATCTTGATTATATGAATTTGTCATATAATCATTGAAATATTTACATTTCTAGAAGCTGATACAAAGCTTTATCGACTTCTCCAAAAGAACCGAGAATCATTTGTGAATTTTATGTTTCCATAATCTCATCATCACTCCAAGCTGAATCATTTTCATCATTATCAACAGTATTAGTGAGACCTCTCCTTTTCGCTAGGGACTTCCAATATGTCAACGCTCTATCATAGGGAAACTTACCCACCTCGTACGATGACACATACATTCTCAAACAATTTTCCAAATTTTTGTCCAACCTATTACGAACTTTTGATTTAACAAAATATAATGCACTGAATACCCTTTCATCTTCAACAGATCCCAAAATCATTGTCTGACATAATTCATATAAATTAAAGTATTCACTCATAGTTTCTTGTAAGACACTACTTCGATACAATTTTTTCCAGAAACGCGTGATTGAACCAGTCACATGTGGATTTTTGAAATGTGCAATTTGATTATCCATTGTTATTCCAAAATTGGTTGATTGTTGTCTCAGAAGATCTTTGTTTAGAATACCATTGATTTCAATGCCATTTACTTCCACACTTTTAGAGAAATGTGTCATAAGATTACCCATATATTTTACAAACAACTCACTTCTACTACTGTGGTCAACACAAGGATTCTAGAAGATGGGATTAACAATAGCCATGGCCTCAAGTGTCTCATCTCTCTTAAAACGATCTCTTATTTCACTTGTTAATGTATTTGCAATTCTTTTCAATTTATTTTTAGTGCTATCCAAAACCTCATCGAATCTGAAATGTGTTACGGGCACTTGTTCAACATCATCTGTTAGTGTATCTAACCACTTTTCATAATGATATAAAGGAATCATCTTTCCATGGATAGCAATACAAATATTATCATTGATGTTGAACTTTAAAAAGTTGTTAGGATCATTGACATCAACTAACGTATTCCAACTATCAAACTTGGGATCCTCAAAATATCTTTTGGATAAGTAAATCCTATCAATAATCATACATATTTGTTTTCTCATCCTGATGAAATCGACAATATAAATTGCCCGTTCCTGTGCGAGTTTAATCAAAGAATTCATTTCTTGCAACAATGGAAGAATACCACATAATGTGAGAAGAGTTTCCAAGTCAGTCATACAAAATAGCAAATATTTTGCCTTGTCAACATCCCTACGATGTGCATACATAAACCCAACCAAGGATTGATATTCTAAAAATACCCTTTTTGCAAGAAGAAACAATGAAATCCACCTAGTGTCCACATATTTTAACATTTTTCTGCCTTTGGTTTCACCTAGAGAAAACTGTTGAAACTCAACAAACCTTTTTGGACTGCATGAAAAGTATGAGTGTATTTCATGGATGAGTTCTTCCACTCTGGCTACATTATCAAAATTGCTCACAATTTTGTATGCAAGATTCATTCGATGAGCCATGCAATGAATGGGAATCACATATGGGGCAATTGATGTCTGAAGCCTAACACAAAGACCATTCCTTTGTCCTTGCATTGTAGCCGCACCATCAGCTCCAACACAAATTAACTTTGTGGCAATTTCCTTTTCATCCATTCTAGAAATATCCTTTAAAATGGTTACAACAACATTATAAATATTTTCCGCATTACAATTTTCAATCATCTTATGTAGTGCTAGTAAATGAGGTTGTCTCAAATGATTTTTGAATGTGTAAACATGTATGCAAATCCAAGATGTGTTGTCAACAATTGTTACCTCATCAATGGAAAGTGAAATAAATTTGGCTTGTTTCACATTCTCTCTCAAGTCTTCCTTCTCAACCAGTGATAGACATTTTACCATTTCCCAACCACTTCGATCTGACCAATGTGAACTGGTAAGGTTTTGTACATCGACTAGTTGAAGTATTTGCTTAAAATCAGCAAAATCAGACATGGGTCGACCTTTTTTTAGAATACTATATACAATAGCAAACTACAATTTCTTTGAGGCTAATACAGTCTTATTAATTTTTTGAAATTGTGCCTCGATTGTTCCACCCTTCTCAATGAGAGTTTGTTGTTGTTTCATTGCTTTTTCGTATTCAAGTGCATATCTCACATGCACACATTTTGATGCATCCTTCCACCTATGAAATCTGTTAATTGTTCCATCACTTCATATTTCTTTGATGTAAACTTTTCCACAGTGTTTTTCTATTGTGTCTTTCTTATTTTGCAATAAATGATCCTTTCCCAGCTTCCATGTACAAATAATGCATTTACACACATTCTATTTCTCATCTCGCTCAATAAAGGGGTATAACCATGCCCATTCATTTTTAAAATCCCTTCCAATAGTCCATTCGCTTATCTTTTGACGTTTAGATTTTTGACTACAAGATTCCCTAGAGGTCTGCACTTTAATTGTACTATCATTTTCTTTTTTGGTTGATGTGTCTGAATTTAACATCTCCAGAAGTGGTTGTTGAATGTCATTATTAGGAAAATTATCATGTGGTCCCATATCATCTGCTAGAATATCTTCGAGTGAATGCACATCAGGGTCGACAATGTTTACTGCATTCAATGTTTGGTGTTCTCTATCATTTTTTGATGTAAAAAGGCACTTTTTTAAAGAATTAACAAAATACAATTTTACAAAAGCATTTAAAAAGAGGTAGATAAGCAGACAACCATTTATCTATTAATAAATAAAGGCTTTATATTTAAGAATAACAGAGAAATATTAAAAATTTGATGGTAAAAGGTGTTTGTACCTGCATGTTGTGTAGAATCTGTAGAGATTGATGCCTCATTGCATTTTGATATTTGTGTAAAATATTTTAGAATTATCTTTTTACAAGAATATTGGCCTCCCTTCTTTCCATATTCAGTAGGAGACATTGTATCTGAAAGAAAAAACCTTTAGATGTTAGGAAATGAATATGAAATTGAAGGAAAATAGCATACATCCCTCAAGATGAACCTAGCCAATCTTCTGACAGACAAGCAATCTCTGACAAGAAAAAGCTCCTAACACACAACATGACATGGATACTTATCGACCACAGTTGCAGATAGTGCTTCTACACTACCTATGAAACATACTCTAAGAGACAAGAAGTAGTCTCTGACAAGAAAAATGCTCCTGACACAACCAGATGACATTGATAGTTGTCTACCATAGTTGCATATAGTGCACCTACAGTGCCTATGAAACTAAAGAAAAAGAGCTTTGGATAAAAGAACAATGGAAGAAAAATACTTTACCTATTTTCATAATTGACTTAGGACCACAGACATGCCTCTACAATCGATCAAATTTTTTTGATAGTCTCTCCTCTACAATCGATCGACTTATACCGATAGTTTCTCCTCTACAACCGATTGGCTTATGCCGATAGACACTTCTCTACAACCGATCAACTTATGCTGATAGACACATCTCTACAACCGATCAAATTTTTTTGATAGTCTCTCCTCTACAATCGATCGACTTATACCAATAGTTTCTCCTCTACAATCGATTGGCTTAGGTCGATAGACACATCTCTACAACCGATCGACTTATATCGATAGACACTTCTCTATAATCGATCAACTTATACCGATAGACACATCTCTATAACCGATCAACTTATACCAATAGACACTTCTCTACAACCGATCGACTTATGCCAATAGACACATCTCTACAACCGATCAAATTTTTCTAACATTCTCTCCTCTACAACCAGTCAGCTTATGCCGACAGTTTCTCCTCTACAATCGATTGGCTTATACTGATAGACACATCTCTACAACCGATCAGCTTATGTTGATAGACACTTCTACAATTGATCAACTTATACCGATAGACACATCTCTACAACCAATCAGCTTATGTTGATAGACACTTCTCTACAACCGATAAGCATATACCGATCGACACTTCTTTGCAACCGATAGGTATATGTCGATCGACACTCCTCTACAATCGATCAACTTATGTCGATCATCTTAAATTGATCGACACTTCTCTACAATCGATAGGCATATATTGATCGACACTCCTCTACAATCGATCAGCTTATATCGATCATCTTAAGTCGATCGACACTTCTCTACAATCGATAGTCATATGTCGATCGACACTCCTCTGCAACCGATCGACTTATGTTGATAGACACTTCTTTACAACCTTGTCAAGTTTTTCGTTGTTTTAGAGCTATTTTTGAGTTAGAGTATTTTAGATGTATGTTTATCGGTACCCCCTACAGTATATATACGGGTAGTATATGAGGTGATTTGGGTGGGAAAAACAAAATCATTTATAATTTGAAGGTGAATTGTCCGTGGAATGGGGTGAAAGTGGTCGATGAATTAAAATAAAAATAGGATAATTATTATCAACGATGGGTGAATTTACCCCAAAAAAACTTCCACCCCATAAATTTTGGGTGAATGGGCCCCAGTGAAAGGATCCAAAATTAGCCAATTTTAAATTTTGAAAATCCTAAATAGAGCCAATTTACGATATTTCGCGCTTATGCATAACCCTATTTAATAGCCTATAAGCCCTAGTTTTAGTCAGTTGTCATTAGATGTCCTAAGCATCAAAAATTCTTCATTGGATCCTTGGTAAAAGGACATCTTTACCTTCTTAAAATATGACATGATACCTAAAGGTTTATAATGTAATAAGCAAAATTTGTTTCACAAAAGAGCTTGTCAATTTATGATCATCAATGATATCCTATATCAATGATCTTTTGATGGTATCCTTTTACGATGTCTAACTCTGGATGAAGCCAAGCAAAATCTTCATGAAGCTCATGAAGGGTCATGTGGGGATCATTTTAGTAGCAATGCCATTGCCAAAAATTTCCTCTAAATGGGGTACGATTAGACTTCCATGGAAAAGGATGCATGCGACTATGTTCAACACTATGATAAGTGTCAATATCATGATGATATTATTCATGCACCTTCACAAAATCTCCAACCATTTCTTCCCATTGGCCCTTCTATTTGTGGGCCCTAGACATCATTAGAAACACTACACCAAAAAATGGCTAAGGGTGCTTATAAACTATCCTTAAAGACCGTTAAAGGTGGTTATTTAGCCACTATCTATAAGGGCATCATAAAAAGTCTATGACATACGATGGCAGCTAAAAATAACCTCAAACAATCGCCTTCTTAGGGTCTAGGAGGGTTGTTAAAACCTGCCCTATTAGTACTATGAGAGCAGTTGTGTATTGTCATCTTAGGACTAAGAGGGAGGTTATTAAATGCCCTCTTAAGGTTAATCCTCTTAGGCCTAAGAGGGCAGTTTATATCCACCCTCTTAGAGACTAAGAGAACAATTTTAAATCGGCCTTTTAGCCATAAGAGGGTGACTTATAACCACCCTCTTATGGTCCCACCCTAAAAAAAATATAAAGGAGACGATCCATGTTGGAGGGACTAGAAGTTAGGCCAAACAGTTAGGCTCATGAAAAAATTATAGTGATAATGGGTATTTTAATTATCCTTACCTATAGCCTGGTTATTGAAATTACCATTGATGTTCACTGTTGTGTACTTACTTGGACAATAGAAAAGTTATAGGCACTGAAATCAATATATGGGAAAGTTGAGATGGAAAGGCACTGACTTAACAATTATGTATTTAAGTGATAGTGTTATCAGATAAGTTATGCCAATGATTATAAATATCCTATGACTCTTTATTCAACACTATCTTAGCAGAAACAATTCTATGAGTGCATGTTTTAACTCCATGATCAAGGCCCAAGAGTTTGCAAACTTTACAAAGCTACATGATAATAAACAAGATCTCACACATATTACCAGTTCTTTGAGAATCAATCAATTTATACTCAACAACAAAAAAATAATTCTCTTTATGGTCTCAACTTGCAAAACACCACCCATGGTGCCTATGACATCAATGTATTGATATGAACTCATCCTCCTGATCAAAGCTCAAAAGCTACCAAGCAGATACTATAACATGATTATCAATGAGATTTTGCATGTAATGTCAACACCTTGTCTTCCTTACCCAATGGTAATTGAGTATCACAATAAATCAACTAAGATATATTGAGATTAAATCATAATGATAGTGATGAACGTTGTTCTTTATATTAAACCAAAAGGAGGTGTTTTAGGTGACTCATCCATTTTGTTTAGTTTGTTTATCGGTATCAAAGAGCAACTACTTGTGGTCTCAAGTTACAAATACCACCCATACAATGTAAGGATATATTTTCTACAAATGTTTATCAACTTTTTAAATTAAATGTCACTCCTTTTATCTTTTAAAAAATGTATATTGAGAAAATTCAAACTTTATAGATCCTATGCCCTAAAGAACACCCCTATGAGTTAGTAGTCTATCTTTTAAAAAAACGTATATTGAGAAAATTCAAACTTTATAGATCCTATGCCCTAAAGAACACCCCTATGAGTTAGTAGTCTGTTACCCACATATCGTCAGAACCACTTACCATTCATTTCCATGTTAATCACCTCAATCACTTGTCCTACACTTTTAAGTATATATATATTTTCCTAGCAGTACGAAACGACTTAGTGTTCATGTTACCCCAACTTTAAGAAATTTTTATAGAACAACTCTACAATAGGATTAATGAATTGAGGTCCATCACAATGTGGTATTGCAGTAAGGTGAGACACTTACCATAACAATCACCTAGGTTCAAAATGTGATAAGCATCCCCCCATGTTCAACTAGTTGTCCAACTAATACAATTAGGTGTATATGGTAAAAAAGTTGACATTTCAATGATTCGAAGATCCTATGGATGTGTAAATATATGGTTGATTTTTTAACTAATATTAACAGTGCAAATATAAAGTATCCCGTCTCCATGGGCATTAACTTTTATAATTAAGGAACTAAACAAAAAAAGATCATTCAATAAAAATATACATAAAGTTTGTATATATGTATATAAAGAAAACGTTGAGGAAGATCATTATGGGAATGAAAAGTATGAATAGCTTACCTGTAAGGAGTATTCTCATCCTCAGATGGCATTGTATCTCATGTTGGGCCCTTACTTCCTCCCTATTGCTCTCCACATGCTTTCCTCTTCTCTTATAGACATAATTGTATTCCATTGGTACAACTCTTCCTAGAGTTTCATCAGTTGGACAGTTCTACTGTGAGAGCTTTTTGATGGTTTTGTTGGTGTGTCCTGCATCCTGGGTTCTTTATATAGTGTTCTTAGTAGCACATGGTGTGGAGCATCCTCCAGGTGTTGACCTAAGATCTTCCTCAGTTGAAGAGGAATTTTGAGGTTTTTTAAAACCAGATTTTTGAATGCTCCTTCTTCAACCACTTATCCTTTTCAGGTTTGTAAACTCATACATGAAGTACAAACTGGAGTGTGAGGTGAAATTCCATTACACATCTAATTATTTCTACCTCGATAATTTCAATATTGTAAACATAATTTTGTAGGACCTACTTATGAACATATACTTGTAAAACCTAAAAATATAAAGATTATTATGAAGGGAATGTGAACTAGTCATGTGGAACAAGAACCTACATTGAAAAAACATAATTTTACATGATGCAAGGACTTTGTAGTCCAATTTGACTACATCAAAATGGGACTCAGCAAAAGAGTGGAGAATATTACTTTGTCCAAAAGTTGCTAAGAATTGAAATTGATGCCAGTGTTGTGATGATTTTGTATTTATGTCTTGTGCTGGCGAATAAAATGATTATCTATTTCAAATTTGAATAAAGAGCCATAGGTTCTATTCCTACCACCTCCACCTGGTTGTATTCAAACTTCAATATTTTACATGCAAAAAATTATAATGTAGAAGAATTTAATAGTTTATTCTCTTTTTCAATTAATAGAATAGCTGACATAATTCCCACAATAATTGGCTAATAGCTAAAGACAAGAAATTAACAAAATCATGACAATTCCAAGAAATGTTCAATAACTCAGGGTATTTGTATGATGTACCTTGGATTGTTGTTTGATTCCTCTGCATCAATTAGCGTTATCATAAACTCTTTCGATGTAAAATGCAGAGTCCCAATAGTGTAAAGACTCTTTCAACCATCATAAGTAGGTAGTCTCTTACCCAAAAAGAGTCTCTTTTTAAATGGAATATAGACATTAGTTATTCAAAAATTTAGAAAACAACACATGCAACATACTATCCTATTACAAGACATAAGCAACCTGATGAACATCAGTTTCTCAAGTCTTTGATTTTCACGAGCCACAATAGTAGTACTAGATCCTAGCATATGGTCTGTAAGCAGTCCTAAATAAGCAGTAATAAACCATTGTTCATGTTGCCTCAAATTATATTTACCAGTAGATAGCAAAACAACACATGCCTTCAATTGGAAAAAATATAAAGGAGACGATCCATGTTGGAGGGACTATAAGTTAGGCCAAACAGTAATGTAATTTGTAAGCATAAAAAAAGAACACCATTGCACTAAAAATGAAGCATTGCATTTATTTTTTATAAAATGAGTCTTGTGATACAATAAACCCCTTTGCAAAGGGGGAATTTTACATTACAAATGCTCGAAGGGGATGATCCTCTTTTACAATAAATGATGGTGTTTGACTCTTCTTCATGCTACAATCAATGTTGGGGTGGTGGGTTTGTTGTGACCACCATGCTGGATTTGAACTTGTTGAATCTAGAACCTATACACATGTAAAGAGACAAGGGTTTAGTGGCACTTTTCTAAATGCATCTGATGAAATGAATAATATAAATTGCATAAAAGAGAATAAATATGATTATTGTTTACATAGGTCACAATTCGGATGACATAACATTAGCATTCTCCTCCTTTTCTTGGTCATGCGATGGTACCTTTATAGGCCTTTGAGGGTTTTGAAGGGAAGGATAGGTGGTAATCTAGGGCTGCCAAGTAGCAGGGACTGGGCAACCATCTATTTTTGGCAGTTACAATGAGTCACAAGAAGTGTCTCACTTAACTAGGGAGATGTAGCAATTGGGTAGGTGCAAGTGGAGTGAAGTGTGGAGTGAGATATGAGATGTGGCAAGTGGGTAGATGAAAGTGGAGTGAATTGTGATATGTGGCAAGGTGAAGGGTAGTGTTGGCTAGGACATGTGTCTAGTGGGGAGACAAGGTATCTTATACAGATTTTCTAGATTTAATAAATGTAAAAAATATAAATTAATGTGTAGGAAAATACACCTAAGTTTAGACTTAGGTATATTATTTTACTATGCAGAATTGGAATGTGCAATGTGAATGAATAATGTGTAGGAATTATATGCCTAAGTTTAGACTTAGGCATATATTATTATTATGCAGACTTGGAATATGCAATGTGAATGTGGTTTTATGAATACCTAGGTTTTGGTATCTACAAATACCCCTTTTTGTACCACATTGTGTAAAACATAATGTGGTGCAAAAAAAAGAGACACCTAGTTTTATTTGATGAAGGAATGAACTCAAATATTCTCAACGCAAAGAATGAATAACTTTTGAAAATTTTGATTTTTTTGCTTACCCTCTCAATTGGTGAATGGATAAAGGATGAAACCCATGATCCAATTGATAAAATATAGATGATGAAAGGAGGTGTATGATTGAATGATGTAAATTGTGATGTATTAAAATGTATGATATTTGATCAACTTGTTACCCCACGTTTGGGATTATTTGTGTTTTTACGAATTTGCCTTTGGTTTTGATAATGTGTAAAATGTTGTGGTAAAACCATCAACCACGTTTGTGAGCTCATGGGTCTCACTACTGTTAGTTGCTCCTGTGTATTGGAACCAACGCATTTGGACTTCGATACTCTAGTGATTTCTGATTATACTAAATTTTATTTGATTGTTTTTCACTTTTTGGACTTTGATACTTGAGTGATTTCTATTTATACCAAATTTAATTTGATTATTTTTTGCTTTTGTACCCAATGAAAAGGGCTTAAAGATAATGGATTGAACACAACCAAGCTCAAATATTAAGGGACCTAACTAATTTAATGCCATAGTGATTTGATTGTTTGGATAAGTGTATTTATGGTGAGTTACCCTTCTGACCGGATTACATGGATTGCTAATCGCTACGATCGCTAGGTGTATAGGGATAGTCACTAAGTACGAGGTGCACTCAATTATTATTATGATTATGATGATGATGATGATTTTGAAAATGCATGATGTGATGGATGCAAATGTTAGAAATAAATATCAAGTTGGATGTCCCAAGTTTGGGGTGGACTTGTGTTATCGTAAATTTACCTTTTGGAATGATTGGCATGCAAGATGATGAAGTAAAGGAACCAATCACCCTAGGATCCCATTGTCCTAGTGACTGTAGGAAATTCCTTAATGCAAAATAATAAGTATAAATTTTTCATATTTTGTAACCCCATAGAGTAGGCGTCAATGACAACCTTAGGCAAATCTGCTTAAACATAGGTCACTCAGAATTTGAAGGACCAACCTGAATTAGTTTCAAACGTGATGATGTGAATTGATTTTGAATAAGTTTCCTTATGGTAATTTATCCATCCTACTAGATTGCATGGATAACCAATCACTGCAACCACTAGGTGTCTAGAGTAAATCACTAGATACAAGGTTCACTAAGATGATGATGATGTGAGATGATGATTTGAATGCATTTGTGTTGATTTAAGGATTTTTTTAAGCCATTTGCATTTGAAGGGGATTTGTGTAAGATGATCACAAATAAAATTCAATGTGGGTTATCCCAATCATGGAAAATATGCTCATTGTTGAATCATTACTTCTGACAAATTAATGAACTTAATTTTGGTAAACCTTCCATCCGTGGGTAGATAAGTTTGATTCTATGCTTTAGGTATACCAAGTATTTTTTTGATTGAGATTTTTGCTTGTGAACTACCCTAGAAAAAAGGGTGTGTGATAGTCTTTGATAATGATTTTTGAATGAACGTAATTTGCATGATTGAGTGTTTTGAGTATTGACTTGATTTGAGACTAGAATTTGTAGATTTTGTCTATCCCTTCAAGTGATGAGTCGATGAAGAAGATATGAAATGATGAAAGTGATAAAGCAGATGAAAAATATGAAAATAATTTGAATGAAATGGTATTTTTATTTTTGTTTCAACTATGATTTTGACCATTATTGGTAATTATACACCTTTATCCCTTGGAGCAGTCAGCCGTATGGCTTTCTTAGGGAATTGAGATGATAACAATTTGATTCTTTCTTGAGGTGAATCATTGTTCAAGGACCTTATGGTAACCTACCCATCCAACTGGATTGCATGGATAATTAGTTGTTGCAACCGTCAGGTGTATAGGATAAGTTATGTATACTATGATCATTTGAGGATGAGTGAAAGAAGAAAATGTACACTTCTATCCCTTGGAGCAGTCCAGTCACATGGCCTTCTTAGGGAGTTGAGATTAGAGAACTTCTATTCTTTCATGAGCCTATTGAATTTTTTTTTGACCAAATAAATTGATGTACCTTTGGAGCTTTTTACTTTTGTTGTTGTTGTTTTTATTTTTTTTGTGAGTGGCCTTATGGTAATGTACTCATATTACCAGATTGCATGGATAGCCAATCGTTGCAACTACTAAGTGACTAGAGTAGATCACTAGATACGAGGTTCACTCAAGATTTTTGATTTGATGGTTTTTAGGTATTATATATATATATTTATTTATATTGTTTTTGTGGTTTTTATGTCTGTTGATTGATTTTTTTACCAAAGGAATTTGGTTACCTTTGGAGCATTTTGTATTGATTTGACCAAAGGGGTAGGTGCCTTTGGGGCTTTTTGAATTATGATAATAATGATTGTCCTTATGGTAATATAATCCTATTGGACTGTATAGATAGCCAATCTCTACAACTGCTAGGGGACTAAAGTAAATCAATAAATACAAGGATCACTTAATGCTTAGTGGTAGAAGGAAACACACATCTCTATCCCATGGAGCAGTCCAGTCGCATGGCTTTCTTAGGGAGTTGAGATTATAGCACTTTGATTCTTTTGAAAGCCTTGTTGAGATTGAATTTGACCAAAGGAATTAGGGTACCTTTGGAGCTTTTTGGATTAATTTGACCAAAGGTGTAGGTGCCTTTGGAGCATTTTGAAATGAAATTTGACCAAAGGGGTTAGGTTCCTTTGGATATTTTTGAATTGAAATTTGACCAAAGGGTTTAAGTTCCTTTGGAGCCTTTTGAATTAAATGTGACCAAAGGAGTTAGGTTTCTTTGGAGCATTTTGAACTGAATTTTGGCCAAAGGAGCTTGTTTCGCCTTTTGAATTGATGTAATGGTGAGTTTCCTTATGGTAATATACTCATCCTACCATGTTGCATGGATAACCAATAACTACAACCGCTAGGGGACTAGAGTATATCACTATATACGAGGTTCACTCGAGGATATTTTGACCAAAGGGGTTTGGTTGCTTTGGAGCCTTTTGAATTAAATGTGACCAAAGGAGTTTTTCTCCTTTGGAGCTTTTTGAATTGGATTGACCAAAGGGATTAGGTTCCTTTGGAGCCTTTTGAATTGAATGTGACCAAAGGGGCTTGATTCATTTAGAGCCTTTTTTAATTGAATGTGGCCAGAGGGGTTGATTCCTTTGGATCCTTTTGAACTAAATGTGACCAAAGGAGTATTTCTTTGAAGCTTTTTGAATTGGATTGACCAAAGGGGTTAGGTTTCTTTGGAGCCTTTTGAATTGAATATGACCAAAGGGGCTTGATTCCTTTGGAGTCTTTTTAAATTGAATGTGATCAAAGGGGTTGATTTTTTAAAGCCTTTGAATTGAATGTGACCAAAGGAGTTTGATTCGTTTGGAGTTTTTTGAATTGGATTGACCAAAGGGGTTAGGTTCCTTTGGAGCATTTTGAATTGAATGTGACCAAAGGGGCTTGATTATTTTGGAGCCTTTTTGAATTGAATGTGACCAAAGGGGTTGATTTCTTTGGAGCTTTTTGAATTGGATTGACTAAAGGGGTTAGGTTCCTTTGGAGCCTTTTGAATTGAATGTGATCAAAGGGGCTTGATCCCTTTGAAACCTTTTTGAATTGGATTGACCAAAGGGGTTTGATTCCTTTGGAGCCTTTTTTAATTGAATGTGACCAAAGGAGTTGATTCCTTTGGAGGATTTTGAATTGAATGTGACCAAAGGATTTTGGTTCCTTTGGAGCCTTTTGAATTGAATATGATCAAAGGGGCTTGATCCCTTTGGAGCCTTTTTTAATTGAATGTGACCAAAGGAGTTGATTCCTTTGGAGCCTTTTGAATTGAATGTGACCAAAGGAGTTTGGTTCCTTTGGATCCTTTTTAATTGAATGTGACCAAAGGGGCTTGATCCATTTGGAGCCTTTTTTAATTGAATGTGACCAAAGGGGTTGATTCCTTTGGAGCCTTTTGAATTGAATGTGACCAAAAGAGTTTGGTTCCTTTGGAGCCTTTTGAATTGAATGTGACCAAAGGAGTTTCATTCCTTTGGAGCCTTTGGATGATACCCATGAATGAGGATTCGATGGGAGGGAAAACTAAGTCCTTCACTGACTTGATGATAGGTGTGATCGTCACATTTTTCATTTTATGTTCATCGACCTCGAGACTAGTTAACTGAGCTGAAGCATGAAGTAAGATGGATACCGATAGTATGGGGCCAACTGAATTAGTTGTGACCATTGTAGTTTCCTCCTCATAGTTAGGGATGATGATATATTGTACTACAATGATGGCGCAATATGGAGGGATCTTCTTGATTGGCCCCATTGATATTTTTCCATTAAAGGATCCTGATGATGTAGAAGGGATATTGGGAGAAACCAATGACAATGATGGATCTAAAATGGGTGATGATAATTTGATGGTTGATCGTAATTATTGAGCCCATTTCATGATGTTATTCGAGTGGATATCCAGGTGAGAAAATGGTGAAGGATGTTCCTACAGTTCCTCGATCGCTTTGTAATATTTGAAAGGATTGATATCGATATGTACCACATGTACTTGACCTTAGTGTATGAATTTGAGGTGTTGATGAACTATGGATGGGATGCATTCCATATCTCTCATCCAATGTTTGCCCAATAGTATATTGTACGATCTTTCACCCTCTAAGATGTACAATGTAGGCATAATTTTTATTCCAACCTGAATAGGTAGGACTATTGTACCAATAGTAGGGGACACGACATCATTAAAATATTGTAAGGTGAACATGGATGCGGTGACGTGTGAAGGTGGATGATTGAGATATTTTAATGCAATGGTAGTGATGATATTAATGAATGAATTGGTGTCAATCAAAACTCACTTATATGAAATCTGATTGATGCTATCTATAATGTGCAATGGCAAATTAGGTTCATTAATAGGGACCGAATTAATCTCATGTTTATGAAAAGTAATCATAGGGTCCTTGTATGGTTGAATGTGACTTAATTGTTGTTAGGATCGTGATGTATGTTAAGCGTTGATTTGATTCGACAGTGATGTAGATTGGTTAGAGAGTTTCCTGCTCCTTGTCATGATATTGATCATATCGATAAAATTTTCATTAGGTGGGGCTACATGCACCTCATTCACATGCTCTACTTGATCTTCCTTGACCTCATGATTGGGTAAGGGATCTTTGAATATGCTAATTTGTTGATTATCGACAACAAGGATGTTGTTTGTCTACCTAGGAGGCAACTCTTGATGATGCGTAGGGCACCTTGCATTGATGTGTTGCCTATGAGTATTAGGTGTGGGTACTTCTTCATGAGTTACCTTACATGATTTTTCTTCATGTAACTTTTGTTCAAATATATTCTCTTCATGTTGTTTGTGTTCAAACAACCTATGGTGATGTAATCTCTATTTTTTAGTGTGCTCATAGTCTAAGTGCTCACGCTCATGATGCAAATCCTCTAATTGAGCTTGGAGTAGTTGCTCTTTTTGGCTAGTGATAGGCCTAAGTAGTCGATCTATACGATCTGCTCTGTAAGGTCAATGGCTTCGCATCTCACTATGGGGGTTTTAGCTATGTTAGCTCTTACGAGGGGTGTGGCAACCCTATCACCTTGATGATTAGATCCTCTATGTGAGGAAGTAGCTTTGCAATGACTATCAGGGCATCATGCAGGAATGAGGAGATCCTCAAGAGAATATCAAAGGCATTTAGGACCTCTTTGTAAGTTTTCCACTTTGTTGGGTCGTGATTGAGCTCAGTTATGCATAGTTGTCATGATGTGTTGATTAAGCAAACCCTGAAGGAAACCCACACTAAAGAAAATTGACTTACAAAACAAATTTGTGGGTGTTATATATCAAAATGATCAATACGATGAGATGATAACAATGGGCTATGACTCCAAAAAGTGTTTTCTGGACCAAAATTTGTATTTTCAGAATATTTGGCCAACCGAGGCTCGTGGAAAAATGACCAAATTTAGGAATTTTGAGAAAAAAAACAAATTTGGGTCTCAAAAATACTATGAGATGTGTACAAGGGGCTAAATAAGACAACAAAACAAATTTGGTTGTTTTTTGGGTTGTCTAGGGCTTTTTATGACATTTTTAGTGTTGTTTTTCTCTATTTTTGGCTTAAAAATTACTCAAAAATAGAGTAATGATAAAACCAACATAACTTCTTCATTATGGATTAGATTTGCACGATTTTCAATTATTTTGGTGCAAAATCAAAAAGTAGCAAAGTACTTTTTAGGGTTTGGTCCCAGATCAGATGGTATGATTTTATGTTGATTACATGCATTGTAAAGAAACAAACAAAGTAGATAAAATGATTGTATTTTAAAGATTAATTATATTTCCTAGAAAAATGGCTTGTGTGTTTTGATGTGTTGAATATATTACCACTTTATTATACGAGTTTAAAATATTGTTGATGTAACTCTCAAAATTTTAATGGATTTCACCTGTATGCTCTCACATGCTAACCCAGTGATGAATTCCGGATTGTGAAACCCACCAGGGTATGGAGATGAAACCCATACCTAATGAGGGAGCACAGGTCCTACCAATACTCACCTAATTCACTATAATTAGTGATACACCTAAAGAAGAGTGTGTGCAATTTTTTATGACTACGATGATTCTTGGAGCTGGCCTTGGCCACGGTCGAGTTCAAAAATCACAATATGCAAGCCAAACAGGTGGTGATGAAGGCCACTGTTGGTCTTGATCAGTGGTTGGATGTCACTTCCAACTCATATGATGTTAAATTTACAGTGTGAAGTGTATGTGGTTTATTTTAATTGATGCAAAATAAAATATGCAAGATACAACACTCCATGATATTCTCTACATGCATGAAAAATATGTTTTAAAAAATGCAATGCAAATCTAAATGAGATAGCCTTTATGCAGGATACAAGTAGGTAAACCCTAACATACAATCTATCAGGGGCCATATCTATGAAAAATGGTCAACAGCAGTGGTCATCAGACACAGAGTCGATCAAAAATTTGGACGTTGGATTCTGGGGCAACGAGCAACAGAGGCCACTGTTCCCAACAGTGATTTCCAGTAAAAAAATAGAGACTTAAAATTTTCCTTTAAAAATTCTCTATGTTTTTTAATTAAACTACTACTTAACTTTTTCAAGGAAAAACACAACAAAAAATAGGGAAATAGTCACTTACAGGGAAGCCCTCATCTGATGAATATGCCACAAAACTGGGTTTTCTATATTTTGTTCGAAAGTCGTTAGAGCTCAGAGTTATGGTCATGCTATCCATTAGATCCAATGGTGGTGGCTACTATTAGTCACACCTACTCAGAATGGTGGTGCCTATAATGCAAAAACAATAAGAAAACTCAAGTTAGAAACAATATAAGAATGGTCCCACCGTGATTGCCACTGTAAAGCAGTAAAAACCATGCATCTAACTATGTAACAATGTAAACAAATTGACAAATAAAATTAAGTAACCATCAAGATAACAAGATAAATAAAATGGGATGCTCTTCTTATTAATAATGTGAAACATGGTTACAATATATCCCTCTTAGGGATTCCCAATTTGATACACAATTACAATATGTAACCCCACAAGGGAAAAAGATGCAATCCACAGGGTTCTTGCTCTTTCCAAATATGATTATAGAGGGTTTACTTTGCAACCTCTACTTTATGATGCCAAGAAAGAGGATCTTGGTGATGTATAGCTCCTAATTAGGCCTATAACCTGCACACAAAGAAACTACAAAGACATCAATAGTAATGAAAGCCTCTCAAGATGAGGTACATTTCTTGATAAGTGCAAACTATGAAGAAAATGCGTAAAGCAATAATTAAGTACTTGAAAAATAGTAAAATAATGTGTAAAATACTGAAAAAAATACTGCTAATCTATGTTATAAATCAAATGAAATACGTCTAAGACTAATAAAAATAGAAAAGATAGGTAAATTGAATATCACTGCAAGGTCATCCTCGATCAAAAAAGCTGGATTTGTTGGCCATTTTTGGCATCGATGGTAGCGTCTGTAGGCCACTATCAAAAATAGTGATCACCAAACAGAGACTCCATTATATAATATTGATGAATGGTGATAGTCAATTTGACTAGCAAATTGATGTTCAAGGGTCTGTCTCTTGAAAATACAGTAATATCACGAAAATTTACTTGGAATTGAGTTGAATTGATGATTAAATGGTAGTGAAGTCTCTCCTTTAAGATTCAATGCTCTCCATGGCCATGAATGTAAGCTTATAATGCAAATTTGATAGCATCATGATGCTTGTGAGAAATTGATCTCCCTGTTAGAGAGTTTGATAGCACTTCATTATGATAATTCAATAGGGTTTGGATCAAGGAAATACATCCATTTATAGACCTCCCAAATTGGCATCCTATCTTACTCAACAAACCAAGATCAATATTTTGTTGGGCTAGGGTAGGTGAGGCGACACTTCTAGAAGATTCTAGGGAGTAACCACTCAAGAACCATTACCTTGTAATGGATTTTACTCAGCTTGGGTAGCTCAATATTGTTATAGACATGGCCATATTCAACAAGAATGAATCGGTCTATGGCTGCTATTGATAGGCGTAGCCCGCCTACGACTGTTATCAATGTTATCAATCGTGAGGCTACTGCTAGGAAAAGACAATGGCCTAGGCAGAATAGGACTGGTTTACCCTGTCTGAGTGGTTAGAACCACTATTGGGTCTTGGAAAGGTCCAAGGTGATTCATATGGCTTGAAAAGGTGTCCACATGAGTAGCCTTCTCAACATGACATGTTTTAGGTGTCTATAGAACCTGCTATTGAAATAAAGCTCACATACATAAAATACTAAAAGATAACTTTGTTGGACATTTTGAGTCCCTAAGCTAAAAAATTGTCATTGATGTCAAAAGGACCTATGCAAGTAAGCACTATGATTTTCTCCACAAAGAGCTTCATGAGAAGCAAAGTTTTTGATCAAAAGGATGCATGGCATTTGGTTTCAAAAAGGAGCTTCAAGGGAAGCTTAGCAAAGGATTTTTATTTAAAACCATGGATGGAAGATTTGAAATGGTTTTTTCTTAAAACCCAAGTTGGCTTTTTGTTTCATCGAAAAAGGTGCCCCGGTGATGAAGATATTTAATTTTAAAAGTTTTATTTAAAACTATGGACAGAAGATTTGAAATTTTTTTTTCTTAAAACCCAAGTTGACTTTTCGTTTCATCAAAAAATGTGCCCTGATGATGAAGATATTTAGTTTAAATTTTAAATTATTTAAAATTTAAATTAAAATTTTATCTGCCGACATCATGAGGAAGCACCGACGTTTCCAAGCAAAGGTAAGGCATATATATATGCCATTAAATTCTTCAATTTAAATTATCCTTGCTCTTCGTGTTTAATGTGATCGTTGGAAATTGATTAAGAGCTCGTGCAAAAATTTAAGTGGTGGAAGCAGCGAATAAGTTGGACGACGTGCAAAACTCAAGACATCTTGGGCATTGTGGCCTGTTGGCAACTCAGGAAACGTGAAGACATTTTGAAGCATGAGGTCGTGCATTCAACTTTGGCAAGGTTCATTTTTGCATTGTTTTGGAAGCGCCAAGGGCGCACGATTTATTTGAGGCACGTGGACCTGTAGCATATAAAGGGAAGTTGTATCTCTTTGCATTGCGAACAAGTGGGTAGCTCGTTTGGCTACCTTAGCCATGGCTAAGGCGACCACAGTGAGGCAGGTCAAGGGGTCGAAACACCTTGAGGGAGGTATGCAATTTTTTAATTAAAATTTGTTTGAATGCTCTAAAGTTTGGAGTGATAAGGGTTAGGAAATATTTTATTTTTGTAAACCTTTGTTGTGTTATTAAAAGGTTAATTAATTATTTTGTTGGTGAAAACCATAGATGATTAATTAAGCCTTATGATAGTGATTTAAATTTTTGAGAGCATTATATTAGGAGAAATAAGGGTTTTGAATAAAGTGGAAATTGAATAGTGACTTATTGATTATTATTTTTAGAGGGTTTTTCTATAGAGGGAATTTGGTGGATGTGATTATTGAGTTGGAGTAAAAAGGTGTAAATTGAGTTATAGTTTATCTTGTAATTATTATTTTAATTCCACTAACCCTTGTTGAGATTGGAAAAAGAAAGTGTGTTGAGTGTGGAATATTTTATGGATAACTTCTTGGCATCAATAAGGTATGGGCAATATTCTCCATTGATTTATTTGGGTGGTTGATTTCTAAAAATATCATTGGAGTGAAAAGGATTGATTGTGGTTTCTTTTTGAGAGTTTTTGGTTGAATGCTTCAAGGATTTTTGGTTTGAGATTTATGCTTAAAACCTTGTTTTATAAGAATTGTTGTTGAAGCCATTAGTTGTGTGAAAAACCTGAGTAGGGCTTGAGAAGAACATGAGTATCATTATTATGTTAAAAATGTTTTATAAGCATTATTGTTGAAGCCCATTGGTTGTGCAAAGAACTTGAACTTGAGTTAGAGAAGAACATGAGTATCATTGTTATGTAAGATTTATTGTTGAACATTGTTGGAAACATTTTGAGTTGGTTGATACATGCTTGGACTAGGGTTTGTGAGAAAGGGTTGTTCAGTAAGGTGATTAGTTTGGTAGAGTTGATTGAGCCTATTCAAGTTCCATGAAACAAACTATTCTATATTCTGAATTGAGTTGAGATTGAGATTTGAGGATAGAACATATAGAGTCTATAACAATTCTCTTTATACTTCTATGAGATTGATTTGAGTTGAGATTGTGATTTAAGTATAGAACATATTCGATTCTCTAAAAATTCTCTTTATGCTTCTATGAGATTGTTGAGTTGATATTGATTTGAGTTGATATTGGGATTTGAGTATAGAACATATTGAGTCTCTAACAATTCTCTTTATGCTTCTATGATATTGCTGAGTTGAGATTGATTTGAGTTGATATTGGGATTTGAGTATAGAACATATTGAGTCTCTAAAAATTCTCTTTATGCTTCTATGAGATTTTTGAGTTGAGATTGATTTGAGTTGATATTGGGATTTGAGTATAGAACATATTGAGTCTCTAACAATTCTCTTTATGCTTCTATGAGATTGAGTTGAGATTTTGTTGAGCTGATTTGAGGCAAGTCTTTGAGAAGGCTTGTGGACTAATTTTGAGTAAGCTTTTGTGAAGGCTTGCTATGCAGATTTGAGAAAGTCCTAGAGAGGACTTATTGATCATATTTGGACAAGTTCTGAGTGAGCTTGTTGATCATATTTGGACAAGTTCTGAGTGAGCTTGTTGTGTAGATTTTAGCAAGTCCCAGAGAGGACTTATTGAGCATATTTGAACAAGTTTTGAGTGAGCTTGTTGAGCATATTTGGACAAGTTCTGAGTGAGCTTGTTGAGCATATTTGGACAAGTTCTAAGTGAGCTTGTTGTACAGATTTGAGCAAGTCCCAGAGAGGACTTATTGAGAATATTTGGACAAGTTCTGAGTAAGCTTGTTGAGTATATTTGAGTAGGTTCTGAGTGAGCTTGTTGAGAAAATTTGAGAAGGTTCTGAGTGAGCCTATTGAGAAGATTTGAGTAGGTTTTGAGTGAGCTTATTGAGCAGATTTGAGTAGGTTCTGAGTGAGCCTATTGAGAAAATTTGAAGAGGTTCTGAGTGAACCTATTGATAGAGCTTTGAAGGTGACAAAGTATAGAGGACAGAGTCTGAGTGGATAGATATCCAACAACCATGAAAATTGAAGACATATCTGAGTGAGGAGTCTTCAAGTGGAGAGAGATCCACTAGTAAGTGCAGTAGAGATACAAAGTCTTCTAAAAGATCACTAGCCAAATTAGAAAGGGAAAGAGTTCTCCTATGAAAGATATCCACGAACTTGAGATTAGGGGATCAACATCTCCTTTGGAAAGAGGTCCATAAATATTGTAATTGGGAAGGATTCCCATGAGATTATTTGAGAAATATTTAGAAGAAATATTTTCTCTATGGAGGTAGCCCACATTGGGTGAACCACATTAAAATTGGTGTCTCTATTGTGTGTGATGATTTGTGCATTGCTTTGGTTATTGCTATTGATATTGACATTGATTATATTGATTAATACTATTTGGAAAAGAAAAGTAAAAAGTGGTCTTATACTGTTCACATCCCCATCTTAGTATAAGCTTGTGTTCTTAAATTGGTATCAGAGTTGGTTCCTACGAAATAATTTTAACAGCTTGAAGGAAGATCCTACAAGAACACAAATGGCAAAGAAATGCAAGAGTAGAAGCATGAGACACAAGAAGAAAATAACACCTATGGTCATGAAAGAAAATGAATATGAATTTAATATTGTTGTGTTGGGAGGAAAAATGGAAATAGATTCAATATATGAATCAAGTAATGGATAAATATCTAGACTGATAAAGTTTTGTACCAGATGTAGGAACATAGGTCACCTTTCAGCTTATTGTCCATAAGAATGTTTTGTTTATGGTCAACTTGGCCATGATGCAAGATATTGTAATGGGTTTAGTAGCAATGAAGATGAAGATGATATTCTTGGAAATGAAATCCTAGATATTGGTTCAATAAAGGATAACAGGGACAATCAAAACATGTATGAAGAAGAAACTCTACTTTCAGTAATAGAAGAAAAAGAAGATGCTTCAGAAAAATAAAAAGGGAAAGCCACTCTTAAGGAGCTTATTGAATTGAAAAGAAAGAATTCAGAATTGAAGGTTCAAATACAAGAATATGAGAAATGTAAGAAAAATCTTCTACAGGATATCTCTGACTTGAGAGATAAGGTTGAAAAAGCAAGAAGATTTGAAGAAGGTATGATTAAACAATCAAAGGCCAAAAAGATAAAATTTGAAAGGCTTATGATTACTCTTGAAGAACTAAAAATGGAGAAATCAGGATTAAGGGTTCAAGCTCAAGAATATGAGAAATAAAAAGCAAGGTTTCTACAGGAACTCACTAACTTCAAAATCAAAGTTGAAGAGACAAGAAAAATTGAAGAAGGTATGGCCGAAAAATTAAAAACAAAATATCTAGAGTGTGAAATATTAGAGCATGAGATAGTTTTACTAAGGATGGAAGTAAAAGGTTCCAAGGACAAGCTACACAAGTTTAAGGAAAATTCAAAGACTTTGGATAGGATTATCAATGCACAAAGGTCATCAGTCACCATGATAGGACTTAGTTCTAAAGAAGAACAAGGAAAATAAGAAATAGAAAAAGGAGAGTCAATCTCAAACACCAAAAAATATGAAGAGTCAAAAGAAGTAAGTAAAATGGAGAGTGATACTTCTAAGGATAATTTGGACAATAGAAATTTCAACAAGGAAAGGAATAATGCACAAGTAAGGAACATATGGAATAGGAAATAGGTAGAAGAGACTAAGAGACCAATGGGGTCTAGGCAAGGTTTCTTCAATGGAAGATGTTTTTCATGTCACAGGTTTGGGCACATGGCTTCATAGTGTAGGACACATGAAATTCGGGAATATGGGAAAGGATAGATTTTCCATGGGTATTGCTACTCATGTAATGAGTTTGGTCATAAGGCAATGAATTGCAGGGTTCATGACAGAAGAGGATATGGCTTCACTAGAAGTCCTAAGATAGTTGAACCTCCAAGTAATAATAACATTAAGTGTTATAAGTGCAATAATTATGGTCACATAGCAAAATGGTGTAGAGTAAATATTCCATAATCAAGCATGAACAGGAACAAGAACATAGAGAAGAACAAGAATAAGAACATAGAGAAGAACAAGAACAGGAACAGGAACATGGATGAGAATAGGAACATGAATAGGAACAGGAACATGGATGAGAATAAGAACAAGTACAGGAACATGAACATGGATGAAAACAATAATAGAAATAGGAACAAGGATGGTGACTTGGAAAGAAATAGTGAGAGGATTCATAAAACTCATAAAAGAAGATAAAAATATAAAGACAAAGAGCAGTGCTTTTAGGGTGTATAAATAATCCCACCCCAAAATTAACCACCTCATGTGGAGGTGGGGGAGGGGCTAAGCTAAGAGGCTCATTCTTAGCCTTGAGCCCGAAAGGTGACCCTTTGCCATTGATAACAAAGGGTGAGAGATTTGTGTATATTGAGGAAAGTTTTGATATGGGGAGAGATTTGATACTTGAGAGAGCATTAATCCAGGGGGAGTAGAAAATAAGGTCAGATTTTGATAAATGAATATGGGTTGCCATCAATGACAAAGGGGGAGATTTTTGGATATTTTGAGTCCCTAAGCTAAAAAGTTATCATTGATGTCAAAAGGACCTATGCAAGTAAGCACTATGATTTTCTCCACAAAGAGCTTCATGAGAAGCAAAGGTTTTGATCAAAATGATGCATGGCATTTGGTTCGAAAAATGAGCTTCAAGGGAAGCTTAGCAAAGGGTTTTTATTTAAAACCATGGATGGCAGATTTGAAATGGGTTTTTCTTAAAACCCAAGTTGGCTTTTCGTTTCTTCAAAAAGGTGCCCCTTAAATAAAATATTTTATTTTAAATATTTTATTTAAAACCATGGAAAACATATTTGAAATGGGTTTTTCTTAAAACCCAAGTTGGCTTTTTGTTTCATCGAAAAAGGTGCCCCGGTGATGGAGATATTTAATTTTAAATATTTAGTTTAAATTTTAAATTATTTAAAATTTAATTTAAATTTTAAATTATTTAAAATTTAATTTAAATTTTAAAATTAAAATTAAAATTTTATCCGTCGACATCATGAGGAAGTGCCAACGTTTCCAAGCGAAGGGAAGGCATATATATATACCATTAAATTCTTCAATTTAAATTATCCTTGCTCTTCGTGTTTAATGTGATCGTTGGAAACTGATTAAGATCTCGTGCAAAAATTTAAGTGGTGGAAGCAACGAATAAGTTGGATGGTGCGCGAAACTCAAGACATCTTGGGCACTAAGGCCTATTGGCAACTCAGGCAGTGCAAAGATATTATGAAGCATGAGGTCGTACATTCAACTTTGGCAAGGTTTGTTTTTGCATTGCGTTGAAAGTGCCAAGGGCGCACGGTTTATTTGAGGCACATGGTCTTGTAGCATATAAAGGGAAGTCGTGTCCCTTTGCATTACGAATGAGCGGGTAGCTTGTTTGGCTACCTTAGTTGCGGCTAAGGCACCCGCGGTGAGGCAGGTCAAGGGCTCGAAATACCTTGAGGGAGGTATGCGATTTTTTAATTAAAATTTGTTTGAATGCTCTAAATTTTGGAGTGATAAGGGTTAGGAAATATTTTATTTTTGTAAACCTTTGTTGTGTTATTAAAAGGTTAATTAATTATTTTGTTGGTGAAAACCATAGATGATTAATTAAGCCTTATGATAGTGATTTAAATTTTTGAGAGCATTATATTAGGAGAAATAAGGGTTTTGAATAAAGTGGAAATTGAATAGTGACTTATTGATTATTATTTTTAGAGAGTTTTTCTATAGAGGGACTTTGGTGGATGTGATTATTGAGTTGGAGTAAAAAGGTGTAAATTGAGTTATAGTTTATCTTGTGATTATTATTTGAAGTCCATTAACCCTTGTTGAGATTGTAAAACAGTGGTGGAGTATTCCCGGTGGGGAGGTGTTTTCCAGAGGCAAGAATGATTCCTAGGCCAAGCCTATCTCAATGACCAAATCGGACAGTCTTCTAATCACCCGAACTACCCTTGTACGAACTATCAATTCCTTGTACGGACCCTAATTACATACACTATACGATCCCAGATCGTACAGTGGCCAAGATGGTATGATATTACACTCATAAAAACTGACAGATGCTATTTTGGGGGCTGTCATACACAGTTTTGTAATCGTTCAAGCCGATTCACCAAAACTACCAAATCGGGTAAATTCTTGTCAATCGCCTATTTTACCAAATCGGGTAACAACTATTTGTACGATTTGTATGATGTACGATATGTATGAACTACAGGTACATAAAGGTGTTAATTTCTATGCTCTTCTGCTCCAATCTCTCTCTGGGATGTTTTGTAAAGGTTTAACAGCCTAAACAAGACAATCTCTTTCACAAACAAAGCATTCAAACCAGGTTGGTGAGAGATTCTATACAAGTAATTCCATCCAAGAATCATACAGTCTACTTCAACACATCTTTACCAATGTCATTAAGCTCCTAAATCATTCCCCATGATTCACCAGTGATCATCTTCTCCACAAAGCTGCAACAAGGCCTAAAACTAACATATAACAGTAAGGTAGAAACTCAATTACACAATGTTAATCCACAATGCATTATCCATTCACAACAAGACCATACATTGTCATCCACAATGTCTGTTATTCTCATTAATGGCTGTCAATTCAGTTACAATGTGGAAAACTCTTTCAAGGTAATTGCAATAACTCAGAAATATGTCTATATCTCTATTCTAGCAACTAATAACCAGTAAACTAGTAGCCAGGCCTACAAATTCAAAAATGGGGCCTTATATAACATTGCCTAGGCCATTCCAAAGTGGTTCCTAAGACAATCCATTATTCACAACTGCCCATATACAACTGAATACATTATTTTGGCATTTTCCTAAGTTTACACCTTAGTTTAGCAAATCCATGCGACATTTCATCCCGAAATTACATTTCCTTTGCATCTGAGTGAATTTCGGTGTGCCCTGTATGATTTTCTACTACTCTGTATGGTTTTCCAATCCAGTTGTATGATTTTGCCTTCCATTGTATGATTTGCTCCAACTATACGATTTTACAAAACTTGAGCAAATTATTCCCAAAACTATCAAAATCTAGCAAATCACTTTTTCTTCTTCTAGGAGGTGGATTTGTTGCCTACATCTGCCCTCCCCTTTACTTTAGTCAGCATCCTTGATGACTCATTTTGCTTCTTCTACTGAGCTTCTAGTCTAGCTACTTCAGCCTCCAAGTCCTTGACTTGTGTCTTGTACATTTCTCGTTCATTTCTTAGCTTGGCTACGTAGCTCCCCATTTTGATGGCTTTGGCTCCGTGAAGGTTAGCCTTCTCCTCGACAGCTTTCATGAAGTCCATCATTTTTTTTCTCGTTCGGAGGCACTCTTTTTCAACTTCTCCTTCTAGTGAGCTTCTGCTCGAGCAACTGCCTGGAGTTCCTCATTCTTCTCATCAATGGTCTCCAAGTGGTGTTTAATATCAGCTTCTAGAGCTCGAACCTGGTCTTCTTTAATCCTTACTTGAGCTTGCTTCTCCATGACCATCTCATTCAGCTTCTTGTTGTCCTTTGTTAGCTCCTCTATCTGCTTGGCTTGTGTAGCCATTTGCTCACTCTTTTCGGCCAACTGAGTTGTCATCTGCTCATCCTTCGCTTTGAGTTGTGCCTCCAACTCCTTAATCTTATCTTCTACCATCTGGAAAATCTACCACTTTTCCTCTTCAAGCATGGTAACTCTGGCTTTAGACTCTACTCTGAGGCCTGACAGATCCTCCTCCAGCTTCTTTATTTTCTCTTTCATCGTAGTTCTACTTTTCTGCAGTTCATCTTCCATTACGGCCAATTCCTTTTGAGCGGTTGTAGTCTCTTCCACCTATGCCTCCTTGAGCCGATGGATTTCCTCCAATCCAATGCTTAGCCACTCTATCCAGTGTGTTAGGAAGTTCAACTTCCGTAGGGTAATGGACACTCCTGTAGCGACCCTCCTATATTCAACTTCTATCGTATTGATGGGGCAGGTTGGATGACTCACTCGATCCAAATATATCCTCGGGTCCTTCCTATAATTCATGACCGTCCCTTCTGGCAAGTCTTCTCTTCCTAACATCATTGTTACCTCTTCCCTAGGTAACCTCCATGGATGTTGTGCATGAATATCCGCTATCCTCTCTATGCACTCCGCACTACTCACCCATTCTATTATCCTCTCCAACTCGAGAGATACTTGTTGCTCCCACAACTTCAGTTCTCCCACGTGGCCAATGCAAAATTCCATTCTAGCACTATTCATCACATGGCCTAACTGAGCAAAGAAGTGTTCCACCTTATCCTCTATTCCACTTGCCTCCTCTTCCATTGTGATTCTCTGAAACCATGGTATTTCCAGAAGATAACTGGATTGCATTCCCCATCATTCTTCCTCTGTAGGAGTTCTTAAGTCTTCTTCTTCCCTAAGGTGGCTAGAGCTTCCTCCAAGCTCTCTAAGTACTCTCTCGGTATCTATATTTTCCCGAGGTGGGGATTGTTTCACTACTTTCTCCTCCCCCTCGCTATCCATAATGTTTATGATCTCCTCTTGAGATCGCCGCTCAACTTGCTCCTAAGCCTTTTCTACTTTAGTTGAGCCCTCCTGTTGCTCCTCCGTATTTTCTCGAGCTACTTCCTGTTCCCTGTCATCCACTTGTTGTTCCTCCATCACCCTTTCTTCTGGGATCTATTGTGCATCCCCAACTGTGACCTGTTGAGTAACAAGTGCTTCTTTCTCTTGTGGCACTTCTGTATTCTTTGGGACCTCTTGCTTACTAGAGCCTCCTGTTATAATTTTATAACGAATCTTCTTCTTGGGCTCTTCTACTGTGGTACTCGGTCCAACTCCCGCTTCGTCCTGGGTAGTGGCTACTCCATCATGCCCTACCTCAATTCCTTTAAAAAATCAGAGGCATCCATCTTATCAAAATGGTCAAAGATGTCCGGATATTGCACTATCTTCTCTACCTCTATCCAATATAACTCCTCCAGTTCCATCGCTTCTGAGTCCGACTGTTCCTTCCTCTGTACTTCTAGAACTGGTTTATCTGCCATTCTTTCTCATTGCCTTCTCATCCTTATTTGTACTGGACTACTCTCCCTTTCTTGATCGAGAGGTTGCTCTTGCTGCCTTTGTGCAGGTACTTGTTGTTCTAGTTCCGGCTCCAACCGTCTAGAATGCTTTCTTCGATGATGTACATCGACATCCTCCTCCGGAGAGGTATCTCCCTGAGCTTCACTCTTGTGCCACTCACTCCTCGTGCATGGTTTCTTCGGAGTACTCTTTGCTATGGGTACAACCTTTACCCATCTCAATATCATTGGTTGGTCCGACCTAATTTCTCTAGGTGGCGTCAACCCTGGGAATTGCATTCCCACTTCTGTGACTGCATTCAGTAGCAATCCTATTGCCTGAAAGGCCATCCCAAAGTTCTTCGATCTTTTCATCAAGGCCTCATGCATTCTTCTCTCCAGAAAGGTACCCCAATCATATGGAATTCCCTGGGTGATACCTTCTACGTACTATGCCATCCACATTGGCATCTCTGTTGCCCTTGTATCGCCTGACAATCGAGCCATGACTATGTTCATCGCACATGCCCAATTATCACTTTGTAACTGGCTCTGCTTTATTCTATGTGTTCCTACATCAGAAATATTTGTCTCTATCATCGATTTGACAGTGGTCATGGTGGTAACCAGGTGGTGTGCTTCTATTGGGTCTACCAATTTCTTGACTATCTCCATGCCTTCCATCGGTAACCCAAATGTTCTTCGGAATGCCTCCATCGAAACCTCCACCCTTACTGACCTCTTGCCCACATTGACGTAGGTTATCCTCATTGCTGCATTATATGCCTAAACTATCTATAAAAGATAGTTCTAGAAGAATGTCCTATGAAATGGTGGAATCTATGCAATGACTGCCACTTGCGCATTTTCGAATGTCTTCCTCCATGGATGAGACCTGTTCTTCTCATCACTCCACCATTTCCTGCATGCTTCCACTCCATGTTGTACAAATGTGATGTTCGACAATTCCACCTGGCATTCCTCCTATTCACTACTCAGGTGTTCTTCCCATTCTTGTACATGTACCTCACTCCTCAACTCCCTCCATGAGGTAGCTGCTTGGGCCATCCTTTCCTCTCTATGCCTCGATGGTGTTCTATCCAGGTGTGCTCACCAATGGCTCTGTCTCCTCCATGACCTATATCCTCCTCTCCTCCATGGATGATTACCATGCCTTTCGTGGGACTGAAACTAATGCCTGGGGTGCTACCATGAGTATGCCTCTCTCTCATGTAGTGGACCTGGTGATCTCTCCACCCTATTTGTTGCAATCCACCTCAATCGGCATCCAAATTCTTCTATTGAGATCATTCCTCCAACATCTCATCGATTAACTCAACCTTCTCCTTCATAATTAGAAACATACCAAAAATCATACAAACTCCTATAAAAATGTACAATGTACGGTTCTGGGTCCCTTGTACGGTTTCACCTTCCTCCATCGCTTCCAGATCGTACACTTATTTGGTTATTTTTCCCTTTACCCCATCAATCTTCAAATGGTCAAATCTCCTCCAAATCGTACGACTGCAACTTGAAATCATATAGGGTGCTAGTACTCCATACTCTACTACTTTTTGGCTGCCCTCCCCTTTAAAATTTGTACGATTCCATACAATTTCGTATGATCTCTTAAAAACTGCCAAAAATGGAAAAAAATTGCACTTTTCTTCCTAGAAATCATACAATCTACCTCCAAATCATACAATACGACTTCTCTAACCCTCACTGCTACAAAATACTAGGATTTTTGTCTCCTTGGCCAAATATGCCACCGACCCAGTTGTCGGATTGTCCCGATCTACTCTTGAGTGCTTTTTCTCAACCAATCTTTCACTCCTTCACTCCTGGCGCAATTTTATTTAATTTGACGAACTGTTGGCTGCAATGTATGGCTGTACGGACTGTACTTTTCTCTCCTCACATTTTCCAGCTCGCTTTTTGCTAGATTTTTTAGTTCTTAGGGTTTCAATCTTCCATCCTCTTACAATTTCCCCAATTCCAACCACCAATCTCTGCTCCCTCCAGCTCTAATCAGCAATTTCTCCATCCAAAATCCGTACAATGATGTATTCTGATGTCTTCTACTGTAATATAAAAATAAAATTTGAATTCCCCCTTTTGGTGGAGAAAAACCCCAATTCTTCTTTCCCGAGTTGATTCCTTGAAGCTGAAAAGAACTCCCTAGTACAAATTTAATAATGGGTCTGCAAATTCAGAGTGCTAGTGAATAATTTTTGCCCATGTAGTCCTCTGTTATCAAATGTACGCTTTTCCCCTTCAATCTCCTAAAAAATTTGAATTTTGCTTGGTGATTGAAAAAAATGGTCACTTTACTTTCCTTTTAAAGCAAGTTTTCAAAAACCCTAAACCCTAACTGAAAACCCTAACTGTCAAAAGAATCTAAAAAGTGCCAAGTTGCATGCTTTTTCCATCTCCACTGCTAGATGACTGCCAACTCAGCAGTTGGTTTTAAAAATTTTGTCTTTTTCCCCCTTCTTTTCCTCCAACCGTTGCTTTTCGGCATGTTGCATTAATTAGTTAGTTGGCAAATCATACACTGTACGATCCAAATCATACAGTATGACTTTATGTACGATTTGCATGTCAATATTGCCTTGTACGACTCTCTTTTGTATGATTTCCATCTTGTACCTTTTCATTGTACGATTTCATAACTTAGAGAAAATTTTGCTTTCTTTTTCTCTGGAGAGGCCGTCGTTTTCGGTTTTCAACCTCGCCCTTCCTAATTGCGTCCCGAGGGATTTTCACAACTAAGGCACAATTTTTTTTTCATTTTTCTTTCTCTTTTTTTTTCAATTTTTTTCATCCTAGTCTAATTATACTTACCTCCTTGGTAATCGCACAGTGACATTCACCTGTATGACCCCATCCCAATCTTGACCTCGAGGTTCGACCATAACATTTCGATTAGTGGTATCCTCTTGTACCTCTGCTTGGTTGGTCTCTACCTATGATGTTGTTGCCCATTCATTTCCCCTCCTACAATGTGTACAGTTTGGAATTGTACATTGGCAAGTTGGAGTCTCGTCCCCTGGTAGGCCTTCTTCTCGCCGTGCAGGTGATTGATCCCATGGTGGTGGTGTCCTCACCACTCTACTATTATTTGAGTGACTTCTTCACCTATCTCTATGGATCATTTCTGGCTCCAAACTTGGTGATCGGGTCCATTGTTGGCCTAGGTTTCCACCATCTACGAAGTGTACCCTTCCTCTACCAGCAAGGTTTCGACCACGTGGGTATCTCCCCCTTCCATTCCTTCTAGGCATGAAACCTCCCCATACTATTGATGACTCTTCTATTATTCAAGGTAATTTCCAATTACCTACTTCTCGTTGGGGTCCCTATCGGTTTAGGGGTGGTCGCCCCCCTCTGCATCTTTGTAGCACATTTCGTAACATACCTCTTAGTCTGGGTATATCTTGTTGGTTCCTTACCCAATTCATACATGCTAACGGGTTATCTCCTAGCCATCTAGGAGTAGGGGGTCAAAATCTTCCTCGTCCTCTACCTCCTCTAATTGCAACATCACTAAGGTCTCCATCATTTTCTGGTCGTCTACCTCTTCCTCTTCCTCTTAGAGGTCCTTGTCCAATTCTTCCTCTTATTCTTCGGTCATCAGGAGTAATATCTACAAACTCGATATTAGCCAGTGGACTTCGGTTTGGTGACAACTATCACAAGGTTCTGACTCTTCTATCAGCCCTTACCAAATGATGCCTCCATCTTCTTTCCTCAAAGGATCTCTAGGGGGATGAAGATGCCAATACTTCCCTATAATCATCAGAAAAGTCTATCTCAGAACTAGAGTCAGTCTGACCCTCTTCTCTCTGTTCTGCCCAGTCATGTGGCAAATTCATCACTCTCTCCAATCGTCGAACTTCCCTCCTTTGTCTTCTCAGCTGCTGGTGAGCTATTGCATATGCCTGTGTATCATTCTTGGGTCTGTCCTCTTGAACTCTCCCGACTTGCCTTGGTCTCAATGCTCTAATTGGAATACTTCGATCCCTCTGAGGATTATGAGGATTCTTTGGTTCATCATCATCTGTACTAGGCTCTCTTACCAACCATGACATTCCTTCATCACTAGAATCTGTCATACCTACTACATTGTGGTGCAATTCAGGTGATGTGGTGGTCTCCTCTATATCTCGCCAAAGTACTTATGTGCCCTCATTTATCGTAGGTTGCTTTCTTGGTGGGGGTGGTGAACTTGTACTTGCACCTTCATTTCCTCCACCATTTCTTGGAGTTAAGTCTTCAACCTCCTCAGGTTCACTTCCAATCTCTTGTAATCTAACTGCCCTTTGTTCATCCAATCTTTGTATGGTACCATCCAATTCTTGGATTACTTGTGCTCTCAATCTCGCATTGTGACCTCGTAGTGTTTGATACTCTTCCTACAATTGTTGAGTTTGCATTCTCATCCTCTACTGTAATAGCCCTATCTGAGCCAATGGGGAAAGTTTTGCTAGTTCTTCTTCTATCCTTTCTTCCCTAGCATCCTCCAGAATTTCCATCTCAAATGTATCCACTCTATCCTCGTTGTGCACTGTCAGCCTTACCCTTCTTCATTCTTCTGACTGTCGAGGTAGTTCCCTATGTTCTATCTGTGGGTACCTCCTATTCGAAGCTCTTGGTAATAGTGCCCTCTCTTGATAGCCTTCTGTTGCTGGAGGGATCCACTCTTCTCCCTCTCTTATGGTTCCATCCACCCGTCTGATATGTACTCGCACCCTTCTTCTTTCACTGGGTCCAAGTGCCAACTCTTGTTGTTCAATTATTGGTTGCATCTCCTCCCTTTCGAAAAATAGTCTTGCGAGTCCCAAATTTGGCTCCTCTTGCGGTGGACCTGGCTCACGATGAGCCTCATCTTGAGCATCTTCTCGTCTTCTTCATTCAATCTCTTCTGAAGCAATGAATAAACACTGTACTTTGTAAGGCTTCAACTTTGAGCCATTTACAGTGTTGGGAACCTCCATCCCATTCAAGTTATGTAGCCTGACCGCTCCATTATCCAATACTTCAATAACTTTATAAGGGCCAAGCCATAACATCTTTAGTTTACCTAGCTTGATCTCCCTCTTTCCATTAAATTTGAGAACCAAGTCCCCTGGACTAAGTTCCAACTTCCTCAAATGCTTGTCATGCCACACCTTTCATATTTTCTAGGCTATCTCAATCGCCCACTATGCCATGACTCTTCTTTCATCTAGTTTGGTCAGTGTCATCAGTCATTCCTCCAAACTTTCTTGATCTCCCAAGCGATGCTCTACTGCAACTCTCAAGCTTGGTATCAAGAACTCGACTAGCACCACCGCTTCTTGACCATACATCAATTGGAAAGGGGTATGTTTTGTTGTTGGTTTGTAAGTTGTTCTATATGCCCACAAAATGGATGGTAACCTTTCCTCCCAGTCTGCTCCTTCTATCCCACAGGTTTTATACAGAGTTGATACTAAGACTTTATTAGTCGCTTTTGCCTACCCATTTGCTCTCGGGTAGTACGGACTAGACAATGAGTGTAAAATCTTAAACTCTGTCGTTAGCATCTTGATAATCTCATTAACGAAGTGTCCCCCATGGTCACTCATTATACATAGTGGAATACCGAATCTTATGATTACCTGCTCGTACAAAAATTATGTTGTACTCTTGGCAGAATTATCAGGTAATGCTCTTGCTTCTACCCATTTTGTGAGGTATTCCATTGCCACTATGATATATCTACATTTCTATCTTTGAGATGTCTTCAATGGTCCCATGAAGTCTAAGCCCCAACGTTCGAACAACTCCTATGGCTACGATGGGTGTAAGGGCATAAAGTCCCTCTTGACCGGTTTACCTACTCTCTGGCAAGTATCACAAGCTTTCACGTGTTCTTTTGCATCATTGTACAATGTGGGCCACCATAGACTTGCTAACAATACTTTTTATGCAGTCGCATCTGGTCCCATGTGTCCCCCTGCTAAGCCTGCATGAGCTTCTTTCAATGTCGCCTTAACTTCTTCCTCCATTACACATCTCTGCAAGATACCATCACTTCCTATCTTGTATAGCAATCCAAATATTATCTAGAAAGGTGTTGACTTCATAATTATTCTCTTCTTTTTGGTTGTCATCATATCTTGTGGCAACTCCCCTATGGATAGGTACTGGCCAACCAACTTGTACCATGATGGCACAACATTGATGGCAAACAATTGTACATCTGGAAATTCATCAAGAACTCATATTCCTATTGGCTCCCCTGATCGTATTCGAGACAACTAGTCTACAATCACATGCTTCTTGCCAAGTCTCACCACAACTCAGAATACGAACTCTTGGAGCGTAACGAGCCACCGACTAACTCATCCTTGTATTACTAGTTTGTTTATTAAGTACAACAACGCTTGATGATCGATGTAGAATGCAAAGGGGTTTTCCAGTAGGTAATGCCTAAACTTTTGGACTGCATATACCATCCCCAAGGCTTCCCTTTCTATTGTACTATAATTTCTTTTCGACCTTGACAAAAGGTGACTAGCAAAGAAAATTAGCTGATCCAACTTAAACTGTCCTTCTTGTGCCAATGCACATCCAATTGCAAAGTTTGAGGTATCAACGTGGACATGGAATTCCTTATCCCAACTAGGAAACACCAAAATTGGACTGCTTACCAACTTAGCCTTTAACTCCTCAAAGGCTCCCTGGTGCTCCTCTATCCATCTGAAAGGAATATTCTTTTTCATCAAAGAATCTAACGGATAGGATACATGTGCATAATTTTTGATAAACCTTCGGTAATATCCTATTGACCCAAGGAAGGTTTTGAGTGAACTCACGTCAAAGGGTTCTTCCATGTATAATATCACCCGAATTTTATTCGGATTTATCTTCAATCCTTCGTTGCACACAATGTGTCCTAACAATTTTCCATATGGTACCATCAGAAAACACTTTGCTGGGTTTAATGATATATGTGCATTTCTGCACCTGCTCATACATTCACTAAGAGATGGAAGATGCTCCTTGATCTTCCCATAAATGGACCAATCATCCAAAAATACCTTGAAATTCCTTGTCGCCAATTGGTCGAATATATACAGTATGATTCACTGAAACGTAGCTGGGGCATTACAGAGCCCAAATGGCATTCGATTATACGCGTAAATGCCATTCTCCACAACAAATGTGGTCTTCAACTTATCCTCCTCAATGATGCTGATCTGATTGTATCCTGAGAATCCATCCAGAAATGAATAGATCTCATGTCCTACAACCTCCTCCAAGATAGAATCTATGAATGGAATAGGAAAGGGATCCTTAATAGTTACTATGTTTAGACTCCTGAAGTCTACGCATATCCTTATCTTATCGACTTCCTTCTTCAAGGTGATTACTATAGGTGAAACCCATTCACTGTTCGTCACCCTGAATATAATTCCTGCTTCCAACATCTTTTCTATCTCCGTATTTACCAATGTTGCGTACTTTGGATTCATTCTATATGGCCTCCTCCTGACAGGTTGAGCACCAGGCATTAGTGTAATCTTATGGACACATAATTTGGGTGGGATTCCTTTCAAATCCTTATATGTCCATGCGAAGACATCCTTGTACTCCAAGAATATCTTGAAAGTTGTTGCCTTCAATACTGGATTCCAATCATCGCCATAGTGGACCATCCTAGGTTCCTCCTCCATTCCTAGATTGACGTCCACTATCTTGGGTCCTTCATACTTGATATTTTTTGGCTCACTCATAGCTTTCATTACGTTCTCAGGGTGTGCTGGTCTTGTATCAATCTCTGCATCTCCTACTGTATACTCCACAAAGATTTTTGGAAACGTCCACTTCTCTTCTATTTCCTTCTTAGTTTCTTTACTAACTTTTGGTTCATCTTGTTTTTCCTTGATCTCTTCTGACTCAATACAGAGGCAGTTGGGTTGAAACATCTCATAATCCTCCATTTTCCAATGAAGAAGTCTGCTATCAGATCGAGCTTCATCCTCGCTACATTCATCTATGTACAACATTCCTTCTCCATCAGGTTCGTGTCCTTCATCCCTTGATGAGTTTTTTGATTCATCGCTTGTAGCTACATCCTCACTAACTCTCCGATTAGCTAAATTGATCATGTATTTATGTTGTCCCTTCTTGAAGGTGATCTGATTCTTTCCCCAATTATGATTAACTTTGGCTACTCGTAGCCATCCTCTCCCCAAGAGAGCATCGTATGCAAGTTTCTGCATTGCAATCACAACAAAGTCCAAGACAAACTCTTGCTCAGCTATCATTACTTGTTGTGTAGTCAAAACTCCTTTGATGTTAATATCATTCTGGTCAGCCCCATACAGTCGAAAGCTCGATGCCCATAGGGATGGAGTGCCTAGTTCTAGCCAAGTTCTTTTTGGTAGCACATTAACACTAGATCCTCCGTCCATGATCACTTGCATCAATTTGTGCCCCAAAATCTCCATATGCATTAATGCAAGCTTCTTTCCCACATCAATCATTAGTATAGTAGGATCCATAAACTGGTCTTTTCATCCTTCCTCTACAATTGGTTGGCTCTCTACTTCCATCACCTTCTATGGTTGCATTTCCTCCATAATTGCTTTCTACAATTCTGGGATAGCTTCTAGTAAGTCAGATACTTTAAGTTCCACTGTGGTATCCAACACTTGTGTTGCTAGATTCTGCACAACTGTCTCCTATTCTGATGGTCTTCATAATTCCTTTCGAGTGCTCGACTCTCCTTGCTTAGTTTTCTTAGTTTCTTCTTGCACTATTTTCTTTGTTGCTTGCCAACGTTGCTTTTCTTTTGCTAGCTCTGGATACTTATCCTTTTTAGCCTGATTCCTCATCATGGCTAAAACTTCCTGAGTTTCCTCTTTAACTTGAGGAACTTCGATGTCCAAATAGCTCACATTCTATGGGTTACTTGAACTCGCCTACTTTGGACAATTCTCCTCCTTGTGGTTCCCCGGACCACACCATCTACACATGTGTGTAGTGCTTGTTTGCAGTGCTCCTTGCATCGGAGGTGTAGGACAATTCTTCACAAAATGCCCCCACTCTTGGCAATTATGACATTGTATGATCGGTCTACCTTCTGAGTCATACTGTAAGCGACTTTGTCCTCCTTGTCGATTACCTTGATTCTATCTGCCACCTCTTCTACTATTTTTGTAACCGCCACTCGTTGCTTGTTGGCCGCTCCCTTGGGCCTGTGGTTTTTCTTCCTACTCTTGGATTGATAGTACCTATGGATGGATTCTTGCATTGTAGGGACAGAGCATTACTTCATGCCCCATCACATTACAAATATGGCAATAGTCATTCTTTGGACACTTCATATTTGTATGTCCCTCTGTCTTGCATTATGTGCACCATAGTTCCTTCTTGTCTAGTTTGATCTTCTATTCTTTAACCATCTTATCAAACTCCTTGTGGAATGATGCTACCGTCCTCTGGATAGTGTCTTCTTCTTCACTATCCAAATATTTTGACTTGGGATGAGACAAGATTCCTATGTATGTCTATTTTGATTCACTCTCAAAGGTCTTTGCATGTTTCAATGCTTCCTCATATGTGTCAGATGGTACTCCCTTCATCTTTTTCTTATATTTTGGTAGTAACCCATCTACAAACCATCATTTTATCAGCACATCTGCCAATGGCATTTGCATCTTATCAACTAACTGCTTTAGTCGATGGTTGAAGGATTTCACATCCTCATATGCTTTTTATTTTGTCATGCAAATCTCGGTGACTATGTCTCCATCATATTTTAAAGGTCAAAATTCTTCAATGAACTTCTCCTTTATCTGATTCCAAGTCTGAAAATCAATGTTATTTTCTCTCTTTAGGTACCAGTCTATTGCCAATCCTCTCAAGGTGGTAGGAAAGAGGACTACCCAATCCTTTAGTCTATCTACACCATTTTCTCTCCAAATAGTTATGCAAGTTCCTATGTGTCATGTGGGGTCTTCCTTACCCTCACCTAAAAATGGTGGACATCTTTGTTTGGCTGCTTTGTTAGCCATCTTAGGAGAGTCATCGCTCTCACTTGAGGTGTCCCATGGAATCTCTATCGGATTCCTCCTTGGGGGTGTCTTACTCCCGTTGTCATCAGAAGTGTCAATTTGAGGTATCTTATTTTGTCCCTCCACTCGATGACCAAATTCTTGTGTGTCCTCACTCTGTGACCTTCTTCGCTGGTGTGATGGAGATGATCTTGGTCTATCCTCCTGAGTCCCCATGTCCTATTGCCCTGGTGCCTGACTCCCATCCTCTACACCCTCTCACAACCCTACTACCACTTCCTCAGGTCTTACCATCCACTCTTCATCATCGTGCACTTTCTCTTTGTCACCCGTCTCCTCTACATTTGGTGGTTCTTCCTCCTCGTCTTCTGTCTCAATCAACAACGTCTCAAAGTCTCCCTCTTTGGATGTCCAAACTTGCTCTATCTCTGGTTCATGCGTACTCTGATCTGAGTTACTCATGTTTCCTCTTTGAGCAATCCTTGTGCTCCTTCTTACTAGAATGTTGTCTCATGGTTCCCTTCTCCCATGCCTTTGTGTACTGGTGTCCGTCATAAAAATCACCTCCAATTTTTAGTCAAATTCGACCCGTTTTAACAAGAATGCCAGATTTGATAAGGCAACGGTACCAAATGTAACATAATAGTGGAGTATTCCTAATGGGGAGGTGTTTTCTAGAGGCAATAATGATTCCTAGGCCAAGCCTATCTCAATGACCAAATCGGATAGTCTTCTAATCACCCGAACTACCCTTGTACGAACTATCAATTCCTTGTACGGACCCTAATTACATACATTGTACAATCCCAGATCATACAGTGGCCAAGATGGTATGATATTACACTCAAAAAAACTGACAGATGTTTTTTTGGGGCTGTCGTACATAGTTTTGTAATCGTTCAAGCCGATTCACCAAAACTGCCAAATCGGGTAAATTCCTATCAATCGCCTGTTTTACCAAATCGGGTAACAACTCTTTGTACGATTTGTACGATGTATGATGTACGATATGTACAAAATACAGGTACAAAAAGGTGTTAATTTCTATGCTCTTCTGCTCCAATATCTCTCTGGGATGTTTTGTAAAGGTTTAACAGCCTAAACAAGACAATCTCTTTCACAAACAAAGCATTCAAACCGGGTTGGTGAGAGATTCTATACAAGTAATTCCATCCAAGAATCATACAGTCTACTTCAACACATCTTTACCAACGTCATTAAGCTCCTAAATCATTCCCCATGATTCACCAGTGATCATCTTCTCCACAAAGCTGCAACAAGGCCTAAAACTAACATATAACAATAAGGTAGAAACTCAATTACACAATGTTAATCCACAATGCATTATCCATTCACAACAAGACCATACACTGTCATCCACAATGTCTTTTATTCTCATTAATGGTTGTCAATTCAGTTACAATGTGGAAAACTCTTTCAAGGTAATTGCAATAACTCAGAAATATGTCTATATCTCTATTCTAGCAACTAATAACCAGTAAACTAGTAGCCAGGCCTACAAATTCAAAAATGGGGCCTTATATAACATTGCCCAGGCCGTTCCAAAGTGGTTCCTGAGACAATCCATTATTCACAACTGCCCATCTACAACTGAATACATTATTTTGGCATTTTCCTAAGTTTACACCTTAGTTTAGCAAATCCATGCGACATTTCATCCCGAAATTACATTTCCTTTGCATTTGAGTGAATTTCGGTGCACCCTGTATGATTTGCTACTGCTCTGTACGGTTTGCCAATCCAGTTGTATGATTTTTCCTTCCACTGTATGATTTTCTCCAACTGTACGATTTTACAAAACTTGAGCAAATTATTCCCAAAACTGTCAAAATCTAGCAAATCACTTTTTCTTCTTCTGGGAGGTGGATTTGCTGCCTACAGAGATAGGAAAAAGTGTGTTGAGTGTGGTAGATTTTGTGGAAAAATTCTTGGCATAAATAAGGTATGGGAAATATTCTCCATTGATTTATTTGGATTGTTGATTTTTGAAAATACCATTGGATTGAAAAGGATTGATTGTGGTTTCCTTTTTAGAGTTATTGGTTGAATGCTTCAAGGATTTCTGGTTTGAGAGTTATGGTTAAAACCTTGTTTTATAAGCATTGTTGTTGAAGCCATTAGTTGTGTGAAAAACCTGAGTTAGGTTTTGAGAAGAACATGAGTATCATTGTTATGTGAAGAATGTTTTATCAGCATTATTGTTGAAGCCCATTGGTTGTGCAAAGAACTTGAACTTGAGTTAGAGAAGAACATGAGTATCATTGTTATGTGAGATTTGTTGTTGAACATTGTTGGAAACATTTTGAGTTGGTTGATACATGCTTGGACTAGGGCTTGTGAGAAAGGGTTGTTCAATAATTTAATTGGTTGAATAGAGTTGATTGAGCCTAGTCAAGTGATTGTGTGAAGTGGTTGTTCAAGTTCCATGAAATAAACTATTCTATATTCTGAATTGAGTTGATATTGAGATCTGAGGATAGAACATATAGAGTCTCTAATAGTTCTCTTTATGCTTCTATGAGATTTATTTGAGTTGATATTGGGATTTAAGTATAGAACATATTGAGTATCTAACAATTCATACTTCTATGATATTGCTGAGTTGAGATTGGGATTTAAGTATAGAACATATTGAGTCTCTAACAATTCTCTTTATGCTTCTATGAGATTGTTGAGTTGAGATTGATTTTAGTTCATATTGGAATTTGAGTATAGAACATATTGAGTCTCTAACAATTCTCTTTATCCTTCTATGAGATTGCTGAGTTGGGATTGATTTGAGTTGTTATTGATATTTGAGTATAGAACATATTGAGTCTCTAATAATTATTTTTATGCTTCTATGAGATTGAGTTGAGATTTTGTTAAGCTAATTTGAGGCAAGTCTTTGAGAAGGCTTGTGGACTGATTTTGAGTAAGATTTTATGAAGGCTTGCTATGAAGATTTGAGCAAGTCCTAAAGAGGACTTATTGAGCACATTTGGACAAGTTCTGAGTGATCTTGTTGAGTAGATTTGGACAAGTTCTGAGTGAGCTTGTTGTGCGGATTTGAGCAAGTCCTAGAGAGGACTTATTGAGCAGATTTGGACAATTTTTGAGTGAGCTTTTTGAGCAAATTTGGACAAGTTTTGAGTGAGTTTGTTGAGCAGATTTGGACAAGTTCTGAATGATCTTGTTGTGCAGATTTGAGCAAGTCCTAGAGAGGACTTATTGAGCATATTTTGACAAGTTCTAAGTGATCTTTTTGAGCATATTTGAGCAGGTTCTAAGTGAGCTTATTGAGCAGATTTGAGCAGGTTTTGAGTGAGCCTATTGAGCAGATTTGAGTAGGTTTTGAGTGAGCCTATTGAGCATATTTGAGCAGGTTCTAAGTGAGCCTATTGAGCAAATTTGAAGAGGTTTTGAGTGAACCTATTGAAAGAGCTTTGGAGGTGACAGAGTATAGAGGATAGAGTCTTAGTGGATAGAGATCTAGCATCCAGTAAAATTAAAGATAGGTCTGAGTGAGGAGTCTTCAAGTGGAGAGAGATCCACCAGTCAGTGTAGTAGAGATACAAAGTCTTCTAGAAGATCACTAGCCAGAGCATAAGGGGAAAGAGTTCTCTTGTGAAATATATCCATGAACTTAAGATTAGGGGATCAACATCTCCTTTGGACAGAGGTCCATAAACATTGTAATTGGGAAGGATTCCCATGAGATTATTTGAGAAATATTTAGAAGAAATATTTTCTCTATGGAGGTAGCCCACATTGGGTGAACCACATTAAAATTGATGTCTTTATTATGTGTGATTATTTATACATTGCTTTGGTTATTGCTATTGACATTGCCATTGATTATATTGATTAATACTATTTGGAAAAGAAAAGTAAAAAGTGGTCTTATACTGTTCACCCCCCCTCTCAGTATAAGCTTGTGTTCTTCAATTGGTATCAAATTTGGTTCCTTCAAAATAAGTTTAACAGCTTGAAGGAAGATCCTACAAGAACACAAATGGCAAATAAATACAAGAGTAGAAGCATGAGACACAAGAAGAAAAGAACACCTATGGTCATAAAAGAAAATGAATATGAGTTTAATATTGTTGTTTTGGGAGGACAAATGGAAATAGATTCAATACATGAATCAAGTAATGGAGAAATATCCATACTGATAAAGTTTTGTACCAGATGTAGGAACATAGATCACTTTTCAGCTTATTGTCCACAAGAATGTTTTGTTTGTGGTCAAATTGGCCATGATGCAAGAAATTATAATGGGCTTAGTAGTAGTGAAGATGAAGATGATATTCTTGGAAATGAAATCCTAGAGATTGGTTCAAGAAAGGATAACAGGGACAATCAAAACAAGTATGAATTAAAAACTCTACTTTCAGTAATAGAAGAAAAATAATATGCTTCAAAAAAAGAAAAAGGGAAAGCCACTCTTAAGGAGCTTATTGAATTGAAAAGAGAGAATTCAGAATTGAAGTCTCAAATACAAGAAGATGAGAAATGTAAGACAAAGCTTCTATAGGATATATTTGACTTGAGAGATAAGGTTGAAAAAGCAAGAAGAGTTGAATAAGGTATGATTAAATAGTCAAAGTCAAAAGAGATAGAATGTGAAAGGCTTATGATTACTCTTGAAGAACTAAAAAGGGAGAACTCAGGATTAAGGGTTCAAGCTCAAGAATATGAGAAAGAAAAATTAAGGTTTCTATAGGAACTCACTAACTTCAAAATCAAAGTTGAAGAGACAAGAAAAATTGAAGAAGGTATGGCCGAAAAATTAAAAACAAAAGATCTAGAGTGTGAAAGATTAGAGCATGAGATAGTTTCACTAAGGATGGAAGTAAAAGGTTCCAAGGACAAGCTACACAAGTTTAAGGAAAATTTAAAGACTTTGGATAGGATTATCAATGCACAAAGGTCATCAGTCACCATGACAGGACTTAGTTCTAAAGAAGAACAAGGGAAACAAGAAACAGAAAAAAGAGATTCAAACTCAAACACCATAAAATATGAAGATTCAAAAGAAGTAAGTAAAAGGGAGAGTGATACTTCTAAGGAGAAGTTGGACAATAGAAATTTCAACAAGGAAAGGAACAATGCACAAGTAAGGAACATATGGAACATGAAACAGGTAGAAGAGACTAAGAGACCAATGAGGTCTAGGCAAGGTTTCTTCAATGGAAGATGTTTTTCATGTCACAGGTTTGGGCACATGGCTTCACAGTGTAAGACACATGAAATACAAGAATATGGGAAATGACAACTTTTCCATGGGTATTGCTATGCATGTAATGAGTTTGGTTACAAGGAAATGAATTGTAAGGTTCATGACATAAGAGGATATGGCTTCACTAGGAGAATTCCTAAGATAGTTGCACCTCCAAGGAATAATAACATTAAGTGTTATAAGTGCAATAATGATGGTCACATAGCAAAATGGTGTAGAGAAAATATTCTAGAATCAAGCATGAACAGGAATAGGAACATAGAGAAGAACAAGAACAGGAATAGAAACATAGAGAAGAACAAGAACAGGAATAGGAACATGGATGAGAATAGGAACAGGAACAGGAAAAGGAACATGGATGAGAACAAGAACAAGAATAGTAACAAGAACATGGATGAGAACAAGAACAGGTACAAGAACAGTAACATTGACGAAAACAAGAACAGGAACAGGAACAGGAACAGAAGTGATGATAGGAATAAGGATGATGACTTGGAAAGAAATGGTGAGAGGATTCAAAAAACTCATAAAAGAAGAGAAAAATATAAAGACAAAGAGTAGTGCTTTCATGGAGTAGAAATAATCCCACCCTATAATTAACCACCTCATGTGGACATGGGGGAGGGGCTAAGCTAAGAGGCTCATTCTTAACCCCGAGCCCCAAAGGTGACCCTTTACCATTGATGACAAAGGGGGAGAGATTTGTGTATATTGAGGAAAGTTTTAATATGGGGAGAGATTTGATATTTGAGAGAGCATTGATCCAGGGGGGCAAAGTCCCAGGGGGAGTAGAAAATAAGGTCAGATTTTGATAAATGAATATGGGTTACCATCAATGACAAAGGGGGAGATTGTTGGAAATTTTGAGTCCCTAAGATAAAAAGTTGGCATTGATGTCAAAAGGACCTATGCAAGTAAGCACTATGATTTTCTTCACATAGAGCTTCATGAGAAGCAAAGGTTTTGATCAAAAGAATGTATGGCATTTGGTTCCAAAAAGGAGCTTCAAGGGAAGCTTAGCAAAGGGTTTTGTGTATATTGTGTGTATCACCTCCTGGGCCACTATTATTCCATCTAGAATTTGTTTACCTTAAACAAAACCACCTTGCTCAGTTGAAATTAAATTTGGTAAAAAAGGTTTTAACCTCTTTGCCATAAGCTTTGTTAATATCTTATATACTACATTACATAGTGAAATAGGCCTATAATTATTAATTATCTCACTAGGTGGGCCTTTAGGAATTAAAGTGATAAAAGTATGATTCAAGGCTTTTAATATTTGCTTACTCTAATTTATTTCCTCTAGTGCATCCACCACTACTTGACCCACAATTTCTTAAAAAAATTGATAAAATTCAATGGGGAACCCATATGGTCCTGGGATATTTTCTGTTTGCATTTTTTGTATGATCTACGATGTTTCTTTTAAATAAATTTCTTCCATTAATTATTTATTGTGTTTAGGTTTGACTAATTGTGGAATTGCCTCTAGTATCTTCTCCTACCATGTTGAATTCAAATTTTCGTTGCTACCAAAAAGAGTATGGAAGTACTGATTTTGATAAGGAATAAAATTCCAATCAAGAAATTAAATTCCAAGATGTATTTACATTACAAAATAGGTGCTTAAATAAGCACAAATTACAATGAATTATCCTTCCAAATAGCAACCAAATTCCAAATGTGGAAGATATTATGTTATCCCTAAAACAAGGAGGATAAGATAGGCTCTAACCCTATCTACATGAGCATGAAAGTCTCACAATAATTATTAAAAATAAGATTTATGACTAAGTCCTAACCTAAGGTTTTATTGAACCTTAAAATATAACCTATGCCTATTATATCTAAGTCTTTTACCATTGGGGTCAGCCTCAAGCATGTAGGAATGAACACTTCTATGCTAAGAAAGGGTCTTGTCAAAATATCGTTAAATCTTCAAGAAGGAGCAACACTTCACACCAATCATGTTGAACCATAAGCATGCACCCAAAACTAAGTACAAATGATCTTGTCAGGAAAGCATCTTGCAACTATAGTCGGTGGAGGAAGAGTGGAGGAAAAAGGCACAAGTAGGCATATTCTGAAGTGTCTGTGTCTCTGTAGTCTTCAAAAATTTGGTGTCCAAAGTGTCAAATCTCTGTAGTCTTCGATAGTTTTTGGTTGTCCGAAGTGTCGAATCTATGTAGTCTTTGGCTTATAGAAGGCATGAAGTGAACTGAATACCTTCAAGAAGTCACAATGGGACTTCAACTCCTAGTGAGGGAGTAGTAAAAATGCCCAAGTGGGATACAATGGATGTAAACAAAGGATGAAATTTTGGGTACCACCGAGATGCACTTCACTACAAATCTATAAAGTTTGTAAAAATACCAATGGGGAGGAGTAATGTGACTCCTCAAAGATCCACAATTGCAAGTGGATAATAGCTATGAAAAGCTAACAAGTGGTGTGTAGCCCAATAAAGTCCATAATAGGACATGATGCACCAAATTATGAATGCACCAAGTAAGAGGAGTAAAATGGATCTCCTCATATGCTTCAAATAATCCTCAATATGGAAGAGGCAAGTATCTGAAGCAGAAGCCATTATGGAAGCTTGATGATGTCGTGTTGCTCGAAGAAGTGTTGCAATTCTTTCTGAAAAGCTGAAATCTACTAAGAGACACAAGCCATAAAAGGCTAAGACAACTCTAATGTGTGTGGAGTACCCATGTGATATCCATGATCACATAAAGAGGGCCATGGTCAAAAGAAGAGACAACGACAACTCCCAAATTGGAGTACCCGAATTCCCATGATCGGAAAACAACACCTCCTAGAGTAGGAGTACCCAAAATCATGACAAAATCTCAAATCTCAAGATGGCCATGGTCGTAAGAAAGTCTCTTCCAAAAGTCTCAAAGGATGAAAGTGGATTTAAGGAGCATCGGGTTCAACCAAAAATGTACTCCATTTTATAACACTTTATTTTTGAAGAAGGATTCAATGATCTAAACTTCGTAGCAACATAATTCAATATAGACCTTTGCAAAACATCAAAATATTGGTTTAGTTGGAACCAACTCAGAAAGAGCTTTCTAATGACTATATGCAAGACTATACTTGCAAAAATATTGAGCCTCCAAAAGTGAGAAAAAGAGGTAAACTCCTTGAAAGTGGAAGAAAAGTTGCATTGTTTGCCCATATATACAAATTTGAACGAGAGAATATCTTTCGAGAATATTCTCTCCTCACGGTAGCTCAACAAAAAAAAATGGTGGATGCATCAACCAACTCACGGCGGCTCAACAAAAAAAAATTGTGGATGAATCAATAAATCACCCATAGAACCCACTTAATAAAAGTATTTTTTAGCCCGCGTAATTTTCGGTTAATGATGGAAACAATCAATAGTCCACAAATTTTGTTGAAGTACAATTGTGAGTCAACAATGCTCGATGTGCAATGGTGCATTACAAAAAGGGTTGTCAGCATGCGCTGACTAGGAGACAAAGGGCCCCATCACCGTTAAAAATGCTTCCATGAATTTTTCCCACTTAATGTGGGATAATATATTTCCCACAAAAATATCACCATGCACAACTGTAAATTATCAACTCAATGCTAGAAGTTACTTGTTTCCATCATCATAATGAAAACATAGGAATGTACCATGTCATTGCCATGATCTGATTGGATGATGTGCAACCTTAGGAGGGTAAGTAATTTTTTGGTCTCCTCCACCTGTGTGTTACCAGATCCATGAAGCAGGGTTTAGATCCGAATGGAAGTAGTGCAATAAAGATGCACCAAAGCTACACCTCAACTTTGCAAAACCCTTGTGCTATAATTGCTTGTGTTCACCAATGAGGCCACCAAATCCCACAACAGCTCATAAATAATATATGGCAGATGTTTCAAGGTGATGGAGAGATCTCCAAATGTGGAACCAAAATCTTACACAGAGTTCAAAGAGTGAGTAGGTGCATGATGAGTGTCTGCAAATCTACATCAAAAATAGCAGCAGATCGTCTGTCCATCATGGTAAGAGCATTTGAAGATAAAATTAGTTTTAAAAGGCACAAATCATGTAGTTATATGGCCCAAGGCCAACCAATGATATGTGAAGGCTCTACGATAGGCTCGAGAGAAAGAGCAGATAGGATCTACGAAAAACACCACAAAGCTGTGTTAGGATCCAACAATCAAACTTTATCGACAAGTGTGCAAAAAACCTTCATCACAAAGTTACATCAGGCATCATCAGCAAGTGAGCAATAATTCTATCAGGTGCATCAAGAGTTTTATCAGGCTACAGTAGCAATATGACTTCCAAGCACACAACGTCCATTCGATGACAAGCCTAGAAGAGTATGCAGATCATGCAGAGTGCGAAAGAGAACAGATCGATGTGTATTTGCTTGTGCATGGTTCAATTGCATGATCTCTATAATTGCATGTTCACCAATTACATCCACCACAAAGTGTTGTGTGATCCATCATCAAGATCCTAAGAGAACTAGGGTTCTTCAGTGGAAGGGCATCTAAACACCAGGCTCCTTGTGTGGGTTCCCAACCCTAAAAAGTGCACATGCGATGTAGATGGTCGTAGGTGGTCAGCCTAAAAATAGTGGATGAGTTCAATATAAAAGTTATAGGGTTGCTTGTGTGCTATTCAAGATCTCTAGGATCTAGAACTAAAATTTGGAAGCTACAGGGATGATTGACAACCTGTCAGTATTGCATCCGTCAAAATTTGTGCTGGAAAGAGCAGGCAAAGCCTGCATCAACGAAAAGCATTGGGACCAAGATGGCGACCTCCTATCGCCAGTGGTTGTCGGCCTAATTTTGGCCTATGATACTAGATAGTACAGGCTCCTCCTAGGCCTACATTTTTAGCAAGGGTGTAGTGTTGGCATGGGCACCAAGGCTGATGTCAGCCTTGATGCAGCTGTTGGTGCTACAAGAATTGGATGCAAACCTAAAATTTTTGGGCCCACGTGTTATTTTTTTTTAAATAGAAAGTTTTTTTAAAAGCTTTTTAATAATACAAAGATTTCAAAATGAAAATAACAGTCATTTTGGGTAGAAATAAGGTAGAGGATAGCAATGCATCCAGCAAAGGCCAATTAATAAGAATAAATTGATAAAAATTTGCATATAAGCAAACAAAACATAAGGGAATTTTTCCACCCTTCAATTTGTTCTTTGAAGAAGCAGGTTGAGGCAGCCAAGTGTAGGTAGCAGGGGCAGCAACACCAAATTCAGGTAGCAAAATAGCCACCAAAGAGATCTAATTCGATCTCGATCTTCTATTCTAGCTTCTTCAATAGGATTTTCTTGTTGGCTGGTAAAAACTCGAAGCCAAACAAGCAGCATGAGGCTGGAAATTATCCAAAGCCTCTACAAATCCTATAGAATCAAAATGCGAAAGGAATATGGGGGTTTCCAAGAGGGAAATCTCCCCCTCACAGGTCAGGAGCCAAGAACGCTCTGATACCAATGATAAGGAATTAAATTCCAATTAAGAAATTAAATTCCAAGATGTATTTACATTACAAAATAGGTGCTTAAATAAGCACAAATTACAATGAATTGTCCTTCCAAATAGCAACAAAATTCCAGACATGGAAGATATGATGTTATCCCTAAAATAAGGAGGATAAGATAGGCTCTAACCCTATCTACGTGAGCAACAAAGTCTCACAATAATTATTAAAAATAATACTTATGACTAAGTCCTAACCTAAGGTTTTATTGAACCTTAAAATATAACCTATGCCTATTATATCTATATCAGATTTGCTATAGTTTTCATTTCACTTCCACTAGTTTTTACCTGACCCATCATATCTGTAAGACCTGTAATTCTATTATGTTGTCTTCTAGCTATTGTTGTCTTATGAAAGAAAGTTGTGTTTTGATCCTCCTCCTTTAACCATGTAAATATAGCCCTTTGCCTCTAATAGATCTATTCTTGTTCATCCAAAGCTTCCTCTATCCTAATAATTTTTTGCTCACATTGCAATAGATATTTCATAATAGTTCCTTATTTTATCTCTTGAGCAATCTTCTCCTTCTAATCCTTGATTTCATTCTTTTGGATTCTAGTGGGTTCCTTCTTGTGTTTACTCCACTCCTTTAGCTGGGTCCTTGCATATTTTAGTTTTTTGTGGAGTTTGAATTAGGCTATCCCAAATCTTATTTTCCCTAATTCCCACCATTCCTTTAAGTGGTCCTCCAACTTCTTATCTTTCAGCCACCATAACTCAAATTTAAAATTTCCTACAAATTTATTGGTATCTTCTTCTATGGTAATGTTTACTGGAAAATGATATGAAGAAAGCCTATCCATGACCCTCACTTGATGCTTCGTATGCAAGTATAATTCCTCCCCATGAAGAACGATCCAAGCAATATTGACTATCTCCCCTTCCTTTCTTCTATTTTTCTAGGTCATGAAGCTATCCAAATTTGGGATATCTATTAGATTCATTTGACATATTATTTCTGAAAAGAACCTATCCTTTTCCTCCAACATGGTTCTACCTCATTTTTGTTCCTCTATTCTAATATTTGCATTGAAATATCCTCCCACAATCCATTGGTCCTTTGGGAAGTTGTCTACGAAAGTCTATATGGCTGTCCATTGATACCTCTGTAATTTGATTGTTTGTACTCCATAGAAATTAACTATAGTCCAATTTTTTCCATTTTCTCTATTTTGTAACTGAACCATCAACACCCCTCTTGTGGAGACCCCCTATCGCTAGGAACAATTGGTGATTCCACATAGTGGCAAATCCTCTTGATTTTCCCTACGTTGATTGAGTAAGGATCTCTCCTTTTTGCCATATCCTCTTATTTATTTTTATAAGTCTTCTCCTTGCATTTTGGTTTCCTATAACAAAATTATATCTGGACTCGTATATATGATAATGCTTTTGATTATATTTTATCTGGGGTGGTTGCTTAAACCCTTCACATTCCAAGTAATTAATATCATTGAGAATTGGGAGAGAAAAAATCAATCATTGATTTTACCTTTCCATTCTAGCTCTAAGTTCCTCCTTGTTCCTCCATCTTTCCCTTGTTTGATTTTCTCCCTACAGGTTGGTTGGTTTTTTTTTCTTCTCCACTTGATGAATCCCTAAGTTAGGGTTTTATTTGTTCTTATTTATTTCTTTCATCTCTATTTCCTAAGTTAAGACTATCCCCTGCTCTATTTCCCCTCCTATGGTCTCCCTCGTGGGTTGAATCTCCTCTTCCATGAGAGAGGTTGTGTCTGGTTATGCTCCTTGATTTTTCCTTGACACTAGATTGGATTATTATTCTTGATCAACCAATGTGATTTTCTGAGTATCCTCCTCTAATACTTTCATTTTAAAATCCCCTTCTATTTCCAAGCTTCCCAGTTGTTTGAATATCTCATATCTATTGTTTGTTCTTCCTGCTTTTTCTCCTTGTCTCTGATTACTTTGTTGATTTCTTTTTTTTGGCCTTCTAATTACTTTTTGGAAGCCCTCAAAGTCTATTGGGACTTTCCCTTCCTTTTGATTTACCTTTTTCTAAAGAGATGGGAAGTTAAGGGTAGGTTAATTTATTTTATTTGTATTTTTAAGATGGGAAGTGATCCCACGTAGGTACCACTGCGAGGCCATCATAGGCAAAAGTGGCTCCCCTTTGGCAGGAAGGGGGCCATCATGGGGTATGACAACCATTTTTGAATTCCAACGGTCAAAATTTTGACCATTGGGGTGGTCGTCCTAGGGTCCAACGATCGTACCTAGTGACCGTCGGGATCCAGAGCGTCCTCCCAACTTTAGAAAAAAAAAAAAAAAAATTGATTGATTTTTTTATTTTTATTTTTTTAATTTTGATTACATTTTTTTATTTTTTTATTTTAATTGCATTTTCTTTAATTTATTTTAATTTTGATTGTATTTTTTAATTGCTATGTTGCTAGGCATCAGATTTTTATGACTCGTGCTAGGGAGCCCACCTTATTTATATATTTATGGAGAGAGCTCGATGCCAATGATTGGGTATGGTTTGGGGTGATCAGCCTTAGATAGGTTATGCGCCTACCGACAATGATGTCAGATCAGGTATATCTGACAGCCCTTGCTCATCATTGGGATAGTAGAACCATCACTTTCTATCTCTCATCTGGTAAGATAACAGTGATGTTGGAGAACATCTACAGGATTTATAGGATCCCTATTGAGGGACATGCCATTACCTCCTCCCCCCTTTAGGATTGGGTAAGAGTGCTACAGTAGATATTTGGCATGAGGTATTGATGTAGATAGACCATGGAGGGGTCCTAGTCAATGCATGGTATGAGAAGGATGCATTTTCATGGTGCTAGGCAATGGTGATGTATATCATCTCCAATGTCCTACTTCTAGACTCATTAGGAGTACGGTTCCCTTGGAACCTCCTAGACATGGTGCAAGATCTGTTAGAGTGCGACCTTCAGTAGCTAATCATCATGACATGGGGGAGTATGCTGCTAGCACATCTATATGATGAGTTGTACAAGATACAGTATCAAAGGCTGTTAGGAATCTACTATTGAAATCAAGCTCACACACACAAAATACTAAAAGATAACTAAAATACATGCAATAACAAAATAATACTATGCAAAAAGTAATTTTGGAATTGAAATAATCTCACAAATAACTCAGAATCATAGGCCTCTTCAAGGGGGCAACCTCCTTCAATATTTCATTAACTTGCAAAAATATGATTCGTACATGGCTTCATAGCTTTTTAAATAAATACTTCATGCAAACCCTAACCCTAGGCTCAAGAGTTGGCTTACATGCAAAATTTCACTTGAGCTAGAATCTTCTACCAAATTTTGGTTACAATCTTGATAACGGTTACATCAAATGGCCCCACTTACCTAGGAGCATAACATGCCACGTACATTACAAAATAACATTATATATGGGATCCCCCATGTTGGAAGTGGATCATTACATAATAATGAGAATTAAAAAATAATGTTAGGATGGGATCCTAACATGTCCTTCCCCTTAAAAAAGCTTTGTCCTCAAAGTTGAAGGTGAGGAAATTGGTGCTGGAGCTGATGGAGAGATTCCCATGTAGCATCTTCTAGATGGAGTCCACGCCATTGAAAAAGGACTTCAGTAATGGTGTGATTGCAAAGAGTACGAGTCCAATGATCCGACATTTTTTTGGGTTCAAGAAAGATAGAACCTTCTTCATCTAACTCTAGGAGTGTAGACTGAACCTGTACCTAATTTCCCACCACCTTTTTTAGAGCACAAAAATGAAAATAGGATGGAGCTTGGATTTAGGTGGAAGGGCCAATTTGTAGGCTATGGCACCAATCCATTGTAACACCTAATAGGGCCCATAGTGCTTTGTAGTAAGATTCTGGCATCTACGAAGTTGGAGGGACAACTATTTGTATGATTGCAAGCAAAGTAAAACCATATCACCCACATCAAAACTACGCTTAGAACGGTGTTGATCAGCCTGTAGGTGCATCCAATTCTGGGCTGCCTTTAAATTCAGCTTCAGTTGATGAAGGACATTAGAATGCTAACCAAGAGTAGTGTCGACTGCATGGACCTTGGAGCTACCTATAATATAGGAGGAAGACGTCAATGGAGGGAACCCATAAATCATCTCAAAATGGGTAACCTTGGTGGTTGTGTGATAGGAAGTGTTGTACCACCACTCGGCCAAAGGAAGCCATCTCGCCCAATGCGTAGGATGATCTAAGGAAAAGCAACTAAGGTAGGTTTCCAAACATTTATTGATGATATCCATCTGGCCATTCGTTTGTGGATGATATGCTGAAGTCATCTTGAGCTAAGTCCCCTATAACTTAAACAATTCTTGCCAGAAGTGACTAGTGAAGGTTGGGTCACGATCGGACATGATGGAGGAAGGTAGACCATGAAGGTGAAATATAGAATCAAGAAAAATTTGGGCAACAGTGGAGGTTATGTAAGGATGGAAGAGGGGAAAAAAGTGAGCATACTTCTAAAGACGATCCACTACCATGAAGATAATAGATTTGTTGCCCGAATTAGGTAAGCCTTCAATAAAATCTATAGAAATATCTATGTAAACCTTGTCAGGAATGGGCAAGGGTTGAAGAGTGTTGGGAGAACACACTATTTTACCTTTCATCCACTGATAGATATCGCAAGCTACCACACATTCATGAATATCCTTTTTCATACCCTTCCAAAAAAAAGTGTGCTTGAACCATTCATATGTTTTGAGAAATCCTGAATGACAAGCAGATGGATTAGCATGCAGTTTTGTCATGAGAAGTTCCCATAGTGAGGACTTGTGGGGAATAACAAGGCATTGGTGGTAACATATATCCTAGCCATCCCAAGTGTAGCATGGACATGAAGTAGGTTCAATGGATAGGGAAGTAACCAAAGTCTGCAATTTAGAATCTTGAAGTACCTCTTGGCGTAGAGAATCGATCCATTGAGGGATCGATAATGAAATGGCACACAACATACTGAGAGCTTAAAATTGATGAGAGAGAGCATCGACCACAACATTCTCCTTACCCTTCTTATAGGTGATATCATAATCATAGCACATGATTTTATAGACCCATTTTTGTTGTTCAGGGGTGGCAACCTGTTGCTCGAAAAAAAATTGAGACTCTAATGATCTATTTTAATGGAGAAATAACGCCCAATGAGATACGATCACCAATGGGTTATGGCATGCATAATTGCCATCATATCCTTGGCATAAGTTTATTTTATCAAATTATGATTGGAGATATCTTTACTAGTGAAGGCCAAGGGTCTCCCTTCTTGCATCAACACTACAAAACCCTGAGCTAAGCTAGGGGATGAGTACATTGGCTATGCGACATAGTGGTTGTAGGATAGAGAGATTGACCAGAGCCAACCAAACGTAGGTAGATTGGTGCATTATGTCGGGTCATTGGATTGGTGCCCTACTTGGATTACCCTAACTGGACAAAGGCTGCATAGTATCTAGATAGGATGAGATGCCAGAGATGGCTCATTGGGCACCATGGGACTGAGCAAGAGTATTTCCATTACTCTCAGATGACTCAATAGTTTGAAATTTATCAAGATGTCCTAGAGGATCCAATCCTCTATCATCATCGTAGCAATGAGATACAGCTAGAGGTACCTCAAGTAGAGGCACTCGTAAAGGAGGAGGACTCTATAGTAGCAGAGATAGGATTGGCCAACCCAGGTACCAGCATAGAGTATGATACCTAGTGGGTTACCTAGCTATGGCAGGAAGGTGGTCATATGGGTAGGCCTACAATGATAGTAGTAGAGGACGATGAATATGGAGATAATCAATGAGTGCATCTCTAGACAAAGTAGTGGGGGTAGGCTGGCGATCAAGTATAGGGGCTCTAGGTTGAGGAGGAGGGTGAGGAGGATGCCCTAACTAATGAGGTGGCCCAACTACGAGCATAGTTGCATATTGCACAGGATAAATTATTAGAGCAAAAAATGACTCTCACTATTGTCCAGAGCTAGTTGAGCAACTAATAGTAGTTATGGAGGAGGTACTCTAAGGATAGAGCTCTCCTCAAGGTCCAGTTGGCTATAACTCAATCTATATTGATAGGGTTACGATAGAGAGGGATACTCTACGGACATATTTGGTTGTCCATACTATATATAGGGATGTCAGGATAGCAAAGTGATATGCTCTTCGGGTTTATTTGATGGTCACGACTACAACTTAGGTAATACCTTCCACTCTAGCCACTCAGGGGCTAGCAGCTTTGGGTGGAGACACTAATATTATGAGACTATGAAGCTTTTTAAAGGATACTGTAGCCCAATGCAGATCAAATGTAGTATATATTTTTGATCTGGAGACTCGAGTTAGGCTACATGGGGGCAGTCTCCTAGAGAAATCTAAAATATGGGGCTCTCAATTAAGCATGCATAGTGAGTCTGGGTAGTCATCAATGTGGTCCAATCATAGGTCATCGACTCGCTCAGAGAGGTCATCAAGTAGTGTCTCTAGGCAGCCTTGTAGGGATGAGGTTGGGGGTGGAGGCGACTCTGGGGTGTAGGCCTCGCTTTATGTATCATCATGTGCTTAGCATTATTTTAAGTGTAAGGTCTAAGGACCTACATAGTTGTAGCTTGCAAGTAATTTTCTACCATGATGTAGTTTATTATTCCCATATATATATGAGATCTTCTTTATGGCTCATCATGTTTTTATGGTTTGGTTTGCTTTCATGTTATGTATGCATTTAATGGATGTAATGCTTATATGATGATGTATTGTTCTATATATGAGATGTAATAATGACATGAAATAGTTAGATGATTGATGTATGATTAGATTTTGTGATTAAGATGTGTGGATGTACTACTATGTATGCTTATATGGATACAATAGTTAATGTTATATGCATGTTTAGATTTGTTCAATTTATTGTGCATTTAATTTATATTATATGATATGGTGGATATAATGTGTATGTAATGCATTAATTTCATGTAGATGGTCTAATGCAAATGTACTTGTATGCTTTAATCATTTAAAACAAAATATATGAATCTAATTTGTATTTAAAAAACTAATGGTAGACACCACAAAATGTATAAAAACCATGAATAAAAATGTTAACTCTCATCATAAGAATTATAAATCTATAAATGCATGTGAGATGAAATGATGTGATATGTAGGGGCTTTCCCTATAAGCTTTTGCAAACTAAAAGATATGCATAAAATAGTCAGTGGTTGTCTAACTATCATTGTTGGTATCCATCTAGTATCTATCCTATTTTATGAAGACCCTTTAATAAATAAAAGTTCATAAATAAAAATATGATTGTTTAATGAGATTATTTGTTGCTATGAGGGGATTTTTAAGGTTTTTAATGAGACTCAAACACCTTAGTTGATTGATCAAAAGTTGTAAAATGACTACACAAGACTCCCAAAAGATACAAGCCTGTTAAGAAGACCATGATATTCATTATCTCTATGTATGCAAATTGAATATATTAGATGAGGTATAAGATTACCTCATTGTCAGGTGATTTTCATTCAACCCATTGTTGTAATGAGGATCATCTTATGGTCATCCTGATCCTAAGTTTGGATGCAGTTAGACTAGACTATTAGGCAATACAAGCCACCAAAATCTAGCTCATCCATAAGGTGACATTGGTTTGTACAAAAGAAGATCGCTAATGTGATAGACATACTACCATGTGTAAGTCTACTCCATTTCCAGGCAGGTTTCATTCAACCCATTACTGTAATGGAGATCACCCCATGGCTTTTGAATACTAAAAATTCTAGGGATTCAAGCTCATTACTCCCTTCTTTTCTTTTGATTGCTTGGGATACTTACTCATGCTTAGTGGTGAAAACCACTATTTTTGTTTTGTTTTTTTTGCTTAGTGATGAAAATCACTATTTATTTTACATTGCTTTGGGAATTTTCTCGTTTTGTGGAAGAGTAAGGGATTATTTGAGTAGGGAGAGCTTGTCCTTTTATCAATTATTAGCATTCTATACCATGTGCATAATACGATGAGCAAGGAAAAACCTTTCACTTTAGGTGACAAGGATCACTTTGTAGTGTCATCCTCCCTTGTTCAGACTCATATTGTTAATGTGTATCATTGTTGTGGGATTTTGAAATATGCAAGGCACTATCAAAAATATACCTTACCTTCTAAAAGCCAAGATAGCTTTCTACAAAATTTGAAAAGATAACTAGGGATGGTTGAATAACCGAAAAACCCTAGTATACACCCTATAGAAACTCAGTAGTTGTGTTGAAAAATATAGTTACTCATACAGAAAATATGAATGATAATGATATGTGGATTCATGGTTGACATACAAACATGGTGTCATTCATAAGAATGTAAACAAACCTTATCCTAATGCAAGTGCAATGGATGAAGATACCTAATGCAATGCAACCAATGAGTGCACAAAATAAAATGCATGCTAACATAATGAAAATATTTTTGTATTTTAATATTTTGTATTGTTGTTGTGTTTTTATGTTGTTTTTTTATTTGTTTGGTATTTTGGTGATTTTTGTTATTTTTGTGATTTTTGATTGTTTTATGACTTAAGTATGAAATACTCGTAGATGAATAATATTGAGAGGTTCGAGCTCCTCAACACCTTCTAGCAAAGTTAGGCGATAAGTTCTTGGTCCAATTTTCTATGTTATGATGAAAGAACCTAACCAATTAGCTATAAATTTATACCTTAAATGAGGCAGTAGGTTTGAGTTATGTTGGTTCTCTTTAAGCACAAGATCCCCAACTTTAAATTCTTTTGGATGGACTTTAGTATTATAAGCTCATTTAATATGATCTTGATAAATACGTAGATGCTCAAGAGCATTAACTCATCGTTCATCAAGAAGGATCAACTGATCGAGGTGAGCTTGTCATAAAGTGTCGTCATCGATGAACTCTTTCAATGAGATGTGCAGCGATGAAATTTATAATTCCAAGGGTATATTGGCCTCAACGCCATATACTGGCAAAAATATGGTTGCCCTAATGGGTATCCAAATGCTAGTTCAATAAGTCCATAAAGCTAAAGGTAATTGCAGGTGCTATTCCTTATGATTATCCTTGATGGTTTTCTTCAATATGGCAACTATAGTTTTATTAGAGGCCTCTGCCTACCCATTTGCTTACAGATAATAGGGTTTTGTAAAGTTGTGTTGAATGTTATATTTGGATGTTAAAGCCCACACATATTTGTTCTTAAATAATGTCCCATTATTCGATATTATTATGGATGGAATACCAAAACAACATATAATATTATGGAGTATGAACTTTGTAATATGAGGTCCATTCGTAGTGGTCAAAGGGATTGTGATGAGGCTTAGACTTAGGCTTAGACTTTATGGTTTAATTTTATAGTTTAATTTTTATTATTCCTAAAGTTACTACCAACATGCTTTGCCGACATGTTGATTTTGTTTATCTATATTCTGTCGGCAACTCCTAATACCATGAATATTGGATCCAATCTCTTATTATCAGATTATGGTTTGTATTATTATTTACTTAAGTTCATGTAAATAAATGAATAATCAGTCTCGTATTACCATATCATAATTGGTATCAAATCGTAAGAATTAGTGGGGTTTTGGATCATTTTAGACCTCATTAGGTTGTCATGTTGAAGCTCTTTTAGTTGTTGTGTAATTGCTATTTTGTTCAGCAATTTTTGTAGTGAATTATTGCACCATTGCTAGCTTTGATAGCAATAATGTCAAATTGTTGTTGCAGCATTTCTTGCTAACAATATTTGTGCTACAATTTTTGATGAATTTGTTCAACAATTCTCAACAAAGTCCCATGTTGCGTAATACATGATCCCTCTCTATTCCTTTGCCAAACACAGAATGGAGTTGTTCTATTCGAGATTTACCTCCTTCCTAAAGTTGCTGCCTCCCTGCGCTGGAGATTAGAATCTTACATTATTGTTCTCTATGCCACCCTGTCATTTACATAATTGTTCATCTAACAGCAGGTAGCACAATGAAGGTTTTCGCTCAGAATTCTTTGGAGGTAAGCAAATGTATTTATTTGCATACATGAAAGTAAATCAACACACCCTCCAATCATATTGATCTTAGCCTCTGATAATCGGTATAACCTATGTGGTGATCGATGCTCAACGTGCTCATTTGTGGAAGTCTCATCAGATGATTGATGGTTTTTGGAATTAAGCATTACAAAAAATTGAACTATCGATGCTCCGATCTATGAAATTTTTACTTGGATATGCTCTTTGTTGTGTCTCACACTAAACCTACACGTGGTGATGAACTAACACTTTGGTCATTTACTTCCAATTTTCCATCGAAACCCCTGTGCGAGACTCATCGTTTGAGATCCGCTATTCCAATGTCGAAGGTCGACATCCATATTTTGATAGCAAAAACTGATTGGCATGCAAATTAATGAAGAATTTTTCCTTTTCATCGACCAGACCCAACTTCATTTTATAAATTGCACCAATTGAGGGTTATTAGTTATCGATGTTGTGGTGAATTGACCACCACATGGTAGCGATTGGGGGCGTGCCTTTCTATAGGCAGACGATGTTCATCCAAGCATAAGTCGACATCAACTAGATTTTTCTTCACAAGCCGATGGTCTATCGGTTTGCAGATTCCATTGGCTGGAAATTTCGTGTGCTTCCAGGTGTGATTTGATCATAACAAGTCTTGACGATCTTTCATTTTGACTTGTCACCTTAGTGTCGGTGATGCATATGCATTCCACCTTGTGGTAAGATCTTTTGCCTTTCATAATGCTATAACAAAGAAATAAATAAAATATATATACAATGGCATTATTTTAAAACATAATTTGTACCACATCACTGCAACCTGTTTTAATTTTTAGGATTTATTAAAGTGCATATATTCATGTTGTCCTTTTCAAAACTTTTGTAATATTGCGAAATTGAAATTTTATATTTTCTTTTTGCAATTCTTTTGGGCAACTTGCACTTTTTGTAATCTTTTATCCCACTTTGTAACCCCTTTTTCTTGCTGGCATGTACTCGGGGTCAAATGGCTACCGAATTGGCCGACAAAATGGCCCAACTCACACAACTTGTGAGTGTTTTGGCCGAAAAGGTCACATCCCAAGATATTCAGCCACAATGTGATGTTCCACTTTATGATGGCTCCTGGGATCCTGAAGTGCTTAACAGTTGGATTCTTGACATGAGTAGTTGGTTTGATTACACAAAATTGGTGAAGGATCAACAAGTTGCTTTTGCAAAGCTCAAATTATCTGGCATTGCTAAGATTCTCGTCACTGATCGCCAACGGACACAAAATCCTATTGACTCATGGGATGAATTGCAACGTGTTTTGAAGAGTAGTTTTTACCCTTCAAACTACGTCAAAGACCTTGAGATAAGATGGCTTCGTCTTCGTCAAACTTCTAATATGAGTGTTCATGATTATGTGTTGCAATTTAACAAATTGAGAATTTTGAATTCAGTGCAGGATTCCACCACCCAACTTGTGACCAAATTCAAAAGTGGGTTGCAAGAACCCCTTTTCAGGAAATTGAAATACAAAATCATTGTGAGCATTGACATGGCTTTCAATCAAGCCATTCTTGCAGAGGAGGAGTTGCGAGAGTCATCGCGAGGGTCTCGCTCTTCATCATCGAGAGGAAATCCGAAGGCTTCTCATTATCAATCCAAGGCACCTAAGTCTTCTTCCTCTTCTTCTACTCCCTCTCCATCTTCCTCTTCTTCTTCTTCTCAAAAAGCTTCTTCTAAAACTCCTGTGGAATGTAGTTTTTGTAAGAAGAAGGGTCATCAAAAGCATCAATGTTTTAAATTGAAAATTTTGAAGAAAAAGTCCCTCGTTGTAAAGCCTTCCAATGAGGAATCCCAAGAGGGTCCTATTGAGGCTACAGGAGAATGAAAGGCATACAAGGAATTAGCAGGGTTGAACAAAGTGACCCTTATGAATACTTCTCAAGGTGATCGTGAGAACTTGTTTGTGACCACGGTTCACCTAAGTGACACCTTCATGGTTGATTGTATAATCGATAGCGGCTCGCAGAAAAATCTAATTGCGAGGTCCGTTGTTGACAAACTGAAGCTGCCAATGAATCCCCATCCTCATCTATATCCTTTAGGGTGGAAGGATAATGGGATTTCATCCGACATCACACACACTTGCACAGTGAATTTTGCTTTCAGTCCTACTTTTGTGGACACAGTTGTGTGCGATGTAACTCCAATGGATTGTTGTGGCTTGTTGCTTGGTAGACCCTATCAATATGATAGGAGGTCTATACATGATGGGTATAACAACACATACACTTTGCACAAAGATAATAAGGCTTACATAATCAGAAGTACACAACAAACACCACAAAATTTGATGTTAAGTTGTAGACAAGCACGAAAAGTCGTTAATCAAGCAAAGGAACTAGCACTCATCTTCATCAGACCACTTAAAGAAGGGAATCAAGCACCTAAGCATTCACATAACAGGCATTCTTTAGTTAATTCATTGCTTCAATCATATTCTAGTGTTTTCAAAGAACCTTCAAGCCTTCCACCTGAAAGATAGATTAATCATAGCATTGAGATTGTTCCTGCTGCCCCTCTTCCCAATACTTCAATGTATAGACAATCAATAGTGCAAATGGAAGAAATTAAAAGACAAATTCATGATTTGTTGGCTAAAGGTTTCATAAAACCAAGCACTTCTCCTTGTGCTTCACCTATCTTGCTTGTGTTGAAGAAAGATGGTACATGGAGGCTATGCATTGATTTCAGGGCACTTAACAAAATAACAATAAAAAATAGATATCCACTTCCACGAATTGACGATCTCTTGGATCAGCTTCAAGGAGCTAAATTTTTCTCCAAGATCGATCTCAAAAGTGGCTATCATCAGGTCAGGATTCAGGCTGAGGATACTTGGAAAACAACATTCAAGACCAAAATGGGGCTCTTTGAGTGGCTTGTCATGCCCTTTGGTCTCACGAATGCTCCTGCCACATTCATGCGGCTGATGAATGAAGTATTCAGAGATTGTTTGGATAAATTTGTAATCATCTATCTTGATGACATCCTTGTATTCTCTCCTACATGGAGAAGTCATTTAGAGCACTTAGAATCTGTTCTTCAAACTCTTCAGAAGAACCAATTGTATGCCAATCTTCCTAAGTGTTCTTTTGGGTAAACTTCCATTGCCTATCTTGGTTTTGTAATTAGTGAGAAAGGCGTTCAAGTGGATCCTGCTAAGATTGAAGTCATTCTCCATTGGCCTACTCCTACTTCTGTCACAGAGTTAAGGAGTTTTCTTGGACTTGCCAACTTCTATCGCAAGTTCATAGCAGGATATTCCACTATTGCCGCTCCTTTGCATCATTTGACAAAGATCAAAATTTAGTTTCAGTGGACAAAGGATCAACAAAAGGCCTTTGACACATTGAAACGCAAATTGTGTACTGCACCTGTTCTTGTTTTTCCAGATCTTGCTCAACCATTTGAGATTGAGATGGATGCTTCACAGTTTGCACTTGGAGCCGTGCTCAAGCAGAATGGCCATCCAGTGGCCTATCATTCCGAAACATTTTTTGAGGCCAAGAAAAACTATTCTACCTATGATAAGGAGTTATATGCTTTGGTTCAGGCCATCAAGTATTGGAGGCACTATCTTTTGGGAAAAGAAACAATAGTTCACACAGATCATATGCCACTTAAGTTTCTTCAATCTCAAACAAAAATTGAAGAGGCTAGACACATGAAATGGGCATCATACTTGCAACAATTCCATTTGGTAATCAAGTACAAGAAAGGATAGAATAATGCAGTTGCAGATTGTTTGAGTCATCCTCCATCAGCCCTTGCTTTGACTATTGTGACCACATCCCATATTGGCTTCCAAACTTGGCCCACACAGTATCCTTTGGATCCTGATTTTGGCAAAGTTTTTCAGCAACTGTCACATCCTTCATCTTCCAATTTGAGAGCTCTTCAAGACTTTCACATCAAGGATGGCATGTTGTATAAAATGGATAAACTTTGTGTCCCTCGTGAGCACAGGGAGTCTCTCTTGAAAGAGGCTCATTCTACACTTTACGGAGGACATTTTGGCAAGCAGAAAACTATTCATCACCTTCAGCGGTTCTTCTTCTGGCCTCACATGCAGCGAGATGTTCTTCAATTTTTGCGACAATGTGCTGTGTGTAACCATTCCAAATCCACTAACAGGAAATTGGGTTTGAGCATGCCTTTACCCATTCCTTCTCGTCCTTGGGAGAGCATTTCCATGGACCTATTGAGCGGTTTTCCAATGATAGTCAGACAACACGATTGTGTCTTCGTGATTGTGGATAGATTCAGTAAGATGGCCAAATTCATTCCATGTCGCAAGATGAGTTCTGCACAGGATTTGGCCTAGCTCTTCTTTGAGATTGTATGGCACTCATTTGGTCTTCCAACCAGCATTGTTTTTGATCGTGACTCGCACTTTGTGGGTCACTTTTGGAGATCTCTTTGGAAGATCTTGGGAGTATCCCTTAACTTCTCTACTACTTATCACCCTCAGTCCGATGGGTAGACAGAGGTAGTTAATCATACTCTTGTACAGATTTTGAGGATCTACCATCATTCCACTCCTGCCAAGTGGGATTTGAGCCTCACTCACATCGAGCACGCCTACAATAGAGTCATCCATAGTTCCACTGGGCACTCTCCATTTGAGGTATGTTTTGGATTCCAGCCTTTGGCTCCATATGAGTTGCCTTTATCTTTGCCCTCACCAGCTACCTTGCACATTCAGAAGGAGCAAGACAAGGCCAACTCTTTTGTTCAACATTTGTAGAGCCTTTAGTCCAAAGTGGTTCAGATTCTTTAGAAGACTCAGCAAAAGTAGAAACAACAGATGGATAGACACCGCACTCCTCATCACTTTCAGGTTGGTGACAAAGTATGGTTTCATCTAGATAAACAATGATTTATGGACAAGGCACATAGCAAAATCAAACCTCTTCGTTATGGGCCTTACACCATTGTTCAACAGATTTCTGAGAATACCTTTCGCTTGGATCTTCCGGCTCATCTTGGCATTCATGACGTCGTTAATGTGGATCTCCTAAAACCATACTATGATTCTACCTTGGAATCTTCTCCAGCTATCAATCATCCTATTGATGTGGTTCCTGATGCACAACTTCCACTCGACGTTGATACACTCTTTGATACGAAGACTCGATAGACTCACCAGGGTGCTTCTACTTCATATCTTGTGGCCCACCGTGGCCAATTTCCACATCAGGCTCGCTGGATCTCTGCTCACCAAATGTCCCAGGATTTTCCCTCTTTTTTAAAAGCATTGGAGTCCAATGCTTCTTTTGTTGGGATGAATGATGAGGCTTAGACTTAGGCTTAGACTTTAGGGTTTAATTTTTAGTTTAATTTTTATTATTCCTAAATTTGCTATTGACATGCTTTAACGACATGTTTTGTCGATATGTTGATTTTTTTTATTTGTATTTTGTCGACAACTCCTAATCCCATGAATATTGGAGCCAGTCTCTTATTCATCGAATTATGGTTTGTATTATTGTTTATTTAAGTTCATGTAAATAAATAAATAATCAGCTTCGTATTCCATATTATATTGCTTCCACCCATTTAGTAAAGTACTTAGTAGTCATTATAATGAACGTGTGATGGCCCGAATATGGAGGAGAGATCTTCCCAATTAGATCAAATCCCCACTAAGAAAAAGGCCAAGCCGATTGAATCGGTTACAAGGCCTAAGATGGCAGGTGCAAGAGATTAGCATGATGCTAACACTTTACGCACTTCCTGACATATGAACAACAATCCTTCTCCATTATGGGCCAATAATAACCCATTCTAAGGATGTGCTTGATGATAGCCATACCACTAAAATGGCCATCGTAGGTACCATCATGAGCTTGCAAGATTACCCAAGCAGATTCTTGGAGCTCAAGACAATGAAGGAGTCCATCATAGCTCCGATGATACAGAATGTCTCCTAGCAAGACATACCTAGTCACTTTCTATTTAAATGCTCATTTTGTGGCATGCGATAATCCCTGAGGGATACTACCAAGTTTTAGGTAATCTTTTAATTGGATGAGCCAATCCTGATAAGCTTGAGCTTCAATTATCTGAACAACTTGTTCCCATTGTGATTCATTATGCACAAATGTGGATTGGGAAACAACCTTATGATGAATGGTCGTGCCATTATCTAAAGGACCCTACGAGATCAAGGACCCCCAGGATGCCTGTTTTAGAAAGTCTTGTGCTTTGTAGAACCACTCATGATTTGGTTCTATCTGAATCATGTGGACTGATTCTTTATTGTGTGAAGCCTCACACAACATCATTGATTGTGAGAGCATTTTAACATGGATGGTAGTAAAATCGATGAAAGGATTATGAGGGATTAAGGATCCCAAATATGCCATTGTATCCATGCAAAGTGATTAGACGTACGAGGGACTACCTCGATGTCATACCATTCTAGTTGGGCTAGTAATGTGTCCACAAGCTCTTTGTAAGATTTCAAGATGGGACATCTACATTGATAAATACCTTTGACTTGGTTTACGATGAGCAAGGAGTCACCAAAGATATTAAGCTTTTTAATCTTCATGGTGATAGTTATTTGGAGACCCAATATTAGAGCCTTGTATTCAATGTTATTGTTGGTGCAAGGGAAATCAAGTTTAAAATACAAGGGCATAGGAGCTCCTTGTAGTATGAAAAACACGATCCCTACACCACCCCTTGCTCGCACTTGGAACCATCGAAGAACAAAGTCATGTCTACTTTTTTTCTAGTTCTTCGAGTTCAAGTGATTCAGATAGTGCGAACACTGCATCATCGAGTAACTCTATCATGAGAGGCTTATCATCCTGAAGAGGTGCCTCTACTAACTGATCAACTATGACTTGACCTTTGATGGATTTTTGACTGATGAATTCAAGATCGAATTCCATCAATAGCATGATCCACTTTACAGTTCATGTATTATGATACATGTGACTCATCATGTACCGCAAAGGATTTTCCTTTGATATGACATACGTGGTATGACTTAGCATGTAGTGGCATAGATTTTTGGTAGCAAACACCATTTCTAAGTAGAGCTTTTCAATGTATGCATACTTTAGCTCATAACTGACCAAGGTGTGACTAATGTAATAGATAGCATGTTCTTTGTTCTCTTTGTTCTTCTAGGCCAACATGGTTCCCAGAGCAAAATTTATGGCTGAAATGTATAGCAAGAAAGGCACACCTGGTCGAGGTGGAGCTAACACTGGCAGTGATGCTAGGTACTATTTGATCTCATCAAAGGCCTTTTGACATTCTTCATCCCAATTGAATGGGACCCCCTTGTGTAGTAGTCGATTCATGGGTCGACATTTATCCAACAATTGTGCTATGAAGCATTTGATGGATGCTACTTTGCCTTGTAAGCTATGAAGCTCTTTGATGTTCGTGGGGGAAGCATTTCTAGAATTGCTTTGACCTTTGTAGGATCTACTTTGATCCCTCTTTTAGAGACTATGAATCCTAAGAGTTTTCCTGATGTGACATCGAAAACACATTTCTTAGGATTCAACCTGACATTATGCTCTATCAAGTGATCGAAGACTTTTTGCAGAACTTTTGCATGCTCTTCATGCAATAGATATTTGGTGAGCAAATCATCTATGTAATCTTCTAGTATCTTATGCATGTAATCATGAAAAATATATGTCATGGCCCATTGATAGGTTGCACCAATATTTTTAAGACCGAATGGCATAACTTTATAGCAGAATGTTCCCCATGGAGTGGTAAAGGTTGTCTTATGTTGATCTTTAAGTTTGACCCAAATCTGATTATAGCCTAAAAATCCATCCATAAGGGATAACATCTCATGACCAATAGTTGCATCTACGAGAGCATCTATGTTAGGTAATGGGAACGCATCCTTGGGCATTGCCTTATTTAGGTCTCTAAAATCCATGCAAATATGGATCCTCCCATCAGGTTTACCTATGGGTACCATGTTAGATACCCATTCTAGATAGTCGATGGGTTGAATAAATTCTACATCCAACAATTTTTATAACTCATCCTTCACCATTAAGGTGATTTTTGGGTGCATATTTTTAAGCTTTTGCTTGACCGACTTCATAGTGGGGTCTAAAGTAAGGTTATGTGTAACCAACTTTGGATCAAGACCCGACATGTCCTTGTATGACCAAGAAAATATGTTAGAATTTTCTATCAAAAGAGGTATGAGGATGGCATGCTCTTCAAGAGATAGACTCTCTCCAAATTTTACTTTCTTAGGATGGTTAGGATCATTGCTAATATCCACATTAAAAGTCTCCTCAATTGACATGTGGGATCCCTCCTCAAGTTGATGAGGTGTAGGGATCAAGTGGATGTCATCCATTAGGTTTGGATGATCTATCATATCAGATTCAACCTCAACATTACAGACATCCTAAGTATGGCCTGGAGAGAAATGAAATAGTTGTAGCATTTCTTCACATGGGAAGAACTCCTCAGGTGATGGTGGTGATGTGACGTGATCAAAGTCAATGGCCTCAAGGTTGAGGTGCAATGACTTTGAGGGGTCGCTAGGATTGTGGAGAGGTGTGATTAAATCAATGGAAATCATATTGATGGATGGTTGGTGATCTCCATGACCACAGGGGTAGGACCTATCGATTATTGATTTCTCTAGATGCTCTAGATGTGGCTTAGGAGGCATTGGGATCTCTAGGTCCACTCTAGGAGTAGATAGGATAATTGGGTCCTCAGGTGGGAGTAGCTACCTCCAGTTAGGTGGAGGAGGAAACACCCTATGATAGATGTCATCTATGTCAACAGGGGGCCTAACAGGCTCAATATCTCCTATATAGTTATTGAGATGATGAAGGTAGGTAGGACCTAAGTATGCAATTTTTATTTCATCCTCATATTCATCATCTTCATCAACCCAATAATTTTTAGGAATATCATCAAGTTCAAATTCCTCTTCTTGATTGGTCTCATGATATGATTCAGGAGGTTCTATGGTGACCATTGTGATTGGGAGATGATCCCTCAATAAATGAGAAGGGCTAGGGTCAATGTATTCATTCCTATCAATGTCCTCCCCAAATCCTAGGCTTAGGCATTCTAGGAAATTGACCAACAACTCATCCGACATGTGGATAGAATACCCTAAACCAAATCTATCTATAGGCAATTGATATTATGGTTGATAGGGTGTCCTATGACCTTACTCATATAGACCTAAGCCATTACCATGCCAATGGCAATGGTAGAAGTATCTTAGAGCAAATTTAGGGTTTGACATATAGTAGATGTTTCCTATAAATGGTTCATTATCATGATTGATAATAGGAGATTGATCTATGGCTTGGTCGAAACCCCCATATATGAAATTTATTTGATTGGGTGGTATGCCTAGGGGTACCACCATTCCAATGGGCAAGGGAGGAGCATGAGGTCTCCCCATGTCTTGTGTAGACTCAATAATTGGTGTAAAAGTGATATTTTATACCAAGTATTCGATGAGCTCGAGGTTGACTAAATGAATAGTCACTTGAGGTGTGGATGATCTAGTAGATGAAGTGGGGGATGCAGGTTGAGGTACATCATCCATTATGTTAGGTGACTCTTCCTCTTCCATGGGAATCAGAATCTCAATCATAGAGACATTAGGGATGACCTCTGGATCATCTACCATGGGTGCTTTCAACTTCTGTTTGATCCGAGGATTAGATGATGATGAAGGTTTATCAGAAGTAGCCACTGGTTTAGGTGAATGTGGTGGTGATGAGGTGGATGGATCAACATGTGCTACTTTAGGTTTGCACTCTAGATGCTTAATGGGAGAACTAGGTCTAATATCCAGATGCATTGATGGTAAGACAAACTCCCTCGGATTGCTAACCTGATTGACATATTTAAAGGGTTCATCATCCGAAGGGATGACATGAACCTATCCTTCATGAACATATTTAATACATTGATGTAAAATAGAAGGAACACATTTCATGTCTCGGATCTAAGGATGACCGAGCAATATGTTGTATTGCATCGCTCCTTCCAACACATGGCATAATACGAAAATGGTTTTTAGTCCCACCTGAATAGGCAAGACTATAGTGCCAACCATTGAGCATAATGCATCATTGAATGCTCGTAATGTGAAAGTAGATGCCACTATGTGTGATGTTGGAAGGCTCAGATGTTCTAAAGTGATCATCATTATTATGTTGATCGATGAGCCTATATCAATCAACACTCACTTGTATGGTATCCGATTGATACAAGTGATTATGTGTAATGGAGGATCCACTACATTGGCTGGTACCTATTTAATTTCATGGTCATAGAAGGTGACCACAGGCTCTTTGCACTTTTGGACATGCCCCACAAAGTTAGTGAATGCATTAGGATCTCAAGGCTAAAGCTCGATAGATTTTAGAATCTCCATGAGTGCTTCCCTATGTCTAGGAGACTACTGAATAAGCTCATAAATGGAGAGCTTGGCTGATGTCATCTATAGGCTCTGAGTAAGCCTATTTCTAATGGTTATCATCAGTTGTGACGGTGGACCTAGCAATGGGTTTTGAGCTAGCAAAGGTTGAGGTGCAGAAGGGATTCGAATGGGAGCCACAGGTGGCTCAACTTGATTGTACCTTCTATTTCATGTTACGATATTTATCATACCTACGAACCCATGTGTGGGTGGATCCATATGTATCTCATTGACCTACCCAGTTTGGTTGCCCTTGACCTCATGGGTGGGCAAGGGATCTTTAAAAATTCCCATCTATTGATTATCTAGGGTGAGAGGGTTGTCTATCTGTAATTGGTTCTTATCAAGCATGTTTTGTACTAGGTTTTTGAAACCATAGCATGTTTGTATATCATGTCCATTTTGCTTATGATAAGAATAATATAAATCCTCTCTATACCCTTTAGGTTTTGGGTGAGCAGGATCTAGCAAGCAAATTTTAGGTAAGGTAATCACCTTAGCCTCACATAATCTATTAAAAAGAGATGCCAAAGACTCAGGCAATGGTGTATATATGTGAGGAGGATGATGTTGCTTATCCTGACCTTGATTTCTTTGGTGCTGATTATTGTACTATGTTGGAGGGGGTTGAGCTTGATAATTAGGCTATTGTGGTACTTTCTCTACTTTAGGAACATTTAAAACAATCTGATTAACCAGAGCTGGTTTTATTTGATGGTGATTGTTATGGGGATTTTTGTTCCATTCCTTCTTGCAGAGTTTTATGTCTCCCTCCTAGACCTTAATGTCCTCAATAACTTTGGCTTGTGCCAAAGCCTCTTTGAATGTTTGATATTATTACAACTATAAAAGAAGTGATATGTGCTTTGAGCAGATTTTTGTAAACATTCATGTTAGTTCTAAAATAGGTATGGTGAAAGGTAGTTTTGACATTATCTTTCACCATCTATTTCCATAGTCCATAACTGGCTCATCATCGAATTGACGTAAGTTCGATAAGTCAGTTAGGTTTACCTTCTTCTTGACTCCAAAGGAGAAGCATTCTAGAAAGGTATTTGCTAGTTGTTCAAAGCTAGAGATGCTATGTCGAGGTAATTGGTTATACCACTCTAAAGTTGTGCCAGAGAGTGTTATCACGAATGTTCTTAACAACAAAGCATCATTATCTTGTAACTAAAAACACAAGTTCATAAAACTTGTGACATGCTCTTGGGCATCATCATCCCCTCTAAATTTATCCAGCTTAGGCATTTCAAAATGCTCTGGGTAAGTAGGACAAGGAACTGATGGGTTAAGGGGTTGATTGTATAATTTGTGCAATGTGGGCTTTTGGTAACCCACTCCTTGCTTCTCTAGCGATTGAATTCACTCTATGAGGACTTTATATGCCTGAGATGAGATAATCTCATTCTCTTGAAGTGGTCTCTTAGGAGGAGGAGGTGGAAGGTTCCTATTTGACCGAGGTGGTGGATTGTAATCATCTACCACATCCTCACAAAATGACTCAGGATATGCTTGATCCTAGTCCTCTACTTCTATCTCTTCATATACCTCATATTTTGGTGGATTTGGTGCTTGGCACTATCTTGGTCGAGACTGATGAATAGAGGTAGGAGGAGGATAATTATTGGTTGGCCTAGAAGGCAACTCCTAATGTTGTGTAGTGCACCTTATGTTAAGTTGTTCGATAAGTGCTAGGCATGGGAATTTCATCATAGGCTACCCTACATGATTGCTCTTCATGCAATATCTGTTCTAGGATTCTCTCCTCATATAACCTATGCTCATACAACCATTGGTGGTGTAGCCTCTATTGTTTTGCATGTTCATGATCTAGGTGCTCTCACTCATGACGCAAATCATCCAATTAGGATTGGATTAATTGCTCTCTTTGACTAGTATTGGGCCTAGGTAGCCGATCTATTTGATCCATTGTATGAGGCCTATGACTTCTCATCTCAATACGAGGGGATTTGGCTATTTTAGTTTACATAGTAGGGATGGCTACCCTCTTCCCTTGATCAATCAAAGCTGCATTGACTCTATGCTCAACCCTAGGGGTGTTGTCCTCATGCAAAGATGGCACAGGAGTATGATGTGTTCATGTAGAACACTCTCCATGCGTATGGATAGGATGAACTAAATCTTCATCATGCCCATCCTCAAAATGAGTGTGGATGGAAGAAGGTGCTCTACGAGCTACATTAGGGTCATACCTATCTAGATGATTTAGCTTATGACTCAAACAAGGATGATCAGGAGGAGTACCTCCCCCATCTAAACCAAGAAAAGGCATGTATTCTACTCCAAGCTCAGATGGGTGTGTGGATCGATTGGGTACACAAATTCATGCGACCCCTCTACTTGGCCCCTCAATGGGTGGATCTTGTCTAGAAGTAGCATGAGATGGATGAGGTCTAAGAAGATCCTCTTCTCGATCATGGGGAGGTCCCATAGGAGTCCTCCTAGTAGGGGTATCTCGATGATCGGATCCCCCATGAGTGGAATTATCTCCATGATGGCTACTAGGATGTCATTCAGGTAAGAGTAAATATATTGGGCTATAACGAAGGCGTTTTGGGCCTTCTTGTGCATTCCTTGTAGCCTCAGTCTATGATTGGGCATGGCTACATGTTGTGACCATTTTATGTTGATTATGCATATAGTAAGGAAATAAATAAAGTATACAGGATGATTATCTCATTTAAATATTCTTTGTGTTTCCTAAACTAGCTTGTGTATTTTGATTCATTGTTTTATTGCCTTTCTCTTGTTTGAGTTTTGATTTTGTTGATGTAAATACTCAAGTTAAATGGATTTCACCTATATCCTCTCACACACAGGCCTGGTGATGAAGTCCAGGTCATGAAACCCACCAAGATTTGGTGATGAAGTCCAAATTCGATGAGGGAGTCCAGGTCCTACCAGTCCTCACCCAGTTCACCTCGATCAGTGATATACCTCTTCGAAAAGAGATGCATGCTATATTCCTCGGCTATGATGGTTCTTGGACTGGCCTTGGCCAAAATGGGGTGCGAAGAACCACAAGCAAGCTAACAAGGTGGTGATGAAGGCCACCATTGTTAGTCTTGATCAGTGGTTGGGTGTGAATTCCAACTCGTTGATGTTTAATGTGAGATGTGGTGTGTGTGGGTTATTTTTATTTTATGCAAAAATAAATATGCAACATAGAGCAATCAATGATATTTTTCTAATGCATAAAATATGTTTCAAATTTCCAAATTTCTAAATAAAAATGTTTCAATTTTAGAAAATTTGAAAGTGCAAACCCTAAATGATGTTAGCCTTTAGATAGGCAGCAAGCAAGCAAACCCTAAAAAATAGTAAAATAGGGGCCATCTCTATGTAATATGGTCTACAGCAGAGGTCATATGACACAGGAGTGGTCAGAAATAGGGGTCGATGTACCCTGGAGTGGCCAACAATAGAGGCCATTGGACCCAAGAGTCATAGGCAGAAAGCTTCAAATCTAATAATTTCTCTAAATTTCTCAATTAAAACTTGAAATTCTATCTTTTTCTATGAAAAGTAGTAAAATCAAGTGCAAAGATACTCACAAGTGAAGCCAACATTTGATGAAGTTGTTGCCAATTTGATTTTGTGACTCTACTCTGAGGTCATCAGGGGGTAGAGTGGCAAGGTCTACTTAGCCATCATAGGGTAGGATGATAGCTACTGTGAGTCATTCCAACCCAGAGAGATGGTACCTACAATTCAAGAAAATAAGAAAAGAGGTAATTAGTGATAAATTATGAAATGTGGAAAAGTCCCACACCATGATCACCACTATAGAGTAGCAAAAACCATACACCTAAACATGTAATATGAAATCAAATTGACAAGATAATATCATGTAACCATAATGAGACAAAAGAATGTAGAAAATAGTGCCCTTCTCATTAATATTTAAAATTGTCTTTACAAAGTGGTTACAAAATATCCCTCTTAGGGATTACACCAATTTGATACAAATTACAATAGAAGACCAAAAGGTAGGTGTAATTGTTGGACATTTGAGTTAATTTGAGGTATTTTATGTTGTCATTGATGTCACATGGATCATTGATGTCACATTGAGTTTTGGTGGCAAAAATATTTCATAAATAAGCATTTATGATATTTTGGAGAGCATGGCTATATACAGGGTTTTTATGAAAACCAAGGCAGGAAAAATAAAAGGTTTTATTTAAAACCATGGTGGGCTTATGTGGAAAGGGCTTTTCTTAAAAGCCAAGGTGGAATTTTGTTTCATCGAAAAAGGACCTCCGGTGATGAAGATATTAAAGTTTAAAGTTTAAGTTTAAATTAATGGAGGGCCGACCTATGTGCAATTAATGGAGGTTGGCATATATATATATATATATATATATATATATATATATATATATATATATATATATATATATATATATAAAGGTTTCAATTTATTTCGGAAAGTGGGCATATTATATATCGTCGGAAAGCTTATTTCGAGGGCTATTTGAATAACTTATTTAGAAGGAGAAATAAGGTGTGTGTAAAGAGATATTTCTGATTTTGCAAAGGGGTTCCAAAAGTGAAGTTTGCCTTGTTCTTTTTCAAGAGGATTAATTCTTTCATGAGGTGACAAGGTATGCAATATTGTGATTTATTTTATTTTATGGTATAAGTGGTTTTGGGAGTGAAAAGGTTATGCAATGTTTTGATTTATTTTATTTTATGGTACAAGTGGTTTTAGGAGAGATAAGGAAGTTGTGCAATTAAAGGCCTTGGTGATGATTATTGAAAAGTGGAGTAATGTTGATTATTTTGTGATCTACTAACCCTTGTGAAGATTGGCAAAAGAATTTTGTGATTGTGGCAGATTTACAAAGAGGTTTTTTCATCTTCATAAAAGGTATGGGCACATTCTCCTATTGATTGTTTATGGTGGTTGATTTCTGAAATATCATTGGAGGGAAAAGGATTGTTTGTGGTTTCCTTTTCGAAAGTGGTTGGTTGAATGCTTCAAGGTTTTCTGAATTGAGAGTTGTGTCTAAACCTTGTTTTATAAGCATAGTTGTTGAAGCCCATTGGTTGTGAAAGAACTTGAGTTAGAAAAGAACATGAGTATCATTGTTATGTGAGATTTGTGGTTGAGCATTGTTGGAAACATTTGAGTTGGTTGATACATACTTGGACTAGGGTTGTGTGAGAAAGAGTTGTCCCTTGTGATGATTGGTTGAGTTGAGTTGATTGAGCCTAGTCAAGTGATGTGTGAAGTGATTGTTCAAGTTCTATAAAACAAACTATTCCATCATTCTATGTTGAGTTGAGATTAAGGTTAGAACATATTGAGTCTCTAACAATTCTCTTTATGGTTCTATAAGACTTGAATTGAGTTGAGGTTGATTTGAGTTGAGAGTGAGATTAGAACATATTGAGTCTCTAACAATTCTCTTTATGCTTCTATGAGTTGATTTGAGTTGAGTTGAGATTGATTTGGGTTGAGAGTGAGTTTAGAACATATTGAGTCTCTAACAATTCTCTTTATGCTTCTATGAGTTGAGTTGAGATTGATTTGGGTTGAGAGTGAGATTAGAACATATTGAGTCTCTAACAATTCTCTTTATGCTTCTATGAAGTTAATTTGAGTTGAGATTGTCATTCATTGTTGAGTTCATTTTGAGTACTACTTGAGCATGATTGATTGAGCCTTTGAGAAGGCCTTTGGGACAGATTTGAGGACAGTGTTGGGACAGATTTGAGGATAGTTTTGGGCAAGTTCTTGGTGAGATTGCTAGAGCAGATTTGGGCAAGTTCTTGGTGAGCTTGCTAGAGCATATTTGGGCAAGTTCTTGGTGAGCTTGCTAGAGCAGATTTGGGCAAGTTCTTGGTGAGCTTGTTAATTAGATTTGGACAAGTTCTGTGTGAGATTGTTATTTATTTTGGACAAGTTTTATGTGAGCTTGTTAAGAAGGTTCTATGTGAGCCTATTGAGCAGGTTCTTAGTGAGCCTATTGATAGAGCTTTGGAGGTGATAGAGTACAGAGGATAGAGTCTCAGTGGATAGAGATCCAGCAATAGCATAGTTGAAGATAGATCTGAGTGAGGAGTCTTCAAGTGGAGAGAGGTCCACCAGTTAGTGCAGTAGAGAGATAGAGTCTTCTAGAAGATCACATAGCTAGAGCAGAAGGGGAAAGAGTTCTCCTATGGAAGAGATCCATGAACTTGAGATTAGGGGATCAACATCTCCTTTGGACAGAGATCCATAAACATTGTAATTGGGAGTGATTCCCAAAGAGATTGATTGAGAAAGTTTTAGTAAAATATTTTCTCCGTGGAGTAGCCCACATTGGGTGAACCATGTAAATTGTGGTGTCTCTATTGTGTATGGTTTATGTGCATTGCTTTGATTACTGCTATTGATATTGCTATCTTTACACAACATAATATTGAATTGGAAGAAAAAGTAAAAAGTGGTCTTATATTGTTCACCCCCCCTCTCAGTATAAGCTTGTGTTCTTCAATTGGTATCAGAGCGGGTTCCTTCAGAAAGGCTAACATCTTGAGGGAAGATTCTACAAGAACACACATGGCAAAGAAAGGCAAAAGAAGAACCATGAGATCTAAGAAGAAAAATGAATCCGATCTTGAAGCTCTAAGAAGGGAAGAAGAAAAATCAGTAAGATGTCTTGAGTGTGGTAAGCTTGGTCACATGGCATTTTATTGTCCACAAAATGGGTATAGCAGCAATAGAGAGGAAATGGAACTTGACTGGATTTTCAAAGATATTGTTGCTCAAAAGGCAACATTCAAGGTTTCAAAAGAAGAATATTCTGCTTGTGGTCAACTCGATCATGTCTCAAGTTACTTGCAATGGCTTCAGTGATAGTGAAGATGAAATGGAACTCAAGGAAGATAGGCACAATCAAAATAGTGAAGATGAATGCAAGAATACAAAAGAAAAGGAAAACATGTATGAACAAGGCAGGCATGACAAGAAGAGCTTGTATATGGAAGAAGCAATTAGTGCTTCTAGAAGCAATAATGAAAGTCTCTCAGTCAGTGAAAAAGAAGAAGCTCCTATGAAGATCAAAAGTAGGAATCTCAAGTAAGAATTTATCATGAAGAGAAAAATAGGCACAATTATGATCATGAAGAAAAGAAAGTGTCAGAACAAGCTTTTGAAGAAATGAAAAGAGAAAACTCAAGACTAAAGGCTCAAGCACAAGAGGATGAGAAGATGAAGGTAAAGCTCCTACAAGATCTCATTGATCTAAAAATCATGGTTGAAGAGGCAAAGAAAATTGAAGAAGATATGCTTGAACAATTAAAGGTAAGGAAGCAAGAATGTGAAAGATTAGAACATGAAGTTGTTTCCTTAAGGTTGGAAGTGAAAGACTCCAAGGATAAGTTGCACAAGTTTTGGAAAGGTTTCAAAGCACCAAAGGTCCCATATTTTAGGTTTGGGGAATCACACTCAAAAGGAAAGGAAGTTCTAAAAGATGAAAGCAAGGAAGCACCTAAGATTTGTGAGGAAAGTTCCAAAGTTCCTATGGCTCCAAATATTCAGTTTGGTTCTTGTTTTGAGATAGGTGAATCAAGCTCAAAGGGAAAATAAATTCTTGAAGAGAAAGGCAAGGAAGAGGTTTTAGATGCTACAAAGAAGGTTCAAGAATGCAATGCACAAGTTGAAGATGATCATAAGGATAATGGTCAAGAAAGGATCCATGGATCAAAGAAGTTTGATTTTGCTAGAAGAAACTTCAAGGGAAGAAGGTATGGTTTTCAGGGACATTGCTTCTCATGCAATAGGATTGGTCATAGAGCTTTTCAGTGCAAAGGAAATGAGCAACATGGTTTTGGTTTTAGAGCTACACAATTCAGAAGTCATGGTCATAATGGTCATGAAAATAGAGCTTCACAATACAAGGTTCAGGAAAGGAATGGATATGGAAATTATTTCAAGAATAATTTTAGGACATGGGCACCAACCAAAGGCTACAATATCAAGTGTTTTAATTGCAATAACTTTGGGCATATTGCAAGATGGTGTAGGACTCAATTCCAAACAGGTTCAAGGCAAGAAGGTCAAAACAGGTTCTAGACAAGAAGATCAAGTAATTCATCAAGAGAAGGATATCAGAAAAACATGGAAGGAAGTTGATAGAGGAAAGAAACAAAGTGATATGGGAGTAAAAGTACTCCCACCCCAAAATTAATCACCTCAAGAGAGAAGGTGGTGAGGGGGCTAAGCTTAAGAGTCATATATTTTAGCCCCATAGGTGTCCCTTTTGCCATTGATGTCAAATGGGGAGAGATTTGAGTAAGGGGGAGCAGCCTCCAAAGAGAGTATTGAGTTAGGGGGAGCAGCCTCCATAGAGAGTATTGAGTCAGGGGGAGCAACTTTGATTCTCAGAGATGGTTTTTGCAGTGATTGTGGTGTTTGCATTAGAGGTGTTGCCATCAATGACAAAGGGGGAGATTGTTGGAAATTTGAGGTAATTTGAGGAATTTTATGTTGTCATTGATGTCACATGGATCATTGATGTCACATTGAGTTTTGGTGGCAAAATCACTTCATAGATAAGCATTTATGATATTTTGGAGAGCATGGATATTTACAGGGTTTTTATGAAAACCAAGGCAGGCAAAATAAAAGGTTTTATTTAAAACCATGGTGGGCTTATGTGGAAAGGGCTTTTCTTAAAAGCCAAGGTGGAATTTTGTTTCATCGAAAAAGGACCTCCGGTGATGAAGATATTAAAGTTTAAAGTTTAAGTTTAAATTAATGGAGGGCCGACCTATGTGCAATTAATGGAGGTTGGCATATATATATATATATATATATATATATATATATATATATGTAAAGGTTTCAATTTATTTTGGAAAGGGGGCATATTATATATCGTCGGAAAGCTTATTTCGAGGGCTATTTGACTAACTTATTTAGAAGGAGAAATAAGGTGTGTGTAAAGAGATATTTCTGATTTTGCAAAGGGGTTCCAAAAGTGAAGTTTGCCTTGTTCTTTTTCAAGAGGATTAATTCTTTCATGAGGTGACAAGGTATGCAATATTGTGATTTATTTTATTTTATGGTATAAGTGGTTTTGGGAGTGAAAAGGTTATGCAATGTTTTGATTTATTTTATTTTATGGTACAAGTGGTTTTAGGAGAGATAAGGAAGTTGTGCAATTAAAGGCCTTGGTGATGATTATTGAAAAGTGGAGTAATGTTGATTATTTTGTGATCTACTAACCCTTGTGAAGATTGGCAAAAGAATTTTGTGATTGTGGCAGATTTACAAAGAGGTTTTTTCATCTTCATAAAAGGTATGGGCACATTCTCCTATTGATTGTTTATGGTGGTTGATTTCTGAAATATCATTGGAGGGAAAAGGATTGTTTGTGGTTTCCTTTTTGAAAGTGGTTGGTTGAATGCTTCAAGGTTTTCTGAATTGAGAGTTGTGTTTAAACCTTGTTTTATAAGCATAGTTGTTGAAGCCCATTGGTTGTGAAAGAACTTGAGTTAGAAAAGAACATGAGTATCATTGTTATGTGAGATTTGTGGTTGAGCATTGTTGGAAACATTTGAGTTGGTTGATACATACTTGGACTAGGGTTGTGTGAGAAAGAGTTGTCCCTTGTGATGATTGGTTGAGTTGAGTTGATTGAGCCTAGTCAAGTGATGTGTGAAGTGATTGTTCAAGTTCTATGAAACAAACTATTCCATCATTCTATGTTGAGTTGAGATTAAGGTTAGAACATATTGAGTCTCTAACAATTCTCTTTATGGTTCTATAAAGACTTGAATTGAGTTGAGGTTGATTTGAGTTGAGAGTGAGATTAGAACATATTGAGTCTCTAACAATTCTCTTTATGCTTCTATGAGTTGATTTGAGTTGAGTTGAGATTGATTTGGGTTGAGAGTGAGTTTAGAACATATTGAGTCTCTAACAATTCTCTTTATGCTTCTATGAGTTGAGTTGAGATTGATTTGGGTTGAGAGTGAGATTAGAACATATTGAGTCTCTAACAATTCTCTTTATGCTTCTATGAAGTTAATTTGAGTTGAGATTGCCATTCATTGTTGAGTTCATTTTGAGTACTACTTGAGCATGATTGATTGAGCCTTTGAGAAGGCCTTTGGGACAGATTTGAGGATAGTGTTGGGACAGATTTTTGGGCAAGTTCTTGGTGAGCTTGCTAGAGCATATTTGGGAAAGTTCTTGGTGAGCTTGCTAGAGCAGATTTGGGCAAGTTCTTGGTGAGCTTGTTATTCAAATTTGGACAAGTTTTGTGTGAGCTTGTTATTCAATTTTGGACAAGTTCTGTGTGAGCTTGTTAAGCAGGTTCTGTGTGAGCCTATTGAGCAGGTTCTTAGTGAGCCTATTGATAGAGCTTTGGAGGTGACAGAGTACAGAGGACAGAGTCTCAGTGGATAGAGATCCAGCAGTAGCACAGTTGAAGACAGATCTGAGTGAGGAGTCTTCAAGTGGAGAGAGGTCCACCAATTAGTGTAGCAGAGAGACAGAGTCTTCTAGAAGATCACATAGCCAGAGCAGAAGGGAAAAGAGTTCTCCTGTGGAAGAGATCCATGAACTTGAGATTAGGGGATCAACATCTCCTTTGGATAGAGATCCATAAACATTGTAATTGGGAGTGATTCCCAAAGAGATTGATTGAGAAAGTTTTAGTAAAATATTTTCTCCGTGGAGTAGCCCACATTGGGTGAACCACGTAAATTGTGGTGTCTCTATTGTGTATGGTTTCTGTGCATTGCTTTGATTACTTCTATTGATATTGCTATCTTTACACAACATAATATTGAATTGGAAGAAAAAGTAAAAAGTGGTCTTATACTGTTCACCCCCCTCTCAGTATAAGCTTGTGTTCTTTAGTAATTCATAGAGTCTTTGCTCTCCCAAAACTAATTATGAAGGATTTCTTTGCGACCTCTACTTGATGATGTAAATATTGAGGATCTTTATGATGAATAGCTCTTGTGGAGACCTAAAACCTACACACAAAGCACTTACAAAAAATCAATAACAAAGGTAGAACCTCTCAGGATGAGGTCTATTTCCATGATATGCAAATGAAAGGAAAATGCTGAAAACAGTAAATAAATGCATGAAAAAATGTGCTAGACTATGTTAGAAACCAAATTGAATGCTATTAAAGCCAATCTAACTAAGAAAAAAGAGAAAATTAGATATCACAGAGAGGCCATCATAGGGTGGAGTGTTCAGCTCGGTTAGCCATCAAAGGGTCCAGTGGTTGTTCCTAAGGGCCACTTTGGGATGAAGTAGCCGCTAAATAGAGAGCTTGTTCTTTGTGCTCAATGTAGGGCGATGTTTTATTTCTATATCAAATTGATGTTTAAGGGTCTTGCTCTTCAAATCATAGTTTAATCATGGGAATTGAATTAAATTTGGGATGAGTTGTGATGCACAATGGTAGAATTTTATCTTTAAACACCAAGGAACTCCATTGATGCAAATGTAGGCTTCATGGCTAGATTTGGGTAACACTTTATTGCTTACGAGAGGACCTTCTCTCTATTCATAAAATTATTAGCACTGTGTTGCATTATTATTCACTCTCCCTTATATATTTTATGGATTTTTTGGGCACCTTTTATAATATTTCCCAATTGCCATCTTAGCTTGCAAGGGAAGCCAATATCAAGACTCACTTAGGATCTATGCATCCCGATTGTTGCTTCTAGAAGCTTCTCACGGTTAGTTGTTATGTGCAACTTGCTTTGTAATTGATTTGGCTCAGCTCAGGGAGCTTGATTTTGTCATAGGTGCGGGTATTCCAAGGTGGAGTGGCTAGGCTTGGGGGTCATCACAAGGTCCAGTGAATGTTGGAGGCCACTCTTGGGTATGATGATCCAGGCTGTAAATGGATAGATTGCCCTGTTTGAGTGGCTAGAACCACTCTTAGGTCTTGGAAAGGCCCAAGGTGAGACATACGATCTAAAATGATGTCCATGTAATTATCATCCTCAACATGACATGTTTTAGGTATCTACAGTTATGAGGCTTCCCAATTTGAATATCTCATATCTATTGTTTTTTCTTCTTGCTTTTTCTCCCTGTCTCTAATTACTTTGTTGATTTCTTTTGTTTGGCCTTGTGATTACTTTTTGGAAGCTCTTAAAGTCTATTGGGACTTTTCCCTCCTTTTGAACTGATTTACTTCTTTTACACTAACGATGTGGGATTTAATCCCAACCAAAATTTAAACTTTTTCTCTTAGCGCAACCCGATGACGGAATATCAATCAAAAAAATTTATCGATGCTGACTTTTTTATAAAATTTAGCTTATATTTAAATTTCTTATTTAATTCCATCATATTTATGCGTACTTTTTTGGGAAACATCACGTTGCTTCAGTAGATGGAGTTATTTTTTGTTTGAACTCATCGTTCAATCCTTGGGTGATCGAGGATTTTCGTAAATATTCGAAGGAGTTTGTTAATGATCTATAAACTTGATCTTTCCACCGAAATTGATGTTATAAAAGTTGTTTTCTCATAGTTTGGTTGGTGCCACTTCATAGTGGGTTTTTGATTTTACAATTGGTCAAAATGATTTGCCTAGGATTTTATTTTACGAGCAGAAAGAGTGTGACGTTATAGAACAATGATTTTTCAATATGTTTATCTTCTCCTTGGTCTATGATGAACAGTAATTGGTAATAACCGAATGGTAAATATTACAGTTGGTGAAAATGGTGATTTGAATTAAATGGTGCAGAACATATGGCATATGAATGAGGGTGAATATTAGAGTGAAATAAAATATGGTGAATGATGGATCTGATACCATATGGTAGGACTCTAGGTCCTAGTAGGTTACACAGTTGGAATGAATGGACTTGGATGCAAAAAATCAAATGAAATGGATAGAATCACCTTTTGTTTGAATCACTATTGCACTGGAGGTAAACCTACCAATGAATTTAATAAATATATCTTATTATAAATTGATTGATGTTTATCTACACCCAAGTGAATGAGTCTATATACCTATGCTAGAGTTATGAGTGAAGGGACACAATGGTCCATGTAAAGTTATGCATAGTTAATTAGTTATAATAGTTACTGTTGACAATTTTGTCACATTGCACAGAGGGGCAGAAAAATCAAATTTTTTGTAAAGTATTTCTTTCAATTTCATGAATTTGTTCCCTTGTTTTTTTTAGAAACAACATTTTCAAGCATTGCAGCAATTTTGGCTTTCCCTGCCACCCCCTTGTACATAAAATGAAGAAGAAAGAGCTTCGTCGCCGAACAAGCTAAGGAAGATAGCTTCGTCGAAAGAAATCGCTAAGGATGAAAACTACTTCGGGCTTGAAGTCCCTCAAACAACTACTTCGGCGAAAACCTTGCGAAGCGGCATTGCCGAAGGAGAAATTCTAGCAATGTGCAAAAAGAGCTTCGCACCCGAAGTATTTCCAGCAGCTACTTCGGGCAAAAGTTTTGCGAAGCGGAATTCAAGCGGCATTTCAAAAGAACAGCTTCACCGAAGAAAGATCGTGGTCCGAATTGGCTAAGGCAAGAAAACTACTTCGGGCCCGAAGCACTTCAAGTAGCTACTTCGGGCGAGAATTTTGCGAAGCGGTGTTGCCGAAGGAAAAATACAAAGGAAGAAGAATGAAAACTACTTTGCACCCGAAGCATTTCAAAAGGCTACTTCGGGCAAGAAACTTGCGAAGCGGGATTTGAAGGAGCGCAACATTGAAAACACTTCGCCGAAAAGCCGCCGAAGCACCCACTTCGGGCCCCCGCGCCAGCGAACCATTTCTACTTCGCCGAAAGTCGTTGCGAAGCATCTGCTTCGGCCATCTTTCATGCGAAGTACTTTCACCCGAAGTAGTAGCGACCATAAAGAATGCAACATCTTTCGAAGGCAAGAATGCACTTCGGCCGAAATACCCTCGAACCATAGTTTTGAAGAAGGTTCACGGTGAAGCATTTTTAAGCTCACCAGTGAAGTATCTACTTCGGGCGAAGGGCCTCACCGAAGTAGTTTTGGCACATCTTCCAACGAAGCAATAATGAAGAGCCCATCTTGCGAAGGAGATATGCTTCGGCCCTCATCACCCTCGAAGCTATTTTGCGAAGCTCCACCATGCGAAGTGCAAATCAAGGAGAATCTGCTTCGGCACAAGTCCATTGCGAAGCGAAGTTGAAGAACTAGCGAAGCACTTCAAAGGCACGCGCTCCAAGCCGGGTATTTTCCCGAGGCGATCAAGTGCCTCATAAATGCATTTTTACGTGCCCAAAAAACTAGCTGCGCATTTTTGGCAATTGGAAATGAAGTATCAGTCTTTGATGAAGAGCCCGACAAGCATGGCGGCCACTCGAGTATTGCACCCAGAAGCCAAGGACGCTCAGATGGCTCATTAATGCAAGTTTCCATGGCTGACCCGATCGTAGTTTCTAGTTTTGGTAACAGATTTGAGAGCTCAGTCACGAGGGCCACGAGGAGCCGACTTCTCAGGTTTCGAGGGTGTACTCCTCCATTTTGTGTAATTATGGCTCAGAGGGTCGGGTCCTCTATAAAAACCTAGGCATTGTAATGTAAAAGGGGGGGGAACTTTCTGCTAGAAAGTTGCTGTAACTTGTATTCCTGCGATTAATACTAAAGAGCTTTGGACTCTATTTCTCTCTTGTATGCTGCCTTCTGCGTTTATTTCTTTCATCTTTCTTCATTTGTATACTGTAATTCTGAATCCTGGATTTAGGTATGCGATTGGGGACTGAACCCTAAAATTTTCTCGAAGGATACATAGGGGAGGAAAACGCTGTAGAGGCTTTCTTTTATGCTGCCTGTGGATAGTGTTTCTGTTATATTCACTTTTCTTAATCGTCGTTACTCTGAACTCTGAATTTTGGTGAAAGGGGAAGGGGAATCCTGGAACTCGTCCAGAGGATACATAGGAGGGCTAATATTGTGTTCATTTTGTTTATTCTTGGTTTTCTTTGCTGTTGTTTCAAGTTATTGGTTAGTAATCGTGCTTCTGGTTCTTTCCCACCACTAAGCTACTGAAATTTCTTCCCTTACTCTTTTATTTCTTTCCTGCACCCTTACTCTGTTTATCTCTTTCCTGCACCCTTATCTTAAACATCAAAGTAGTGTAGTATAGGAGCCGGCCTTTCTCCGGAGATTGGCATGAGGGGCATCTCTTCCCTTCGGCCTTTCAATGTTGGTCCAGGTCTAGGGTGCATACACTTACCCAAATCCTTTCCTGGGCAGATTTGATGACCAACAGTTTTTGGCACGCCCGGTGGGACCCGGTCAGTCTCACCTTCTGAGTGGTAGTGAGAACCGATGCTCTTATTACCGAAAGACTCTTAGCATCTGGCGACTCTGTCTAACCGAGAATATTTAAGTCGTAAAGACCGGTACCAAAGTCTGTGCCTTCATGCAAACAAGATGGAGAGTTAGGAATAGAGGAGAGGAAACTGAGTTCTTTGAGCTAGATATTGACGCCTTTGGGGAACGATCTAGGTTAGTCACCCTCGAGTCTCTGTTACGTGGAACATCCTCGCAAGAGGCCGCTGTTGACGAACAAGGCCTTACTTCCGATAGCACAATGGCTAGCTTTCCTCCTAATCCTCCCAACTCACCGAAGCATCCTAGTGCCTCCATTTCTATTGGTCGTCCTGTTAGCAATCAAGGAGGAGCTTCGAGAATTCCTGTTTCTCAAAATCCAAGTGTAAATATGGCACACAACAACAACAACAACAACAAGTGCAGCAGCAACAGCCGCCCAGACTATTCCCAGCATGGAATTCCTTGAGACCGCTAAATCTAGCGGGACAAGGGCAAGTGCCTCCTGCTGCTATAAAGAAGATCCCAACGTTCGATGGAACTGGGAAGACTGCTCTGGAGCACATCCAGGACATAGTTTCTCTGGCAGCGATCCATGACATCACAGAAGAGCGCATTATGGTGAAGCTTCTAGTTCTATCTCTTAGAGGAAAACTCCTCTACTGGTATAGATCTTTACCACCCGATACCATTACGAGATGGGACCAGTTAGCTGGACAGTTGATGTGAAGCTTCAATGAGTCCGTCGATCTGACCTCTCTCCTGCATCAGTTCACAATGATCCAGAGACATCCACAAGAAGAGATCGTAGACTTCAATGTTAGGTTCGCTCGAACCTGGCAAAGAATACCAGTTGGACTTTGGCCATCTGATGAAGCTACAACATACTATTTTCTTTGGGCTTTCAATCCTGATATCAGTGTGATGGTAAGGTATTCGAACATTAATACCTTCCTCGAGTTATATGAGTTAGCCCAGAAAGTGGAGATGGATCTAATAGCTATGGGTAAGCTTCCCCAAAGGATGTCGATGCCCATACTTCCTGATTTCTATCAATCCCAGTATGCAAGCGCAGCCGCTTCGCAGATCTCTGCAACCCCTGCACTCCCGATCTCATCTTGGAACCTGAATCCCATTGTATCCCAAATCACTGCTCCACAAATTCATTTTCCCACTTTTTTGACTCCGTAGCCCACGATCACTTCGGCATTCCCTGTACTTCCAGCACCATTTCAACCCCCTGCCCTACCTCCAATACCAACAATGGCTCCATTGCCATCGATTCCAAAAGCCGATGACATGCAAGCCAAAATACTGCAAGAAGTTCAGTCCCTGAACTCCACAGTGCAGACCCTGTCTAATGACATGACCATTATGAAGAAGAAGCAAGCGCAACAAGAGTTTCTACCGAGAAGATCTTATCCTACACCTGCGCTTACTAAAGATCAAGTGGCCCAGCAAGGAAGAGCTTCGACAAGAAATGTTGCAATAGACGAAGCCCCGAGCACTTTCGATTATATACATTGGTGCTCCACGTGTAATGACCCTCACGAAGAGAATACCTGCATGCTGCACCAACACTATGTACAAACACTGGCGAGTAGTAGTCATGGTGGTCAAGTCAATGTCATCGAGCAATTGAATCGAACCTGGTAATTGGTGAAGAAGAGCCAGTTGCAGTCCTTACCGAGAGGAGGAAAGAGGTCGATAGAGGTGGATGCTACTCAAATGGCTCCCTTAAAGGTGCATGCTCATCACGAGAAAGGACAACAACCTCCTCCAGCCCCGAACGAAGCTCGACAGCCTGCACCAATCAAAGAGAAGGCCCAACGGGCCCCTACAAATCCACCATAGGGGGAAACTAAGGAACAAGCTAGAGAGAAGCTCAAGCTTCCTTCGCTGACTAAGCGACAAAGGGTCGAAGCTATGGAATAGTATCACACCAGATATGAGCCAAGAAAGGAACCTGAGGTGCCCAATTCCCTGGCATACAACATTGTAGATGAGCTGAAGAGGATTCCAGCCAAAATCAGTCTGTACGACGCACTGCAATTACCTGGACAAGTGGACCTATTGCAAGAATCATTGAAGATAACCAAAGCAAGGAAAGCAGCACCGCTTGCCCTAGTGCAGACCTTGTCCACATCCATTACGGGGAAGAATAGGCCACCGCCATTCTACCTATCTCTACAGATGGAAGGGTATATTGTACATAACTGTATGATTGACTCTAGAGCCACGACGATAGTCATGCCGAAGGTAGTGTGCGAAGAGATAGGGATGGAATATATGCGAAGCAGCCATGGCGTGCTCCAGCTGGATGGTACCCCTATGAAGACCATAGGAGTGATCAAGGATATTCCTATTCGACTACACAAAATGCCTCAGATCATAGTTATACAAGAGGTGGTAGTCGTTGACCTTGAGCCCTACTTCAGTATGTGCTTGTCGAGAGAATTTACAATGAAGCTGGGTGGATATCTATCTATGGATTACTCCCATCTGGAGATTCCATTTAAAGGGAAGAAGGTAAAAATCTACAATGAGAAGCCTTCCACCTTCCTCGTAGAAAAGATGTCCGAAGGAGAAAGTAGTGATCCTGTGCATGCGATAGTGGAAGAGATAGAGCAGGTGGACCTGGTCGAGGAGTCTCTCACACAGTTAAGTTGTGAAGATGAGTTTTCATTGGCAGACTTTAATGCCATGATAGAAACCGAGATGGGATGTTATGCCATCGCCAAGCCTGAGAAAAACATCAAGTCAGAAGATAAGGTCTTCATCGAAGGACTATGGAAATTGTTCTTCGATGGTGCCCGATGCAAAAATGGCGTCGGGGCGGGGATTCTTTTAGTATCACCTTCTGGAGAGTAGAAGGAATATTGTTATCGATTGGTGTGGAGTTGCACCAACAATGCAACAGAATATGAAGCATTATGCCTAGGACTCAAGAAAGCAAAAAAGTTGGGCATAAAGCATCTCCAAATCTTTGGAGATTCTGAATTGGTATGCAATCAAGTCACAAACAAGTGCACTTCAAAGAAGCACTATCTCAAGTCATACCGAAATAGGGTATGGGACTTGCTCGACCAGTTCGAATCTCTCAATCTGTAGTCTATTCCAAGAGAAAAGAATCGACATGCCGATGTTCTAGCATCCATCGCAGCCAAGTATTCTCCAACAGAAGACATGGTGCATAAGCCTAAGGCTGTGAGGATGATTTATAGGCCCTCTGTCCCAGATAGAGATCTGCATTGGCAAGTCTTTGATAGTGATGAGCAGATTGTGAATTTTATGATTCAAGAAGCAGCCACGATTGAGAGCAGAAGCCCTGATGAAGAAGAATATGAAGGGCTAGTTCAATTGAAGAATAATCATGTTCCCAAAGGGTTAATTACTCTTGAAAGCCTCTTTGATCAGAATGATCGAGCAGTTTCTCACAGGATCAAAGTTAATGCAAAGCAGTATCAAGATTTAGAACTTGAGCCTGGAAAAGCAATAAAATTTGGAACAGATTGCACTTCGAAAGAGCTAGAGCAGATCCGATCTCTATGCAGAAAGTATCCCGACATAGTGGCTTGGTCTTATCAAGACTTAAGGGGATACGATCGACAACTGATCCAGCATACAATTGAGTTGCAGGAAGGGATCAAACCTTTTCGATAGAAGCAAAGGCCTGTCAATCCGAAGATCGAAGTCTTGATGAAGGCCGAACTCCTAAAAATGCTCGAGGCAAAGATAATTTATCCCATCAAACATTCTTCTTGGGTAGCGAATCTAGTCCCAGTCAGAAAGAAGAATGGAGATATACGATTGTGCGTGGACTTTCGCAACTTGAACCAGGCTTCTCTCAGAGATCACTACCCTCTCCCGTAGATCGATCAGATCTTGCATTCAATGGCTGGAGCTCAACGCTTCTCCCTACTCGATGGTTTCTCTGGATACAATCAAATATGGGTCAGGGATGAAGACCAACATAAAACCGCATTCACTACCAAGTGGGGCACATTTGCTTACCAATGGATGCCATTCGGCCTTTCGAATGCGGGTGCCACTTTTCAGAGGGCAATGGATCTAGCTTTTGGTGAGCTCTTGAATAAGGTCATTGTTATCTATCTAGATGACATGACCATCTTCTCCCGAAGAAGGGAGGATCACCCCTTACACTTACAACAGATTTTCGAAAAATGCCGAGAATTTGGCATTTCAATTAATCCGAAGAAGTCCATATTCGTAGTCAGCGAAGGGAAGTTGTTGGGACATGCGATATCAGAGAAGGGTCTCGCTATAGATCCTGACAGAGCTGAGGCTCTAATGAAGCTCCCACTCCCAATAGACAAGAAAGGACTTCAATCCTTCTTCGACCAGATTAACTTCGTGAGGAAGTTTGTCCCAGATTTTGCCCAGGTCATCAAGCCGATGTCCAAAATTTTGAAGAAAGGTGCAGAATTCATCTGGACGAAGGAGAGAAAAGAAGCATTCAAAGAAATAAAAGCCCGAATTGCTCAAGCACCGGTCCTGACCAACCCTGACTACAATCGGGACTTCATCCTATATGCTATAGGAGAACCTGAGAGCTATGTTGCGGTCCTGACACAAAAGGGGGAAGATGGCGAAGAGCGCCCCATCGCGTTTCTAAGCCAAGTGATAAACCCTCATGAAGAAAAATATAATTTCATAGAAAGGCAGGTGCATGCAATAATGAAGTCTCTTAGGAAGTTCAAGCAATTCATCTCCCAAAGTCGGGTTACAGTCTTCGTCATCCACCCCGATGTGCGCAATTTCATCATCCAAGGAGAATTGGGTAGTAAAAGAGCCGGTTGGGTCAATAAGATACAAGAGTTCGACATCGAGATCAAACCCACAAAACTGGTTCGCGGTCGTGCATTATGTCAAGAACTGGCGAAGAGCGTAGCGGCCGAAGCTACAGAACCTCAGTGGGATGACTCGCCAGTAGAAGAATGCTTCGCAAACAAGGAAGAGGACGAGAAGGACTGGGTTAGTGAAATAGTCGAATACTTCAACACAGGCAGATGTCCTTCACATCTAAATGCTTCACAGTGAAGGCATTTCAGGATGCGGTCCACCCGATATACTTTGCGCCCCGAAGGCCTATTTTTTAGAAACATTGATGGCGTCCTTCTCAGGTGCATAAAAGATGATGATAAAAGGAGAGTCCTGGGAGAATTTCATTCAGGATTATCTGGAGGCCACTTCATAGGGAGAACAACGACGTTGAAGATCATCAAGGCGGGTTACTATTGGCCCACACTCTTCGTTGATGCCTTCGCGGTTTGTCGCAAATGCGAGCAGTGTCAGAAGTTCATCGGTCGAAGCAGAAATGCTTCGATGCCTCTCCAACCGATACAAGTAGAAATGCCCTTTCAACAATGGGGGTTGGATTTCATAGGGGTCATATCGCCGAACTCCTCCGCTGGGCATAAGTTCATCCTGACCGCGACTGATTACTTTACCAGATGGGCCGAAGCAGTTCCCACGAAGCATGCTGATCAGGAGACTGTCATAGCCTTCCTTGAAGGATTGATCACCCGGTTCGGCATTCCCGAAGCAGTCATAACAGACAATGGTCCTGGTTTTGTAGGTGCCAAAATCAATGAATTCCTCTACAGATATGGGATATATCATAAAGTATCCTCCAATTACTATCCACAGGGCAACGGCTTGGTGGAATCAACCAACAAGACTCTGTTGAGGGTGCTAAGAAAGCTCATAGAGACGAACAAAAGGACTTGGCATCTCCTTCTAGATCGTGCCTTGTGGGCCGATCGAATTTCTATCAAGAAGTCAATCAAGACATCGCCTTACGCCCTAGTGTATGGCAAGGAGGCCATTCTACCTACTCATATAGAGATCCCTGCATTGCAGCTGCTAGAAGAAGGAGTCAATCCTATGGAAAATAGACTGGCTCAGTTGCTACAGTTGGAGGAAGATCGCGAGAAGGCCTACCAGAGCTTCGCTAAGCATGCTCAGGTCACCCGAGATTGGTTCAAGAAGAAATCATCCGATCGCACATTCAAAGTGGGAGATCTGGTATGGAAGTGGGATTCTTGGAAGGCTAAGCCTGGGAATCATGACAAATTGGACGCGTTCTGGGATGGACCGTTCGAAATCATGAAGGTGAACTCGGCCAACTCTTTCATCCTCAAAGATGCAGATGGCCAGGTATTACCAATTTCTGTTAATGGTCTTCATCTGAAGACTTTTCATCGCTGAGGTGAAACTAAAACTAAAAAAAAAAATGTGTATGTACTTTTGTATATAATTTTTCATTTGTGTATATACATCCTGTTACGAGATTGCAAAAGCTAAGTGTTACACTCCAGAATCTCCTTCGGGAACTCTTGATGCGAAGTAGCGGTTGCAAGGAGGTTCGCAGTGAAGCACTTTACCCTCAAAGGGCCGAACCAAAATTTGAAACGAAGGCATGAAAAATGCTTCGCAAAAGATGCTGTCAAAGAAAAGCCCTTTCCAACCTTTATCCAAAATCTACCTTGGCTTCCAAAAGGTCTTCGGAAGACCGAAGGCGTTACCAAAAGGGAAAAAGGCATGAAAAGAGCTTCGCACCCGAAGCATTTTAAGAGGCGACTTCGGGCAGAAGTTTTGCGAAGTAGATTTTAAAAGAGCCCTTGCTCAAAGAAAAATTTGGCGAAGCAGTTTCCAAGAAGGCAAGCTTCGGTAGGCGGTCTTCGCGAAGCAAAGCGGCAGCGTGGCGAAGGAGAAGTACTTCGGGGCCGAAGCATCGAAAAATAGCCCGCACCAAAGGTTCACCGTGAAGCATTTTCAATGACGATTTCAACTTCGCCGAAGTGGAAGCATTTAAAATGTGTCTCGAAGAACGTGTAGACAGCAACCGTGAAAAGAGTTCGAAGTGGATGAATTTAAGGCAAAGGTGGCGGAGCACATCCCGAGGTGATTCGGTTAAGAGAAAAGCTCATGCCCAGGTACGAGGTGGCAGCGGGTTGCGTCTCCAATGCAAGGCATAATCATCAAAACATGTGGCCCCGCGTACTACGCCGCTGTAGAGCCAATCAAAGAGCACGACAATCTCCTCCGTCCGAAGCGTAAGTTTAATTATGGTAGGTGCCATAAATTTAGGTAGTTGCCTTTTAAGGCTATAAAACGTGAGGCCCTAGCAGAGAGAAGGTTATTCATCCATCAATTCATGCAAGACTAAGAGCCTTTGCTGTTAATCTGCAAGTCTTACGCCCTTTGCATCGAAATTCTTGGTGCCAAAGTCCCCTGCACTGTAAGCCCTGCTTCTGCTGTAAGACGTCCAACATGGGGAAGAAAAACTCCAAGGAGAAAGGAAAGGAACCGGAAGTAGCAGGCCCCAAAAAAACAAAGAAGGGCAAGGAAGAGAAAAAGCATACACCAAAGAAGATCAATCTCACCCCTCGCCCAAAAAAATAGCCGATAGAAGAAGGAGATGACTCTGAGGAGGAGCAGCTTGTAGAACCACCAATCGATGGGTGGGAAAAAATTAGAGACACAGAGCTCTCTAAGGGTGTGTCCGACCTCCGACGCACTATTGAGTTTATGAAGAGTAGACTCACCCCAGAGAACAAGAGAGCTACTGCATATTACTCTCAGATTTACTGGTATTTGACCCCGCCTGCTCACCACTGTCCAGAACTAATCTATGCTATCATGTAGAATTACCAGCCTGCATCCAGGCAAGTGTTGGACGCTTCAGGTCATAAATTGTTTTCCATTCTGAAGGAAGATGTGCAAGCAGCATTTGCGCCACAACAAGGTCCACCCAAGGGTTATTCAGTTCGCAACATCATTTTGAGCGAACAAATGGAGAGGTTCACCTCCAACAGCTACATATTGAAATTCCTGCGTGAGAACCTCAAAAGTGGGCTCCCTTCAAACAAGCTGCCCCAGATGCCCTTACCCTTGGCGGCCTTCAAGAACACCGATATTTTCTCCATCATTGCATGGGTGGCGGGCCTATCGACAGATGCTTCGGTGCAACCCTGGCAGGTGTCTTTGGCCGAATGTATTTCGAGAGGGGAATTCTATGCCCCTGATGCTTCAAGACCAAACACCAACCCAATTTTCTTCGATTGGGCAGAATGGGTGGCCCGAACCTTGCATACGCGGCTCACCAAGCATGAAGAATTCGGCGACGGGCCAGTACTTCGCACCCTGTTCTTTCCTGGTTTGGTTGTTTTTCTACCAAGTACATAAGCGATTCCCCCATATCGCCATTTCTCCAAGCGGCGAGGATGGAAATCCTCTACCGGTGTACCAATGGACTCCCCTCCTATTGAGGACAGAGTCCTATTATCCTTTTAACCAACAATTTTTGGGACCCGCTATGCATTTGTTGAAGGGTTCTTGCCCTCGGGTGCCCCTCAGTTTGAGAGATAGAGTGGTGCAGGAGAAGAAGGGAGATGTTTTCCAATTGACACAGGGACTGGTGATTCGCCTATTCGGCTTCATAGGGAAACCCTTCCTGCTACCTGTCTTCCCATCCGAGTACCAGTTCACATTGGAGGTCGCTCGGTAGAGCGATGCAACTAACACCGTCTATGGCCACGGTCAAAAATGGGCACATACCTGTGACTTCCCCTTCAGGATGGGGGTAATTGAAGTATTTGCCTTAAAGCAGAACGCATTCCTGGAGGAAAAGCTTGCCAATTTTGGCCTGCTCCAGATTCCTCAACAATGGCTCTATGATCCCTTGGGAGTGATGAGGGATCACTTAAAATTCAAGAACTTTCATATCTGCCCCCACCCTGAAATTGTGGAGCAAAGAAATAATCCCAATGGGAAGGATCTGGAGTGGCATTTAGAGAGGATGAGGACATTGCCTCCCTGGCATGAGTTCTACCCTATGGAGGTCGAGTTTGACCCTGACCAGCACCCCCTCCCAACTCCAAGCTCCACATTTTGGAGAAAGGCAAAGGATGATTTAAAGGAAGAATTGAAGAATTGGGGTGAAGAAAAACTTCGGGAGTGGTGGATAATGAGAGTCCATCACCAAAAGATGAATTCTTATGGACTCTTGGCAGCAGATAAAGACTTCACAATTCTTTATGAAGCCAATGTTGAAACTTGGAAGTCCATATCCTTTGCCGATTTTGTTCCCCCAGCTACCCCAGGATCGGGCGAAAGCCCAAAAGGAGCTGAAGATGCCTCGAAAGAAGAAGAAGAGGAAGAAGCCGAAGCTACACCAGAGGCACTACCACAGGGACCATCGAAAAGCCATGACACAAGTGCCGAAGAGGTAGAGCAACCATTGGAGAGGAAGAAAAGAAAGAGGCAAGAGCAAATTCAAGTGCCTCCGAGCCACCCAAAGTGACCCCGCACGAAGCTCCCAAGTGCTCCTACCGGACCACCTATATCAAGCCCGATCGAAGCAAATGTTGAAGATGCGGGGCCACCAAGTGCCGAGACGGTCCCAGACATAGACGTCATTGATGTGGAGGAACTCCTCCAACAAGAGGGAGACCCCAAAGTAGAAGTTGTGGAAGTCGGGAGTGCCGAAGTCCAAAAAGAGCAGGAGCCTATTACTCAAGAAGTCACCACGGCCGCTTTTCCAGAAGGGCACGTAGGTACGCACTCTCCACCCTTTGCCTTGGTCTCTCACATGTCCACTATGGTCTCGGCCAAATATTCTCATCAGTCTCTCCCTCCCTCACAAATTCAGTCACCTCCTCACGCATTGCCTCTTGCCACCGATCCCATTAGCCCCACTCCACTCGAGTCATCAGGTCAGGACAAGTCTATTGCTACCACTTTGTCGAACCCCGTTCTTCATTCCCCTACCTCACATGGCATTGTTCCACTGGTCGAAGCTCCCGTCACACCTGTCGTCGAACCTTCTGGTGAGGCATCCCCTGTTCATTCTTTATACTTGTTCACCCCTTTGGCTGGAGATCCAACCTCATTTGAATCAGAGATGTCCTTAATCAAGGAATGCCCTCTAGCCGAGAAGCTACTCCTAGCTCGACAAAATACAGAAAAAATGCTGAAGGAGGCGAGGAAGAAGAGAGGGCGCTCTCTGGCCCAAGTTGAAAAATGTGTCGTCTTCGATTTGAAGGCTGGAAAGTTGCATAAAGTAAAAAAGATCCCCAAGGTCCAGAAGCCCCTGGATGAAATGACTCCAATGGACTATGACTACCAAGACAAATCCAAGGACCTGGAGCATTTGAATGTTGACAATGAATCTGAATCCATGCATGTCAGGATCGAAACTTTTCGAGCGCATGCAAACATCGCTAATCAACGTAGGTTTGAAGCAGAAAATGCCAACATCAAGTTGGAAGAAGAGCTAGCTAGAATCCGCTCCAAGCTGGAGGATTCAGAGGAGCAGTGTAAGCTGATGAAAAAGGAAACACATGCCCTGAAACAGCAAATACTACAACTGTAGTGTACAGCTGAGAACCAAGCACAGAGACAGGCCGAGAATGATCTGAAGGCCAAGGAAGTTGAAAGCAAGATCTTGCAGTTGCAGCAGTAGTTGCACCAAAAAGCAAACCTGGAGCTGTTTGACAGAGGCAAGATCAAAGAAATCCGCTCACACTTGTTAAAAAATTTTAGATCTCGGGCCTCCAGTGCCCTATCAATTTTGACCTACATCACCGAAGCACAGCGTGCCACTGCCGAAGGAGGGCCAATCATAGATGAGGTCACTCAGAAAGCTAGAGGCCGACTCAAATTAGCCTTTGATGTCCAAAGCACCAAATATCAGGACTTGCAGATCGCTGCAATGAGTCGGATGGCTAGGGATTGGTCCACGGCTCAAGCCATAGTTCGTGCCTTCTTTTCCAAGGTGAGGAAGGCACAAAAGGTGAAGGACCTCCTGGATGTGTTTGAGAATGAGCAACGTGCATCGCTAGGCTATTTCTAGGATCTCTCTTCCTTAGGTTTCTCGAGCTTCATAGATGATGATGGGAACCTCTTGACCAAGGAAGAGCTTAAGCCGACATGGCTTCAGTTTGAAGGTGACGTCTCGGAGATAGATGAATGGGCGGAGCCGATAACGGAAAGGCAGATCATAGATTTCATTCTGAGATACTGCAAGATTGTAGCCAACCTGAACGATCTATTCACCAGAGCCAAACATGTCGATATCGGGTAGATTGATCGGTTCCATGTTTTGGTTAAGGCATTGCAAGATCAAGAGCCTTTCTCAAAAGGTGCCTGGGCTCATGTCCGTCGAACTATGAAAAAGATCCATGATCGCCTTGCCCCATCACCGCAGCAGGAAGCCATGCCAGAGGAAGCAGCAGAGGAAGGAGAAGAAGAAGAAGAAGAAGAACAAGTTGGGGGCAGCCCGCAGAAGAAGAAGAAAAGGGAGAAGGGTCTGGAGGTAACTCTGGCCCAATGGATCAAGGCTAAGGGTTCTCCCACCGAGACGAGCTCGTTGCCCCGCGAGCCGCCAAGAATGTTGACAATTTTGTCACATTGCACAGAGGGGTAGAAAAATCAAATTTTTTGTAAAGTATTTCTTTCAATTTCATGAATTTGTTCCCTTGTTTTTTTTAGAAACAACATTTTCAAGCATTGCAGCAATTTTGGCTTTCCCTGCCACCCCCTTGTACATAAAATGAAGAAGAAAGAGCTTCACTGCCGAACAAGCTAAGGAAGATAGCTTCACCAAAGAAATCGCTAAGGATGAAAACTACTTCGGGCCCGAAGTCCCTCAAACAACTACTTCGAGCGAAAACCTTGCGAAGCAGCGTTGCCGAAGGAGAAATTCTAGCAAGAGCTTCACGCCCGAAGTATTTCCAGTAGCTACTTCGGGCAAAAGTTTTGCAAAGTGGAATTCAAGCGGCATTTCAAAAGAACAGCTTCGCCGAAGAAAGATCGTGGTCCGAATTGGCTAAGGCAAGAAAACTACTTCGGGCCCGAAGCACTTCAAGTAGCTACTTCGGGCAAAATTTTTGCGAAGCGGTGTTGCCGAAGGAAAAATACAAAGGAAGAAGAATGAAAACTACTTTGCACCCGAAGCATTTCAAAAGGCTACTTCGGGCAAGAAACTTGCGAAGCGGGATTTGAAGGAGCGCAACATTGAAAACACTTCATCGAAAAGCCATCGAAGCACCCACTTCGGGCCCCCATGCCAGCGAACCATTTCTACTTCATCGAAAGTCGTTGCGAAGCATCTGCTTCGACCATCTTTCATGCGAAGTACTTTCACCCGAAGTAGTAGCGGCCATAAAGAATGCAACATATTTCGAAGGCAAGAATGCGCTTCGGCCGAAATACCCCCGAACCGCAGTTTTGAAGAAGGTTCACGGTGAAGCATTTTTAAGCTCACCAGCGAAGTATCTACTTCAGGCAAAGGGCCTCACCGAAGTAGTTTTGGCACATCTTCCAGCGAAGCAATAATGAAGAGCCCATCTTGCGAAGGAGATATGCTTCGGCCTTCATCACCCCCGAAGCTGTTTTGCGAAGCTTCACCATGCGAAGTGCAAATCAAGGAGAATCTGCTTCGGCACAAGTCCATTGCGAAGCGAAGTTGAAGAACTAGCGAAGCACTTCAAAGGCACGTGCTCCAAGCCGGGTATTTTCTCGAGGCGATCAAGTGCCTCATAAATGCATTTTTACGTGCCCAAAAAACTAGCTGCGCATTTTTGGCAATTGGAAATGAAGTATCAGTCTCTGATGAAGAGCCCGACAAGCATGGCGGCCACTCGAGTATTGCACCCAGAAGCCAAGGATGCTCAGACGGCTCATTAATGCAAGTTTCCATGGTTGACCCGGTCGTAGTTTCCAGTTTTGGTAACAGATTTGAGAGCTCAGTCACGAGGGCCGCGAGGAGCCGACTTCTCAGGTTTCGAGGGTGTACTCCTCCATTTTGTGTAATTATGGCTCAGAGGGTCGGGTCCTCTATAAAAACCCAGGCATTGTAATGTAAAAGGGGGGGAACTTTCTGCTAGAAAGCTGTTGTAACTTGTATTCCTACGATTAATACTAAAGAGCTTTGGACTCTATTTCTCTCTTGTATGTTGCCTTCTGCGTTTATTTCTTTCATCTTTCTTCATTTGTATGCTGTAATTCTAAATCTTGGATTTAGGTATGCGATTGGGGACTGAACCCTAAAATTTTCTCGAAGGATACATAGGGGAGGAAAACGCTGTAGAGGCTTTCTTTTATGCTTCCTGTGGATAGTGTTTCTGTTATATTCACTTTTCTTAATCGTCGTTACTCTGAACTCTGAATTTCGATGAAAGGGAAAGGGGAATCCTGGAACTCGTCCAGAGGATACATAGGAGGGTTAATATTGTGTTCATTTCGTTTATTCTTGGTTTTCTTTGTTGTTGTTTCAAGCTATTGGCTAGTAATCGTGCTTCTGGTTCTTTCCCACCACTAAACTATTGAAATCTCTTCCCTTACTCTTTTATTTCTTTCCTGCACCCTTACTCTGTTTATCTCTTTCCTGCACCCTTATCTTAAAACATCAAAGTAGTGTAGTATAGGAGCCGACCTTTCTCCGGAGATTGGCACGAGGGGCATCTCTTCCCTTCGGCCTTTCAATGTTGGTCCAGGTCTAGGGCGCATACACTTACCCAAATCCTTTCCTGGGCAGATTTGATGACCAACAGTTAGGATTAATGAATCCTAACATCTTAGCTTCCTGTAACTACAATATTAAAGGAAAATATTAGAAAAACAAGATTAAAAATGGTAGCAAACTTAAGAGTTAAAGCTCTTACATTCAAAAGCAGTAAGTTTAAATGTTAAAGGTAGCAACACAACCATTAAAGGGGACACCATAGAATTTGAGTTTTATCTTTGAGCACCTTGCATAAGTGTAACTTGCGTCAAAGGGACAAAGGAGATTAGCAAGAAGATAACAACAAAATTATAATATGAAAGAATCACCAAAACCAGATGCAACACATGAGAGAAGATTAAAGGGAGAAAACAATACACAGAGGAGCATCAAAGTGGATATAGCAAACCGAGCCGAGCAAAGCCATAGTGCAAAACCGAATGGAGTAGAAAGAGAATGTGAGAGCAACAAGATTAAAGGCAACAAATGCGATTATTAAAGGTAAGCAAAGTATTGTATTAAAATATTTAGAATGTAGTCATTCTAAGGAGACTTCATAGGAGTTTGTAGTGCAAATTTATAAGCATCTTGCACTAGAGAATAGAATCACCACTTGTACCTGCACTTGCATCAAGAAGGAAAATAAGATTAGTGTTAAAGCATAACATAGGTAGGAATTGATTACATAGAAGCATAGGTTATGTAATATGAGAATGAATATCTAAGATAATAGTTGATAGACATCTAAGCATTGTAGAGACATTGGAGGATATGTAAAGAGAGGTGAAACATCTTGCTTAAGAAGATGTAATAAGAGAAAGCAAGAACGTTGGTATTAGCAAGAAGATAGACATTAGCAAGGACACAACTATTAGAAAGGACGTAGCCAAGATAAGCCATTAGTGAAGAAAAACCATTAGGATAGGTTAAGTGTGTGTGTTTTTGCATCTCCAACATCATCTAAACCTGCAATAGAAGCAATAGCAACATAGAAGGTAGAAATCCATTTGAAAAAATTGAAGGGAGTGCAATAGCACTCATGGTATTTAGCGTGCAAGGAGACAAGCTCCTTCAAAGTGTTAAAAATTATTTAGGCAAATAACATTCACTAGACAATCAGTGCCATAGTCAAACACAATGCACACTAGATTACCAACATCATAGCCAAACACAGTGCCAACAGGACAGTGTTTTCTCAAGGTATAGCAACATCTAGGTGACCAGCATTGTAACATATGAACATCATAATATTGTTAGGAATAGTATGGAAATAAAGGTGACAATGCACCATATAAGAAACATAGGTCCATATAGAAGCACCACTATTGTAGAGCAACAAAAATATTGTAGGGAGATCAAGAGCCAGACCAAGAGAAAGTGAAGCTTTTGTATCATACGCAGTGAAGGAGAAGAGTCAAGCAAGTCTAATGTCGAGCACCAAAGAAAGGGTAGTGAAATATTTTTTTGTATACATGCATCACGTAGTATAAGGGTAGTAGCGTTTTACTTTCACCTCAATATTGTAACATTTGAAATAAAATCAAGCATCAATACTCTTTGCATGTGTTTTAATACATGACAAGAAGGAAGCGAATGGATAGAGTTTGAGATGTTTTTGAAGAGGTTTTTAAAAAGTGTTTCATGCAAATAATCCTAACACAATAAGCCTCACACAATTGTATCCAAGAAAATATTATTTCAAATATAAAGGGAGCACAGTAACGTAGTGCTAGAGATCATTTACCAAGCTACACATCTTTAAAGAGGTAAATTAGGATTTCTAAATATTATTAAATATTTCCCAAAGTTAAATGGAGAAATAAGGAGTGTATACTTTTAAGATATTATCTCTTTTCTAAGGATAAATAATTCTAAAGAAAAGATAAATAGTTTAATAGAGAAATAAATGTATTAATTGCTTTTTGGAGTAATAAGTAGGTTTTATTTAATTTGATGTTTTATTTTTTTTTCAAAAATGGTTAATTATTACTTGAAAGCTTTATTGGTTTATTTCTTGAAATTCAAAATCCGTAAAATATATGGAGATATAAGGAGTTATACTTCAATCTTAGGAATTTTTAAATTTGCAAAATTCTTAGTTTTATAGTTTCTAACTAATTAGGGAGCCATAAGGTATTCAACTATAAAATTTCTTGGTAAAATTGGTGTTGGAACCGATTCTTGCATCCGTAGGATTTTTATTGTCACGCTACAAGAATTCGTTTGAAACCAACGAGCTATTACAGGCTCTGGTCGACCTGCCTCATGTTCTGCTAAACATGAATATTTATAAAAAATACTACAAAATGGGTAAGAAAACCCCAGTGGTAATTCTTTGATTAAACTTCTAATTACACACTCCAAATTTATATTAAGCTATAAGTATTCTTTTTAAAATGACCAAGCATGAAAACAACCAATTGTTATGCCTTATGTAGACTAGTGCCTAGATTCATTGGGTTGTTATAGCAATTTAACAATAATTTTTAATTATGAATAGAGATAATGGGGAAAAGAAAATTGGCGTTCAAAGATTCATTCAAATATTGTAATAAAATCAGAAGTTAACCAACGATAGAAACGTATATAATGCATTCAAATAATTTAATCCATACAGTGACACAGTACTTAGACAAAGATATAATAAAAATGAAATAGAATTGTATTGATTTCAAGAATTTTTACATGCAGAGTGGGCGGGATGCCTTTTAACTCTATTTTCAAGAAAAATATATCAATACAATGAAAATATCTCGTTCAAATAATGTAACAGGTCTCTCCTACTCTACTTGTTCCAATTTGGTAACAGTAGAATCTCTGAATCTCAAGCTCAATAGGACAGAAAATAATCTCAGCTTCTTGAGCACTTTCCTATTACAATCCTGCACAACATTGGGAATAATAAGAATGAGAAGGAAAATAGACACAGAAGGGGATACAACAACACAAATAACAAGGTACTCAAGTATACCTCTTAGCAAAAATGCTATTCTCTAATTGCTTGATGCAGAATCTATCCTCAGCTGCCTCTTCTTATAGCCTCTGGTTCTTGATTATGTTATTTCTAGTTTATTTCTGGCCTTACACTTGTCAATATTTTATTGTACCTATTCTATGTGTTGTCTAGATGGTGCGAATTTGAACTATCTGTTAAGTTTCTTCTCTGGACTGAAGGGAGCTCTTTGCTATTTTAATTTGGCCTTTTTTCTCTCTCTGGTTGGCCCTAGAAACTAAGGATTCAGCACTATATTTTTTATTTTTGTTCTGCTTGTCCTGGCCACTATGCTCAGCTGTTAAGGACCGGCCAGGATGTCATCATGAATTCTAGACGAGGAATGGAGGGGGACCCAACGTGATTGTGAAGACAAGGGGTGGCGTGCCAGTGGAAAACAAATGTAGTTGCACTGATCACGTGATAGAGTGAAGGGAGAAAATATGAAAGGGGGGGCTTAACACATTGGAAGGTGGTGAGATGGCACAATATGGGGATAAATGTCAAGATGGTTAAGGAAGAAATCCTAGAAGGAGGGAGGCAGTGGTAAGTAGGAAGAAAGTGGGAATGGAAAACAAGATATGGAAGCATTTATAAGTCGCCTCCATAACTATACTCCATTGGAGTGTATCCCTTATAACTATATTCTATCGAAGCATAGATTGAATGGCTTTATGTAATTCAAAACCATGCTTCATGTGCTTTCATCGTCTTAAATATTTGCAAATAGAAATTTAACATATTTATATTCTTTGTACTCCATAGTTTCACTTTACCGATGTGTTTTAGCTCTATTTATAAGTTGTGACTATGCTTTATAGTTTTATTTTTGTGGTACACTATTATTCCCATGATATATACATGATCTAGTTGTAGGATTTAGCATCAGGATTTATCTTTTGTTTGATATTCTCTGTCCTTACCAAGGTACTGTCCAGGGGATTTACTTTGATTTGCTCAAATATTTCCTTCCTTGGGTATCCTTCTAGATTCATGGTGTTTATGTGTATTATCTTCATATTTGGTTATTGATCTTCATTACGTCTTTCGACATACCTTACTATGAACAAGTCACTTCTTTGATCTCTACCTCGATATATGTTGAGGGTGTTTCTACGAGGCGATGGTTCTTCTCTAGGAGCTTAGTCTGTCGGATCTTTCTTACGGATGATTTCACTGATTTTGCTGGTTCATGAACTTGACAGGTTCCATCATGGCTACTTCTGATATTCTTTATGTGTAAGAATGTTAGTTTCCAAAACTCTGAATAGGTTGATCAATGGTGATTTTATTCTTACTGATATTTTCATATTTACTAGACCGAAGGTTCGACCGAGTATAGTTGTTTGATCCATTTCTTTTCAATTGTTGCTTTGGTTCTCTTATAACCTATAAGTTTATTAACTGAAATAACATACTCCCAAAAATTTTAATGTCGATAAACCAAATGTAATGATTGATATTGCGTCCAGGCCTTTTGTTAAACATGTTTTAAAACTTTAATTAAACAAGTGTTTTCTTTAAACTTACCTTTGGTTTACCTTTGGATCGAGCGCTACCATCGGATCTGAGTGTCGGTGAGTGCATTCATTTGATTCGTCGAATATGCCCGTCATTTAACCCTTTTGCATTTTCATTTTGACTCTAACTCTTTTGCGGTCATTGGATCTCTTTTATCTCGATGAAGTGCTACTGTTAGATTATTGCTAGTTGATTCATCGCTTAATTCTTTGGTTCATGCATTGTCATTGATTTTCCTGAGTAGAGTCAGCACAACCATCGATATCATGGGACCTGCATGATTGTTAGTCTACATGTACTTGATTAATTTGGTTAATCATGCTTATATGGTCAAAAACCTTAGGTCCGATAATAATTCATAAGACATTATTTAAAGGTTAGAGACCATACCTTCATTGATTTAATTTTCTAATAACGTGGTATATTAATCTTCATCTAATCATGATTATCCAATGTTAACCCCATGATTTTTTATCTTAATAACTCAATTTAAACCTAGGTAGCATATTACACATTTACCTTTCCTTGCGATCATCGTTAGATCTTACCATGGTGAAGGCGCGACCGTTGGATCTTTCGACCATGTGCTTGGTTTAACATAAGATAGAAGGGACAAATTATAAAGTATTTAATTAACCAAAAGAAGACCTTTAGATTAAATCTTGATCACTTTTATCGACGTGCACCGTTATATTTGAACGGTGATGAGCGCAGCCGTCGGATCTCCTATACCTGCACACTTTAATAACTAGGGGGGTGCATCTTTTAATTTTTATTAATCTCAATTAAGCCAAAAGGGGGAGATTAGCTGACGTGTTATACCCTTGCTAATTACTTTATTAACTTTACCTTTATCTTTGTCCTCATTCGATATCTTACCGCCCAATGATTTTTGGTGCGATCGTTGGATCTCAGATGGCTATTGGCGCAGCCATAGATTTTAATCAACCTACAAGTTAGTTACCAAAGGATGCATGGTTTTAATCATAATTAAGCCGAAAGGGGGTGATTATCCAATGTTTTTAGACCCTCATTAATTCATGCTTAATGTTTTAATTAATCATATGGGGACTTTTACCTTTTAAAAGCATCTTTTATGGGAGCGCCACCGTCGGATTGAATCTCGATCGAACGTTGTCGTCTGATCCGACCAACTTGCTCGATAGTTATTCCAAAGGGGACACGGACCTTTAACATTAATTTTAATGTGTGATTCATTTAAAACAAGCATGACCATTGATTTTAAATTCTATTGAGGGTTGTCGTCCGATTCGTCGGAGTTGCTCACTTTTTATTTGGCAGTTTTGACCTATTACGACTTCTTTTTAAAGTTTTGACTCTTTGGAAATTGTACAGTCATCAGATTTGGCTTGGTGCAAGCACTGTCGTTCGATCAAAGGGAACTTGCTCGATTTTAATTAAGAAGAATCTTAGGTTATAACCTTATTGACCTTTTGACTTATATGATGGCGGGTTGCTTTAAGCGCTACCATTCGATTTGGAGCGGTAAAAGCGTGACCTTTGATTTTAATAATGTTGCTCATTTTTTAGCAAAGGGGGCGCATACCTTTAGTTTCAATTAAACTTTGATTTTAACCTTAGGCTAGCACTTTTGAATTTCGGTTTTTAGACCACGATGATTTATTTGACCCTATTTTAAAGTATAAAGCTATTTGGACCTTAGGGTATAATGATTTATTCAATCCTTAGTGATATACTTTTGGATTTTAGGTCTTTATGTTTTAACGTTGGATTTATACCTTAGGGAGGCTTTACTTATGAAGGTCAATTATTAATAAAACTTGCCATAATCCTTATTAAGACAATTAAGCAATTATTAAAAGGGTGTCTACCTAATCAATGACCAAGATTAAAACTCATCAAACCAATTCAATGAAAAACTTAGATACTCACACTAATTTGAAGAAGTGACCAGCATTATGGATACTTTTATTGAAACCAAAAATTTAAATTTGAGGGTTTCAAAGTTGAGTTAAATTTGTCTCCAACACTTGGAATCTTGGAATTTGTCATTAAAAAAATAGGTAAGTATAAAGTAAAGGATATAATGGAAGAAGTCATTAATAACTTTTATGATGGATATATAGAAAACAAGCTTAGAAACTATTTTCAAAACTTGATAGAAATTTTTGATAAAAGAACAATAACAAGTGTTCAAAAATATCAAGATGATAAATCAGTGAATCTTGTTAATATTCTAGATTCAAAATCTAGAACTCTTGAAGATCTCTATGAAAGAGGTAAAGTCAAAATAGCTTTAATTGTACATGAATGGTTATATTATTTTATCCTGGAAAATAGATGAAATTGAAATTCCCAAGACAATATTTTTTTCAAGATGTATTCATTGCAATAGAGTTGGACATGAAGAAGTAAATTTTTGGCTTCTACATCCTTGTAAATACTATGGAAGAAAATATCACTCATCCATTTCTTGTTATTACAAAAAGGAGTATTACAATAAATTTGAAAAGACTCTTACACTCATATTAGATTATCTGTTTCAAAAACTTATTTTTGAAGTATTTACTAACAATGGATGCAAACATGAAAATGTTGAAGATCAATCCAAAAATTCATTCAAAGAGGAAGAAAAAAGGAAATGGACTTGTGAAGTAATAAGGTCTCTTGTCCAACAAGGCTATCTAGAAAATCTTGATGACAAGATCAATATAGAAATCAAAGATGAATACAATCAAGAAGAAGCAAGATCTAGTCAAAACTAAATCTATTGAAGACAAAGATCATGTTGAAGATGTTTACATAAAAGATAAGCATGCATTAGTAGACATTTATTCTATATCATTTTCAGTATTTTCATGTGATTATTCTATGAGTATTTCAAATTTATTATTGTTATTATCATTATATTTATTGAGTTCTTTATATTGCAACTTTATTTTGATCTTGTAATTACTTTCTTGTTAGATTTACATTAAGTGTTAGGCCTCAAAATCTATCAATAGGACGATGATTCCAGGATTCATCACCCTATTCTTCAAGCAATCACTATCTCCATTAATTTTATTTTCTTCTCGTATATCCCTTGACCTTGCAAGTATACATATTTCTTATCTCATCAAGTCAAGATATATACAGACGTCTTTCTTTCTTCTTTCCCCTAAATAGTTCCCAATCAATCTAGAGAGATGTCCTATTACACTTTTTTTGATAAGCATAATTGCATTTCATATTTTACTTGTCTAAGGGTATAATTGGGCACCAATATTAGTTAATTGAAATATGGTTGGGAATCACCTCCTTCTCCTCTTATTAAAATTTTTTCATCATTTCTCTTTTATTCTTCTTTCATAGCAATATGCAAGCACTTTTAATTGTGTTACAATCGATAAAAAAAAGACATGCTACAATAGCATATATGGATGATCAATAGATACCTCTTTGGCTCTCTTGCAATCCTCATTAGCCTTTTGGTTATTGAGGGGAACCCATAGGATAGGCTAGATGCTACATGAATATAATTTTATGATGTTCATGTGGCCATTAGTTATTTTGAGTGTCTCTCAGCTATCAAGATATTAACCAGGAAACTTCCTCCTTTTATTTCTCTTCTCATGCTCTTGTGTTAATAAGAGCATGGGAGTAAGGTATGCTTACCTATTAAAATTTGTCTCAAGTCGTGTAATGATATGTTCCTAAGATATCTTGTCTTCATCTCTTATTTCTCCTTTCCATGATAACTTTAATTTTGTCATCTCTTCATCCATTCTTCTCGCTAATGAGGGAATGAGGGTAGGATATATCCACTTATTAACATTTGTGTATAACCATATAATATTAGGTTTTCAATTATCCTACTAGCATCTCTTGTTTACCCTATGTATGATCAGTTCCATCTATCATGTGTTCTTGTAGGTTGGAACCCATTACCTCTTATCATTGATTTGCATCTCTACACATATCTATCTAGTGAAGTTGATGGATTCCATCTACCAAAAATCCTTTTGCATGTTATCTCCCTTGGAATGTATTTTCTTGCTATAATATTCATCATTTGCATCATCCCTCATGGCTCATCATGCACATATTGTATATATTTTTGGAGCAGACCCCTACGAGTTTGCTCTATCAACACTCTATACTTGTAATTATTCAGTTACTTGACCATATGCACAACAGAACGAAATCAAATGCAAGAATGGAATAGAAATAAGCTAAATAGAATAATAAATCAGTGATATAAAATGGACAGCCACTTGAGGTGGGCACTCCCTCGCCGTAAAGGCAAAATGTGCGAATAGCGTAGATGATATTGAAAATGAAAGATAGATGATTAAAATCAAAACCTTGGAAATATTAATAATCAAATCTTGTTATAATATAGTCGTCGACTATATTAATAATGGAATGTAACATGACTCCCCTCCTCGGAAAGCTTTGTCCTCAAAGCTGGAAATGACTGGAAGATACTTTCAGATTCCCAGGTTGCATCTTCTTCAGGTAAATCCTGCCACTTGATGAGAAATTCTTGGATGTGACGAAATCTGAGTCTGCGTGTTCTAGTTTGTAGTACGTCTTCTGGTTGTAGATAGATACGCCCTTCTTCATCCAACACTGGTAATTCCGATTGAGAGTGTACTTTCTAGCCAATCACCTATTTGAGACAGGAGACATGAAATACTGGATGTATGCGAGAAGATTGGGGTAACTCCAGTTGATATGCTACCTCGCCAATGCGATGCACAATTCTATAGGGACCATAGAATCGTGGTGACAACTTCTGACTGGATTTGAGCTTCAATGATAGTTGCTTGTAGGGCTGAAGACGTAGGAATACCATATCACCAATATTGAATGTTCTTTCTGAACGCTTCTTGTCCTGTTGTTGCTTCATACGATTTTGTGCTTGGACCAAATTATCTTTCAAGATAGTGAGCATTGCTTGTCGCTTTTGTAACCAATCGTCGACTTGGGCCACTTTGGAAGATCCTGGTACATAATCGGCTATTGTTGGTGGCTTCGTTCCATATAATGCTTCAAAAGGAGACATCTTAGTGGAAGAATGGTAAGAAGTATTGTACCACCATTCTGCCAATGACAACCATTGACTCCATTGATATTGTTTATCCTGAACAAAACATCTTAGGTAGGTACCCAAACATTTGTTAACCACCTCCGTTTGACCATCTGTTTGTGGATGGTATGCAGAAGACATATTTAATTTGGTACCACTAAGTCGAAACAATTCTCTCCAAAAATTGCTAGTAAATATGGGATCACGATCACTTACAATATTTTTGGGCATTCCATGTAATTTAAAAATTGAATCCATAAATACCTTGGCCACTTTGCTTGCTGAAAATGGATGTTGTAAAGCCTGAAAATGAGCATATTTGGAAAGGCGATCAACTACCACGAAAATTACTGTTTTACCTTCCGACTTAGGAAGACCTTCAATAAAATCCATGGAAATATGTTCCCACTGGCGATCCGAAATAGGTAACGGTTGAAGCAATCCTGGTGATTTAACTATTTCTCCCTTATTGCGTTGGCACACTTCACATTCAGCTACCCATTGCTTAACCTCGGCTTTTAATCCTTTCCAACAAAAGGATTGTTTAACCCGCATGTAAGTTTTCAAAAAACCTGAATGTCTTGTTGAAGGAGAAGCATGTGACTCCTCTAGAATCTGTATTTTGATTGGTGAATTGTGAGGGATGTAAATGCGATTCTTCTTACGTAATATTTGGTCATCATATGTGAAAAGAGGGTATTTAGAGGAACCCATAGATAATTCTTGAATTATTTGAGTTGTTTCATTGTTGGACAACCATTCTTCCTGCAACTGAGACACCCATTGTGAACATGGTCCTGAAATGGCATTAATAACTACTTCATCTTCGTATTTTCTAGATAAGGCATCTACTGCCACATTTTCTTTCCCTTTCTTATATTCAATCACAAAATCATATCCCAATAATTTAGTCAACCACTTATTTTGTTCGGGATACGAGAACCTTTGTTCTAGAAAATGTTTGAGACTGTTGTGATCGGTTTTAATAATAAAATGGCTATTGATTAAGTAATGCCTCCATTTTTCCACTGCATGTAAAATAGCCAACATTTCTTTTTCATAGGTGGATCTACCCAAATTTTTTCCTGAAAGTTGTTTACTTTCAAATGCCAAGGGATGACCCTCCTGCATGAGTATTGCACCAATACCTGTTCCTGAGGCATCGCATTCAATGACAAATGGTTTTTGAAAGTCTGGAGTGGCCAAAACTGGAGTCGTACACATTGCCTCCTTGAGAGCCTCGAAGGCTTTAGTAGCTACTACTGACCATTGAAAAGCATCCTTCTTGGTGAGAGCCGTGAGAGGACCCACAATTTTACCATAGTTACGCACAAATTTGCGGTAATATCCCGTGAGACCCAAAAAACCATGAAGTTTCTTGATGGTTTTAGGCAAGGGCCAATCTTGTATTGCCTTAATCTTATTGGGATCTACCTTAACACCTTCGTGAGATACTATATGACCGAGGTACTCAACTTCTTGAACACCAAAGGAGCATTTAGATCTTTTGACAAACAACTTTTCTTTGCGTAGGATATGGAGAACTTTGTCCACATGTACTAAATGATCTTTCCATGATTTACTATAGATGAGTATGTCATCAAAGAAGACTAGAACAAATTTTCGTAGGAATGGATGAAACACCTGGTTCATGAGACTTTGGAATGTAGATGGTGCATTAGTGAGACCAAAGGGCATGACCAAGAATTCATAATGACCTTCATGAGTTTGAAAAGTTGTTTTGGGGATATCTTCTTCCCTAACTCGGATTTGGTGAAACCCTGAACGTAAGTCTAATTTGGTAAAGAATTTGGCACCATGTAATTCATCTAGTAAATCATCAATGACAGGGATAGGAAATTTATCTTTGATCGTGATTTTGTTGAGAGGACAAAAATCAGGACACATACGCCAAGAATTGTCTTTTCTACGAGCTAAGACTACTGGTGAGGAGTAAGGGCTCATACTATGATGGATGACACCATGGTCTAATAGCTCTTGGACAATCTTTTCAATTTCTATTTTTTGGGGTTGGGGATATCGATACGGATGACCATTGGGTGGAAGACTACCAGGCACTAGATGTATGGCATGGTCATGAGATCTTTTGGGAGGTAATCCTTTTGGTTCTTGAAAAACCTCCTCATAGTTAGCCACAATGATTTGGAGATCATCTTCTTTGATTTCAGGAATATCTTGGTCTAATTTCTCTATGCAATTGATTCGGGCTATGAATCCCCCACCATATTTTCTTAATATATTTTCCATGCTATGTGAACTTACAACTTTTGATGGAGGTGTGGGTAGTCCTTGAAGATGAATAGTCCTCCCATTGGCTTGCCATTCGACAAAGCGATGTTTGTGGTTAAAACCCACTGTGGTTTCCAATTGTTCCATCCATGCAACGCCTAAAATAACTTTCGAATTTCCTAATTCCATAACAAAAAGAGGACCTTGCCAAGTATACGTACCCATTTGTAATGAAACCGAAGATGTCTTACCTAGACATTGAGAAATTTCCTTGCTTGCGGTTCTGACTTGAAACCGATCTTGACTAGAAGAGAAGACGTGCAACCCTAATGTCCTTGCAAGTTTTGCATCAATGAAGTTGTGAGTACTTCCAAAATCAATTAATACTATCACCCTCTATTTCTGAATGAAACCGGACACCTTGATTGTATGGTGAGAGGATAACCCCATGAGAGCATGTACTGAAATAGTCATGGTATCCTCCTCAGCGACAACTTCGTTGTGTTCATTTTGGTCCTCAACTGGGAGATCCTCAGGTGCGTCATACTCCTCTATTTCTTCTTCTTCCTTGTCGGCATATTCAATCTAAAAATTTTGTCGTGGTGTACATGCTTGGTATTTTGGATGTTGAGTGCGACATTTGTAGTAGAAGTACCATGACGGTTGATCATTTCTGTGAAAAGAGTTGTTGCGGAATGGAGGTCGCCCATATGAATCACGTCGTGTGGATGGGCCTACGTGCGCCTTTGTCTCCGCCAAATCAGCAATCCTTATACACTCATCCAACTTGGATGGATTGTGTAGGTCTACTTCAACTTTAATATGTGCTTTTAATCCATTTCGAAAAGCCGCTACTACCACGTCCTGTTGTAGGTCTTGTGCATAGTGAAGCATACTGGTGAATTCTGAAATATAGTCCCCTACTGATCCTGTTTGCTTAAGTGACAACAATCGTACTGTGTATGAACCTGTGGGACCTTTGTCGAATCTGTGAAGAAAGGCTTTTTGAAAGTATCCCAATATAATGCATATTGGGGATCCTCACGTTTATACCATGTAAACCATTGATAAGCTTCAGTGCCGAATTTGGTTGCAGTAAAAGGGACTTTGTCCCCTTCCTAGAATTTGTAGAATTCTAAGATGCCTTCCATTTTTGCAATCCACCCACGTGGATCCTGGCCTTCAAAGGTAGGCATGTCAACGCGTGGATAATTGACTCTCGTTGGACCTCTTGGTTGGGTGTGAACATTGTTTCTATCTTGTTCCTCGTTATGTCTCTGTCTCTGGTTGTTATTTTGATAAAAACCTCTTTGTTGCTCCCTATTTTCTTCATTACCCCCATCCTCAATATTTTGGTGACCATTGTGATTCATGGATTGACTATTTTGACCTCTATGGTGTGTATAGTCATCATAGTAGACATTCGTACTCCAATGATTGGAACTAGAAGGATTTGGTTGGGGCGGTTTCCTAGATGCGTTGAAGCTGGCAGTCATCATCTGAAGATTTACTATTAACTCTTTTAACACCTCATCAGTGATCACTGGATGATTACTTTCTACTTGGGTGACGTTCTCATGTGCAGAATCTGGAGAAGAATTGGATGCCATTGGGCTGACCATTGGATGACCCGGATTAAAACTACCAATTCCGGATGGAGAAGGAGAATTTTTTGTACCTTGGCTTCGACGAGCTCTTCTTGCATTGTTGTTGGGAGTTTTTGAGCTTGTTAATCATCCATCAGATCCTTTGGTCCAACTTCTGCTCATGCACCTTCCAAAATCTCCTGCTTAGGAGCCTTTGAGCTTCAAATTTCTGCAAAAATTTGTTAAATTGTGCCAAAAAATTGTTTGTTTTCCGCTTCAATTGTCGCTCCAACTACGACGCGGATTTGAATGTTTTGTTTGGCTCACCTCCTTTACAACAATTTTGAACACTTTCTTGACAACTTTCTTGACAAGACAGCAACTTTTTGACAATTTTCTTGATAGGACAACAACTTTTTTGACAATTTTAGACAAGACAACAATTTTTTTTTGACAATTTTGGATAAGACAACAACTTTTGAACTGTGACCAAGACCCGAGACTGACATGATAGTGACCACAAGGGACAAGGGACCGACACGTGGGAAGGACGTCGGACGCGAGGGACAAGGAACCGACTGACGTAAAGAATGACCACTGACACGAAGAAGGCGAACGGACACCAACGCGAGACTGATGTGAACACTCTACAACCAATGCGAGACTGGCATGATGGCACTCTACAACCAGAAGGACAAGGGAACAGACATGAGGGATACGTGGCAACCAAATGACTACACTCTTTGGCCTCTCGAGAAATAGAATGAATGCGACGGAGGGAAGGAACATATGCAACGGAGGGAAGGAACATGTGGGAGGGTTTAGCTATATTGGAAACAAATGAAAGACACGTGGGAGAAGTTGGCTATGCACAGGAGGGAGCTCGTGTGGTCCAAAGCCACAACGTACTATTTGCCTCTTTTAGATTATAAAACACAACTTGCCAAAACTATATCAAATGTGGGATAACTAACTAGGAATAAAATTTAAAAAATTAATATGATTGACCAGTACCTTAGGTTAGACGATTATAATGCCAATAATCCCATGGTATGATTGGACGACGTCTTTGGTTCTTGAATGCTGTGGATTTTTGAATTTGAAATGCGATTCGTTTTGGGTTTAAAATACAAGAGTTGTCTGGTTGGTTTGGAACGCAATTCTTCTCTCTTAAGCAGTGTTGAGCATGGTTTTGAATCGTCTAGTGGAGAACACCTGTACTGTGAGACTGCGGTTGGCATTGACTGTGGTTTTGAACCATCGAACGAACACACAAATGGATTTGAATGCACACGGTTATGGGTAGGGCCTTTGGTAGATTCTAAGAATGCTTCGAATTGACTAATGTCTATCATGATTTTTCTTCGCTTTGCACATGGCTTCCTATGGCTATCATGCTATGATATCCTTTTCACCTGTGCATGATTACTTTTCATCCTGTGTGTGGATTTCGGTGGCCCTGTACACTCTATTGTTGCGGGGTGCGCTAGTGATTGTGTATCAAATTCTTGCCTTGTGATACCACTTGGAGTAGACCCCTATGGGTTTGCTCTATCAACACTCTATACTTGTAATTATTTAGTGACTTGACTATATGCACAACAAAACAAAATAAAATGCAAGAATGGAATAGAAATAAGCTAAATAGAATAATAAATCAGTGATATAAAATGGACAACCACTTGAGGTGGGCACTCCCTCATCGTAAAGGCAAAATGTGCGAATAGCGTAGATGATATTGAAAAATGAAAGATAGATGATTAAAATCAAAACCTTGGAAATATTAATAATCAAATTTTGTTATAATATAGTCATCGACTATATTAATAATGGAATGTAATAATTTTATACATATCTTGTATATTATTTATATTTTGTATATTATTGTACATAGCAGAGGTTCATAGACCTTAACTAGACATCTCTTTGATCATTTTAGACCTTAACTATTCACTTATTATGTAGACCTTCAATTGGCTATTGACCATCTTAGGCCTTAATTAGTTGTTGTCCATTGTACTTAATATTTTATATTGTATACATATATGCACATAGACAATAATTGGTCACCTTTTTTATCATTTTAGACCTTAACTAGTCACTACTCATATAGGCCTTCACTGGTCGCTGACCATCTTAGGCTTTAACTAGTCACACACCATTGTACATAGCTACTCTATATAGGCCTTGATTTTCCATTATATATAGGAAAGTAAGATAGGGGATCAAGATATGATCCAATGTATGAATATATATATATATATTCATACATTGGATCATATCTTGATCCCCTATCTTACTTGCCTAGACTTATGTCGATCATGGTCATATTGGTCCCATGCAACCTACACTAATCAAGATCACATTACCTAGGCACATCTTCATCTATTTCTAGACCAATTCACACTTCTTTTTGACCTATTTGTAGATTTTTCTTTCTCCTTTCTTCATATTCTTCTTTCCTAATACCAAAACCATAATTATTAAATGAAATTAATAAAATTAAAATAAATTAAAACTCATCATAATCTCAATCAAAAATCTCTATCATAAGTTTCATCACAAGTGGTACATCATGTTTGATGTGTCTGTGTACCACAATTCAAAATTGGCACACTCAGTCATCATATTTTTCCCTCATAGGAAGCATACCATAGTAAAAAATTGGTATGTCATCCTCCACTTAAGCTTGCAAGCTATACTCGCTTGCTCCCCTGCTAGTGGTGGTTGTGGTGGTGGCATATCCACAAACTATAAGATGGTCCTTGTTTGTATCCTCAAGTAGTTCCAAATTTAGGATTAGTGAGATGGCAATGATGACTATATCTACCCCTCAAATATGGCCTAGTGATATAACACCCAATAATACATGTCCCATTTAGACAGGCAGCAAGCAATAAAACCCTAAAAAATAATAAAATAAGGGTTATCTCTATGTAAGATGATCTATAGTAGAGATTGTATGATAGAGGAGCAATCATAAATAGTGGTTGATGTACCCTAGAGCGACTAACAGTAGAGGTCATTGTACCTAGGAGCGGTCACAGGAAGAAAACTTTAAATCTAAGTATTTCTCTAAATTTCACAATAAAAACTTGAAATCCTATATTTTCTATGGAAAGCAATAAAATCAAGTCCAGGGATACTCACAAGCGAATCCAACATTCGATGAAGTTGCTACCAAGTTGATTTTTTTATTCTACTATGAGGCCATTAGGGGGTAGAGAGGTAAGGTCTACTGGCTATAAGAGGGTATGACGATGGCTACTATGAGTCATGCCAACCCAGAGCTACGATACCTGTAATTCAAAAAAACAAGAAAAGAGGTAATTAGTGATAAATGTGAAATGTGGAATAGTCCCACACCATGATCACCACTATAAAGTAGCAAAAACCATACACCTAAATATGTAATATAAAATCAAATTGTAAGTAATATCATGTAGCCATAATGAGATAAAATAATGAAGAAAATAGTGCCCTTCTCATTAGTATTTGAAAGTATTTTACAAAGCGATTAAAAAATATCCATCTTAGGGATTACACCAATTGATACAAATTACAATACATGACCAAAAGATAGGTGTAATTCGTAGAGTCTTTGCTCTCCCAAAACTGATTATGAAGGGTTTATTTTCGACCTCTACTTGATGATGTAAATATTGAGGATCTTTATTATGAATAGCTCTTGTGGAGACTTGAAACTTGCACACAAATCACTTAAAGAAATTAGTAACAAATATAGAACCTCTCGGGATGAGGTCTATTTCCATGATATGCGAACGAAAGGAAAATGCTAAAAATAGTAAATAAATGCATGAAAAACTTTGCTAAAATATGTTAGAAACCAAATTGAATGCTACTAAAGCCAATCTAACTAATAAAATAGATAAAATAAGATATCATAGAGAGGCCATAATAGGGTGGAGCGGTCAGCTCTATTAGTCGTCAAAGGGTCCAGTGGTTGTGCCTGCGGGCCACTTTGGGATGAAGAAGCTGCTAAATAGAGAGTTTGTTCTTTGTGCTCAATGTAGGGTGACATTAGATTTGTCTATAATATTTATGTTTAAGGGTATTGCTCTTTTAAGCATAGCTAAATCATGAAATCGGTTTAAATTTAGGATGAATTGTGATGCACAATGGTGGTATTTGATCTTCAAACTCCAAGGAACTCCATTGATGCAAATGTAAGCTTCATGGCTAGATTTGGGTAGCACTCTGTTGCTTATGAGAGAACGTTCTCTCCATTCCTCAAATTGGTAGCAGTTTGTTGCATTTCTATTTGCTCTCACTTCTATATTTTGTAGAGTTTTTGGGCACCTTTTATAATATTTCCCAATTGCCATATTAGCTTGCAATGGAAGCCAAGATTAAGAATTTGGTTAGGATCCAAGCATCCCAATTGTCACTTCTATAAACTTCTCACAATTAGTCGTTATGCGCAACTTACTTTGTAATTGATTTGGCTCAACTTATGTAGCTTGAGTTTTTTATAGGTGCAGCCATCCCAAGGTGGATCGACCAGGCTTGGGGGTTGTCACAAGGTCCAACGACTGTTGGAGTTCGCTCTTGGGTATGACAATCCAGGCTATAAAGGGAAATATTGCCCTATTTGAGTGGTTATAACCACTCTTAGGTCTTGGGAAGTCCCAAGGTGAGTCGTATGGTCTAAAAAGGTGTCCATGTAGGTATCCTCCTCAACATGACATTTTAGGTGTCTACAGTTTCCAAGATTCCCATTTGTTTGAATATCTCATATCTATTGTTTGTTCTTCTCGCTTTTTCTCCTTGTCTCTAATTACTTTGTTGATTTCTTTTGTTTGACCTTATGATTACTTTTTGGAAGCCCTTAAAGTATATTGGGACTTTCCCTTCCTTTTGATTTACCTTTTGCTAAAGATATTGTCTTGTCATGTTAATATTTACTTTTGTCCCCTCTTGTTCAAATTGATGATCCTTAATTGTTGAGAACATTCTAGCTAGATATCCATGAGCGTGGTACACCCAACATCTGAATGGAATAGCCTCATAATATAGTTGTTGGTACTAGAAAAAATCCCCTACTTTTAGATCTATATCTATTGGAAGAGGTTTACTGAGGTCCATTTCTACACAAACCATAGCAAATTTTGTTGATCCTCCTAATATTATTTCTCTTGATCTACCTTGATAATTACCTAGTAAGTTGCTTATTACCTTGAGTACCTCCTCTTTCTAAAATTCAAGGGTAAGGGCAGATAACATTATCCATATTGGTAATATATTTGGTTCTAACCTTGGGTTGAATACCATCTTCCATGGTTGTAGGAATAGTCCCACTAGCCCGTGATGATATGACCCTCCCTCAAATACTTTTTGTCGGTCTGCCATTGATATGAACTCTATATAAAAATACCCATTTGGGAGAGTTAAAAGTTTGTATTCTCCTTCCAAATGCCATTGTTTTCTTATCCACATATGGAGGAAGTGCATAGATGGTCTGAAACCCATGAATTGTATTTCATTTTATAAACTATATCCTTAGCTATCCAATCCTCTACTATTTCCAATACTAGTATTTCTTTTGTTTGTGGTAAACATCTTTTCACCCTTCTAGGCAAATAATCCTCCTTTTGTCACTTCCCCATGGTGTTTATGATTGTCCTTACTTGTTTTTGATAGTCATTAAAACTATCTTAGGTTCCACATAGCTTATCTCGGTATGAGATTCCTTATTTTGAGGATATGGTACTATTGAGTGTATATTTTTCCCAATTGCAAAATACCACCACATGCAGAGTATTGAACAGAAAACTCCCTCTTGAAGAGAAACCAAATGACAAACATTCAACTTCTCCAAGGTTCTGGTAAAATATCTAAAAGATTACAATAATGCTAGAAATAATTCAATGATGCATGTGACCATAAAAAAGGGGCCTTTGCTGGTTCTAAATAATGCTTAGTGATTGAAAGATCTAACTAAAAGCAAATGCAAAATAAAAGCAGTTCTTTTTAGGTTTTTTTTTAAATTGGTGCTACCCTGAATCCCTGTTAGTAAAGTATTTTATCTTCACTTAAAAGGTTTCAAATGATAAAATGTGGAATTGTCCACCTCATTTTAATTCCCGTGCCTTTAAGATGAAGTAAATTTTAGATAGTGGGTTCATTTTATCTTCCTTATGTTGATGTCACTACCCTAATAGTGATTAGTAGAAGTTAGCATGTTAGCAATGTTAGAAAAGTTAGCTTTCACTTCTTATCTTAACTTAATGTGAGATTGCAGGTTAGTATCCCTCCTAAACCATGTGTTTTATCTAAAAATTTAGATTAATGAAGTTTGGAAGGTGTAGAAATTCTGGAAAATGACCAAAATGGAAACAACTTGAAAGCTTAACAATTCTGGAAATGGACCAGAATAGAAGTGAAACTGAAAGGAAATTAGCAAAAATTTTGGAAAAGGACCAGAATGGAAATAAAAAGAAATTAGCAAAAATTTTGGAAAAGGACCAGAATGGAAATAAAAGAAATTAGCAAAAATTCTAGAAAAGGACCAGAATAAAATGATTGAGTGCTTGAAATAAACTGAACTTAACAAAAATAAATCAAAATGCAAATTTGGTTAGCTAAAAAATTCAAATTCTGAATTAGTTTAGCAAGCTCCTCCCTACAAAATCCCAAGTTATGAGGTAATCATAAAACAACCTGAATTAATGGACCTGCAACATAAGCACAATACCATTAAATCAAGTGCGAGACTCAAAGGAAACATAGAGAAACTGCATCATCTTGACCTTCGCCTATTGCAACCCATTTCATGGCATAAGACAATGGCTAGAAGTCACTAAAATGCAGAAATGATAAGACACTAAAAACGTTAGTTTTATGATAAAAAAAACCCTCCTTTTGATTTTGCTCACAAAAGTTTGCTACTCTTTCAAAATTTGAAAAAAAAATGCTCTTTCTTATTGCCTTTCGGAATGTTACATCATTTCTAGCCCCAGGGATCCCAAAATCCCCCAAAACCAAATTAAAAGGTGGGTCCCCAATTTTGGGGCTAGTTGTGGAGCAGCCACAACAAATGGTGACTCTGCTGGGAAGCGCTCCTGAGCACTTTGGTGAGAACCCAATCTAAAAACACACAAAACCCAAAAATTAGAATTACAAGCATCAACAAATATCCAGAGAATGAAAGTAGACCCAAAAGACATGAACCATCAGAATTATTTAGCATCAGCTCAGTGTGTGCAAAGTGATTCATTCCTTATCGTTTGAAACCATTCAACCTTCCATTGTCAGTTTCACATGTTGTTTATGATTTATGCACATGATATGTTATGGATGATTCTTGCAGGATCATATGTATGCACGACCTATTTTGTAGAGACTCAAACATTCTAGTACCATAAACAAACATACTAAAACTGTCTAACCCTCTTAGGACCAAATGTGTGTGCAATGAATTCATTTACCAGATCAAGAGCTTAGTTATGAACCACTACCATCCCGAACCAGTGTGTGCAAGTGGACTCAGAGCTTTGGGGAATCGGATTCTCAACCTAAGTATGATGAGAATTTGACCCTATCCTTACTACTTTGATCTGAGTTTATTACCTCATCTTGACCAAAATGATTAAACCTGTTATGGATGAAACTGCAAGGCTAGCCTATCCATTTGAGCGGTCAGAGGTCTCACTTTTAAATGAGACATGTCACCACGCATGAGCATACTCCACTGCCAGTCAAGCGTCTATAGCCCCGATGGAGGTTAGCCCCATAGTCCATGATTTTGCTTTTGATTTCTTGAATCTTGGGGATGACTACCCATCCTTTCGAGGGACATGTAGTACGATCCTTACAACCCAATAGTCAATGGTGTGATGGATATGGACTGTTGAATATTTTACTTTGGATTTCTTGAATCTTGGGGATGACTACCCATCCTTCTAAGGGATATGTAGTACGATCCTTACAACCCAATAATCCATGGCATGATGGAGGTAAAATCAGAGCTTTGGGGAATCGGATTCTCAACCTAAGTATGATGAGAATTTGACCATATCCTTACTACTCTGATTTTGGGTTTTCAAGTATTGTGAAAGTGGTAAAAACCACTATTTTATGGACTATGTTGCATGATAGGACAGGCAAGAATGACTCTTTTCACCTCGCATTTTCTTCCAAGGATGGTTTTAACCATTTTTCTCAAGATGTATTTAAGATGTGCAAAACGTGCTTGGTTCAAGATAGTATTGGCATCAGTTCCCACTCTCAAGATCTTCTTAATGTATCTTGTGCAATGATCCTAAGAGAATTTGACATATTTTCGGTGATTGCCTTTGAAATATAGATGCAAATGAGAGGCAATGCGATATGAAATGTACCCTGAAATGAGGCTAAATGAGATGGAGCATGTAAAATATTTAACCCTAATTTGTAAAATTGACAACTTCATGCATCACAAGCTTCAAACGATATACTTTAATGTGTTTGTGATAATTGTGGAGCCTTCTGCAGTACAATTCTGATGTTTCACATTCTCCTGATCTTATTAAACATTCATGAGGACATGAGCTGACATCTCACTCTCAAATACTGGAAAACAACCAAAACTTGGAAGCGAATGAATACAAAACACCCAATCAACTTACAAACATTCAAAACAAAATCCAAACCAAGAATAGATGGAAAACTAGACATGCCCAAAACCAAACAAACAAAAACCAATACACCCAAGCTATATACAAGATACTAAATATTGGAAGCGAATGAATACAAACACAATCAGACTCAACATCATCAAACACAAACATATTTACATATAATACAGGATCTTTGCCTTTTCAGGCCTGAAAATAGTGCTTCAAATGTAGCCCGTTAACGGGCAAAGCTAAATCACTTCCATCCAAGGTTTTTAATCTGAAACTATTTTCACCTAGGATTTCAGCAATTTGATATGGACCCAACCACAAACAATCAAACTTTTGATGCTCTCCTTTCTTTTCATGACTTTTATCCCACAACAAAACTAGGTCTAAAATTTTAAATGTTTTGATTTTGGATTTCTTATCAAACCATATTTTCACTACATCCTGATGTTTGCTAAAATGAAGCATGGCCTCATCTCTTTTCTCATCAAGATGCATTAATTGGGTTAATCTAGTTTCAAGTTTATTATCAGTCCCAATATAGTCTTTTATAAAATGTAAAGTTTGCAATTTTAGATTAGTGGGAAAAATAGGGTCTTGCCCATAGACTAAGTGATACGGAGATGTCCCAATTGACTCCTTGCTTCTGGTCCTATCTGCCCAAAGGGAAAATTTTAATTTACTATGCCAATCTCTAGGGTTCTTTTCAAGTAATTTTTTTATTATGCATAATAAATTTTTATTTGATGATTCTGCCAAACCATTGCCTTGGGGGTAATAATTGGAAGAGAATTTTAGACTCACCTTATTGTCGTATGCCCAATTTGCAAATTCTAAAGAGGAAAAGGTAGAACCATTGTCACTTACTATGGAGTTAGGCATTCCAAAATGAGTGACTATGTTTTCCTCTAGAAATCTAATCACAACCTCGAAGGTGGCATTCTTAGTAGGTATAGCCTCTATCCACCTTGTGCAGTAATCAGTAGCGGTGAGGATGAACTTATGGGAATCGAATGAGTTAGGATTTATCACCCCAACAAAGTCTAATCCCCATTGTGCAAATGGTCTCATCTCTACCACTGACTGCAATGGCATTGCTGCATTCCTCTCTCTATTGGCTGCCACTTGGCATATGTGACATGTTCTTACATGTGCATGTGCATCTTTAAACAAGTGGGGCCAATAATACCCAACTCTAAGAATTTGGTGTGTTTTCGCGTTTGCTGACCCATGTCCAGTTCCATACTTACCATGGAAGTCTTTGAGTACTTGGGTTGCTTCCTCTTGAGTAATGCAACGAAGGAAAATTCCTTCGTGATTCTTCCTGTACAACACACCAGATTTAATCAAAAATCTAGCTGATTTTAAATGCAGTGCCCTACGCTGAGTGGAATTCAAATGAGAAGGGCACTTACCATGCAACAAAAAATATACAATATCTACGTACCATTCCTCTGTAGTGATATCATTAACCTCGTAGTTTTGGCACGTTATTGAAGGGTCAATTTCTGCGATAGCCTTGACCAAACCTTGTCCATGCACTATCTTCATGGGCTTTATCTCTAAGTCAAATTCTTGAAGGGTGGAAAGCCATTTCCCCCTTCTTTCACCTAGCTCACTCTGTAAGAACATGGACTTTACTGCAGGGTTAGGAACTATAGCAAAAACTTTACTATGCACAATGTAATGCCTAAATTTTTTTACAGTTTTAAACAAGGCATACATTTGCTTGTCTAGGACAGAATACCTCAGTTTCACGTCCTTCAAAGGAGAACTCAGAAAGGCTATAGGATTTTCAATGTTGTCTTCACTTTTTCGAGTTAACACACTTGCAAAAGAATGATCTGAAGCAAATGTGTAAACATAAAATGGTTTAGCATAGTCTGGACTAATGAGAATAGGGGCTTTGGAAATAGCATCCTTGATGCTTGTGAAGGCATCCCTATTCTCACTGGTCCATTTTATCTGAACATCCTTTTTCAGCATGTCATTTAGGGGCTTGGCGATCTCGGCAAAACCTGAAATGAATTTTCTCACAAAGTTAATCTTACCGAAAAAGGACCTAAGCTCCTTTTTGCTATTAGGATGAGGAATATCCCGGATAGCGGCTATCCACTCTGGGTCTATAGCAATCCCATATTTCGAAATGACATGTCCTAACAGCTTACCCTCTGTTACCCCAAAGATGCACTTTTTTGGATTTAGGGAAATTCCATGTTCTCTGCACCTTTGGAGCACTTTCCTCAAGTCTCTAACATGATCTTCCCTCTTCTTGGAGAAGACAAGAATATCATCCACATAGACAATAATGCACTTACCAATGAGCCCCTTGAATGCAAAATCCATGGCTCTTTGGAAAGTGGCTCCGACGTTCAACAAACCAAATGACATCCTCCGGTAGGCAAATGTTCCCCACTTCGTGGTGAAGGCCGTCTTCATCCTGTCATTTGGATGTATGAGAATTTGATTATATCCTGAGTATCCATCCAAGAATGACATCATTTCAGACCCATTTACCTTTTGGAGTATCTCATCAATGGTGGGTAATGGGTAATTGTCTTTTTGGCAAGCTTTGTTCAGATTTCTAAAATCTATGCACAACCGAATCTCTCCACTCTTCTTCCTAACAGGGACAAGATTAGCCACCCATGTGGAATGCCTAATAGGGAAGATGATTTTGGCTTCCAGACAGCCTCTTCACTTCCTTCTCTATCAGGGGCTCTAGGATTGGGTTAACCATTCTTTACCTCTGTCTAAAAGGCTTGGAATCAGGCTTCAGAGGAATAGTATGCATGATTACATTCGGGTCATAAGTTTTCAGCTCTTCATAGCTCCAAGCTATGCAATCAATGTATTCTCCTAAAACCTGAGCTATTGACTCCTTCTCTCATTGTGTGCATGCCTTTGCAATGAACACTTCACGTGGATCTACTGCACTCCCCAAATTGACTGAATTGCATGATTCCTTGGGGGATGGTATTTTTCTTTCTTTTTTCTTTTGATATCCAATATCAAACAACTTTTCTAGAGAGGCCCTATCACTTGGCATCTCGTTCCATACTCCGGTTGTTCCTACTTCTACTTGCCTCCTCTCTTCTTCGTCTATAACCTGATTTTCAAATATACCAGAATTAGTGACAAAACTAAAAATGTGTCTATCACTATCAAAGACCTGTAAGTTCGTGACATTGTCTGGTATGGAGGGGCAAGGCACTAACTCAATGGAAAATTTTTTACATTTTTTATGGTCGGAAGGCGAAAGCATGCTGGCCGCTATGGCTAACGAATCAGCCATTTTATTATTTTTTCTTGAGATGAGGGAAATATTGAAAGCATCAAACTCATTAATTAATTCCCTCACTCTGGTTTTATAGAGGTTCAACCTCTTGTCTCTACAGGTATATTGCTCCTTGACCTATTTGACTACTAACTCTGAGTCTCCCGATGCCTTAAGGCATTTTACCTTTTCTCTTAGGGCCAACTGAAGTCCAAAAATTAGGGCTTCATACTCCGCCACATTATTGGTGGTTGGGAACTGTAATCTGTAGGCAGCAAGCAAAGGCTTACTACCAGGACATGTGAGCTCTACCCCAGCTCCCGCACCTTGTTTTGATTTGGACCCATCAAACTTTAGGGTCCACACCCTCTTGTTTTCTTTCAAAGTACAATGGTAAAGATTATCATTTTGGGACCCTTCGGCTATGTCCTCTATGTCAAAATTGTAAACCCCTAATTCTGTTTTAGTAAACTGAATCTCATTGGGTTTATTATACTCTGTAATCATCTCCCTAAGTCTGGGTTCTCTGTCTACCCGGATTTGGTTTTCAACTCCTCTCCATGGCAACCACATATGGGAGGAATCAGTCACCACATAACCATTGAGATTTCTGCTCCAATCCCTGCCCAAAACCATGCCATACTTGGCAGCAATATTTAGCACAAGGATATCCATGTAATTTTGGACCCTAGGCTCCGAGTTGATCTGAACTAGGACATATTTTACAACACCTACTACATCCACCATAGATCTGTCCAATTGGACCACTTTGCTATTCGAATGAACAGGCTTAAGTCCTAGCTTTTGGCTTATCTCAAGAGGCATGATGTTGGCCGAGGCACCAGAATCAATCAAACAGTTGTGTAAATTTTTGCCTGTGATCCTAACAGTTATGAGAAAAGGGGGTACCTCTGGTTTCTCTTTCATCATAGCAAGTTGGGGTTCTACAGATTTAACCTCATGAATTTGACTCGGGGAATTCAATCTCTTCCCCATGATTTTATCCTGCCCCAACAATTGAGAGACCTCATACATTGAGATATTGGCCTTGGTCCTTTTCATATCTTCTTCCAAGTCATAAGTGGATGTTCCAGGATTTGACACTTTTGGCATTGTCCTAGGTGCTTCCAAAAATGGAGGTGGTGGATTCACATCACCTTTTGTATCAGGAGGAACTAAAGGGTTGTTTGGGGGAGTAGAGGAGGTTTTGGGATCCTTAGAACTCCTAGTAAAATACTTGTGATTAGCTTTCCCAAAATGTCTAGCGGCCTGGGCTTCCAAAGCTTCATCCTCTTCCTCTCCTAACACATTCATATCTTCCTCCATCTCATCATTTTCTAAATAATGAATGACTTCAGACACCAAAGAGTCTGACTTTCTATGGCAACAGTGATGCATTTCCTCATCACATGACTCTGACTCATCACAATCTCCTAACGCATCAGCCTGATTGGCTACCAGATTGGGTACGCACCCATTGTTAGGCTACGTATTGTACGGTCCTATTCTCCTATGGTCATGGTTTCGATTGGGCATGTGATTTTGGGCAACTTGTTTCTGTAACCAAATGATGTCATTGCCCTATTTGATGGTCATTCTCTTGAGCTCTTCTAGCTCAAAATTGGGTCCTTGTGGTTGGGGCATGACAGCCCCAGATCCACTGACATTTTTGACATTAGCAACCTCTGGATTAGGCACTAAGGTTTGACTCTGGGTGTTTTGGGTCCACCATGGACCCTTGGCCTGAAGAGGTGCAACCATGGGATAGGCATTTGAGGCTTGAGTACTACTCGCCTCAAATCCTGGTAAGGTTATCTGATTAGCAACCATCATTTGCGGAGTGGGTGGAATGGCAACACTAGGGTATGTCAAAAAATATGGAAGCGTGGGAGCGAATGGGTATGACTGATGATATGGCAAAGCATTCATCATGGGCATCTGAGGTGTCACAACTTGATTCATCATGGCAAATTGATTGTAAGGGCCATATTGCCCTAACATGGGAAATTGAGGCATAGTGCCACCTTGCGGTGTCATTTGTTGCTCAATAGTCATGGCTTCAACATAGGCTAAGGCCAACATTGTAACTTGAGGATTTCTCCTAGTAAACATGGTTGTCATCGGGTCTAAGGCTACGAGGTATAATTGCAATGCCACAACAACATCTATTGCAAAATGACGAGTCACGTTTGTGTAAAGCTTTTGGAATCTAGCATTAAATGTTCTGATAGGTTCATTAGGATACCTCTTGCATGACACGAATTGGTTATACATGATGGTAGGATCTAGCAATGACCTAAATTGATTAACAAAGGTAGCTTCCAACTGGGCCCAAGATGTAATGGACCCTGCAGGAAGATTCTTGTACCATTCATGAGCCATTTGGTCAAAGCTATTAGGGAAGAGTCGACAAGCGACGTCTTCATGACTGACTCCCTACCTAATCATATGGTCCTTGTAAATTTGAACGTGCTCTTCAGATGAAATGGGACCATCATGGACAAACTTAGGGATAGACCTCTCAAGGTGCCTAGGTATGTCATGGACATCCCCAGGTATACTTAACGGAGAACTTTGGGTACCAAACCAAGGAACTAGTTGTTGCTTGCTATTGTTGGGCCATATTAACCAAAGGTAATGACCCTACTAAAGTAGTTGACACACTCGGGACGATGGAGATGGGTATACTTGATGTAGCTCTTGCGATGGAACTAATGGGTGCACACCCACTAAAGTTATTCAGATTCAGAGGTCTGAGAGCTAGCCTTTCCAAATCTTGGCAAAGCATCTCTAAACCTAATGTATCAGAAGGCTCGGACGAGATTTTGATCTCCTAGATTTTGTATCTCGGTTTTCTAGGTTTGGGAGAAAGACTTTGAAAAATGGTTTCCTCAGTGGTTTTAGACCTAGTAGCAATGCGTCTAGGTGTGTCCAGCTTGGGAAACTTAAATCTATTCTATTAAGGCTTCTCACAAACTAGTCAAGAGTAACATGTTGCACCTGCAAACACAATACTGTTGAACCAAAACTGACCACGTTAGCATTAGCAAAAAACTAAATCACAAAGCATAAAAGAAGGCCCTCCTTCTAGCACCAAAATGTTGAGTGTATATTTTTCCCAATTGCAAAATATCACCACATGCAGAGTATTGAACAGAAAACTCCCTCTTGAAAAGAAACCAAATGACAAACATTCAACTTCTCCAAGGTTCTAGTAAAATATCTAAAATATTACAATAATGCCAGAAATAATTCAATGATGCATGTGACCATAAACAAGGGGCCTTTGTTGGTTCTAAATAATGCTTAGTGATTGAAAGATCTAACTAAAAGCACATGCAAAATAAAAGCAGTTCTTTTTAGGTTTTTTTAAATTGGTGCTACCCTGAATCCCTATTAGTAAAGTATTTTATCTTCACTTAAAAGGTTTCAAATGATAAAATGTGGAATTTTCCACCTCATTTTAATGCCCGTGCCTTTAAGATGAAGTAAATTTTAGATAGTGGGTTCATTTTATCTTCCTTATGTTGATGCCACTACCCTAATAGTGATTAGTAGAAGTTAGCATGTTAGTAATGTTAGCAAAGTTAGCTTTCACTTCTTATCTTAACTTAATGTGAGATTGCAGGTTAGTATCCCTCCTAAACCATGTGTTTTATCTAAAAATTTAGATTAATGAAGTTTGGAGGTGCAAAAATTCTGGAAAATGACCAGAATGGAAACAACTTGAAAGCTTAACAATTCTAGAAATGGACCAGAATAGAAGTGAAACTGAAAGGAAATTAGCAAAAATTTTGGAAAAGGACCAGAATGGAAGTAAGAAGAAATTAGCAAAAATTTTGGAAAAGGACCAGAATGGAAATAAAAGAAATTAGCAAAAATTCTGGAAAAGGACCAGAATAAAATGATTGAGTGCTTGAAATAAACTGAACTTAACAAAAATAAATCAAAATGCAAATTTGGTTAGCTAAAAAAGTCAAATTCTGAATTAGTTTAGCAAGCTCCTCCCTGCAAAATCCCAAGTTATGAGGTAATCATAAAACAACCTGAATTAATGGACCTGCAACATAAGCACAATACCATTAAATCAAGTGCGAGACTCAAAGGAAACATAGAGAAACTGCATCATCTTGACCTTCGCCTATTGCAACCCATTTCATGGCATAAGACAATGGCTAGAAGTCACTAAAATGCAGAAATGATAAGACACTAAAAACGTTAGTTTTATGATAAAAACCCTCCTTTTGATTTTGCTCACAAAAGTTTGCTACTCTTTCAAAATTTGAAAAAATGCTCTTTCTTATTGCTTTTCGGAATGTTACATCATTTCCAACCCCCAAGGATCCCAAAATCCCCCAAAACACAAACAAAAAGGTGGGTCCCCAATTTTGGGGCTAGTTGTGGAGTAGACACATTAGGTACCAAAGTACCTATGACCCCCATTCTTGGTCATGATCCTTACTGTTGAAAGACCCTCCAACAAGATTGATCCTCTCTAATGGTGTTTTTTGCATGAAAATATTCTCCAAGCCTCTACCCTGACCTCTAAAGCACTTCAAGAATATTGCATTAAAGGGAATATTGGACAAGCAAAGAATGTTGCATAATCACAGTATTTGCATATAAGGAGTTTTTAAGTTTGAAGCTTGTAAGAATGTTCTATGGTGAAGTCTTATGGTAGGACTTTGGGTCTTAGAAGGTTAAACAGTTGGAATGAATGGACTTGGATGCAGAAAATCAAATGAAATGGATAGAATCGCCTTTTGTTTGAATCACTGTTGCATTGGAGGTAAACCTGCCAATGGATTGAATAACAAATATGTTCATATAATTTGATTTATGTTTATCTACATCCAAGTGAAATAGTTTATATGCCTATGCTAGATTTATGAGTGAAGGGACACAATGGTCCATGTAAAGTTATGCATAGTTAATTAGTGAAGTTTGAAGTGTTGGTGGGGGATAGGTAGGAATAATAAGAGGATCATAATGATAATATGGGGGACCCTTTTTGTATCATCTTGGTGGATTGGAGAGAAAATAAGTGGGCAACCATTTTCTTGCCTCCTCTGCAAATAATTTTCTCCATTTGATGAGAGTTTACTAGTGGAGAAGGGCCTGATTTTAATCCTTTAAGAGTATATGTTTGATTATTTATTGTGAATTTCATTCATAATTCCTCAAAATCCCATTGAATTATCTCGAGTGTTCATAACCATTGCCCTCCTATGACAATATCACATCCTCTTAAGGGAATTGCATACATGTCATATTTTATGGTGTAATAACCCAAGGTGAGATTAATATTTTGGCATTTTTCCTTATAGGTGATCCTTCCCCCATTACCAATCATGACTTCAAAATTATTGTAAGGATGTATAAAGCAGTTAGCTTGCTTTGCCATACATGGGTCGATGAAATTATAGGTATTGTCGGAGTCAATAAGCACAATACGGTTTTGTCGTTTGAAAGCTCCTAGGACTTTCATAGTTTGGGGAGAAGAATTACCGATGAGGGAATTGAAAGAAATTCTTAGCGTACCTTGAGTGCTATCATCATGTGTATTCATCACTACTTCTACCTTGATTGCATCTTCATCATTTGTTGATTGACAATGAATATTTGCATTCATAATAAATAATTTGGGTATAATACTTTTATGATTGGGTATAAATTTCTCATCACAATGAAAACAAAGTGTTAGTCTCACAATGACACTGAGAGGGGGGGTGAATCAGTGTAGCTCTTTAAACTTAAATTCACAGCTCTTAAAACAGAAATAATGAAACCTTAAAACCAGATAAAGCAAGTATCACAAGAGAACATCACACAACACAAGATTTAACGAGGTTCACCAATGTGGCTACTCCTCAAAAATGACTGCTTGGACTACCATCCAAATCCAAGCCTTTGCAAAGCACCAACTTTACAATCAATTTACGAGCACCCACTGGAAGGAGCACCAACCCCTACCCTTATTGGGTATCTATTCCTTACCACCAAGAAAGGAGCACCAACCCCTATTTTACCAGCACCAACTGGAAGGAGCACCAACCCCTGATGCCAAGCTGCAACCTGGACTTCAATTTTGAATCTAGAAGTTTACCAAAAAAATACCTTCGCTTTTACAAGACCCTGACTGGTCTATTGCTTACCCAATCTCTCTCACTGTTCATAGAACAGACACTTCGCACACTTCTATGATCTACAGCCACACTGCGCCTTCTGCTTTCTCTACGCAATCACTTCGCACACTCTGCTTCGCTACAGTCGACCTTCACGATCATCTTCTCCCTTTCGCGCACTCTGCTCTCTTTGCGAATTTTGCACTTAGCTCGATTCGACACGACTTGCTCTCTGCGCACTCCGACCGAACTTCGCACACTTCAACATCCTCAAATCTCCAAACAACCCTCCTTTTATAACAGAATGTTTGAGATGAAAACCCTAATCTTAGTCGGCTTTCATGACAACTGTAAACCCTAATTTTAGTCGATTGTTCATCGGTCTTCGTCGGCTTCAACTTAACCATGAAAATACATGTCACGATATCATGACACTTTTTCTCCTTGCTCTTTCTCTTAGCTTTGGCCCACGAAAATACAACATGTCGTGATATCACGACACTTTTTCTCTCTCCTCTTTCTCTTTGCTTTGGCCCGCAAAAATACATGTCGCGATATCGCGACACTTTTTCTCTCTCCTCTTTCTCTTTGCTTAGGCCCACGAAAATACAACATGTCACGATATCGTGACACTTTTTCTTTCTCCTCTTTCTCCTTGTATCGGACCATAAAAATGCTACATGTCACGATATCGTGACACTTTCACCTTCTACACTTCTCTTTGCTTTTTAATAAACACTTTGTCAAAATCTAACTCTTTCTTTTGTCATAAATGACACTTCCTTAATCTTCTTCTGCTTTTGTCATGAAATCGTGACACTTCCTTCGAAGTCTTCTTTCTTTTATCTGAAATCTTTACACTTCGTACGCTTCCTCTCTTTCTTTTGTCACGAAAATGCGACATGTCGCGATATCGTGACACTTTTTCTTTCTCTTCCTCCTTTCCTAGTCGCAAAAATGTGACATGTCACGAAATCGTGACACTTTTTCTTTCTCTTCCTTCCTCCCTTTTAGTCGAAAAATGTGACATGTCGCGAAATCGTGACACTTTTTCAACTTTCTCTTCCTCCTATTTTAGTCGAAAATGCGACATGTCACAAATCGTGACACTTTTCCAACTTACTTTCTCTCTCCTATTTTAGTCGCAAAAATGCGACATGTCACGAAATCGTGACACTTTTCCAAACTTACTTTCTCTCTCCTATTTTAGTCACGAAAATGTGACATGTCGCGAAATCGTGACACTTTTCTTACTTGTTCTCTTTCTTCGAACTTGTCACGAAATCATGACACTTCTTCCTCTTTCTCTTTTTCTTCCAACATGTCGCAAATCCTGACATTTTCCACTTCCTTTTCTCTTCCAACATGTCGTGAAATCGTGACAGTTTTTCCACTTGCCTTTTCTCTTCCAACATGTCATGAAATCGTGATAGTTTTTCCACTTGCCTTTTTCTCTTCCAACATGTCATGAAATCGTGATAGTTTTTCCACTTGCCTTTTTCTCTTCCAACATGTCGTGAAATCACGATAGTTTTTCCACTTGCCTTTTTCTCTTCCAACATGTCACGAAATCATGACAGTTTTTCCTTGCCTTTTCTCTTCCAACATGTCGCGAAATCGTGATAGTTTTTCCTCTTTTCTCTCTCTTCCAACATGTCGCGAAATCGTGACAGTTCTTCCTGCTTTTTCTCTCTCCTCCAACATGTCGCAAAATCACGACAGTTTTTCCTACTTTTTCTCTCTTCCAACATGTCACGAAATCATGACAATTTTTCTTGCCTGTTGTATATGTCGCGATATCGTGACACTTTTCTTACTTGTCTTTTTCTTTGATCTTTTGCATATGGGCCACTTCGGTCTTCTTGGAAAATCATTGTACATACTATGAATAACCTTTGAACTCCTGTCTTCTGCATCTGAATAGCTTTTGAACTTCCTATCCACTGCATCAACAGATCTATCTGACTGTGTTGACAACAATGACAATATTGTTGTTGCACCTTGCTCAACAATCTCCCCCTTTGGAATTGTTGGCAACACATGTGCAATTTTCTGTAACTCTTCTCCCCCTTTGACAATAATACCAAAGGGCTACTGCAGACTCCCCTTGAGTCCATGCACAACATTCTCAGGCAAAATTTATTACACTTAGCAAAAATCATGAACATGAGCAAAAAGATAATCAAATACTTAAATGCTCCCCCCGAGAATGTGATCCCTGTAGCTAGTCAATTCTTGGGAAGTGTGACCACTCCCAATTTATTGCGAAGGTACTCAAAAACTTCCTTGGGCAATGGTTTTGTGAAGATATCTGCTACTTGCTCTGTAGTTGGAACAAAATCCAACTTAACCTCACCTTCTGCAACTTTCTCCTTCAAAAAGTGATACATGATAGCGATGTGTTTTGTGCGTGAATGCATAACTGGATTCTTGGAGATGTTAATGGCACTGGTGTTATCACACTTAACTGATATTGGCTCACTGAAGCAAATACCAAGATCTTTCAGGGTTTGTTTCATCCATAATACCTGCGTACAACATGTTGTCGCTGCAATATATTCTGCCTCTACTGTCGATAAAGAAACTGACTCTTGTTTCTTACTGTGCCATGCGACCAATCTGTCTCCAAGATAGAATGCACCTCCACTGGTACTCTTTCTGTCATCTACACATCCTGCCCAATCTGCATCTGAATATGAAATAAGGGTGAAGTCTTTACCTTTTGGATACCATAACCCATACTCCATAGTACCCTTGAGGTACCGAAGAATCCTCTTCACTGCTGTCACATGAGTCTCCTTGGGATTTGCCTGAAATCGTGCTACCATGCATACTGCCTGCAAAATATCTGGTCTGGTAGCTGTCAGGTATAGTAAGCTTCCAATCATAGATCTGTACATGGTTTGATCAACAGGTGGAGATTTGTCATCCTTGCTCAACTTGCAGCCTGTCGTCATGGGAGTGCTAACTGGCTTACAATCCTCCATTGTGAATTTCTTTAACATCTCTTTTACATATTTAACTTGAGAAATAAATATGCCCTTCTTACTTTGATTAACTTGCAACCCGAGGAAATACGACAGTTCACCAATCATTGACATTTCAAATTCTTTTTGCATCTTATTTGCTAAATCTTTACACGACTCATCTTTGTTGCTGCCAAATATGATATCATCTACGTATACAACAAGAACAATAAGATGCCCATTTTCTATTTTGACATACAAATTACTATCCACCATACCTTTCTTAAACCTTTGTTGAGTGAGATAGTTGTCTAGCCTTGCATACCATGCTCGGGGTGCCTGTTTTAAGCCATATAATGCTTTCTTCAACTTGCAAACCAAGTTTGGATCATCACCAAGTTGGAAACCATCTGGTTGCTCAATATAAACCTCTTCTTCAAGTTTCCCATTCAAAAATGCTGATTTCACATCCATTTGATAAACTTTGAAGTTCTTGTAGACTGCTAAAGCCAGAAACATTCTAATTGCCTCAAGTCTAGCTACTGGTGCAAAAGTTTCCTCAAAGTCAATGCCTTCAACTTGTGCATAACCCTTACATACCAATCTTGCTTTATTTCTGACTACCTGTCCATCTTCATTCAATTTGTTTCAAAAAATCCATTTAGTTCCGATTATATTTTTATTTGCGAGGTCTAGGTACTAACTCCCAAGTTTCATTTTTCTCGATCTGATCTAATTCTTCATTTATTGCCTTCATCCAACTTTCATCTTTGCTTGCGTCAGCAATATTTTTGGGCTCAATGCTGGATAATAGAGAGTAGTTACTTACTACTCTTCTCCTTGTCTGAACACCAACTTTGGGGTCTCCAATTATTTGCTCTCTAGGATGATTTTTCTGCCAACTGTCTATTTTGAATTTCTTATTTTCTTCCACTTCTGAATCACAACTTAAATCATCTGAGTCAATTTTTTGTATCTTTTCCATTTTGTTTTCCTCATCTCCTTCAATAACCTCTTCATAAATTGGGTAGTTCGTTTCATAGCTAATTACTCGTTCTCTACCTTCATCAAATTTAACATCGGCACTGTCCACAATTTTCTTTAGCCTCTTGTTGTAGCATTTGTAAGCTTTGCTTCTTGGTGAATAACCAACAAAAATACCTTCATCTGCTCTATCTTCAAACTTGCCAAGATTGTCTTCAGTTCTTTTGATATAGCACTTGCTGCCAAAAACTTTGAGGTATTTTGTTGTTGCCCTTTTACCGAACCACAATTCATAAGGAGTTTTGTTTTCATGTGTTCTCAGCATGTACCTATTTTGGATATACACCGCAGTATGGACTGCTTCTTTCCAAAATCTGTCTGCTACTCTGCTTTCAGCCAACATAGTCCGTGCCATTTCCTGCACAGTCCTGTTCTTTCTTTCTACCACTCCATTTTGTTGAGGTGTCCTGGCTGCTGAGAACTGTCTCCTAATACCGTATTTTTCATAGTACTCTACAAACTCCTCTGAAATGAATTCTCCTCCTCTATCTGATCTTAAACATTTGATCCTCTTTCCTGTTTCATTCTCAACCTGGTTTTTGAAAATCTTAAACATATCAAAAGCTTCTGATTTATGCTTCAAGAAAAATATCCATGTCATTCTGGAATAGTCATCAATGCACAACATAAAATATTTGTCACCATTTATGCTTTGTGTTCTCATGGGTCCACATAAATCAGTGTGTATTAGTTCCAGAGGTTTGCTTGTGTAGTATTCTTTTGTTTTGAATGTGACTCTAGTTTGTTTCCCCTTTTGGCATGAAGCACAAATGTTGTTTGCAGGTTTGCTGATGGTGGGAATATCTCTCACTGCTCTTTTTGAGGTGATTTTTACTAGATTATCAAAACTGATATGCCCGAGTCTCTTGTGCCACAACCAGTTTTCTTCTTCCTGTCCAATAAAACAAGCTCCTTCTGAAGTCTCTGAGAGCGTGTACGGGTTTCCAGATGTCCTTGATCCAGTTGCTATTAATTTTCCACTGTTTGTTTTTTTGACTTCACAACCCTGCTTCTTAAAAACTACTTCATGACCTTTATCACAAATCTGACTTACGCTCAACAAGTTATGTTTCAAACCATCCACAAACAAGACTTCTTCTGACTTAATCTTTCCATCAATAATTTTAACTGAACCTTTGCCAACTATCTTAGCTCCATCATTATTTCCAAACTTTACTGAACCACCTTCATATTTTTGTAACTTCTCAAATTTTTGTTTGTTACCTGTCATATGACTGGAGCATCCACTATCAAGTATCCATGGTACATATTTATTCTATGCTTTAAATGTTGTTTGTACGATTAAGGATTCCTTTTCTTCCTTAAGTTGCTCTTTTTCTTTCCACTCCATTTTGATGGAAGTTTTGGGCTCTTGTTTTGCCTTTCCCTTATCAACAACATGTGCATGTTTTACGAGAAGTTTTCTATTTTGTCTCATCCTATTTGGTTGAAATTTTCTTCCTCAAAACTGATTTGATGCAAATGTACTTCTACAATTTCTTGCAAGGTGCCCAAAATTATGACAGTTATAACATTCTACTTGTATAATTCATCCAGAGGAGAAAAAGCATTTCTACTGGTGAAATTCCTTGGTCTTACATTATATTTGTAGTCTGAGATTTTATGTCCATAGCCATTGCATTTAAAATAGAAACCAGAAAAGGGATAATTGAACCTGGGTGATGGTCTTTGCCATGTTGTCGTAGGAGCCATAGGTCTTCTTCTTCTTTGATGTGTGACATTGGTGAATCCATCATTGTCAGTTCTCCTTTCGTGCCTGGCATTATTGCTTTCTTTTGCATGAGACATTTTTCCTTGATCAACCTATTTCTTATCTTCATTCTTTATGGATTCTACATTTTTGGCCTTTGATCCATTTGAAGATTCTCCTTCGACGAAACCCAGACCAAATTTGATGCCTGCAGGCCTTTGGTCATTTATGATCTTATCCAACTTCATAGAACTTTCTTCACGTTTGTGATAACAACTAATTTTCTTATTCATCTCTTCTAGCTGCATTCTTAAACCAACAATCTCTTCTTCTAGCTTGTTGCAATAATCTATTTTCATGGTTATTTGCACTTCGAGATCTTCGAAGATTTTCGTGGATTCTTCTATCTGTACTTTCAAATTGGTTATGATTTTGTTTGCATCCTCAAGCCTTTTTGAAATTTTCTTATTCTTTTTCTTCTCTATTTTCCACTCTTCAAGTGCAGAGATCAATTCACCTTCTAGATCTACTTCAGCCTCAGGGTTTTCACCACATACTTCAGAGTTCACTCCTTCTTCCTTTTTTGATTGTACTTCTTCAAATGCCATGAGAAGAGCTTCACCTGTTTCCTCTTCAGAATCCTCTTTTGGAGAAGTGATGGGTACTGTGTATCTATTAACTACTGAATCCCAGATGTCGTATCCCAAAGCACAGAGATATGTCTGCATCCTGATTCTCAGAACATAATTAGATCCATTAAACACTGGTGCTTTGTTTGATGAGAAGCCTTCACCTCCTGCCATTGTGTTACTTCCAAGATCACCCTAGCCGGTTAAGCTTGTACAGGAACTTAGCTTTGATACCAATTGTTAGTCTCACAATGACACTGAGAGGGGGGGTGAATCAGTGTAGCTCTTTAAACTTAAATTCATAGCTCTTAAAATAGAAATAATGAAACCTTAAAACCAGATAAAGCAAGTATCACAAGAGAACATCACACAACACAAGATTTAACGAGGTTCACCAATGTGGCTACTCCTCAAAAATGACTGCTTGGACTACCATCCAAATCCAGCCTTTGCAAAGCACCAACTTTACAATCAATTTACCAACACCCACTAGAAGGAGCACCAACCCCTTATTTATCTGCACCAACAGAAAGGAGCACCAACCCCTATTTTACCAGCACCAACTGGAAGGAGCACCAACCCCTGATGCCAAGCTACAACCTGGACTTCAATTTTGAATCTAGAAGTTTACCAAAAAAATACCTTCACTTTTACAAGACCCTGACTGGTCTATTGCTTACCCAATCTCTCTCACTATTCATAGAACAGACACTTCACACACTTCTATGATCTACAGCTGCACTACGCCTTCTGCTTTCTCTACGCAATCACTTCGCACACTCTGCTTCGCTACAGTCGACCTTCACGATCATCTTCTCCCTTTCGCACACTCTGCTCTCTTTGCAAATTTTGCACTTAGCTCGATTCGACATGACTTGCTCTCTACGCACTCCAATCGAACTTCACACTACACTCAAATCTCCAAACAACCCTCCTTTTATAACAGAATGTTTGAGATGAAAACCCTAATCTTAGTCGATTGTAAACCCTAAATTTAGTCGGTTGTTCATCGGTCTTCGTCGGCTTCAACTTAACCGTGAAAATACATGTCGCGATATCGTGACACTTTTTCTCCTTGCTCTTTCTCTTAGCTTTGGCCCACGAAAATACAACATGTCGCGATATCATGACACTTTTTCTCTCTCCTCTTTCTCTTTGCTTTGGCCCACAAAAATACATGTCACGATATTGCGACACTTTTTCTCTCTCCTCTTTCTCTTTGCTTAGGCCCACAAAAATACAACATGTCACGATATCACGACACTTTTTCTTCTCTCTCTCTTTCTCCTTGTATCGACTGAAAAAACATGTCACGATATCGTGACACTTTCACCTCCGTATACACTTCATCTTTGCTTTTGTCACGATAAACTGACACATACGCATTCAAATCTTCTTCTCTTTTCATGAAATCTGCACACTTCTCTTTCATACGCTTCCTCTCTTTCTTTTATCGAAAATCGACATGTCACGATATCCTGACACTTTTTTCTCTTCCTTCCCTTTTGAGTCACAAAATGCGACATGTCACGAAATCGTGACACTTTTTCTTTCTGGATCCTTCTCTAGCCTTCTCGTCGTAAAAATGTGACATGTCACGAAATCATGACACTTTTTCTTTACTCTTCCTTCTACTTTCAGTCGTCAAAATGCGACATGTCGAGAAATCGTGACACTTTTCCAACTTACTTTCTCTCTCCTATTTTAGTCTCAAAAATGTGACATGTCACGAAATCGTGACACTTTTCCAACTTACTTTCTCTCTCCTATTTTAGTCACGAAAATGTGACATGTCACGAAATCGTGACACTTTTCTTACTTATTCTCTTTCTTCGAACTTGTCGCGAAATCGTGACACTTCTTCCTGCTTTCTCTTTTTCTTCCAACATGTCACGAAATCATGACAATTTTTCCACTTGCCTTTTTCTCTTCCAACATGTCGGAAATCCGATTTTCCACTTCCTTTTTCTCTTCCAACATTCCGAAATCACATTTTTCCACTTGCCTTTTTCTCTTCCAACATGTCACGAAATCATGACAGTTTTCCACTTGCCTTTTTCTCTTCCAACATGTCACGAAATCATGACAGTTTTTCCACTTGCCTTTTTCTCTTCCAACATGTCACGAAATCATGACAGTTTTTCCTGCTTTCTTTTTCTCTTCCAACATGTCACGAAATCATGACAGTTTTTCCTGCTTTTCTCTCTCTTCCAACATGTCACGAAATCGTGACAGTTTTCCAACTTTTCTCTCTCTTCCAACATGTCACGAAATCATGACAATTTTTCTTGCCTGCTGCATATGTCGCGATATCGTGAAACTTTTCTTACTTGTCTTTTTTTTTATCTTTTGCATATGGGCTACTTCGGTCTTCTTGGAAAATCACCTGTACATACTTCGAATAACCTTTGAACTCCTGTCTTCTGCATTTGAATAGCTTTTAAACTTCCTGTCCACTGCATCAACAGATCTATCTGACTATGTTGACAACAATGACAATACTGTTGCTGCACCTTGCTCAACAAAAAGGTCTTTTTCTCTTATTTCTTTTATTTCCTTAGGGCTGATATGTTTAATTGGTAGGATTTGATTAATTTTTGGGGTGGTGTAAGTATTTTGCGATTCTGCTTTAGATGGGTTTCCTAGTCAATGTTGGTTATTGAATTTATCTTCCACCATTTGGGCTAACACAATAGTCTGCATCATGTCAGTGGGATTTAACATTTACACTTCTAATCAAATGTATTCCTTTAATCCACTGATAAAACAACTTTAGAAGAATGAGGCATCTAGCCCTGATGTAATATTTACCAATTTTTCAAATTGATCTTGGTATTCTTGCACTGTAGCATTTTGGTGGATTTTTGTAAGGGTTCCCATGAAATATTCGAATTTACTAGGGTCAAATCATACCATTATGTTTTTCGTAAATTCTATCCATGTAGGGGTGTCATTCATCTTTTCATACCATCGGTACCATTGGGTGGTGGTACTTTCAAGGTCGAAGGATGCAATGTGAACCTTTTGTGCCTTAGGTACCTAGTAGAGGGAGAAGTATTTGTCAGCCTGATAGATCCAACTAGTGGGGTCACCTCCTTCAAATTTTGGAAAATCTAATTTAGTGGTTCTAGGTAGGATGGGCGTTTGTGGCCCCCAAGTAGTGCTTGGTGTGTTGGTCCCCCGGTAGATTGGCTAGATTGGATTAGTACCATATTTTGTTATACCATATTGATGGAGTGGTTATAGGTGTCAATTTTTAAATCCATTTCTGCTATTTTGTTTTCATATTCTGCCTTTGGTATAGTATTGTTTGTAATTTTGTCCTTCCATTGGCGAAACTCCTCCTTTGTTATAGTCTTATTTGTAAGTTCTTCCTTCCACTAACGAATATCCTGCATGAAATATTTGAGGGTAGGGTCCTGTGATCTCCTACCATCGGCCATTTTAGGGCTGTTTTGAAAAATATATATAAAAAAATTATATGGTTTGGTTAAATTTTTTTGTCAAATTCTATGAAAATTTGGTTTTCAACTGTTTTGGACCTCAACGGGCATCAATTTTAAATTTTGAATTTGAAATCAGGTGGGAGATTTTTTTTTGAAAATTTGAATTGCAAATCTAATGGGAGCGACAAGGCAATTAGTGGTGAGAGTGAGGTTATATGAACTTTGAAATCAGGTGGGAACAATCGGGGACAAGACAGGGATGAGTGGTGGTGACAGAGCACAAGGGGTAAGCAGAGGTGAAGCAAGTGAGGACAGGGTGGAGCGAGAGATGAGAAAGGTGGTGAGCAGATGAGAGAGGAGCAAACTCAATGACAAGTGGCAAAGAGGGCACAATACACGAGGGGGAAGTAGAACGTGGGATAGGTGGCAAACAACTAGAGGATGGAGTCTACGTCAGCGAATAGTGGGGTCAAGTCAACGTCAATGGATAACATACGATAGCTCATGGTTCATGCATAGCATGGAAGGGAGTGTGACCTAAGTCATAGCTTACCCTCTACATTTTCATGTATTTAAACTGCTTTACTTATTTTACATTGACGATGTGGGATTTAATCCCAACCAAAATTTAAACTTTTGCTCTTAGCGCGACCCGATGATGGAATATCAATCAAAAAAATTATCGATGCCAAATTTTTTTATAAAATTTAGCTTATATTTAAAATTTCTTATTTAATTCCATCAGATTTTTGCGTACTTTTTTGGGAAACATCACGTTGCTTCAGTAGATGGAGTTATTTTTTGTTTGAACTCATCGTTCAATCCTTGGGTGATCTAGGAGTTCCATAGAGATTCAAAGGAGTTTTTAAATGATCTATAAACTCGATCTTTCCACCGAAATTGATGTTATTAAAATTTGTTTTCTCATAGTTTGGTTGGTGCCGCTTCATAGTGGGTTTTCAATTTTACAAGTGGTCAAAATGATTTGTCTAGGATTTTTTTTTACGATTAGAAAGAGTGTGACGTTATAGCACAATGATTTTTTAATATGTTTATCTTCTCCCTGGTCTGTGATGAACAATAATTGGTAATGACTGAATGGAAAATATTACAATGGGTGAAAATGGTGATTTGAATTAAATGGTGTAGAACAGATGGTATATGAATGAGGGTGAAGAGTAGAGTGAAATAAAATATGGTGAATGATGGCTCTGATACCATATGGTAGGACTCTAGGTCCTAGTAGGTTACACAGTTGGAATGAATGGACTTGGATGCATAAAATCAAATGAAATGGATAGAATCGCCTTTTTTTTTAATAACTATTGCACTGGAGGTAAACCTACCAATGGATTGAAAAAAAAATATGTTCTTATAATTCAATTTATGTTTATCTACACCCAAGTGAATGAATCTATATACATATTCTATATTTATGAGTGAAGGGACACAATGGTACATGTAAAGTTATGCATAGTTAATTAGTGATAATAGTTAGGATTAATGAATCCTAACATCTTAGCTTCCTATAACTACAATATTAAGGAAAAAGATTAAAACAAGATTAAAAAGGGTAGCAAACTTAAGAGTTAAAGCTCTTCCATTCAGAAGTAGTAATTTTAAATGTTAAAGGTACCAACACAACCATTAAAGGGGACACCATAGAATTTGAGTTATCTTTGAGCACCTTGCATAAGTGTAACCTGCGTCAAAGGGACAAAGGAGATTAGCAAGAAGATAACAACAAAATTGTAATAGGCAAGAAGCACCAACACCAGATACAAAACATGATAGAATATTAAAGGGATAAAATAAGATAGAGGAGCATCAAAGTGGATATAGCAAATCGAGCAAAGCAAATCCATAGTGCAAAACTAAATGGAGTAGAAGAGAATGTGAGAGCAACAAGATTAAAGGAAACAAAGGTGATTATTAAAGTTAAGTAAAGTATTGTCTTAAAAGAGTTAGAATGCAGTCATTCTAACTCTTTTGGATTTTGTAGTGCAAATTTGTAAGCATCTTGCACTAGAGAATAGAATCACCACTTGTACCTAAACTTGCATCAAGAAAGAAAAGAAGATTAGTGTTAAAGCATAACATGGGTAGGAATTGATTATATAGAAGCATAGGTTATGTAATCTGAGAATGAATATCTAATATCATAGTTGACAAACATCTAAGCATTGTAGAGACATTGGAGGAGATGTAAAGAGAGGTGAAACATCTTGCTTAAGAAGATGCAATAAGAGAAAGCAAGAACGTTGGCATTAGCAAGAAGATAGACATTAGCAAGGACACAACTATTAGAAAGGACGTAGCCAAGCTAAACCATCAGTGAAGCACAGCCATTAGGATAGGTTAAATGTGTGTTTTTTTGCATCTCCAGCATCATCTAAACCTGCAATAGAAGCTATAGCAACATATAAGGTAGAAATCCATTTGAAAAAATTGAAGGGAGTCCAATAGCACTCATGGTATTTACTGTTCAATGAGACAAGCTCCTTCAAAGTGTTAAAAATTATTTAGGCAACTAGAATTCACTAGACAATAAGTGCCATAGTCAAACATAATGCACACTAGATGAGCAACATCATAGCCAAACACAGTGCCAATGGGACAGTGTTTTCCCAATGTATAGCACCATCTAGGTGATCAGTATTGAAACATATGAAAAACATCACAATATTGTTAAGAACAGTGTGGAAATAAATGTGACAAGGCACCATCTAAGAAACATAGGGCCATAGAGAAGCACCACCATTGTAGAGCAACAAAAATATTGTAGGGACATCAAGAGCCAAACCAAGAGAAGGTGAAGCTTTTGTATCATACGCAGTGAAGGAGAAGAGTCAAGCAAGTCTAATGTTGAGCACCAAAGAAAGGGTAGTGGAATATTTTTTGTATATATGCACCACGTAGTATAAGGGTAGTAATGTGCTACTTTCACCTCAATATTGAAAATTTTGAAATAAAATCAAGCGCCAATCCTCTTTGCGTGTGTTTTGAAACATGACAAGAAGGAAGCAAACGGGTAGAGTTTGAGATGTTTTTGAAGAGGTTTTTAAATATTATTTCATGCAAAGAATCCTAACACAATAAGCCTCACACAATTGTAGCCAAGCAATTATTCTTTCAAAGACAAAGGGAACACAGTAACATAGCGCCAAAGATCATTTACCAAGCTACACATCTTTAAAGAGGTAAATTAGGGTTTCTAAATATTATTAAATATATCCCAAGGTTAAAATGAGAAGTAAGGAGTGTATAATTTTAACATATTATCTCTTTGCTAAGGTAAAATAATTCTAATGAAGAGAAATAATTTAATAGAGAAATCAATGTATTAATTGCTTTTTGGAGTAATAAGTAGGTTTTATTTAATTTGATGTTTTATTTTTTTCAAAAATGGTTAATTATTACTTGAAAGCTTTATTGGTTTATTTCTTGAAATTCAAAAGCCGTAAAATATTTGGAGAGATAAGGAGTTCTACTTCAAATTTAGAAAATTTTGAATTTGCAAAATTCTTAGTTTTATAGTTTCTAATTAATTAGGGAGCCATAAGGTATTCAACTACAAAGGTTCTTGACAAACTTGGAAACTTGGAATTTATCATTCAAAAACTAGGGAAGTATAAAGCAAAGGATATAATGGAAGAAGTCATTAATAACTTTTACGATGGATATATAGAAAATAAGCTTAGACACTATTTTCAAAACTTGAAATAAAGTTTTGATAAAAGAACAATAACAAGTGTTCAAAAATATCAATATGATAAATTAGTGAATCTTGTTAATATTCTAGATTCAAAATTTATAACTCTTGAAGATGCCTATGAAAGAGGTAAAGTCAAAATAGATTTAATTGTACATGAATGGTTATATTATTTTATCAGGAAAATAGATGAACTTGAAATTTCCAAGACAATAATTTTTTTTCAAGATGTATTCATTGCAATAGAGTTGGACATGAAGAAGCAAATTGTTGGCTTCTACATCCTTGTAAATAATGTGGAAGAAAATCTCACTCATCCATTCTTGTTATTACAAAAAGGAGTACTACGATAAATTTGAAAACACTTTTACACTCATATTAGATTATCTGTTTCAAAAACTTATTTTGGAAGTATTTACTAACAATGGATGCAAACATGAAAATGTTGAATATCAATCCAGAAATTAATTTAGAGAGTAAGAAAATTAAAGGAAATGGACTTGTAAAATAATAAGGTATATTTTTCGAGAAGGCTATCTAGAAAATATTGAATACAAGATCAATATAGACATCAAAGATGAAGACAATCAAGAAGAAGCAAGATCTAGTCAAAACTAAATCTATTGAAGACAAAGATCATGTTGAAGATGTTTACATAAAGGATAAAGACTGTATTGAAGATAAAAGTCCTCAATAACCAAATAATGTAATATAGGGAGGTGTTGGAGAATATTACATTATTTGGTACATGCAAATGTACCACCTTGGTACAATATTAGATTAGGTGTGTCTTAGATTAGAGTGTGAGTTTATATTTCATGTAATGTAATAATGTGCAAGAAATGCACAAGTGTCATGTAATTAAGTGTGCAAGTGTTGTGAGTATGGATGTGCACAAGTGTCCATTATGTAAGAGTGCACATGTCCTTATAATAGAAAAGTTAAGAGTTACAAATAAGAGTGAAGTTCAAGAGTGCTTCATGTGAAGAGTCACGAACTATTATATATTTGTGATAAAGAATTATAATTGATATCAAAAATGTATAGCACATTAGCACTCATTAGTAGACCTTTATTCTATATCATTTTTAGTATTTTCATAAGAATTTTAATGTGATTATTCCATGAGAATTTCTAAGTTATTCTTGTAATTATCATTATCTTTATCGAGTTATTTATATTACAACTTTATTTCGATCCTATAATTACTTTCTTGTTAGATTTACATTAAGTGTTAGGCCTCAAAATCTATCAATAGGATGATGATTCCAGGATTCATTACCCTATTCTTCAAGCAATCAATATCTCCATTAATTTTATTTTCTTCTTGTATATCCCTTGACCTTGCAAGTATACAAATTTCTTATCTCATCAAGTCAAGAGATATACACACGTCTTGTTTTATTCTTTCCCCTAAATAGTTCCCAATCAATCTGGATAGATTTCCTATTACACTTCTTTTGATAAGCATAAGTGCATTTCATATTTTGCTTGTCTAAGGGCATAATTGGGCATAAATCTTGGTTAATTGCAATATGGTTGGGAATCACCTCCTTCTCCTCGTATTCAAAGTCTATCATAATTTCTCTTTTATTCTTATTTCATAGCACTATGCAAGCAAACCTATTTTTCTTCCTTTCTTCTTACATATCTTTTGATCATCCTACCCAAAAACTATCATAGGACACTAGGCTTTTATTTACTGAGCACTTTTAATTGTGTTACGATCAATAAAAATAAGACATGCTATAATAGTACCCAAGTGTTGTAGGTGAGTTGGAGAGGAGAGGGCAATCCTCCAAGGGAGGTCCCAGGTTCGAATCTCCACCCTACCAAAAATTTGCATTGGGTACCCAAAAATTCAATTGATAATGTTGGTGCGGGTAGGGCCGGGCATGACTCCCGGGTGACTTTGATGGTGTAGAACCCCTTGTTCATGGTCTCTCAGACCAAGGCGGCCCCATAAGGGGTTTTTCGCTTAAAAAAAATACATGCTACAATAGCATATATGGATGATCAATCGATTCCTCTTTGGCTCTCTTGCAATCCTCATTAGCCTTTTGGTTATTGAGGGGAACCCATAGAATAGGCTAGATGCTACATGAATATAATTTTATGATGTTCATGTGGCCATTAGTTATTTTGAGTGTCTCTTGACTATCAATATGTTAACTAGGAAACTTCCTCCTTTTCTTTCTCTTCTCATGTTCTTGTGTTAACAAGAGCATGGGGGAAAGGTATGCTTACCTCTTAACATTTGCCTCAAGTCGTGTAATGCTAGGTTCCTAAGATAGCTTGTCTTCATCTCTTATTTCCCCTTTCCATGATAACTTTAATTTTGTCATCTCTTCATCCATTCTTCTTTCTAATGAGGGAATGAGGGTAGGATATATCCACTTCTTAAAATTTGTGTATAACCATATAATGTTAGGTTCTAAATTATCCTACTAGCATCTCTTGTTTACCCTATGTATGATTAGTTCCATCTATCATGTGTTCTTGTAGGTTGGAACCCATTACCTTCTATGATTGATTTGCATCTCTACACATATCTATCTAGTGAAGTTGATAGATTCCATCTACCAAAAATCCTTTTGCATATTATCTCCCTTGGCATGTATTTTCTTGCTATAATATTCATCATTTGCATCATCCCTCATGGCTCATCATGCACATATTGTATATATTTTATACATATCTTGTATCTATCTTATTTATATTTTATATATTCTTGTACATAGCACATGTTCATAGACCTTAACTAGTCATATCTTTGCTCATTTTAGACCTTAACTATTCACTTCTCATGTAGGTCTTCAACTGGTAATTGACCATCTTAGGCCTTAATTAGTTGTTGTCCATCATACATAATATTTATAATGTATACGTATATGCACATAGAAAATAAGTGGTTACCTTTTTTCTCATTTTAGACCTTAACTAGTCACTACTCATATAGACCTTCACTAGTCGTTGACCATCTTAGGCCTTGATTGTCCATTACCTTATATATATATATATATATATATATATACATCTTAGGCCTTGATTGTCCATTACCTTATATATATATATATATATATATATATATATATATATATATACATTGGGTCATATATTTATCCCCTATCTTACTTGCCTAGACATATGTCGATCATGGTCATATTGGTCCCATGCAACCTACACTAATCAATATCATATTACCTAGGCACCTCTTCATCTTTTTATAGACCAATTCACACTTCTTTTTGACATATTTGTAGATTTTTCTTTCTCCTTTCTTCATATCCTTATTTCTTAAAATTATACCAAAACCATCATAATTAAATGAACATAAATAAAATTAAAATAAATTAAATCTCACCATAATCTCAATCAAAAATCTCTATCATAAGTCTCATCAAGTGGTACATCATGTTTGATGTGTCTGTGTACTACAATTCAAAATTGGCACACTCAGTCATCATCTTTGTCCCTCCTAGGAATCATACCATAGTAAAAAATTGGTATGTCATCCTCCCCTTAAGCTTGCAAGCTAGACTCGCTTGCTCCCATGCTAGTGGTGGTTGTGGTGGTGGCATATCCATAGACTATAAGATGGTCTTTGTTTGTGTCCTCAAGTAGTTCCTGTTGGTCAAATATCTGCCTAATTGCTAAATACTGCGTTTATGCACCCTAGATACGACCAACATTGAAAGGCCGGAGGAAAGAAATGTCCTCCGTGCCAATCTCCAGAGAGGGCTGGTTCCCTAACTAAATTCTACACTGGTAAAAGACTAAGGATGCGGGAAAGAAATTGGAAAAATGCAGAAAGAAATGGGAAATATGGCCACAGGCCAAAGTACAGGGTTGGTGTTAGACTAACTAGCAGGAAAAAACTCAAGCACAAGTTAGCATTTATGAAAGGAAATAGAATAGAACAAGCTCATGATCTGGCCATAGCAACTATCAAAATGGTGCTCCAACATTCACCTTCTTATTAGCAATTTTAAATCCAATGACAAAATTTAAACAGAACAACAAACAAGATGAGCAAATGAAAATAGAAGCACACTACACAGAAAGTAACCACACACAAGATCACTTGCAAATTCAAAAATCTGATGCCTTGTATTAATGCAGAGAGCTCGGAGAAATCTCTCGCAAAATGTCTAACCTCCTCCTTTTACAATGAAATTTGTCTAGTATTTATAGAGGTTTTCGCCTCTTTCATTAAATACATAGGAGAATAAAATGTCCCGAGATCAAAGACAAAACCAACAAAATCCTCCTCGAATTCTTTGAAAATCCATCCTCCTGAGAAGACAAATTCCTGAAAATCTGTAACTCGGGCGAGGGTGCGCGGATTGCAAAAAAGACATTAAATTCTTTTGAGCGCCTTTGGTACATTGGAAATCATGAAAACTCATTTCTTCTCGCCTTCCTCTTCGTGATCCACAAAATAGAGTTACTGAGGGCATCCTTAATTAAATGCATAAACTTAGCATCTTTGACCAAATTTCCATTCACCCATACTTATTTTTGCCTCAACATCTATTTCGCCCCATTGCAAATTGAAAGGCACGCACGCGACTATAATGGAAGTACATTCACCCCTAAAAAGGGTGAATGGGATGTTCACCCCTTAGGAAGGGTGAACATGATCCCAATGCACCAAAATGTTGGTTCACCCATGGGAAGGGTGAACGGGATGTTCACCCCTCAAGAAGGGTGAACGTAATATGGTTCGGGCGCACGTGCAATCCAAATGTCATCAAAACGTGTTCGCCCCTAAGAAGGGCGAACGACGCGTTCACCCCAATGTTAGGGTGAACGTGACCTTGCACTCTAGTGCTTTTGCCTTTGTAAGTTTTTAAACATGTTCACCCCTTTCAAGGGTGAATGGGATGTTCGCCCCTCAGGAAGGGCGAACATAAAAATATGGTGATTTAACCAAGTTCTTTTTCATGACTTGTCTTCTTCATTATTTTAGACATTTCTCCATTAATATTTTTTAGAGATAATTTCAAAAAGAAACCTTTGGAACATGCACCAAAAATGTACAATTATTTAAAACATCACAAAAAGATGCAAATATATACTGCCGCTACATTCAAAAATTGAACCCAAAGTCTTGAACAAAATTCCCAATGAATACAAAATGGCCAACATTTCTTGGTGACTCATGGGGTATCCAGCTCGCATGGATGCAAGTGATCCCAGGCCTTTATCCATTGGGTGCAGAGTCCTTTTTTAAAGCTGATGCAACTGATTTAGCCGGAGTTGTCTTCTTTATTGTGGATGCCTTTTTCTGTGTTGCCTTCTCTGCGTGTTCTTGCTCTTCTACCTCGATAGCAACCCTGAGTACTTCAGCATGCTCAGCATCCTCTACTACTTTCATCGCTGCCTCACGATCTACCACCGCTTTCTCCTCTTGCTCCATGATGGTCTCTGAAAGAATCTCATAAGTATGAACAACATCACGCCAAGCATCAATGCTAAACAAACAACGAACGTTGAGGGACTCATAAACGAAGCGAAGATTCTGCACATCTGTCAAGTTGAGATGCTTCGAACATTGAGCCAATTCATAAAGTGATAGCTCCAAGCACGTATACTTCTCCATCAAAGGCAATACCTATGCTTCAGCAAGGGGTTCTTTCAAGGCATCAATTTTTGAAGTATCTTCAATGAACGTACGCCAGAGTTCCTACAACTGTTCCATTGGAAGAGGTTCGCCCCACTCATCTACAAAGGTGGTAAAACCCAACTGATCAATAGTCTCAAAATGAGACATGGAAATGATATGCTCACGCTCAATTGTATTAAGAATAGCCTGCCCTTCCCTTACTAGGTCCATGCGCTGAAAGTAGCTCCACAGTGTTATCCGTGCTCGGGACCAAGCGTAATCCATCTCGCTGAGGGGGCGAATATGCAAAGTAGTATTCAACAAAGCTTGTATTTTTACAGTCATCTCCATATAGGGTGAAAGCAGTTCCTCCATGGAATCAATTATTTGTTGCCCAAGCTGAATCTGTATTCGTGCTTCCCATAAGTACTGTAGTACCTTAACAATGTGCGCAACCAATTTTATAGAATTCTGAATGGAGTGGAGGCGAGCATCCTTAACGTTGTCACGTGAAAATCTTACAACAAGCATGGCTTTCTCTTCAAGCTGCTTCTTGAGTTCTTCTACCTACTATTGAAGACTATGCATTTCAATTCGAGTGGCATCATGCTCCTTCAAGTGTACCTTCACTTGATTGCATAGATATTCATTTTTAGTGGTTGTTCTCTCCTCTATCACCCTACTCTTGGCCAAAGCATTTTCAAGCTCAAGCACTTTATCTTGCATCTCAAAATATCTCTCCTTATAGTGCTCCCCATGCAAATACAATGAGCTCATATCCACCTACATATTACCCATTTTCTCAATGGGATTAATCCACGTCAGATCTTCAGTTATAGTCTCAGAAATGTAATCTTTAGGCTGCAATTCACCTTGGGGTTTCTGGACCAACGGAGTGAATGTTGTAACATGAGCCTCCTTGGTGATTGGATCAAAAGCCACCTTCTTGATTGGTCGCGTTGGCACCGAAGCTTCTTTTCACCGCATACTTTTCAACCATTGAGAAGAGCTCAAGTGCGCCCGATTTAGTTTTTCAACATCCGACTACTTTCGGGCTACCTGCACATCTGGGACAGTCTACAGCTCCAAAAATGGTGTAAAAGGGACAAAAAATTCTGAGCGGCTAGGCCCAATGGACAAGGATGACATGGGTAGAGGTGGAGAAATGGATGTGGGAATAGTGGAAGAGAGAGAAAGGGTGGATGAGGTGGTAGACACAAGTGCAATTGCAGTTACGCTAATCCTAGGTGGAGCTTGCATACTAACAATGATGATGGTAGAGGTAGTGATGACCGAAGGAAGGGGATGCAAAAAGGGATTTGACCTGGATGCATATGAACTGAAAGAAATGGAGGGTGAAGGAGCGGGAACGAAAGGAGCAGTAGTGGTTTTGAAAGTGGAAGGAGTAGAAGTAGAAGAGGATACCATGGAAAATGAAATAGATGGAACATCGAAGGATGGAGAAATAGAGAGTGGAAGGGACAAAAATGTAATGGATGGGACCGAAGAAGAAACCATTACGTGCTCCATAAGAGAGAGAAGAAGAAGGAAGAGATGATGTACCTTGGGGTGCAAGCACCACTTGTTCAGTTGATGGAGGAGGTTGTGCAACTAACTCCTTTTCTTGCTCTCCTTCTAGCTCTCCAACATCGAGAGCTACTTCCTCATCCAAAATTTTGACATGTGAATCCTTAGAAAGCTGCTCCTCTTCCTCTTGTTGTGCCATTGGAAAGATCTGCACAAATGAAGTAGGGAGCTCATTATTGGGTGAAGGATTCATCATCGACACAGAAGCGGCTGTAGAACTCAGCATGATAGAAATTGTGGCACCCAAAGTCATGGGCATTGTAATAGTAGACGTAAGGGCTGCGCTGGTTCGAGGTCGTTTGGCTACTTTTGGAAATGGGGGCGCCATCGGTTGTTTCTACTGCTTGGGCGTGAGAGACTCCTCTTGAGGGTGCTTCACCCTTTGAGACCATCTTTGGAAAACATATTGCTCTTCCTCTTCATCCTCTTCTTTGGTCTCATATTCAACCATTGGGTCCTCCTGCTCAGGTTCGCTTTCACCACTTTTGGACTGTTGAAAGCTTTGTGGAAAAATGGTGGTGAAAGCAATGGGTTGATATGATTCCACAAATTTATCATAAGCTTCAAAAAATTGAGTATCAAGCTTCAACCCATAAGCAGCATATGGCTTCCTGCGATGAATGCGCATCACCCACCAATTCATGATTTTCTCCTCGCTCCATGTCGGGTTAGCTTCCTTAACAGTTCAGAATAGACCGGGAGGAGGAATATGTGTTTTATTCTTTTTAGGATTATACTCCGCTTCCTGCTCATAATAATCATGCCATGGAGGAAGGGAGGACATTTTCTCTATGTGCCAGTTCATGTCTGGCCCATAAAAATTGTTACGTCACTTTTGAATATCTAGGCGTGGGCAGCAATGAAAGGTCTTTGCCTTGATAAATTCCAAAAATTTATCGAGAGGGTCATAACGCCATCGTTGCGGCAATTCAATTAATCCCAGGTCTTGAAGCGCCACCATCAAAAGGTGATTTTGCCCAACCTGGTTCACTTCGATACTCCCAAACTTAAAAGGCATAGTACAGGTTGTCTTCTTCCCTCACCCAATGTCGTATATGTCATTGACATAATCTACCTGATGCACAACTTCCATTGCAAAAATGTGCAGTAGCAAAATAAGGCAACAAAAATGGTTTACCTGTGTACCCAAAAATTTGAACAACCATGCCTTGAGTGAGCAAAAATATATCACCCCTATCTTCTAAAACAATGGCATCTCTCAAATCATGTGGTACCCTATCACAGTTTCCACACAGTAGTTCAATCGTAGGCCCCAGAAACCAACTATTAAAGTTGTACACAGACTCTCATTTCGTCAACACCTGAGTCCACTTGTAAACAGGTAAAGGCTCATCCTTTTTGCCCGACTATGTTACTACGATAAAAGAGAAATGATGTTGCATCTGAAAGAAAAAGAACCAAACCAGTAGCGAAGTGTGCCGAAATGATTTAGACTTTCCTTCCTACAACTTCTACAACTATGAATTAAGCCTTCGAGAAATAAACTCAGCCCAATCAAAATAAATTGGATTTCCACCCTATCTCATAGAAGCAGGAGAATAAAATTCCACCTTGCAAATGCATTGAGCCATAGCCTACCATTTATGCACTATCTCATCTGAGGGCAACCCAACAATCCAGGCAAGCATAGAATAAATATCTTGGCTCTTAAATTCTGAAAGTGATTTAGGTAAATTTGGTAGCTGCCCCATCTATGGCTCCTTGACGAGTTGTGTCTCCATAAATTATCTCATAGTAACCGTGGAAACATACCTATCTTCCTACTCATCTGTATGAACTTTCTTATTTACTGCATAACTTGGGGCCTTCAACCCACATGCAAAAGCCTCTCGGACCTCATCCGATGTAATTGTAAAGAGGATTTATTTCTTGGAATTTCGCACAGCTTTGGTAAAAGGATCATAAAACTATGCAATTAGTTGTACCAGCTTAGGGCATGGGTGCACAGGTGAACATAGGTACCATGAAAGCTATGAATTATGAGGCACTGTGAGCCAACTATTAAATGAAACCCCTTGGCTCACCGTAGTCTCAACTTCTTGCCTTAACCGATCGACCCCCTTGTGTGTAATCAAACAATCCTCAATTTTTGCCATTTTATCTTCATAGGGGTCCAGGTCGACATAGTCATTCTTCCGAGCTTTCTTAGCCCTAGAACTTCTTTCTCACTTCTTAGCCAGCTTTGCCTCTACAACCTCCTACACCTCACTCAGCTCTTTACTACGTCTACCCATCCTATCTGACAAAGCGCTGAGTGACTCTACAATTTTTTGCTTCGAAACCTCTAAAAATTCTTCTATACTGGAAACGCAAGGTACAACAAAGCAGGAAAAGTTTAAAATGATAAGGGAAAACAAGGTTGACCCTTTTACCTTCAAAAATTTATAGGAGCGCTGTCAGCTACTACAGTGATTACAAAATTAAATGCAGGTGCATCTTCGGAGAGGAATAATCCTCGAAAAACCACTCATACACTATTTCCAAGGCACAAAAAACCCTTCCCTTTAATTCACCATCAGATTCTCCTAGAGACTCATGCTTCTACACTATACAATCATACCTAGAAAAGTGTGCCCTAGCACCCGAAGCTTACTAGGGGAGCCAACCTAGTCATTCGCCTACCAATCATTAATGCTTGCAATCACCTTGGAAAGCTAAACTTGAGCACTTCCCACATTTTAAAACTATGATTGAATTCTGGCGCTTCCTACTTTCGATTACTGACACGTAACCCAGAGGCGTATTTATTTCACAACGTGCCCCAAAACTATTATCTCCTCACTTGGAAAAAATGCTTGGGCGCTCAACTATTCCTTAGTGATTTTAAAATTTGCATGGAAGTGTTCTATCTTTTCATACAGGTGATTGCATCTTAAGATTTTCATGGGCATGATTTTTCTCAAATGGGATTTCCCTTCGAACATGCTTTTCATCCCTTCTAAAAATGCCACGTTTTTTTTTTTTTTTTTCTTTTCTTTTTTTTCTCCCCGTGATCGTTATAAAAGTACGTTCACCGCTTAACCTGGGCGAACATCCCATTCACCCCATTGAAAGGGCCATTCAACACCTCAAAACCAAAAAACTTTTCCTTTCCTTCTTTTTTTTTCTTCTTTTTATTTTTTTGTTTTTTAATATATACAAAAATCATAAAAGACAAAGAGAATATTTACATATGTACAAAGTGTTACCTTTAGCAGATCACAATTACATAACATAGGCCTTCAAATGAAGGTCGTTCACCGGAATGGGGAGCTCGTAACCGTCCATGTCGCAGAGATGATAAGCATTGGTAGAGTTTACAGTAGAGACCCAAAAAGGTCCTTCCCATATGGCATCAAACTTATGGTGCTTTCCAGGCTTAGATTTCTTCTCATTCCATTTTAGCACTAGTTCACCCACCTAAAAACTTCGGTCACTTATCTTTTTCTTAAACCATTTCTTCATATCTGTAGAATGTTTGGAAAAATCTAGGTAAGCCTGCTCCCTTTCTTCCTATAATTGTAGCAACTACACCAACCTTGCTTTCATAGGATCATATTCTTCATCTTCATCTTGGAACATTTGCAAAGTTTGGAGCATTGGTAGTTCAATGTGGGCAGGGAGGACAACTTCTTTTCCATAAACCAAAGCATACGGAGAGGTCTTTATAGACTTCTTTACTGAAATACGATCGGCCCAAAGTGCTTGGTTCAATAACAAATGCCAACTCCTCTTGTTATTGCCCATCATCCTTTTTAGAATCCGCAACAAATTTTTGTTAGTAGACTCAACCAATCCATTCCCCTATGGGTAATAATTGGAAGATGTCTTTAGGTAAATACCATATCTGCTAGCGAATTCTATAATTTTAGCTCCAATAAAGGGAGTACCATTATCAGTTACCAAAGAATCTGGTATACCAAAATGAGTGATAAGGCTTTCCAGAAAAGAGATCACCGTCGCCTGATCAACCTTCTTAGTGGGTATGGCTTCTACCCACCTAGTGAAGTAGTCGATTGTCATTAAGATATATTTGTGCTCCACAGAAGAGTGTGGATCAATAACACCGATAAAATCAAGGCCCCATTGCTGAAAGGGTGCTTCCACCTGAATTGGATGTAGCGGTAATGCTCCTTTTCTGATTCGACCCACATATCTTTGGCAACTATCACACTGCTGGCTTATCTTGTGTGAATCGATGAACAGGGTAGGCCAATAATAACCTACTCGAATAATCTTCAAAGCCATGGGTCTACCTACGTAATGCCCTCCTGATAGCCCAGAATGGAACTCCTCCAAAAAAATTTCCTTTTTGGAAGCCTTTACACACCTGAGTAATACACCATCTATATTTTTATGATATAATCCATTAGGCAACAACACATACCTGAGCGCTTGCAATCTGAATCATCGACACTACGAGGGATCAAGATGGTTCAGACATCTTCCCAAAGTAAAGTAATCAACCAATTCCTCTATCCAATATTTATCACCTACTATGTGATTTACACACATTACATCTTCATGACTTGCTTCAGTCATTTCAGCAACAACACTTTTGGCCAGCTCTTGACATAGAGCACGTCCACGAACCAATTTCATTGATCGGATCTCCACATCATACTCCTAGATTTTTGTGACCCAACCGACCCTCTTTTCTCCTAATTCTCCTTGGACTATAAAGTTTTGAACATCAGGATGAATAACGTAAACCACAATCTTACTTTGAGAAACAAAGTGGCAAAATTTCTTTAATGCTTTCATTACTACATAAACTTGCTTCTCTATAAAATTGTACTTCTCCTAGTGTGGTGCTATAACCTGGCTTAGAAAAGCAATAGGCTTCTCCTCACCATCATCTTGTTTCTATGTTAGTACGACAACATAACTCTCCTGCTCACCTACTGCATAGAGGATGAAGTCTTTGGAGTAGTCGAGATTAATCAAAACTAGAGCTTGAGTAATTCTCTCTTTGATTTCTTGAAATGCTCGCTTCCTGGCTTCTGTCCACTTAAACTCGACATTCTTCTTCAAAAGCTCAGTCATGGGCTTGACGACTTGGGCAAAGTCAGCAATAAACTTGTGAATAAAGTTTATTTTCCCAAAGAAGGACTGCAAGTTTTTCTTATTAATGGGCAATGATAGTTTCATGAGCGCTTCGGCCCATGCAGGATCTATGGCCAATCCTTCTTGTGAGATCACATGGCCCAGTAATTTCCCTTATTTAACCATGAAAATTGACTTCTTTGGGTTTATGGAAATCCTAAATTCTTGACACTTCTCAAATATTTGCCTCAGATGGGTAACATGATCTGTTCTACGATGTGAAAACACCATCATATCATCAAGATATATTACAATGATTTTATTTAGCAACTCACCAAAGGCGACGTCCATGGCTCTCTAAAAAGTAGCACCAGCATTTGAAAGCCCAAAGGGCATCCATTGGTAAGTGAATGTACCCCACTTAGTAGTAAACGTCATCTTATATTGATCCTCATATTTTACCCAAATTTGATTGTACCCGGAGAAGCCATCTAGCAATGAGAATCTCTGGGCGCCAGCCACAACATGAAGAATCTGGTCTATCTGAGGCAAAGGATAATGGTCCTTGAGTGATGCCTGGTTTAAATTTTGGAAATCAATGCACAAACGTATGTCTCCATTCTTCTTCCTTATAGGAACCAGGTTTGCTACCCAAGTAGAATGCTTAATAGGATAAATGATCTTCGCCTCAAGCATCTTCAACAATTTTGCCTTCATAAGGATCTCAATCTTAGGATTGATAGGACGTTGTTTCTATCGAAAAGGCTTAACCCCTTCTTGTAACTCAATCGTGTGCTGAATCACATTCTTGTCATATCCTTTCAAGTCTTGATAACTCCATGCTACAATATCTGGATATTCATAGCACAAATTTCTAATGCCTTCAATCTCATTCGACTCGCAATCAGTCCCAATATTAATGACCTTTCCTGGTTCCAACTGCAACTCTCTGCATTTCTTGGCATCCACCTTAATCCTATGTTTATCAGCCCTATCATTCTGATCAAACAAGCTCTCTAATGAAATCAATCCCTTAGGAATATGATTATTTCTCAACTGAATCATTGCTTCCTTTTCTTCCTCCACAAGGACTCTATCATCGACATTAGCAGCTTCTTTGAGCAAAAAATTCACTATTTTCTCATCATTATCAAACACTTGCCAATAGAGATTCTTATCTAGAATGGAAGGCCTATAAATTACTCTTACTATCTTTGGCTTCCGAACCACTTGCTCAGCAGGAGAAAAATTAGCGCCAAGGGAGGCTAAAATATCAGCATGTCTATTTTGCTCTCGAGGGATAGCCTGAATATTCAAAGCTTTAAATGCTTCTAACAGATCCCATACTCTATTGTGGTAAGCCTTCAAATAATGTTGCTTGCTCATGCATCTATTTGTAACTTGATTGACAATAAGCTCGGAGTCACCAAAAATCTGCAACTGTTCAATTCCCAATTTCTTCGCTTTCTTCAAGCCAAGGCATAGCGCTTCATATTCAGCCACATTATTTGTGTAGCTCCAGGTCAATCTATAGGAATAATTTTTTTGTATTCCCTTAGGAGAAATCAATACAATGCCTACTCCTGCACCATTCTTACATCGAGCGCCATCAAAGAACAACTTCCATAACTAGTGTGAAACAGGTTCTAGAGACTCAAGGACCTTCTTTTTGGATTGTTCTATCTTCTGGATTGAATAACAACCAATATATATCCCAATCATAGCATTGAAATCTGTCAACCAAAAATCTTCCTCCAGGCGAAGCTCATCAAGTGCTTCTTCAACCAGATCAACTTCCTCCAATTCTTCGGTCATCATGTTCACCATGCCTGGAGCTTGTTCTACCTCCTCTATCTTTTCAATATGAAAAGGTGAAGGCTTCTCATTATGAATACGGATTCACCTTCCCTTGAATGGTATCTCCAAATGTGAATAATCTAGGGAAAGATAACCTCCAAGCTTAGCTATAAATTCCCTTGAAAGGCACATGCTAAAATAGGGCTCCAAATCAACAACCACCACCTCCTGGATGACAGTAATTTGAGGCATACTATGGAGCACAATCGGAATATCCTTGATTACCCCAATAGTCTTGACTAGAGTTCCATCCAACTGCAACACTCCTGGACTACTCCTTGTATACTCCATCCCCATTACTTCGCATACTACCTTTGGCATGACAGTAGTTGCAGCACCGGAGTCAATCATGCAATTATGCATGATCCACCCTTCCATTCTCAAGGATAAATAAAATGGGGGAGGCCTATTTTTCCCTATGACTGAAGTGGGGAGCGCCTGAGCCAAGACTATTTGTGAACAATATTTATTTTGGTCCTTAGTAGTCTTCAAGGATTCTTGTAACAAATCAATCTGCCTAGGTAAATGCAATGCATCGTACAAGCTAATCCTTGCTAGGATTTTCTTCATTTCTTCCACAATACTGTAGCTCTGAGTAGTTGAGTCTTTTTCCTCCAGAGGCCGCTCATACTTATCTCGATATTGTTGCGTAGCTTCTACCCTTTACCTTTTAGTTAACGAAGGATACTTGAGTCTCTCCTTAGCTTGCTCTTTTGTTTCACTTGCCAAAGTTGAAGGTTTAGCTTGCTCTTTATCTTGAGCTTGCCTAGGAAACAGATATTTCACCTTAACAACATCAGGTCCCTTGGTTCTAACATCAGGAATCTTCACTAGAGATGACCGCTTTTCCTCTTATGCTTTTGGTTCTATAGGTACTTTCAAAGGTTGCAATTCCGTAGGATCAACAGTCACCGGCTTCTTCCCAGACCTAGTGAGGACTGAAACTTGCTCCAAGGATGACATCATACAATTATGCTCCACTTCTCAAATCATATTAACTTGCCCACCCGAGGAACTTTCCGCCAATGTCTGAACATAGTTCAAATGCACCATACATGTATCTTCACCGTGAGGATCATTGCATGTAGAACACCAATATGCTCTTTCGGACACATTAACTTCATCATTTACTTGCACCGTGATGTTTTTCTCAAGTCCCCTACTGGTAGATGCTTGCTCTCGGGTGATTGGCGGAGTCTAAAATCTTCTTGATCGGAACTCAGCTTCAACTTGTTTTTTCCTCACCATTGTAAGCTCATTAGATATCATCCTCAAAGCCGCATTATTGGATTTCACTTCTTGTAACAAAGTGGTGAGGGGATCCGAATTAGGTGATGGGGTCGACGTTGGCAATGACAAAGGTGCTTGCGGTATGGGTAATGGTAAAGGGGTTGGAGGCGCTGGCAATGTTGGAAAAGAAATGGATGAGAGCTGTGGAGGTACAGATGGAGCAAGAAATCATGGAAAGCTCATAGCGGATGACTACGGGATAGGGATAGGGGCCACTTATGGGGGGCCCAAATTCCATGAAGGGACTAGATACATGGATGACATAGGCTGTGAGAATGCATTAGAGTAAAGATATTATGGGAGATCAGGGAGAATAGGTATTGTTGCCTTTGAAGGAAGTCTGCCCACAACAATTAGGTCAGATTCAGCCTTTTGAGCTTGTGTGTACAGATCTGGGAAGGTGGTCACATTGGCTTGATGCACCGCCATACCGATATCAGTACTGAGTGCTCGAAGATAATAAAATGTTGCTTGCTCGAGCATCGACCGCAAACCATCTAGAACCCTCTACCAGCTTTGCATAAATCGAACATTAAAATCTACAAGCTCTTCTTGTGGATGTCTTTGAATTATGGTGAACTGGTGCAGTAAAGAATATGGATCAGCTTGCTCATGGAAATTTTTAATCAACAATTCTGCCAATTGATCCCATGAAGTAATGGTACCAGGCTGCAAGGATCGATACCAATATAGCAATTTTCCTCTTAGCGACAAAACCAGAAGTTTTATCATTACATCCTCATCAGTTATATCATGGATAGTTGCAAGAGAAGCCACATCTTGGATATGCTCATATGCAATTTTCCTAGTACCATCATATGTTGGCAAAGCCTTCAGAGCAGCTTGAGGTACTGGATTCTATGCCTACAAATTCAAGGCTCCGGAGTTGTTCCATGCGGGGAACTACCTTGGGAGCTATTGTTGGTGTGGTGGGGGATTCTGGGCCATGTGAACGAGAATATGGGGAGTAGGCTATGGAGCACTAGCGGTTGTACTAGGTGGAGGCTGAGGAAAATTGGTGGTAGTACTCACTGGACTTACGGGAGCGGAAAACACACCAGCTAACCGAGAAGATGAAATAGATGGTATGGATGGGATATGAGGGAGCGAAGACGTTCATCGAAAAGTGGCTATTTGAGGATGCTCTCCTAACATTTGGATATCAAGTTCATAAAACTCAATTTGATTATCGAGATTCTTGGCTTTCGATCTTGTATTCATGAGAGACAACTTTCATCGTCCTCACACCTACGGAGTTCTAGATAAAATTTGAGTCACCAGATGTTCTAATCTCAGTAGAAAGGTGAACACCGAACCTAACACTACTGGAAGTGGAACTTTTTCGGTCCCATCGGGTGTGCCAAAAACTATTGGTCAAATATCTGCCTAATTGCTAAACATTGCATTTATGCACCCTAGATACGACCAACATTGAAAGGTCGAAGGAAAGAAATGTCCTCCATGCCAATATCCAGAGAGGGCTGGTTCCCTAACTAAATCCTAAACTAGTAAAATACTAAGGATACAAGAAAGAAATTGGAAAAATGTAGAAAGAAATGGGAAATATGGCCACAGGCCAAAGTACAGGGTTGGTGTTAGACTAACTAGCAGGAAAAAACTCAAGCACAAATTAGCATTTATAAAAGGAAATAGAATAGAACAAGCTCATGATCTGGCCATAGCAACTATCAAAATGATACTCCAACATTCACCTTCTTATTAGCAATTTTAAATCCAATGACAAAATTTAAATAGAACAGCAAACAAGATGAGCAAATGAAAATAGAAGCACACTACACAGAAAGTAACCATACGCAAGATCACTTGCAAATTCAAAAATCTGATGCCTTCTATTAATGCAGAGAGCTTAGAGAAATCTCTCGCAAAATGTCTAACTCCCCTTTTACAATAGAAATTTGTCTAGTATTTATAGAGGTTTTCGCCTCTTTCATTAAATACATAGGAGAATAAAATGTCCCGAGATCAAAGACAAAACCAGAAAAATCCTCCTCGAATTCTTTGAAAATCCATCCTCCTGAGAAGACAAATTCCTAAAAATCTGTAACTCGGGCGAGGGTGCACGGATTGGAAAAAAGACATTAAATTCTTTAGAGTGCCTTTGGTACATTGGAAATCATGAAAACTCGTTTCTTTTCGCCTTCCTCTTCGTGATCCACAAAATAGAGTTACTGAGGGCATCCTTAATTAAATGCATAAACTTAGCATCTTTGACCAAATTTCCATTCGCCCATACTTATTTTTGCCTCAACATCTGTTTCACCCCATTGCAAATTGAAAGGCGTGTGCGCGACTATAATGGAAGTACATTCACCCCTAAAAAGGGTGAATGGGATGTTCACCCCTTAGGAAGGGTGAACATGATCCCAATGCACCAAAATGTTGGTTCACCCATGGGAAGGGCGAACGGGATGTTCGCCCCTCAAGAAGGGTGAACGTAATATGGTTCGGGTGCACGCGCAATCCAAATGTCATCAAAATGCGTTCGCCCCTAAGAAGGGCGAACGACGCGTTCACCCCAATGTTAGGGCGAACGCGACCTTGCACTCTAGTGCTTTTGCCTTTGTAAGTTTTTAAACATGTTCACCCCTTTCAAGGGCGAATGGGACGTTCACCCCTCAGGAAGGGCGAACGTAAAAATATGGTGATTTAACCAAGTTCTTTTTCATGACTTGTCTTCTTCATTCTTTTAGACATTTCTCCATTAATATTTTTCAGAGATAATTTCAAAAAGAAACCTTTGGAACATGCACCAAAAATGTACAATTATTTAAAACATCACAAAAATATGTAAAATATATACTGTCGCTACATTCAAAAATTGAACCCAAAGTCTTGAACAAAATTCCCAATGAATACAAAATGGCCAACGAGTTCGAAATTTAGGATTAGTGAGATGGCAATGATGACTATCTCTTCCCCTCAAGTATGGACTAGTGATATAACATCCAATAATGCATGTCCTACTCTCCTACTATTCGAAGTTCATCTCATGTTTGTGCCATCTTGTCTTGCAAGACCATTATCACTTGGTCCTACTATCCTCCTATCATAATTGCCATGTCCTCTACTTTGACTTGTTGTATCTCTTGGTTTTTCCTAGCCACCTTTCCCCATAGCCAATTATCCTTTACCCTTATTATGTCTCACTTTATTGTAGCCTAGTCTCACTTGACCACAACCTAATCATACTCAGTGGTGATCTATTCAATAGTCCTCCATCACTCTGTCAGCCTCCAGGCTTGATCCACCAGGATGTAGTCCCTATTCATCATCAGCTCATCCATCTATACCTGTAGCTGAGTCACCTTAGATCATACGACAACTCTCTTTATTGAAGGGTCCTCCTGACCTATTTTCCCACTCGATCATACCTCTATCACCATGGGGGAAACTCTTGTATCACCCCCATTTGGTGAGACTATCACCAAAAAGTCTACTCTAATAGTCATGAGGCTCATAATCCTCATCTCCACCTGAGTCTGCCTAGGCTGACCTACCTCTCTCCTCCTCTTCTCCTCTATCTATCAATTCACTTATCGATATGCCTATAGCATACCATCACTCATGACCTATTGCCTTTGGATCAGTACGGGTGGAGAGATTCTTATTGGCATGATCAACCTATACCAACACTAGTATCCTAGAGCCACCCTAGCATCATCCACCCTTGGCTTGATAAAGGAAGGGTCATCTCTATCATCCTCAGTAAAACTTGTAGGGTCTAATTTCCACCCACTTCTATTGAGTCCCTTGCCACCTGCCTATACCATTAATCCTCTATTTGTGGTTGTTACTGCAATAAGCCAAACTACCTCTACACCTAGTCAAAATATTGTCACTCCTGACCATCTTGGTCAATGATGACCCAATAAATCTATTGGATCTTAACAATATCCACTCTATCTTCTACCCACCCTAGGTGTTGATTTCATGGTCTCCAAATCATCTTATGACACCTTAGCTTGTCTACTACCCTCTATGTCAGTGTTATGGAGATAGAAAAATCCCACTGGCTATGCTCAAAGTGACGGGCCCACTAGTATGTCATTGGCCTCTCCCAATCTTGAACAACCATAAAACCTATGGTCATCTTACTATCATGTGCTTCCAACATGAAACCTATAGAAGTGTACCACATGTGAACCCTTGACCCTTCTTATAAATGATGTTGTATAATGTTTGGTATAAGTGTGCAAGGATCAACAACCCCCATATAAACTATCCAACAATATTGCATATAAGAGATCACTTCCCCTAATTACCATGGTATATATTGCCTACTAGCATGTCCAAGGATCAATCCTACTACCAACCTACTTAGTAGGCATGTGAGGTCCAAGATTCCATACCGACTAATCATTTGATCAATTAAAACCCCTCATTTATGATCTTATGATCTAGATCTCTCCAAAAAGCCTCTATTATGTCTCCCTCTATTCCATCCTCCTATAAACATCCTTGTCTTAGATAGGCATGCACAAAATATACCACATATCCTCTAGTGTGATGGTAGCCTCCACTATCAATAGCCTAAATATGGATGACACAAGATATCATCGCTCGATGAGTGCAGTCATCATTTCCTTATTGCACTCTACCCTTGATATTTGTGCTAGATGTAGTAGCCCCACTACATCCAACACATCACTTTCTACTACTATGAGCCACTCCATCAATGGCTCCATTGTCCTTGGTCACCACTCCCAAGACTCTAGGATATCAAATTGCATAATTCAAACCAAGTTTTATCATTAGTCTTTGCATCCTCAAATTAAAAAATTATTAAAACAACAATAGTTTAAACCATTAACATTATCATAATAATATTTACATATTAACCTGCTGAGACAACATTCAAATATTTCTCATAAATTCTCATCCTCACACAACATTTCTCTCTCTTTATTTTTTTTGATAGATTAGGAAATTTCATTAATATCTGGGTTTTAGAAAGGATCCCAAAACCTATTTACAAAAATAGCAAGGACTTGCTGGAAGATGTCAAAAAAGAGGATCCAACGGGGGACATAGCCCCTAGCAAACATACGCAAAATAAAATAGGGGATGCAGCCCCAATTACAATCAAGACAACCTAGAAATAAAAAGGGGGATACAGCTCCATCAATAATCCATCAGACAAAGGGTAAAATAGGCTCCACACAAGGTAGCCTAAGAAAAAAAAGTTACCATACGAGGAAGCTAATCCTCAGTGGCATCCTCGTCGCCCTCCTTGTCCTCATATTTCATCTCTTCCTTGACCTCTTCCTTGACCTCTTCCTTTGCCTCATCCTTGGAATTAGTCTCGTCCTCCTTGGAGTGATCCTGACCTAGAAATTGCTCATTGTAGAATAGCAAATGTAGGGCTTCCCTGAGTTTAGTAATGGAATTCACCATGGAATTCATCATGTTTGTGGTTGTTGAAATGATGAACCTCTTCAAGTTGTTGGCAGCAACATCATATTCCTTGTCATCATCCTTTATGTCAATAATATTTTATTTGTCCTGGGTGAGTTGTTCCTTCATATGGGATGATTTCCTAGTGGGACCTTCAAATTTTTCAAATTTGATATTCTTCTTTGGCCTCAACTCACGGACCGCCTCTATCGCCTTTCTTTTCTTGGCATCCAAGGATGGGGAAATAGGAAAAGGAGCACACGATTTTCCAAGAGGGTTGGGTTTGCTTTTAGAAGGGCTAGGATTGACCTGAGGGCTGTGACTTAGGATATGGTTATATATGATCTTGTAAAGCCCTTTGTGATATGGGAGGTCATTGATTTTTTCTTTCTATAGGCCCCTATCATATAACTAATCGAATTGAAAAGGAAATGGGGAATGCTAATGGGGTTAACATCCCTGAAGTGATTGACAAAAGCAAAATGAAAGTTGCAGAGTACCTTCTCCGGATCATCCATGGTAATAAACTCCATCACAGGCTTCATTACATCATTCTAGGGGGTGGGGAGGTTTTTTTGATGCAGTCCCTATTTCACCTCCTTGAATATTTTATCGTTGTCCTTAAAATCCTTCAATTCCACCTCCCAATTGTGCTTTTCTCTATGGATCAACCTCTCTTTTGCCATTTTTCCAATGATAGTGGAGAGGAGATGTATATCAATTAGAAATTCTCTCTCTCAAATAGTGACTTTACCATTCTCCCAGGTCTCCAGGACAGCCATGGTGATATCAAGCTCATCACCGAAGAATTTCCTAAAAAATGGGATAAACCTCCTCTCTTTCAGAATATGCTCAACAAGTGGATCCCAATCAACATGGCTTGGCTCCATGAAACTCATCTTGGGTAAATATTCTAGGCCGAGGAGAGTAACAGACGGATTTAGAAAATAGGCAGAGGGTAAGATACTTCTATGGTCGTTACCAATGTTAGGAGGTTTGCCTATTTGAGCTAGAGCCCGAAATTTTATAGAAGTTTTTTTTAATGTTTCCCTTATCAATTTTGGGCTCCTCGCATTTCTTCATTTTCACTCCTTTCTTTTTTTCTTTTTTTTTCTTTTCTTTCTTCTTCTACAATATTGTGCTTTGTCTTTAATAAGTGCGATATCACAAAATCATGCCCTACATTCAAGAATCATGTTTTTTTAGCCTTGGAAAAATGATATCATGGTCCCCTTGTGATGTCATGACCAAAAATATCATGGGAATCTCTACAATATCATCTCTTAGTCCACATTGACTTCTTTCAAAAAATCTAAAAAATAATAATTAAAAGTCCATTTCCTACCCTAGTTTAAATCCAATTATAACCTATCAAGAGGGATTTGATGCCTATATAAGATCCTAGACCCAGTGCTCTGGCCTCATGACTCACAATGGCTACATGGTGAATTAAAAATTCCATCGCATCTCTAGATATCCTTTTATCTTCTCATGTGTGGTAAAAATTATTTTGTTTTACCCCTCCCTCCATTTTTACCCCTCCACTTTTCCTCTTTGCTCCTTTTACCCTTCCTCAAGTTTCTTCCCTTCTCTTCAATTTTGAGTTTCTTTAAGATATTCCACCTTACCTCTAAAACTCAAGGGGGCACCTCACTCAAGGGCATTAATGTGATTGATGCCTTGTAAAGTGTATAAATTTTTGTAGTGCTCAAAATTGCATCATTTTTGCATCGTCCCTTCACTAAAATTTATACCCCATTAGAAGTCATTTTCTTTAAGCTCGAGGTTATCTATAGCTTTCTTTGATGCATTTATTATACCATAAATGTATCAAAGAGGGGGAAAATGTAGACACCCAAAATTGACCCATAAAAATAAGTCAATTTCTCCCTAGATGCCTAAATAGCTTCCTTAGAGTTGCTAATTGTTTTTCTTCAATCACTTTGTTTCCTAAGTTTTGCTCTTATGATGATATTGCAGCCCTTTGAGATGGACCATGATATTTTTATTTTTGTTTTCCACTTAGTTTTAAAAACCAATTGGCATTGTTTGGTGTGACTTGCAATGGTCGTGTCAATTATATCGTGGTCGTCCAAACTCGATCATGATTTTATTTTTGAGTCAAGAACTCCAAATCATAAATTCTCTACCATCCTTGATATTTTACCCATTAATGGCACCATCCATTGGATGTCCTTACCCTATTATAATTATTTAATGTCAATTATATTGTGGTCATCCAAACTCGATCATGATTTCATTTTTTTGAGTCAAGAACTCCAAATCACAAATTCTCTATCCTCCTTGGGATTTTAGCCGTTAATGGCACCATCCCTTGGATGTCCTTACCCTATTATAAAATCCCTAAATGGCTTCTCTTTTGGTCTTAGTGAATTTCAAATTCACCCACCTCCTTCTCATTCCCATAAATGCTTTTCCCTCCTCTAAGATAGGCTCTTCTATAAATTGAGGTATTGTGCCTTCATTATGATCAAGCTCTCTCATGGTAAATAAAATTTGACAATTTGGTGATTCAATATTATAGTGCTAAGTGGTATTTTGCTTGGAGAATCCCATGGAGTAATTCTACTTGTCTAGCTTGAGAGGAATAACTCCTCTCCTTGGATGTATCCTTCCCTTCTATATCTCTCTTTCTTGTGTTATGATTTTGCTATTTGCCTTTTTTATATTTATTCAAGTTAGTATTTCTTGTTTTTCCTCTAACCTCATCCTAATAAGTGGTGTAGTCATAGGTCTAGCCTTAGGTTATTTCTATCCTACCTTGGAGCCCCCAAAATCCCTTGCTTTTATAGTTATTTTTCTTGGCCTATCTTACAGAAAGATATCATGATTTGTAACTATCAAGCATGATTTTGTTTGGTATAGGTTTTGGGGGTAAACCTTGTACTTAATCATCCATAGTACCCTCTACTCCCTACCAATAAGATTATCCTATTTACTTCCCATATAGCCTAGGTTTTTCACATGTTTCACCCTTTGTTCTCTAAGTTATTTCAATAAAGATGATATAGTGGTTCATGCTTACTAGACATGATTTCATCCTATGAAATTTCAAAGTTTTCTCGCAAACCCTCTATCCTCATACCCATATCTCAATAAAAAATTCTTTGTGGACTCCTGTTATCTTGAAAATATCAACCTTGACCATAACCTTCCTTTTAGCTTTTACCTGCAACGATATCGTGGTTGACATTTGATAAGCATGATATCATTCTAACCACAATATCTCTCTATTATTGATGGTTTTTTCTCTATCCATTTATGTGCTTCATATGATATCACACTCTTTAAATACAAAGCATGATTTCATTCTACAAATAAAATATCAACTACTTTTCATGTGTTTTTGGTCATCTAAAGGACCTTGGGGATCTGACTATCAACCAAAAAGACCTGTTATTCACTGGCCATAGCAGACCCCCAAAACACTAATCACTCTTTCAATTTTCTTCTCTATCTTGTAGAATTTTTGAAATTACGATAGTTATTTTGAAGCATGATAACAAATTCATGGTTTAGCTGCATCAGGTACAATATCATATTAGACACTAGGTCAGGTATTTTTTTTGTAGTTTTTAGTTGCATTTCATAAAAAAGGTTGTTTGTTGCTATGTATATTCTATTTTTCTATATATTTTAGAGAAATGATAAAGGAAAGGAATAAAAATAACCTTCAATTATAGTTTATTTTCTTAGTTTACAAAATAAAAAGAAATCAAAGAGAATAGTTTAGTTTTTTATTTGTCCCTTAGGCAATAAAGTAAAATTGCATATAGTTTTGCATTAGGCTAGTTTTTGTATGTGCACTTCCCTTGAACCCTTGCTCAAAAAGAAAAAATTTACTTTTTCTTTTAACTTAGGTATAGCCTTCATTCAAAGAAAGAATCCTTCTAGGATAGACTTTGCTTGAAGGAAATGATTTTGGACCTATTTGGGTTCCATATGCTTTGAGGTTAATTTTAGATAGAATCAATGTTCATTGCAATAAGTGGAGTAAAAACATATTTGGGTGTTCTATTCACAACAATATCTTGAAGGAGAAAACAACTTTAAAACAAAATCTTAAATCAGATTAGTAGTTTGAGGTACAACAACAATACAATGACATGGTAATGGTCTGAGTTCCACATCTTAATGTACAAGCATGGCTCATATAGTAGTAATCTTATAAGTCCTACATTTATTTTAAAATAACCAAAAGAGGTATGCCACTCATCAATTATGGCTTCAAAAGTCAACAAGCAATCATGCATGAGATAGAAGTGTAAAAAAGTTAAATACTATAGTTGAGAGTTTATGAACAATGTTACCTATAGCTAACTCATTTTAGTGGTGTGAGTTAAACATTTAAGAGTTATTTCTCATAAATAAAATCAAGGCAGACACAACATCTTTGAACTATACCTCAACTCTAAACCCAAGTATGCAAAATACAATAAGCAAGGAGAATTTCCAATTTAGGATATAAAGTAAGACAAATGCAACAACTTGACCATAAAAGTTTCATAAGCATAGTAAGTTAAATGCTAGAGAAATAGGTAAACTCAAAATGTTAAGTAGATCATATATAATAGGCATGAAGTACATCCTACTTCATATTGTCAACCAGAGTCCATATACCTAGCAGCAAGCATAATAATTCTACATATGGTGATATTAGTTTCTCACTTCTAAATCTGTTAAGTAAGACCAAGTGCGTATAACAACATAAATTCCACTATGGTTGATAGTGTAAAAGAATCCAAATACCTCAATCTAGACTAGGTACCATAATATATAATTTTATCAAGCATGATTTAGTCTTCCTTGTTGAGTTGTTTATGATAAAGTATGAATTGTAATCCATAGTTGTATTAGTCAACAAGTATGAGTTCCTTGAAATAGACATATACAACAAGCTTTGCACATCAATCAAGAATGACATCAACCAAAAATTATACAATTTTTCAACTAACAATAACTTTAACTAGAGCACAACAATTCAAAAGTGTTGCAAGGTTAAACATAAAACCACAACTTCCATTATAGAATAATCTCAACAAAGTTTTGTAACAAAAAAAATTCAAGAATAACAAGTAAAATACAATGGGCACCTCTTCATTGTCTTTTCCAAGCTAAGATTGAGATGTAATTAATTTCTATGTAGAGTCCCTCTGACTCCTTTAAAAAGTTAGGATATGATGATTTTTGCAAATGATTTTCCTCTTCTTGGTGTCTCCCTCCTCATCATCCCTATGCCTTCTTATTGCCAAGATGGGGGTTTACAAAATATAAATTATATTATAATTTTACCACTTTTCATAAATTGGAATTCTGCTCAGAATAGAACATCCCAAAATATGGTTTCCATGGGATAGAAAATGAGATTTAGACTATTTCAATCTCCTTCTATACTTGAGTCCATACATCCTAATATGATTTTGACCCAAAATAAGCATGTTTTATTCTGACAATCAGTGTTGTCACACACTTTTTACCAAAAAACCTAGTCTAAATAAAAGTTTCATTTTTTTTCCCATGGAAGCATCGTCCATAATTGGCCACTCCCTTAGTTCCCATTTCAAAGGTGGACTAGGAATCCTTTAGAAGAAAATTTTCTTTTATTGACTTTAGAGGTGGGTTTAAGGCCATGGACCATTTTGGTTTTCATAAGGATAGGTCATATTCAAGGAGAATATAATTAAAGTAAGATTTAAATATGTATATGTCATTCATGCAAGGCAACCAATCCCCTATTTTATCAATATAAAAATACAATTCATTTATTTATCTTAAAATCTAATGTGTGCAGCATGCAAATGTAAATTTATGATGGTGTGTGCTCATGTTTCCCTTTCTGTCCATACCATTAGTTATCATATGATGACCTATATAATGATACTCTCTCTCTATCTTGATCTTGTGAACAATATTGTTGGATTTCTAATAGTGGTATTAGAGTGTTTGATCCAAAAAATATTGAATGCTAAAGAAAAATGATGTCAAGAATGCTTTGCAATTAGAGATATAGTTTGATTTAGGTTGATACAATAGAAGTAATCGGACCATCTAGAATATTTGGATGTGATGCACTGCCATTGAAGAGAGACTCTTCCAAGAGGAAGGATTAACCAGTTGGACAAGGATGAGGAAAAGAAAAGAAACGTAGAGCATATACTAAAATCAATCTCCATTCAAGTGTGCATTCTATTTATTCTGAGTAAATTGCAGGATGGTAGTTAAGTATGCTTGATTATGATTTTTTTCCACCAATTTTGTGGTAAAAATTATTTACGTTATTTTTTTATGGGATTATATGCATGATATTCTATGGTTTTCTCTAATGATGAATGTCTATAAATAAGTTGATATAAACATTTTATGGACCACATGTTTTCTTAGGAACTTGCTTGGACTCTCATGTTCTGAATGTGTCTTACATCACTAGTTTCGAAATATTATTCTATTGGTATTTGGGCTTATTGTGGTTGGAGGAAAAGGATTGAAAGTATGGAGTGATCATTGAAAAATTAATTCAGAGGGATTAAAATTGCTTGAAAAATATTTTTTTGAGTGTGTTAATTTTTGGTGTTTCATTTTTGTTGTGGAATATTTAGGAAAAGTGATGGTTAATTACTTAAATTTGTGACAGGTCTGCAAGAAGCATTATTCAAATTACATAAAAGGTTTAACTTGAGTTACATGTGTAAATTTTTTAAAAAGGAGTCGATTACAAAATAAAAAGGAGAATTTCTTCTAAGAAACAATTAAGTGCCATGGACAAAGAAGCATAGGGCCAATGAAATATTATCATGTGCATTAAATTTTTTTGTTAAATGTGTTTGAGCATGCTCGCAGTTATCAAGCCTTAATTGAAACATGTGTGTGATTGAAAAAATGGTAGTTAAATCTATGATGGTCGATGCTTGATTTAGAGGATGGTATGAATGCATGAGGGAAAAATAGTAAAAATAAGAAGAAAAAAATGTTGCTCCTCATTGGTTGTTTCAAAGGTTGCATCTAATTGGATGAAAAAGTCTCAAAGTTATACATTTCCTTTATATCATATATGCCTCACTCAGTTTATAAATTTTAAATTATAAAGTGGGTGGTTTGGTATTTGAGAAAAAATTTAAAAAATTTACATTTGGAGATTATAGGTTCAAACCCATTGGGTGCATGGTTAATTGCAAGGTAATATTATTTTTGAAGGAAAATTTTTAAAAAGGGGGAAGAGTTATATTGGGAGTTATAAGGTGCATTTATGTGAAAGGGAAAGTTGGTTTATTGATTGAAGAAAATTTATTAATATTTTAGGAAAAACATATTGGAATTAATAAAAGAAAAAAAAGAAAGTTGAATTACTTTGAAGAATTATTTGAGAGAAGTGTAATTATTAAATTTGGAGACAAACAATTTTCTAGATAAATTGAAGAACCTTTATGGCAAATACAAAGTTTTTGCTTTCCGAACCTCAACTTTTAAAAGGATCTAACTTTACCCTATGGAAAAATAATATGAAATCAATACTTATTATTGAGAAACTTTTGGAAGTAGTAAATTAAGAGAAAATAATTCTAGAAGATAAAATTGGAAGAAAAAAAAATTAAATACAAAGATGGAAAGGCTCTAATGCTAATAATTGTTGGTATATTAGATGATATTCAAGCACACATAAGTGAAGCAAAAACTTGAAATTTTATATGGGAAATATTATGTACAATATTTGAGGGAAGAAATAAAGTGACCATTTTACACTTGTAATCGCAATTGTATTATTTAAAGGTTCATGATAGAGAGAGTATAGAATATTTTCTTCAAAGAGTAGTAGAATTGAAATCGAAATTACACACCATGGGAGAAAAGTTTGAAGATAAATTTCTAGTTTTAGTTATACTTAGTGCAGTTCTTAAATCATTCAAAATATTGATCACATCTCTTCAAGTATCAAACAAAAAGGTGTCATTTGAGGAATTAGTAAATATTATTTAGCAATATGAACTTGAAAATCAATTAAGAGATGAGTCATCTAACAATTCCCTTACATCAACAAATATTTTTCACTTCATCTTCATCACAAAATAAAAAATGAAAGTGGTATTGTCATATTTGTGAAAGAGGACATAGTACAAAATTTTGTAAGTATAATGCATTAAATCAAAGAAATCAATAACAATATCAACAAAATAATAATCAACAATAATTTATTACACAAAAAAAATTAGAATATAAAATAGGACTCTTATGGCAAATCAAAAATATATGTTGTCGAGTAAAGAACAATTCATAAAACTAAGATCTTGTTTGCAATCGATCCTAAAGAAAAATAATGAAGGATACTTCAAAGAAGGTGCAATAATATCTACAAATAATATAAGAAAAATGTGTATGGCTCTAAAAATCCTAGAAACACAACATCAAAAGCAAGTTGAGGAATCCAATAATGACTTGGAACCTATGATAGTAAATGTATGTTGTGACACAAAAAGAAAAGATATAGAGTGCAACTCAAATTATTTGAATATAGTTCATGATTGTTCAAAAAAAACTTATGTTGTCAAAATTGATAGTGACAACGACAAGGATTCAAATGATGACAGAGATAGTGATTCTCAAAGTTGTATTGATATTGATAGGGATTAGTGTGATGATGAATTTGGTTATTTTGAAAGGTATACTAAAGGGATTGGTTCAAAATTATTAAATAAAATGGGATATAAAGACATATGTTTGGGAAAAAATGGGCAAGGGACGAAAGAGACCATTGTACCAAAAATAAAACCAAAATATGAAGGTGTTGGATATACAAGATAAACAAGGAGTAATAAATTAGGGACTAATTCGTGATAGGAAATAATGACATTAAATTTGTGATAAGTATTGATAAAATCGGTAACAATGAAGGACAATAGATAATAATGAATTAGAGAATGGTAAAAGAAATTTTGTAACAAGGAACAAGTGTAACCATTATGGTAGATATGGACATAAGATAAAGAAATGTTGAAATATCCATTATTGTGAAATTTGTGGACATAATCATTCTCAAAAATCTTGTCAATATAAAGAAAAAAAAAGTAACAAATTAAAAATAAATTATGGATGGATAAGTATGAATGAAAGGGATAACATGAAAAAAAATTTGTATGGTTTATATAAGAGGAAACCAAGTATGATGAAAAATTCAAGTTTGTTGAGTGTAAAAAATATGTGAATCTTACCATGGAGAAATATGAAATGAAAAATTATGACCACTGTTAGCTTTTGATGAATGAGCCTTGGGAGATAACAATCACAAGATGCAAAATAATATGAAAGAAAGTAAATCTGCTAGATGATTGAAGTATGCTATAAATAGAAATCATATAAAATATTACAATGTAGCTATGGAGGAAATGAGCACTCCATTAATAAAGCTACTGATCTACATTGTATCCATCACCAATGAATGGTGAGGCACACAGAACTGTACTATCCACTAAGCTACACTATCTGACAATGTCCCCCGACTCTATATCTATCTATCTAAGAGGCCATCCTTATATAGGTAAAATAGGATACTTGGCCAACACTCTATCTAGTTGTGCAAGGGACAACTTGCACATGTACAACTTGCACATTGACACTTGTGCATTTATTACATTGCATGAAGTAACTAGATAACTTGCACATAAAGTAATCTAAGTATGTATCTTGGAGGATACATTTACATAACCCAAATGATGGAATAGACTCTATTTCTAACACCCCCTTGTATTACATTATTTGGGTATTGAAGACTTTAGTCTTCAATATGGATCTTCTTCATCATCTTCAGCTTGATCTGGTTCTTTTTCCATTGCTACAGTCTTCATGTCAAGGCTTCTTGTCTTTTTCCATTCTTTGCTCCTTGATGTCAAGCATCTTTGGTGGTCCATTGCTCTCATGATGGTGCATGTCTTGAGTGGATCTGAATTGATCCTTCTTCCTTCTTTTGTACCTTGGTAAGACCTGGTTCTCTGTCCTTCATAAGTATCAACCTTGAGCTCAATGTTAGTAGATCCATCTGAAATAAATTTTTGAAGATAACAGTTTAACCTTTGAAGTAATCTTCTTTCATAGTCTTTATAATATCTATATTTGAAGTGACAGGAAAAAGATGAGTGATTTGTTCCATCACAATATTTGCATGGATGGAAACTCCAACAATTCATTTTTTCATGACCATATTGATTGCAATGAGTGCACAATAGAGATGATCTGGCAATTTTGTGGTCAATTTTAGGAATATCATGTTTTTCTATCTCCTTAATAAGGTCTTCAAACCATATGTGCACAATTGAAGCTATTCCATTTTGCATAAAGTCTTGTTGATCAATATTTTCCTATTTTTGTTCATTTGATTCATTAGATGAATCTTCCTTTACATAGTTGTTGATTTCAGAAATTATGTCATATTGTAGAGGTTCTTCCTTTTCTTTCCCCTTTTCATCATTGTAGTCCATCAGGTTCTTGATCCATATTGGTATTTTTCTCATTCCACTTCTAAGAGCATTACCAAGTATGCTAGTAGACATTTGTATGACCTGAATTCTAATTGAAGTATATAAGCTTGATTTTGTAAAACCTTTATAGATTCTTAGGTTTGTGGACTACCTTATGTCTCCCTAGTGATAAGAGTATGAACACCTAATTTTAGGTTTTGAAGAAAGCTTATATCTTCCCAACTTGATAATCTTAGACAAATATTATTGTTATCAAGTTTTGTAGAATGCCTTATGACTCCCTAATGTTTTGAAGTATGATATAGTGCTTTTGTAAAAATATAGTTCAATTCTAGTTGATTTTGTACAAGTTTTGTAAAGATCAAAAATCAACTTCTTAACACCTTATTACTCCTAATTGAACTAAGCACTTTTCAATTTTTGAAGAGGTTTTAATGTTGGAATTCTTTTGTCCCTTTTTGAAGGTTTGAGACAAGTAAAAATATATTTATCCAACCTTAATAGAAACCCTAATAACCTCTTTTATATCCCTTGGATTATTTCTAATTTCCAATAAAATAAATTTGATGGAGTAACCCTTGTGGCTCCCAAGTTTGGAAAATTAGAAAAATAATAATATTTGCAAAATGTTAAATAATTTAATCCAAGTAGAATTCCTTATTTCTCCTAGGTTAAATTGCAAATATTAAATCAATAAGATAAGTTACCCCTTTTGCTTTCAAAATCTAAGTTTTAACCTTAGTTTATAACCCTTATATCTCCAACTATGAAAGCAATAATAAATGGGATTAAACCTTACCTTTTTAGATGCAAAATCTCCTCACTATTCGGTGCTTTCTATGGCTGAGTATAACAACAATGTAAGTGGTACCTTTGGTGCTAGAATCAACGGAGATCCCTTGGAGTTGCTTGTCTTTAATGCTGGTACATAGGTGTTGAAGGTTTGACCTTCAAAATATAGGAGCCTTTAATGCTCCTTCTTCCTTCCTTCCACGTTGCGCTTCAAATGTTTTTATTGTGCTTCACTCCTCTTTGACTGTGCTTTTCTCCCCTTTGGACGTCTTTGACTGTGCTTCGCTCACACTTTGAACTTGGACTTCGAATACCTTTTAAGGATAATTAATCATAGACTTTGTGACATGTGTCACGTCCATTACAAGTGAGCGCTCCCTTATTTTTGTAATGCTCCAAGTTCTTTGTTCAATGCTCTTGAAGCAATCTAAAATGTATGGGCACTCATGTGAAGCTGGTGGAGAATACCAAGTGTCACCGCTTCGTTGTAACTCCTGCATGGGAGTTTCTTGAATGTTGAGAGAGGAATGATGTCTATTATGCCAAGTGGTATTTCTGCATGGAGTCCATTCCTGTAACATCTTCGAATATGGAGATTATAACTCCTCAAACCCTTTTGTAACCATTCCTTTGCTTTGCTACATTGCTTGGGCAGCAAGCAAGCTATTCTTCTGCAGGTGGATTGACGATGCGCTATGGAGCTTGGATGATGATTTGGAGCTTCCTTTGGTGGATGGTCTTCTCCAAGTTAGAGACCATGAATGTAACACCTTTGCTTCTTCTCTTTTATACCTCCAATCATGTTGAATCCTTTGTAGATTTTCTCTTTTAGAAATAGATGTGCACTCTCTTGTCTACGTAAATGTAGCTCTAAGATGATCTGATATGAGCTTTGATTCTGTAGGTACGTACATCCAAGATGAGCCCTTGAGTGGCTCCTTCTAGCTTGGGAAGAAGAGTGTTGACGTCCGACCTTCCTTGGCTGATTTACCCTATAGTTAATGTGCCCTTTTGTGGCACTTCCAAATCTGCTCTTTTGCTATAAAAACTAGATTAGAGTAGTGCAATATAATGTATTATAATATTGTATAATAAGGCTTCTTTTAATATACCTTCTTTTGCACTCTATTTCTAGATCTGAAATTCTGGTTTTGTGGCAGATTTTTCTTGCAATACAAGGGTTTTGAGGTTGTCTTTTAAGAGTAGACACACCTTTCCCTTTTTTCTTGGACACTTTGATAACAAATCCAAGCTTAAATAATAGTAGATAGAAGCTTTTCAATTGATGTAATTTTCTGCACTTTCTTTCCTTGCATCTAACCTTGTAATGCTTTTGGATTTGAGACTCACCAAGTCTCAATATTTGAAGCTTCTATTTCTATTTTTGGTTAGTTAAGTTCTTCTCCAAATTTTGGAGGATTCTAACCTTTTTGGGTGGCTTCTTTTGGCCACTACAAGTTGCAGATTTTTGTGCTTCAATAGTGTCTTTAGACACTTGATACAAATCAGATTTTGTGCCCTTCAAGAAACACAAAACTAATTTATTTTTGAGAGTAGTATAATAGTACAAGTCCTTCACTTTTAATGCACTAATATTACACCTTATCACTCCAATCAACTCTCAAATTCATGCACTAATAATTTACTGCAACTAATCAAGAATAACCTAAAATGAATCTTTAAGAGTTATTCTGCAATTTCACTACAATCAATGTTGTAGGACTTAGTCTTCTTTTTATTTTTCCAAAGTAGATGATAGGTAGTTGATAGAAGCTAATATGAAATCTAATCAACTCCTAATAAATGTGCAAATAAATCCTTAAAAATAATCTTTTTCCTTTTGCACTTTAGAAGACTGTAATCTAATTTTCTTCTTGCAACTTTAATCCAAATTCAGGTGCTCTAATAAATCTGATAAGTAATCCAATTAATGAATCTTCTTGCACCAAAATTTGCTTACCTTTTTCTATAGCTCTTCTCCCACTTTTGTAGAGGATGTAGATCTTGGTGTCTAAAAACACCAAGTTGCTGCTTCAAGTAGGATGTCCTAAACAACTCCTTCTTCACCAAATGATGGTCTCAAACTTTCTTTCACAAGACTAGGATTTGGTGGCTTGTTCTCCTCTTGTGTTCTCCTCCTTCTACTATAGATTTGGAGAAGTCTATATCTCTAAAGTGGTGCCTTCTTGCTGTGAGAGGTAATCTTCAAATCTCCAATATTTGGTGAGCTTCTTCTATCTTCAAGTCTTCTTGTCGAATTTTGACTTCAAGCAGGATCTTCTTCTAGGATTTGGCACTCCTTGCCAAATTCTTCTTCATAGATTTGGCACTCCTTGCCAAATTCTCCTCTTGGGCTTGTTGTTGGATGGTGACAATTATCCCAAGTCCTTCACTATCAGGGACTTCACCTTGGTAGTGGATTTCTCCAATGAGTTCTCCAAAGAACTCTCTTGATCTTCAGCAAGGCTCTCCTAGCCTTTTCTGGATGCTCGATGAGACCTTCACAAGGTCTTTGATCTGGCAGCTTCTGATGGTCTTCCTTGAGACCTTCTCTTCAACCTTCTACTCTTGGAAGTGTTGGTGGTGAGATCTTCTCCTAGATATTCTGATTTTGCTACTTCTAGATTCGAGCAGGACTCTCCTAGTCCTTCTTCTTCTTCCAAGACTAGAAGTTCTTCAATGAGATATTCTCCTGATCTCTTCACTTTTGCTTTAGGGTTGAGTTGATTCTGAAGAAGATACTCTTCCTAACTTTCTTGTAGGAAGTTTCCCAACTCACTGAATCTTCTATTCCTACAACAAAGATATTAGTACTAAAATATTTAGTCTACTTCTAAATCAGATATTCTTCTTAAATTCTTCTTTAGGATCAAGGCTTCTATGGCCTTTTTCAATATCAAGGCTTATATGGCCTTTTTAGTACCAAGGCTTCTATGGCCTTTTTAGTATCAAGGCTACTATGGCCTTTTTAATATCAAGGCTTCTATGGCATTTTTAGTATCAAGACTTTTATGGCTTCTTCTTCAAGGCTTCTATGGCCTTTCTGTATCAAGGCTCCTATGGCCTGTTCTTCAACTGTGGAATTCTACAATCCAACAATGGAGATCTTCAGTCTCCTATCTTCACCATGATCCTTCACTAGAAGTCTTCTTCCATAATATTCTCCTCTTGCACAATGAACTAATCTCTGCACTATGAGGGCACATCGACCTTTGAGCAACGAAGTTGGAGTCTCCTAGATTTCTATCGTAGGAGGAGTCCCAATCCTCTAAGAATTAATTTTCTACAACAAAAGAAACTTTAGGCACTAGTTAGAAAATTCCAGATAACCTGGATGATCTTCACTAGATGATTTGTCAATCTAGTGGATTGAATGTTGAGTCCTGGTCTTCACGAGTTTTCCTAACAACTCTATGGAAAAGACTCTAGACAAAAATGATCTCAATATTTTTTGAAACTGAGATTTCTTTCAGTCCTAACTTTGTGACTCTCCCTAAATCTACCACCTAGATTCTTCTAAGATATTTTGATAGTGGTTGGTCCAGCGGTACGTCAGTTTGACAAAATGCTCAGGCTCTATGATAATGGTGGTTTCCCTATTGACCTACATAGACTAGATCTACCATGGCTCTGATACCACTATTAGCTTTTGATGAATGAGCCTTGGGAGATAACAATCACAAGATGTAGAATAATATGAAAGAAAGTAAATCTGCTAGATGACTGAAATATGTTGTAAATAGAAATCATATAAAATATTACAATGTAGCTATGGAGGAAATGAACACTCCATTAATAAAGCTATTGATCTACATTGTATCCATCACCAATGAATGGTGAGGCACACAGAACTGTACTATCCACTAAGCTACACTATCTGACTATGTCCCCTGACTCTATATCTATCTATCTAAGAGGCCATCCTTATATAGGTAAAATAGGATACTTGGCCAACACTCTATCTAGTTGTGCAAGGGACAACTTGCACATGTACAACTTGCACATTGACACTTGTGCATTTATTACATTGCATGAAGTAACTAGATAACTTGCACATAAAGTAATCTAAGTATGTATCTTGGAGGATACATTTACATAACCCAAATGATGGAATAGACTCTATTTCTAACAGACCCAAGCACAACTTGGAAGATGGCCTATAGTGAAAGCACTTGTAATGATGATTTCATAGAGGTGATGACCTTATGATTATTCCAATGACTAACCTAGAGGTAATTATGATCTAGAGGTGACTCAAAGGTAGAGATCTAGAGAAACCCTAAAGCATTGATGATTCTAAGGCAAAGACCTAGATGTATTGACCTATAGGTAGACAAATAATTTATAAAGGTATACCTAGTGAAGGTTGCATAAATCTAATAATACCAAATAATGAAGATAAGAGAAATATGAACTAGAGATTGAAGGAAAAGAATATTCATACTAAATAAGGTAATATTGGCATGTTAAAGGTATTAAATTATTTGGTCCCTTTGTAAATATTTAGATTAGGGTGTGAGTATGATATTTGTGTATAGTATGTGTCAATTTAGTGTTGGATAATATTACAATATTTGATACATGCTAATGTACCCCCATGGTACCTTTATTGTAAAAATATAAATTTGTAATAGATTAGGGTGTAATTCTATAGTTTAGAAGTGTCGTTTAAATTTCCTCTTTGTATAAGTGTCTATGTGTAATATATGCACAAGTGTCATGTAAGTATGTGTGCAAGTGTGTAGAGTGATAATATGCACAAGTGTCATAGAGTATCCATGCGTATAGATGTATAAGTGTGCAGTGTGTCATAAAATGTGTAAGTATCATAGAATAAAGTGTGCAAATAGAGAGTCAAGAGTCATGTATACAAGTGGCAAGATGAGAAGCCAAAAGACATGAGAGGCTTGTCTTATGCATGGAATAGGAAAAGATGCATCTCCTAGATATGTGAGGAGAGCAATAGACAAATATTCCAAGAGTCACCTTTCTAAGGTTATATTATGGAGACAAAACTCCATGTAATGTATTATTGAAGTATCTCAGATAGCATCCAAACATTAATAATTTTGATGTTTGTATGCATATTTTGAGCAAATATATTGTTAGTTTTCTTTATGTTATTGCATGACTGATATTAGCCATTTTATTCATATTATTGTTATTTTCATGAATGGTATGTTCTTTATTTTGGACATTTGATATAGTTATTGCTCTTATATTTGAGACTAATCAAGATCTTGGATATTGGGACATGTGATAATCTAGCTAAAAAGCCAATAGTGGTATCAGGGCCACTATACTCTCTCCTTTTTGGAAGAGTGATATTCAAAGGCACTTCAAGTAGTCTCTAAAGCTGGCATCAAAGGAATTCTTCAATGTAAATTAAAAAAATTAAATTTAGAGCCACGTGAAGAAAATGTAATCCAAATTTTAGGTATTTTATTACCCTGATATTATTTGACATTAACAATCAAATAAGACCAACAGAGAGAAGAAAAAGACCCACTAAAGTTGGAGAATCTTCAACCATATTTTGCCTAGAGCAAAAGATACTGCCAAATTGAAAGAGGATGTTCCGAGAGAATGTATTTATTTAAAGTGGATTTTTTAAAGTACAAGAGCCCAATAAAAGGGATGATTGCTTCATTGCCATGAGCAGAAGAACCAAAGATAAAAATCCAAGAAAGGCTTGAACATTTGCTTCATTGCTAAGAGCAGAAGCACCATAGAAAAAGAGCCCTATATAAGGGATGATTTCCTTCATTGTTGAGATCAGAAGCATAGGATATTAGAAGGGAACAATAAGGAAACGAAAATACAGATTGAGATCTCAAAGAAGTGTGTTCACAAAGTAAATTTTATAGAAAGCTAAGAGAAAGAAGCATATTGTCATAGTAACATTTTCATAGAGCAATGCTTATAGAAATCCAATAGCTAGAAGTGAGCAACCATAACAACATATTCATACCTAAAAAAATATAAAAGAAAAATAGTATCATGGAATTTGAAGGTAGAAGAAGTGGTAGAGCATCGACGTTAAGGAGAAAGCAAAGCTAAGGTCGAAGGAAGACATTGATTGTTGTGAAGAAATATTCCCTAAAATTGTAAAAGTAATTTCAATTTGAGATGTTTCATTACTTTTCATTCACCCTGACATTAATTCTACCATACGCCCTCATACAATGATAAGATCATGTATTGAAGTCCACACGTATGCCAAGGTAAGAATTATCATTTTTAAATTTTGGCAAAATTAATATTTGTACTTTATTGGAGTTATAAGGTAAAAAACATTGATCAAGTGCATGATTTAAAAATAAGATACATAAAGTTTTTTAAAATGAAATTGAATTTTAAAGAATTAATTGGAGTGGAAAGGAATTTGACTTCAAAAATAGTTTTTTGAAAAATTAAAAAGTAGAAAATTATTTATTGGATAATTAGGGAGTCAAAAGGAATTCAACTCCAAAAAGATTTTTGAATTTTAAAAATTTGAAAATTTTATATTTTGCAAAACTTGATTTTGCAATTTGATTTCAAAATTTTGATTTTTGAAATATTGAATTAAACTTTGGAGAAATAAGGTTGTCTACTCCAAAGGAATTGATAGAATTTGAAATCTAAAAATTTTAATGAGTTCCATCATGTCAAATAACAAGATATTCCTTTCAGAATCTCAACTCTTGAAAGGACCTAACTTTGCATCTTGGAAAAATAAAATGAGATCAATTCTCATTGTAGAAAATCTATGGCCAATAGTAAATGGGACAAAGGTAAAACCTATTGAAGATGAAAGAGAAATACAAAAATTTAAAGAGAGTGATCCAAAAGCTCTTATGCTAATTAAATTAAGGTAGTTGATGAAATATTACCATACATAAGTGAAGCTCATACTTTAGTGGTAGCTTGGGAGAAACTATGTAAAATATTTGAAGGGAAGAACAAAGCAACCATCTTGAATTTACACTCTCAGTTATATTCATTAAAGGTTAATAGTGGAGATAGTATAAGTCTTTCTTTGAAGAATATCAGTTATAAAGGCTAAATTATTAACTCTAAGAGAAAAATTTGAAGATAAATTTCTAGTTCAAGTAACATTAAGAGCACTTCTAGAGAGTTACAAACATTTAGTTACTTCACTTCAAGTACTAAATAAGGAAACAACCTTTGATGATTTAGTTAACATTCTTCAAGAATATGAAGTGGATAATTTAGTCAAAGATGAAATGACTAATAATGCTTTGATATCTAAATAAAATGTACCAAGTAATACTGCAACATCTGAAGATATGTTAATGCTACAGGGTCATGTTTATTATTTAGATTCCTAATTAATTGTTATGAGGCTTTATTAAGAGCTCATTATAATAGGTTATTTTAATGTGTATTATCATTTCATGTTCATTTGAATTTCATGTAATATGGATTTGGGAACCCTAACCCTAATATCATTTTTCTCGATATATAATTCTATAACACAAAGGGAGAGGTGATTTTTCATTCTCTCTATTGTCAAAAATATCCTCCTCCTTTTTTCTTGTTTCATGTGGTTGAGCTTGGGCACATACCATTGATTCTTGCTACAAGTGGTATCAGAGCTTAGATGCTTACCCCTCCCACAACCAAGATTGGAGATGTATTGCATTCCTCTCCTCTCCACAAATTTATGTGTTGAGTTAAAGGAGAACATAAGGATGTTGCATGAAGTTTCATAAAACCTCCATAGATTTCTTTTTATTGTATATATTAGCTTGTATATTTGTTTGCAGGTATCCAAAATTTAGATTTGATCGAGTCCAGTGGCCTCTGTGTAAACTAATCATTTTTATTTTTACACAGCCATGCAGTATCCAAAATTTGGATCTGATCGAGTTTGGTAGTCTTTGTGTTAGTTGACCATGTTCATTTTTTTACATAGCCATACAGTATCCAAAATCCAAATCTGATGGAGTTTAATGACCTCTGTGTAAACTAACCATGTTTTTTTTACACATCCATACAGTCAGATCGACCTTTGTGTAAACTGATCATGTTTTTTAATAGCACAATAGGCTTCTAGCCTCTCCATTGTACTTGTATAAGTGGCTTATAGAATTTTCCACATTACTTTTGGCTAACTTATAACCCTTATTTGTAAAATTGATTCCACTTGGACAATGAGAAAGGTCTAATGGATCACACCTAGCATACATACTTCCACATTAGCACTGTTGTAGCACTCCATCTGCACTCCAAGTCTATTTTTTAGTTTTCATTTGTTTTCTTTCATTACAAATTAATTCACATCTTTGCATCATCCCTTAAAGGAATGCATTTGATGACTCATTTCGTAGCCTAGCCTCATGATAGGGTGCCACTTCCTTGGTGGTGGAAAATCTACATTAAAGGCCTTGTGAGTCAAAGCTAGACTGGACTTAACAAGAATACATAGTGAAGGGGGTTAGCCATACCCACGAACCTTTGGAAAGGAATCATCCTTTCACCTATGCTCGGAAAACTGAAAACTCTTAATCAAGATTAAAATTAATTCAGTCCAATATCCATCATAGTTATGGAATAGAGCACATACTTCTCTTCAAAGAGTATATCATTGACCACAATAAATTGGGTGAGGATTGGTAGGACTTGGGCTCCATCACGACTTGGATTTCATCATCGAGCATTTGTATGTGGGAATCTAGGTGAAGGCCTTAATTTGAGACAAGCTCATTATACCTCTCCAAATTTCAACACCTCACCTACTTGTAGTCATAAGATTGAGGTTACTAGTTTTGCACATCCCACACTTTGATATTCAGTTGTGTAATCTAGTATTGGAGATATTGGCCTACACATTCATCTACTGGAGATATTAGCTTTTACATTCATCTACAGTATTTCAATTTGGACTACACACATTTTCTTTAGTACTTCAGATTTAGCCACATCATCATCTTGTTGCATCAGGACTCATAGTCACTGGTACAAATTCATCATTTATAAAAGAGATTCCACTTGGATAGTGAGCAAGGTCTAGTGGATCACATTCATTCATTATCATCACTTGGCTCATTATTTACTGGCATATTTTACCTCACTTAGTCATTTGTTCCTTGTTCACACCTTGACACACCTCTTTTAGGTCTTTGTAGTATCACAAGTCACAATGACTTCCAACTTCAAACAAAATATTGGATGTACCCTCAAAGGTAAGGATAATTGGGATCAATGGTTCATAGGCCTTAGGATAGCTACAAAATTTGAGAACCTATGGCACAACCATATAGATGCAAATCCCACACCACCCAAATATATTGCTACCCTGGAAAAATGACAAATAAATGATGATTGAATCCATGTTGGCATCCTACTTGTCATAGAATATCACCTTCATAATTTGAATAATGAATCCAAGCATGACACATCATGGTCAGTTCTTGAAGTCTTCAAGAAAAAATTTGACACAAAATTTGACCTAGAATTTATTCATCTTGTCCTCAAGATGAATCAAATAAAGATGCAAAAAGGAAACTCCAGTTCCACCATCAACCTCCTTCACCTTATTAAACAGGTCATTGATGAAGACTTCAAGAATCAATTTATCAATGGGCTTTCCTCATTTAGTCATGTCTTCACATTCTAGACTACAAGAACTTGCTTTCCAGTTTATCAGCTAGTGGAACCTTAAAAACTCTCAACTTTGAAGCCTTAGTAGAAAATTTTATTGAACTTGATAAAACCTTTGACACAAACTTCACCAGTTTTGACCTTGGTGACTCAACATTTCAGGTGGATGAAGATGCAAATTTTTCAAATAGTCAAGGTAACAAAAGCCATGGTCGAGGCCATGATCAAGGCAAAGGATAAGGACAAGGTTCTAGCAATGGTCAACATGAACACTCACAACATCAAACTAGTCAAGGACAACACAATCAAGGAAAAATAAAATAGCCTAGTACCTCTCAAGAAACTAACAACTCAAATGTGATGTGAAAATATTGTAACAAAAAGGGTACTATGCCACTGATTATCAAACTGCTACACACAAGATCAAGCAGTTTTAAAAGCATAGTGTACATAATGTAATTGAATATGACTCTTAATGCAGATGTCTTCCAAAGTACTCAATATGAGCATATCCATATCATCAGCACACGAGCACCTATATCACCATATGTTGACTATCCTAAAACATTCATTGAGGCACATTCAGGATATGTTGGCTATGATATTTCTCATCCCACATTGCAACCCATAGAACTTACGCATAACGTAACCTCCACCAATAGTTCATGGATCATGGATACTAGAGCCACCCAACATAAGACTTCCAACAAGGACTTCTTTGAATAATTCAAATCTAAGTACTTGGTGTAGTTTACCTGGCTAACAAATGCTCAACCAATTGAAGGAGTTGAAACTATTCGATTGAAACTTCCTAGATTACTAGATTTCTAGCTACTTTATGTTATCTACATCCTTACTTTGAAGAAAAATTTATTATCACTATCCACACTAATCTATCATGGATTTGATTTGAGTGTCACTGCCAAATATAAAACTCTTCGAGTCATTCATCCACCCTCCAAAATAGTGGTCATGACTAGTTCCTTAGATGGAAAACTCATTAGACTTGTTGGACATCTTGCTTTTGAAGTTCACATTATCGAAGCTGACATGGCACTTAGTTCTACCCTAACTCTTAAGAAAAATTTTGTTGATGCATTATGGCATGCTTGCATGGGTCATGTCAAATATGACCAATTGAGACAAATGGAGTCCATCTGGTAGGAACCTCATTCCTAGCAATGGAGAAAGGTGGAATAACAATGGAAATGGATGCAAAATAAGTAAAATGTATTAAATCGCCTTGGAATGTATCGTTGTTTCAATGGAGGTAACCCTGCCAATGCTCTCAATGAGATATGTTTTCTTATTCAATGGATGCCTCTCCTAAGAATTATCTACCCTACCCTTATATCTACTCTACGGTTACTATGAGAGGATGTGATGTTTCATATAATAATTAATTAATTAATAATAGAGTTATGTTAGGATGGAGAATCCTAACATGCCACCCTCCTTAAAAGGAGCTTTGTCCTCAAAGCTCAAAGGGAGAAGCTTCATTCTGTGTTTTCCAAGTAGTATTTGCTCATGTTCTTGCACTATTTTAATGTCATCTTCCCATAAGCAGGGATATTTTGAAGGTGGAAGTGTTGGTGGGGGATAGGTAGGAAGAATAGTAGGATTAGAACGATGACAAGGGGGCAACCCTTTTTGTGCTTTCTTGGTGGCTTCGATAGAAAATAAGTGGGCAACCATTTCCTTGCCTCCTTTATGAACAATTTTCTCCATTCGATGGGAGCTTACTAGTGGAGAAGGGCCTGATTTTAATCCTTTAAGAGTATATGTTTGATTATTTATTGTGAATTTCATCCATAAATCTTCAAAATCCCATTGAATAGTGCCAAGTGTTCATAACCATTGTACTCCTAGGACGATATCGCATCCTCCTAAGGGAATTGCATACATGTCATGTTTCATGGTGTAATCGCCCAAGGTGAGCTTAATATTTTGGCATTTCCCTTTACAGGTGATCCTTCCCCCATTACCAATCATGACTTCAAAATTATTGCAAGGATGGATAAAGCAGTCAGCTTGTTTTTCCACACGTGGGTCGATGAAATTATGGGTACTACCAGAGTCAATAAGCATAATAAGATTTTATCGTTTGAAGGATCTGAGGACTTTCATAGTTTGGGGAGAAGAATTACCGATGAGGGCATTGAAAGAAATTTCTAGTGGACCTTGAGTGCTATCATCGGGTGTATCCATCATGACTTCTACCTCGATCTCCTCTTCGTCGTTGGTTGATTGACAAGGAATAATTGCATCCAAAATATATAATTTGGGTGTAATGCATTTATGATTGGGTAAAAATTTCTCATCACAATGAAAACAAAGGCCTTTTTCTCTTCTTTCTTTCATTTCCTCAGGGCTGATGCATTTAATTGGTAGGATTCGGTTAAGTTTTGGGGGAGGGTAAGTATTTTGTGATTCTATTTTAGATGGGTTTCCTAGTTGACGCTGGTTATTGAATTTCTCTTCCAGCATTTGGGCTAGCATGATAGTCTACATCATGTCAATGGGATTGAGCATTTGTACTTCTAATCGAATGTCTTCCTTTAAGCCACTGATGAAACAACTTTGGAAGAATGAGGTATTTAGCCCTGATGTAAGATTTACCAATTTTTCAAATTGATCTTGGTATTCTCGCACTGTAGTGGTTTGGCGGAGTTTGGTAAGGGCTCTCATGAAATCTTCGAATTTAGTAGGGCCGAATCGTACCATTAGGTTTTTTGTAAATTCTAGCCATGTAGGGGGGCCATTTGTCTTTTTGTACCATTGATACCATTGGGTGGCGATATTTTCTAGGTGGAAGGATGTGATGTGAACCTTCTATGCCTCAAGGACCTAGTAGAGGGAGAAGTATTGGTTAGCTCGATAGATCCAATTGGTGGGGTCGCCTCCTTCAAATTTTGGAAAATCCAATTTAGTAGTTCTAGGTAGGATTGACGTTTGTGGTCCCCCAAGTAATGCTTGGTGTGTTGGTGCTCTAGTAGATTGGCCAGCTTGGATTAATGCCAAATTTTATTGTACCATATTGACGGAGTGGTTAGTGGCATCAATTTTTAAGTCTAGGTCTGCTATCTTGTTTTCATATTCCACCTTTTGTATAGTATTTTCGTCCTTCCATTGGCAAAAATCCTCCTTTGTTATAATTTTATTTGCAAGATCATCCTTCCATCGATTAAATTCCTGCATGAAATCTTTGATAGGGTCCTGTGATCTCCTGCCATCGACCATTGTGGTGTGGTTCTACAATTTGTATTTCCTCCTTGGTAGTGAAAATTAGGTTTTTCAAAAATTAAGCTTTTTTTATAATTTTTTGCAAAAAAAATTATGTTAATTTTGTCAAAAAAATGGTTTATCAACTTTGTATACCTAACGGTCACTTTTTGAATTTAAATTTTTGAAATTTGGTGGGAAACAACGGCTAGTGAGAGGTGGGCGGCCAAGATCAGAGGCTGCATCAGCGAGCGACTACGGGCAGAGCGGTAATGGCTAGTGAGCGATGGGTGGCCAAGAGCGGAGGCAGCGTCAATGAGCGGCTACGATTGGAGCGACAACGATGGTTAGAGCAAGAGAGGGTGATAGTCAAGGTCAGCGTAAGGGTGACTTACAAGGTGGTTTTGGAAAGCAAGGGGGGGCGATAGGGTCATGTGCACGTGTGACTACCTAGTGGTAGTTACACCCACGAAAAGGTGTCCGCACACCTTTAAAGCTTCTCAAACCCACAACACGATGGATGTGAGATTTTTATATCCCCAAAAAAATTAAAACCTTTTTTCTTTGCCCTCCCAACATCGAAAAATATGTGACGATCAATTTTTCGATGACGAAAAATATAAAACTTTATATTATAATTTTATAACCTTAAAAAGTATACCACATTTTTATGACCTTCGTCGGATTTCTACGTCGCACCGCAGGTCACATTTTTTCAGCGATTTTTTAAATTTCTTTGTGCTTGTATTTGATCTGGGTGATGAACAAAAGGAGGATCCATGGATTTTGAGGGATTTAAATGAGATTTTAATCACCTTTTGTGTTGTTTGTTTACCGGATTTTAAAAGAACTTCATCGGTTTCCTGTGTTTGTCAAAAGACGAAGAATCAGAATATAGCTCTTTTTCCTTTACACTTATGTTGATCTCCTATCTACAATGATTGCTCTGCTCGATCAAGGTCAATTATTGGGTGAGAGTAATGATTATCTTGGTGATAAAAAAATGGTGCAACTATGAATAATTGATAGTGATGGGTGATAACAACAGTGTAGGAGTTGAAAGATAGTGGTGAGCGGAATTTTTTTGGGTGAGAATGGTTATGAACAAGTTCTTCAGGACACTTGCTCTGATACCAGATGGTAGGAACCTCATTCCTAGAAATAGAGAAAGGTTGTTTTAATGGAGGTAACCCTACCAATGCTCTCAATGAGATATGTTTTATTATCCAATGGATACCTCTCCTAAGAATTATCTACCCTACCCTTATATCTACTCTATGGTTACTATGAGAGGATGTGATGTTTCATATAATAATTAATTAATTAATAATAGAGTTATGTTAGGATGGATAATCCTAACACCATCATTAGGGGATTACCACACTTCTCTTCCAAACCCATCAAATGTGAAGCATGCATCATTGCTAAATCCTCTCGATAATATTTTCCAAAGAGTTAGTGGAATTCCACACAAAAAATAGAGTTAATTCACTTAAAAATTTGTGGGCCAATACCTATTCCCATATTAAAAGGTAAAAATTATTACATCACCTTTATCGATGACTTCTCAAAGAAGTTATGGATTGATTTTTTGGAGAAGTTCGACACTTTTGAATTCTTCAAAGCATTCAAGGCTCGCGTAGAACAAGAATCTGGTTGTAGAATCAAGAAATTTAGGAGTGATAATGGTGACGAGTACACCTCAAATTAATTCACATAGTACTTTTCCTCACATGGGATCAAACATCAATTGATAATACCAGGTACACCTCAAAAAAATGATGTTGTTGAGCACATGAACAAGATAATTATGAACATGGCTCATGCCCTTCTTGTCTACAAAAATATGCCTCCATATCTTTGTGTCAAAGCCACTTGGACTACTATGCATGTACTCAACATAGTAATTCCCTCAAAACCTGGCTCATCCCCTCATGAAAAATGGACTAAACATCCTCCCACCATCAACCACTTCAGAATATTTGAATCCATCTATTATGCTCGTATTCTTATAGAACACAGAAACAAACTTGAGGCTCGACCTATTAAAGGCATATTTTTTGGATACCCTGTGGATCAAAATGGATGCAAGGTATTCATTCCTTCACATTTAAAAGTGATTGTGACATGTGATGTTGTGTTTGCATAAACTAAAGAATAATTGGTTATATTGGATATTGAGGGACACAATCTTCAACCTAGATTAAAAGATGCTAAAATATATGTTCAGATTCTAGCCTTTAGGGGGGAGATATTAAAAAGTTACTCAAAAATCTGGAATCTGCAAATCAACCCATAAGTCTAGAGGAACCAAACTATGATACTAAGCAAATATATGTACCTTATGCACCTTCTGCCCCTTCACACAATAATATTGATCATGATAAAAGTATTTTTTCACATCCATCTTTGTCAACATCCTTTATACTTAATGATCCATTCCAAGATCATGATAAAAACTTTGAGGTAGGTGAGACATCCACACTGCTCTACACTCAAGAAATTCATGAAGCTCTCTAGCTCTTAAAGGACATCAAACCAGATGAAGTAGGCAAAACGGGCACAAGAGGTACCCTCAGAGTAAGAGTGCATGAATCATTACTTGTTGAACTGGAACCTACAGAACTGTATCTTGCTCTCAATAATGAACCTCTCACATACCAAAAAGTTGTCAAACACACAACTTGGAGACATGCAATGAATCAAGAGTATGAATCTCTGATAAAAAATAGTTCTTGGAAGTTAATCAATCTACCACTTGGAAGAAAGGTAGTTCAAAATAAATGGTGTACAAAAATAAGTATAAACAGATGATACCCTTGATAAACATAAGATAAGATTAGTGGCTAAAGGCTTCACGTAAAAGCAAGGCATTGACTATATTGAGGTATTTGCACCTACGACAAGATGATCCACAATCAGAACTCTTGTAGCCTTCAGTGCACAAGGTTTGAATATTCATCAATTAGATGTAAAGATTTATTTCTTGAATGACAAACTAGAAGAAGAAATATACATGGCACAACTAGAAGGTTTTGAGATTGTAGGACATGAGCACAAGGTGTGTAGACTCAAAAAGTATTTATATGGATTGAAGCAAGCCCCTCGCTTGGTTTAGCAAGTTGTCATATCGGATGAAGCAACTTGAATTTGAAGTGTGTGATTACCAAGATATTGATGCAACACTATTCATCAAGCACAACAAAGACAAAGTCACATACCTCATAGTCTTTATGGATGACATGCTTCTAACAGGTAACAATGAACACATCATCAACATAGTGAAAAAGGATCTTGTAAAGACTTTTTATATATCTGATATGATATTGATGAAATTCTATTTGGGCATAGAAGTAACTCAAGAAAATGGTAAAATATTCTTGACCCAAGAGAAATACATCAACGATCTTTTGGAGAAGTTTCAACTAAAAGAATCACACCATGTGACAACACCATTGGAATTAAATCTGAAACTCATAGTGGACGATGACACACTAAAGGCAGATGCAACACTCTATAGAAGGTTGGTTGGTAGTCTCATCTATGTTACTAACACAAGACCTGACATCACTTATAGAATGGGATTCTTGCAAGGTATATGCCCAATCCAAAGGAGAGTCACTAGCAAGTGGCAACAAGAGTGTTGAGGTACCTAAAGACAACCCACAATTATGACCTATTGTATGAAAAGAATGCAAATTTCAAACTCATCGCATACACAAACTTAGACTTTATAGGAGATAAAGATACTGGGAGATCTACATATGGGTACTTGATGTTTCTTGGCTCAACACCAATTTCATGGAGATCAAAGTGATAAAATACTGTAGCAGATTCATCAATAGAAGCCGAATATATTGTTGCAACTGAGACACACACTTTTGATATCACTCAAAAAGATCCTACAAGACTGCATGTGGACACAGACAAAAGCCTGAAGGAAGTAGATTGAAGACTAAAGTCTTCATTAACCAAATAATATAATACAAGGGGGTGTTGGAGAATATTACATTATTTGGTACATGCAAATGTACCCCCATGGTACCTTTATGGTACAAATGTAAATATGTAATAAATTAGGGTTTGAGTCTATAGTTTAGGTGAGTGATTTATTTTTTCCTTTTATGTAAGTGTTTATGTGTAGGATATGCACAAGTGCCATGCATGTTAATGATCAAGAGTGTAACAAGATAAAGTGTATGTGTTATGTATGTAAGTGTACAAATATGTAATGTGAGGATGCACACAAGTGTCATGTATTAGGAGTGCATGTAGGAGAGTAAGTGTCATGTAGAAGTGTGCAAGTGTCATGGAGTTAAGTGTGCATGTAAGTAGAGAGTGAAGAGTCTTGTATACAAGTGGTAAGATGAGAAGCCAAAGGACATGAGAGTATTATCTTATGTAAATAATAGGAAATATTGCAACTCCCATATATGTAAGGAGTGATGTTAGCTTTTGATGCTATAATACTTAATATAAATCACCATAGGAAAATAATCATAGGATCGAATATAATGAAGTTGCAATATAATGGACCCAATAATGATATTATAACAGAGATAAATGAGACAACTAATATGTATTATCAAGGCTTAACAAGATGTCAAATAACATTCAATAATATGCTTAAATATGAATGTAAAGCCTAAAATATACAATATAACAACACTTACAATACTAGTTGCTCAAATGTATGAAAACTTGTATTACTTCTCTTTTTGTTACAATATATCATAGAAACTCTCTCTGTAGACAATGTAGACTATGATATGATATGATATGATATCCTCTATGGAGTAATATATAGCCTTTCTAGGATGACTCTTTGGTTACCATGACTCTTCCTTTCCATATGCCAAGTCTTATGACTCTTGGATTCTCTACTTGACACTTGCATACACATGACACTATCTTGTATGCACACTTAGATTTGAATCTTCACATAACTCTTTCTAATCTAAGGATATGTGCACACTTACATATTGGACACTTGCATATTTACACTCATAACACTTGCACACATGTTTACATGACACGTGCATTTCTTGCACAATGTTACATTACATAAAATATTAACTCACACTTCTAATCTAATATTTACAATAATGTACCAAGGTGATACATTGGCATGTACCAAATAATGTACTATTCTCTAACAAGTGCAATAGTCAAGTATTGAAGAGTTGCCTTTCTATGTTTATATTATGGATACAAAGCTCCATACAATGTATTGGGAAAACAATCTATAAACGATCACCATAGCAAGCATTAATATTGAAACTTGTATACATATTTTGAGCAATTTTATTGTAAGTATTTTTCATGCTAGTACATGAATGATTTTGGCCATTTACATTCATATTTGATGTTATATTTTATATTGGCCAGTATATACTTTGATTGCTTTTATATTTAATTATGTTATTGATTATTTATATTAAGACCTAAGATATTGTGGCTTAATTGTATTGGGACTTGAGATAGTTTGGCTTAAAATCCAACAAGATACCTATTGGAATTATCTCTCTAATGAGAACTCAATGTGGGGAAAGTCTCTATCATGTTGCTCAATTAACTGATTCACCTTTGTTTCAATGTTGTAGAGTCTTGTGGTGAGTGTATGGATATGTTCACTCAATCTCTAGCACTTAGCCAACAAAGACTCATGTAGACTAAAAGGAAGATTTTAAGAAAGATCAAGAAGGAAACAATGATTCTTAGAAGTGGGAGGGGTACCCATGGTACTGAGAACAAAAAGAGTATGAGGATTAAAGGTATTAATGCACTTTGATATATTATGGTGCTTATTTGGATTTTTTGGAAGATGTTTCTTCTAGCTCATACAAACATCACTATGTGAATTTCTATGATGTAAATGCCCATTGATTTGTTCCTAACTAGAGGAAGCTAAAATGTCACATGCACACCACTAGTTGATGATCAAAATCAAATATTTCATTGATCACTCACCCAAATGTGTTACAAGAGATATTTTTTTATCAACTCAACAAGATAATCAAAATGAAACATGTCTTCTAAAAGGATATAAACGCCTTCAATTATTTTTTATGTATTGAGTTTGGAAAACATGAATACTTTTGCCTAAATCACAATATTACAAAATAAAATTGCATTGAAAGTTGATAATAAAAAATGACAAAAATTATTTGATTAAAAAATGGAGATTTGGCTATAAGAGGTTTTGGAAAATCTTGGTCACCCCTCTATTGCTTTTTGCATCGTCATAGAGTTCAAAGATCATTGCTTTGATACCATTTGTAATAAAATAACTTCCAAAAATAGCAATGGTAACAATAAATCTCAAAAATGAAGTAACAAAAAAGCATACACTAGTAATAACATTCATATTCCACAATAGTAAATCATAACTAAAAGTAGCATCTCTAGATTCCAAGTCTCAAAACAAATTCTTGCCACTCAAAGAGGGAAAAGCCTCTTATCCACTTAGAGAGGGCAACGTATCTTATGCACACTAGAGGCGATTAAATATTATAAGTAAAAATGATGAGACAACAACACAACTCATCTATTTATAGTCTAAACAATTAACAAACCCTAACCCTCAAGCTTGAGGGTTGATTAACCTAACTTAAAAGCCCAAGATAATAATAATGAAGATAACTTACATGGCTATACTAGAGTTGTTATATGCACCTTCAAATATTATTGACTTTGGAATGATACAACACTAGTAGTTGCAATCAGGGCTCCCAATTGAAGCATAGGACCCCAAAACTTCCCAAATACTATGGTTTTCCGTTCCTCCATAACATATCAAATTAGATTCTTGATGTCCTAGGTTCTAGTTTCAAGTTGAGACATTATTGCTTAAGTTCTTTTGCAAGAGTGGTGTGGTTCGAGGTACTTAGATGTGAAACCTACCATGACACCTTGTTTCTTGCACCAAGAATGTATGTGAATGGGCATCTAGTGATGGAGCATACTAGGGCCTGCACTAGGCAAGGATGTTTGTTGGGGATGACAATGTGTGGAGACAAGAAGCAAGTGAGGGGTGCTCTATCTTTGTCTCTCTATGGTGGTTTAGAATGAGCATTGATAACAATTTGATTTATGCACCAGGGCTTAAGATGGTTGACATATTAGACAACTTGTAAAATCAACTTTTTGCATCTACAAGGTATAGCTAGAGTAATGTTAAAGATTTGGGCATGTTGTTTGGTTGAAATGCACCTCAATAGACTCCCATAAAAAATTATTACAAATGACCCAGGTGTTGTAGGTGAGTTGGAGAGGAGAGGGCAATCCTCCAAGGGAGGTCCCAGGTTTGAATCTCCACCCTACTAAAAAGTTGAACTGGGTAACCAAAATCCAATTGATAATGTTGGTGCGGGTAGGGTTGGGTGCGACCCCCGGGTGACTTTGATGGTGTAGAACCCCCTGTTCGTGGTCTCTTAGACCAAGGCGGCCCCGCAAGGGGTTTTTCACTATAAAAAAAAATGTTGCAAATGTAGAAATATACTCCAAAATAGAAATTCATATATTAATCATAAGATGCCATTACAAATATTGAATATAGTTTGCAATGCAAAGAGTTGGGTGCTTTGTTATGCAAAGGTACAATAACAATAAGAAGAAATAATAGAGACTACAAGAAGTCTTAGGTTCTTGATTTCCTAATTGCTAAGCTATATTTATACAAAATATACAATGTTACAAAGAAACTGAAAGGTATAATGCTTCAGCTTCCAACTCACCTTACGATATTAATAAACAATTAAGAATCAACTTCTTATGCCTTGGAAATCTAGGTGTTAGTTATTGAAGCGTGTAAGTAGATGAAGTGGTAGAAAATAGTTGTTTGATTATGACATGCAGCATTAATATCAAATGCTTGTTGTACTCATGCGAGTGTTAATGACTTTCATTGTTGTGGATGGGCAGTAAAGTAGTCATGGCACTAAAGTGGTTTGGCACTAACATAGTCTTGGCTTAAACTAGGAATTTGATGCTAACATAATCTTAATGTTAAAATGGGAGTTGGTGGTGACCTGTTTGGTGAGGAGTCCACGTGGGTGCCAAAGGTAATGCTCTAGAGCAGTTGTGACGTCATGCCTTGATGAACTTCGAGAAATTCTTGTTTTGCTTAGATAAAAGAAAATACGTATAAAAATTTGTTTTCTTTAAACAAATATTTAAAATAATTATGCATTCGTAGTGAATTTTTTTTTCTTAAAAACAAATATTCATAATAGTTATACACCAAAATTTAATTTTAGTTCTTTATTGTTTTAAAAAATAAAAACTAAAAAATTACTAAAAATATTTATATTTACCTCTGAGTACGTGCCAGGCCGACAACAATGGTACAAATCCCAAGCGATTGGTGGTTCCCCTCATGCTAGGTCAACAATAACAAGGTGGTATAGGATTTTTGGAAGCAATTCATGTGGTTTGGACCCTGAACTTGATAGTTACTAAAAAGTGTGGATGTAACCAACTTTCCTATGCATTAAAAAAACATTATGTAAAGAAACATGATAAAAAAAAATCTTCTAATACATGCTATTTACATATAAAACTTTCAAAACAATAACCATTTAAATTCAAATCTTTAACATCTTATCCAAAATATCTAAGTATTCCAACATCCAACCCTCAAATATTAACTCTCACTTCATACTCTTCTTTGAATCAAAGCAACGATGGCTTTGGAGGTTTTATAATCCACAACTGAGTCAAGACCCGGTGAGAGGATTTGAAACTAGGTAGCGACAACTTTGGAGGGTTTTAAATCCATAGTTGAGTCAGGCAACGGTGGCTGTAGAGGGTTTGAAGCCAGTTAACGATGGTTTTGAAGGATTTTTTAATCCACAACTGAGTTAGGCGATGACAACTGTATAGGGTTTGAATCAAAGTAGTTGCAGCTCTGGAGGTTTTTTAATCCATAGTTGAGTCAAGTGGCGATGGTTGTAGAGGGTTTGAAGCCAGGCAACGATGACTCTAGAGGGTTTTTAATCCACAACTAAGTCAGGTGGTAGTGATTGTAGAGGGTTTGAAGCCAGGCAGCGACAACGAGGCAAGTTTTGATATCTTTAATTTAGTGCTTGAAATTATTTAGGTTTTAGAAAATTTTGATAGGGAGTAGGAAATAACAGATTGATCATACAGGGATGGTTTGATAATGGAAGAAGGAAAACAACAATTACAAGAACAAGTAGAAACCATAGGATAGTTGGTCTCCATGAATTCACATATTATTCCAATCAGCGAAGCTAATGAAACACGGGGATTGACATATCCACAAGCAATAGGACATACAACAATACTACCATTTGCAACACCCGAAGAAGGAATGGAAAAATCTATATATGTCAATGCAAAATAGTATTGGAGAATAATAAGGCACCGACAAGTTTGAACAAGGGTAACAACAATGAAGAGGACTAATCAAAAAATAATAGTAAAGAATATTCTTCCACATAAACATGTGGAGAATAAGGAACAATCAAAGGCACTAACCATCGTCGAACATGGAGATTAGTTAGACCAACATAGGGGACAAAAGAAGGAAGACAAAAGAGACGGAGGTAGGGCGAAAACACACAAGAACACAAAAGGAAAAACAAGCAAGGATAAAAAAATAAAAAATGAAAGCAAGAAAACATTTAGCATGGAAAGTGCAGGTCACCAAAATGAGTTTCAAGATAGGGAAGAAATTTACAGTCCCACAACCACGCCACTCATGTGGGCACCAAGACTTTATGTGCAAGAGCTAATGAAGATGAAAGAGAAACTTGAGAGCATGGAAAGGAGGGAAAAAATAAGAGATACTAAATTAGATGAGGTCATAAACATCAATTAGAGGTTGGAAAAGGAAAACAACCAACTCAAGGAGCAAGTGTCAAAGCTACAAAACCTTGTGAACATGGGTCAACATGAATGGCATGTCCTCAAACAAGCCATCCACTCCCCAATCAATAATATAATAGATGTGGAAAAAACAAATGCAAGACAAATAAAAGAGGTGCGAAAAACACTCCAAAACATAGAAACAAGAGAAAAAGAGTTATGAAATGAATTAGTAAAGGCAAAGTCATGGTCTCAAGTAGTAAAAGAACCAGTCAATCAATAGAAAGAGTTGATAGAGAAGCAATTAAAAAGTCAAATAATAGAAGAGAAATAAAGACATGAGAAGTTATCAAACATAATCATCAAAGGGTTAAAATATTATGGGGATAGGGAAGATACAAACCGTTTAACCAGGGATTTCTTGTCAGATCAGTTACAATGGAAAGGTCAGATCAAACAAGCAGGTAGAATTGGTAAGCTGGGAGGAGGCAAAGATAGGCATATTTGGGCCACATTGATGAGCTATGAAGATAAAACAAGGTTACTAAGAAACAGAGGCATGTTAAGAGGGTCACAATTCTATTTAAATGACGACCTAACCTTTCTATAGCAAGTTGAAAGAAATAAGGAATGGGAAAAGGTGAGGGTAACAAGGAATGAAGGGAGATGTGCATATTTAAGAAATAGAAAGGTGTACATCACATCTAAACAAACCCAAAACAAATAGGGAGTATGGCCCGCCCGAGAATATCTTACGATGTTATGTTGGAACTCTAGAGGTTACCCTTGGAGAAGAAGACCCGAATTAGGGCCCATTGCTAGAGACAGAGATATAATCATCCTGACGAAAACACATGAGCACGATGGATGTAGGACTCTAGACTTTGTGGGATACAAGAAAATAGCAATATGGAATAAAGCAACAGAAAATGGCAAGGGGCAGGGGGTATTATGATTTTAATAAAAGAGGAGTGGGATAGGTTCATTAAAATTGAAAAACAAGATGAAAACAAACAGTACATTTGGATAAAGATCCTAAAAAACAAGTCAGTTATTAGCATAGCAGCATGTTATTTTGTTCCCAAGAATTCTAAATTCTATAAGAAACATGACCTTAATAGAGAAGACCCATACTCCTCCCTAAAAAGAGACATTTTGACATACATTAAGTTGGGGAGATTATATTAATTGGAGACTTCAATGCAAGGACAACCAATAAGCAAGCTAACATTCTAGTAGGTAACAAAGATATTGAAATTAATCCTCTTTGGATGCCAGAAGAGGAAAATCAGCAATGGACCAAGACTTCAAAAGATGAGCATGGGGCTATCACACAATATGGAGAAGAGTTGTTAGGCCTTTGCATCATACACAACTTGGTTATTTGCAATGGGATGAAATGTTGGAAAAATTCAGGAAAGTATACATGCAAAACATATGAGGGACAAAGTGTAATAGACTATGATATATGTTCACAAAACTGCATACCAAAAATAAAGGAGCTAGAAGTGGAAGATTCCCCAATGGAACTTAAATCAGATCACAACCTAATTGTTATGAAAATTCAAATGCAAGGAGACAAACCAAGGGAAAAACACATGCACGACAATCAAAACAAGCTTCCTCACAAGGGAAACATTCTCTTAACAGAAGAAAATTGATAAAGTTTTAGGGCAGCATTAAATAACAAGTTACAGGAAAGGGAAAGAAAGGGACTACCTCACAGTAACAAAGATTACAATAAAAGTGAATGGTTAATGCACATTATCCAAGAAGCTCTAAACAAATGCAAGAGAGCTAAACCTAGAAAGAAATAAATAAATAGCTTCCCAACCAACCCGTGGTTCTATGAAGATTGCAAGGAAGTGTGAAGGTTACTAAAGGAACCAACGGGTAAAACAAGAGCAAACAAAAAAGCATATGAGAAACTCGTAAAGGCAAAAAAAGAAGAATACACTAGAACAAGGAAGAAAGAACTTATTTACTTAGGGAAGCATGAACCAAAGAAATATTGGAAGGAACTAAGCATGAAAAAGATACAAAATAAAAATAACATAACAACTAGTCAGTGGTTGAAGTATTCAAAACAATTGTATGAGCGTAGTAACCAGTAGGAGACACCCCCTACAATCATTGTCAAGAAAGAACTTTTCACAAATGAAGATATTATTCAAGGGATAAAAAAGTTAGCAACTGGTAAAGCCCGTGACATAGACAATCTTCAGGTAGAGCATATAAAATGGGGTAGATATTCTTGCACCATAGATCAAAGAGATTTGCAATGAGGTCATACAAAATGGCTTCCCTACATAATGGACAACTAGCTTGACCAATCTTTTGTTTAAAAGTGGAGATGTAAATAATCCCTCAAACTATCGAACTATCATGATCAACCGTCTCTTTGCAAAGTTGTTTGGGAGTATGATAGAGCGTAAGATTAGCAAATGGGTGGAAAAAAAGGGAAAGAGAGCAAATGGGCAAGCAGGTTTTAGGCCCAAGCACTCAACTATTGATCATTGTATCACGATTAGACACATAGTGGAAAAAATATGGGACAAAAAAGAGAAGGCTTTTTGTTGTTTTGTAGAATTCAAAAAGGCATTTGACACAGTGCCAAGAAAAAATTATGGAGCAAAATGGAAGAGCTAGAGGTTCCAATTCACTACAGGGCAACAGTTCACAGATTATATGAGCATGTAAAGGCTAGAATTAGAACACATGAAGGGTTATTTGAATGTTTTGGGAGTGACATAGGTGTCAAACAAGGTTGCCCTCTATCTCCGACATTATTTGGGTTGTACATTAACAAGTTAGAAGCATGGATAAATAAATTTGGGGGAGAGGGAGTGCACTTAGCCAACTATGTGGTAAAAATCCTCATGTCTGCAGATGATGCAATTCTTGTGGCCGAAACAACTAAAGATCTAAAAGATCACCTTCGGGCTCTAGAAATATTTTGTAAGGAAGTTGGGATGCAAGTGAACACGAGAAAAAAAAAATCATGATTTTTTCAACAAAAAAGAAGAAGCAACATCTCGAATTTCAGTTTGCAGGAGAACCTCTTGAGGTAGTGGTAGAATACAAATACCTAGGCATAAATTTTCATGACAAGCTCAATTGGAATACATGTAGGATGAAAAGAACTCTAAGTGGTTGGACAATGTTATATGCACTTCAAAATCGGTGTAGGAATGCCGAGTTGTGGAATTGGAAGACCACCAAGGTCTTATTCGGTCTACTTGTCACACCGATTGTGTTGTATGGTTGCGAGGTGTGGGCACGATAAATACAAAATGAAGGCAAATAGAAAGGATTCAAAAATGTCTAATTACAAATTTTCTTGGGATTAAGACCATAGTCCCTTATGAATTTTTTCTAGCTGAAATTGGAATGTACCCTTTAGAGGCAATTACTATAACCAAGCTGTTATGTTACTTGAAAAAAATAGAAAACATGAAAAACAATAGATGGTTTAGGGTAGTTATGGACGAAGAGCTACATAGGCGGAAGAACACATGGATGAAACAAAATCAGAAATGAATGAAACTTTGGCAAATCAACATAAATGAATGCCCAAATTTCAATAAAGACATTAAAAACTATGTGAACAAAAAGTTTAGAATTGGGGGCACTTGTTGAGAAGAGACCTGGGTTCAAACCTTGGTGGTGCCAATTTGCAAAGGTAGTAGTTTGCTCTGAATCCTCTGAGTGCACACTAGACTGACGACGACGGTACAAACCTTGAGCGATTGACGGTCCCCATCTCACGCCGGATCAACAATTAACGAGACAAATAGGTTTGATGGTTACAGTCCCTGTGGTTTGAACCCTGCGTTGCTAGTTACTAAAAATAGTGGCTGTAACCAACTCTCCTATGTAACAAAAAAAGAAGAAGTTTAGAATTGGAATGTGGAAAAATGCAAGCAAGAAAAGACAATACTATATTGCAAAGTTTAACCCAACGTATGACCACAAGGAAAAAGCATATATAGGCACTGAAATTAAGTGGAGGGAAAAATCCTCATTGCTCAAATAAGGACTAGCTCTCATAGGCTTAGATGTGAAACAAGGAGATGGACAACGCTTAAGGAACAATGGGAAGAAATGATATGTACTCTATGCAGCACAGGGGCAATAGAGACAAAGGAACATTTCATCTATGAATGCTTGAGTTTTTTCGGACATCCATGGCAAATACAAAGAAATGCTTAGAAAAGGGTCTATGACGGAGTTATTTGAAGATAGTAAAATAAAAAAAAATTGGGAGATTGCTAACCCAATCAGCAGGAGAAGGAACAGCCTTTTCAAAGATATTAATGATCATATGATTTGAATAATTGTGTTTGCATATTTGAAAGTCCAATATTTTAAGTATGACTACGTAATTAAAATCTTTCACTTCATTTCATTTCTCTTGATCTAGGGTATGACCACGTAATTAAAATCTTTCACTTCATTTCATTTCTCTTGATCTAAAACCAATCAGTTTCTTTTAAAGGAAAACAAAATCATACGCCGCCGCGCTCCCTGCCATGCTCTTCGTTTGTTTAGTAAAATCTTGGTTGCTTCCAATGCAAAATTGAATTGAAGCCTAATCACATTTGTACCCCTTTTTGGTGTCCGTCATAAAAGGCCACGTCAAAGGAGTGGATAAACCACGTGAGCGAACACCCATCCACGTGAATCTTCAAAGGCCAATCTCGTATACCCCGGAAGATATTAGGGATATTTTAGTCCTTCCCTTACCTCTATATGAACCAAAGCCATACCATTCTAGGTTGGAAAATGCCCAAAAGGGAGGAAAGAGGGTCCAACAAGGATGCTGATGCAGCAGCAGCAGGGAATTCCAAAGTGCCACTGCCATCACAATGCCTTTACACTTCTTCGCCCATTGTTCGCCAAGGTACTTTAATTTCTCAGTTCATAGATAATGTATTTTTTATGCCGACATTGGAAAACTTCCTTAGAACAGTATGTGGTATACCAGAACAATACAAAACTTGGACGAGCAGTTTCAGTGAAGGAATGCTCCCCACTTATTAAAACCCCTTCGTCTTCTCCTTCCTTTGGGCTCACAGCCAACCCAAACGAGTCTAGACCAGCAAGCAGAGGAAGACATGGTGCGTCTAAATTATTCATTTCCTATTGGCTTTTTTAATTTTTAATTTTTTTAATTGGTTATATGTAATTGAATCTTTTATGCAACTATGCATTAATGATTAATGGTTGGAAAGAACCTATATATCTTATATTTAACTATTTGAACTCATGTTACTCAAAATATTAACGAATGAAATTGGAATCTTGGTTTAATGTATGAAACTTTACAATTCCCACCAGTTATTCTAAACCTATAAATAAAAATGTTAAGGCTCACCTGTAGGATTAGAACCTTGCTTACTTCCCTGTTCTCCATTGAATGCCCTAAATCTCATTGCCAAACATTAGGCGAAAATGTTAAGCTTCATGGAATTTTAATTCTCAACCAATTACCTTAAATTTTCTCGGTTGAAATGAGTCATTAGAACCTTAGTCTGTGGTGTGAAATGCCCTAAACCTATGGACATATTCTTTTTAATTATTACATTGATTAAATGGATACTGTTAGAACCGAAAAATTTACAGTATATGAAATGGAATTGCTGGTCTCTTTCCAGAGAATTAATTTTCCTCAACAAGATAAACTTAAATAAAGACTGATGTTATTTCCATAGACCCAAATGCACTGGCCTACACATGGTTGTATTGAGCGAGGCGTGCTCTTTATCATTTAAAACTGGATTTGGGTCAAATAATTTCTAGCTTCTTAAGGACTGTTTTTTTGTTGTAATTGATCATATTTGATTGAAACAGACCTATCCCTATTAGATCATCACCACATAGTCTATTATAACAGTATGATTATCTCTTGACAAAATTTGAATTTGGGTCTCCCCATTAAAAATCGAGGAATTTAACCAGTCGAGCTAATGCCATTTGATCTCAAGGACCACCATTTGAACTCTATTCAGACCTCAATTTTCATTAGAAGATTATAGAAAGAATAACCAATTTCAATTCTTAGGCCAGGGGAAATGCTCTTGCTTAGAATGCAAAGATGAAACTATTTTCCTTTTATTTTTAACCCTTTGCAATGATTTGAGCTTTGGAGCCCTAATAGGGATGGCCCTAAGCCTTACCAGTTCACAAGAAGAAAGGCCTTTAATGACTGCTGGCTTTTAAACCTTACTATCTCAAATTATCACAAGTCCCAATATAAATAAGCCACAATATTATAGGTCGAAATATCAATAATCAAGAGTAGAATTATATAAATGAGCAATCAAATATATATCAAGGCCAATATAATAATGAAATAATATTTATGTAAAAAATAAAAATTAGAGAGTTAGGGTTCGGTTGCGGCTACAGTCTATGCAAAAGGGGTGTAAACCCTAGGTGCAGTCAAGTGATGGAACAAAGCATCAAATTTGGCTATAGTCTTCGCGAAAGGGATGCAAACCCTAGGTGCAGTCAAGCGTTGAAGGAAGAGGGTTGTTCGCAGACCATCTCTTCAATCTGTGAGAAAGCCTCTTCGGTCAGAAGAAATATCTCTTAGGGATCTTTGGGTTTGTAGGTGGATGAACCTCTACCCTCTATCAGGATTTCGGAGGATGAATTTGGGTTGGATCTGATTGATCATGAAGCCCAAACAATTATCTGCAAACTCAAGGGCAAAAGACCAGGCCTAGAGGAGCTCAAAGGATACATTAAAGATTGGTGGACCAGTACATAATACCCAAAAATTTCTTTTCTGTTTCCTTTTATAATTTAGTGGATAGAGATAGGGTAATGGATTATAGATATAATTGTTTTTTTGGACAAAGGGGTGTCTATATAAGACCTTGGACTCCTAGTTTCAACCCCTTTATAAAAGAAGTTAATGGCTTCCCAGTCTGGGTGAATCTTTATGCTCTCTTTGTGGAGTTTTAGGGAGAGAAGATATTCACCAAAATTGGTAATGCCATTGGTGCATTCTAGTATATGGATGCCCAAATAGAGGAAAATATTTCTAGAAAATTAGTATCAGTAAAGCAAAATTGGCTGTTTGGACGGATGTTTTAGTTCCTGGGCCTCAATCCATTACTCTCTCTTCAAGCAAAGGGAATGGATCCAAAATATTGAATATGAAAACTTCTCCCTAATATGTTATGGCTGTCAGCAAAATGGCCACCTAAAGAAGAGATGCCCGGCAAAATGTTATCTCTTCAATTATGTTATGAGTAAATGTATTTCAGCACAATTATGCAGTGGCAGATATGCGTGGTGGCAGGCAATATTATCACAATACCAGTTTACTGTTGAATATATTCCTGGCAAACAAAACTCTCTTCTTGATGTTCTCACTGGGGAAATGGTGCATGTTCATATGTTTTCTCAAGATGCTGATTGGTCCAATTATTCACTTGATACTACTGATGATTGTTTTCAATTTTGCAGGAAAATTAGAAGTTTCTTCCCATCCAAAGAAGAGTTAACTCCAGGATACTATCCTATAATTGATTTTATCTATAATTCTGTAGGGAGAATAAATGTTTTGGTCATGAATGTTAGGTGGAATATTGAAACAGCCCAAATGATTCAATATGTTTTAGACCATAAGAAGTTGGATGATATCCTGTTGCCTCAAAAAGCATTATACGGAAATAATGTATTTTTCCAAATTTTTAATGAGAAAGATCTAAATCTAGCTTGACAAGCATCTTTAAAAGAGGCTTTAACTAGAATCAATTTTATGGAGACCAATAGTATAAGAATTTACATCGATGAAACATATATGTTGGAGAATATTACATTATTTGGTATATGCTAATGTACCTCGATGGTATCTTTATGGTACAAATGTAAATATGTAATAGATTAGGGTTTGAGTATATAGTTTAGATGAGTGATTTATATTTCCCTTTATGTAAGTGTCTATGTGTAGGATATGCACAAGTGTCATGTAAGTAAGAGTGCAAGTGTGTAATGTGTAGGATATGCACAAGTGTCATGTATGTAAGTGTGCAAATATGTAATGTGAGGATGTGCACAAGTGTCATGTATTAGGAGTGCATGTAGAAGTGTAAGTGTCATGTAGAAGTGTGCAAGTGTCATAGAGTTAAATGTGCATGTAAGTAGAGAGTGAAGAGTCATGTATACAAGTGGCAAGATGATAAGCCAAAGGTCATGAGAGCTGTCATATGGAGAGCAATAGTAAGTACTTCTATTTTTGCTTGAAAAAAAAGGGTTGTACTCGGGTCCCCCACCCTTGATAAATCACAACTTTCTTCTGTAAAGCTTGAGAGTTCACAAACATATTCGATTCTCAAGCAATAGTCAAGTACTTGAAGAGTCATCTTCTATGTCTTTATTATGGAGAAAAAAATCCATATATTGTATTGGGAAAACGGTCTGTAAGTGATCACCAACAAGCATTGATAATATTGAAGCTTGTATGCATATTTTGAGCAATTCTATTGTAAGTATATTTCATGTTATTACATGAATGATTTTGGCCATTTACATTCATATTTGAAATTATTTTGAATGTTAAAATTTATATTGGCCAGTAGATATTTTGATTGCTCTTATATTTAATTCTACTCTTGATTAAGTATATTGGGACCTAAGATACAGTGGCTAAAATATACTAGGATCTGAGATAATTTGGCTTAAAAGCCAACAATATCAAGGATAGTCTCATGAAGAACAATGTCCACCAACTTAGCAATACCAAGGACAATCATCGCAACAATCCCAAAATCAATCCCATCACATGCCGGATAGCCAGGAACCTGACACAGATGAGAAGATTCAACAAAAACGTGGAAGCCGTAATTGCTAGCTGTCAAGAATGCTTTTGATCACCATTTGGCATATGCAAAACACATTAATACTTTCATTATTCTCTTGGCTAATACTGTTGTATTGGCAAAGATTCCAAGATAGACTTGTACATAAAATCCTCCATAGTAATGTCACTTTATTTCGTGTGTGTACTTAAAGGATTGATAAACACCACCAATATGCCACAGGGCCTCAATTGGCAGGACCTCCATACATTTGTAGATAAGATAGAATATTATATCTTGTCATAGGATGTTTCTAGCCTCTTTCCACTCTATGCCCATATAGTCTATATATACTTGTTGTAAGGGCAGTTATGGGCATTGGATATCGAAGTTTGAGTCCATTGAGAAAATTGGGATCTTTTGTATTCCTATTTTCATATTAATAGAAGCCTTTAGAAAGGTCTTGCCTTTGTGCAGTTTATTCTATTAATCTTTCAATCTTATTGTCCAAAAAGATATCCCCCCGCTGGGTCGCTTCCAACTTATTTATGGTGCAAACACTTTGACACTTTGTTATTCAGTATTGGGGACAACCTCCTGCTAGGTTGCTGTTAGCTTACCCAATTACTGATATCAGAGCCATTTTTGCCTGTTTGTGTTGAAGATGGATTTACACAGACATTCATCAGCTAGTGCTTAGGAGTTGGATGCATTCTTTGAGGAGGCATATCATCACAATCATGTGTACAATATTTTTTACTGGAGCCAAGTATAAACATTGTCGTACAGACATTGGAAGATTGCAAAGATAAAGTTGTCCAGAGTTGGGCTATCAAAGATAGAGCTGTCTGGGACCAGACTATCTAACGTTGAGTCGTCTAAAACTAGGCCGTTTGGTACAGGGCCGTCCAATACTGTACTGTTTGGAGATGGGCTGTCTGGATGAGGAGTATATAGACAGTTAGGGCCATACAACTGATTGCAAGCAGAGGCACAAAAAAGAAGAATGAGCGTGCCTTGTAAAGTTGCTAGAGGAAGTAAGGTCATCTAGAAAATAGTTGGAGCAGTTGGAAGCAACTGCTGCTAGAAATTTTCAAAATCTAAAGCCGAAGAAGTTGACTACAAAAGGAATGCAGAGGATGCCACAAAATTTCGAGAGGATTGAACGGGTGTAGTTGCAGAGAAGATTTCCACCTAAAGCAATGTTGTGAGTAGGACCTTATACCCATGGTGGAAGCATCAGAGCTGGCATTGGGAGAAGCTAGGAGGAATGCCTGCATGGTAGAGAGAGGGAGTGCGAGATGGATGCTAAATGAGGGAGAACATGGCAACATGGAGTGAAGTCAAGATCAAGAACCGATACTTTGGATGACAGACAAGTAAGAGGAAAAGAACCAACAGTTTCACTGCAAGCAAAGTGTAAGGGGAACGAGCGGATGTAGATCCCCTTGGAAGAAATCATAGGGATGACGACTGTGGGTGAATTTTGCAGAACACGGTGGTTGGAGCACGCAAAGGATCATCCATTGAAGACTGCATTTCAGAGTGTAGGAGTGCAGTTTATCTTGTAGGTTTCTGGGTTTGATAAAGAATTTTTCAAGTCATACATGTTGGAAATGTTGGAGACTTATGATGCTAAAAGAAAAAGGAGCAGAGTGATGCATGGTGATAAGGAAGTACATGTGTCATTCTCTTCGAATAGTCTTTGGAGAGTATCTTGCTTGCCAACTTCCATAAAAGTGGTGAAGGAAGGAGTGGAGCTCTACTGGTTGCGGATTTTTGTGGATGAAGTCACCAATCTAAGTTTGCAAGAAGTGGCAAAGTTGATGAAGCATGGAAGTCACGGACTAAAGATATCTAAAGTCAAACGAACTTTGATGCACAATGAATGTGATCATGTTCCAATTATCCGGTGAATAGAGAACCTCAGATATGCCCACTTGGCTCATACCATATATGGAGGGAGGTATGGCCAGTGAACAGTACGATTTGACAAATTTTTTGTCAGAACTCATTTAGAATTTTTTGTTGCAATACACCAAGAACTTTTTGATGGCTTTCTACGCCATTGCATTGCTTCTAGATGCAGCGTCACATGGAAAGATTCAATTTTTAGGACTGAATCCTTCACATACCATTCTAGAAGGTACACCTACTATTTTTTGTTGGGTACATGTTGCCCCATTGATGAAAGTTGGACCAACGAGAAAGGTAGCCTCAAGGAAGAAGATAACATCAAAGAAGAGGAAAGCACAAGAGGCATTGGAGGAAGACAAAGGAGGCAATATAGTTGCCTTGGTTGAGGAGAGTGAAGACTAAGATGGAGCAGTTGCCTAATGCCGAGGAGCTTTTGAGGAAAGAGAAGAGGTAGAGAGAATTGGAGCAACAATGGCAACAAATGGGAACGCAACTGCAGTAACAACTATAGCCCCGACATCAGCAACAACATCAGCCAATGGGTCAAGGCATCAGAGTGTTTTCTTCGGGACCCCCACAACATGCCATAGAGAGAACAATTGGCAGAGATGTACAAAGAGTCGTGGTGGGTCATTAGTCTCAATCATGTGGATCGACCAAAGTTGCAGTGTCATCTGGGACTTCAACATAATTAGGAATCCAGATTGTGCGAGGAGGCACTGCAGGTGTCATTGTGGGTACTAGGGAACTGTCTTCAAATGAGGTTGCCAGGGGTCAACAACCAAGAAGTCATGAACCTGTTGCGTAGAGAGTTGGTTGTGCGGGAAGAGCAGTGCAATAGTTTGGGAGAGGAAGAACTATGCAGTAGTAGGTGCAGGAGACACCTATCTTTGTAGATGTGGATGACAAGATACAAACTACAGTAGATGTGGTGGAAACATCACCACCCTTGGAGGAAGTACCTAGAGGAGGAAATTTCATTGGTGATGTTTTGATGCCAATGAATGTGGACACACCTGAGAGCTATGCCACAACACCATTGAGGCAGTTTGCAGACGAGGTGGAGAGATGTGTTTCACCTCCACTAGACGAATGACCACTAGTTGAGCTCACATCTATAACAACGCAGGTCACGACACCAACTTTAAATGTTTGAGGAGAGAAGAAAGAAGGGGAAGCAACCTGCATTAGAGCATAATTTGTGGTAGAAGGGACAAAGTAGTCAATCACCTAAGGATGAACTTGATAAAGGCAAGAAGACAGTGGATATGGCTAGAAAGCACACTAATGCAAAGGGAGGAACAATACTAACGATTCAGGAGGGGAAGATAGTTAAACAGAAGATTAACTTGAAAGGTTATGGTGGGAAGGACATTGAGGAAGCAACCACCAAGGATGACACTTAGGACGAGCTGGAGCATGCAGGAATGAGTGAGCATTTTATGATACAAGTGCCTAACTTGAGGCAACCTCCAGTTCATGGCGAGACAATTAATGAACAGGTTGACTTTGAGAAGGTGAGTGGACTATTCGATAGGGTCCTGTTGGTCACGAATCTGCCACAGGAAAGGATTTTTACAATTGCGCCCTAGACCCGGCCAACATTGAAAGGCTGGAAGCAAGAAATGGCTCCGGACCAATCTCGAGTGGGTGGTTCCCTTCACTACTCTAAAAATGGGTTTAAGATAGGGGTGCTGGAAAGAGATTTAAAAGGTTGCGAAAGAAATGGGAAATATGGCCACGGGGCAGAAGTGATGGGATCGAAAAAAACGGAGGAAATTTAAAGTGGCGAACAAGCAAGCAATAAAAGTTATCAACCTAACTTTGCACGAGTGACGAGAGAAACCCTCCAAAATCACATTCCGAGGAATCATACTCTCACGGAAGTGCATAAATCCAATATGCGGGAATTTAAATGCAACGGCCATTAAGACATACAAATGCTATTAGAAATGCAACATAAACGGAGAAGGAAATCACTAATGCAAACGCTTGAAAAATAAAAGCCAATCCTTTATTCCGGCAAATGCACCTAGCAACAAGTTTTCCAACCTTTGCAAATGAAAATTACATTGGTTTTTATAGAGGTCCGTCCTCTTTGCGGCATTAAATAATTAAAACCAACTTCCTCGTGATCTACAATCATGCGAAGGAAACGAGGAAGATGATCCCCTTAATCGCAGCCTCGAAGAAATACAAATTAAATACCATGAAACGTTCGCGGCCCTTCATTAAATTCATTTTTTCAAACATGTGCATGAAGCCGTTAAAATAATCCACGAACCAATACTTGGAACCAATAAATCTTTTAATTTTGGTAGCACAGGCACCCTTTGACCTTAACCGCATTGGAAATCCGCAATTTATTTAATTCGGGTTATCATTAAATCCTCGAAAATCGAAAAAACCCTTTCGGCCGTTCATATTGCACTTGGCGGGAAACGCGAGTCGCGAAAAGGCGACGGGTCGCGAAATCGCGACGGGTAGCGAAATCGCGACGTCTTATCATTCGAAGGCGCTTTGACCACCGTTGACCCGGAAAGGTGGAACATGTAGCGCATCCCCTCCCCCCCCCGCACGGAAATCGGAACATGTCGCGATTTCGCTACATGTTTCCGTCGCCGTACAAAACGCCATTTTGGGTCGCGATTGCGGCGACATGTCGGGCACGGCGCAAGTTTTCACCTTTTGCCTTCGACGCTGCCGGGTCGCGATGCCGACATGTCGGCGAATCGGCGCATGGTTTCAACTTAGGTGCTTCCCGCCGACCCGGCGATTTCGGAACACGTCGCGATATCGCGACATCCGCCAACCCCCTGATACGTTGACCGCGATTCCAACATGTCCCGTCACAATTTCAGACTTGGCCATTTTTGCTCAATTTTCTCCTTTTTCGCCCAACGCATCAATCAAAGGTCGATCCCCAACAATACATCAATGCATTCATCAATGAGAATCAATGTGGCAAAAATGCCAACATTCTTGGCGGTCACGATACACCAGATGCAAAATCCAAGCCAAGTCCATTGGGCACGAGTCATATTGAACCGAAACAACCCAAAACATGTCGGGACCTGCCAAACTCTTCCTACGGAAAACTAGAACGGAAGAACCGCATAGAAGCGGTTTAAAGCGAAGAAATGGAAGGTGATGGTGGAGTGAGCTCTGCGTTGCAAGCGGGATCAATGGAATGATGAAATGAAAATGAAAGATAATTGACAAAGCAATGTGGTAGACACAATAACAGAATGTTGTTGTACTACCAGCTGCAATGGATGGAAAAAGTAATGAACGGATGGAATGAAATGGAAATATGAACTGCGTGGAAGAGAATAACCGAACGAATAAATCGTAAAATGACAACTTAGAAGAAAGCATAAGAAGGAAGGGAAAAAACAAAAGAAAAGAAACAAAACTGTGCTCATTTTGTTTTAATGCGAAACAAGAAGAAGATGAAGAAAGGAAAAGAGGAAATGGGAAGGGAAAAGAAGAAAGTGCTAGAAAGCCACCAAACGGGGAGGAGAAAAACAAAGGAAAAAAAAACAAGCATCTACGCCAAGCAACAAGAACCGAATGAACAAATAAAAACAATACCACTCTTTTTTTTTCTCTTCTTTTTCTATTTTTTGTGTTTTTCAAAATACTATATACAATAAGTCACGACATGATTGGCATGTCGCCACCACACCCAACAATGTTATCGCAAACGCAATGTCCCGACCGATACGATCATACTTAAGTCGGTCCTTGAAATTGGTGCTCCTTCCCGAAGTTCTCCATGGTCACATCGGCAAGTTATCATACATGCTAAGACCTACACAACTGATAAATACTGCGGAAAAGAAACCCCACCATCTTGAAAAGTTCTCCATCGTGGACAAAACAGTTCCTCCAACTCCCGGATCCGATCAAGAATTGTCCAACACCCTCAGATCTCTTCACTCACCGTTGATCACATATTTAACTTCACTAAATGCTTGCATCACACCATGCCCGGTGCCTTCTTCTTCTTGCTTATATCCTCGGATCCATCTCCATAAAACCCAACAACCATATTGTTCATTGCCAATCCTTGGCTTTGGATGAGATCTTTCCATTGAGCTCCACACAACGACATCTCGGGTTTAGACAAGATAAGGGAGCGGCATGAATGTGCGGTAAACAGAGCAAAACCACGGAGAAGGTAATGGAGTTTCCCCCACGGTAACTTCCGATAAGTGCAACATACGCCCCCCCTTCCTCAAAGATTTGTGGAAGCGTTGTTCACCCACCAAAAAGAGACCTATGTCGAATAAAAGCGCGAACATAAAAGAGGTGGGCCCGGGTGGGTGATGGACGGATCTTCTCGAATCTCCACTTCTCAAGAATCGGACATTGAAGTCCGTGATGCTTCTTGAGGTGCTCTCTTGATGTACATGAAAAATGGTAGAGATCCAAAGAACTATAGAAAGATCTTCATCAAATCTTTTGACTGCTCCCCGAGATCATCCCATGAGTGATGCTTTGACGTTTGACAACATACCATTGCAATGCTCTTCCTTCCAAAGACCAACCAAGTCGGATCATGACATCTTCGTGTTCTATGACATGGATCAGACAAATACAATGTCTTCAACATGTGCCAGCCATGCCTTCGGTACCATCATATTTTGCCGGGTTCTTCGGGCACCTTCGGAATTTCATGTCGAACTTGCGGATTCGGAGGGCCAGATCATCCCATCTAGAAAAAACCCCGCCTTTGTGGCGATGGTACCGGGATCACGGCTATCGCCATTAAGTCGAGTCGCCGGATGAACATTTGTTGAATTTTTTCTTTTTTTTTTAAACAAAAACAGGCCCACGAACGATCTTCAACTCAAAAGTCGCCGATGAACACAAACTCCGCTGAGAGGCCAAGACAGCTCATCAAATCTGAGGCCTCCGGTGTAAAACGTGCCAAACGTGGCACCGGTGGGTTATCACTAGGAAAATTATCGTATCCCACCATTATGAATTCTTGGAGACAAAACACAGTCCCACCGCGTCCAAAACGTAGTCACAACGCCACAGAAAGGATTTACAATTGCGCCCTAGACCCGCCAACATTGAAAGGTCGAACAAAAATGCTCCCAACCAATCTCCAGAGTTTCCCTACTCTAAAAATGGGTTTAAGATAGGGTGGAAAGAGATTTAAAAGTTGGAAAGAAATGGAAATATGGCCAGCAAAGTGATGGCAAAAAAAAAAAAAAAGTGCAACCAAGACAAAAACTAATCAAATAATAAATCAATAAGATAAAAAAAAAAAAAAACAAAAGAAATCACTAAACAAACAACAAGATCCAACCTTGCAAATAAAAACATTGGTTTAAGAGCTCCGCCCCCCAAAATATAAAACCAACCCCGTACTACAATCAAGCGAAAAGAAGTCCAATTAATACCAAAAATAAAAACCATAAAAAACTCTCCCCACCAAAAACTCATTATAAATCAAACACGTTTCTAAAAACCGCCTCACCACCAAATCGAACATGTCCTCACGCCTTTTGGCAACTTTCACCTTCAGTGTACTTTTTAATAGTGCATTTTTCTCTTTTCTCATCAAGCACAAAAACACAAGATCACAAGAGAACAAGTGAAAAAGCAACGGGTCCGAAGCAAGTTCCTAGTTGGTTGTGTTGGGAATTAACGACTATGGCAATTGAAGATAGAAGAAGAGTTGGGGAAACTGGAGGTGGGTTCGAGATGAAGAGTGAATGAAAAAGTTTGCAAAGATCCATCAGATGCAGCCATGGAGCTAGGTGCTGGCAGTTTTAGTATCCATTAGATGTTGGAAGTGAGGAAATTGCCAGAAGGAGCTCCGGTCTTGTATCGACATCCACCATGGGTTTATGTTGATGAGGAAAATATGCTGTCATATCCTGAATTTCTAGGTGTCAAGACAGTGAAGTTGGCGCTTGAGTTAGTAAAGTTGTATGCCATAATGAACTTTTTGGCATATCTTATTCAGTGGTTAGTAGTAGGGTTAGAGACATTTCAGTAGATGGTTCACAACTTGGAGTTGAAGGAGGATGAACAAGCTAACCAAGGATGGTGGAAGGACAACTTTGACAAGTACAATAGGATGTCGAAGCAAAGCTAGCAATGTTGAAAACAAAGATGGAGAGCATGAGGCAAGTGCAGGAACAATAGGATCAGTTGATTGGACAATTGAGTCAAAGTGTGTGGTGAGTGTAGCACAATGGTAAGTATTCCAAGAATGAAGGATAAGATGACAAATTAGAGCCCAAACAAGACTGCAGTTTTGCTAACCATTTTGCATTGGAACGACATCAACTTGTACGACAATATGACTTGAATGCCACTTCCACTAGAATGGCAAAGAGTTGGAATGACAAGCACTAGAACGATAATGTGTTGGAATGACAAAGTGCTTGAACAACAAGGTCGACTCTACTAGAATGGTAAGTAATTTACAATTTACACTATTGGAACGACAACTTGCACTGGAATGGCCACAATCAATCTACTAGAATGACATGCTCAACACCACTGGAATGACAACCTTAGCAGTTCCACTTGTATGACATTTTGGATTGCAACTCCCCTGTTCCACGTTCTGACTGCAACAATGATACCTGCACACAAAATCCAACACACAACTACCAACTACCAATAGTGATCATATTGTACATAGATTGTACACACATCATGGATAGAAGATGAGTCATATGCATTACTCAATTGTATAGCATTACAAGGTCTCGTACAATGCATATACAATCTCTCTCCTAGAACATGCTACATTGTCTGCACATACATATGGTTTGCCAATACACGGATCTAGTCTCTTCATATGCTGCAAGTTCCTAGGATCCATAGATGTCTATACACACACAGAGTCATAGTCTACCATAGATATCTCAAGATGTAGTCTGCCCCTCGATAGTCACGAATGAAGGATGGGGGGATCCTTTTATACTCGAGTCTTGGCCATTGCCAACAACGGCTTCCAAGACACCTCACCACCCAATTGTTTCCCCATTTAGACGTATACGTGACACCCTTAATACATACTATAGCTTTATTGCAATTTATAAAACTCATGATTAAATTGCATTAAATTGTCATGTCACTTATATTTGCATTTCATCTCACATGCATTTGACTCACATTTGCATTACATTTCATTACAATTTATTTACACTTAGTGCATTTTGCACTTATTCCTACTCTGTACACTACTTTTTCTTGTGAGGTCCAGAACCAGTGCCTACATCTGCCCTCCCCTTTACTTTGGTTGGTGTCCTTGTCGACATCTGCTTTGGTTCCTGGGGACTTGATTGCTGCTGTTGAGGTGTTAGAACAGGTACTCCTCCCATCTCCATGATTTGCAACTTCAATGCCTCTTTCTCATCCTTCAGTCTCTTGGCATAATTATGGTATCTAGCTCCTTCTATACCATAATGATTGGCCCTTTGTTCCATCTCAGCCAATTTTGCCAAGAGTTCTTTCTCCCTCTTTGCAAAGGCATCTTCGGCTTCTTTCCTCGCTTTCTTAGCCGCTTCTGCAAGCTGCTCATCTCTCTTTGCAATCAACTGCTCTTTGTGCTTCAACTCCTTATTCTTTGCTTCCACCATCTGTTCTCTGATTGAACACTCAGATTTCAACTGTGCAATTAGTACACTCTATTCCTCCTGAGTCTTTGTTTTCTCCTCAACTTCTTGCTTCAAAGCGACGGGTTGTGCCTCAACTTCCTCTTTTGCTTTCTTCATCTCCTTGTATTGGTTAGCTTGTCCTTCCTGTGATTGGTGGATCTTTTGCAATCCTGTAGCTAACCACTCAATCCAGTATGCCAAGAAATTAATTCTTGCATACATCTTAACCAACTCAGGTGCGATCTTCCTATACTCCACACCTGCTCCATCTTCTGGACAAGGCATCAAATCTACTGCATCCATATATATTCTGGCTGGTTGTCTATATATTGTCATTGTTCCTGATGGCAATTCTTTTATTCCAACCATATTTTGTATATTACCAGCTTCCATTTCCCATGGCTGCTTCTGATGGATTTCAGTGAGCTTCTTTGTCCTCTCTTCATCTTGAACCCACTGTATTAGTTTATCCAACTCCTCATATACCATCAGCTGCCACTTCTTCCACTGTCCAACACAACCAAGCTTGAATTCCACTCTTGTTCTATCAAAAATTTTCGTCATTTTCTCAAAGAATACATCAACCTTTTCATCCACCTGGTCTCCTAAGGCCGTTGATTGTCTGAAATTTGGCACTTCAATCATGAAATGCTCACTTGTCTCTTTTGGTATTTCGACCTCAGTTTCTTCCTCGGTGAGGATCTCCTCTCTGTCTCCTTCATCGTCACCTCTCAGATTGATGTTTTTCTTTGCTGCCTTGCCTTCCGTTATTGGCTGCTCCGCAGTATTAGTTCTTTGTTCAGCCAACTTTTCCATTCTCTGGCTGTTACCTCCTCTCCTTATAACTTTGAACTTTCCTGCGAGCTGCTTCCCTTTCTCTGTTAACTCTTGCTGGCATTGTCTCTTCCCTTGCCAACTCATCTGCTGTGGATGTGATCTCAAATTGTAACTCCTCTCGCAATGGAGGTGATGCACATGGATCTATTTGTTGCTGAAACTCTGCAAAAATATTAGGTGAATCAATTTGCATTTCTCCAACTGCTTCCACCTGAACTGCATCCATTGCATCTTGTACCTCTCTATCCATATCCACAACTTCTGCCAATCTTTGCGCCTGCTGCGCAATTCCTCCCTCTTCTTGTTGTGGAGTATTTTCCACATGGGTCTCTTGCTGTACCAACCTCCTTCGCCTCTTCTCTTGTACCGGCTATTGTTCATCATCATCTGAATCCTCACTTGCTTCATCATCTGGCAAGTCCTTCCTCTTCAATATTTTCTTTGTTCTCAAGTATTTGCCTTTGTAAGTGGCATCACATTGATCCACCTCAAGATCGTTGGCTCCTGCTCCACTATCTCCCTTGGAGGATTCAGTCCAGGAAACTGCAACTTCTCCTGTGCCACAACATTCATTAATAGTGCAATAGCGTGAAACGCCATCGAAAAGTTCTTGGAATACTGCATCAAGAAATTCTTAATGCGTTGTGATAGATATGATGCCCAGTCATATGCAACACCCTCCATGATTCCTTGCACATATGGTATGAGCCAGGTGGGCATCTCCGAACATCGTTGTTCTCTTGACAACTTGGACATTATTACATTCATGGCACATTGCAATTCCATTGTCTTCAATTGTTGTTGCCTTATTCCATGACTTCCATGCTTTGTCAGCTTCGCAACTTCCTTTGGAGTAATATTGGTGACCTCATGGATTATTTCATTCCACTAGTTTTGATCTATTGTCTCCTTTCTGACCGGTAATCCATGATTTGGCAATCCAAACGTTCTTCAGAAATTGCCAGGTGAAAACACCACCTGCACCCACTTGTCACCAATCTTCACTCTGCTAGCGTTTTGTTGTGGATTATATGTTTGCAACATCTGCAACAAATAACTCTTGAAGAATTCTTTCTCAAAATTTGGGATCTGTAGTATGCAACTTACACCAACATTCTTAAATGCAGCTCTCAGCGTGTGATCTATTGCACTTGCCTTCCACCAGTTGTGGCAAAATTCTCCTGCTGGTTGTTGCCATGTAATGTCCTTCAACGATATGGGCATCCTTTCCTTCCCCTTCTGAGGCAAAGCCTCCACTCTCTGCTCCTCAGGAGTGTTAGCGTGAGGTTGTTCCCGCAAGTGTCCACTACATTGCCTACTACCTCTCTCCACATCAAAACTATGTTCCTTTTCTCTTGGATACACTTAGCGAAACTTCTTGTATTGCTTGTGATGCCTTCTGCATGACTGCGAGGTTATGGCCGGATCCCTAAACCGGGTGTATTCCTTCTCTGCTACTGTTCTGCCTGTTCCATCCTTTTGCAGATACTTGGCCTCCTCTACATCTTCTCCAATTGTAAATAACTCTCGTTGACTATCAACAGTTGCTTGTACGACACCTGCCGTACAACTCCAACATTCATACGACAAATATTTGGAAGCTGTCTGCTTTTGACTTGTACGACAATCGTTTGCTATTGACTTGTATGACAGTTGTCTGTTTTCTTTCACTTGAACGACACCGTGCAAGCTTGCACTTGCACGACATCTTTTGACTTGTACAACACAGCTCTAGAACATGGCTTATACGACACGACTCACTTGGTAACTTCCATGCAACACTCGCACGACAACCTCCCTTGCATGTCCTCTGTGCAGTCTACGTCACTTCTGTTGTTTAATCTTCACATCGTCCGCACCTTCTCAGCCTTTTCATGCTTGCAATTGGACAAGTCTCACACCTTCCATTTGTATGGCTGTACAACCGTTCGTACGCCTATAGTAACTCTTAAAAATAAACCCGTTTGTGTTTCCTCAATTTTATGTTTGCGGAGAAACTCTTCTAAGGTATTGTCCTTCCTCAACAACTCTTCATCAACAACAATTGTTTCCGTCTTCCGTCTATTAGCAACTTTTATGTTGTCACGGTTCTTCGTTCAACAATATTCTGCACTCTTTGGCATGGCTCCTTCGGCAATGCTCTGCGCACTTCTCCACCAAACTACCTTCTCCCAACTGCTACTTGGTGCAACCTTCATCCTCCCTCTTTGTCCAATATTGAGTGCAAATGAGATACTCAGGCCTCCCCAGTTGCCCTTATAAAATTTGTGGAGTGGTTGCCACCCATGCATATCTTCTCATTGGCCGCCACCTCGTCACTTTGCATGCAACTTTTGCTTTATTATTTGTCTTTTTTTTTTTTTTCAAAAAGGAAACATGTCGTTAGAACCTGACTGCATCGTACAATTCGTACGACCACTGCAACTGCCACTTTAGTTGTGAAACCTGTCGATGGATTTGTGTCTTCCTACCGTCGATGACCTACCCGATTTGTCATCTACCTTGTTGCATTTGTACGATGATCTTGCCCCTCTGTTGTACCAACGCCTGCATCTGTACAACCATCATCACGTGCCTCATTTGAATGGCCTGCGTCATTTGTATGACACTCATACAGTCTAGACTTATACGGTAGTGTGCCTGTGCACTTGTATGACCTAGACTTGTATGGCAATGTGTTGTACAAGCCTCCCCTTGCTTTGTATGATTGAACATCCTACCTCTTTCTCCAACATTACATGGTCGCCTTGGAAGTTGTCTCATCCAATCAAGTTCGTGATTACCTTGTCTTTGTCTTTGTTGTCGCCTTTGCCTTCTTCTTCGTGGGAATCCGACCTCAGGCATGTTCCGTTCTTCATTTCTTCCCTTCGAGCATGTCCCCCTAACTTGGGATTGCTTATTCCTTCCTCTAGGTTGTCCGATGTCCGTCCGCCCTCTCCTTTGATTCCTTAGTCGTCTACTATGGCGTCTTTGGTTTGGACATGAACCAAGAGGCAGTCCTAACAGGCCAACCTGTTGGTTACAACGTATCTAGTTGTCTGAAACACAAATAGAGAAAGGTCCTTATGGGCCTTCTTGCTGATCATGTGGCCTAGGGGTGGCCAGAGAGAAGATCCTTCCCCGCGAACTACCAAGAGGGAGGCCAACCAAACTCCTCCCTTGGCTAGGCAATTGTAGACAACTGAGAAGACTTGATGACCTTCCCAAATTGCCTACATTGCCTGTTTCCAGTACCAATGTGACGACGTCTAGTAGTCCTTGCGAACTACTAGGACCTTCTGCTTTTTCAACAACAATTACTGGCGTATTATCTACTCTCCTTGTTTGCCTTCCTTCCTCGGAGTGAGTCTGCCGATTGTTATCTTCTGGCTCAAGAACTGGTTGCGATCTTGACACATTTCTCTTGGATTGCCTTGTAAGTGGTGAACTTGAACTACCACTACTTGTGTTGAAATTGATTGCATGTGAGCTACTACTCAAATCATTGGAGCTTGTGGAGGACATACTGGTGGTATCCATTTGCCAGTGCCTTCCATCTCCTTCCTGAGATGTTGGTGCTTCAAAAACATCCCTCCACAATATCTGAGTTGCTTCTTCTCTAGTCCATCTTCGTTGCTCCATTTCATTCAACACTTCTTGCCTCCTTGCTTCTATTATGTCAAGATTCTAGATGGTCCTTCCAATCTCCTGAGCAATTTGTGCCCTCATCTGTGCATTATGCCTTCGCAACTCTTCATACTCCTATTGAAACATTTGTGTTTCTAGGCGTATCCTTTGTTGTTGCACACCAACTTGTGCTAGCGGGCTCATTTCCTCATGCTCACTATCATCACTCCAAGGTTCATGCTCTAGTCGTTCTCTACTTACAAACTCCATTCGTCGCACATCAGCATTTGTAAGTGATCTAAGTCATCTTTCCTCTTCCGTGTCTGGGAATTGTACATGCACCCGTACACGTCTTCTCTTCGTAGAAAGAGGTTCCAACTCCTCTTGCTCTATCATGGGCTGCTCTTCTTCATTCCCAAACAATCGCCTCAATCCTAGATCACTCTCTTCTCTTTCTTCTTCTGCATGTTCGTCATGGTGTTCTTCATTTGCCTCTGCCCGAATGAAGAGACAAGTTGGTAGAAACATCTCATAGTCCTCCATCTGCCAATGGAGAAGTCCACTATCCGATCGACCCTCATCTTCCATACATTCTTCCAGATGCAACACTCCTTCGTTCGGTTCATGTCCGTTGTCTTCATCTGAAGACGAACTGCCCGACTCATTGGACGTTGCGATATCTTCGCTTACGGACTGATTCTTCAAGTTAATCATATACTTGTGCTGCCCTTTCTTGAAAGTGAGTCGATCCTTCTCCCAGTTGTGATTGACCTTCGCCATGCGCAACCATCCTCTCCCCAACAATGCATCATATGCTGGTTTTTGCATGGTTATCACAACGAAATCCATGACAAACTCTTGATCAACAATCTTCACCTTTTGAGCCGTTAAGACTCCTTTCATTTCGATCCCATACTGATCCGCACCATACAACTTGAAATTTGGAGACCACAAAAATGGTGCTCCAATCTCCCTCCATGTCTTCTTGGGCAAGACGTTGACACTTGACCCCCTGTCGACAATCACTTGCGTCAACTTATGATCTAGCAACTCAATATGAATTAATGCTGGCTTTTTGCCAACATCAATCATCAATACAGTTGGATCAATGAATTGATCCCTTCTCTTCTTAGTTGCTTCTTGTTGGCTTTGCAGCTCCATCACTCTCCTTGGCTGCATTATTTCTCCTACCATTGCATATAGCTCCGGTAAGGCGCTAAGTAAACTCGACACTTTGACCTCCACTGTCGTATTGAGTACTTGCGCTGCTAGCTCCTGGGTTGACGACTTTTCTTCCGGCTTCTTCAACTTCTTCTCTTCGAGGAGTTGCTCTTGCCTGGTCTTCCTCATTTCTTCTTCAATTACATCATGTGCTTCCTGCCATCTCTCCTTCTCCACGGCAGGGTTGGGGTATTGGTCCGCTTTCTTCGCTTGACCCCTTGTGACTACAAGCACATTATTCTCCTTTTGTTGTTGGTTCATTGGAGGCTCTTCAATGTCAATAAAATTGACATTCTGCGAGTTGCTCGAGCTCGCCTTCTTCGGGCAGTTTGCCTCCTTATGACTACTTGGTCCACACCAACGACACATCAAGGTATTATTTTCGGAGTTGTCTCCGACTGGCTGGTTCTGACAATTACGTGCGAAGTGCCCCCACTCTTGGCATCTTTGACACTGAATGATTGGTCTGCCATCTGCATCATATTGCAATCGACTTTGTCCTCCTTGCTGTTGATTGCCTTGTTGTGGTTGTCTCCCACCTCGACGGTTGTTTCTATATCCGCCACTTGTTGCTGCTTGTCCATTCTTCGATGTGCTCGGTTTTTCATCCTTCACTTCCTGTTGCACCAACAATGTCTGGTGTCTCGAACTCCTTATGTTAAATGGACAATCTCCAACCACATGCCCTTTCACTTCACAAATGTTGCAGTAGGCATTCTTTGGACAAGTAATATTTGTGTGTCCCTCTGTCTTACAATCAGAACACCAAATATCTTGTCTCTCCTTTTCCTCCTTTGCATCTCGAGCCATCCTTTCTAGGTCCTTCCTCATGGCCTGGATTGCCATGTGTAGGTCATCACGGTCACTATCTGAATCAGATTCTTTGTAGTGACTTAGGCTTGCTATCATTTGCTTAGCTTCACTCTCTAATGTGATTGCTCTGTTATATGCTTCTTCGTAGGTAGTTGGTGGGACTACCTTCATCTTCTTCTTGTATTTTGGCAGCAATCCATCAAGGAACCATCACCTTTGCAGTCCATTTGCTGGTGCAACCTCCATCTTGTCGATGAGTTCCTTCAATCTTCTATTATAGGATTTGATATCCTTGTCCTTCTTCTGTTTCGTGGCATAAATTTCTCCGATGATCTCAATGTCATCTTGGAGTCTTCTAAATTCTTGGATGAATGCTTTCGTTAACGCTTCCCATGTTGCAAAGGGTTGGTCTTTCATCTTCTTTAGATGCTAGTCCATTGTGATTCCATGCAATGTTGTCGAAAATAATCTTAACCATGATTGCTCGTCTTCAACTCCATTTGCTCGCCATATGGTTACACATGTTCCAATATGGCGTTCTGGGTCTTCCTTCCCGTCACCCAAAAATGGTGGGCACTTCTGCTTGCCCGCAATTGTTGCAACTTGTGCCATACTTGCCATAGGTGGTTGCTGTTCTTCACGTCATTCTTCTTCACTTGGTGCTTCTTCACCTTGCGCACTATCACTAGCAAACAATCTTCGACCGATATCAGCACTTTGTGACCTCCTTCGCGAATATACGTGCGTTGGTTCTGGTCTATTTGCCCAAGCACTCTCTTACGGTTGCCCTTGTGCCTGACTCCCGTCCTCTGCACCTCTTGGCAAACTCCCCCACTCTTGTGTCAGCGTTACGAGCCAATCAACGTCGTCTCCACGTGCTCTCTCCACGTTGGCGCTTCCACTTGCGTGAATGTTCTCCACGGTCTCTGCCTCGTTTGCTCGTGTATCTCCTTGAACTTCCTCCGTTGTTAACAACAACGTTTGCCACCTCTTGTGTGTTTCACTTGGATTCTCCTCCTCCTGAGGACTCCACACACGTTCAACTACTGGCTCCTCAAGTTCTGTCTCTTGAGACTGTAGTACTTGGTTGGCAATGTTTTGCTCAACACCTCGTTGTTGAGCAATCCTCGTACTCCTCACAGGAATCTGACTGTCTCCGTGACCTCGTCTTCCACGTCCTCGCGGTAGTGAATCTGTCATTCACCTCCTCCCACTTCACGTGTGCTGATTCTTCTTCAACTAGACCCAATTTTGATTCGATAACGACAACGATGCCAAATGTAGCACAATGGTAAGTATTCCAAGAATGGAGGAATAGGATGACAGATTAGGGGCCAAACAAGATTGCAGTCAATGCAGTTCTGCTCATCATTCTGTACTAGAATGACATCAACACTTGACTAGTATGACAATATGACTTGAACGACACTTCCACTAGAACGACAAAGTGCTAGAATGACACTTGCACTAGAACGACAATGTGCTTGAAAGACACTTGCTAGGACGACAGGGTCAACTCTACTAGAACGACCACAGTCAATCTACTAGAACGACGTGCTCAACACCATTGGAATGGCAACCTCGGCAGTTCCACTTGTACGACGTTCTAGACTGCAACTCCCCTGTTCCACATTTTAACTGCAACAATGATACTTGCACACAAAATCCAACACAACTACCAACTACCAATGGCAATCATACTTGTACATAGATTACACACATCATGGATAGAAGATGAGTCATTTGCATTACTCAATAGTACGACATTACAAGGTCTCGTACAATGCATACACAATCTCTCTCCTAGCACATGCTACACTGTCTGCACATACATATGGTTTGCCAATACATGGCTCTAGTCTCTACATATGTTGCTAGTTCCTATGATCCATAGATGTCTATACACACCATAGCACCTAGACTCCGATGAGTTCCTCAATAGTCTTGAATGAAGGAGGGGGGTTCTATTTATACTTGTGTCCTAGTCGTTGCCAACAACGGCTTCCAGGACAGCACACCACCCAACCGTCTCCCCATTCGGATGTTCACATGACACCCTTAATACATACTATAGTCTATTGCAATTTATCAAATTCATGATTAAATTGCATTACATTGCCATTTCACTTATATTTGCATTTCATTTCACATGCATTTGACTCACATTTGCACTTACATTACAATTTATTTACACTTAGTGCATTTTGCACTTATTCCTACTCTAGACATGACTTTTTCTTGTGAAGTCCAGAACTAGTGCCTATAGTGAGGGAGCAAACTCTTAAGGCGAAGATGAAGGAGATTGCTCACCGAGATTAGTTGATTGTTGAGCATGATAAGTAGTTGGCAGTAGCTACAAGGAAGGAAGCTGAAGCAAGAAGAAGGGAGGTGGAGTTAAAGGCAAGGTTGGCTGAATTCAAGTAAAAGTCACATCATTATGGCTTCTAGTGGGCTCGTTACTAGGTCTATGCAAAGCGTTTAGGGAGAAACCGAAGCCTTGAAGCTGCAGCTTTAGGAGATGGAAGGAGCACCTTTTCGAATTCCTCATCCTCAACATAATCAAAGCCCCCAAGAACATCAACAGTCGTCAACGGGGACTTCGACCAATCTAGAGGGGAGGGTAGATGTAGATGCTAGTTTTGACTTAAAATCTCAAGTTTAGAAATAGGGATAAGTGCGTTGGAAGCCAAGTATGCACACGATAAAGTTTTAATAAAACTTATATATAGTTTTGATGTAATAAAGTAATGATGTAATAAGTTCATGCAATAATTTGTAATGTTGAGTGAAGTGTTAGTTATGTATGGATGAGTCATAAGTTGTTTAGTTGTCATGCAATTTGTCATGTAGTTGGAAATGAAATGAAATGTAAATGCATGACAAATGTAATGTAAGTTGGTGAGGTGTTGGGTTGGTAGTTGGGAATAACTACCTTCCCATAAGTTTAAATAGACCCCCTCATTTATTTGAGCGAGTACATACACATGGGAGATGTTGTGCATTCTAGAGATTTGTACATTCATACATTGTAGATGCTATATGCAGAGGAGATGCTGGAGAGTGCATCTGTATAGGCATAAGTGTAATACACAAATGTATCTTTGTTAATATCAATAACACCATTTAGCCATTGTCATTGTGTATGTTTATTGCATGTGTTTGTATCTAAATGCTATTGCGGTACATAGAGATTTCGAATTGTTTCCATTCAGTTATTACTTGTACTAAATTCGTATAGGGCCATTTGGATTTGAATCCAGATGGTCCCATGTAAGCTTGAGCCGTTTGACTGCTGTGCCAGGCCTTCTGGATTGCAGATTGGGCCGTTTGACTACTGTGTTGTGTAGGGCTGTCGGAGATATTGTGTTGCAAACCGTCTGAGTGTATGTTGATGATTTTTTTGGTCAACCTACTTTGTCATTCATAATTGTTCCTCCAACTACAATACCACCACCATGCTACAATGCCTTTCTTGTATTTTATCAGCAAATGAAATTGCTATGTGCAAGCTATCCATTTCAAATGTTGATGTTCTTGAATATTCGATTGAGAGTTCAAAAACTGAAGGGGTTGGTTATCTTTTTGTAGGATAACCTCCCTACCAAAAAGATAATGGTGTCATTGCTTGAGTGCTTGGACTAAGGAATAACATTCTTGTTGTAAGTGATATAATTACGCTTGGCGTATGACAAAGCCTCAAAATAACAGGTGACTAGATGTCCTCGTTTAAGAGTTGCTCCTATGGCATACTGAAAAGCATTGATCTCAAGCTCGAATGGCTATTTTGAAGTCAGGAAAGGCAAGCATAGGAGCAATGCAAATATCATCTTTGAGATGATGAAATGCTCGATCAGCCTTTGGACTCCAAGTGAAAATGAAATGAAATGAAAGATTTTGATTACGTCCGCGAGACCCAAATATGGTCTATGGGAACTCAAATATGGAAGTACAATTACTCAAATCATATCATATGATCTTTAATATCTTTGAGAAGGTTGTTTCTTCTCCTGCTGATTTGTGTTAGCAATTCCCCAACTTTTTTTATTTTACTGTCTTCAAATAAATCTGCCATAAACTCGTTCCCAAGTGTTTCTTTGTATTTGTCACGGATATCTGAAAAACTCGGGCATTTATAGATGAAGAGTTTTCTAAGGGATGAGTTGATTAAGTTAGTTTGGATGAACTTCTATAGGAAGTTCATACTCCTAAGAAAACTCTTCAGATTAGAAATGTTGGATGGAATTGGCCACTCATGAAGTACCTTGACTTTATTTGGATCCACATGTACCCCATGCTCATCAATGAGGAAGCTCTAGTACTTCACTGAAGTTTGCCCAAATGATTTCATCTTTACTTTGAGCTGGTGTTGGTGAAGAAGTTCCAACACTGTCTTGACATGGATCAAGTGGACATCCCATGTCCTGCTACAGACTAATTTGACATCATTGATGATGCGCATAAATGTAGCAGGTGCATTTGTGAGGCAAAAAGGCATGACCATTCACTCGTAGAGCCCATACTTTGTCTTGAAGGCTGTTTTCTTAACATCACGAGGCTTCATGCAAACTGGGTGATATCCAAATGTTAGGTCAAGCTTAGTGGAGTACTTTGCTCCTATAAGTGGACCTAGAGGATGATCAATATAAGGAAGCAAGTAGTGGTTCTTCATAGTGATTTTGTTCAGAGACCAATAATATGTGACTAACTGCTACTTATGCTCTTTCTTTGGCACCACAAGAGCAGGACATCAACAAGTGAATTGCTGGGCTGAATCTTGCCATCCTTTAGCACTTTTTTCATCTGGTGCTCTATCTCAGCACTTCCAATGGGGAAAGTGTGATATAGTGGCCGATTGGGCAACTAGGATCCTAGCACAAGTTCAATGGTATGTGGAATGGACCTCAAAGCAGGAAGCCCTTAAGGCTTCTCAAAAACATCAAATTAAGGATGAATAAGAGATTGTATTGCCAGCTTGTTAGCATTGTCTTTCTTGGCTTCTCTAATGATGCAAAGAGTAAAAAATTTATGCAAATTAACTTGTCGAACTGCAGGTCTACTCAAAAGCAAAGGACTAACAGTACTGAATTGATACACTTTACCATCCTTCTGCAACCGGCAGGTCTTGTGAAAGCCATCAAAGCGGCCTTATGATCATATTGATATGGTGCTTCAAGTAGCAAATTGCACAATCAAATGGAGTGACATCGCATACCACTATGTCTTGGAATGGCTCAATGGCATATGTCACAAAACATTGATTTGTAACAAATGTCGGTTGCTACTCCTTGACCCAACCAAGCTGGTATGGGTGTGGGTGCTTTTTAGTTGGCAAATGAAGATCATCCACCAACTTTTGTGAAATCAGATTTTTTTGACTCCTATTATCAAGGATCAACTCCACCAATTTGTCCATGATTTAGCAGCTGTGTGAACAAAGCTTCTCAAAGAATTGGCTACGAAATAGAAGTATTGGAATTTTTTTACCTCAATCAAGGATTCACTATGGCGTGGCTGTGGTTGTGGCTCCGCTAGAAGGGCCTTTGGTTTTTTGACTTGAACACTTGACATTCTTTGGTAGAATGTAGTGCACTTGTGATAAGCACAAAAGTTCTTCCTATTGCCAAAACCTTTAGCAGATCCACCCTAGGAAGAACTCCATGCTTGGGTAGGGGGGCAGGGTTTGAGGTGGTAGCTAAGGTAGAAGTGGTCTTTTTCTGATATGCAAGAGATAGATTGGTCTGTTTCTTTTGTTGCATTGTTTCTACCTTTAAAGCAAGTTGGACAGCATGCTTTAAGGATGTGATGTTGATAAGCTCAATTTCCTCTTGAAGATAAGAAACAATCCAGAGACAAATTTGATGTGAAGGACATTGTCAGGTTCAACCATGTCCAACTTGATAGAGACTCGATTGAACTCCTCAATGTACTACTTGACTGATTGGCCAGATTTTTGACAAAGATGAAGCCAAACAGCCAATATCTCCTCTGCATATCCAAGAGGATAAAATTGTGCCTGAAGAGTTGTTTTATACTCTTTCCACATAGCAATTTCTGGCTGCTTTGTTGCTAGCAAAAGCTTGAATGCCACCAAGTGAGGGCTTGATCGTCCATATGAACCTCATCTGCCATGATCATTTGTTCCTCTGTGAGCTTTGGTTGCATCTTGAAACATGCCTCTAGATTGCAAACCCAAGCATACACTTTATCCTCATCATTTATGCCATTGAAAAGAGGAATGGGTATCTTGGTGTCTAGCTTGAAGCCAGGTTGGCAATCGGGAGAGCTGAAGAGGGAGAACTGGCGGAGTGTTGTCCCATGGGAAGTTGGAATATATTTGTGATTAAACTCATTCTGTTCCTGCTGTTGATCATTCAGCTCTTGGATCAGAAACTGAATCAAATCAGAGTTTGTAGTAGAGCTGCCTGTACCAGCCATCACAATTCTCTCTCTCTCTCTCTCTCTCTCTCTCTCTTTGTTTGGGGGACAGTGGGGAGAGATACTAGGAAAGGGCAATAAATGCACTACAAAAAGGGGGCAGAGAAAATAGGGATTCCTTCAAAACTGTAATTTTCAGTGAGCAGATGCTGGTCTGCTTTGCATGGCAAGAAAACACTGTTGCTGCTGTAGGTGCCAAATCTTAAGCAGGAAATTGGACAGCAGGACAGGGTGTTGCAACCAATCTCAACTTGAAGCTGAGTAAAATAATACTAAGCGAGGATGGATCCCAAGTGAGCAAAGGATGTATTTGAAGACGTCAATGAGGCTCTGATACCAACTGATATGAATATGCAGTAAAAATATATCAGCAGAATGCACTAACTGAAATGCAAATAGCAGAAAATATAGATTTGAGGAGCAAATGAGAGAAGATAGCTGCCAAAACTGATGATGTACACTCTTCATTAGTGAGGTATAAATAGATTTACAAAGATGAGGTTGAAGGGTTGCAAACTGCCCTTGAACTATGCATTTGTAGACACCTTAACTAGTCTAACTTACATGTAGTTAGTGATCTGTATATGGGTGGGGGCACCTCATTCAGTCTTGACTGAGATGAACTGGACATGCAAACTAAGACTTTAGTTACTAACTGAGATAATTACAAGGAAGAGGGAGATGATTAAGAACAGAGACTATTATAAATCTCATCAAGCTAAGAGCATGAAATTTTGAAGAAATAGTAAAATCTTTAAAACATTGCGATATAGTACCATTCATTCTGAGAAATAACAGAGTGGTCAGTTCTTACCAATGATGCACATGCCTCCTGCCAGAATCAACAGTAAATACAGAACCATGGATGCTGCCTAAAGCTTTTCAAAGAAACAATGCTAGCCTCTCTTGACATATAATGGTTTTTATATTGCGCATCACTATGTAGCTGTAGTTGCTTGGGATGACCTGATTCAAATTTGTAGTTTTGAGCTGTGCCATGTAATTTTTAAGTTTAGAAATGGGAAAAAAGAAAACAAGTCTGTACACTGTTTTATGGGTTCTATCAATTTGTTTGCTTTGTGTATCTATCAACTTTTAATCTGTACTGGTTTATCAATGTGATCAGTCATTACCATTTGGGCTAGTCCTAGGACTTATTTTTGCCTTCACTTGCTGCTTATATTTAAGACTGTATCCATGTACTACTTACCTAATTCTTAGTGCTTTTTATTATGTTGCTTGGATTCTGTCTTACTCGTAATTTTTGCCAAATCTCATTAATTCTAATTTTAAATGACAATTTAACATATAAACATTCCAGGTTTCATATAACCATGTCTAATTGTCTTTGTAGATAAGAAACTACTATATTTTCCAAGATTTTAGCTTAAAACAATGTTTGTATGAATATTAATGCATAACAATATATGTACTGTGGAGAAATAAACAGGCTTTATGGAAAATGAGGATATATATTGATTACCCTTATGCTGAGTCAAATTCGAATTTTTGATGCTTGAACTCCTTGATTGTAGTTACTGAAGCAGTTGCCACTTCATCTGTGACTGGAGGATTGGCACTGACAGAAGAAAATGTTGACATAGTCTTGGATGAAGTACGGCCATATCTAATGGCTGATGGAGGTAATGTGGAATTGTATGAAATTGATGGTCTAATTGTCACCTTGAAACTACAAGGGGCATGTGGGTCATGCCCAAGCTCAATGACGACTATGAAGATGGGAATAGAAGCACGCCTAAAGGAGAAGATCCCAGAAATTATTGAAGTAAAACAATTAATGGATGTGGAAACAGGACTTGAATTAACAGAAGAAAATGTTGAAAAGGTGATTATTTTTATTAGCTTCTGTATGATTGAAAATAAATTTTTATTTTATTCTTTTCCTGAAAAGAATAGTCTATCTTATTTCTTGTTAGAGTTGGTAAAGAGCTCATTTCTCTTCTTTCTCCTGTATCTACATTTGCATATTGCATTAAAGGTTTGTGCCATTTTGTCTTTGGAATGGTTTTTTCAAATCTAATATTTTGTAGTATGTGGTTTCTGTTGCCACATTTTGCACAGGGTGCCATGTTTTCAGAATCTGTAAGTGTGCTGCTCTTCCTTCCCTTCTCTTTCTTCCCTTTCTCCATTCTTCCCTTTCTCTCTTTTCCTACAGTTTCATTCCTCCCTTTTCCCTTGTACTTCCCCTAGTCAAGTTCCCAAAACTGAGCAAGTGTTCCCTGAAAAATTCTAAGTGTTAGGGTGCAACCCGACTTCGCAGTGAAGTCGGGGTGCGCCCTCAAGTTGGAGCGCACTAGGGAATGCGAAGTGTGAAAGCAGACAGGAGCTGAACAGAATTTGGCTAAGTGCCAGAGCACAACCCGACTTCGCAGCGAAGTCGGGGTGCGCTCTTCTTCCTGTGCACACTTGGGAAAGCAGTATGCAGAAAATCAGCTAAGTGCTGGAGCACAACCCGACTTCGCAGCGAAGTCGGGGTGCACTCCCTTTTTCGTGTGCAGTTCGAACAGCGGTGAAATCAGCTAAGTACCGGTGCACAACCCGACTTCGCAGCGAAGTTGGGGTGCGCCCTTTGACCGGTCCGCAGTTGGGCAAGATTCATCAAGCAAGCCCAGAAATTGGCTAAGGCACGGAGGCCTCCCCAACTGCGCTGTTTCCCGCCTGCGCTACCCGACAACGCTCTGATTCCGGGCGAAGTTGGACAAACTGCCTTTCAAGGCAGACATGTGTCACTCATCAGAATCCGACAAGTGTCCAGCCTCGGGATTCGAGCCGAGACGTGACGTGATAAAGGACAAGCATGGACCGCACTGCCTATGCCAACTGCCCCTATTTAAGCTGATGTGAAGTTCCATCTACCGCAGCTACCCGCATTCCTGCTGACTAGAGGTTTGACCCAACGCGCTGCCACGTAGCTGTACAACTTTCAGGGAGACCTTGCTGCAGGTATAGCCCTCGCCGACAGGAGTCAGCATCAGCCTGCCGCTTTTGTCAGCTATTGTCTAGTCTGGGACTTTGTGCTCGTAATTGTAATCGGGGGGAACTTGGGCTATAAATAGCCATATAATTTCATTGTAAAGGGTGGAAGGGGAATATACTGCTAGGGAACCATTGTAGCTATACGTTTGCTTCTGAATGCAAGACACATATTTGGCTCTGCTTACTGTCATCATCTTGTATGCTGCCTCTCCTTGTCATTTCTGCCTCATGTTTCTTATTTCATTGCTTACTGTTGTACTGAACTCTGGACTCCGGTATTTGGTGATTAAGTATTCCTGGAATGCATAGATAGAGGATACATAGGATGCATGATAGCTGTAGTTTCATTATGTGTTCTGCCTAGGACTGTTGTTAGTAGTGGTGATTGATCGTTGCCGTGCTGCTTATTCCCCCCACCCAACTCCAATCACATTTGGATTCTCTTTTCGCAATTTATCTCTTTCCCGCACTCTTAGCTTAACACTAAAAAACCCACAGGAAGTCGGCCTTCTCCGGAGATTGGCACGGAAGGCATTCCTTCCTTCCGGCCTTTCAATCTGGTGGGCGAATCTGGGGCGCATTATACCAAAACCTTTCCTCATGGCAGATTCGTAACTAACAGTTTCTCTGGCACGCCCGGTGGGACATGGAAGTTTCCCACCCCAAAACAGAATCGAAGCACTGGTGTTCGCTTCATTGCTGTTAGAATATGAACACCTGGCGACTTTGCAAGTAACCGAATATTCTCTGAGTCCGTGAAGACCGGTCCGAACGCCTTCATGCAAACAAGAAGGTGGCGAGCAAGGAATCCAGGAAACCAACCTGACCTTTACGAAATCGACATTGCCGCTCCAGGAGAGCACGTCAGGCTGGCTGATCACCAAGCTCGCGAAGAAGAGCCTGAAACTGAAATCGAAGAGGCCGAGGCCGAAGAAGAATCTACATCTTCGGACGGTACCGATACTGAGTACACTACCGGAGGAGAAGACATGGCTGCCTAGCAGAATGATGATGATCTCTTCCCGGCGGTAGACTCCACAGGGCCCTTGGCCCTAGTCGGACAACAAGCTGTGCCCCCCGCTGCTTTAAAGTCTATCCCTACATACAATGGCTACGGCAAGACGGCGTACGAACACATCCAGGACATTCTGGCCCTGGCTGCGCTACATTTCATCACTGACGAAGGTGTGAAGACCCGTCTGCTGGCCCTTTCCCTAAGGGGAAAGCTTCTCTATTGGTGGAGATCACTGCCAGAGGGATCTATCATGGGGTGGCGACAATTGGCTGGCAGGCTCGTGAAAGGATGCAACGAGTCTGCTGATCCCTCTTCTTTGTTGCATCAATTCCAAAGCATCCAACGACACCCCCAAGAGGAGATGTCGGACTTCAACATACGGTTTGCGAGGTATTGGAAACGAGTACCCCGCGAACTGCGACCTTCAGCGGTCAAGCTGCGCATTACTATCTGAGGTCTTTCAACTCAGACATTTGCCTGCTGCTGAAGATAGCCCGAATCGACTCATTCCCTGCCCTATACGAGGCTGCCCAGCAAGCTGAAATGGATATCATCTCCATAGGCAGGCTCTCGCATAGGGTACAGCCACCCATTTACCCAGACTTCCCACAATACCAGTACCCATCATCTTCCGGTGCGATGCCGTCAACTTCAGGGCAACATCCCCAGCAGCAATTGAATCCGGCGCCGGTCGTAAATCCTTACAGCCCGCCACAAATACATTATCCTAACCCGTCGCCTCCTCCGCATTATCCAGCACTCCCAGCTCCCCCTCAGTACGCGCAGTACTCTACACCTCCTCCATTGGCTGCATTACCTCCGCCAGCTCAGTTGCCACCTCCAGATAATGATATTCAGAGCAAAATCCTTCAAGAAGTACGGGCTCTGGCCTCTGGATATCACACCATGTCCAACGACATGACTATACTGAAGAAGAAGCAGGCCCAGATGGACCTTGCTCCGAGGAGACCATACCCTCCTCCGACACTGACAAAAGATCAAGCCGCAGATCGGCGAGATCAGAGGCGTCCCCTTGCAAGAAATGCTGCCATCGAGGACCAACCTGGCACTTCTGGCCAGGATAACTGGTGCACCACGTGCAACGATCCACATTCAGAAGAAGATTGCACACTGCACCAGCATTACCTCCAGACTCTGGCGGGCAGCGCCATAGAGGATGAAGAACTTTACATGATCCTGGACGACGAAGGCAACTTCGCAGTCCCAGAGGAAGATCTGGTGTTGCCCCCTGCCAAAGAAGACAAAAGGCCTGCTGAAGCTGCTGCCAAGCCCTTGAAGGTATACGCCAGGAGAGAAAAGGCGCAGCCTGCTGGGCTGCCACCTGACAAGAGGCTGTGGCCTTACACAGCCAAGGAAAAAGCTCCCGCAGTCAAGCCTCCCGTAGCAAAAGCAGCTCCTTCTCCAGCCAAAGCTCCCGCTACTCAGCCTCCAACCGAAACAAAAGAGCAAGCTCAGGAGAAGCTGAGATACCCGTCTCTGACAAAGAGACAGAGAGTTGAGGCCACGCAGCAATACCGCACCAAGTAGGAGCCTGCGAAGGAAACAGAGGGAGCTAGCACTTCAGGCTATAGCATAGTGGATGAGCTAAAGAGGATCCCCGCAAGGATAAGCATGTATGATGCTCTTCTGCTCCCAGGTCAAGTCGATCTGCTGCAAGAATCTCTGAAGAGCATGAAGCATGGCAAGCAGAGGGATGTAAACCCGAAGATTGAAGCCCTGATGAAAGCCGAGCTCCTGAAAATGCTGGAAGCCAAGATCATCTACCCCATCAAGCATTCATCCTGGGTTGCGAACTTGGTCCCAATGAGGAAGAAGAACGGAGACATTCGTCTCTGTGTGGATTTCAGAAATCTAAACCAGGCCTCACTGAAAGACCATTATCCTCTTCCCCAGATCGATCAGATCCTCCATATAGTTGCTGGAGCATAGCGATTCTCCCTCTTAGATGGATTTTCTGGATACAACCAGATCTGGGTCAAAGATGAGGACCAGCATAAGATAGCGTTCACCACCAAATGGGGAACGTTCGCCTATCAGCGCATGCCCTTCGACTTATCCAATGCTGGCGCCACATTCCAGAGAGCCATGGACCTGGCCTTCCGAGAGCTGCTTAACAAGATCATTGTCATCTACTTGGATGACATGACTATATTCTCTCATAGGCGAGAAGACCATGCTTCCCACCTGCGGCTGATATTTGAGAGATGTCGTGAATTCGGCATTTCCATAAACCCGAAGAAATCAGTCTTCGCGGTAAGAGAAGGTAAGCTGCTGGGACATGTCATCTCCGAGAAAGGCCTTGTAGTGGATCCTGACAGAGCCGAAGCCCTCCTCCGCTTGCCCGCCCCGATCGACAAGAAGGGGCTACAGTCCTTCTTCGGCGAGATCAACTTTGTAAGGAAGTTCATACCAGACTTTGCACAGGTGATTAAGCCCATGGCCGAGCTGCTGAAAAGGAACGCAGAATTCCTGTGGACTGACGAGAGGAGGCAGGCCTTCGAGGAAATCAAGGCCAGAATTGCACAAGCTCCGGTGTTGATAAACCCAGATTATTCCAAGGATTTCATCCTGTACGCGGTGGGAGAATCCGAGAGTTACGCCGTAGTCCTGACACAGAAGGGAGACGATGGAGAAGAGCGCCCCATAGCGTTCTTAAGCCAGGTGATTCAGCCGCACGAGGAAAAGTATAATTTTATTGAGCGGCAGGTTCACGCGGTCATGAAGTCTCTCCGAAAGTTCAGGCACTTTGTCTCCTAGAGCCGGACAACTGTCTTTGTGATACACCCGGACGTCCGGAACTTCATCATACAAGGGGAGCCGGGTCACAAGAGAGCAGGATGGATTGCCAAAATCCAGGAGTTCGACATTGAGGTACGGCCAACAAAGCTGATCAGAGGCCGAGCCTTGTGCTAGGAGCTGGCCCGAAGCACTGCAGCCGAGATATCCGCCTGTAAGTGGGAAGATCCGACAGCAACCACCAACCTAGCCAACTCCTTATCAGAGGAAAGTGACTGGACAGATGACCTAGTGCAGTATTTTAGCACCGGGAGATGCCCAGATCACCTGAATGCCTCACAAAGGAGGTTTCGGCTAGGAGCATTGAGATACACTCTTCGCCGCGAGGGGCTTTACTTCAAGAACATTGACGACATCCTGTTGCGGTGCGTCAAGAAAACCGACCAACCCAGGGTCCTTGGAGAATTTCACTCCGGGATGCCTGGGGGACACCATTCTGGAAGGCCTACGGCCTTGAAAATCATCGAGCCGGGTACTACGGCCCACTCTATTCACAGACACGCATGCGGTATGTGTAAAATGTGACAAATGCCAGAGGTTTCTTTGGCAGAAACAGAAAAGCACCCCTGCCCCTTCAACCAATCCAAGCCGAGACTCCGTTTCAGCAATGGGGTCTGGACTTCATTGGGGTCATTACGCCTAACTCTACAGCGGGGCACAAGTTTATTCTTACCGCCACCGATTACTTCACTAGGTGGGCAGAGGCGATCCCCACAAAGAATGCGGACCAGGAGACGGTCATTAGGTTCCTCGAGAGCCTGATCACTCGTTTCGGGGTCCCAGAGTCAATTGTGACAGACAATGGTCCGGGGTTCGCGGGATCTGTACTCACGGAGTACACCAGCAAGTACGACATTTATCACAAAATGTCTTCTAACTACTACCCGCAGGGGAACGGCCTGGCCGAGTCCACTAACAAGAATCTACTGAAAATCATCAGGAGGACAGTAGAGAAAAACAAGAGGACTTGGCACCTACTCCTGGATCGGGCGCTGTGGGCGGACAGAATATCATTCAAGAAGTCCATTAAGACATCCCCCTATGCGCTCGTATACGACAAGGAGGCAGTCCTGCCAACCCACATAGAAATTCCCGCCCTCTGGATGCTTGATGAAGAGAGAGGCAGCGGGGATCCAGTGGATGACAGACTGTGGCAGCTGCTACAGTTAAAGGAAGACAGAGAGAAAGCATACCAGGCCTTCACCAAACACGCTGAAGCGACCCAAGGCTGGTTTGCAAAAGGCACCACCGCCCGAGTTTTCAAAATCGGGGACCTGGTGCTAAAGTGGGACTTGCTGAGGGCAAAGCCGGGCAATCACGGCAAATTTGATGCCCTCTGGGAGGGCCCCTATCAGATTTCCCGGGTGAACCAGTTCAACGCATTTGTGCTCCGGGACATGGAGGGACAGCTTCTCCCCATTCCCGTCAACGGGTTCCACCTCAAAATTTATCACCGCTGAAGGCACCCAACGGGTCCTTCCTTGTACAGTTTTATTTTCCGCATTTTAATTTTTCAGAATGTATATATTTGTTTCAGTATTTCGGTGGTTAGTTTTCAAGGGCCCAAGAAAAACTTGAAGCAAACCCCGACTTCGCAGCGAAGTCGGGTATCGCTCCTTGGATCGGGCGAAGTTTGAGAGAAAGCGGCTGACAAGAGGGGCAAAAATAACTAAGTCTGGGTGCGCAACCCGACTTCGCAGCGAAGTCGGGCTGCGCACCATCTTGGGAGCGCAGTCGGGGAACATGAAGCAAAAATGACTAAGTGTCAAATCAGACTGCGCAACTTTTTGGGCGAAGTCTGACTGCGCAGTCAAACATGGGCGAAGTCGGAGTGCGCTCATTTTCTGGGCGAAGTCCGAGTGCGCCCTCAATTCTGGGCGCACCCTGAGCGACCTATCACGGAAAAAATGAAAAATTCTAAGTGTGGGCCCAGAGCGCAGTACGGCACGGTGCGAAGTTGGGTCATGGGCCAAAAATTCTCCCTTGAAAGGTGTGCCCAGACGGCGGCTATGACGTCATCAAAAGCACGAGGTCCAAAGAATGTTTAATGATTGCGCGACTTTCAAGAACGACGTCATTAAGAAAGCAAGGCGCATTTGGACCAACTGCAACTTGGGTGCGCTTTTCAAGATTAAACCCATGCACGACCACCAAAATATTATAACGCTTCCACCAACTTCGAGTTAACCGCCTTAACTTCCTCCCTAGCGCCATTAAAGCTGCAACCCTTGCCTAGAAAAAGGACCTTGGCATACTCAGAAAATTCAGATTGTCAAGCTGACTCCGAGACTGCAAAGCGCAGAACTGAGAAGCCAGAAGCCGTAATTTCCTGTCTCCGCCCATTCTAACAGAGAAAATGGACAAGGGGAAAGCGCCCGTACAGGCGCAATCCAGTGACGCAGAGCCCGAAGCTGAGGAACAAACTGAGTCAAGCGCTCATGAGAGCGAAGTGCCGCAGGAGCAGAAAAAGAAAACCCGGACAAAGAGAAGTCGAGGGCAAACTCCGCCGCCGCCCGTCAATCACCTGGCCGGGTACAGAGACGGCTCTTTCTCCATCAGCCTCACCAAACTGCGGCCGAACATAGCAAAGTGGGCGGACAAGGTCTCGCCCTCACACCACCTCGGGGCTGCGTATAAATCGAACCTATACTGGTTCTTGTGCCCTCCTACTCACCAGTGCCCGGAGCTGATTGAAGCAATTGTAGAATATTACAAGCCAGCTGCCCGGCAAGTCTGCGACAACAAGGGAAGGGTGTTGTTCACACTCTTCCGGGAGAGCGTCCAGCCAGCATTCGCCCCAGGGCTTCGGTACGACCCCGGTGCGATTGTCAAAAGAATAAATCTGGATGAGTAGATCGGCAGATTTATGCAGACAAAGAGGATGAGGGAATTCCTCGACTCGGAGCTGAAGACTCCGCTGGCAGTCGGACAGTGGCCGACAGGCCCCATACCACTGGACAGGTTTGAGAACAAGTACATTTACATCATCCTGGCGTGGGTCCTCGGCTGCGATTCTGACAGGATGGTACGCCCGTACCAGCTGGCGCTGGTAGAATGTATTCTGCATGGGGAGTTTTATGACTCCACGACACAAAAGAGCGGGAAGCGCCCCATTTTCTTCGACTGGGCAGATTGGCTGGCGTACGCCATTCATTCAAACCTAGTCAGGCTGCAGCAAAAGCAGACAACGGATTTCCGGTTTTGCTCCTTCCTCGCATGGTTGTGCCTGTATCACATGCACTACCGGATGAACGTTCTTGACTTGAAGAAAATAAATGAAAAAGGAGAGCCGCTGCCCGTGTACGAATGGACCGAGATCTTGTACAGAAAAGGGTCATTCTATGAGTTTAATCTTAAATTTCTGTGCATGGTCCTGGGGTTGTTCAATCGTAAGGCATCCCGCCCGCCAGAAGTCATGACAAGTCATCTGAGGAATCAAAAGCTCGGGGACACCTTCCGGCTGACACAGGGAATCGTGGTCCGAATCTATGGATTCAAGGGGAAGCCGTTCCTGCTGCCCTACTTCTGCACTGACCACCAGTTCGGGATGGAGATTGCGCGTCAAATGGACTATGTCGAAGAAGAGTTCGGCCAGGGCAAGAAAAGGGGCCATATTTTTCAGTATCCGATTCGCTGGGCGAACATCCGAGTGCAAGAGATAGGACAGCACGTCTACCTCGAGCAAGAGCTCATCGACATGGGTCTGATAATGCTTCCTCAGCGCTGGAAATACGACCCGATCGGGGTCAGAGGCAAGTTCACGCATATCTGCCCCAGAGCAGAGATTATGCAGGAAAGGGGTAACAGAACAGGTGCAGACCTCGACTGGCGCATTGATCTGATGAAATCATGGCCTCCATGGCATGAGTTTTACTGCGAAGAGGTAGCGTACGATCCGGAGCGAAACCCGGATCACCGGTTGGAATCTGCGGGCTTCAAGAAATTCCTTGCCAAGGTGGCGCCCCTCAACTGGCAAAAGGACAAAATCATTGAATGTTGGAAGATGAGGTGCCGCACGCAACACGATAAATCCAACTAGAAAACGCTGGCCGTCGATGATGAATTTTCGGCCCTATACGACCAGTACGCTGCCACCTGGCAACCTTTCGAATTTCGAAATTGCGTTCCCCGAGGCGCCAGGAAAAGGTATACAAGGAGGCCCCCCTCTCAACAAACGCCTACTTCCGCGACTTCCAGCGCAACTCCGACAAGCAGTCAAGTGGGCCCAATGCAGCCTTCAACTCCTGAAGCAGCACTCGAAAGGGCACAAAGATCAGAGAGGTCAACTCCTGAGGTGGCCTTTCAAGCAAAAAAGGCGCCCGCCCTGCCAGCTAGCAGACCGGTCGCGGCAAGCATTCTTCCAGCTAGACCCAGGTACAAGTTTATCGTGGGGACGTCACTGCCTGCCGCATCAACCTCATCTCCTGCTTTCGATGCAGCAGCAGTACCAGAAGATAAGAAGAGGAAGAGAGGTGAAAAGGCCAAACGACCCAAGGAACCTGTGCAGCAGCCGGTCGTAGCGCAGACGAAGACAGCTACGCTAGAAATTCTCGCTGGACAGCCCCGAGGCGCAAGCAGAAACTTAGACGACAAGCATCCCTCGAACAACGGCTCAGGCGGAGCCCGCAGGTACGTCTACTTTCCCGCTCCCCCAAGTCCCAGTCGGCCCTGCCATAACGTCGTCCCCCATTTCATCAGGGCAAGCCGTAGCTGCATCTTCCTCTTCCCAGACTGTCCAACCATCCAGCAGCCCCCATTCTTTTGACCAGTTTGCCCAAGACCCTAACGCCTTCCAGTCTCTCAGCCAAACCCTGGAACCCTCGCCCGCGGCCAGTGTTGAAGCTGCACATACATCGCCGCGCCGCTCACCTCATCTGTTCAAAACCCCGCCTGCGCCGTCCACTCAGCCGCTCACTTCTCCTAGGACCCGGTTGCCCTCAAAAGCGGCCACTCCTTTTGGAATACTTCCCACTTCGTTGTTTGCAGGAAAAATGCCGCAACAAGACCAGATGCTGGAGGAACTCGACTTCATGCAGATCGCAGATGACTAGCCTCTGGCAGTAAGAGCCGCGGGGGGTTCCGCCTCTTTCCTTTAGGCGTCAAGCGCAGAAGGGCCAAAGAAATAGCCGCCCCAGTGAAGCGTACCAAGTATGAATTGGATAGGAGAGTGCTTACAACTGAGAAATTGATCCCAAAAGTGAAGAAGCCTCTCCGGGAAATGACCGAGGCGGACTATGAGCACCAAGTCAAGGAGAAGAGCTTCGATGACATAAATGAGGAGCAGGAAATCAATAGCATTCGTCGCAGAATACTTCAAGGTAGTTAGAAGAAGATCTGGCTAGGGCCACCGCGCAGCTGGGGTCTGCACAGCAGGAGATAGACGAGCTGAAAACCCAGCTGGCCTCCTTCCAGCAGGAGGCCACAGCGCAGAAACAGATAGCCGAGCAGCTGTCAGAGGAAAAAAGGGCAGCGCTGGAGCAGGTTTCTCAGCTCCAGGATTCATTGAAACAGGCGCAGTCGTAGCTTGAAGAGAAAACATCACATGCGGCGGCCTTTTCAAAGGACAAAGTTAAGGAGATGCGGGCTGGTCTGCTGCAAGGATGCAAGCCCAATCTTGTCAAATCTGTATCGGTCCTAGATTTCGTGCCCAGGATCGAAGAAGTATCTGCCCAGGGAAAGCCTGTGGTAGAGGAGGCCGAACACCAGGCGAGGCAATGGCTAGACCTGGCTATGAAACTTGAGCAGTATGAGCGCAAAGGCCTCCGATTTCCCCCGATGTCCCAATTTTCCTCAGAGTGGACAGATGCAAGGATAGCCTTGCATATTTATTTTAATAAGACAGAGAAGATAAGGTCTGCCAGGAAAATGCTGGATGCACTAGAACATGAAATGAGCATTTGCCTGGTCCCCTTTCACACTCTGTCCAAACACGGCTGCCCAAGATTCGTCAAGGATGGCGAGTTTTTGACCCTCGAGCAGGTAAAGCAGAATTGGCTGTCTTTCGAGACAGACACGGCAGAAATTGATAGCTGGGCAGAGCCAGTCCAAGAAGCTCAGGTTACCCATATGGTGGCAAAATACTGCAAAATCAACTCCTCCCTAAAGGAGTTGGGAAAAAGATACAACACCATCGACCTGCATGCAGTTGCTGCATTCCACGCAGCACTAAGAGAGGTCAGTGACCTAGGGCCCTTCCAAGCAGCAGTCTGGGACCAAGCCAAGGCTGCATATGAACGCGTCCGCGAGCGGGAGGCCGACAGCGAAGAACGTTCAGGATCAGGAGGGGAAACCGAAGAGGCAACTGCCGGAAGTGATCCTGAAGAAGAACGGTTGCCCAGGGAGAAGCCATCAGAGCAGCGGAAAGTAGGGAAAGGAAGTTCCTCTACACCCAATGGATGAAGGCTTGGTTCTTTGCGTTGAGGCGAGCTCGACACCCTGCGAGCCGCCAGGAATGTTGCCACATTTTGCACGGGGTGCCATGTTTTTAGAATCTGTAAGTGTGCTGCTCTTCCTTCCCTCCTCTTTCTTCCCTTTCTCCATTCTGCCCTTTCTCTCTTTTCCTACAGTTTCATTCCTCCCTTTTCCCTTGTACTTCCCCCAGTCAAGTTCCCAAAACTGAGCAAGTGTTCCCTAAAAAATTCTAAGTGTTAGGGCGCAACCCGACTTCGCAGCGAAGTCGGGGTGTGCCCTCAAGTTGGAGCGCACTAGGGAATGCGAAGTGTGAAAGCAGACAGGAGCTGAACAGAATTTGGCTAAGTGCCAGAGCGCAACCCGACTTCGCAGCGAAGTCGGGGTGCGCTCTTCTTCCTGTGCGTACTTGGGAAAGCAGTATGCAGAAAATCAGCTAAGTGCTGGAGCGCAACGCAGCGAAGTCGGGGTGCGCTTTTCTTCCTGTGCGCACTTGGGAAAGCAGTATGCAGAAAATCAGCTAAGTGCTGGAGCGCAACCCGACTTCGCAGCGAAGTCGGGGTGCGCTCCCTTTTCCGTGCGCAGTCCGAACAGCGGTGAAATCAGCTAAGTACCGGTGCGCAACCCGACTTCGCAGCGAAGTCGGGGTGCGCCCTTTGACCGGTGCGCAGTTGGGCAAGATTCATCAAGCAAGCCCAAAAATTGGCTAAGGCACGGAGGCCTCCCCAACTGCGCTGTTTCCCGCCTGCGCTACCCGACAACGCTCTGATTCCGGGCGAAGTTGGACAAACTACCTTTCAAGGCAGACATGTGTCACTCATCAGAATCCGACAAGTGTCCAGCCTCGGGATTCGAGCCGAGACGTGACAGGATAAAGGACAAGCATGGACCGCACTGCCTATGCCAACTGCCCCTATTTAAGCTGATGTGAAGTTCCATCTACCGCAGCTACCCGCATTCCTGCTGACTAGAGGTTTGACCCAACGCGCTGCCACGTAGCTGTACAGCTTTCAGGGAGACCTTGCTGCGAGTACAGTCCTCGCCGACAAGAGTCAGCATCAACGGCTCTCGCTGCTCGCTTTTGTCAACTATTGTTCGGTCTGGGACTTTGTGCCCGTAATTGTAATCGGGGGGAACTTGGGCTATAAATAGCCATACAATTTCATTGTAAAGGGTGGAAGGGGAATATACTGCTAGGGAACCATTGTAGCTATACGTTTGCTTCTGAATGCAAGACACATATTTGGCTCTGCTTACTGTCATCATCTTGTATGCTGCCTCTCCTTGTCATTTCTGCCTCATGTTTCTTATTTCATTGCTTACTGTTGTACTGAACTCTGGACTCCAGTATTTGGTGATTAAGTATTCCTGGAATGCATAGATAGAGGATACATAGGATGCATGATAGTTGTAGTTTCATTATGTGTTCTGCCTAGGACTGCTGTTAGTAGTGGTGATTGATCGTTGCCGTCTTCTTATTCCCCCCACCCAACTCCAATCACATTTGGATTCTCTTTCCGCAATTTATCTCTTTCCTGTACTCTTAGCTTAACACTAAAAAACCCACAGGAAGCCGGCCTTCTCCGGAGATTGGCACGGAAGGCATTCCTTCCTTCCGGCCTTTCAATCTGGTGGGCGAATCTGGGGCGCATTATACCAAAACCTTTCCTCATGGCAGATTCGTAACCAACAGTTTCTATTAGCTGAAACTTATTCATAATGAATCAGCAATTGTCGTTACTACATCTAAACACTAAGTTCAAATATATCTTTTTCTCAATCATTTTGGCAATGATATCCTAGGTTGCTTCTCATAATTAAATGATTCCTCTTAGTATTAGAGTGATTTAATTGGGACCATACTTTGTTAGGGAGATTTGAGTTGAGTCCCTCTAATGATAAGGATTTTAGGGGGCTGCCCCCAAAATTTGAGGGATAATCCTAAGATTGGAGATTGATGTTTGTGGGTGTGAGATTGAGTGCAAAAATGTGTTACGCTGTGAGTGAATTGCTCTGAACATCTCAAATATCAATTTGCACAGAAATTTATATATCCGAAGAAGATGCAAAGAACAATCAAAAGTTATAGATCAACATGAATAGAAAAATGATACATATCAAGTGACATCTCTGTTAAAAAAATGTAGTATACATAATAGCGTAGCTTGATATAGAGATCCAGGTTGTGTCTTGGATGGGTTAGATAAAGAACTGGTAATTGACATTGTAGGGTTACCTGTTTGTCTTTGGGATTGGAAAGAACTGTTTGAGTATCATTTGGGTATTTTTTAGGGATGCCTGGGCATCCCCTTGTTGCAGAAACATTTTGGGACAGTTTTTGGGATGTTGTTGTTTAGGAAGGGAGGACCATACACATCTCCTCAACATCCCAAATGATATGAGCACGGAAGGAGTTTGTTGGAATCATACATGTAACTCAAGAATGATATGAGCACACAAATAGTTTGTTGGAATTGTACGTGTTGTACACTCAATGGTATTATGTATATACTATATACAAAGAATACAAAGGAAGCTTCTTGAAGAAGGAAGATAAGCTTTTTCAGGATTTACATAGAGGAATGCAAAACATGCACAAAGGTTATACATTTAAATACGATTATGCCATGTGACTATTTTTTATCATTTCCAACTTGCTTAGAAGAAATTGTCCCTAGTTTCTACCGTATATATGGGAATTGTTGTTCAAATGCTGATTGGGACATCCAGTTAGCTTGAATTGGCAACAGACCATTATAACCATATTTGGCACTTTGACCATGTCTAAAATGAGCTTCTCAATTATTGTCATAAACCAACATGCCATCCAGCTGTATTAACAAGAAATTTCCCTGATGTGGATGAAATATATCATTGTCTCAATTTTTTTTTTCAAACATTAGTAAGACCAAAGGGCATGACCAGACACTCATAAACACTATTTAATTTTAAAGTTCATTTCCAAACATCTTAGAGGTCCATATTTATGTGATATATCTGACAACTAGATCAATTTGGCCTTTTTGGCTGCTGTATGAAGATCATTGATTTACCTTTTTTCTCATGATTCTCTTGTTCAATGCTTGCGAATTGGTGGAGGATCTCCATCTATTTTTTTATTTTCCTTTGGGTACAATCAAGGTTCATGAAGGAGAAAATGCAGTGACAAATTTTACCATTTTCAAGAAGTTGCAGCAATTGCTTCTCTATATCTGCATTCTCAACAGTAGTTGTGATTCGCAAGAAAAATATGAAGGGAAGAACCTGGAACCAAATCAATATTGTGTTATATGGTTCTAAAAGGAGGCAGCCCTTTAGGTTCTTCAAAAACATCAGAATTGTGTCATAATGGACTGAACACCTGAAGTGGGGAGCTCTGCTATGTTATCTCTGCACAACTCTGATTGTTCGGTACTTATTAAGGTTTACCTGCTTGACTACTTATTTAGATGTGAATAAGGGGTGATTGAAGAAGAAAAAATGTTTGTCAATACTTTATTCTCAGTATTTTTTAAAATTTTAAGCTGCCTATCATGAATGGCATGCTGATGATGTTGGTAGAAATGCCCAAGGATTAGTACAAAACAATTAAGAGGAATGACATCACATTGAACTGTATCGTTTAAGAGTCCAATAGCAAAGGCGACTGCACATTGCCTTGATACAAATGTTGGATTCTCATCATCTTTAACCCAACTTAAGTGATAAGGGGAAAGGGTGGACTTTAGTAGAAAGCAATAGACTTGCTTCTAAGATGCTAGGTTTTTTTGACTGCCATTTTCAATGATAAGAGAATCCTCTGATCCTTTACCTAATGTCTTTAAGTGAAGAGTGTTTCCTTTGGGATTGATGTCGAGTCTTCGAATATTAGGGTGACCTGTAGATTTGGAGCATTCTAATTATTAATTACAATTTTTATACCTAGTGGATTTAGTTGCGCTGTAAAAAATCTTAGACTCTTTCTGGAAGGGGGAACTTTCCTTTGCAAACCGTCAGCTTTATCCCTGCAGCTGTCCATTTCAGTCAGACTAAGTCTTGAAGGTGATTTTTTTGGAGCAGAAGGAATTGGTATTTCTGGAAGAGGGAACTTTTCTTTGCAAATTTTGATCCTTGTGTAGTTTGAATAGATATGGCTAGTTTATATGCTTTTGCCAAATAATCCATATGTTAAACGTTGTTCTTTCCTATGACTGGGAAGAAAACTAGAAAGAAATTTGTTTTTATATACTAATTGGTCTAGGAGTTCCAGCTTAACTTAGAGCTTGCGGACCAATTGACTTATAGATGAGGAAATAATTTCAAAGCTTGCCTTACTGCATATGTTGATAGGTAGTTTTCGATTTCTTCCAGTTACACCTTTAGTAGGAAACTATAAAAGTCTGCTATGAAATAGATTCTTGGGTCTTTGTATCTGTCTCATAGAAACTAGTCATAAACGTAGGCCCAGCATTTTGTCGAGTGTCCACTGACCTCCAGAAAGTTGAAGTTTATTCTTATATATTCTCATTATATTTTTAAGTGACCAATTACCAAATGCTTGACAAGGATACTAGGTCTGATGGATATGTGAGATGGTATCATCTAGTATGTTTACTAATCAAAACAAAGCTGATTATGGAGGAGAATAGAATGAGCCTTGGTCATGACTTCTTATCTCATTCTGCTATTACTGGAGCCCATACACGAATAATGCCATTTGTTTGTGTTATGCACATAATATTTTGGTGATCAGAATTTTCAACATGCTCCTGTATCATCAATAGGAATGTTCATGTACATAGTACCAGGCCCTGTCATCCACATATTAAACTCCTTGTAATATGTGATCGAAGCATATCAATGAAATTGATTTACTATAATCATATTTTTAATGTAAGTTGATGAGAAGATTAAAACTTCTTTTCATAGCTACTATATGAATGAATTTAGATTTTCAATTTAGAGAATTATTTTACCAAATTCAAATCTATCATAATTATTCAATTTAGTTGATTAAAATATTTGATATTGATATTGATGGTTGGTGGATAAATGAGATATTATGATATTCTCCTTGTGATTGTTTAGTTTCATAGACCTTTGTTACTTAATTGAAAATAGATGTAAAAATATCTAGGAAATATTTCACGTACTGGCCAAAATGGCCAATTTTCTTCCAATGATTCATTGTTTGTATCGCAGATTCTTGCAGAAATAAGGCCTTATCTGGCAGGCACAGGGGGAGGTGAGCTTGAAGTGGCTAAAATTGATGGTCCCGTTGTGAAGGTTCGAATTAGTGGACCTGCAGCTGAAGTTATGACTGTGCGGGTTGCTATAACACAGAAATTGCGAGAGAAGATCCCTGTAATTGCGGCAGTCCAGCTATTGTGAGATGGAGTTTTCTAACCTCACTGGTTCACATATAATGTAGAAGATACATTGCTGTGTAGTAAGTTAGTGGGGAATTAAAAATATTTTAGAACCATTTATGTGTAATATGTTGTGCTGCTGTAGCTGCAAGCTTAGTGCAGTGATAAGGACTTTGGCCTCTCTTTGGGAGGTCCAAGGTTCAAACCCCACTCAGTATGAGGGGACCAGGACCCCTCATAAAAACCTGTGTAAACTCATTGAATCAAGTGGTATTAGCTCAACCAGTTAGATTCTTCAACATTTCAAGGAGGAGATCCAGGTTCGAATCTTACCAAATGATACATGGATAATATCCAAGCTTTGTTGTAATACCACTATGTAGTGATGATGTAATACGGGTGGGGCCCGTTTCAATCCCATATAACCCATTAAAAAAATATATATGTTGTGCTGCTGTAAATAATGTGTTTATTTTAAAATTTATCTTCATTAAGCTGGAGATTCATGTTTATTGTCAGTTATCATCAATGGATGTTTGTAATCATAATGCATCTCCTTCATAGTCGGAGAACTAAGCCTGCTATATCACTAATCAATCCTGAAAACTGAGAAGTAGCTGCCCATTAGTGACTTGGTTTTTTTTATTTTTTATTTATTTTTTAATAAGCTGTGTGTGGCTTCTATTGGGGGTCACTCCCATTACAAAAACCAAACATTACATTGCTCTCGTTACATTTCTAACAAGTTAATTAAAGCATACCCATCTTTGCCTTCTATCAAACATATTCTCCATCTTCCTCAAACTGCTAAGTTTCCATAATCAACTCTTTTTTTTTTTTGAAGGAACTAACAACAAGAACAACCCTTACATGACACATAACTCCAACAGATAGAAGGAAAACACACATAACAATCATCCACCATAGAGGAAATTAATTCTTCTGTAGCAGAGGTTCTTATTCCTTTAGAGTGGCAAGATTTGAGAATGCATTTTTGCACTTCAAGCTTCTGAGGTAATATCTAGTTGTAACACATTTTGTAGGATTTTCATTTTCAAAAAATTGACCATCACCAATTGTTTCATAATTAGCTTCAATAATACCATATGAGGTGCTAATCTTTTCCATGGAACCGTCTAGATGGTCTTTAGTAACCATTTGGCTTTTATCAATGATCTGATTCAAATTCTCCTTTTGGGGTTGAGTTTTTTGTTGCTCGCATGATTCCTGTTGGACAATTGGTGCATTTGGAGGATGAGCTTCTTTCTTTTGAACTGGGACATTTGAAGGTTTCGAATCATTTGCATGTAGGGCCTTCTCCTCCACTAGGGAGGAATTAGAGCATGATCGGATGACCGAGCATCTCTTCTTCAAGTGGCCATATTGTTGACAACCATAACATCTTAGGGAGAAGTTTTCATATTCAATATTTTGGATCCATTCCCCTTTGCTTGAGGAGATAGTAATGGATTGAGGCCCAGGAACTGAAACATCCATCCAAACAGCCAATCTTGCTTTACTCATTAATTTTACTAGACAAATTTTCCTCTATTTGGGCATCCATATACTGGAATGCACCAATGGCATTACTGATTTGGGGAATATCTTTTCTCTCCAAAACTCCATAGGGAGAGCATAAAGATTCACCTAGGCTAGGAAGCCATTAAATTTTTTTGTAAAGGGATTGAAACTAGGAGTCCAAGGTCTTATATAGACACCCCTTTGTTCGAAAAACCAATTATATCTATAATCCATTACCCTATCTCTATCCGCTAAATTAGAAAAGGAAACAGAAAAGAAATTTTTGGGTAAGAGAGTTACTTGGAATTCTATACTGGTCCACCAATCTTTAATGTATCCTTTGAACTCCTCCAGGCCTGGTCTTTTTCCCTTGAGTTTGCAGATAATTGTTCGGGCTTTGTGATTAATCAGATTGAACCCAAATTCATCCTCTAAAATCGTGATAGAGGGCAGAGGTTCATCCACCCGCAAACCCAAAGATCCCTGAGAGATATTTCTTTTGACCGAAGAGGCTTTCTCACAGATTGAAGAGGCTGTCTGCGAACAACCCTCTTCCTTCAACGTTTGACTGCACCTAGGGTTTACATCCCTTTCGTGAAGACTGTAGCTAAATTTGTCGCTTTAGGGTTTACACCCCTTTTGCGAAGACTGTAGCCGCAACCAAACTAGTGATTTGGTTTTTGACATAATGTGAATTTGCAATTATTCATTTTTGACCAAGTCTAATTTATTTGTTAATTCCAATTTGAATATTCTTTTCTTTTAATTCTTTCAAGTCCGACACTGTTCACCTATTTTAATCTAAGTGTGTTAGTGTTGACACAATTAACTTGATCTACTCTGAGGCATTGTCATCCATTACCTTGAAATAGGGTGCTACTTGTAGCCTCTTTGTAGCTTATATATTGATTATGAAGATGCAATTTGTTAATTATCCCCACTGCTGATTTCAACTACCATTCCAACGTCCTATAAGATAACCAAATGTCCAGAAATGGACGCTGTCCGTAGTTAAAGCTTAGAAATTTTCTTGGTTGTGGATGTAAATAGTGAAAACTCTATCTATCTAATGATAAAATCATATATCCTTTTGAAACTAAAAGGATGTAGGAAACAAAACAGCTTCCCAAAAAAATAAAAAATGAAAAATGTGTCAGTTTTGTATTAGACTTTTTTTGCAATGAAATGCATATAAAATGTAAATGACAAGAAGTGAAATGTAAGTGAAATTAGAATGTAATGCAATTTGATAAATTGCAAATAGGACTTTAGGAAATTAAAGTTAATAATTGCATGAGTTGAATATGTTTGATTCGGGGTGGTGGTTATGGTGCACTGTCCTGGGAACTGCTTGCAACGGCCAGGGCAGGCAATAAAAGGAACCCCCCTCTTTCATTTGCATGTTATGGTTATGGTTATTGTTGTGATTACAAGGAGAAAAGCATTGCATAGGATTGCCCACGGATGTGTATGTGAGAGATAGGGAGAGATATTGGTAAGAGCATTGTCTATGATGTTATGCAGGCTGGTTATGCAACCCTGCACATTGTAAATGCAGTCCAATATTGCTGTTTACAGCAGCCTCTTTAATGCCAATACAAGTTCTGCCATTTGCAGATTTATTGCAGTTTGTTGTAATTGTTTATGCTGTGATTGTTGATGATATTGCATGTGTCTTGTTTGAGCACTGTTAGAGTTGCAGACTATAGTATTATTTACCATATTTTCAGATTGGGGTAGTTATTGTATTTTAGAAGTTGTTGTTTAGAAGTTGCAGGTTGCAGGAGGGAAAACTGCCAAAGACGGACTATGGATTAGTGGCAGCCTGTATAAGGGATTGATCTTATGAAGGATAGACCGTACAGGTTGTGTTGCAGTCTCGAGGATCAACTTGTTGCTTGGCAAAGACCGTGGCATTGGTATGTGTGATTATTGTACAATTGTTGTCATACAATAAGACTGTAATATCATCTGTAAGAGACTATCTTGTACTGTACCGTACAAAAGTGTCATACAAGATTGCACCATACAATTGAGATTGTACTGTGTCAAGACATGATGTTGTATGATTATTATGACAGTCTTATGATTGCAATCCTGATTTGTTCCTGAATTTGTTATCCCACCATCCCGTTGTTGGGAATCTCACCACTCATGCTACATTTGGTGTCGTTGTCGTTGCCGGAACGAGGAGGGTCAACTTAATGGATTAGCACACGTGAAGAGAGGAAGGTGGATGATAGATACATTACCGCAAGGATGTGGAAGACAAGGTCGTAGAGAGGATCAAGTGCTCGTGAGAAGAAGCACAAGGATCGCTCAAAGGAATACAACCAATCAAGCATTGTAGTTGCGAGAAACGGAAGAACCAATACTTGAACGAGTTTGGAGTCCATAAGAAGAGGACAACAAAAGGTGGCAAACGTTGTTGTTAACAACAAAGGATGAGGTGCAAGGAGAATTGCACCAAATAGCTGAAGAGAACATTCACGTAAGTGAAGACGCCAACATGGAGCGTGCATGGAGAAACGAAGAGTTTATGGTAATGCCCGAGCAAGCGGGGGGGAGTTTGCTAAGGAGTGCAAAGGACGAGAGTCAGGTACGAGAGCAACTGCATGTAAGTGTTTGGGCAAGTAGGCCATATCCATCGCTCATATATTCACAAAGGTCGTGAAGTGAAGGTGCACCGGAGTTTGGAAGGAGGTTATTTGAAGGAAATATGGAAGGTCAAGAGACACCATGAGTTGACAAGGTGCATAGGACCGAAACAAAATAACCAATAGAGCCACCAAGGACGAAAGGACATTGGGTTGAATTATTATATGAGCCATCTTTGAGTGACGAAGAAGTCGAAGAGGATAACCACTTACCAATGGCTAATGTTGCAAATAGAGCGGGCAAGCAAAAATGCCCACCCTTCATAGGAGAAGGGAAAGAAGATCCTGCAAGGCACATAGGCACTTGCACAACAATATGGAAAGCAAATGGGGTTAGACAACCCAAAGAATGGTTACAATTGTTTCTTGCCACATTGCGAGGAATCACGATAGATTGGTATCTGAAAAGAGAAAGCACACAACCCTTCACCACATGGGATACTTTAGTAGATGAATTCAAAAAGGAATTCCAACCTCTAAGGGATGATACAGAGATCATAACAGAAATTTATTCTACCAAGCAGAAGAGGGATGAAGACATCAAGTCTTATAATCAAAGATTGAAGCAACTCACAGACAAGATGGAGTTGCAACCAACCAACGAAATGGTCAAGAGATGGTTTATCAATGGATTGTTAACCTTGATACAAGAAGAAGATGAGGATCATACCCTGCTCAACGTATGGTGAAGCATATGAAAGAGGAAGGAATTTTGAATGCGAGGCAAAGCAAACAATGGCCAATATTGGAGGTCATATTAGAAGTGATGACTCTGATAGTGACAAGGAGGAATTGCACAATGCAATTCAGTCTATGAAAAAGAATTTGACAAAATGATTAAGGAAGTAAAAGGTGAAGGTAGAAAAGAAAAGAAGGATATATGGTGCTTAGACTATAAGTTTGAAGGGCACACAAATGTAAACTGTTCGAAGAACGCATATTGTAACATATATGAGGTACTGGGACACACAATCAACGAGTGTCCATTCAACTCAAGAGGCGCGAGGCACCAAATGATGATAGTGCAAGGTGAAGAAGAAAAACCAAATACCTCTAGGAATGGGCAAGGCACTATGGACAATGGTTACAAAAATAACCATCAAGGAGGTCTACAGTACCAGTAAGGCAATTGGCAAGGTGGCCAAAGTTGATTACAACATAATTTGGATGGAAGACTGATCATCTCGTCGCAATTGTCAAGAATGAGGCATTTTGCGAAAAATTGCCCTGCTCTTCAAGCAAGAGCAACAGGAAACAATGTATCGCAAATGTGTAGATGGTGTGGTTCGAGCAAGTATATGGAGGCAAAATGCCCAAAGAAAGCAAGTACAAGCAACTTGTAGAATGCCAATTTTCTTCACATTGAGGAGCCTCCTATGGAGAATCAGATAGAGAATGATGTACTTGTTACAAGGGGACAAGCAAAGAAGGATCGGTACCCCGACCTTGCCATAAAAAAAGGAAGATGGTGAGAAAGCTAAGCAAGAGCAACAAGAAGAGCAAAAGAGATTAAAGAAGCCATTAAGCTCAGAGGAAAAGGCATCAACTCAGGAACTGGCAGTGCAAGTTTTAAACACGATAGTAGAAGTAAAAATGACAAGCTTATTTAGTGCCTGTTGACAGTTCCGTCACATTTTGTCAAGGGGTAAAATTTTTGAAATGTTGTTCATTTTTGTGTTGAATTCTCCTTCTCCTTCACGTTTTGTTTCCTTTGCTCTTTTGTCTTTTCATGGCACCCCGGTGCCACTAGTACCCGCCTTCCGGCTGTCCCATGTACATTTCAGATGCACCAGCAGCTTCGCTGCCAAAAAGCAGACACAGGGGAGCAGCTTCGCCTAAAACAGAGGTCAATCGGTAGCTTCGCTGAAGAAAACAGAAGAAAAGTCCAATTCGGACTTGAAAATTTGCTAAGGCATGAGGGGCACTTCGCCCACAAGGCTGCCGAAGTTGCTACTTCGGGTGATATGGCTGCGAACCTCCCGATTTTGGCTTAGTGGTAAAAGTTTTAAGGCAGCTAGGCTACTTCGCTAAAGATAAGGCCGGAGTGCCGCTTCGGCCCACTCCCCCAGCGAACCATCTTCTAAAAGGCGCTAGTTCGGACGTAAGCCCAGCGAAGCAGCCACTTCGGGTGCCTAGCTTGCGAACCTCCCACTTCGGCCGCAACCTTGGCGAAGCTTCACTCGGATAGGTGGGAAAACATCCAAGGTAACGGAGATGCTTCGGCTGAAGTTCGACCGAACCAACACTTCGGGACCCAATCACTGCGAAGTACCAATCCCGTGCGAAGTGTAGGTTTGAAGGAAGAAGATTTTGTCACACTTCACCAACGCTAGCCAGCCGCTTCGGGCAAACTCCTTGCCGAAGTGGCACTTCGGGCCCCTTCTCCAGCGAAGCATCCATTCCACGCAAAGTGGCAGAGCAAGGAGTTTGTCTACTTCAGCGAAGCTTGCTACTTCGGCAAGATTCAAGCTAAATGCCCACTTCGGCCAGCTCTCCTTGCGAAGCTACTCCCTTGAGCCCGGTTTCAGCGAACCATCTCCAATGAGGCCATTTTGACTTCGGCAATTTTGTCTCCTCTCCTGGCCTTCGCTTTGGCCCGATTCCCTTGCGAAGCTACACTTCGGGTGCAAATAGGGCGAACCTCCATCTAATTGCGATTTAGGCCAGATTTTCAGCGAAGCTCCCCAAAATCTTTCCTGACACCAGTGCTACTCCCGAGGGGGCACGCATTCATAGGCAAATAAACGGGGTATGAATCCAAGACACTTTCGCGGCGCATAAATGCAAATTTTCCGCCTAAGGTGGCCCTGTAACCAATTGTAGTAATTAGATGGGAGGTTTCGTTTGCAAAAAGCGGCCGAGCGCCAATTTTGAGCCGCTCTAACGTCCTTGTGCGTCTAGTTCATTAATGGCTCAGAGGGAGGGTCCTCTATAAAAACCCATGCATTGTAATGAAAAAAGGGGGGGAACATATTGCTAGAAAGCCGTTGTATTCAAACTCTTTGCATCAATACTAAGAATCCTTGGCTCTAATTCTGTCTCTTCTTTGTATGCTGCCTTCTGTGATTATTTCTGCTAATGTCATTTATTTTTCTGATTGCTGTAATTCTGATATCTGGATTTAAGCATTAGAGGATAAGTGAATCTGGAATCTTCTTGAAGGATACATAGGGAAGTAAACCTAGTGTTAGTTTCTGTTACATTCTCTGTGTTGATAGCTGCTGGTTAAAATATAGATGGGTGATTGTGCTGCTTGTTCTTCCCCACTGCACTACTAAGCTATTTACATTTCTTTCTGTACTCTTTCAATCTCTTTCCTGCACTCTTATCTTGAAAACCCCAAGTAGTTAGTATAGGAGCCGGCCTTCTCCGGAGATTGGCACGGGAGGCATCTCTTCCTCTCGGCCTTTCAAGGTTGGTCCGGGTCTAGGGCGCGTGTGCAAACCAAAACCCTTTCCTGTGGCAGATCCGTGACCAACAGTGCCATACTGACGTTACATGCAATTATAGCAGAAGAATTGCAACCACGGAGAGTAATGGAATTGCAAAGCCAGTCAGAAAGAGGGGAAGAGGAAGAATCAGGTCATTGATCCAACTGTATTAATGATCGATGTTAGGAAATAGCCAACATTGATCCAACTGTATTAATGATCGATGTTGGGAAAAAGCCAACATTGATCCACATTGAAATATTAGATCATAAGTTGACACAGGTTATTGTAGATGGGGGATCAAGTGTGAATGTGCTTCTAGAGAAGACGTGGAAGGATATTGGGGCTCCATTTTTATGGTCTTCCACTTTCATATTATATGGTGCAAATCAGTACAAGATAGAGATGAAAGGAGTGTTGATTGCACAAAAGGTAAAGATCATTAATAAAGAGTTCATCATGGATTTTGTGGTAATTGCTATGTAGAAACCGGCCTATGATGCGTTGTTGGGACACGGATGGCATCGCATTGTAGACAGCAGTTCTAAACCCTAGGACTGGCTGGGATATTGTGTTCATCAATTTTGAATTGTACATAGCAATTTTGGTATGTTCATGTTTTTATTTGATTGGTAAAACAACCAATGAGATGAAGGCTGGATTGTAAACGCATATGGCATAAAAGGACAAAAACAACCATCATTGTAATTGTCTTGATTAAGGATGTAGACGCCTAGTTAGACGTCTAAGGGTAGACGTCCAAGTAGTTAGACGTCTAAGCATAATTAGTAGGCGTTTAAGGCTGACGGTTGGGGCGGTTTAGGACGAAGTAGTTGGGGAAACTACTTTGCCCATCCTATTTAAACCCCCCTTTTCAAACATTGTATGATCATCATTCTGCTATAATGCCAATGTTGTTATGTTCTTTACGTATTTTGCGTGTATGGTGATCTGGTGATTGTTCCATTGAGGGCAGGTTGTGATGCATTAATGTGTGAGTTGCAGGTTGTGTGTTCTAACTTTACCTTGCAGGTTTCCTAGACTGATGAGCCTTGAAGATTAGTTGTTGCAGCAGGGACAGATATTGCGATGTTATTGCAGGTACATGGGAAGAAGACCGCAGCAGTTATAGACGTCTAGCCCTTGACGTCTGGCAGTCGTCAGACGGCTAGCCGTCTAAACCCAAAGCCTTGACGTCTAACCCTGCCTTGTGACGTCTAGAACCTTGACGTCTAGCACCCTGACGTATACCCCTGCAGCTTGTGACGTCTAGCACCTTGACGTCTACCCCTGCAGCTGTGACGTCTAGACCTGTGACGTCTAGACTTGCTACCCTGACGTCTAGGCCTGTGACGTCTGATCCTGGACGTCTACCTGCACTGCTGGATAGTTGATCTTGTAGCCTATAAACCAGTCCATTGTTCATTGCTTAAAGCCTGAAGACTGACTTGTCATCACCCCATCCCGGGAATGTACTCACCCTTGTCTACATTTGGCGTCGTTGCCTAAGTGAACTCGGAGTCTAGCGACAAGTGATAGGAAGAGTAGGTGAATGATTGATTTCAGGTCACAAAATAAGAATCAAATACCGGTAAGAAGAAGCGCACGACTGGCGAACTTAAGGACACACGAGGCCACAGAGGTGTCTCACCCTAAGGTGGAGAGAGTGTGGAACATTGAAGACGAGAATAACGCAAGCATTGAAACATTGTTGGTGACTGCAAAAAACGAGGAAGAACAAATAGCTGAGGAAGAGCCCATCATTGAGAACTGGACGGCAACACCAGAACCAGCGAGGGAGGGGTGGCCAAAGGATACTGAAGGAGAGAACCTTGTATAAGGGCACCTACGCGGAGGTTCGTGGGGAGGAAGGCCGGAGCCACGTTTGGTATATTCGCGGAGAAGGTCGCGAAGCAGAGACCAATTGGAGACGGGAAGAAGGCTATTTGAGTACAATTTTGCACCACCAACAGTAGACAGACAACCGAATCAAACGCTACAACCACCAACACCAGGAAGACAGAATACCATGGCAGCAAACCCCGCCAATAGAACAATACAGCAGAAATGCCCACCTTTTTTAGGTGAAGTAAAGGAGGATCCATCGCGACATGTGGGAACTTGCATTACCATTTGGGGAGCAAATGGGGTCACACAGGACACACAATGGTTGCAACTGTTCCCAGCCACATTGCGAGGCATGGCGATAGACTGGTACTTGAAAAGACAAAGTACACGAGCATTTACACAATGGGAAGAGCTAAAGACCGCATTCATAGAGGAATTCCGACCACTGAGGGATGACACGGACATCATCATAGAAATATGTGTCACTAAGCAAAAATCGGACGAGGATGTCAAAAGCTATAATAGAAGATTGAAACAACTGACAGATAAAATGGAGATGACACCTACTGACGACATGATAAAGCGGTGGTTTTTGGATGGGTTACTACCAAAATTCAAGAAGAAAATGAAGGCAGTACCATCCTCCACGTATGCAGAAGCACTAGAGAAGGCTAAAAACTTCGAAAGTGAAGGTAAACAAACGATCGCAGGTATCGGAGGTTACTTAAAGCATACCGAAGATTCGGACAGTGAAGCAGAAGATAAAGTACAGAGCACGATTCACACCTTTCGAAGGGAATTTGATAAAATTCTAAAGGAAGCGAAAGGAGAAGGCCGAAAGGATCGGAAAGAAATTTGGTGCTCAGATTGCAAGGCAGAGGGACATTCAAATGTAAACTGTCCAAAGAAAGCATATTGCAATATATGTGAAATTGCAGGACATCCTGTCGTCGATTGTCCATTCAACCTGAAAAGCAAGAGGCATCAGACATTGGCGATACAACAGGAAGAACAGCCAAATGCGCAGAGGAATGGACAAGGAGCTACTAGCGGAGGATATAGGAATAGTCATCGAGGAGGAAGACAAGGAGGCCAAAGTCGACTACAATACGACTCTGATGGTCGGCCGATTATTCAATGTCGGAATTGTCAAGAATGGGGCCATTTTGCGAAGAATTGTTCCAAACCCCAGAATGCAGGTAACAACAGTGGTAACAATACCACTCAAATGTGTAAATGGTGTGGTCCGGGAAACCACAAGGAGGCTAATTGCCCAAACAAGGCAAGTACCAATGGAACTCAGAACATCAACCTCATTGGCATTGGAGAAGTGACAGAGGTAGACAAAGAAGTCTTGGCTGTAACAAGAGCACAAACCAAGAAAACGGAATAGTATCCAAACCCTGCCAAGGAGAAAGAACGATGGTAGGAAGCCCAAAAATTGATCGAAACAGAACTAGCAAAGGAGAAACAAGGACAACTAGTTCTGGAGAAAGTATTAAAGAGACCGGAGATCACTAAGAAGGCATCAGTAGAAGGCTTGGTAACAGAGGTGCTAAACACGAAGGTGGAGATGAAGGTAGCCAACCTATTTAGCATAGTACCTGAGTTGTATGCTACGATCGGGGAAGCCATCAAGAGGAAGGATGAAACTCGATAGGTAGCAACTATCAAGCAAGGACAATTCATTGATCCAACAATCCTGATGATTGAAGCCGGGCGGAGGCCAGCTATAGTCCAAATGGAAGTTTTGGACCATAGGCTGAATCAGGTGATTGTAGATGGAGGGTCTAGTGTGAACGTGATGCCAGAGAAGACATGGCGGATTCTGGGGCAACCCGCCTTACGGTCTCCAAATTTCAAACTATATGGCGCTGATCAATATGGCATTGAAACAATAGGCGTTTTGATGAATCAAAAGGTACGCATAGCAGAGCAGGACTTCATCTTGGATTTTGTTGTCATTGCTATGCAGAAACCCGCATATGATGCACTGCTGGGACGAGGATGGTTGAGAACAACAAAAGTCAACCACAATTGGGAGAAAGAACGTCTATCCTTCAAACAGGGGCAGCACAAGTATATAATCAATCTGAAGAATCAAACTGTGAGTCAAGACATAGCCACTTCAGATGATTCGGGATCCTCTTCATCAGATGGTGAAACAGGATATGAACCAGATGAGGAAGGAGTGTTGCACCTTGAAAACTGCACGGAGGACGAATATGATCAGGACAAGGGTCTATTACACTGGCAGTTGGAGGATTACGAGATATTTTCTCCTCAGTGTTTTTGCATTGATGCGGGAAAGGAGATTCAAACGGATGAGATACAAGAACCTGAAAAGGGAACTAGCAATAAAAGACAAACAATAGGGAAAAAGGACAAGGAAAGAGAGAAGTGGACATTTCCCAAGAATTTTGCGGAATTCACGATGGGGGAGGCAGTCATTGAAGATAAACCAGCCCACCCCATCGCTGCACTGAAAGCAACAAACGACCCTGAATCTATCAAATATGAAGGTCCTAAAATGATTTAGGTAAACTTGGGAGAAAATGGCGAGGAGAAGATGATCAAATGTGGAGATGATTGGGATCCAGTCCTGAAAGCAGCAACATTCAAGATTTTTATGGACTATAAGGATGTTTTTGCTTGGACATATAAAGATTTGAAGGGAGTACCACCCAAAATCTGCGTACATAAGATTCCTCTGATTGAAGGGGCGCAACCTGTGAGAAGGCGACCTTACATAATGAATCCCAAATATGCAGCAAGGGTGAATGCCAAAATCGAAAAGATGTTGGATGCAGGCATTATATTCAAAGTTACGACAAGCGAGTGGGTCTCACCAATCGTGATCACTCTAAAACGGGAAGTAGATAAAATCCGAATTTGTGTGGATTTTAGAAGTTTGAATGCCGTAACCATAAAAGATCCCTTCCCGATCCCTTTCACAGACTCCATACTAGAAGAAGTAGCCGACCATGAGATATACTCATTCTTGGATGGATTCTCGGGCTATAACCAGATTAGCATAGCGGAAGAAGACAAGTTGAAGACCACTTTCGTTGTGGAGAACGGAATATACGCATATAACCGCATGCCATTTGGACTATGCAATGCACCCACTACTTTTCAAAGGATCATATTGTATATTTTTGAAAAGATGTCCACAGGGAACTTCAAAGCTTTCCTAGATGATTGGTCACTGTATGGGAGGACACAAGAACATTTAAAGGCATTGGAGGAATGCATGGGTTTATGCAGGAAAGCACGAATATCATTGAACCCAAATAAATGTGTCTTATTGGTGCCATATGGAAAGTTGTTGGGGCATATAGTATGCCAAGAGGGTTTGAAGCCCGACCCAGATAAGATACGGGTGATATTGTTGATGGAGGAGCCATATGATGTGAGCTCGATCAGAACCTTTTTAGGGACAGTCGGATATTACAGGAGGTTTATCCAAAATTATGCGTTAACATCTCATCCACTAGACGCGCTTACGCGTAAGGGTGTTCCATTCAAATGGACAGAGGAACACCAGGGGGCATTTGAGGGATTGAAAGGGCACTTGGTGAAAGCACCTATCCTGGTTTACCTAGATTGGGAAAAAGAATTCCACGTGCATGTGGATGCCTCAAATTTTGCCATTGGATGTGCATTGGCACAAGAAGGCCAATACGGGTTGGATCAGCCCATATACTTCGCAAGTCGGCTACTATCAAGAGCCGAGAAGAATTACAACACAATAGAGCGAGAAGCACTGGGAATGGTGTATGCGGTGCAGAAATATAGACACTATCTATTGGCTAACCCCTTTGCTTTCTATGTGGATCATCAGGCTCTGTTGTACTTAATCAACAAACCAACGATCTACGGACGAGTGAGTCGATGGCTCGTCACCTTGCAGGAATTCGTGTTTCGAGTGGTAGTCAAGCCGGGGAAGAAACATGTAATAGCGGATCAATTGTCAAGGATTCGCTCAGGAGAACCTACAGAGGGAGGAATACCGGATGAATTCCCCGATGCACAATTGTTTATGATTAATGCCATACCAGGATGGTATAAGCATATAGGGGAATATCTGTCGACAGGACAGCTGCCAGAAGAGTTAACAGCAACTGATCGGAGAAAGGTGATTACGAAATCAGCACCCTTCACCTTGATTGTAGGATTGCTTTACAAGATGGGGGAGGACCATATATTGCGAAGATGCATAATGGAGGATGAAGTACAACAAACCCCGAAAGAGACACATGAGGAATTGGCAGGAGGACACATGGGACCAGATGCGACAACCAGGAAAGTGTTGTTGGCAGGTCTATGGTGGCCCACCCTCTTTCACGATGCAAAGAACTTTGTGGCAGCATGTGATACGTGTCAGAGAACGGGGAAACCTTTGAAGAGGGACTTCATGCCATTACATCCGTCCCAGCCTCAGGAACTCTTTGAAATATGGGGGCTGGATTTTGTAGGTCCCCTAAAAACAAGTCGAAGGAGGAGATGTCGATATATCGTAGTTGCCACAGAATATCTCACAAAATGGGTAGAAGCAAGGGCTTTACCGGACAACTCGGCAAAAAGCACGGCTCGCTTTTTGTACGAACAAGTAATTACAAGGTTCGGGATACCTCTACAATTGACGAGTGATAGAGGAGGCCATTTTGTGAATGCAATTATTCAGAACTTGACAGAAGAATTCAGGATTTTTCACTCCTTGTCAAGTCCGTATTACCCCAGAGCAAATGGGCAAGTAGAGGCGACAAATAAAATCTTGGTTTCAATCATGTATAAGACATGCGGAGTAGAAGGAGCCGACTGGGAGGAACGGTTACCGGCAGTTTTATGGGCATACAGAACCACCTTCAAGCCCACCACGAATCATACACCCTTTCAATTAATGTACGGACGAGGAGCAGTGGTACCTGTGGAATTCCTTGTACCAAGCTTAAGAGTGGTAGTGGACAATCGGTTGAATGACGAAGATAGCATGAAAGAGCGATTGATAGCTTTGGTATAGTTGGATGAGAAAAGGGTAATGGCACAATGGGCTATGGAGATCGCACAAAAAAGAAGGAAGTTTTGGCACGATAAGCATCTCCGGAAGATGGATCTCAAGGCTGGTGAATTAGTATTGAAGTACAACGGGAAGAGGGAACTCAATCCAGGAAAATTAAAAACCATATGGCTTGGACCCTTCCAGGTAGAAGAAGTGCCAGAGAACGGGGCAGTTAAATTGAGAAAACTAGATGGAACCCTATGCCCCGAGGTAATTAATGGCTCTAAGTTGAAGGTATACAAGCCACATGCTTAAGTAAATATGATCAACCTAGAACAACCAGGAACTTCTGAAATAGGGACAGATCCAGGAATACATTCCCAGGATACTGACGAGCAGGGTAGTGTTGTTCGAAGGGAGGATACTCATAACCTGGATTGGTTATTTGGAACCAACGGAGAAGAAGAGCAACAAGAATTGCGACAGCAAATCCGGAATCCAAATGACAATGAGGAAGACCGACTCCAAGCTCTGACAGAAGTCGCTCTACAAGAAGTTTCGAAAGAAGAAGAAGAAGATGAAGGAGTTAGACTTCTGCAACGAATGAGATCGAAAACACAAAGGTTGTTGTTGGTCACAAATCTGCCATAGGAAAGGATTTTGGCAATTATACGCGCCCTAGACCTGGACCAACATTGAAAGGCCGGAGGGAAGAGATGCCCTCCGTGCCAATCTCCGGAGAAAGGCCGGCTCCTTTACTAAACTACTGATTTTTTTAAAGATGAGAGTGCAGGAAAGAGATAAAAAGAGTAAAGGTGCAGGAAAGAAATAAAGGGAGTAAGGGAAAGAATATCAATGAATTTTCAGAGGGAAAGAACCAGCAGCACGATTACTAGCTAATATCTTGAAGTAGCAGCAATAAATACAAAGAATAAAACATGAAATGAACGCCGCACTAGCTTTCCTATGTATCCTCCGGACGAGTTCCAGGATCCTCCTAATCCCTTACGCCGAAATCCAGATTTCAGAATTACAGCAATTAAGAAATAGGTGAATATAGCAGAAACACTATCCACAGGTAGCATACAAGAAAACTAACACGACATTTTTCCCCCCTATGTATCCTTCAGGAGAATTCCAGGGTTCTGTCCCCAATCACACACCTAAATCCAGGATTCAGAATTACAGTACATAAATGAAGACAGAATGGCAGAAATAACCACAGAAGGCAGCATACAAGAGAGAAATGAGGCCCAAAGTTCTTGATATTAATTGCAAAAATCAAGTTACAGCAGCTTTCTAGCAAAAGTTCTTCCCCCTTTTTCATTACAATTCATGGGTTTTTATAGAGGACCCGACCCTCTGAGCCATCATTGCGCAAAATCTAGCAGTACGCCCTCGAAAAACTGGGAAATCTGCCTTCGCTCCTCCCGTGATTGAGCTCTCACATCCGTTTCTACATTTAGCAGTTACGGCCGCATTAGCCGGGGAAACTCTCATTAATGGGCCGCCTGACTCGTCCTGAATCTCTGGGTGCAGTGCTCGAGTGGCTGCCGGGTCCATCGGGTTTTCCTCCTGCGGCTGACCTTTCCTTTTCCATTGCTGAAAATGAGTCCCGGGTCTTTCGGGCAAGTAAAGATGCATTTATGAACCACTCAATTGCCTCGAAGAAATACCCAGCCTTGGGGTGTGTGCCCTGGAGAACTTCGCTGAATTTTAGTTCGGGGAGCTGCTTCGCCATGGATGAGAGCCGAAGCGGGATAGACTTCTTTGTATTGGTGCTTCGCAGCGAAGGGACATCCAGAAACAGCTTCGCTGCGAACCTTCTTTCAAAATGGCCGTTCGGGGGTTTCTTGGCCGAAGTAGAATTTTGCCTTAGAATATTTCTCGGGCATACAATTAGGCTTCTACTGAGGGAGCTTCGCACAAAATTCAGCCGAAGTGGACTTACAAAATTGCTTCGCCGCGAACCGTTTCAAAAACAGTCGTTCGGGGAAAATTCAAGCGAAGCTCCTCCATGCCTTAGAAAATTTTCAGGGACAACCAGCCTTCGGAGGGGGAAGCTTCGCACTTGAGTCGCTCGAAGCAGGTGCTTCGGGAAGATTTTGAGCGAAGTAGATTTTCCTGAGGGGTGGTTCGCCAAAAGGGACGGCCGAAGCAGGTGCTTCGCTAGCATTTCTGCGAAGTGTTTTTCCACACTTAGGAATTTGTTTTGGCATTTTACTTTACATTGTATGCTTCGCAAAACTTCGGCCCGAAGCTAGTTTTGTGGGGGCTTCGCTTGCGAAGCTCTTTCTGTGCCTTAGAAAATTTGGCTTGCACCTATGTTTTTCTTGTCTGCTGTTTGCGAAGCTCCTTTTTCTTGCTATACTGTGGGCGAAGCTCTTTCAAATTCAGTTATTTACAAGGGGGATTCAAAAAATGACAGCCAAAATTGTTGTAACACTACTATCAACAAAAATAAGGAAAACTATATCAAGAAAATCAACATCATCAAATTTCACTACCCCTTCAGAAGCAATGTGACAAAACTTGTCAACATTCTTGGCGGCTCGCGGGGCAACGAGCTCGCCTCGGTGTGAGAACCCTCTAGCTTTCATCCATTGGGCCAGAGTCACCTCCAGACCCTTCTCCTCTTTGCTTTTCTGATTCCGGGGGCACCTCATCAACTGCTTATGTTCCTTTTCCATCTCCTTCGCTAGGTATCTGCTCCAACGGCGGCGGTGGAAGGCGGTCACGGATCCTCTCCATGGTTCGGCGAATATGAGCCCACGCACCTTTTTGGAAAGGCTCTCGGTCTTGCAATGCCTTAACCAGGACATGGAACCTGTCAATCTGCCCAATGTCAGCGGATTTGGCCCTAGTACTCAAGTCATTTAAGCACGCCGCGATCCTACAATATCTCAAAATAAAATCTGTGACCTGGCCTTCCGTAACTGGCTCTTTCCACTGATCAATCTCAGAGACATCGCTCTCAAAGCTGAGCCAGGCAGGTTTCAATTCTTCTTTTGTCAAAAGGTTCCCGTCATCGTCAGTGAAACTCGGGAAACCCAGTTCCGAAAGATTTTGAAAATACCCCAGAGAGGTACGCTGCTCCTGTTCAAATATATCCAGAAGTTGCTTCGCCTTCTGTGCCTTTCTCACCTTGGAGAAGAAGGCGCGGACCGTGGCCTGGGCGGTGGACCAATCTCGGGCCATCCGACTCATAGCTGCGACTTGCAAGTCTTGGTACTTTATGCTCTGCACTTCAAAAGCTAAGTCGAGCCGGCTTCTAATCTCCTGGATAATTTCGTCCACTATTGGCCCCTTTTGAGAAGCAGCGTTCTGGGCTTCTGTAATATATGACAATATTGAGAGGGCACTAGAGGCCCGAGATCTGAAATTCCTGAGCAAATGAGAGCGGATGTCCTTAATCCTGTTCTTGTCGAACAGTTCCAAGCTCTCCTTTTCGTACAACTGCAGTTGCATCTGCAAGATCCGGTCCTCAAACTCCTTGGCCTTCAATTCAGCCTCGGCCTGGGTCTTGCTATGATCTCCTACTTTACTTTGCAGTTGTTCTATCTGTTGTTTTAAGGCATCCCTTTCATCCTTTAATTGCTCACATTGCCTCAGAGCATCCTCCAGCTGAGAGCGTATCCTAGCTAGATCCTCCTCCAGCTTGACATTGGCATTTTCCGCCTCACAGCGGCGCTGGTTGGCGATTCTGGCATGTGCGCGGAAGGTCTCTATTCTCACATGCATTGATTCTGATTCATTATCAATGTCTATATGCTCCAGGTCCTTGACCTTCTCCTGATACTCATAATCTGCAGAGGTCATTTCGTCCAAGGGTTTCTGGACCTTGGGAATCTTCTTGACCTTGTGCAATTTCCCATTCTTCAAATCAATGACCGCGCACTTCTCTTGTCTTGCCAATGAACGCCCCCTCTTTCTCCTCGCCTCCTTGAGTACATTATCAGTATTTTGGCGGGCTCGGATCAACTTCTCCGCTAGAGGGCTCTCCTTGATCATGGTTAATTCGTTTTCTAATAAGGCTGGGTTAACAGCCGAAGGGGTAAACAGGTACAAAGACTGGATCGGTGACGTGTCGCCGGTGGGCTCAGTGGTGGGTGTAGTAGATGGTGAAGCTACGGTATGTGTGGATGCGAGGCGGGGGTCGGGGTTTGGGGACGAAGTGTCGCCTTTAGTCTGGCCAATTACCAACGGGATGGTGGTATGGGTGAGCGAAGCGGCGGCTGCGAACACGTCCCGGCCTGATGACTCGGACTGGGCGGAAACGCCTACGGGACCGGCGGAACCATGCGACACATCCGTAATAGCTAGAGAAACTTCATGTTGGGGTGACTGTACAACTGGATAAGCAACTTTTGGAGAAGGCTCAGAGGGACCTTCGGCCGGGACTAGAGTTGACACAATTTGGGAAACGGGAGCAGGAGAAGAAGAATGCGTACCTGCGTGCTCTAATGGCAGAGCAGAAGTGGCAAATTCCTGCGTATTGGGTTCGCTGCTTCTCACGGTTCCTACATTTTCAACATTTTCGACCCTTTCTCCAACGTTTCCCGCCTCCTGTAGGAATTCCTCCACATCAATGACATCTATTTCAACACTTCCCTCGGTCTGTTGAGATGCTGTTTTTTCCGCATTGGCTTCCGCTGAGCCCGCTGCAGATTGTTCATTAGAAGCGCCGGAGGGTTTGGTGCGGGGCCGCTTCGGATGAGGAGGGGGCATTTGGACCTGTCCAGGTCTCTTTCTTTTCTTTGCATCCTCTTTTCCTTGTTGCTGCGATGGCCTTTCGACCTCAACTTCGGAACCTCCCACAGGCTCCTTGAGCGGCTCCTGAGATGTTACTACAACTTCATCTTCCTCTTCTTGTTCAGAATCATCGGTCACTCTCCTGGGGCTGTCGCCCGAACCTGGGGGACTAGGAGGAATAAAATCAGCAAACGCGAGGGGTTGCCATGATCCGGCATTCGCTTCATAATAAATGGCGAAATCTTTGTCCATCTCCAAGAGTCCGTATGATTTCTGCTTACGTCGATGGACTCTCATTATCCACCATTCTTTGAGTTGTGGCTCGCGCCAATTCTTTATCTCCCCTCTCAAATCGTCCTTCATTCTTCTCCAGAAAGCAGCGTCTGAGCTCGGGAAAGGGTGTCTAGCAGGATCATATTCAACTTCCATAGTGTAGAATTCGTGCCATGGTGGCAATGTCTTCATTCTTTCCAAGTGCCACTCTAAATCTCTGCCGGCAGGATTATTCCTCTGCTTTATTATCTCTGGTTGAGGGCAGATATGAAAATTTTTAAACCTCAAATGATCTCTCATCACCCCCAAGGGGTCATAGCACCACCGCTGCGGAAGTTGCAGCAACCCGAAGTCAGCAAGTTTATCATCTAAAAATACGTGTTGTTTCAGGGCGAAGACCTCTACGACCCCCATTTTGAAAGGGAAATCGCAAGTCGGGGCCCACTTTCGGCCATGGCCGTAAACTACATTCGTCATGTCGCTCTGGCGAGCGACCTCTAAAGCGAACTGGTATTCAGAAGTATATACAGGCAAAATGAAGGGTTTCCCCGTGAATCCAAACAGACGGATGACAAGGCCCTGAGTCAACTGAAAAACATCCCCTTTCCGCTCATTGACCACTTTGTCCCTAAGGTCCACGGGCACTCGAGGGCAAGAACCCTGCAGTAGCTGAAGAGCAGGTCCTAAAAATTGCTGATTAAACACATAATATGACCCCGTCCTGGCTAGGAGGGGGGTCCACTGGTACACCGGCAGCGGGGCTCCGTCTTTGCCACTCTGAGTAATGGCAATATGAGGAAAATGCCTGTGGGTGTGACAGAAAAAGAGCCAGACTAGGAAAGAGCACGGCCCAAAATATTGGCCTGTTCCGGCATTCTTCAAACTCACCAGCCGCGTGTGCAAGGTCCGCGCTACCCATTCTGCCCAGTCAAAGAAAACCGGGTTTGTGTTTGGCCTTGAGGGATCTGGTGCGTAGAACTCCCCTCGGGAAATGCATTCGGCCAGGGACACTTGCCAGGGATAAACGTCGGCATCTGTAGACAGACCCGCGACCCATGCAATAATGGAAAAGATGTCTGTGCTCTTGAAGTCTTGCAGAAGGCGAGGCATCTGTGGTAGCTTGCCTGAAGGTAGCCCATCCTTAAGACTTTCCTTCAAAAATTTCACAATGTGGCTGGAGGCGTTAAATCTGTCCATTTGTTCATTCAATAGAACATTGCGCACTAAATACCCCTTGGGTGGCCCTTGCAAAGGAGCGAAAGCTACTTGCACATCTTCCTTAAAAATCGAAAATAACTTATTACCCGCAGCGTCCAGAACTTGTCTGGTGGACGGCTGGTAATTCTGGGCTATCGCGCAGATTAATTCAGGACAGTGGTGAGTTGGCGGAGTCAGATACCAGTATATCTGCGAGTAGTATGCGGCAGCCCTCTTATTTTCTGCAGATAATCGACTCTTCATGTAGTCGATAGTGTATCGCAGCTCTGCGATGCTTTTTGAAAGTTCGGTGTCTCTTATCTTCTCCCACCCATCAATGGGAGGTTCTGGAAGTTGCTCATCCTCTGACTCCTCCCCTTCTTCTATGGGCTGCTTCTCAGGGCGCAAGTTCAGGTCAACCTTTTTGGGCCTATGTTTCTTTTCTTCCTTGCCCTTCTTGGTCTTCTCTGGAGTCGCTACTTCAGGTTCCTTCCCCTTTTCCTTGGAGTTCTTCTTCCCCATCGCGTTTTTCAAGAGCAGAATTTCAAAAAACAGAGAATGGAAAAGAAACGCAGAGTTCTTGGCCAAATTTATCACAGTCGTGCTCGTACGCGGGTGAATAACCTTTTCCTTGGTGCAGCTCTGGCTTTATAGCCGAAGGTTACAGCCGCCATCATTTATGGCAACTACCGAAATTAAAATCGAAAATCGGGGGAAGGGATTGCCTTGTTTTTCTATTGGCTTTGCGGCGAGGGTGCACGCGGGACGATGTACTTTGAGAACCTGGCCCGGCTTTGAAGATCTAATCCCCCTGCCACCTCGTACTTGGGCACAACTTTTAATCATAACGACATTCTCTTGGAATGTGCTCCGCCACCTTTGCATTAAACCTGCACGTCCTGGACGGTTTCCTAGATTGTAGTTGGCACACGTTTCAAGGCGTGCTTTAATTGCTCCTACGGCCGCGGTGGAAAACACTTCGCGGCGAACCTCCGATTTTTCTTTGTCTTTTACGCTTCGGACCCGAAGCTGTCTTACTGGACGCTTCGCGTAAGATTAGCCCCGAAGGGGGACTTAGAACATCTTCGAAGCGAAGCGCGCTCGTCCCGAAAATGATTCGCAAGACTTCCCCTTTGAATGTGCTTCGCACAACTATTTTTTGCGAAGCGTCTTTCATGCCTTTGTATTTTTTTGGAGAAGTGTTTCTCTTGTTTCTTGTTGACGACATATTGTATTCTGGCCTCCTTCACATTTCTCCTTAAAGGTGCTTCGCAGCGAACCGGCTCACGTCGGCTGCTTCGTGCGGAAAAACTCCGAAGGAGACTTTACCTTTGGTTCGGCTGGGCTAAACCTTAGTCATGCGGCAGAACTTTTGCTGTTACGACGGCATGAAAATACAATCTACCTCTAACTACATGTTTAGATCTAAGGCCTTTTAAAACAAAGTTTGTACAAGTATAAACACATTATATACAAGAGTAAGAGATTTTTTTTAAGAAGACTTTCAATGATAAAAGGTCTTCAGGTGAAGACCATTCACGGGAATGGGCAGAGTCTGACCAGCTGCGTTCTTAAGGATGAAGGAGTTGGCCGAGTTTACTTTGGCGATCTCGAACGGCCCTTCCCAGAATGCGTCCAGTTTATCATGATTGCCAGGCTTAACCTTCCACGAATCCCATTTCCACACCAAGTCTCCTACTTTGAATGTTCGGACAGAGGACTTCTTCCTGAACCAGTTCTGAGTAATTTGGGCATGCTTCGCGAAGTTCTGATATGCTTTATCCCGGTCTTCCTCTAACTGCAACAATTGGGTTAGCCTCACCTCCATAGGACCGGATTCGGCTTCCTCGTCTCTCAACATTTTTAATGCAGGGATCTCTATATGAATTGGCAGGATAGCCTCCTTGCCGTATACTAGGGCGTACGGGGAGGTTTTGATCGACTTTTTGATGGATATTCGATCGGCCCATAAGGCTTGATCTAAGAGAAGATGCCAAGTCCTTTTGTTTTTGTCTATGAGCTTTCTCAGCAACTTCAACAGGGTCTTATTTGTTGACTCTGCTAATCCGTTACCTTGTGGATAGTAATTGGAGCTGACCTTGCGGTATATCCCATATTTACAGGTGAATTCATTAATTCTGGCGCCTATGAATCCGGGGCCATTATCCGTTACTATTGCTTCGGGGATGCCGAACCGGGTGATCAAGCCTTCTAGGAAAGTGACTACCGTTTCTTGATCAGCGTGTTTGGTGGGCACTGCTTCGGCCCATCTGGTGAAGTAATCGGTCGCGGTCAGGATGAATTTATGTCCTGCAGAAGAGTTCGGCGAGATGACCCCTATGAAGTCCAATCCCCACTGTTGAAATGGTGCTTCCACTTGTATTGGCTGGAGGGGCATGGGAGCATTTTTGCTTCGCCCGACAAACTTCTGACATTGTTCGCGTTATATTTAAAGCAGTTGTCCTTCCTGCAGAGTGGCCCCCTGATAAACCTGAGTGGAATTCACCAAGGACCCATTTCTTATCACCCTCCCTTATACACTTCAGAAGAACGCCATCGATATTTCGGTAGAACAGGCCTTCGGGGCGTAAGACATAGCAAAGGGCCTTCAGCCTGAAGTGTCTTCGCTGCGAAGCATTTAAATGCGAAGGACATATCCCAGTGCTGAAATATTCTACTATTTCATTGACCCAGTATTTTTCATCCTCGTCTCGGTTTGCGAAGCTCTCTTCTGCCGCCAAGTCATCCCACTGACAAGCTGTTACTTCGGCTGCTACACTCTTCGCAAGCTCCTGGCATAGCGCGCGACCGCGAACCAACTTTGTGGGTCTGATTTCAATGTCAAATTCCTGTATTTTGTTGACCCAACCAGCCCTTTTGCTGCCCAACTCTCCTTGGATAATGAAGTTGCGTACATCAGGATGGATGACGAACACTGTAACCCGACTTTGGGAGACGAAATGTTTGAATTTCCTTAGGGATTTCATGACAGCATGCACCTGTCTTTCTATGAAGTTGTATTTCTCCTCGTGGGGGTGTATTACCTGGCTTAGAAACGCAATGGGGCGCTCTTCGCCATCTTCTCCTTTTTGCGTCAGGACTGCGGCATAACTTTCGGGTTCTCCTACAACATATAGGATGAAATCCCTACTGTAGTCAGGGTTAGTCAGGACGGGTGCCTGAGCGATTCGGGCCTTGATTTCTTCAAATGCTTCCCTTCTTTCATCAATCCAGACAAATTCGGCATCTTTCTTTAAAAGTTGGGACATCGGCTTGATGATTTGAGCGAAGTCTGGTACAAACTTCCTCACGAAATTAATTTGCCCGAAGAAGGACTGCAGCCCCTTCTTATTCATTGGTAATGGAAGTTTTAGGAGAGCCTCAGCCCGGTCAGGGTCTATCGCGAGCCCCTTTTCCGATATAAGATGTCCCAGCAGTTTTCCTTCATTCACTGCAAAGATGGACTTCTTCGGATTGATTGAGATGCCAAATTCTCGGCATTTTTCAAATATTTGCTGCAGGTGCGAGGGATGATCCTCTCTTTTTCGGGAAAAGACGGTCATGTCATCCAAATAGATGACGATAACCTTGTTCAGCAGTTCTCCAAATGCTAAGTCCATAGCTCTCTGGAAGGTAGCTCCTGCGTTCGAAAGGCCAAACGGCATCCGCTGGTAAGCGAACGTCCCCCACTTAGTAGTAAAGGTTGTTTTGTGTTGGTCTTCATCTCTAACCCAAATCTGGTTATACCCTGAAAAACCATCGAGTAGGGAGAAACGCTGGGCTCCAGCTACTGAGTGCAAGATTTGATCAATCTGCGGGAGGGGGTAGTGGTCTTTGAGCGAAGCCTGATTTAAGTTGCGGAAGTCCACACATAGCCGAATATCCCCATTTTTCTTCCTGACAGGAACTAAGTTCGCCACCCAAGAAGAATGCTTTATGGGATAGATGATCTTTGCTTCAAGCATTTTCAGAAGTTCGGCTTTCATCAGAGCTTCGATCTTTGGGTTGACCGGCCTTTGCCTCTGTCTGAAGGGTTTTACCCCTTCTTGTAGCTCGATGGTGTGTTGAACCAGCCTTCGGTCATAGCCCTTTAGGTCTTGGTAAGACCAGGCTACTATATCTGGATACTTTCTGCATAGAGACCGGATTTGTTCCAACTCAGCCATGGTACAGTCCGTTCCAACTTTTATCACCTTCCCGGTTTCGAGTTCTAAATCTTGATACTGCCTGGCGTCAACTTTGATTCTGCGGGAAAATGCTCTGTCATTCTGATCGAACAGGCTCTCCAGAGTGATCAGTCCCCTAGGGACATGGTTGTTTTTTAACTGGACCAGTCCTTCATATTCCTCGTCTTTTGGGTCCCTTCCTTCAACAGTGACTGCTTCTTGTACCAAAAAATTGATGATCTGTTCATCGTTGTCAAAAACTTGCCAATGCATGTCCCTATCCGGTACAGAGGGCCTATAAATCATCCTTACGGCCTTCGGCTTGTGCACCATGTCGTCGGTTGGGGAATATCTAGCCGCGATGGAGGCCAAGACATCAGCGTGCCTATTTTTCTCTCGCGGGATGGACTGCAGGTTGAGTGACTCAAACTGTTCAAGCAGGTCCCATACTCTGTTGCGGTAGGCTTTAAGGTAATGCTTCTTGGAGATGCATTTGTTGGTGACCTGATTGCATACCAGTTCTGAATCTCCAAAAATTTTGAGGTGTTTTACGCCTAGCTTTTCCGCTTTTTTCAGTCCTAGGCATAGGGCTTCATACTCTGCTGCATTGTTGGTGCAGCTCCAAACTAATCTATAGCAATATTCTTTCTGTTCTCCGGATGGTGACACTAGAAGGATCCCTGCCCCAGCTCCGTTTTTGCACCGGGCACCATCAAAGAATAATTGCCATAATTCTCCTTGGGCAGGTACTTTATCTTCTGACTTAATGTGTTTCTCTGGCTCTGCAATGGTGTAACACCCTATTTCTGTCTCTATCATAGCATTAAAGTCTGTCAATGAAAATTCATCTTCAGAACTTAGTTGTGCAAGGGACTCCTCTACTAAGTCCACTCGTTCAATTTCTTCTGTTATCGCATGGACGAGATCATTGCATTCTTCTTCGGTCATCTTTTGTACGAGAAACGTGGAAGGTTTCTCGTTGTAAATCTTGACCTTCTTCCCCTTGAATGGGACCTCTAAATGTGAATAGTCCATGGACAAGTATCCCCCTAGCTTCGCTGTGAATTCCCTCGAAAGACACATGCTAAAATAGGGTTCTAGATCTACTACTACCACTTCCTGTATCACCACAATTTGGGGCACTTTGTGCAATCGAATGGGTATATCTTTGATTACCCCGACGGTCTTCACAGGAGTGCCATCCAGTTGGAGTACGCCATGGCTGCTTCTTGTATACTCCATCCCTATTTCTTCGCAGACCGCTTTAGGCATGACCGTCGTTGCTGCCCCTGAATCAATCATACAGTTATGGACAATGTGACCTTCCATTTGTAATGACAAGTAAAACGGGGGAGGCCTGTTCTTTCCTGTTATGGACGTGGACAGAGTTTGCACTATGGCGGGCGGCATTGATTGCCCAGCTTTCGCGGACTTCAAAGACTCCTGCAACAGGTCTACCTGTCCTGGTAGCTGTAAAGCATCATATAAACTAATCTTGGCAGGGGTCTTTTTTAACTCATCCACGATGTTATACCTTATGGGGGTATGCACTTCGGGCTCTTTTTTAGCTTCGTACTTTGTGTGATATTGCTCCGTGGCTTCGACTCTTTGCCGCTTGGTTAGCGAAGGGAACTTAAGCTTTTCCCTTGCCTGCTCTTTAGTTTCGGCCTGAGGCGGGGCTGCGGAGACTTGCTGGGTCTTCTCTTTTGCTGGCGCTGGATGTGAAACTTTGTCTGGGGCTTTAGCAGGTTGCTGCTCCTTTTCGCGGCGGGTATATACCTTCAAGGGAGCCATTTGAGCTGCATCCACTTCCATTGGTCTTTTTCCCTCCCTAGTAAGCACCGAAACTTGCTCTTCTTCGTCCACGACCAGGTTCTGATCTGTTTGTCTTATCATGTTGACTTGTCCGCTGGGGTTGTTTCCTGACAGCGTCTGCACATAATGCTGATGCAACATACAGGTGTTTTCCTCATGCGGGTCATTGCATGTAGAACACCAATGCACATGGTCAGAAGTGCTTGTTCCTTCATTGATGGCAGCATTTCTTGCCGAAGACTTCCCCGGTTGAACCACTTGATCTTTGGTGAGCGCTGGCGGTGGGTAAGACCTCCTTGGAAGAAATTCTTGTTGTGCTTGTTTCTTCTTCATGATAATCATATCGTTGGACAAAGTCTGTACAGTAGAGTTCAAAGACTGAACTTCCTGTAATATTTTAGCCTGCATATCTTCAGCTTTGGGGGCCTGTGGCAATGGAGCCATCGTAGGTATTGGGGGCAAAGCGGGGTATTGAGGTGGTGCCGGTAACGCGGGAACGGTAGGCTGTGGCGTTGAATATGCGGGGAAATGCACTTGTGGAGTAACGATCTGGGTTACAACGGGGTTAGGATTCCATGATGAGAGGGGATATACAGGGGTTGTGGAGGCTTGCAACGTAGCTGCATTCAGGTACTGTGTCTGCGGAAACTCCGGGAATATAGGCATCGACATCCTTTGGGGAAGCTTTCCTACGGCTATCAGGTCCATTTCCGCTTTCTGGGCTAATTCATAGAGCTCAGGGAAAGTATTCACATTCGAATACCTTACCATCACACTGATATCTGGATTGAGGGCCCTAAGGTAGTAGTATGTTGCAGCCTCGCTGGTTGGCCGAAGTCCAGTAGGTACTCTTTGCCAAGTCCGAGCGAACCTCACATTGAAGTCTGCAATTTCCTCCTGCGGGTGTCTCTGAATTGTCGTAAATTGATGCAAGAGGGAGGAAGGGTCAGCAGACTCGTTGAAACCTCTCATCAGTTGTCCAGCTAACTGGTCCCAACTTGTTATGGTGCCAGGCGGAAGCGATCTATACCAATAGAGGAGCTTTCCTCGGAGGGACAGAACCAGAAGCTTCACCATCACTCCTTCGGTGATGTTGTGTATTGCTGCCAGAGAAACTATGTCTTGAATGTGTTCCAGAGCTGTCTTCCCCGTACCATCGAAGGTAGGAATCTTCTTCATCGCAGCAGGTGGAACCTGTCCTTGTCCCGCCAGGTTTAATGGTCCGGAAGAGTTCCATGCCGGGAACAACCTGGGTTGTTGTTTTTGTGGCGGCAGCTGCTGCTGCTGCTATTGCTGGTGTGCCATGCCTGCGCTTGGAGTCGAAAAGATAGGGATTCCCGAAGTCCCTTGTGGGTGACTGACTGAAGCGGAAGCGCTTGGATGATCGGGGGAGTTAGGAGGATTAGGAGGAAGACTAGTTGCTGTGTTGTCGGAAGTCAGGCCCTCTTCATCAAATACAGCTTCTTGCGAAGGCGCTCTTCGTAACAGTTGTTCGGGTATTATCAGCCTAGGGTGCTCTCCGAAGGCGTCAATGTCGAGTTCAAAAAACTCAGTTTCTTCTCCACTATTCCTAACTCGATATCTTGTTTGCATGAAGGCACGGATACTTTGGTATCGGTCTCAACGACTTTGAGATTTCCAGGTTAAGCAGAGTCGCCAGATGCTAGAGTCTGTTCGGTAATGAGATAAGCATCGGCTCTCACTACCACTCACAAGGTGAGACTGACCGGGTCCCACCGGGCGTGCCAGAAACTGTTGGTCACAAATCTGCCACAGGAAAGGATTTTGGCAATTATACGCGCCCTAGACCTGGACCAACATTGAAAGGCCGGAGGGAAGAGATGCCCTCCGTGCCAATCTCCGGAGAAAGGCCGGCTCCTTTACTAAACTACTGATTTTTTTAAAGATGAGAGTGCAGGAAAGAGATAAAAAGAGTAAAGGTGCAGGAAAGAAATAAAGGGAGTAAGGGAAAGAATATCAATGGATTTTCAGAGGGAAAGAACCAGCAGCACGATTACTAGCTAATATCTTGAAGTAGCAGCAATAAATACAAAGAATAAAACATAAATGAACGCCGCACTAGCTTTCCTATGTATCCTCTGGACGAGTTCCAGGATCCTCCTAATCCCTTACGCCGAAATCCAGATTTCAGAATTACAGCAATTAAGAAATAAGTGAATATAGCAGAAACACTATCCACGGGTAGCATACAAGAAAACTAACACGACATTTTCTCCCCCCTATGTATCCTTCAGGAGAATTCCGGGGTTCTGTCCCCAATCACACACCTAAATCCGAGGATTCAGAATTACAGTACATAAATGAAGACAGAATAGCAGAAATAACCACAGAAGGCAGCATACAAGAGAGAAATGAGGCCCAAAGTTCTTGATATTAATTGCAAAAATCAAGTTACAGACAGCTTTCTAGCAAAAGTTCTTCCCCCTTTTTCATTACAATTCATGGGTTTTTATAGAGGACCCGACCCTCTGAGCCATCATTGCGCAAAATCTAGCAGTACGCCCTCGAAAAACTGGGAAATCTGCCTTCGCTCCTCCCGTGACTGAGCTCTCACATCCGTTTCTACATTTAGCAGTTACGGCCGCATTAGCCGGGGAAACTCTCATTAATGGGCCGCCTGACTCGTCCTGAATCTCTGGGGTGCAAGAGTGGCTCGGTCGTGCCGGGTCCATCGGGTTTTCCTCCTGCGGCTGATCTTTCCTTTTCCATTGCTGAAAATGAGTCCCGGGTCTTTCGGGCAAGTAAAGATGCATTTATGAACCACTCAATTGCCTCGAAGAAATACCCAGCCTTGGGGTGTGTGCCCTGGAGAACTTCGCTGAATTTTAGTTCGGGGAGCTGCTTCGCCATGGATGAGAGCCGAAGCGGGATAGACTTCTTTGTATTGGTGCTTCGCAGCGAAGGGACATCCAGAAACAGCTTCGCTGCGAACCTTCTTTCAAAATGGCCGTTCGGGGGTTTCTTGGCCGAAGTAGAATTTTGCCTTAGAATATTTGGGCATACAGTTAGGCTTCTACTGAGGGAGCTTCGCACAAAATTCAGCCGAAGTGGACTTACAAAATTGCTTCGCCGCGAACCGTTTCAAAAACAGCCGTTCGGGGAAAATTCAAGCGAAGCTCCTCCATGCCTTAGAAAATTTTCAGGGACAACCAGCCTTCGGAGGGGAAAGCTTCGCACTTGAGTCGCTCGAAGCAGGTGCTTCGGGAAGATTTTGAGCGAAGTAGATTTTCTTGAGGGGTGGTTCGCCAAAAGGGACGGCCGAAGCGGGTGCTTCGCTAGCATTTCTGCGAAGTGTTTTTCCACACTTAGGAATTTGTTTTGGCATTTTACTTTACATTGTATGCTTCGCAAAACTTCGGCCCGAAGCTAGTTTTGTGGGGGCTTCGCTTGCGAAGCTCTTTCTGTGCCTTAGAAAATTTGGCTTGCACCTATGTTTTTCCTGTCTGCTGTTTGCGAAGCTCCTTTTTCTTGCTATACTGTGGGCGAAGCTCTTTCAAATTCAGTTATTTACAAGGGGGATTCAAAAAATGACAGCCAAAATTGCTGTAACACTACTATCAACAAAAATAAGGAAAACTATATCAAGAAAATCAACATCATCAAATTTCACTACCCCTTCAGAAGCAATGTGACAAAACTTGTCAATCTGTTGCAAGAAGAGTATGAAACTCTGAGACAATACAATAATCAGCTACGGGAACAGGTGATCGAGGAGTTGGACACAACCATGCAACGGGTAAAACCATGCAACGAGTAAATGAAAGGCACGAAGCTCGCCTTGCGGAATGGGCGGAGCTAGAACAGGGGGAACTCAGAAGAAGTGCGACAGGAAAATCGTCAGAAGATAGTTTATTTTCCTTGGAGGAAGAACAGGAAGATGTTGTAAGCCCAAGGGAAAATAGAAGAGGAAAAGCAATAGCAAGAGGTGTACATTCTAGGAGTTCTTCTTCAGCCACATTGAAAATCGTGCTAAATACGAAAGAATCCTCAAGTGCAGAGTCAGTGAATCATCAGGAGATGAGAGATTCTCCAGAAAGACCCAGGATATGGAAAGCAGGACAAAGCTTGACTGCCAAATATCAGATAAGCAGGGAGGAAATGGCAGCCATAATATGGAAGGATATCGAGACGGTACTAAAAGAACCAAAAACTGGAGGGTGGTTGGAAGAATCAAGCAGTGATGACAACCTACCTCAGAATCTGGATATTCCATATGCCAGTCCTAACCCAGATCGTAGGAGACAAAGGGATGAAGATCGCAGTCGACAAGCAGGTGTCAGATTTATGGAAACTACACACATAATTGAAGATGATGCTTCACTGAGCCCGCAAGACAAATACAATGAAGGATTAAACGAGGACGTTATGCCAAAATTACCACCACTTCGTGCATGGAGAACACCATATGCTGGAGCCATGAGACGTCCAACGGAACGAGAAGAGGTAGCTAGGTATCGGAGGGCTGCACTTGACTTACGACAACATAGAAGGGAAGTAAGAATATTGCAGCAACGGGTTCAAGAAACCTCAGAATGGTCAATGAACACGGTAGGAGAAGGAAATGACCTTAGTACTGATTCAGTCTTTTCAGAGGAGTACCAGGAAAACCTAACCCATTGTGCCATGCAACGACACTTTGAGGAAAGCATATGGAGACGAAGACTGATAAGGGCCGATAGGAGACTGAGGATCTTGCACCAATTAACACCTATGCATTTACACCACCTATTGGAGACAAGAGCACAACTGATAAACGAGGCTCGTAGCAGAGACAACTTAGGTACCTTCGGAAGACCGCAAGGAACTCTGAGAGTACCTGACCAAGGGAGGAGCGTGGTTGACCTCCATACCGGTAGCTCGAGAGGAAGAAATTACCCTCCGGCTACCAATAGGTCGACTGGTTCTCTGTTTGGACCGCAAAGGCCATCTGGGAACTTAGTCCAAGCCAAGCCATCACTACGTGCTCCTGAGAACAGACCGACTGGGAACTTAGTCCAAGCCAAGCCATCACTACGTGCTCCTGAGAACAGACCGACAGGTCCGTCTCAGCGAGCTCGTAGGAACCGAAGACGTCGTCAGGAACGACTGAGGGACCGACCGAATCTCGGCAGCTTGGGAGTTCGACAGCCCAACATTAGAGAGATTCGATCGGAAAGAGGTCGAGGACGCGGTAACCCGGTCCACGGAAGAAGAAATTGGGACAGAAATCCCAATTTAGCACAAAGGGATCAAGAAGGGGCAGTTGCAGGGAACGATAGAGGTCGAGGACGAGGTCTAAGAACTAGACGACCCCACCAAAACAGGGAACATCAAAGACGACAACAATCCATTCAACATGAACTTGATTAGCAGACGCAAGAAGGGGAGAGGTTTCACTACTTGAATGATTGCATAATAATCCGGCGAAATGATGGAAGAACGAAACGAATCCCACTGGTGTCCGCCCATCCAGAATGCCCAAATACGACTAGCAGAAACCTGGAAGATGTGGCAAAATATCTGGAGGACAATAATGCCAACCTGGAAGGAGAACTTCACATGGCAGAAGAATGGATGGAACAAACATGCCTGGCAGCAGAAAGAAATTAGCAAGCCACTAATAATGTCAGACGACGGGCCAGTACCTACCAGTTTAATGAGCCGAAAACACTGCATCAGCCAGAAGAGGCAGAACAACCAGACTGGCACATTATACCACGGGATATGACAAGACGCCAGCAATAGTCACGTTCGGAAACTCCCCCAAGATGAAATAATCGCCGGAGACGTCAGACAACGGAGGAAATAAACAGTGATAGTGATGATGACTTAAGCAGTTTTGAAGAAAATAGCCGTCATCACCGAAGTGAGACACCAGATGCATGGGAACTGCGTATTGGCTTGGCCATACGGTTCACCCATCGACGGTAAAAGAAGACGTCATATACAATTTTGAGAAATAAGAAAAATAAAATGAAAAGGATACCTAGACGTCTAATTAGCCGATGTGGCGCGCATGCAAGGAGGTAGTTGCAAGGTGCCGGTTGCATAACGGTTTTAGGGATGGAGAAGCAACTATAAAAGGAGAGGAGGCCATTCATTTGCAACATCGCTCTCAGGCAAGGAGGAGGAGAAAAGTGAGAAGCAAGCAGCAAATAGGCGCAACAGTTAGATGCAGCAATAGACAACTAGGTAGCAGCGGACGGCTAGCAGCAGTTGACGTCCAGTACACAGAAGCCGACGACTAGGAGGTGTGACGGCTAGCACCCGACGGCTAGCACCTGATGGCGAGCAACACCCGATGAATGACATCACATGACGACTGACAGGACCCGATGACTGGTACGGCTGGCAGACCCGACGACTGGCAGAACCCGACGGCTAGCAAGACCTGACGGCTAGCGCATCTGACGGCTATACAGACCTGACGGCTAAGGAGACTTGACGTCTAAGTGTTGGACGGCTAGGGCAGGCGTGACGGCTAGGAGGCAGACTGGACGGGGAAGACGTCTAGGCCATACGTCGGCAGATCAGAAGAAGGAAGCATAAGGAGGAAAAGTAAGGAAGATGGCACACCAAAAGTGAGGAAAAACCCCAGTCTGTAGTGATCCCGAACTTGAATCTGTCGTAGCCAAGAGGTTATGACACCAACAGGAAGCTGAAATGAAGGGACAAATAAAAAATTTAGGACAGGTTCGGAACAGAAGAGAAGCAGTAGAAGTGGCAACCCGCAAAAATAAGGAGGTTCATCAGAGCGGTAAGGCACCCATACCACTGGAGGAAATCACTTGGGTATGCCCAACAGGAGAATATTGCCGCCAATGGTGGGCAGAAGCACCAGCTGACCACCCAGCACGAACAAAGCTGAAAGAGGCGGGAGTGCACGTCATCCTACAGGCTCCTCATTTTGAGAGGGAATTTTTCAAGGAATACCTGCTGCAGATGGTGGAGACATGATGCAAGGAGGCACAACAGTATGGTGGAAATAGAGGGTACTGCAATGGTAATTGATTTCTCTCCCAGAGTTTTTCAGCGTGCTTTTGGACTTCCACGGAAGGGCAAGCTGGTGTTGAATGAGAGAGTGGATCCGAAGAAGACACCAAAACTAATTATGAACGTCACCACCCTGAAGAGAGAAGAGGTGGAGGCTATGCTGAGTACCCATGGTGGAAGAGGAATCAAATAGACACAACTTCGGAATAACGGACTGGAGGTGATTATGAATGTCATTATGGCAAGGTTGTCAGGAGAACAACGAAGTACAAACTTGCCCATATGGCTGATTCCGTATCTGCAAGGGATAGCACAGGGTATACAGTATGATTGGGCGACATATTTGTCAACACGTATACAGGCTTTCCTGATGAGAACGACAAAGAATTTTTCTATGACTTTTCATGCCATTGGGTTGCTCTTGGATGCGATAGGAAGAGCAGGAGTCCCAATCCCGGACTTTGATCCCCACAAAAAATTACCAGATCTAGCACCATCTATCTGCAGATGGATGGAGGCCCAACCAGTAAGGAAGACGACGCCGGTAAAGAAGATTCGGGTCAAGCAGATTTCACACAAACCGCGTCAGAAGCTGGTGGTTGCGCTAGAAGGGGAGGATAAGGGAGTACCACAAGCTGGGGAAGAAGTACAAAAACAGAAGTAGGCTCAATCTCCAGAAGAGCCCAGACGAAAGAAGGGGCGATTTGATGTGTCATCCCAAACTTTCTCCCAGGAAGCACTGCAAAAGATAGCTGAGAATTTGGAGGTAGTTCGTACTTGGGAGCAACAACAGCCAACACAAGTGGAAGTGGATTTTGCCATACCTCCAAATCTTCATGATCAGTCAGTCGGAACCAGTTCGGCTGAACGGTTTAGACCTACTGAGTACCTGGCAAAGGCGGAACACTTAACCCGCACATGATCGCCATATTTGAGTTAAGTACCATCGGCGAGGCTGACTTCACTAGCAGCTACCTTGATGGGCACATTTTCAATAGATGATATGTTTGCCGCAGCAGCTAGGGAATTAGCCGCCATCGGTAATCCCGAAATAAGCAGTAACCCTGAGGTAGAGGAGGGCCTACCGCCATTGGTTACAAAAAAGTTGACACATGGCACAAAAAAGCCTATTTCGGAGGAAACCACAGTGTTTAGAGAACAACCCCCAGAGATAATAGATTTGGAAAAGATGGAGGAATAGGAAGGGCGGAACAACAAGAGTCCTGTACAGTTTGGAGCAATACACAGACCACTTGTTCACCACGCAGAAAGAGGAAAAGAAATTGCACAGGAGGAGGAACAAACAGATACTTGGTCTCAGGAATTCTTATCCCAGTGCCCAATTTTATGGACCCTTCGGATAAGATGGACGAGCAAGTGGCAACATTCTTTGAAAAGTTGGAAAAGATCATGAATAGTTTTAGCTTGCAGTTCAACAGTGCATGTATGGGCCAATGGAAAAAGTGGCAAGGCATGGTAGAGGAGGAAATAGATCAGCTGGTTAAGTGGGCGGCACAAGGTCCGTGGCGGAAGGAGATCTCAAGCATTTATGCAAAACAACCATGGTCACTACCCACTACCTACTTGCAAACAATGGAAGGCATTGAGAAGCTGCCAGAAAAGACACCAAGCCTCTATCTGCAGACAGCGCAGGTATACATCTGCGGCCATGGTAAAAATCCTCCTCAGCATTCAGTGGAACATGGCACTTAGGTGGAAATAGAACCAGAGTTACTTCCAGTATACACGCAGTTGAATTTCCTCGCACACTTGTTGATCTAGTTGGGAGAAGGGATTAAGCATCTGCACTCGGCAAAACAGGCAGTGGAACAAGAAGCTGCAGAAGCTTTGGAAAGGAAAGAACAACTCTTAGAAGAAGGAATGGAACGAATGGAGGAAGTTAGAAATGAACTTCGGGAGCTCAAACAGACCAAGGAGGACTTGGAAACCAACCTAGAGAAGAAGAATCAGCAGCAGTCTGAATCAATAGTAGAAATATCACAACTAAAAAGTGCGAAGGAACAACTAGTCAAGCAGGCAGAATTATTTGCAGCCAACAGGAGCCAACAGGAATGTGCTTGGGATCAGGAAAGAGAAGAGTGGAAAAAGAAATAGGCAGCTTTGGAAGAACTGCGGCTGGCAAAACAGCAGAAGGGTACAACGGTTGCATCCATATCGGAACAGCGGTTGAAGGACATGTTTCGAAGAAGAGAGCTACTATCCAGCCTGAAGCAGACTGAAGACCGAACCAATGCCTTAGGAGTGGAATGGGCCAAATACTTTAACTATTCTAAGAGGCTTAAGGACGAATGAGATCACTACCGAGAACAACTCCAGGAGTATACGAAGGCATTGCAGGCTGCCAATCCACAGAGCTCAACACCCACGGAGGCGGAAACTCCTGCAGCAGAACGGAGAAAGTCGCTGAGGACATCGACTTATTCGAAGGGGAGGATAGATGTAGACAACAGTTCTAAACCCTAGGATTGGCTGGAATATTGTGTTCATCAATTTTGAATTGTACATAGCAATTTTGGTATGTTCATGTTTTTATTTGATTGGTAAAACAACCAATAAGATAAAGGCTGGATTGTAAACGCACATGACATAAAAGGACAAAAACAACCGTCATTGTAATTGTCTTGATTAAGGATGTAGATGCCTAGTTAGACGTCTAAGGGTAGACGTCCAAGTAGGTAGACGTCTAAGCAGAATTAGTTAGTAGGCGTTTAAGGCTGACGGTTGGGGCGGTTTAGGACGAAGTAGTTGGGGAAACTACTTCGCCCATCCTATTTAAACCCCCCCTTTTCAAACATTGTATCATCATCATTCTGCTATAATGCCAATGCTGTTATGTTGTTTACGTATTCTGCGTGTATGGTGATCTGGTGATTGTTCCATTGAGGGCAGGTTGTGATGCATTAATGTGTGAGTTGCAGGTTGTGTGTTCTAACTTTACCTTGCAGGTTTCCTAGACTGATGAGCCTTGAAGATTAGTTGTTGCAGCAGGGACAAATATTGTGATGTTATTGCAGGTACATGGGAAGAAGACCGCAGCAGTTATAGACGTCTAGCCCTTGACGTCTAGCCCAAAGAACTTTGCAGAATATATAGTTTGTGATGTTATAATTGACAAAAAACCAACACACTTGGTAGATATGGTGAGAGCAACGAATGAACCATAGAATATCAAATATGAAGGATCAAAGATGGCTAAAGGAAACCTAGGAAGCAAAGAAGAGTCGAGGATAATCCATTGCAGAGATGAATGGGATCTAGTGTTGAAAGCAACAACTTTCAAAATATTCTTGTAGTATAAGGAAGTCTTCGCATGGACATATAAGGATTTGAAAGGGATACCTCTAGAGTTGTGTGTACACTAGATTCAGTTGATTCCAAGAGCCTTACCAGTAAGGAGAAGGCCATATAGAATGAACCCTGAATACATAACTTTGGTAAATGCAAAGATTGAGAAGATGTTAGATGCTGGAATAATCTTTAAAGTTATGGTGAACAAGTGGGTGTCATTGATTGTAATTACTTTGTAAAAGGAAGTAAATAGAATCCACATATGTGTAGACTTTAGAAGTCTAAGTGTTGTTACAATAAAGGATCCCTTTGCAATCCCCTTTACCGATTCTATCTTGGAGGAAGTAGTTGGACATGAAATCTATTCATTTTTGGTTGGGTTTTTCGGCTACAATCAGATAAGTATAGAAGAGGACAAATTGAAGACAACTTTCGTTGTAGAATGACATTTATGCATATAATAGAATGCCATTTGGGCTGTGTAACGCTCTTGCCACATTTCAGAGGATTATTCTGTATATATTTGAGTAGATGTCAACAGGGAAGTTCAAAGCTTTCCTAGATGATTGGTCCTTGTATGGGAAAAAGGAAGAGCACTTGCAAGCACTGGAAGAATGTATGAAATTGTGCATGAATGCTCGCTTAGCATTGAACCCAACAAAATGTAAGTTGATGGTACCATACAGTAAGCTATTGGGACACAGTTTGTAAGGAAGGGTGATGAGACACTCAAATGTCTCAATTATTGCATCTTTGTTAACATGTGAAACTACCATTTTTTACTAATATCATAGTAAAATGTCAAATATTTTGATTATTATGCATTAATATGTTAATGTTAGCATGATGAAATGAAAAGGAATATTGTCCTACTGTTCAGATAGTTTTGTACATTTTTTGTGATTATTTTGCATGTTTTTAGTAGTTAAATAGCATAAATAAGACATTGTGAAAAGTACTATCAAATAGAGTTTTGTTGAAATCTAATTGCTAAAAATATTTGAAGTGTTTTTCCTACCTTAGAAACTATTGTTGGATGATGTGGCATCAAGAATTCCACTCTGCAGAAAAACAGGGCACAACCTACAAAACAGAACCTGCAGGTTCTGCTTCGGAACATTTGGGCAACAACCTGCAGGGTAATTGGAGGATGAAGATGCGCGCTTGATTTGGTGTCTAAAATGTTTGGGGAGCATGAAATAAGGAAAAAGGGAATATATCCAATCACCCAACGCTGACCCAACTCGAACAACTCCACGCATCTGCATCTGACAGCTGTTCATCCAGATGTTCCGAAGCAGTTGCAAAAAATGCTGCAGAAAAGGCTGAACTCATTCTTTTGTCGGTTTCCAAGGGAGGCAAGCGAAGTGGCACGTGGATAACTAATACCAATCATGTTCAAACTATTCCAAGCATCATCCACCACATTTGGAAACAAGAAAAAGAAGACAACTGGCTGTAATAGATTTATGTCCTAATTCTGGACAGAATTTGTTGACTACAACTCAGCAAATAGCAACTTGACAACAAGAAAGATTACAATGTATTTTCAACCATCGACAAGATAAGTGGGAGAAAATGTATAAATATTTCCATCTGCCTATGTCGAAAAATAATAGACAAATAGGAAACAGGAACCAACATTAGAAATTGTCAGCAATTTTCCTGTAATAGCAGTTTTTAGTCAATAAAGTGCAGTTTTCTTTCAAGATAGTTTTTATGCATGTTTGACCTTAGAAACTTAGTACTTGGTAGTTTTTACTCCTTTTGCTAGACCTAGGAGCAAGGGCCCACTCTCGGGGCTGGTGGAAGGACCTCTGTAACATAATCACAGGTTTTCAGATTTTCTGTCATAAAAGTTGCAGTTTTAATTTTGTTGTTTTTTTGCAAATTGTTGTAAAACAGAAATACCCTGTTTTTCCGTGTTTTCCCCTGTTTCATGTGCGAATGTTTGGATGTGGTTTTCAGCTAGCTGACCACCTTCTTTCCTGTACTTTTCATTTCTGCCAATGCAATTTGAGTCAACATTTTGATACAACTTTTAGCATTAAAATTTTGTTTTATCATTTCTTTTGAGCAACATTGGTTTTCAGCATTTGTCAATTATGTCATTTCCATTCCAGCATTTTCATTTTCAATCATTTCAAATTAGCAAGTGTAGTTTAGTTTCTTTCTTCCTCCAACAAGGTTCATTCTGCAAGTGAGTGCTAGTTAAGTTTATTTCTTGCAAAGACCTTATGAACCTTTGTTCCCTTTAGACAAGCAAGTGCCCTAATTTTTGAATTGTAGAACCATAAACATCCTCTATCGTATATAGCCTTGGACACCACCCTAGATTGACAAAATGAATTAAATGATGAGCATTAATGACACCCATCATTTTTGGCATCATTGTCGGGGAAGCAATTGGTGTTGTTAGAGGATAAATCAGTCTTGCAATTATTGTTTTGTGAAGTTGAGCCAAATAAACCTTAGGATAGTTTCTGAAACAACAAAAATAGTAAAAACACAAAAACAACTTTGCATAAACATAGTTGTATTGTTGAAAGTTGCATTTCAGATCTTAGGACACAAGCATAGGATGTATGAATAGGTTAAGAGATGAAATAGAGTGATTCATTAGATCAAACCTCCTACCAACCACAAGAAGGTGATATTCACGACAAGGGGGTGAATTACCAGCATTTGATATTCTTGATAACATTGAAAGAGGACTACAAACCTCATCTTCAAGAAGTGTATCTCCTGAGAGAGAATTACAGGAGGAGCAAATTGTTAGTCCATCATCACCTACTCCTGATATATCTCTACGATCAAACCAATTTAGAAAAATCTATACCAGGTGTTGGGAAGATATAATGGTAGATTTACAAGGAAATCTAGATAGGGGTAGTAATATTCTCAATCAGGGTAACCTCCCTACTCCTACCAGGACCTTTGAATATCCTATTCGATTAAATCCCACTCAAAACTCCTCAATGAAAACTATTTCACCATCAATGCTACCAACCTTTAGGGGAGTTGCATCTAAGGATCCTAATCAATTCTTATTTGAATTCAAGGTTGTATGCCAAACTTATGATTATACAAATGACAACAAAAAACTTAAAGTGTTTCCTTCCATGCTAAAAGACTCAACCTTACGTTGGTTCATGAGTTTAGCACTTGATTCAATCTGAACCTGGGAAGAAATGGAACAAGTATTTTTGGACAAGTACCAAGAATACTACTGGGTGAAAAATAGGAAGGATGAATTATTTAGGATTAAACAAGAAGAAGATGAAAATCTAGAGGATTATTTGGATAGATTTGCTTTTGTGCAAAAAATATGTGGGGTTGTTGAACCAAAAATTTGCAAAGCCATATTCTTGAGGGGGTTGCAAGATGACTCTAGAGAAGTATTAGATCTTATGGGCAAAGGAGATGTAAGTACCCTCGACATTGATGAGATTTTGGAATTATGTAAAAATTACTCCCACACAAAACAAAGAAGATGAAAAAGGGGTAATAATGGAAGTGACTTGAAAGAACTAATGGAAGAGTTTGCTAATTTAAAAACGAACATTCTTGTGCATCTCAACACTACATTAGGGGAAATGAATGCAAAAACTAAGTCTACGAAACCCTTAGCCATTTATTGCCCGAGATGCAAAAATAAGCATGCTCTTCAAGATTATCCTTTAAACAAAACTTCCATATCTACTATATGTAGCATTTGTGCGAAAGGACATATCATAGATCAATGTCATTTACTTCCAAGACTTAAAAATATCTTGGAAACATAATCCTCACCTATGGAAGAACTCAATTTTGTAGGACAAAGACAAGGGGGTAATTTTCCATAGTATCAATATCAAAATGCCCCTCGATTTCCCATAAATTGGGGATATAATCCTTGGTCTATGCCATGGTCTCACTTAGAACCACCACAACAATCTTGGAATCAACCTCCATGGTCATCATCTCAAGAATGGTCACAATTTGGATGGATGAATCCACAATGGAATCAACAAAATCCACCATGGATGCATCCACAATCCCATGGATAAAATTGGGGACAACAATATCAAGGACAATGAAGATATCAAAATCAACCACAAAACTTGTTGCTTACTCCTACTCAAAAATTTTCTCAGGGACGACAACCACAACAACAAGTGAAACAACCCTCACTTCTGGCCCAACCTATGGCCAACCCAAATAATACTAGATAGGCAGCTCCTATCTACATGGTTGAATCTGAAGATACCACCATAATAAATGTCATCGATTGTAGCAATATTCAATTACATTCAAGAAAGGCACTTCTTGAACCTACTCCACCTATCATCGTAGAAATGGGAACTAATGAAAATAAACAAGACCCATCTACACCAAAACCACAACAATCAATTTTGGAGAAAGGGAAAGAAAAAGAAGAAAACCTTCTTCAAGAGGATTTACCTTCATCATAAAAGATACCATACCCTAAATGGTTTGAGAAATCTAAAATATCTTTGGAATCAGATTTAGTGAAGGAATTAAAACATTTAAACATTATGATTCCTTTACTACAAGCTATTAAGGATGTGCCATTAATTAACAAAACCATTCAAGAGATTTGTATTAAAAAGTCAAGAAGGTAGAAGAAATCATTTCCCAAAACCATACAAGTAGATGGGAAGTTGGTTGACCTTCTTTCTAGAAAACTTATTTCACCAAAATATGGTGATCCAAGAAGTCCAGTAGTTATGATAACCATAGGATCAATGCAGATATCCAATGTTCTAATTGATCTAGGGGCAACCATCAATGTTATGACAAAAGATATGATGTAGAGATTACAATTGAACAATCTGAATCCTACATCTACTGTATTAGAAATGGTTGATAGGTCAGTCACTAAACCAAAAGGAATCATCGAAGATATCCTTGTGATGGTTTCCTCATGGGAATATCCAGTTGACTTCTTGGTATTACAACCCCAAAATTTTGTTAATGGTTATCCAATAATTTTAGGAAGGCCTTGGCTTGCTACGATAGCTACTTTCATTGACTGTAGGTCAGGGGATATGACCATTTCAAATGGGATTGATTCAAAGAAAATTTCCTTATATCCTCCTACAAAACTGTCGATCAATTTTTTAGGACACTTATGGTATCCTGAATCTGATGAAGAAAATGAAGAAACTATTTCAACCTTAGCCACCATCATTGTGAAAGACCACATAGAAGAGTTAGATTCATGTGAAAGAGATGTTTTTGAAGATGAAACTATTTTGATTAATACAATGTATGATTTAGGACTTGAGGATGAACCTACCATTGTTCATCGATTGTTATGGAATGATGAAGAACAAGAATATGAACAATTGTCATCTATTCCACTACAAGATAGTCCATTTAAATTACCACATGGATGGCATCATCATCTTCTATCATCTTCTCATTATCCCATATCAGATATGATTCCATCAAGAATTGCATTTGACAATGAGACACAAATTTTTCATTCTCTTCTACCGCATCATTGCCCTCTTAACTCCTTAATAAGTAAATTTGAAGGAGTTAATTTTGTTCATCCTGGTACAAAGCAAATTGAAGTACAACCAAATAAGTTTTTGAATATCAATAGTTGGTTGACAAATGACCAGGAAGAAAAATTATTCAATGTATTGAGTTGACATATCAATGCCTTTGCATGGGATTACAAAGACATGACATGAATTCATCTTGTGTGTGCACTCATCAAATATATACAAAGTATGTAAAACCTATGCAACAACCGCAAAGGAGACTGAATCTTGCTTTACACGATATTGTGAAAGATGAAATCGAAAAGTTTCTAGAAGTAGGATTCATCTATCCCATTTCCGATAGCCGATGGGTTTCACCATTGGTTATTGTTCCAAAGAAGAATGAGAAAATGAGAGTGTGTGTGGATTACTAAGAATTGAACAAAGTCACACATAAGGATCATTTTCCATTACCTTTCATTGACCAAGTGTTAGATACACTCACTGGAAAGAGATATTTCTATTTTCTTGATGGATTTAGTGGCTATAACTAGATTCAGGTTGCACCTAAAGATCAAGAAAAAACAACCTTCACTTGTCCATGGGGAACCTTTACCTATAGAGTCCTACCTTTTGGACTTTGTAATGCTCCAACAACCTTCCAACGAGTTGTTCTTGCCATATTTTCTGACTTGACTAATGATTGCGTAGAAATCTACATGGATGATTTCATAGTTTGTGGGGAAGCCTTTGATATAACTTTAGAACATCTCGACAAGGTACTAACCCACTATGAAACATATAATTTGGCCCTAAATCCTGATAAATGCTTTATGATGATGGAAGAAGGCATTGTCCTTGGCCATCATATCTCATTAAGAGGAATCCAAGTAGATCCCAAAAATATAGAGATCATTAAAAACCTTCCTCCACCACAAACTCAAACAAATGTCAGGAGCTTTTTAGGACATATTGGCTTTTATCGTCGTTTCATCAAGAATTTTAGTACAATTGCAAATCCTATGTTTGCATTGCTAACAAAATATTATGAGTTCAAATGGACTGAAAAGTGTCAAAATGCTTTTGACACTTTAAAAGAAAAATTGATCACTCCACCTGTGTTGAGAGGTCCAAACTAGGAATTACCATTTCACATTCAAACTGATGCATCCAATACTGCAATTGGAGCAACATTAGGGCAAGTGGAAAATGGAGAGCATTATGCCATATACTATATTAGCAAGAATCTCATAGGAGCTGAAAAGAACTATACTACCATCGAAAAAGAATTCCTAGTGATAGTATATGCTATCAACAAATTTTACCACTATATCACTGGATATCAAGTGTTTGTTCACACAAATCATTCTACAATCAAATACCTTATGAACAAACCTATGGTTAGTGGATGAATAATTTGTTGTCTTAGGATATTAAAAGAAAGCAAGATAAACAACAATAACAATACACGAGATTTTATGTGGAAACCTTGCATTGTGCAGGGAAAAACCACGGGGCAAAAGATAACTTTTCTCTTTTATTATTCTTAGCTAGCTTTCATACATTTGCACTATCATAATGCAATGGGCATTCCCCTTCTTATAGAAATACAAAGGAAGATTCCAAAAGGTCGTGGCACATTCCAAATAAAAGTGCTTTATTAAAAAAATACTTTATTAACTATGTTTAAACAAACTGCGCTTTTACTGCGTTTTATAACAATTGTGCTTTTACTGTGTTTTAGTAGCCGCATCGTATGGATTTATGAACGTAATTTTTTGGGTCAGGGGCAAAGCCCCTGAACCCTTGAGTAGGAGGAAACTTGGTTGGTTTCCCTTTGTGACCCCCTCGGTGTGCTCGACGCATACGAGCAACTCATCGGTTTGGGTTACTATATGCTGCACCACCATGCTCCACTCTACTATAGAACATCAGAGATCTGGATATTGAATTCACCTCCTAACATTCTCCCACTTGAAGTCGAGATACAAGAATTCTTTACCTTTGTTTTCCATCCAAGTGCCAATTGCCCAATGCTGCCCTTATCATGTTTCCAACAAGCGTAGAGAAGTTTTGCACCACTCAAAACTTCTCTCTCTTGATCGACTTTGTAAGCATATCTGTAGGATTCACTTCAATATCAATCTTCTCTAACAGGATCTTACCTTCTTCCACCACATTTCTTATAAAATGGTATTGAATATCAATGTGTTTGGTGTGATCATGGAATGTTGGGTTCTTCACTAACTGAATAGCGTTTTGACTATCACAGTGCAACGCAATATTCCCTTGCATTATCTTGAATTCACTCAACAATTGCTCTAGCCAAATTGCCTCTTTCCTAGCATGAGTTGCTACATTATATTCTTCTTCAATGGTTGATAAAACCACCATAGACTGCAACTTAGAAGTCCAACTCACAACTCCACCAACAAGAGTGAAAGTATATCTTGTAGTGGGCTTTTGTCTATCTCTATCTCCTCCATAATCAGAATCCATAAAACCTTTAACTTGCAAATCTATTGATACGAAGTAAATGACAACATCTAAAGTGCCTCTTATATATCTAAATATCCACTTCACTACATTCCAATTCTCCTTACCGGGATTTTCCATGTACCGACTGACTACTCCCACTACTTGGGCAATATCTGGTCTAGTGCTCACCATGGCGTACATGAGGCTTCCTACTGCTGATGAATATAGTACATGAGACATGCTTGTATTCTCTACTTCTATTCTAGGACACTATTTGGAAGACAATTTGAAGTGTGGAGGAAGTGGGGTACTGACTTGTTTTGTATTCTGCATATTGAAGCATTGCAGAATATTTTCTATATATGTCTTTTGACATAACTAAATCTTCCTTCTTGTTTTGTCCCTATGTATCTTCAAACATCCTAAATCCTTCATATCAAACATCCTAGCCAACTTAGCCTCAAGATGATTTTCTTCATGTTAGGGTTTGCAACTAGCATATTATCAACATACAACAACAAGATAAGAAAAGTGCCATCAAACCTTTTAGAGTTTGCACAATGGTTAGCTTCAGTTCTACTGAAACTTTGGCTCTTCATGAAGGTGTCAAATTTTTTGTACCACATCCTTGATGCCTATTTCAATCCATACAAAGATTTCTTGAGTCTGCAAACCAAATGTTCTTTGCCTATTTCTACATAGCCCTCATGTTGATTCATATAAATCTCCTCGAGATCACCATGCAAGAAAGTCATTTTTACATCAGGCTGCTCCAGCTCTAAATCCCGTGCTACCACAAGTGCAAGTAAAACTCTAACAGTAGTCAGATTCACAACTCGAGAGAATATTTCATTAAAATCTATACCTGAATTCTGCACATAACCTTTTGCCACCAATCGAGCTTTATATCGTTCCAACAACCCATCACTATTCTTCTTTACTTTGTACACCCACTTGTTACCAACAACCTTTCTTCCAGGTGGGAGATCCATAAGTTCCCAAGTTTCATTCTTCCATAGTGATTTCATCTCCTCATCCATGACTTTCCTTCACTTATTTGCCTTCTTAGATTCTTCAACTTCCGAAAATGAACTAGTCTCACTATCATTAGTTAACAAAGCAAAAGAGGACTGAAAATCAGGAGAATACCTATACGAACATTTTTGTGGACGTGTAGATCTTCTAACCCAATGTTCTGTTGGTTATGGCTCTTGGTCTTGTGATTGTTCAGACTGCTGAACTTATTGAAAAAAAACTTCAACATCCTTATCTTCATTTTTAGCTTTGTTCATATCTACTTCAACAGGTACAACTTCAAATGTTTGTTGTACCTTCTTCCTCTGCATTCATTTTTCATTAAAAATAACATCTCGGCTAATAATTACCTTGTGGGCAGTAGGATTATATAGTCTATACCCCTTCATTGTATCTCCATAGCCAAGAAAAACACATTTCCTTGAATTTGAGTCAAGTTTGGATCGATTTTTTTTGGCACATGGGTAAATGCATCACAACTAAAGGTACGCAAATGAGAGTAATTAACTAGCTTACCACACCATGTTAGGAGGTGAAGTCAATATCTAGATCTCCAATGTTCTTCCGCAACAAGGTGTTTGGTGGTGCAATTACAGTCTCATCCCCACGCATTGTTTGTCGATTTTTTTTTTTGTGTCCGTACATTTATAATGCTTTTGGGCGTCCATACGTTGTGGGAGGCAGCAAACAGTTTTATGGAAGTAAACAATTTTCGGAAGAGGAAGCGAACAATTTTTTGGAAGAGGAAGCAAACAATTTTTTGGAGTTTTTCTTTTTCGGAAAGGAAACAATTTTTTTTTATTTTTTATAATAGGAAATGACCCCTTGCATGTAAATGTTGATTGAATGTAATTCTACTGAAATCAATAAAAGATCAAGCTGCCATTACCCCGTGGTTTTTTTCCTGCACATTACAGATTTTCCACGTAAAATCTGTGTTACTGTTTTTCTGTGTTATTGTGTTTTCTGCTTGCATAAAATTTTGCTATATTTTCTAACATTTGGTATTAGAGCCTAGGGTTTTTTGTGTGAATAGGAGCTGCAACAATGACTGGAAGTGTAACCAAGCTTGAGATTGAAAAGTTTGATCGCAGGAACTTTGCCCTATGGAAGATGAAGGTGGAGGATTTGTTGGTTCAAAATGACCAAGCCCTAGCCTTGAAATGGGTCACGAGTAAACCAAGCAGCATGAAAGATGAGGAGTGGGCAACGCTAGATAGGAAGGCAGTTTCTACAATCTGTCTATGCCTAGCGGACTTTGTCTTGTTCAATGTTGTTGAAGAAAAGACCTAGCGGACTCCGGACAGTTTCTACAATTCATCATCATGAGCTTTAAATTTTGATGATGTGGTAGCCGCGTTGTTGGCAGAAGAGTTGAGGCGGAAAACATCTTTGGAACCCTCAACCAATGAAGCCCTAGTTGTGAGAGGTCGATCTTTCAAGAAGAGTCAACAAGGTAGATCACAGTCCATATCTAAGTCTAAAGGATGCAAGTTGAAAGGGAAGTGTTGGCATTGTGGGAAGCTAGGGCACTCAAAGAAGGATTGTTGGCAGTTAAAAAAGGAAAAAAAATGGTGAAAAACAATTTGTCATCAGTTGAGGCCAGTACAGTAAATTCTAGAGAGATGGCAACATGTCAGGCTTTCTGTATCAGCAACAACAAATTTGTGTTATATACCTGGGTTTTGGACTCGGGTGCATCTTTCCACGTCTCCTCACAGAGACTGGTTTGACAAATATCAGTCATATAGTGGTGGGAAGGTCTACTTGGGTGATGATCACCCTTTAGAAATTGTGGGAAGAGGGGATATAAGGACTAGGCTGGACGATGTAGAGAAAGGATGTTATGTGATGTACGACATGTGCCAAATTTATAGAAGAATTAGCTCTCAATCAAGATGATGGATAAGCTAGGGTATTTTGTCACTTTCGGTAACAACTATTGTAAAATTACTAGAGGTACTATTGTAGTAGTAAAGCGAGAATCTTATGGGACCCTATATCATTTATGCAGTGATACGATGACAAACCATGCATCAACTTCTGTTCAGGATGTAGTAATGCTATGACATCAATGCCTAGGCCATGAGTGAAAAAGGTATGAAAATTCTGCATGACAGAGGTATGCTTTTTGGGATTAAGTGTAATAGACACCCTTGTTTGCTGCTCTGAAATATTTGAGGGTTTTTGCTTTGTTTTCATTTTTTGTAATGTCTTATTTTTTTTGCTTTTTTTGATGTTTTGCTGATAGGTATAATATGCAATTATTTTGGGGTTTTTGTGCTTTATAATGTGTGAACATATGCATAAAGAAAAACTCCAAATTGCATAAACATAAACTGAAATGAAACAAACTGAATCCCAACACCAAACAACATTATTTTATTCAATTTTCTGACCTAAAAATGCAAGTACATGTTTGATACAAAATTCTGGGAATGAACCATATACAATTGAACACACCAAAATGCTCATAACTTCATCAAACGGGCTCCGAATGACATGCCGTAAAATGCAAAAATCTTGTACAAGCTAGGCACCAATGCCTGGACAACAAACACACCTGAAATTTGGCTGAATTTATTGCACAATTCCCAAGGTAATGGTACAACCTACTGGAAAGGGTACGACTAGCAAAATAAATTCACTCCAGCTCCAAACCCTCATCAAAATGCCTCCATTCTCATCGTCCAAACTTGGAAAACATATGCTAGGAAACCCAAAATGAGAAACTTCTCGGATTAAGAGATATGAATGCTTTACATGTTCTCCAATGCACTCCTAACTGGTACGGACAGCTCCAAGAACCCTCAGATCACACCACAAAACACTAAACTGAAGCATACCCATATGAAAATGACCAAAAACTAGAAGACCTAGAATATCTCCTTAAACACCCATTGAAGTTGTCGAAATCACAAACCCTACCGCTACAAATAAAGCTCAAATCTGTGTCCCTTGAAGTAGAAACACCCAGAAATGACTAAGGAGGACCTTTAACCCCCAAAACCAGTGATTCCAATGGAGGTTTTTGTCTCCAAAAGCCAAAGTCTACAATTGATGAAGCAAATTTAACAAAGTTTTTTTATGTTGCAAAAAGAAGATGTACGGCCAGCCTAAACCCTGCAAGAACTTCACACCAAAAAAACCAAATCTCCTGCAAACATACTGACAATAAACCCTTGAAAATATCAAACTGATTTGCCTCTTAAAATTCTCATTTGAAATGCAAATCCCGATTCTTGGATGAAACCAACAAATAATTATCCAGGGGTGATCTCTCACACCCGAGAATAATGCTCCCTGTGAAGGTGTTCATCTCCACAAAGCCTTCGAAGTTCTGATGCCAGAGCCTCTGTTTCTCAGAGAGAAGAAAATACAAATAACCTGAATGAATCCATAATGCTTGCAAGCTCTCCTTATATCTCCATTTTGCAACACCCTAATTAGGGTTTGGAGGCATTTTTTTAATATTTAAATTACTTTTCCCAAAGTTGTCTCAAAAATAAACTCCTAAGTCACCTTTATAAAATATTTTCTTTTTTAACTTAGGGAATGAACCACTTTATCAAATAAATATTTATTTCCCCTGACTTAGGAAAAATAGTTTACTAATAATATTATTTAATATAATGATTTAACGTTAAATATTAAATAATAAATATTTGGGCCCAAATAATCAACCAACTGAAAGAATTATGATCTTCGATAAACCTTGTCCAATCCTGACTGCAAACCCTAAGCAACGCTTGTCCGCTGCATTGACTTACTAAAAATAGCAAGTACTGCCAAAAATAGCAAGTGACAATCCTGGACCATCAAAACTCCTCACAACACCTCTCTGAACAAAAACCCATAAAATTCATCACCACTGAATGTCTCAGCTCCGAAACGCCTCCAAAAAGAAGCAGAAGGAAGCTGGCGAAGCATTGATCGCTAGGGAACAACCCAAATAGGGTTCCCAATCACCTCAATTTAGCCTATGGGAACCCAAGAATAGGCTAAATTACCATAACTGCTTGACTACTCAGAAAGGGGACATTACATTAAGTCTTGCAATTTAGACTTGTGTGAGCACTGTATTTTTGGTAAACAAAAGAGGGTTCAATTTACTGCAAGCCCTGGTAAAAGTTATGATTTTCTATAACTTATACATTCGGATATATTTGGACCAGTCCCCACTCAGTCCTTAAATGGTGCCATCTATTTTATGACTTTTATAGATGATTATTCTACGAGAGTGTGGGTTTATTTTCTGAAGAAGTTGGAAGCTTTGCAAAAATTTAAAGAGTTCAAAACTCGAGTAGATAAAAATTTGGGCAAGCTTGTTTTATGTCTTAGCTTAGATAATGGGGGTGAATATTGCTCCAAGGAATTTGATAAATTTTCTATGCATGAAGGAATTAAGCACCAGAAGACTGTACCATATACTCCACAAAAAAAAGGTGTGGATGAGTGGATGAATCACACACTCATGGAACGTGCAAGAAGCAGTCTCATCGCATCCATGTTGGATAAAATGTTATGGGTAGAGGCTATTAATACAGTTGTTTACCTCATTAACAGGTCACCTAAAGCTGCGTTGGATGGATAGATTCTAGAGGAGGTTTGGTGTGGTAAGCCATTTGATTACTCTCATTTGTGTACCTTTGGCTGTGATGCATTTGCCCATGTGCCTAAAGAAAAAAGGTCCAAACTTGACCCAAAGTCAAGCAAATGTGTTTTTCTTGGCTATGGAGATGTAGTAAAGGGGTATAGGTTTGGTGTGGTAAGCCATTTGATTACTCTCATTTTTGTACCTTTGGATGTGATTCATTTGCCCATGTGCCTAAAGAAAAAAGGTCCAAACTTGACCCAAAGTCAAGAAAATGTGTTTTTCTTGGCAATGGAGATGTAGTAAAGGGGTATAGGTTTGGTGTGGTAAGCCATTTGATTACTCTCATTTGTGTACCTTTGGTTGTGATGCATTTTCCCATGTGCCTAAATAAAAAAGGTCCAAACTTGACCCAAAGTCAAACAAATGTATTTTTCTTGGCTATGGAGATGCAGTAAAGGGGTATAGACTGTGGGATCCGACTGCCCACAAGGTAATTATTAGCCGAGATGTTATTTTTGATGAAAAATCCATGCAAAGGAAGGAGGTACAACAAACACCTAATATTGTACCAGTTGAAGTAGACATGAAAGAAGATGAAAATGAAAATTAGCATGCTAAAATATTTGACCAGCATGCTGAATTTTTTGAACATGCCGAACAACAAGTAGAACAACAAGTAGAGTAGCCACAAAAGTCACAAGACCAAGAGCTGCAATCAACAGATCATTGGGTTAGAAGATCTACACGTCCACAAAAGTATTCGGAAAGGCATTCTCATGTTTATCAGTCCTCTTTGGCTTTGTTAATTGATGATGGTGAGCCAAGTTCATTTCAGGAAGCTAGAGTCCAAGAATGCAGAAAAGTGGAGGAAATCAAGGCACTTCACAAGTATAAAATGTGGGAACTTGTGGATCTCCCACCTGGAAGAAAGGTTGTTGGAAACAAGTGGGTTTACAAAGTAAATAAAAACAAAGATGGGTTGTTGGAACGCTATAAAGCTCGCTTTGTGGCAAAAGGCTATGTGCAAAAGTTAGAATTTAGAACTGGAGCAGCTTGATGTAAAGATTGCTTTCCTGCATGGTGATCTTGATGAGGAGATTTATATGGATCAACTTGAGGGCTATGAAGAAAGAGACAAAGAGCATTTGGTTTGCAGATTGAAGAAATCTCTGTATGGGTTGAAATAGGCAGCAAGGATGTGGTACAAAATTTTTGACATCTTCATGAAGAGCCAAGGTTTTAGTAGGAGTGAAGTTGACCATTGTGGATACTATAAGAGGTTTGATGATGGTAGTTTTATTATTTTGTTGTTGTATGTTGATGATATGCTAGTTGCAGGCCCGAGCATGAAGAAAATAATTGATCTTAAGGCTTAGTTGACTAGGACATTTGAAATAAAGGATTTATGAGCAACAAACCAAATTTAGGGATTAATATACATAGGGACAAAAAAAGAATAAATATATGGTTAAGTCAAAAGTCATATATACAAAATATTCTATAGCGTTTCAATATGCAAAATGCAAAACCAGTTAGTACCCTACTTATTTCACACTTAAAATTGTCTTCCAACCAATGTCCTAGAACAGAAGCAGAGAAGACAAGCATGTCTCTTGTATCTTATTCATCAACAGTAGGAGCCTCATGTATGCCATGGTGAGCACCAAATTGGATATTGCCCAAGCAGTGGTAGTAGTCAGTCAGTACATGTCAAATCCTAGTAAAGAGCATTGGAATGCGATGAAGTCGATATTTACATATTTAAGAGGCACTTCAAATGCTGCAATTTACTATGGATCAGATAGTTTGCAAGTTAAAGGTTTTGTGGATTCTAACTATGGCATAGATAGAGATGGGAGAAAGTCCACTACATGATATACTTTCACTCTTACTGGTGGAGCTATGAGTTGGGCTTCTAAGTTGCAGTCTGTGGTGGCTTTATCAACCATTGAAGCAGAATATATTGCAGTGACTCATGCCAACAAAGAGGTAATTTGGCTAGAGCGATTGTTGGGTGGCTTCAAGGTAATGCAGGGGAAAATTATGTTGCATTGTGATAGCCAAAGTGCTATTCAACTAGTTAAGAACCCAACATTCCATGATTGCATGAAACACATTGAAGTCAAGTACCACTTTATAAGAAATGTGATGGAAGAAGGTAGGATCTTGTTGCATAAAATCAACACTGAAGTGAATCCTGTAGATATGTTTACAAATCCGATCAAGACAGAGAAGTTTGAGTGGTGCAAAACTTCTCTGGGATTGATGAAAATCTGATAAGGGAAACATTGGGCAATTGGCACTTGGATGGATAAACATAGGCAAATAATTCCTGTATATCAATTTCAAGTGGGAGAATGTTAGGAGGTGAAGTCAATATCCAGATCTCCAATGTTCTTCAGCAACAAGGTGTATGGTGGTGTAAATAGAGTCTCATCTCCACACATTGTTCGCCGAATTGTTTTGGTGTTCGTACAACTGTAATTCTGGGTGTTCGTAAATTTATAATGCTTTTGGGCATCCGTATGTTGTGAGAGGTAGCGAACAGTTCTATAGAAGCGTACAATTTGTAGAAGAGGAAGCGAACAATTTTTTGGAAGTGGAAGTGAACAGTTTTTTGGAGTTTTCTATTTTCGAAAAGGAAATAAACAACTTTTGTTTTTCTATAGAAGGGAATTAACCCTTGCGTGTAAATGTTGATTGAATGTAATTATGCCAAAATCAATAAAAGATCAAGTTGCCATTGCCTCATTTTTTCCTGCACATTGCAGGTTTTCCACGTAAAATCGATGTTACTATTTTTTTGTATTATTGTGATTTCTGCTTACATAAAATTTTGCTATATTTTCTAACACACCAAACCTCCTCCGAAATTTGTCCATCCAATGTAGTTGTAGGTGACATGTTAATAAGGTAAGAAACTATATTAACAACCTTTGCCCATAAAATTTTCTCCAATGTAGATGTGCTAAGCATGCTTCTTGGACGTTCCATGATTGTGCGATTCATCCGCTCATCCACACCATTTTGCTGTGGAGCATATGCCACAGTCTTCTGGTGCTTAATCCCTTCCTGTGTACAAAATTGATCAAACTCCTTGGATCAATATTCTCCCCCATTGTCCTACCTAAGGCATAAAATAGGTTTGCCCAAATTTTTCTCTACTCATGCCTTGAACTCTTTGAATTTCAAAGCTTCCGAATTATTTTTCAGAAAATAAACCCACACTCTTCTAGAATAATCATCTATAAATGTCAAAAAATATCTGGGACCTTTTAAGGACTAGGTGGGGACCGGTCCAAATATATCAGAATGTATAAGATGCATAAAATCAAAGCTCTTAGCAGGACTTGTAGTAAATTGAACCCTATTTTGTTTACCAAAAATACAATGCTCACACAAGTCTAAATTGCAATACTTAATCCCAGACATCGTACCTTGGTCATGTAGAATTTTCAATATTTTTTCACTCATATGCTCTAGGCGTTGATGCCATAACATTACTACATCATGAGCATTGCCTAAAGTTGTTGTTGTTGCATGGTTTGTCACTGTATCACTACACAAATGATATAGGGTCCCATAAGGTTCTCTTTTTGCTACTACTAGGTATTCTCTATTAATTTTGCAATAATGGTTACCAAAAGTAGTATAATATCCATGCTTATCCATCATCTTGATTGAGAGCAAATTCTTTTTCAAAGCAGACACGTCGTACATGACATAAAATCCTTTCTCTACCATCATCTAGCCTGATCCTTATGTCCCCTCTTCACATAATTTTTAAGGAATGAACATCACCCAAATAGACCATCCCTCATGTGAAGACAAAAACGAAACACTAGATATAACTAACTAAAAATTAATAAACCACATAACACAAGAAATTGCACAATGAAGTAGATATGATATTATTATTGTTGGGGGATTTGAGTACAATAAAATGTGACCCCAAATGGGTGTTTTACACTGTTTATTCAGATACAATAAATATAATAATGCTAGGGTTCTTTGAAACCCTAGCCAACAATGCCAATGGTGTCTATAAAACTTGTTCTTGCTCCCAACAAAGTCGAGTGGGTTTCAGATATCCGTTGAGTCGAGCCACTCTAGCTTAAGTAGCTATCCAATGCCGATGAATCTCCAAACCTGCACATATAGAAAATAATAATAGGTTATCAGTAATAACTATGAGGGCTCCACTGCTTGAGATCCTTAGATATCAATAAAACCCTAGCTACTGATGAATGAAAATGCATGCAGATCTAAAGATATTGAAATGAAATAAAGAGATGTGTGATTTAATTTGATACTTTAATTTTGTCCTTTTTATGATTGGATTTTTTGCAGATCAAGGGCGAAGGCGTGTCCTAGTGTCGCTCGAAGGCTAGGGGAGTTGTCAGGAGGGCTTACGTAAAACACCCGTGGGCACCTGATGACTGAAAAAAATACCCGTGGGCGTGCGATCCTAGTAGGGAGACGCCCAGAGGGGCTTGGTGTTTGCAGAAAGTGCCTGGAGGCACTTGGCGGGTGAGGGAAAATTTTGTAGAAGCATATATGGCGAGGGCGTGGGATGCGACGACGACGATGGTGAGCGAGGGAACGGGTAATGCGGTGGATGGAATGGGAGTTAGGGCACGAAGGCTAATTCGAAAGCTTAGGGAACTTAAGGAAAATTAGGGAACTCAAAAAACTTCAGGACTTAGGGGTTGAGCCATCAAAATGGCTCCTATTTATAATCCAACCCAGGTCATGCTAGGGTTTCAACGAAACTAATCGTGTGGTTGAGATTAAAGCACATCTAAGGGTGGATAATAAATATAGGGTGTGGCATGGATTGATGTGGATGGATGGACAAGATTAAATGAAATTGGATGGCTAGGATTGATTTATTTATATAAATATATATTTATTAAATATATATAAAATATTATTATTTAAATATATAAAATAAATATATATAAATAATAGGTGGAAATGGTGGGAAAGCTAGGATGGAGGGCAAATGACTATGTTTTGGATGGTGGAAATGGTGGGAAAACATGGTTGAAGGATAAGTGGCTAGATTTTGGTGTCTACACCTCCATTATAGGATTGATATTTGACAAACCAATCTCTATGTGGAGACATGTGGAAAGATGCACTCGAGTCCAAAAACCAGGTATATAAAATAGATCTACTGTTATTGATATAGAAAGCCTCACATGTTTCCATATCTACTGCATCTCCTGTATTGGCCTCAATTGATGGTTGATTTTGCTTTTCACCATTCTTCTCCTTTTTCAGATGCCAATAGTCCTTTGAGTGCCCTAGCTTCCCACAATGCTAGCACCTTCATTTCAGTTTGCATCCTCTTGAATTAGATCTGGACTGTGATTTACCTTGTTGAATCCTTTCATTAGATCAACCTCTCACAACTAGGGCTTCATTTGTTAAGGGTTCCAAAGATTATTTTTGCCTCAACCCTTCTGCCAACAAAGCGGTTATGACATCATCAACTCTTAGAGATCTTGATGATGCATTGTTTATGGTCATCGCCAAATGATCCTAGGTGTCTGGGATAGAATAAAGTAGGGTGACTGATTTATCTTCATCCTCCATATTCACATTAACAGAGACCAGCTTACTGATTAGAGTATTAAACTCATTCAGATGATCTACAAAAAATGAACCTTCATCCTCAGGCTATAAAGTTATTTTTCAAGAAGACCTTATTTTTTGTTGATTTAGTCTCATATAACTTCTCAAGATTTTTCCAAAGGGCTTTCGCGGTCGTTTGTTCAGCAACATTGAACAAGACAGAGTCTTCTAGGCATAGACGTATTTTAGACATCACCTTCCTATTCAACTTTATCCACTCCGCATCTATCATGCTGTTAGGTTTACCCGCAAGCACTTCCAAGGCTAGGGTTTGGTCGTTCTGAACCAACAAATCCTCCACCTTCATCTTCCATGGGGTGAAGTTCCTACCATTAAAATTTCCAATCTTGAACTTGGTTACACCTCTTATCATTATTGCAGCTCCCACTCGCACAAAACCCTGACCGATGAGTTTTCAAAGAACCTCGCTCTGATACTAGATGTTAGGATATTAAAAGCAAGCAAGCTAAACAACAATAAACAATACATGAGATTTTATGTGGAAACCCTACAGTGTGTAAAGAAAAACCATGGGGTAAAAGATAAAATTTCTCTTTTATTATTCTTAGCTAGCTTTCATACATTCGCCATATCATAATGCAAGGGGTATTCCCTCTTTATAGAAATACAAAGGAAGATTCCAAAAATTCGTGGCACATTCCAAATAAAAGCGCTTTATTAAAAAATGCTTTATTTATTACGTTTTAAAAAAATACAGTTTTACGTTTTATAACAAACATGCTTTTACTGTGTTTTAGTAACCACATTGTATGGATATACAAATGCAAATTTTTGGGTTTTGGGGGAGCCCCCGAATCATTGGGCAGAGGGCAACCTAGCCAGTTCCTCCATATGACCCCCTCACCACGTCGGACACATATGAGCAGCTCGTGGGGTTAGGTTACTATATGCTACACCACCATGCTCCACTGCTAAAGAACATCAAAGATATGGATATTGACTTCACCTCCTAACACGCTGGTTATTGCTATTACAAGAGTTTGATATCACTATAGTGGATAAACCAGGGAAGGCTAATGTAGTATCAGACTTCTTATCCCAGTTAAAAAATATAGGGGAAGATGAATTAGTAAGACTCTTCCTGATGAAAAGTTATTTGCAATATCAATATCATCGCCATGGTTTGCTAATATTTCTAATTATTTGGTAGTAGGAAAAGTCCCCTCTCATTTTATCCCAAAGGAGAAGAAATGATTGATAAAACAAAGCTCATCCTTTACGTGGATAAACCGTCTACTATTTAAATGTGGACCCGATTACATATTACATCGATGCGTTCGATAGGATGAGGTGTATGATGTCTTACATGCATGTCATGATGAACCATCAAGTAGACATTATTCAATAAAATGTACTATTAGAAACTTTTTGGGAATTGGTTATTATTGGCCTTCCCTTCATAAGGATGTGAAAAATTATTTCCAAAATTGTGATGCATGTCAACGAATGGGAAAACCAACAATGACAAATGAAATTCCTCCATAACCTCAAGTTGTTTTAGAACCATTTGAAAGAGGGGTTAGATTTTATTAGACCCATTACCCACCTTCATAGGGAAAGAAACATATTTTGGTATGTACAAATATGTAACTAAGTGGGCTGAAGTGCATACTTTTAAACATGCCCGTGAAGAGAAAGTTGTTGACTTTCTATATTTCCAAATATTTCAAATATTTGGAGCTCCATGATCTATTACCACAGATCATGAGCCCCAATTTGTATCCAAAGTCATAGAAGCTTTTATTGAATTGTATGAGATCAAACATAGGAAGTCATCACCTTACCACCCTCAAGCAAATGGTCAAGTAGAAGTCACTAATAGAGAACTGGAAAGGATTTTAACAAAAATAGTGGTTGCTCATAGGAAGAATTAGATGAATAAATTACTAGAATCCGTTTAGACATATAACACTACATGGAAATCCACTACATGTTTCACATCTTATGAACTAGTTTATGGTAAGAAACCTCTTTTTCCAATAGAATTTGAATTTCTCACACTTCATACATTTTTGGAAGTTGGTATTGAATTGTTGCAGGTATAATTGGATAGAGTTTTCTAACTAAATACATTGGATGAGTTGCAAATAGTCTATGTAATTAAGCTAAATGAAGTTGGAGAAGACCGAAAGAAGAGATGTTGGGAACACACCCAATTTTTTAGGATTTCAATGATGTATTTCTCGAGGATTTACCTGGGCTCCCTCCTGTGTGGGAATTTGATTTCACTATTGATCTTATGCCAAGAGTGGAACCGATTCACAAATATTCGTATAGTATGACACCTATCGAGATGCAAGAATTAAAGGTGCAATTGCAAGGGTTATTAGAAAAGGGGCTGATAAAACCAAGCATGTCACCTTGGGGTGCACCTGTTTTATTTGTGAAAAAGAAAGACGACTCTTTAAGATTGTGTATTGATTACAAGATGTTGAGTAAAGCTACAATCAAGAACCAATATCCCCTACCTAGAATTGAAGATTTATTCAATCAACTGAGAGATGCCATGGTGTTTACTAATATAGATTTGAGGTCAGGGTATCACCAGTTAAGAATATGTGAGGAGGATACTCACAATATGACATTTAAGGCTAGGTATGGATACTATGAGTTTACAGTCCTACCCTTTGGACTGACTAATGCCCCAACCGCCTTCATGAATTTAATGAACAATTTGTTTAAAAGGCACCTGGACCAGTTTGTCCTTGTATTTCTAGATGATATCCTAATATAATCTCAGAACAAGGAAGAACATGATAAAAATCTGAAGATCATGCTAGAGTTACTACGAGAAAATCAACTCTACGAAAATCTGGCCAAAAGCGATTTCTATGTTTTAGAGGTACGATATTTAGGGCATATCATATCAGTAGAAGGAATTATTGTGGATTCGAAGAAAATCGAAGCCATACTAAATTGGCCACCCTCTACTAATATTACTGAAGTAAGAATATTCATGGGATTAATGGGCTATTATAGATGTTATATCAAGGATTTCTCAAAGATTGCTTCAAAAATAACTAACCTTCAGAAGAAAGGGAAGGAATCTAAATGAACGGAAAAGTGTGAAACTGCCTTTGCTTTGTTGAGGTAGAAGCTCACTACCACACCAATATTAAAGATTCCAAATCCTTAGGGAGACTTTTTAGTATGCACTGATGCATCGCTGGAAGGGTTAGGAGTACTCATGCAAGAAGAGGCAGTAGCTTATACTTCAAGGAAGTCTAAAAAGCATGAAGTCAATTATGCCACTCATGATTTAGAGCTAGTCATTGTGGTGCACACTCTAAAGGTCTAGTGCCACTATCTAGTGGGGATACCTTTTGAGTTAAAATCTGACCATCAAAGTCTAAGGTACATATTTATCCAACCAATACTCAATGCGATACAAAGAAGGTGGATCGAGTTTCTCACTGAGTATGACTTTGAAATTGAGTACATAAAGGGAAAAGAGAATAAGGTTGTTGATGCCTTGAGTAGAAGGAGACACATAGCAGCCATAACCAGGAGTCACATAAATCTCATGGACCAAGTGAAGCAAGAGCAATATCAGGATGAATATTTCCAGGAAATTCAAGCTAGAATAAATAGAGACCTTAAGGGCAATAAGAGGTTTGATATGATAGATAACCTTCTGTGCTACAAAGGTAGAATCATCATACCAAAATAAGGTGATTTAAGAAAGCTAATAATTCAAGAAGCCCATAAATATCCCTATTCAGCTCACCATGGAGGGGTAAAGATGAGGAAAAACATGAAAAGAATGTTCTTATGGGTAGGAATGAAGAAGGATATTACGGATTTTGTCGCTCAGTTCCTCGAATGTCAGAAGGTCAAGGTAGAACATAAGCATCCAGCAGGACAGTTGTATCCACATAGGATACCTATGTAAAAATTGGCAGGTCATTTCTATGGATTTCATAGTAGGTTTACCTAAGACCCGGTACCAATATGATGCAATCCTAGTAGTAGTTGATAAATTGACTAAGGTTGCACATTTTATACTTGGGAGCACCAAGGACGATGCTTAGGTGGTGGCTAATAGATTTTCCAAGGAAGTGTTCCTATTGCATGGGTTTCTTGAGGTAATCATCTTAGATAGGGATTCTAAATTCACTTTTGAGTTTTGTAAAGCCCTTCATCAGGCAATAGGTACAAAGCTAAACATGAGTTCGACATACCACCCTGAGACAGACAATCAAATAGATTGGGTAAACCAAGTACTAGAAGACATGCTCTTCATGTACTGCATGGATCACACGTCATGCTGGGAAGACTACATATCTTTGGTAGAGTTTGCCTACAATAATGGGTATCACTCATCTGTTAGAAATAGACTATTACATCATTTGGATAATGTAAATGTACCTTTCTTGGTACATACTTAGGACATTAGATTACTTTAGGGGGAAGTTATCTTGTTACTACATGCAATGTAATAAATGCACAAGTGTCAAAGTGCAAGTTGTCCCTTGCACATCTAGGTAGAGTGTTGGCCAAGGAACTTATTTCCTATATAAAGGGCCATAGGTATAGAAGAGTCATAGTCATAAGTCATTAGTCATTGTGTGGTATAGACCAGAGTGGCATGATGTAGCAGTGTGATGTAGTGATGGGGTGTAATATGCTCAATGCCCATTCTTGAGTTGTAGCTATATTCATGGAGTGTTCATTTCCTCCACAACTACTTTTGTAAACATCTCCATCATTTCTATTTATAGTATATTTTCAGTCATCTCATAGATTTACTTTATTTCATATTATTCGCATCTGTGTTCTCCCCCCACCTACATCAAAAGCTAACAGTGGTATCAGAGCCATGGTAGGTCAATAGGGAAACCACCATTATTATTGACTCTGAGTTTTTTGAGAACCTGACGCGCCATTGGACCAGTCACTATCAAAAATACTCAGTAGAGTCTTGGTGGTAGAATTAAGGAGAGCCACAAGTAAGGATTGAATGAAATCTCAGATTCTGGAATATTGAGATTGCATATGGCTAGAGTCTTTCCATAGAGTTTCAAGGGAAAACTTGTGAAGACTAGGACTCAACACTTGATCCACTAGGTTGATGAATCAACCAGTGAAGCCCATCTAAGAGATCTGGAGAAACTAACCTGAAGGTTCTTTTATTGTAGGGAATTAATACTCAGATGATTGGGACACCTCCTACAACAGAAAGCTAGGAGATTTCAACTTCGTTGCCCGAAGGTCGGAGTGCCTTCATAGTGCAGAGATTAGTTGTTGCAAGAGAAGATCACTACAGAAGAGACTTCTGGAGCAGAATTGCAGTGAAGTTTGGAGACAGGAGATCTCCATTGATAGATTGGAAACTTCACAAGAAGGAAAGGCCACAAAAGCCTTGATCCAGAAGAAAAGGCCACAGAAGCCTTGATCCAGAGGGAAAGGCCACAGAAGCCTTGAAGAGAAGGCCATAGAAGCCTTGAAGAAAAGGCCACAAAAGCCTTGGTACTAAAGAGAAGGCCACATAAGCCTTGAAGAAAAGGCCACAGAAGCCTTGATCTCGAAGAAAACTCCAGGAGGGAGTATCTAATTCAGAAGTAGATTTCAGTACTAATACTTTGTTGCAAGAACAGGTAGATTCAGTGAGTTGGGAAAGCTTCCTACAAAAATTTTAGGAAGAGTATCTTCTTTAGAATCAATCCAACACCTGAAGCAAAAGAGATCAGGAGAAGATCTCATTGATGAAGAAGGACTAGGAGAGTCTTTCTCGAATACAGAGGCAACAGAATTAGATATCTAGGAGAAGATCTCACCACCAACACTTCCAAGAGTAGAAGGTTGAAGATAAGGTCTCAAAGAAGACCAGAAGGAGTTGCAAGGCCTTGGAGAGGCCTCTACGAGCATCTAGTAAAAGGCTTGGAGAGCCTTGCTGAAGAAATCATCAAAGGAGTTCCAAGGAGAACTCATTGGAGAAATTCACTATTGGAGATAGTGAAAGATTTGGGACAATTGTCGCCATCCGACAACAAGCCCAAGAAGAAGAATTTGGCAAGGAGTGCCAAATCTCAGAAGACCTCAAGACATTCAGAATCTTGAGAAGAAGATCTTGTTTGAAGTCAGAATTCGACAAGAAGCTTGAAGGAAGATTCAGATAGAAGAAGCCTACCAAATCTAGGAGATTTGGAGATTACCTCTCATAACAAGAAGGCACCACTTCAGAATCGAAGATCTCTTCTAATCTACAGCAAAAAGGAGGAGACTACAAGAGGAGAACAAGCCACCAAAAACCTAGGCTCGTGAAAGAGAGTTGGAGACCATATTTTGGTGAAGACGAAGTTGTTCAAGGCAACCTACAGAGAGCTGCAGGATCTTACTCAAGACAACAACTTGGTGATCTTAGACACCAAGATCTACATCCTCTACAGAAGTGGCGAAAAGGGCTTTCAGAAAAAAGGTAAGCAACTATTGGTGCAAGTAAATTCATTAAGTGGATTACTTTTCAGATTTGTTTAAGCACCCTGATTGGAGTAAAGTTGCAAAAAGGAGAGTTGAATTAAGAGTCTTCAAATGTGCAAAAAGAAAGGATTCTTTAAGGTTCATTTGCACTTTAGGGGTTGATTAGATTTTAGAATCTTAAACTATCTATCAACTACCTATCATCTACTTTGGAAAGAAAATGAAGACTAACTCCTATTACCTTGCTTATAAAGAAATTTTAGAATAATTCTTGAAGATTCATTTCAGATTATTCTTGATTAGTTGCAGTAAATTATTTAAGTGCATTACTTTTGAGAGTTGATTGGAGTGATAAGGTGAAATTGTTAGTGCAATATTATTAGATTCATTTTGCACTATTATATTGCTCTCAAAGATTATTGTTTGTGTTTCATTAGAAGGGCACAAAAATAGAATTTGTCAAAGTGTCTATAGACACTGTTAATGCACTGTGATCTGCAACTTTGAAGTGGCCTAAGGAAGCCACAAAATCAGCTCAATCCTCCAAGCATTGGAGAAGAATGTAACCACCATAAGAGCATCAAAAGAAGCCTCGAACGAGACTTGGTGAGTCTCAAGTTCAAAGCACAAGAAAAAAGTGCAGAAAAATAAGCTTCTATCATATGGTTACAAGCTTGGATTCATTTATAAAATATCCAAGCTAACAGGGGAAGGTGTCTAATCCAGAGACAACCTCAAAACCCCTATATTGCACTCAATATTCTGCCTAAAAAAACCAGAATTTATGAACAACAAAGAGGAGTGCAAAAGAAAGTGCAACAAGGTCATCTTGTATTAAAACTATTGTACATGATAGTGCACTTGATCTAATCTAGTTATACAGGGAAAATAGGCAGATTCAAAGGTGCCTAAAAGGCACTACTCTTGCTGGAAAAACCAGTCGGAAGCAGCCGTACGTAAGCAGCCATCCAAGCCTAGCTCGAGAGCCATACGAAGGGCTCATACTCCTCACATTCAAGAGCGCCGAACCTGCAAGATACACGTACAAAAGCATGGAAGCACAACATTATTAAAGAGCAAGAGAGTCTACGTAAGGAGGGAAGAAATCAAGTACAAAGCAAAAGAAAGTTGAAGCACCATTTGGAGTACTACTTACTCCATGTACATTCATTGAAAGCGGTGCTCAAAGGCCTCCATACTCCTACTCCATATCCCGATGGAAGACTGTGCAGATGAACGAAGGCAAAGGAGGAGGATTGCAAGACTAAAAAGGTCTCAAAGGATCCATTCAAACCAACAATAGGGTCTACGTCCATGCAGAGAAGAAAGTGACACTTGTCACTCAAGGGAAACCCTAACGCTCGATTCAAGAGAGTGCTCATCTTCAAGGGGGAGTTACATATACAACCTAGTGCATTTGGTGCATTGAGTACACTTGTCAAGAAGGAAGACCGAGTGTTTCACTAAAGAACGTAACGTTCTTACATTACAAGAAGGAGACAAAGCGTTCATTGGCACCAAACTCTCCTCAAGCGCTCAAAGGTAATGGTCATGCCACTTGGTGCATAAGAGATAGATCATCCCCATTTAAGGACATCAACGACCAAAGTCAAGCAGCATTCTTCAACATCGAAATTACTCTCACACTATCCGAGCGAAAAAGGGTCGAGTTGCAGCAGTCAAGAAGGTGTTCGAGCCTTTAATGCCAAGGCAACCGAAGTCAAGGGAAGAGACTTGAAGATGCCAGATTTGGAGTGCATTAAACATAGAAGGAATTCCATTGGAGGATACATCCAAAGCATCCATGACGTCTACGTATAATAGCAGTCCAAGCTTCTCTAAAATCAGCATCGAACAGTGCTTGAAGAAAGGTAAAATCATTTCCATTAATATGTGCTTTATTTCCTTGGAGTTATAAGGGTTAAATCAAAGGAATTTATTTACATTGGAAGCCATATATATCAAGGGAAATATTTTATCAAATCAAATCAAATATTTGCAATATAAAACCTAGGAGTAATAAGGTTTTCTACTTGGATAAATATTGAATATTTGCAAATATTAATTGTGATCTAATTTATCCAAATATTAGGGAGTCATAAGGGCTACTACATCAAATCATTTAATTGGAAAATTAGATACACATAACCTAATTCCCAAAGGGTTATTCATAAAGAGAGTTTTCTCATAAGTTGGATATTCATAATATTATTGTCTCATTCCTTTCAAAAGGAGACAAAAGATCCAACATTATAACCTCTTTAAAATTTGGGAACAATGCTTAGTTCAATAGGAGTAATAAGGGATAATAGGAATTGATTTTGGTATTCTACAAAACCTTACAAAATCAATCAATATTGAACTATAATTCTACAAAAGCACTATATCTTATCCATAGCATACTAGGGAGTCATAAGGCATTCTACAAAACTTGGTAATATCAAGCATGCATCATAGATTATCAAGTTACAAAATATAAGCTTTCCTCATAACCTAAAAATCCTTAGGAGTATATACTCACTTTATTTGGGAGACATAAGGTAGTCTACAAAACAAGGATTATTATTATAGGTTTTATCAAATCAAGCTTATATTTCTTCTTCAAGAATCATATATCCTAACATAGGGAGTCATAAGGTAGACAACAAAGAAAATCCTATCTCATTTCTTCTACTTCTTCAAATGGAAAAAGGAATGTCATATAATGGATGTGGAATTTGCTCCAATAGAAATTATTCTACAAAACATGAAGACATGTGGTATATTGACTCAGGGGCAAGTCATCATATGATAGGGAATATACAATGGTTTGACTATCTTGAAGATGCTAAAGGCTACAGATTAAGAATTGTAGACAACCAAACCTATCCCATACATGGATATGGATGTGTAACACCTAGCAGATCATTTCCAGATCTTCTACTGCAAAATGTATTGTATGTACCTGAACTAACATTCAATCTCATCTCAGTAAGCAAGTTAGTAGAAGACAACTACATGATCAACTTTGGATATATGGATGGAATCAATACATGTCTCATTATGAAACAAGGTGAAATAAAAGCAACAGGAACAATCCATGAAAATACATATATCCTGGATTCAATGGAAAGCTCACAGAATATTGTGATGTTTCATAATGATGCTAACATATTTTCAAAGGAATAGGTTCAAGAAAATGAAGAACCAGTACATCAAAGAAGGAAGCATAGAAGAATCAAAATCAAGAAGATGAGAGGACAAGTACACCATGCTCTACTCAGTCATCAACATTCAGAACCAAATGAAGACATTTGCAAAGAGAACAATAAAAGTGGTTGGATAGAAGACAAGGATGATGAGCCTGAACAAGTCGAAGATCATCAACTGAAAGAAGATCCACATTGAAGACTAAAGTCTTCAATATCCAAATAATGTAATACAAGGGGGTGTTAGAAATAGACTATTACATCATTTGGATAATGTAAATGTACCTTTCTTGGTACATACTTAGGACATTAGATTACTTTAGGGGGAAGTTATCTTGTTACTACATGCAATGTAATAAATGCACAAGTGTCAAAGTGCAAGTTGTACATGTGCAAGTTGTCCCTTGCACATCTAGGTAGAGTGTTGGCCAAGGAACTTATTTCCTATATAAAGGGCCATAGGTATAGTAAGATAATAAGGATAGAGTCATAAGTCATAGTCATTGTGTGGTATAGACCAGAGTGGCATGATGTAGCAGTGTGATGTAGTGATGGGGTGTAATATGCTCAATGCCCATTCTTGAGTTGTAGCTATATTCATGGAGTGTTCATTTCCTCCACAACTACTTTTGTAAACATCTCCATCATTTCTATTTATAGTATATTTTTAGTCATCTCATAGATTTACTTTATTTCATATTATTCTGCATCTTGTGTTTTGCTATCTCCCATTACATGTTGCATCAAAAGCTAACATCATCTTTGAGAATGACACCTTTCAATACCTTGTATGGAGGGAAGTGTAGAACACCATTGTTGTGGGATAACCTAGAGTATAGATTTGTGATTGGACAAGAAATAGTCAGAGAGATGGAAGAGCAAATGAAGGTAATCAGGCAAAGACTCAAGAAAGTTGCATATAGGCAAAAGAGTTATGCTAATTTAAATAGAACTCCAAGGGAGTACTCGGTAGGATACAAAGTGTTCCTAAGGGTTAAACCAATGAAAAGTATGATTAAATCCATAAAATTAGATCCACGATTTGTATGACCCTTTGAGATCACTGAAAAGATTAGTTCGATTGCATACGGACTTGCTCTACCTCCTAATGTATAAAAAATCCATGACACTTTCCACATATCTTTCTTAGAAAACATATTGTTGACCCTAAACATATGTGGGATGTTTCTAATTTACAAATGGCAAATCCAGAGGCAATTGAAGTAATGCCAATAAAGATTCTCTAGTTATGCTCTAAGATTATATTGAATTGGAATCTTGAGCAATGTAAGGTCGAGTGGGACTGTTTCTCTGAAAGAAATGCCACTTGGGAGAAAGTGGCAGATATGCAAAAGTATTTTACTTTTTTGTTTGATGATCTTTAAACTATAATAATTTACTTTTGATTGTATTATGATTATGTAAAACTGAGAAACACCAGGACGATGTTGAGTCCTAGTGGGGGAGGATGTCATGACCCTCCCAGATGGACCTTTTGACATCAAAAGCAATGTATAAATTAATGATGCTTTAATACTTGATCGTATGCAATTAAGCAACTATGCGATGTTAGTAGATATTGAAGGATATGATACTGCTAACAAATTGCCAATGTGTAGGATTAGGTACATTCGTAAGTGGAAGAAGTTGAGTTATCCACCAAAGGTGAGGGTACTTGAGGTTGGGGAAATGATTACAAGGCAACTCAGAGGTAATAAGGATGGGTACCTTCATATAGGCATGCATTGGGTTAAGGGATAATCATCAATAACTAGCCATCTTGAGCCCTAGACTGATAGCCTAGTAGCTATCGTAAGTTCTAGAGGCTGAGATAGGTGACTAAATTGATGGAAAGACTCCCTCTTTGTCTATTGCACATGCTTGATTGTATTTTACTTCAACACTATTGCCTCAATAATTTGGGAAGTGTGAATGGATAGGTTGTCTTCATAACTCCTTGTGTGCTCTGGTAAATAGAATGATAAAGATATTTCATTTTAAATAAATAGTTGATTTATTTTAGAATGATAAAGAGATTTCATTTTAAATAAATAGTTGATTTATTTTAGAATGATAAAGAGATTTCATTTTAAATAAATAGTTGATTTATTTTAGAATGATAAAGAGATTTCATTTTAAATAAATAGTTGATATATTTTAGAATGATAAAGAGATTTCATTTTAAATAAATGGTTGATTTATTTCATAATGAAAAAGAGATTTCATTTTAAATGAATAGTTGATTTGCTTTAGAATGAAAAGAGACCTCTTTATAAATAAATAATTGATATCCTTTAAAACAATAAAGAAATAATTTAATAATAAAGGAATTTCATTCAAATAGTTGTTTAATGTTAAATGATGAAATAATCTTCATTATTAACACATAATTATCCTATTTGAAATGCTAAATGAAATTCATTTAACTTAGTTATCAATTTTTTTATTAAAATGATGACGGGAATTCATTTAAATTAGGTATTAAAGTTCTACCTAGCTGATAATTGAAATTTATCTTATCTATTGTTGAAAAGCTCTTTAAGCAATTTAATAAGAGCAGCTAGGTGAGCAATAAGTAAGATTGCTTTAAGGATTCGTAGGATCGGATTCTTGAACCTTCCTTTCTTGGGATTTCAACCAAGGTGGCAAGGCGAAGCTTCTTGCCAAGTATGGGAGGGATGGATTCATTAATAACAAGCCTTTGGAGTGAGAAAATAAAATGATTTCTTTAAGCCAAAGGGCGATCAACAATCGTGGATGGGAGAGGAAAGTAATGGCAGGAGGTTGACCTTTAATGAGAAGACAAGACTACCAAGTGGAGGAGAGAGAGACTCCCTAAAGAGGAAAGAAGGTGGATAGAGACACATATGATGAGGAGGCGAAAGAACCAGAAGGAGGAGAACCAAAACATGCTATGGAAATGGAGTGAACAACACGGACGTCTTGGAATCCTGTGGCATGTATTACTGGAGTGGTCATCTTGGAATCCATTGGAAAACAATTTTAGGTGGGTTACATTCCATTTGCTTATCCTTTAAAGATAAAAATAAACTGGTTATAATCCCCATGGTCATGGACGTGGGTGGTATTTTGTTGTTCCTTGAAACTATAGACGAACTATCCGTGTTTATGTCGTAGCTCTTGAGTTGGTTTCCATGCTTTTCTCTTCATAGACAACGTGGGTGTGGTTGGGAAAAACTTTGTAGGAGGCCTATTGTAAACCTGCACTCCTTATAATGTTGCTTGGTTTCTAAATGAGCTACGTCGATGCTTAATAAGAATCCCCTAACCAAACCATAGAAATCAATATCATGGTAACCTATGATAGATGCACTACATCGCCTGTTGCTAAGGTATGGTGTACCTCTCAACGTTCATCCCTTGAGGTCGATGAGATATTGTAAACATATATATTAGCCACCTTTTGCCTAAATTCCTCTCTTGTTTTCCAAGCGTCATTATGGTGGTCATGGAGCACACCCATTTTGGAAAGGGCACCTTGTGTGTTCTGGCTGGTGGTACACTTTGCTGTTAACACTGCCATGAGTAGCAATGCAACTCTCTTTCCTCCAAGTCATCCTAGAGTTTATAGCTATATGCCTTACTTTTGAGTGTGTATCCTTCAGGCCGCTTCTAGGCTATCATTTCATAAACTTTATAAAAGCCCTCCCTTCTCGAGAGGTCCTAGTTGTTCTTCCATGTACGATGGGTGGAGTTTTTGCGTATTGTGTTGAACAAACAAATTATCCTCTATACTGACATTTTTAGATGGATATAGTTTAATTAAATAATAAAGCTATTTAAGCAAAGGTTAACCAAAGAGTAGATGAATGATTTTCTAAATGGAAGTTATGATTATGTTAAATAAGATTTTATTTAAATAATAAAATTATGAGTAATTAAAGATAGAAAAATTTAATTATAAATAGATAAAGGGTTCCATAGATTAAACTAAGGAAAGCTTTGATTGTGAAATAAAAGAATGCTGGATTTATTTTTAATTGAAGTTATGGGGCTTTGATTTAGTAAATAAATAAGTAAAGGGTTTCATATATTAAAGTAAGGGAAGCTTTGATTTGTGAAATAAAATAATGTTGGATTTATTTTTAAATTGAAGTTATGGGGCTTTGATTTAGTAAATAAATAAGTAAAGGGTTTCATAGATTAAAGTAAGGGAAGTGTTGGCATTCTAACAACATTGATCTCCTCTGTACACTTTTTACTATTCAGTAATTTTTGCTTCCCTGAAACTGTTCTTTTTTCAAAATGTGTCCTTTGTTTCCCGTGTTTTGCTGTCAGAATTTGTTGGATGCACCCAAGGGAATGTGCAATTTTTCCTGTTCACTTACCATGCATGGTCTTTGTATTTTTTAGGATGAAGGTAGTTTCACGCCAGGTCTCCAGGTGCAAGTTGGTTTCAGGGTAAATAGTAGAGCGCTAGCCATTTTAGGCCAGAGAGCAATGAAGCCTGGATTTGGAGAAGAAAACGTAAGTAATGCCCAAGATTTTTCACCTCTAAGTGAGATCACAAGGTAGTTTAGGGCCTTGGCTGGGCGAAGCTCAACTTTGGATGAAAAAGGTGCTGAGTGGGGCCCAAGTGTCTTCACCCCGACTGGAGAGCGTAAAGCCTTTTTGGCGCTAACTTGGGTGAAAACGCATTCATTCTGTTCTAACACTTAGTGTAAATCTGCTTCAACATAGAGTGGGGCCCATCCTTTTTGTCCCTGAGAGATAGCGTAATTCTATTTCGGTTCTCTAGGCGAAACGCACTTTGTGGAGAGAAAATTCTAATGTGGGGCCCAACACTATTTCGTACCAAATCATGAGCGCAACCCAGTTTTAAGCTTTTGGGTGAAATTACCTTTGAACCACCCTTAAGGTCAGCATAAACTTGTTTTGAAAGGTGTGGGGCCCAAGCAGTTTTACCTTAAACTTGGAGCGCAACCTGATTTAAGAGTTAGGAAGAGCGAAAAGGCCTTTGAATTTTCTACAAAGGAAAGCGCAGTTCAATTTCGGTTGCAAGTGGGGCCCAGTTCTATTTCTCCCAAATCTAGAGTGCAAGCCCATTTTGGGCTAAATGTTGGTCGAAACATAGGTGGGGCCCGAAGTGTTTTGCTCCAATTTTCTAGTGCAACAACAATTCGAAATATGACAAGGCGAAAGAACCTTTGACTTTTCTTCCAAGGTGCAACAACAATTTCAAAGAGAAAAAATGCTAAGTATGGTCTGGGGCCTACCAAGGGAGAATCAACCTTTGAATTTTCCACCCTAGCGCCCCTCCCAAGGTTGCAAGGTGTTTTTGCTCATGTTTTCCAGTGCAAGGCAATTTTGAGCCTAATGAGGGGCACGAGCGCCTTTGAATTTTCCACACTGGCTCAGATCCCAAGATAGCAAAATTGTTTCACTACAATTTTGGAGTGCAAGCCCATTTTGGGCCAAAAAATAGCGAAATGTAGGTGGGGCCTGCATTCCGTGAAGCACTTGTTCCCATCCTATCTCTCCTACCTTAGCCATAATTCCTTAGAAGTGCTTCTCAGTGACGAAGCAAGGCACATCCTCATCCATCTAAGTGAAGTCGATTAGAGAAGCTTCCAAATTCGATTTTCTCGGATCTTAGAATCCAATCTTTCGTTGAGGCAATTCTAGAAAGGGATGAGGCAACACAACAGGTGAATCATATTGCCGCATTGAATCCATGCAACCACTTCTCCATGAGTCATACTTTTTCGGGCCATGCCTCATTATTGTTTGATGAGTGCTCAAATCCTATATTTGTTGCCACTGCGATGTTTTGTGGATGTGCATTTATGTTTTAGAGGCAGAATCCTTTATAAAAAAAAGCAATTCTAATGTAATATTGTAGCCGCTAAATTTGGACACACCTCCAAATCACTAGTATTACTAAAATATCATAATTTCCCCAATAATGTGTAAATCACCCTCAAAAACCCTTGTCTCAATATTCATGCTAATAAAATATAAAAAAATAGTTTAATTATACTCTCTTTGACAAAAATGAATGATCCCAATGAAACCGAACGTATCTGACAAAATAGGATACGGTCGATTTTGTCCAAATCATGTGTGTGCCTAATTTAGGTGTCCAAATTGGATTTTGAACATAATTTGGGTGTTGCTAGCCACCCGACAAAAATGGATGATCTGATAAAACCAAATACAGTTGTTTTCATCCAAATCAAACCAAATGTCTAATTTGGCCCAAAAACCTAACTTTTTCTGCTACTCACCTGATCCCTTGAAAAGAGACTCATTTTAATCCCTCAGATCAACTGTAATCAACCTGGCTGATAATTTTTGCAGAAGAGCTTGGAAATTTTGGACCTTTTTTGCAATTTGTAGTAGGAGATATCGCTATCAAATCATCATCCAAGGAGCATTCAGCCATGGCATCACACTTAGTATGCTCAGATCTTACTTTCACTTAATTTGTATTGCATTTTCTCATTATTTGTACGAAAATGGATGAGTCTGATTTCATCATTGTTACATCCGTTTTCATTCTCTGCTTTACAAAACTAGTCGTTTCATTAAACTGGTTGCGTACAATTTCATGCTTTGCGTACGTTTTCATGCTTAGCGTACGATTTCATACCTGTGTCCCTCTGGCGGTAAAATTTTACATCCTAGATCCTTCATTTTACATTACTAGCATCATAGCATTGTTAATTTTTTTGCAATTTCACATTATAAACTGCTGTCATTAGTAGATCTAGTATGCTTTTTTATTTATGATTAGAATAATCAAATTTCTACTTTCTTTATGGTTTTCTAAAAGAACCAAGGGGATTTTACTGCTACAGACCATGATCTACTATGGCCTATTGGTATGAAACTCATTTATAGGTTTTTAAGAACCTTGAGTGGCCTGCAGTGGGTGAGGTATGTAACTCATGAAGAAGTTTTTCATGATAAGTTGAATTGGGGGTGAGGACCATCCTCCCTTTGTATCTTAATATATTGTCCTTCCAAGTGTATGGAGTTTTTCTACTAGGATTATGTTGAAGTTGTTGAATTAAGGCATGGATAGTAGGATCATTTATCCATTCTTCATGCACCTCATCTACCCATTTAGGAATAAGGGAGGAAAGAGCATGGACTTGAGGCATATCTTCAAATTTTCTAGAAAGTGCATCGGTTGCCATGTTGTCCTTTCCCTTTTTATATGTAATTTCATAATCATAGCCAAGAAGTTTAGTAACCCATTTTTGTTGTTTCGGGGTATTAGTCCTTTGTTCCAAAAAATACTTCAAGCTATGATGGTCGATGCGTATAATGAAATGTTGGCCAATAAGGTAAGGCCTCCAATGTTGAATAACATGGAAAATTGCCAACATCTCTTTTTCATATGTAGAGCGAGCTAAATTCTTAGGAGAAAATGCTTTTCTTATAAAAGCTAGAGGCCTTTCATCCTGCATGAGTATGACTCCCATTCCTATTCCTGAAGTGTCACTTTCAATGACAAACGATTTAGAAAAGTTGGGCATGGCTAGAACAAGGGTGGTACACATTACAGTTTTCAAGGTGATAAAGGCCTCATCCGCTTTAGACGACCATTTGAAAGCATTTTTCTTAAGTAATGTTGTTAGAGGAGCAGCGATTTTACCATAATTTTGGACAAATTTTCTATAATATCCCGTTAGTCCAAGAAACCCACGTAGAGCTTTTAAGGTTTTTGGAATAGGCCAAATTTTCACCTCCTCGATTTTGGAAGGATCTACCATAACTCCTTCCTTTGAGACAATATGCCCTAAGTATTCAATTTCTTGTTTTCCAAAGGAACACTGATATTTTTGCATAAAGTTGATTTTCCTCCAAGATTTGGAACGCTTGTCTAACATGGTCCAAATGTTCTTCCCATGTTTTGCTATAAATCAAAATGTCATCAAATAAAACTAATATAAATTTACGAAGAAAAGGGTGAAATACCTTATTCATTAGACTTTGAAAGGTAGGAGTGTTGGTCAGGCCAAATGACATCACCAAGAATTTGTAGTGCCCTTCGTGAGTGCGAAAGGCCGTATTAGGAATATCCTTTTCATTGACTCGTATTTGGTGGTAGCCTGACCGTAAGTCTAACTTGGAAAAATAAGCTGCCCCATGGAGTTCATCTAATAGCTCGTCTATGACTAGAATAGGAAATTTATCTTTGATGGTCATTTTATTAAGCACTCAAAAATCGACACATAAACGCCACGAGCCATCCTTTTTTATAACTAAAATAATTGGAGAGGAGTAAGGGATTTTGGTAGGTCTAATGACTCATGCCTTAAGAAGATCTTGTACTAATTTCTCTATTTCGGTCTTTTGGAGGTATGGATAACGATAAGGTCTAATATTAGGAGGGTGATGCCCTGGAAATAGTGGAATAGTGTGATCGTGACTTCGTTGTGGAGGTAGTCCTTTTGGTTCATTGAATACCACCTTATGGTGGTCTAAAATATTTTGTAACTCTGGTGTCTTGTCTTCTTTGTGACTAGGTTGAATTGAAAATAATTGGGCGACCATTCCTTTGTTTCCTCTTCGGATAATTTTCTCCATTCTATGCGAGCTGACGATTTGGGAAGGTCCTGATTTTAGGCCTTGGATAATATAGGTTTGGTTCTTTGCTATGAATTTCATCCATAGTTCATCAAATTCCCATTGGACTACGCCCAAGGTTCATAACCATTGTATGCCTAGTACAATGTTGCACCCACCTAGGGGTAGGACGTACATGTCGCCTTTCATGTTATAAACCCCCATAGTTAGTTTTATATTTCTGCATTTTCCTTTGCATGTAATTTTTTTGTCATTTCCAATCATCACTTCGAAGTTATTGCAAGGGTATATAAAACAATTTACTTGTTTAGCCACCTTTGGATCGATAAAATTGTGCGTGCTACTAGAATCTAGGAGCATGGTAAGGTTTTGTTTCTTAAAATACCCTTTAAATCGCATTGTTTGAGGGGCAAAAAATCTGGCAAGGGCGTTGAAGGAAACCTTTGGTGCATTTTCTTCATCACTTTCAAGTGTGTTGGATAATACCTCTAATTCGAGTTCAGGTTCCTCTTCAGTAGAATTCCCTTCCTCTGTGGCATCTAGAATATATAATTATCGTGAGCCACATTTATGATTTCTGTCAAATTTCTCATTGCAATGGTAGCAAAGACCCTTAGCTTGTCTTTCCTTCATTTCCTCGAAACTTAGACGCTTAATTGGTAGAGCGGGGTTAATTTTGGGGGTTGTGTAGGAGTTTTGGGTTCGTCCATTTTGCATTGGTTTGGGGTTGGTATAAGTGTTTGATGGTTTCCCCCAAGTTGGTTTTGTGAACCGATTTTGTGCCTTGATTTTGTCCTCCACTAATTTCGCCAAGCCGATGGTCTCTAACATGTTTGTAGGGTTATACATTTGCACCTCTATTCGAATTTCTTCTTTTAATCCACTGACAAAACATTCTTGAATGAAGGCAGCGTCTAATCCGGATGTTCGATTAGCTAGCCTTTCAAATTCTGCTTGGTATTCGCTTATCGAAGTGGTTTGGCATAATTTAGTGAGGGTCCCTGTAAAGCTTTGAAAATTGCTAGGGCCAAATTGCACTAATAGATTATGTGTAAAGGTTGACCATGTCAGAGTGCCATTAGTTTTCTCAAACCATTGGTACCATTGGATGGCATCGTTTTCCAAGTGGAAGGAGGCGATATGCACTTTTTGCATTTCTGGAATTTTATTTAGTGAGAAATATTGCTCTGCTCGGTAGATCCAATTTGTAGGGTCTCCTCCTTCAAATTTTGGGAAGTCGAATTTGGTCGTCCATGGTAGAATGGAATTTTGTGGACCTCCTAACATTGCTCGGTTTGATGACCCATGGTTGGGTGAATTTGCATGTGTTGTTGCCTGATTTTGACTGATGGTATCAAGTTTAACATCCATTGCAAATATTTTCTCGAAGAGTTCTCTTGTGGTACGGGTATTCTCCTCTCTTTCCTGTTGAAATTATTTAGTGAACCTTTCGTGTTTCTCATGAATGGAATCCAGTGATCATCGTCCTTCAGCCATTGCGGTTGGTGTAGGTAACGATCAATATGACCTGGTACAGGTGAGCAAAAAAAAAACAAAAAATAAAAAAATAAATTTAATTTTTTTTCCTTTGTGTTTCGGACGTCGAAAACCTTGATGTTGCGTTGAAGATTTTAGATTTTTCAAAACAGCCACCGGTCACCACGCGAAAGGTCGAGCAATTTGGGTGTAAGACAACTTAATTCGTACCTTAGGAGAAGGTTTAATTTTTTGTGAGGATTTTGACATGGATCCGTGAAGCGTGAATGGTGTTTGCGTCCTTGCGAATGTGGACTGGCTAAAATGTGCAGTGGGAAATTTTTTTAATGTTGAATTTGCTCCTTGATATAGCTCTGATCCAGATGGTATGAAACTAAATGGTGTGGGAAGCAGGATCGTTTTTATAATGAATCGCTTTTTTGATTGTAAGGTAGAAAACCCACAATAGACTTAATTTATATATTTTTTCGATGATCCCTTATTATCATATGTGGATTGTATTTAAATACCTAGTCTAATAGTTGTAAGAGTGAAGGGTTGTGACCCTAGAATATAATGAATAAATAATATAAGTAATTAGGACATGTTAGGAGGGTCCTAACACCTATGCAGATCCCCTTTCCCTAAATCCAAAATCTAGTGTGTTGCTATGAAATTGCAGGTTTTGAACGAAAACGAATGCATCCATTTTCGTCAGACAAAATCGTACGTCCGTTTTTGTTATGTCTACATCTAGTTTTGTGTAGTGCAACCGATTTCATCTAGAATAAAACTTTCGGGTCAGGTAAGTGCTCAAAATTCATTCTTTTACTGTCAAATTTATATTCTCTGTTCTATAGCCATCTGTCATTAATAAAAAAATAGAAAAACTCTAAAAACATAGATTTATTACATCCTTTTACCAAACACAAAAATACCAAAATAAAGCATGTTAACTTAGAAACCTTGCATCATAGTTCAATTTTATAAATGCTTTTTAAATAGACTTGTGTGCCTTGTTTTCATCTGAAGTTGAATTGCATCTAGCTAGATAGAAACTGCATTCTGGCCAAACCTAGGTTGTATGTGAGACAAATCAATCAAATCAAAACACTACTTCCTCTAGGCGTGGAAATTGCCATAACAAGTATTTCTTGGTGAACCCCACCCCATTCGTCGACAAACACCAAAGAGAGTGCAACATCAGGCACATATCGTCCGAGATGCAGAGTCATCATTTTTCCTCCCCCTTTCATGCATGGATCCATTAGCCTGGGAGAAATGGGCACAAAAATTTTGGGTCTACATTCTTTGGTGAACCCGACGTGAACCACACATTCATTATCAACTTTGTTATCTTTTACTTTTTAAAATCAACAACAAAAAAAACAACAAAATCTCATTAAATGGTAGAAAACAGACTTAATGCATCCTTCTATATAGATCTTAGGAGGACACTTATTGAACAAGAGGTTAATATCTCCTATGAATGTGATGGAACAAAACACCAAGTAAATTTGTGGAAGCACTTTGGTATCTTTGAAAACAAATATCAAGAAATTAAGGACATTAGGAGAATCAATGTTAGTAGAGCCTTAGGACCTAGTTATTATTCTCCTTACTTTGAAATCAAAAGAGGGTGTGAGTGTTGGCTTGCAAACAAATGAGCTGGTGTCCACACAAACATTTATCCTTGGGATAATTACTTGGAAGAGGCCTTAAATGTCCATAAATTCTTGGCATATCTAGAAAACAATGAAGTGACCCTAGAACAAAGAAGAATATTTCAAAAGGCACCTAGGGCGATCTTGTTTTGAGAATATTCTACGAGTTACAAATTCAACCTGTTAACTCGGATACTAAAGGATTTACATTTGTTTGTTTCATTCAACTTATTATAGAGGATTTCTAGTTTGAGGAAGAACATTACACGAGCCCAAAATATTTGGACCCTATCAACGATATCCATAGGATATTTGGAGAATATTAAAACCATTCAATATCATTTTTTAAATCTTGTAAATATTTGTATTAAAGTACAGTAAATTGTTTGCTCAAAAACAACAAAAACAAAAAAAAATCCTTTTTAGCATTGCTAGGAAATATGCCTAAAAACCTAAGAAGTGGTAAACAAGTACCAACTAGCTCCGAAGATGAGCTGGAAATTGACCCTAATTCAGATGCAAAAATGGAAGAAGTTTTAAAAGAGCAAGAACATCAAATAGTACAAAGTAAAGAAGATGAAACCACTAATAATATAGATCCAAAATTAGGACCTCTAGGAAGTGTCCATTTTCAACCCATGCAACATTTATGTAATTTTCTAAATAAAAATCGAGCAGCCATCACTAATGTGTTGGAAATAGAAGATCAACTTGAAAAGGGTGATTTTTTGAAGGAGGCAGCCTTAGAAGTGGCCTTTTGACTTCACCCACAACATGAAATATTTATGAACACTTCATTACAAAAGGCCATTGACAATGATCCTCCTTTAGATAATGCTCAGGATATGCCTCCTCCAAAGGATAACTCCCAATAATAGGTGCCTGAACCATCACCAGAACAATCCGTTGGTGCAAATGTTGCAACTACCTCCAATAAAAAACAACCATCTAAAAACCCTACTTTACTTTCTCAATATTTTGAACATGTATTTGCCCTAAATTATTCTTCTCAAAAAAATAATAAAAATACACAAGTTCCAAGTTCACCTCGACCAAATATTCAACAAAATATGAATCCTTATAAACTCCAATATCCTTATCATATTTTGAACCCTATGCATAATAGTTTTCCCACCACAAATCCTTATGTGGTAGCACAACAAACTTATTATTCACCACATGGTAATATCATAAACCAAAATAAAAGCAATGATCCATCACATCACCTTGAAGCTATAGTAAAGAAGTTAGCTTCATGCTTAGATCAAATTGACCCATATCATCCTATGTATAGCTATAAAGATATGTGTAATCAACCATTAGATCCTATGGTCGCTGCTAAGCCATACCCTAAACGATTCCCTATGCCTATTCTTACGATATACAAGGGAAAAAAATATCATATAGAACATCTTCACATGTTTAAAATAGAATTTCATGACATTGCCTATGATGATGCGCTATTGCTAAAAATATTCTTGAAGAGTTAGAAGGAATGGCATTAGAATGGTATTATCAACTGCAAACACATTCTCTAAGAAATTTTGAAGAAACCATAAAGATATTTGTACATCAATATGGTGCTTACATAGAAATACACATTATAATAAAATATTTATACAACCTTAAACAAGACAAAGAAGAAAGTTTTGGAGAATTCTTATCCCGATGGAGGAAAATTTTGGTAAAATTACATTTTGCCTTACCTCCAAGAGAAATGTTAGATATATTTATTAGAAATTTGCAAGAACAATTGTCTTACAAGTTAGCCATGGCTACCGTGACTTCCTTTGACCAAGATATAGATTTAGATAGAAGGGTAGAGGAAACCCTAATTAGAAGGGGAAAAATTAAAAATAAAGATGAAGACAAATCTTCTAAAAATTAATACAAAAGCAAACATGTGGTAGGAGATGTGGTCAGGGATAATAGACCCCCTCAAAATGTTAATACCACAGCTACTACAAAAAAATTTGTGTTGAAAGAACCCCAAAAGCCTCCATTGCAGAATTTTACAATATTGAATCAATATTTGACAACGGTTTTACCATAACTAGTAGAAAGAGGTCTAATAAAACTGTCGAATATATGACAATCAGATCCTTCTCAACCGTGGTACAGACCTAACCAACATTGTGACTATCACCAAGTTGATGGACATCCAACAAATACCTACAAAATATTAAAACATATAGTAAAAGACCTAATTGATGAAGGAAAATTAGAAGTGGAAAGCCCACCACCAAATAAAAACCCTCTAGCAAATACTCAAACACAACAGATACAAAATGTCAACCAAAATCTAGATATCTTTCAAAACCCATTGCCAAATCGTGGCAAGGAAGGTGTGAACCAGTCAGACTATAAAAATACACCTCATACAACAAGATATGTGGGAACAATTAGAAATTATTTACCATCTTAACCTTCACCAAACATGTAAATTCAAAAAAACAAAAAAAAAAACCTTCACCAAACATTATTGTGCCTACTCAATCCAAATTGACAATTAAATAGCTTCAATGAAGAAGACCACAATCATAATCCTTAGATGAAATAGAAAGCGAATTAGAATCTAAAATATATATTAGCTCATAACATGATAATAGTTTAGAAGATGAGTCAGGGCCAATCTTGTCTATTACTGACTCACAGATGCCATAGGAACCATTTACAATAATCATAACCACTTGTCCTTCATCACAACATATTCTTCCTCTTGAATAAAGTTCCACTACAAGACTACAAGTTGTCTGATAAAACAATTTTGTAGGTACAATTGGGGTTGTTATTTGATAACAAGCCCAAACCCAAAACTCTCAACCTCCCACTCAAACAAATGATGTTGATAAATCACCTGTTGTTCTAAAATTACCTCATAAAGGAAATAACATAATTAGATCCCAACAAAATACTCCATTTGATATCAATGATCAACTGGCTAATACAACAACCCAAATCTCTCTTTTAGACCTTCTTAGAACTTCAACCATCTGCAGAGAGGAATTAATGAACACACTAATTCAAATGATGGTACCTCAGGATATAGAAATAACTGTTGTATTTGACGCTATAGCTTCTCACGAAACCAACTACATTGATTTCCATGATAAAGACATTCCTCCCCAAAGTATGTTTAGAGACAACCCTCTTTATATAATAGCTTTAATTGGGGATGTTTGCATCAAAAGAGTGTTAATTGATAATGGCTCATCCCTAAACATATGTAATTATGAATTCTTCCAAAGATTTGGATTTAAGAAAGAAGATCTACGACAAACTGAAATTATTATTAAAGCTTTCAATAATGAAACACAAGATTCTTGTGGTGTGATATCCATTCCACTGCAAGTTGGTCCCAAGATTTTAGACACATCCATATTTTTTGTACCATGCCCAACATCGTATAACATCCTTTTAGGATATCCTTGGATCAATGCCATGAGGGCAGTCCCTTCTACTTTGCATCAGTGTGTTAAATTCAAATTGAGAATCAATTGATCACTATCCATGGTGATCCTAGGCCATTTAAAATGTGTGCAATAGCGAAACCTGTTAACGTTCACTTTTGTCCTGCTATTTCATCATTGGAACCTAAACCTTCAAAAACTTCTTTAACTAAATTAGAACCATCACCCTCTTCTGAATCATCAAAAACTTTTGATAAAGATAATCCCTCTACATCATATCCTTTGACAGATGAAGTTTTACAAGATTTATCTACTGTATTGGAGTCCACAAAACAAGATGACTATAATGTACAAGATTCCATTATTTTATCTCAGTTACCACCATCCCCGCACATAGTTGGGTTACCACAGAAACAAAGAAGCATTTATCATGTTGGAAGTTGTACTTTCATTGGTGTTGGGTGTGTTTTAGACAAAATTAATATTAGGCAAATGAGTTTTACCTGTGATGAAGATGGTTTTTCTTGATGCTTATTTTATAATAAATATAGAAAATATAAAAAAATGATGTGTGATATGGGATACAAAGGTAAAGGTTTAGGTCCCCTCAAAAATGGGATACTTGAACCCATTGAAGTAGAGAAATGACATGCCTGTTGCGGCATAGGGTATATCCCCATAAAAATTCAACATTTTCCTTTTGATGAAGATGATCATCTTATAACATATGATGAATATTTAGAAAAACAAGAACAATTAAATAAACATAAGAGAGCCTGTCTGTTTTCTTGCAACATGTTATCAGTGGTACATCTAGAGATGATAGCTAATTCAGACGAATGTGTAGAAGGGGATGTATTTTAAAACATTCCTCATGAATAAATTATGAGAATTAGGTTCTTCTTTTAAAGATCTATTCCATGTATAGCTCACGTTCAAAAAACTACACAAGATGAATTCGCTAACTTATCTCTCGAAGAACTTCAAGAAATGAGTGTTTCACCCGCTCCTAATTTCAAAAGAGATTTAAGCATCGAAGTAGAAGCCATCCTAAAAATTAATATTGGTACAAAAAGAAATCCTTGAATAGTTAAAATCAGTACTGATTTAAATAAATAAGAACAAGCCAAATATATAGAACTTCTCACAGAATACCCTGACATCTTCGCTTGGACATACGCCGACATGCCAGGCCTAGACCCTTTTGTGGTTATGCACCACTTAGTGGTTTGCCCTGATGCTAAACCTATCAAAAAAACTTAGGAAAATGCATCCTAAAGTAGCCTTGTTGGTTAAAAATAAATTGTAAAAAATCTTAGATGTAACTTTCATTCAATCCATAGACTATTTCGACTGGATATGTAACATTTTGCTTGTAACCAAAAAAGAAGCTACTAAAATCAGAGTTTGTATTGATTTTAGGGACATTAATGCGGCATGTCCGAAAGATGACTTTCCTTTTCCTAATATGGATCAAATCATTGATTTTACAGCCGGATGTGGAATGTTATCACTTATGGATGGATTTTTTGGATACAATCAAATTCGTATAGCACCAAAAGATCAACCTAAAACCACATTCATAACACCCTGGGGAACTTTTTGTCGGAAAGTGATGCCCTTTGATCTAAAGAATGTAGGGGTCACTTACCAACAAACTATGACGTACATATTTCATGATATGATGTATGATATCCTACATGATTATGTGGATGACATCATAGCTTGGTCTATAAAATGAGAAGATCATATCCTTGATTTGCAACGAGTCTTTGATAGACTTCGATAATATAAAGTTCGATTGAATCTAGATAAATGTGTGTTTGGAGTAAAATCAGGAAAGTTGTTAGGGTTTATAGTGTCTATGCGTGGCATAGAAATAGACCCTACCAATATTAAGGCTATCATTGATATACCACCACCTAAAAATTTAACAAAGCTAAGGAGCCTACAAGGTAAGCTCCAGTCCATTCGACGCTTTATTGATAAACTGGCAGATAAATGTAAACCCTTTCTTAGATTGCTTAAGAAAGATACGCATTTTTTATGGGATAAAAAGTGTGAAGAAGATTTCAAAACCCTTAAGACATATTTACTTACCCCACTAGTGCTTGTTCAACCTAGACCAAAGCACCCATTCATATTATATATCTTGGCTTCAAAACTTGTGTTAGGCGCAATGTTAGCACAATATGATGAAGAAATGAAAGAACGAGCTATTTATTACATAAGAAAAACTTAAATAAGTTATGAAACTTGGTACACTCCTTTAGAAAATATTTGTTTAGTTGTTGTGTTCTCTACACAAAAATTGCACCACTACATGCTTAGTCAAAAGACCTATGTTATTGCTAAATTCGACCCATTACGATATTTAATGAGTAGACCTTATTTATCAGGATGAGCAACAAAATGGGTCCTTACTTTGAGTGAGTTTGACCTAACCTTTGAAGAAATCCATTAAAGGGCAAGTCATAGTAGATCAACTTGTTGCTGCTCCTCTTGAATCAACTTATCCTTTGATGATAGAATTCCTTGATGAATGTTTTAATCTACATATTGAATCTTTAGAATCATGGTCTCTATTTTTCTATGGATCCCATTGTATGAGTGGTGCAAGTGCAGGTATCATATTGGTATCCCCACAAAAGCACCTTATCCTATTATTTTTCAAACTCTAATTTACTTGCACAAACAATACATCAGAATATGAAGCTTTAATCCTTGGATTACGCGTTGCCTTAACCCTTAATATCAAAGTACTTTCTATTTTTGGAGACTCACAACTCATGGTAAATCAAGTAAATGAAATTTACCAAACCTGAGCTGAGAAAATCTGTCCTTATAAAGAATACATTTTAAAACTTATTTCCTTATTTGAGAAAGTTACTATAGAAGCCATCCCACGTACCAGTAATTGCTCTATAAATGTTATGGTAGTAGCTACTTCTCTTATTCCTTTAGAGTTGAATGATGATCATGCTACTATCATTATTCATCAACTTCGAGAACCCACATCATTAGAGTCATTCTTGGAACCTTCAGAAATATTTACAATTGAAGAAGCAGTTTCAAAACCATGGTATGGGGATATTTTAAAATTTCTCCAAGATGGATCATTTCCAGATGGCTTCAATAGAAACCAACGATGAGCATTACACAAGCACGCTATTCGCTTTGTAATTATCGAAAGCACTCTATATAAGAGATCTTTCGAAGGTATCCTTTTACGATACCTCAATCTTACTAAATCTAAGAGAGATCTAAGTGAGGTTCATGACGGATCTTGTGGAGGTCATTTTAGTGGCGATGCCATAGTCAAAAAGCTCTTAAGAATGGGATACTTTTGGCCCTCCATGGAAAAATATGCTCATGAATATGTACGTAAGTGTGACAAATGCCAAAAGCATGCAAACCTTGTTCATGCTCCTGCCCAAGAACTTCAAGCTAGTTCTTCTCCTTGGACTTTTTCAAAATGGGGTCTAGAAATTATTGGGAAAATCAATCCAATTTCTTCAAATGGCCATAAATTCATTATTACCGTAATAGAATATTTTACAAAATGGGTATAAGTTATGCCATTAGCTTCTTGTATAGAAATCCAAGTCTCAAAATTTATCTTTAATCAAATCATCTGCAGATTTGGGATTCCATCCACACTTGTTTCAGATAATGGAACATGTTTTAAAAATAAAGACATCAAGAAAATTTGTGCCAAATTGATGCAGGAGCATCCAGGGCAGCACAACAATCTTGCATCACCGAAAAGAAAAAAAGTTCAAAGTTTGCAAATTTTTTCTAAGTATAAAAATGGTCGCGATATTGTGACACAAAAGTCGTCGCGATATCGCGACGTATTTAGAACTGTGGCAAGTGCAAAACAAATGGTCGCGATATCGCGACATCAAAGTTGTTGCGATATCGCGACACTTTGGCAGCCAAAGCCAAAAGCCAAAAGCCAACGAAGTGTCACGATATCGCGACACTTTATCGCGACATTTTGGCAGCCAAAGCCAAAAGCCAAAGAAGTGTTGCGATATCGCGACACTTTGGCAGCCAAAGCCAAAAGCCGAAGAAGTGTTGCGATATCGCGATACTTTGGCAGCCAAAGCCAAAAGTCGAAGAAGTGTCGCGATATCGCGACACTTTGGCAGCCAAAGCCAAAAGCCGAAGAAGTGTCGCGATATTGCGACACTTTGGCAAGCAAAGCCAAAAGCCGAAGAAGTGTCGCGAAATTGTGACACTTTGGCAGACAAAGCCAAAAGTCGAAGAAGTGTCGCGATATCGCGACACTTTGGTGAAAGAGAGTCAAAAGCAGAAAAGTGTCGCGATATCGCGACACATTGGAGAAAGAGGACCAAAAGCAGAAAAACATCGCGATATCGCGACACATTGGAGAAAGGCGACACATTGGAGAAAGAGGGCCAAAAGCAGAAAAACGTTGCGATATCGCGACACATTGGAGAAGGAGAGCCAAGGGCAGAAAAGTGTCACGAAATCGCAACATGTCGCATTTTTGTGACCTGGCTAAAAAGGAGAAGACGGGTTTTTCGCGGACTGTTGCAAAACGACAGATGGCGATTCCAGAAGCCGTTAAGGCAGTTCCAAGTGGCAGTTCCAAAAGCCGTTAAGGCCATTCCATGTGGCAGTTCCAGAAGCCGTTAAGACGGTTATGAACGGCGGTTGTAGCAAGAAGCCTGGATTATAAAAGGGGATTTTTTTGAAGGATTCGAGAGGTTGGAAAGATGTAGATTGAGACTGCGACTGTATTTTCTTCTGTACTTTGTAATCTTTCATGGTTTCGAATTAAGATTTCCATGCTTCAAAATAAAATTGCGTCTTTTTCTTTATGATTTTAATTGGTTAAAACTGGCTCCCCATCAAGTGGTATCAGAGCAGTAAGATTCTAAGTGTGTGATAAGAGCGCTGAACGTGAGGCAGCTTGCACCAGGATTTGGGGTTACGGGTTCTGAGAAACAGTGAAGCAGAATACCATCGCGAAGAAATCGTGGTGCTGGAAGGAACGTGGTTCCTGAAGGAGACTTTCGAGCATTGCAGAGACAAGTGTTGGCATTGCAGGAAGAATTGCGCAAAGGAGTAGAGCCAAGAGGAGAAGACCACAACGATGATGACGGAGTTGAAGACCCATCTGAAGAAGAAGAAGAAGCAATGAGTGCAGCAGAATCACGAATGATTAAAGCTATTTCTCATATTGGGAAAAGGCCGAAGCTAGATGTATCCACATATTCTAGAAATTTAAATCTTGAAGAATTAATCGACTGGATTAATGACATGGAGGAATATTTTGAATATGAGGAAGTTGAAGATCCAAATCAAATTAAATTTTCTAGAACAAAATTGAAAGGCCATGCTGGCATATGGTGGAAAGGAGTGCAACTGGAAAGAAATCGAAGAGGAAAAGAAAAGATCACCAGGTGGGATCGAATGGTGGAAAAACTAAAATGGCAGTTTATTCCAGCAGATTACGAATTAGATCTGCTAAGAAAAATGTAGATTGTGCCAATCCAACAAATCTGTTAAAGAGTATACAGAAGAATTTTTTAAAATTTCTATTAGAACCGATCATACGGAAGCAAATAAAGAGAGAGTAGCTCGTTACATTAATGGGTTGAGAACCAGCGTGCAAGAATAATTGAGTCTGGTTCGAATGAACAACATTGAAGATGCTTACCAGTTTGCTCTAAAAGTGGAAGAGAAACTGAACCACAGATTTGACAGCAAGCAAAGAGGAAGAGGTCATGGTGGAAGAACTGGTGGAAGAACCAGTGGAAATAAATATGATGATAAAAAACAGAATGGTGAAACCAGCAATCGCTAGGAACAGAAGGAGGAGAATGCTTACCGACCCCGTAATCAGAACAATGATTATCAAAGGGGACGAGGTAGAGGTGGACGCAGATATGGCAGAGGCAAATTCTGTGGAACCTATTTCAATTACGGAGAAGAGGGGCATCGATCATATGAGTGTCCCAAACACCAAGAAACACCGAACAAAAGGCCTGAAGGTAATGCCAGAGCTACAGTTGTTGAGGATGGTGTTGAATCTGAGCACTCTGAAGAAGCAGAGCACGAAGAAGTGAGGATCACAAGGAGAACCTTGTTGAATGAAGAGAAGGAATCAGATCAACGAAAAAGCCTGTTCCGCACGAGGTGCAAATGTTCAGGTAAAATCTAGAATATTATTATTGATAATGGTAGTACAGATAATTTGGTTTCTGAGGAAATGGTAGCTAAGTTAAAGCTAGAAAGAAGACAGCACCCACATCCATACCGGATTGCATGGTTGCAGAAGGATCATAGAGCATTGGTCGGTGAACAATGCTTGGTCAAGTTTCAAATTGGAAGATACCAGGATGAGGTCCTGTGTGATATTTTGCCGATGGATGCTTGCCATTTGTTGCTTGGAAGACCATGGCAATTTGATAGACGTGCAACACATGATGGACATGCAAATACCTATTCCCTGAAAAAATATGGAGTACGCCACAAACTGAAGCCATTGAAGGAGGTTGAGGAAAAGGTATGCAATAATGCTAGAATTTGTTTAGTAGATGGCAAAAAAAATTTGGATGGTTTAAAGAGGGATTCAATGTGTTATGCATTAATTCCTACTATAAAAAGAGAAGATACTATTGACATTCTAGCAGAAGTTGAACATCTGTTAGCAGAATTTCTTGATATTATATCAGACAATGTGCTTGAGGGTTTGCCGCCAATGAGGAAGATTAGTCATCAGATTGACTTAATGCCAGGATCTAGCTTACCCAACAAGGCAGCCCATAGAATGTCTCCTGTAGAGAATGAAGAGTTGAACCGGCAGGTTCAATAATTGTTGAGGAAGGGTTTGATTCGAGCAAGTTTGAGCCCTTGTGTAGTGCCATCAGTACTTGCACCAAAGAAGAATGGCAAATGGTGAATGTGCATTGATTCTCGAGCCATTAATAAATTATCATTAAATATCGATTTCCATTACCTAGAATGGACGATATAATGGATTGCTTGAGTGGAGCTAAATACTTCACTAAGATTGATTTGAAGAGCGGATATCATCAAATACGTGTTAGAGAGGGTGATGAATGGAAGACAGCCTTTAAAACCAAAGAGGGTTTGTATGAGTGGTTAGTTATGCCATTTGGATTGACTAATGCACCCAGTACATTTATGAGGCTGATGAATGAAGTATTGCATGACTTCCTAGAAAAGTTCTTGATAGTTTATCTAGATGATATTATGATTTTTAGTAAAACATTAGAAGAGCATTTGTTGCATGTTCGAACAGTTTTTGAAAAACTGCGTGAGGAGCAGTTATTAATTAATATACATAAGTGTAGTTTTGTGCAGAAAGAATTGATATACCTGGGATTTGTCATCTCAGAGGAGGGTCTAAAAATGGATCCTAAGAAAGTGAAGGCTATCCTTGAATGGCCTGCCCCAAGGAAAGTAACAGAGGTAAGATCATTTCACGGTCTTGCAAGTTTCTATAGAAAGTTTATTAGAGACTTTAGCGAGTATTTGTGCACCCCTAACGAAACTATGAGAGAGGATAAGAGAGAATTTAAGTGGACTGCCAAGGCAGATACCAGCATGAACATATTGAAGAAGAAAGTGACAGAATCAGCCCATTCGGCACTTCAAGATTTTAATAAAGTGTTTCAGGTTGATTGTGATGCTAGTGGCAGTGCCATTGGAGCTGTGTTGAGCCAAGAAGGTAAACTTGTTGCATACTTTAGTGAAAAATTGAATGATTCTAGAAAGAAATACTCTGTTTATGATCAAAAATTCTATGCTATAATTCAGGCTCTTAAGAAATGGAGACATTATTTGCTAACCAAAGAGTTTGTTTTATATACTAACCATCAAGCTTTGCAGTATATAAATAGTCAAGGTAAACTTAACTAACAACATTTGAAGTGGGTTGAATTCCTGCAAAGTTATACCTTTGTACTAAAGTATAGAAGTGGTAAATCTAATAGAGTTGTTGATGCCTTGAGTAGAAGGCATAATTTGTTGATAGAAATGAAAGTGCAGGTTGTTGGGTTTGATGAACTCAAGAGTTTATACCCAGCAGATCCATATTTTGCAGAGGCATGGACAACATGTGTGTCTCCTACTACTGTGGATCGCACTAAGTGGTTGGATTTCATGATCCAAGATGGGATGCTGTTCCGAAAGAACCAGTTGTGCATTCCACGAAGTTCCATGAGGGAAAATTTGATCAAAGAGAAACATAGCGAGAGGACTAGCAGGGCATTTTTGTCGAGATAAGACCATTGCTCTCGTTAGTGAGAATTACCATTGGCCGCAGTTGCAGCAGGATGTGACCAGATTTGTGCAGGGTTGCAAAGTGTGCCAGATGGCAAAAGGTGTCAGCCAGAATACAGGAATATACCAGCCATTGCCTGTACCAGAGAGACCAAGGGAGGACATCAACATGGATTTTGTTCTTGGTCTACCAAGAACACAACATGGAAATGACACCATTTTTGTTGTTTTTGACAGGTTTTTAAAAATGGCCCATTTTATTCCATGTCAGAAGATAAGTGATGTGGTTCACATTGCTGACTTGTTCTTCAAGGAGGTAGTCCGAATTCATCGTCTACCCCAAAGCATTGTCTCGGATAGAGATACCAAGTTTGTGGGTTATTTCTAGAGAACTCTATGGAAGAAGCTGAAAATAGACTTGAAATTCAGTTCTGCGTACCACCCGTAGACTGATGGACAGACCGAAGTAGTCAATAGAAGTTTGGGTAATCTTCTATGATTTCTGGTAGGAGATAAACCTAAGGGATGGGATCTGATTTTACCATAGGCAGAGTTTGCTTACAATAATTCTGTCAATCGCAGTACTGGTAAATCACCATTCCGGATTGTGCATGGGTACAGCCCAAGAAACGCTTCTGAGTTGAGACCGATGGATAAATCAGACAAGTGCAGTGCTGAAGCTAAAGACTTTGCAGCACACATGAAGACTTTACATGAAGAGGTATAGCAACATATCAGTCAAATGAATGCTACTTACAAATCCAGAGCCGATCAAAAGCGATGTTTCAAAGAATTCTAGGTGGGGGATGAAGTCATGGTTCATTTGCGTAAGGAACGTTTTCCTCGCAAAACATACAATAAGTTGAAGATGAAGAAGTTTGGACCATGCTGGATCATAGGTAAACAAGATTCAGGCAATGCTGGATCATAGGTAAACAAGATTCAGGCAATGCCTATGAAGTTGATCTACTAAGTGAACTGAATATTTTTCCTATCTTCAATATTTCAGACTTTGTTGAATATCATGCAGGAAGTTGTAGTGAACCACCCAGTCCAGATCTGTGGAACATTCCTACATCCACTCTAGACAAAGAAGAAGTTGAAGACATACTCAACACTCGTGAAGGCAGAAGTACCCGAAACAGGCAATATTCGGAGTATTTGGTCAAGTGGAAGAACCGACCTATCGAAGATGCCACATGGTTGTCCAAATCAGAGGTTGATCGTTTGGGTTTTCCTCTGACCGTCTAGAAGTGAGGATCATTTCTAAAAATATACCCCAGGTGTCTGATGCAGGAGCATCCAGGGCAGCACAGCAATCTTGCATCACCGAAAAGAAAAAAATTTTAAAGTTTGCAAAATTTTTCTAAGTATAAAAATGGTTGCGATATCGCGACACAAAAGTCGTCGTGATATCACGACGTATTTAGAACCGTGGCAAGTGCAAAATAAATGGTCGCGATATCGTGACATCAAAGTTGTCGCGATATCGCGACACTTTGGCAGCCAAAGCCAAAAGCCAACGAAGTGTCGCGATATTGTGACACTTTGGCAGCCAAATCCAAAAGCCAACGAAGTGTCGCGATATCGCGACACTTTGGCAGCCAAAGCCAAAAGCCAACGAAGTGTCGCGATATCGCGACACTTTGGCAGCCAAAGCCAAAAGCCAACGAAGTGTCGCGATATCGCGACACTTTGGCAGCCAAAGCCAAAAGCCAACGAAGTGTCGCGATATCGCGACACTTTGGTAGCCAAAGCCAAAAGCCAAAGAAGTGTCGCGATATCGCGACACTTTGGCAGCCAAAGCCAAAAGCCGAAGAAGTGTCGCGAAATCGTGACACTTTGGCAAACAAAGCCAAAAGTCGAAGAAGTGTCGCGATATCGTGACACTTTGGCGAAAGAGAGCCAAAAGCAGAAAAGTGTCACGATATCGCGACACATTGGAGAAAGAGGACCAAAAGCAGAAAAACGTCACGATATCGCGACACATTGGAGAAAGAGGACCAAAAGAAAAAAAATGTCATGATATCGCGACACATTGGAGGAGAGCCAAGGGCAGAAAAGTGTTGTGAAATCATGACATGTCGGGTTTTCGTGACCTGGCTAAAAAGGAGAAGACGGGTTTTTCGCGGACTGTTGCAGAACGACAGATGGCAATTCCAGAAGTCGTTAAGGCAGTTCCAAGTGGCAGTTCCAAAAGTCGTTAAGGCCGTTCCATGTGGCAGTTCCAGAAGCCGTTAAGACGGTTATGAACGGCGGTTGCAGCAAGAAGCCTGGATTATAAAAGGGGATTTTTTCGAAGGATTCAGGAGGCTGGAAAGACGTAGATTGAGACTGCGACTGTATTTTCTTTTGTACTTTGTAATCTTTCATGGTTTCGAATTAAGCTTTCCATGCTTCGAAATAAAATTGCGTCTTTTTCTTTATGATTTTAATTGGTTAAAACTGGCTCCCCATCACAAATATAAATTTCAACATATATGATCTACTTTGTATTATCCACAAGGAAATGGTCAAGTTGAAGCATCTAATAAAACTTTAATTAAAATCTTGAAAATATTGGTCAATAAATCAGGCCGAGATTGGCATACTAAACTTTATACAACACTGTGGGCTTATCGAACTAGTGTTCGAACCCCTACCGTCACTTCGCCTTTTGTCTTAGTATATGGAACTGAAGACGTATTTCCATTTGAGCTTGAAGTCCCTTCTTTAGGTCTTCTACTTAAAAATGTTGAAGTAGGAGACGAGTATCATGTCGGAATTTTAATCCAATTGGAATTATTATATGAAAAGCGTATAAATACTTTAGAGAACCTTCGCTCATATCAAGATAAACTCAAAATATCATATTCTAAGAAAGTCCATACTCGATATTTTGATATTTGTGACTTAGTTCTTAAAGAAAATAAAAAAAATACAAATGCTCGAAATGATTTAAAAGGAAAATTCCAACCAAATTGGTTAGGACCATTTATTATTACTACAAAATTTGGATCTGGTGCATATCAATTGGCAACTTTAGATGGAAAATATCTTAAGGAACCTATGAATATAATGCACCTAAAAAGATATTACGCATAGTAATAAACAAACTCATCACTGTACATATTTGTAAATACTTCGCATCTATTTCAAATTTATCATATTTCAAACCATATATCAATTAATTACATTTATCACATCTACTTATCCAGATTAAAAAGAAATAAAAAAACAAAAATCTTGGGAACTCAATTTCATATGTCATATGGTTGCATCCATTTTATTATATATTAGACCGATGTTGTCAAAATTCATAGTTAATTTTGGTTTACTTTGAGAGAACTCCAAGATTATCTTAAACCACTCCCAGAATACACATTTTAATAAAATCTTGATTCTCAATATTGATTATAAATATCTCTTGAACCAAAAATGCTATTTGCTTCACTAAATAAATTTTGAAGTTTTGGGAACTGATCTTGACACTTTTTGAACCAAAAATCACTTACACTTATTAAAAATGATTTTGCACAAAGGAAGATAACACTACATAGTAGTCCTGGCTCCTTAAGAGAAAGGTTTCCCTTACTATCCTATTATGCGCATGGTTTAGACTATTGAGAATTGAAAAAACGACAAGCTACTCCCTACCCAAATAAAATCCCTTGCTTTCTATCTAATATGAGCAAGTATCCCTTAAAAAAAAAAGAAAAAAAAAGAAAAGCAAAAAAGAGTAAAAGCAAAATGCTTTTTATTATAAAGCAATAAAATCCCCTTGTTCAAAAACAAAAAATGAACAAGAATCCCTATTTAAAGAAATTAGAATTAAATAAAGGGGTAATGAACTTGAATCCCTGGAATTCCTCAGTTATTTGAACACCATGGGGTGATCCTCATTACAAGTTAGGTGGTATCGAGCCAGCTTGGCAATAGCGGTATCCTTACGCGTGGTGACATGTCTGTCACATTAGCGACCTTTTGTATATACCAATGTCAGCTTGTGGATTAGCTAACTTTTTGTAGATTACATTACATAGTAGTTAAGTCTAACTGAGTGTATACAATCATGGTAAATGAAATCATCATTTGCACACACATTGGTTCTTACAATTGGCTTGCATCAATACGTTACTCAAAATTAGTTAATGAATTTTATAAGCACACACATTTGATCCTTGAGAGATTTGGTATCATAAATAAGGTCGAGATGGAAAATGAATCCACAAATCACACACTAGTTCTTGATAAATTTGACTTCATCCTAGAAATGACCAAAATTCTCCTTGAAAATTGATTAGAAGACATCATCCTGTCATGGATTGGTATGACTATTGGCCTATGGAATTGATCCTCAAAAACAATTATCCTTACATTTTATTTATTACTTAACAATAATACATCAAATTTTATTTCATCAACACTCATGATTCATAAAAAATTTGCATGTGATCATACATAATCTATTATAACAATCACAAATTGACTTCGCGATGATGGCATGAAAATAATCCTAATAAAAATATTTTTAGGAACCTTTTTTCCTAGAGCAAGTCATTTATCCAAATTTATCATGCTTGATTATTATTATCATTGTCTAAACAATTACTTTAAGATTAAAAACAAAATTAATCTTCAAATTCACACACATTACTTATCATCAACTACATTACTTTCAATCAACTACATTACAAATTACTTTTGGATTATAACCCTTCGAGGTTAGCAATGTAACAAAACCTCACACAAGATCTGCTTCATGACTAAAGTGAGCCAAAAGCCTCCATAAAAAGTCATAAACAAGCATACATCTTTGAGGTATAATTGCTAATTGATCAAGATAGTAAGGGTATAATTCCACAAACAATTACCTCTCTTTTTCCAACATTTCATTCATACTACATCACAAACATAAATTACTTCAAATTCTACTTTACTACACTACAATGATAGTTTGATTAAAGCATGAGAAAATGAACATCCAAAACCATACAAGCAAGAATTAAAAGCATTATTATGTAGATTACCAAAAAAAAATTAACAATATATCACACATCATCAAACACATCAATAAACCATAAGCATATGTGTATATATGTCATCAAAATATACAAGCAATCACTTGATTGGTATACCATAATCATGAATATTGGTATACTTAATCACTAGGAGGTACACTACAAAAAATAGCTCAGTGTATCATCCCCTCAAACCTCTAGAACTCTGGGCCTCATCACCATAAGGTGGTCTAGGCTCATGAAATGTAGTAGCCCTAGATGATGTCCTAGAATCTGACCTCGTAGGCCTCAAAGGCATCAAAATCAAGGGTAAAACAACCCTTTGATCCTCAAGAATAAGTTGAAAAATATATATGTTGATAAAATGAAGCTCGTTGTGTGGTTGTAACCAACTTTACCACTGCTGCCCTACTCCCTAAAGTATGGCCTAAAGTCACACTCTAAAAATGTTGAGACTATGACAGAAACGATGGCCCATGTCCCTGCATCTGTGCTATCTAATCTTGAGCCTAGATGATAAGGCTCTGTGCCTGTGAAAGCTATACCTCCAACTGATGGATGCAGATTGCCTGACAAGCGATCTGAATCCTCATACCAGCATTCTATGATCGTAGAACAACTATCTCTTCGAAACTACTCAACTATCCTCCCTCTGTCATAATGTCCTTCTAGGGTGAATCTCTTTGAGGGGCTATAGAAGTCCCTCATGAAGGAAAGGGTATTGTCTGCTCTGGTGGAGGGACATACTGCTATGACTTCCTCTCCTGTTGGTGTTGTACCCTCTCCCCCTCAATCCTAAGAGGCTATTGATGCAATCTTGATGGCCACAGTCCTCCTCTCATTTGAACCCCATGGGATTGGAAACCTCCTCATGTACAAGGTCCCTCCCTTTACGATGGTCTCTATCCCTATCTTGATTTTCTTGATTTGGTAGAACAACGTCTATGTACCTCCCAAATGTCTCCTACAACTGCCCAATAGCAACCCATGCCTAAGTAAGTCTCAAGGGACACACAGTAGCATACCACATTGCATAACCATCTGTGACCCTTGCATCATCGCCCTCTACAAGGGCCACATCCTCATCATCCTCATCCCTATCAAGAAACTGGGTAAGATTTGGTCTCCCACTCATGGTGATATAGTCCCATACCACTTGAGAATAAGTAAAATCTTAAACCTCTGGAATCCCCTATACTATGCCAAACTAACATAGTACTCGATCATCATGATGAAGCTCTATCTCTCTTCGCTCCATATGGAGCCATTGCACTCGCCTCATGCGAGATAACTCTAAGCGATCGTCCTCCCAACCGTGATGTCCCCTACAGGGTCTATAGTAGACCTGTGTCGTGGTCAGCTCATCTAATACCCTCCAGGCCTCCTCTAGGCCACCTCTCCTCCATACTCAACTAACCAAAGGACCCTAATGAAAGAATGTAGGTCATCCATCCTCAACATCCTATAGAGGAAACCCCTGGATCTCCTCACTACAATGTGCTCCCAAAACCACACCTGCAAGAATGAAGTCATCACCAAAATCTTGCCCTTCTTGTACATGACCCTAAACAAGGTACGGTACAAGCGACACAAAATGTAGGGACCCCATGCAAACTGCATCTCGGTGTCTTGCATGTTGGCCGTAACCTTAGCCAACCCCCATGGCAAGTGTACTTCACTTTGGTTGCATACTAAAAACCCACCCACAATCTCCAATAATACCACTTCCAGCCTAGAAACATCCTCTGTAGCTATCAACCAATCGATGCTCACCTCGCTCCACTCAATCACAAAATATGGATCTCCCGTCAACTTACGCATGGCCTAACCCTGGAACAAAGACTGCTATACATATTACCCTCTGATGGGTAATCTAAAGATCCTCCATACATCCTCCAAGGTGGAAGCCATATCACCCATTGACAATCGAAATGTCGACAACGTAGGATACCAACGCTTTGCCAATGTTGTCAGCAGATTGTAGTCCACTTTGATCGTGGCATCTCTGTCATGTGATTAAGCCCTACTATGGTGAGAATACTCTTCTCCTCCACAATGAGAGCCCCTACCCGACTCTCAAAATTGGTATGACACCACTCGCGACCATTAAGGGTCCCTCCCTACAAAAGAAACCAAAATAATGCGCAAATTAGTTGTAAAATTACACAAATAAAATAATAAAAATGACAAAAAAATTTCAAGTTAACTTAATGTCCAAAAACAGACCTAAATTGCAAAATCGTATGCACGAAGACAAAATCATTCGTTCAAAATTACAAAATTAGACGCACGACAACAAAATCATACGTCCGAAATTGCCAAAACGGACCTCAAATGGACAAAATCGAACATATGATTTCGTCGCTACGTCCGATTTTATCAAAATTGGACGTAGTTTCTAACAAAATCAAATGTACAATTTTGTCACGATGATCTGATTTCATCGTTGTGGTCGTGCGATGGCAGGCCGCGATTAAATTCCTAAAATCTAACCAAAAAATTCCAAATTGAAATGGATAGAATCACTTACCCATATGGCACCGCTACTACCGTCACTCTTGACACAAATCAAGTTTTCCTGATGCTCCATGGTGGACATGTTGCTCATTTTCTCCAAAGAAAAAGCAACTTAAACAAGAAAGAAAAATGAATTAGGGTTTTGCCCTAATTTTCATTTTATACCCTATTTTTGCCTCGAATTTTGAATTTTGCAACAAATTGCAGATTTCTCCCAAAATTCAAATGGGGTATCCCTAATAGTAACCACATAACAAAAAATTGAAAATTTTGCAAACTTTCACACCTTTTTGCTACTTTTTTCTTTAGCGCATTTATTGCTCATAAATGCGCTAAAGAGGGGGCAAAATATAGCCACAAAATTTGGATACACCTCCAAATCACTAGTATTATTAAAACATCATAATTTCCCTAATAACGTGTAAATCACCCTAAAAAACCCCTGCCTCGATATTCATACCTAAAAAATATAAAAAATGGTTTAACTATACTCTCCAACAAAAATGGATGATCTCGATGAAATCGGACGTATCTGAAAAAATTGGATGCGTTAGATTTCATCCAAATCACACGTGTGCCTAATTTAGGCACCCAGATTGGATTGTGAGTCTAATTTGGGCATTGCCAACCACCCAATGAAAATGGATGATCCAATAAAACCGGATACAGTCGTTTTCATCAAAATCAAGCCAAATGCTTAATTTGGCTCAAAAACCTAACTTCTTCCGCTACTCACTTAATCCCTCGAACAAAGACAATCATTTTAATCCCTCGGATCCACTATAATAAGCTTGGTTGATGATTTTTGCAAAAGAGCTTGAAAAATAGAAGAAGTTTGGAGCTTTTTTGCAGGTTGTAGCAGGAGATATCGCTATCAAATCATCATCCAAGGAGCATTGAGCCATGGCATCACACTCAGTATACTCAGATCTCGCTTTCACTTAATTTGTTTTACATTTTCTCACTATTTGTATAGAAATGGATGCATCTAATTTTATCATTGTTGCATCTGTTTTCGTTCTCCGCTTTACAAAACTAGTCATTGCATTAAACTGGTTGCATACGATTTCGTTCTTTGTGTATGTTTTTGTGCTTAGCGTACGATTTCATACCTCTGTCCCTCTAGGGATAAAATTTTGCATCGTACATCCTTCATTTTACATTACTAGCATCATAGCATTGTTAATATTTAGCAATTTCACCTTATAAATTACTGTCATTAGTAGATCTAGTATGCTTTTTCATTTATGATTAGAATAATCAACTTTCTACTTTATTTATGGTTTGCTAAAATAACCAAGGGGATTTGACTGCCACAGACCATGATCTACTGTGGCCTATGCATATCTCCCTTCCCTAAATTCAAAATCTAGTGTGTTGTGAAATTGTAGGTTTTGAATGAAAATGTATGCATCTGTTTTTGTCATATGAAATCGTACGTTCGTTTTTGTTCTGTTTGCGTCTGGTTTTGTGTAGTGCAACTGATTTCATCCAGAATCAAACTTCTGGATCAGGTAAGTGCTCAAAATTCATTATTTTACTGTCAAATTTATATTCTTTGTTCTATAGCCATCTGTCATTAATCAAAAAATAGAAAAACTCTAAAAATATAGATTTATTACATCCTTTTACAAAACACAAAAATACCAAAAAAAAGCATGTTAACTTAGAAACCTTGCATTGTAGTTTAATTTTATAAATAATTTTTTAAATAGACTTGTGTCCCTTGTTTTCATCTGAAGTTGAATTGCATCTAACTAGATAGAAATTGCATTCTGGCCAAACCTAGGTTGTATGTGAGACAAATCAATCAAATCCAAAACACTACTTCCTCTAGGCATGGAAATCACCATAGCAAGTATTTCTTGGTGAACCCCACCCCATTCATCGACAAACACCAAAGAGAGTGCGACATCAGGCACTTTTTGTCTGAGATGTAGAGTCATTAGTTTCCCTCCCCATTTCAAGTGCAGATCCATTAGCCTGGGAGAAGGGGCGCAAAAATTTTGTATCTATAAATATGATGGAAATTTTGCTAGAGACTTGTTGTACATGAATTCTGCTATAAATACAAAGAAGCCTTGGATCTAATTCTATATTTCTCTGTGTGTGGATGTTTTCTATATTATATTTCTATCAATTTCTTTGCTTTGTCGATAGGCTATAATTCTATGTCTTGATTTGGCTTCTGATAGATGGTGAAAACTACAATAATTTTAGAAACTACACATAAGATATCTGGTTTTAATTTATGTTACCTTCTTTGTATGAAGTGCTATTGATTCAGGGTGTAGTTAAGTTATCGTGATGTTTGTTCATCACCCCTGTTCATCTAGCCTAAGGCCATATTTCCCATTCCTTTCAGTTATTTCTAATTTATTTCTTGTTCCTTAATATCAAAATCCCCAAGTTAAAGTAGTAAGGGAACTAGCACTCTCTGGAGATTGGCATGGTAGACATCTCTTCCTTTAGACATTTCAATTTTGGTCGGGTCTAGAGTGCATGGATGAAACATTCCATACCTATAGCAGATTCTTGACCAATAGTTTTTGGCATGCTCGGTGGGACGCAAACGTTCCACGTCAAAGCAGTATTAAGAGTTGATGTTCATCTTGTTGTTGTTAAAAAAGAACATCTGGTGACTCAGCTAAACTCAGAAGCCTCTGAATATTGAAAATCGGTTATAAAGCCCCACCTTCATGTACATGATATCAAAGGCTAAAAATCCAAAGAAAGCAGTTGAGTTCTTTGAGCTCAACATCGACGCTTTGGGAGAGCATCCTAGAGTAGTCCCCTCGACTAACTCGTCAGTTCAAGAACCCTAGCAGGTAGTTGTTATCGTTTCTTATACTCCAAGTCTTTCCAACACTACGACTAGCTTGCCACCTCAACCAAATGTTCTAAACGTTTTGGTCCAAATGGCTTAGCCTTCACCCAGGTAGTTTCCCGCATGGAATCATTCGAGACCTCTAGCTTTACATGCTTAGAACCAAGTGTCACCCACAACATTGAAGGCTCTACCCACATTTGATGGTACAAGAAAGACCGCCTATGAGCACATCCAATATGTCATTGCATTGGCAACCATACACCACATCACGAAAGAAGATATCATGGTGAGATTGTTGGTTCTCTCACTTAGAGGAAATCTCCTCTATTGGTACCGATCGTTGTCGCTCGACACCATCACCACATGGGATCAGTTAGCGGAACAACTGATAAAGGGTTTCAATGAACAGGCAGACACTTTATCCTTGTTGCACCAGTTCACAACCATCCAAAGACACCCCCAAGAGGAGGTAGCGGATATTAATGTCAGGTTCGATCAAACTTGGCAGAGAGTCACTACCAACCTTCAACCTATTCCATAGAAAGTGGTGTTTTATTACTTGATATTTCCATTCTGACATAAGTATGAGCATCCAGTATGCGAATGCCAATAATTTTTTAGTCTTGTATGAGCAGGCATAGAAATTTGAGGCTGACTTGGTTGCTATCAATAAGTTACATCTAAAGATGACCATACCAATTTATCTAGACTTCCCTCATAATATGTATCCTAGTGCATCCTATCAATCACTACCTACTCTCCTGATGTACCCCAATCAATCGTGGAATCCTAATCCTCAGAATCAAATGATATCTACCTCACAGTTTCAAGCACCCGTTGTTCCTCAAATCCCAATGCCTATCCCATATCCAACATTGCCTACACCATTGGCACCATTACCATTAATTGCACCTCTGATAGTCGCAAACTTAGATCAGGCCAAAGAATTGCAGGATTTGCGATCGTCAATGAAGACGATGGCAAATGCGATCACCATATTAAGGAGGAGGCAAAATGATCAAAGCTTCCAACCAAGGAGATTCACTCTTCCTTTCCTGATTACTAGGGAGCAAGCTGCTTCCACCAACAAGGCTCCCAAAAGAAATCTGATGATTTTGGAAAATGAAGAAGATGATCCATCTAGTAGAGCTTATTGGTTCTCCACCAGAAATGACCTGCACGGTGAGGAGACATGCATGGTCCATCTAAATTATGTACAGAACCTTATAGACAACATTCCTGGTGGGCAAGTAAATATGATCAGGAAAGCAGATCTCAATTTTATGATTCCTCCTATCGAGCAGGTCTCCATCCTCATGATATCTGGTAAGAAGCCCATCGAAGTCGACCCAGTTCAAATGGAACCATTGAAGGTGCCTACTAGTTCCAAAATATCGAGCGAGAAGACGATACTGCTAGAAAAGGAGCCTATCCAGGTGTTAGAGTTGGGGGATTCTATCCTATTAAAAGACTTCCTACCTCTAAGAGCAAAAGGGATAATTCCTTAGCTATAGACTTCACCCTCTCAACCCCAAACCAAGGTGAGGGATCAGGCAAGAGAAAAGCTCAAATACCCCTCGCTGACCAAGCATCAGAGGGTAGAAGCAACGTAGTAGTATCGAACCAAATATGAGACTGCTAAGGATGGAGGCGATTATGGTACAGGAGCATACAACATCATCAAAGAGCTAAAGAAGAATCCAAATAAGGTAAGCCTCTTTGATGCCCTTTAGCTGCCCGATCAAGTCGATCTACTGTAGGAATCACTAAATTCTACCAAAGACAAGGGAAATCCAACTTAGACAGTCTTGATGTAGATGCTGACTACCTCAACCATTGGGAAGAACATGCCACCACCATTCTATCTGTCCCTTAGGATGGAGGGGTGGGTTGTGCATAACTGCATGATCGATTTTGGTGTTGCTACTACTATGATGCCCAAGGTTGTTTGCGAGATTATGGGCATGGAGTACACGAGGAGTAGTCCTGGTGTGATTCAAATAGATAGAACTCCAGTTAATATAGTGGGGGTAATCAAAGATATCCTGATCATGTTGCAGAGATGCCGCAGATTACTATAATTCAAGAAGTTGTGGTGGTGGATTTGGAGCCCTATTTTAGTATGTTCTTATCAAGGGAATTCACTACCAAGCTTGGAGGCTATCTGTATCTAGATTATTCGCACCTGGAAATCCCCTTCAGAGGAAGGAGGATTAAAATTTTTAATTAAAATTCCTCCACCTTTCACATTGAAAAGTCTTAAAGGGCTTAATCACCCTTGAAAGTTTGTTTGATTAGGACGATAGGTCCCTCACTCACAAGATCAAGGTGGACGTGAGAGAGTACGAGGAGCTAGAGTTAGAACCCAATAAATCCATCAAGGTGGGAATTGATTGCACACCATTGGAAATTGAGTAAATTAGGATCCTGTGCAAATAATACCCGGATATTATCGCCTGGAGCTATTGGGACCTAAAGGGATACGATAAGAGTGTCTTCTAGCACATGATAGAGTTGCAAGAAGGGGTCAAACCTTTCAAGTAGAAGCAAAGGCTGGTTAACCCAAAAATAAAAGTACTGATGAAGGTTGAGCTCTTGAAGATGCTGGAGGTAAATATTATCTATCCCATCAAGCACTCTTCCTGGGTGGCAAACTTGGTCCCAGTCTAACAAAATAATGGGGGCATCTACTTATGCGTTGACTTTCGAAACCTCAACCAAGCATATTTGAAGTATCACTACCCGCTGCCCCAAATCGATCAAGTCCTTCATGTAGTGGCAGGAGCACAAAGATTTTCTTTGCTGGATGACTTCTTTGGGTACAAAAAATTTTGGGTAAAATATGAATATTAGTACAATACCGCCTTCACCACCAAGTTGGGCACTTTCGCCTACCAACGCATGTCGTTCGACCTCTCAAACACTGGAGTGAACTTCCAAAGAGTGATGGAATTAGCATTTGGTGAGTTACTCAAGCGCATCATTATGATTTATCTAGATGACATGACTGTTTTCTCCCATAAGAGGGAGGAACATGATCTACATTTTTGTTAGGTATTTGATAAGTGTCGAGAGTTAAAAATATCCATAAACCTAAAAAAGTCCATTTTCACGATAAAAGAAGGCAAGTTCCTAGACCATGTGATATCAAAGAAAGGACTAGCTGTTGATCCTGCCAGAGTGGAAGCCCTCCTCAAGCTACCTCTTCCAACGAACAAGAAGGGCCTCCAATCCTTCTTCGAGCAGATTAATTTTGTTCATAAATTCATATTTGACTTCATCTAGGTAGTAAATCCAATGATCGAAATCCTCAAGAAGGATGTTGAGTTTCAATGGACCAAGGAGAGGAAGCGGGCATTCAAAGAGATCAAAGAAAGAATCGATCAGGCCCCCATTCTGGTGAACCCTAACTACTCCAAGGATTTTATCCTTTACGTTGTTGGTGAATTGGAGAGCTACATAGTTATCCTTACTCAAAAGAATGAGGATGAGGATGAGTGATTGATAGCATTCCTGAGCCAAATCATCCACCTACATGAGGAAAACCATAACTTCATTGAGAGGCAAGTGCATGCGGTGATGTGATTGTTGAAGAAGTTTCACCATTTTGTCTCCCAAAGCAAGATGATAGTGTACGTGGTGCACCGTAACGTCCGAAACTTCATCATCCAATGTGAGCTTGGCAATAAGAGGGCAGGATGGGTCTCCAAGATCTAAGAGTTTGAAATAGAAGTCCAACCCACTAAACTGGTCCATGGCTGAGCCCTATGCCAAGAACTCACTAGGAGCACCCGCATCCGAGGTGACAGCTTGCCAGTGGGATGACCTAGTGCAAGAGAGCAATCTTGTAAATCGGTCTATACTCAACAAATATTGGAAAGAAGACCTGGTGGAATACTTTAGTACTAGAAGATACCCTTCTAACATCAATGCTTCATAGAGGAGAAGGTGTTACTACTGAGTGGTTCCACAAAAATATAGACGGAGTCCTCCTGAGATGTGTTAGGGGGACAAAAAAATAAAGAGTCCTAGATGAGTTTCATTCCAAAATTTTAGGAGGACATTTCATCGAAATGCCTATGGCCTTAAAGATAATAAAAATAGGCTATTACTGGCCTACTATTTTTTTGATACCTTCGAGGTTAGACAAAATTGCGATAAATGCTAGAGGTACATCAATCGCACCAGGAATGCTTCTTTACCCTTGCACCCGATTCAAGTCAAGGCTTCATTTCAGCAGTGGGGATTAGAATTCATTGGCATAATAGATCCCAATTTATACGTAGGGTATAAGTACATCTTAATGGCTACAAATTATTTTATCCGATGGGCCGAAGCAGTGCTAACCAAGCAAGCTAACCAGGATGTAGTCATCACCTTTTTGGAAGGACTGATAACCCATTTTGGGATACTAGATGCAATAGTGAATGACAATGGCACCCATTTCATTGGTGGCAAAACCTATGCATTCCCAAGTATGGTATTTACCTAAAGACTTCGTCTAATTATTACCCATAGGGCAATGGTTTGTCAAAATTCACCAACAAAAACTTGCTCAAGATCCTGAATAGAACCTTAGAAGGCAACAAGCGAAACTAACATCTGCTTCTTGACTTAGCTTTATGGGCTGACTGCATTTTCATTAAGAAATCAATCAAGACGTCCCCATATTCCTTGGTATACAAGAAGGAAGCAGTTCTCCCCACGCATATTGAGTTGCCCGCGTTGTAGTCTCTTCGATCGTTGAATGGTGAGGATGAAGAGTTTGACCCTATAAGTGTCAGGATAGCCTAATTGCTGCAGTTGGAATAAGAAAGAGAAAAAACCTACAAGGATTTCATGGAGCATGTCGAGACCACAAAAAATTAGTTCGGCAAGAGGACCTTTGATCGGGCCTTCCAGATTGGCGACTTGGTGCTGAAATGGAATGAGAAAAAATCCAAGCTAGGAAATCATGATAAATTTGACGCATTCTGGGAGGGTCCATTTCGATTTTTTGGGATCAATTAGGTGAACTCTTTCACTCTTCAATATTTGAGCAAGTTTACCCTTCCGATATCGATCAATGACATTCATCTGAAGGCGTACTACTAGTAAGGGGTAGTTGAAAATTTCTCAGTTGTGTACATATTTTTTATTCATTTGTTTGCCTATACATATTTGTTTTTTTTGAAATATAAGTCTCTTCACTCCCTTTCACACTATCAGTGGTGCATTTTTGGGCCATATTCCTTGCTATGGCGAGGGTCGATATGGTAGAGAAATGATGCATAGGGGTTTGATTAAAAGTGTTTTTAGTTTCGGTTGTGTGTCTTTTAGAGTGCCAAGGAAAAGAGGATAGTAGTTTCAGGCACCTAAATTCATCTAAGGTGTTTTTGCTCTACCTTTCCGCAGAGGACTTCGTTCCACGACCTTTAGCATCATCTAACGAGAGTAGTTAAATGATATGAAAAGCACCCCATTATCTAGCGTGAGGGAGTTTCACTCTTGTTTTGGGGAGAAACCACATTTCGACGCTAAGGAGGTGAAGCTAAGTAAAACCAACAGTGCAATCAAAATTTCAAAGTCAAAATCCTTTTCACCCCCGTTCGATAGCGCAATACCTTTTTGGGAGTTGATGAGGCGAAAGTGCCTTTGAATTTTCAACAAAGGCGTAACCCAGTATAGGAGGAGAAAAGGCTAGGTGGGACCCAAAGTCGTTTTTGCCCTAGTTTAGCAATGCAGCTCCATTTTGGGACTTAGTGGATCGAAATGCACTTGCGCTCTGCCTTATAGGTAAAATTCAAGTCACGAGCCCGAGGTGGTAAGTGCCACATGTCAAAGATGGAAGGAAAAGTGCTTTGAAAAATATTTGTAGTCTTCGGGCATCAAAGTCAAATTCAAACCCCTTTTCGGGATTGTGTTGAGCGAAAGGCAATTGCACCCTCCTTGGTTGGTGAAATTCAAAATCATGGCCCTTCAATCCATATTTAGTGCAAGCACCACGTAGCAGAGGTTAAAGAAAATAATTTTTGGAAAAAGTGTATAATTGGCAAAGGCTTTAAATCATGATGCTTTACCTATTTTGGGCCTTAAAAGAGAAATTGGGCCTTTTCATTAACCTTTAGAGTGAAAGCCATTTTTGGATCCTTGGAAATGATGAAAATGTGTTTAAAGCGAAAGGGTTTCACTTTCTCCAAGGCCATGGGAACACAGTCCAAGATAAAACCTACCAAGTGCACTCCACGAAGAATTTCGTTGAAGGATGAAATAAATTTAAAAAAGGTGGTGCATCACATATTTCAAGAAAGATTACGGCCCATGCAGTTGTCCAACTTTGAGAGATGCGCTCCACCACCGGTTAGCACGCAAAAGATCTTCTGCCTTACCCATAATCCCTCCAAGCATTTACTTAGCCCCAACATCATTAATACGATGGGTAAATAGTTGTGCTATAAAAGGGCCATCGAAGCATCCCAAATGAACTCTAAGAAATTACTGAGGGTTTTTACAGTAGCGCTTTTGCCTTGCCAAGTCAGAGCGAGAGAATTGCTGATAAAACATAATTTGTGAGCAATAGCAAGTCACTGTCCTCTTCATAGTAAGTACTTGGGTAGATACATAGTTAGGATGGGAAAGAAGAGCACTGAACCTAAGAAGGATAAGGACCTAAAGAAGATAGAGGGCAAGAAGAAACCAAAGAAGGAAAATAAGGAGAAGCCACTGTCGCCCTTGCCCGAAGATAAATTGAGCAGAATACGGGACTTTATGCTCACCAAAATGAGCATGGAAAAGTTGGACCAAACTGTCAACATCATGATGACCAAGGTGTCTTTCGAAAGCAGTCGGACAATCGTCTATCACTCCCACCTATACCGGTACCTATGCACGCCTGTGCATCATTACCCGAAGCTGATATGCGCACTCGCTATATGACCCACGAACTAGGACAGTCCGAGATGCTAAAAAGAACAAGTTATTCGCCACCTCTTCTCAATATGTTCAAGAGGATTTCACCTGTGGAGAAAATCCCCCGATTGACTATATAATTAGAAAAATTAGTAGCATCAAACATAATGAAATATACACCAAAACAACGTAGATGCGACAGTTCATGGAGACGTAGCTGAAGGAGAAGCCAACACCCAAAATATTTCCAGACCTCCCCAAGCCCTTGAAATTGTTTAAAAATATTGATATATACTCCATACTAGCATGGGTTATGGGGCTCTCCACGGATGCCCTAGTGTATAAGTGGCAAGTTTCACTTGCCAAATGTATTGTGCATAGTAAATTCTCTTCTCCCATTGCCAAGAAGCCGAGGACCAAGCCTGTATTTTTTGATTGGGTAGACTAGGTGGTGCGGAAGATGCATGTCCATTTGAGTGATGTGCAGAGCAAAAAGGACATGTCATTCTAAATCTGCTCTTTCCTTGCATGGTATTTCTTCTACCACATGCACAACCGCTTTGTTTTCATTGCCAATAACCATACAGACATAGAAGGTAAAGCGCTCCCGATTTATCAGTGGACTCAAATTCTATCAAGGCGCGAGTCCTACTACAAGTTCAACAGAGTGTTCCTTGGCCTAGCTCTAGAGCTTATCTACGATGTTTGTGAATGGGTACCGAGGCAAATGAGAAAATATATAGTGCAGGAACAGTTGTGTGATGTTTTTCAACTAACATAAGGCCTTTTCAAAATATTCAGGTTTATTGGGAAACCCTTCCTGTTGTCGTACTACACCACTGAGTACTTGATTGCCCTCGAAGTTGACCAGAATAGCAACTTCACTGATGACACATATGGGCATGAGAGAAGGAAACCACACACCTGTGCTTGGCCCTTCCACTTAGATGACATCAAGGTATCGATCAATGGGTAGAACACTTTTCTGGCAGTAACACTGTATGAGCTTGGCCTGATTGACCTTCCCCAATGATGGAAGTACAACCCACTAGATGTTTTAAAGCAAAATATTGGGGCAAAAGGCTTCCATGGATGTTTACGCCCAGACATCGAAGTGCAAAGCAACAATCCCTCATGGCGTGACCTAGAATGGCACATGGAAATGATGATTTCACTTCCCCCATGGCACAACTTTAATACAATAAAGACCGAGTACGACCTTGCATAAAACTTTATGCATGCCCCTAATGATGAAGTGTTTAAGGTGATGAAGAGAAGAGTACCTAACTGGTCGGATGAAAAAAATTATGAACTAGTCGATCATGAAGGTCCACAATGGAAAGGATGCATTCGATCAGTTTCTTTTATTGGCCAAGAGCTTCTTTGAGACCTACAATGTACATTATGACACTTACCGACCCATCTTGTTTGCTGGCATCATGTGTAGGAGTACTCAAAGCCCTAGCAGAGTGGAAGACGCGATAAAAGAAGAAGGGCAACACACTGAACACAAACCACTTGTCAAGGAGAAGGGCAAGAAGTTGCTCCTTAAATAAGAGGTCACTCCGAAGAAGAGTGTTGGTACATAATTTTTTCTCCCCCATATTGTGAAGAAGCATCAGAATGGTGTAGCTTGGCTCCCTAGTTTAGACCCTTCTATAGCACCGACAGTCATGGAAGCAATCACCCCCGAATTCTTTGTTCCAACACAGCAAGAGCGACAAGCAGTGGAGTTCATTGACCTATAGGTTGACCCATCAAACAGAGAGGAAGGAGGAGCAAGCCCTATCAAGCAGTAGTTCACCATTTTAGCTCTGGTAGCACCCAAGCCCTCAGGTACATTCTCTCTTTCTTCTTCTCTCTCTTCTATGCCTTTGGAAACTATTCCTTCAAGCGTCAAAACCCTCATATCCACCTAGCTTGCATTCGACGTTCCTATGTCTACCACACATTTCCCTGTATCTCGGTCATCACTCCCCTTGATGCTCCCTCCTATTTCTTAGAAATTTAGCTCCTTTTTGTTTATCACTAATGCATTTGTGTTTCCTACTGCATCTGCCCTTGCCCCTCAGTTTTTTGTTAATCTAATCATTGCATCCATCGCTACCATAAATCTAGACCTATTTTTTCCCTCTCACACCTCTTTAGTTGTGGAAACAACATCCCTTGATATTCCACCCCTAGGACCTAGTACTTCAATTGCAGATGTCCAAACCCTAGCATCTCCCAAAATTATTGCAGTCGCTGCCCCGACTGTCCTTGACTTATCTCTCGAAGCAAACCCTCAGTGATATTTATTCCATTTCTTGCTGCTCTTTGAAGATCAGGAGCTAATGGAGATGGAGCTGGAAGTTTTGCAGGTGGGCCCAATCGCAAAGAGGTTATGTCAGGCACAATAGATTTCCTCACGCTGGCTCAAGAGCCAAAAAAAGAAAAATGTGCAAGCCCCAGCCCAAGTGGAAAAAAGGTTGTGTTCGACCCAAAGAAGATGCAACTACACAAAATGCAAAAGATGCCCAAGATTCAGAAGCCCTTGGAGGAGATGATGCCATCGGATTATGCCTACCACCATATTGTTGAAGATATGAGAATGATTTATGCAGCAAAAAATATGGGCAACATCCAGGTTGAGATGGGCTCCATCTATTTCCACGGGGATAACTACAAGACTCGTTTCTATGAGGTTGAGGCCAGGAACGTAGAACTTTAGGAGACCTTGGCGCAAACGAGGGCACAACTTGAGGATGCACTGTCCAAATCTGAACAATTATAGTAGCGCATGACCAGTTTGGAGCAGAAGGTGGAGTGTTACAGAAAAGAAAATGAACACCTTAAAGCGCATGCAGAAGCAGAAAGCCGGTTGTAGTATTTGAATGCTCAAGTCCAGGAACTACAAACCCAGTTGACAGAAAATGCAGGGCAAGCAAAGGTCTCCTCAAAAGATCGTATTAAGGAGGTTCGCCATCGCTTCTTGATAAACTTTTGAACAAGGACGCACAAAGCAATAGCAATCTTAACGTTCATTTGGGAGGCCAAACAATCAGTCACTTACGGTTCATCTATCATGGAAGATGCTGAAAGGGACATTGATCGATGGCTAGAACTGGCCATGAAGGTGCAAATCCTAGAAAAAATGGACCTCGAGCTTACCCCAATGTGCCCACTTGCTCGATCATGTGCAACTACAAAGGTAAAGCTACGGGCTTACTTTGCAAATATGAGAACAGCCCGAGAGGCAAGAAGGCTGATGGACATGTTTGAGCGAGAAAGACGAGTTTCTATGATGTATTTTTAAACTCTCGTGTGGCTTGGTTTGGCTTCATTGACGAAGATGACCATATTTTGATAAAAGAAGAGCTGAAGTCAGTTTGGGACGCTTTTGAAAGTGATACCTCAGATATTGATAGTTGGAGTGAGCCTATTTCAGAGCATTAGGTGATGCAGTTAATAGCCAGGTTTGCACGGATTGAATCCTGTTTGGTGGACCTCAACCAAAGGGTTAACTATGCTGACATAGACCAGCTTGAGACCTTCAAATACCTGGTTAGGGAGATCCAATATCATGGCATAATTAAAGAAGATGCCTAGGCCTTGGTCCAAGCAACTTATGAGCATATCTAGGAGTGTCTCCTACGATTGGAACCTATCCAACAACATGAAGATCAAGCATATGAGGGAGATCAAGTGCAAGAGGTAGACCAAAGGGAAGAAGGAGGTCAAAAAGAAGAAGAGGATCATGAGTTCCAAGAAGGAGAATACCATGAGTGTCAGGAAGAAGAGGAAGAAGCAAAGAGGGAGAAGTTGGAGGAAGAGTCTACTGCCATTAGTGAGCATTCAAAAAAGGACAACGATGATGACTATGAGCCCAACAGATAAGGCCTGTGATCTTAACATTGAGGTGAGCTCAATACTACAGCAAGCCGCTAGAGATGTTGGCATTCCTACAACATTGATCTTCTCTGTACACTTTTTACTATTTAGTAATTTTTTCTTCCCTAAAACTCTGTTCTTTTTTAGAATGCGTCCTTTGTTTCCCATGTTTTGCTATCAGAATTCATTGGTTGTGCCCAAGGTATTGTGTAGTTTTTCCTGTTCACTCACCATGTAGGGTCTTTGTCTTTTTGAGGATGAGGGTAGTTTCACACCAAGTCTCTAAGAACAAGTTGGTTTCAGGGAAAATAGTAGAGCGCTGGCCATTTCAGTCCAGAGAGCAATGAAGCTTGGCTTTGGAGACAAAAATGTAAGTAATGCCCAGGATTTTTTACTTCTAAGTGAGAGCGCAAGGCAATTTAAGGCCTTGGCTAGGTGAAGCTCAACTTTGGATGGAAAAGGTGTTGAGTGGGACCCAAGTGTCTTCGCCTTGGCTGGAGAGCACAAAGCCTTTTTGGGGCTAACCTAGGTGAAAACACCTTCATTTTGTTCTAACACTTAGTTTAAATCTGCTTCAACATAGTGTGGGGCCCATCCTTTTCGCCCTTGAGAGATAGCACAATTTTGTTTCGATCCTTCTCTAGGTGAAATGCACTTTGTGGAGAGAAAATTCTACTGTGGGGCCCAATGTTGTTTTGCCCCAAATCATGAGTGCAACCTAGTTTTGGGCTTCTTTTGGGTGAAAGCGCCTTTGACTCACCCTCAAGGTCAGTGCAAACTTGTTTTGAAAGACGTGGGGCCCAAGAAGTTTTACCTTAAACTTGGAGCGCAACCTGATTTCGAAGTTAGGAAGAGCAAAAAGGCCTTTGAATTTTCTACAAAGCAAAGTGTAGTTTAGTCCTAGTTCTGTTTCGGTCAAATCTAGAGTGCAAGCCCATTTTGGGCTAAAGGCTGGGTGAAACGTAGGTGGGGCTAGAGCGTTTTGCTCCAATTTTCTAGTGCAACAGCAATTCGAAAGATGACAAGGTGAAAACACCTTTGACTTTTCTTCCAAGGCACAATAACAATTTCAAAGAGAAAAAATGCTAAGTATGGTCTGGGGTGTTTCGCTCCAGTTTCCAATCGCAAATCAAATTTGAACCTGCCAAGGAAGAAACAACATTTGACTTTTCCACCCTAGCTCCCCTCTCAAGGCTGCAAGGTTTTTTCGCTCCTATTTTCCAACGCAAGGCAATTTCGGGCCTAAGGAGGGGCACGAGCACCTTTGAATTTTCCACACTGATGCTACTCCTAAGATAGCAAAGTTGCTTTGCTGTAATTTTGGAGCGCAAACCCATTTTGAGCTAGAAAATAGCGAAACGTAGGTGGAACCTGCATTCCATGAAGTGCCTTTTCCTAGCCTAGATCTCATGCCTCAGCCATAATTCTTTAGAAGTTCTTAATGACGAATCAAGGTGCATCCTCATCCATCTTAGTGAATTTGGTTAGAGAAGCTTTTGGATTTGATTTTCCCAGATCTCAAAATCCAATCTTTTTTTGAGGCGGTTCCAGCAAGTGAGGAGGTGGTGCAACAGGTGAATCATATCACCGCATTGAAGCCATGCAACCACTTCTCCATGAGTCATCCAATTTGGTCCATGCCTCATTACTATTTGATGAGTGCTCAAATACAATCTTTGCTACCACCGTGATGTTTTGTGGGTGTGCATTTATGTTTCAGAGGAAAAATCCTCTACAAAATCCAACAATTCTAATGTAATATAATGGACGTTTTGCTAGATACTTGATGTAAACGAATTATTCTATGAATACAAAGAAGCCTTGGCTCTAATTCTGGATTACTCTCTGTGTGTATGTTTTCTATCTTATATTTCTATCAAAATCTCTGCTTTGTCTATAGGCTATAATTCTATATATGGATTTGGCTACCAATAGAGGGTGAACACTGGAATAATTTTGGAAACTACACATATAAGATATTTGGTTTTAATTTATGTTACTTTCTTTGTATGAAGTGCTATTGATTCAGAGTGCAGTTAAGTTATCGTGTTGTTTGTTCATCACCCCTGTTCATCTGGCCTGAGGCCATATTTCCCATTCCTTTCAGTTATTTATAATTTCTTTCCTGTTCCTTAATCTCAAAATTCCCAAGTTAAAGTAGTAAGGGAACCAAACCTCTCTGGATATTGTCACGGGAGGCATCTCTTCCTTTCGGCATTTCAATGTTGGTCAAGTCTAGGGTGCATGGATGAAACATTCCATACCTATCGCGGATTCTTAACCAACAAGAAGCTTTGATTTGTGAAATAAATGAATGTTGGATTTATTTTTAAATTGAAGTTATGGGGTTTTGATTTAGTGAATAAATAAATAAAGGGTTTCATAGATTAAAGTAAGGTAAGATTTGATTTGTAAAATAAAAGAAAGTTGGATGTATTTTTAAACTTAAGTTACATGGCTCTGATTTAGTAAATAAATAAGGAAAGGGTTTCATAGATTAAAGTAAGGAAAGCTTTGATTTGTGAAATAAATAAATTTTGGATTTATTGTTTTAATTAAAGTAGTGGAAGCTTTAATTTGGCAAATAAATGAAAATATTGCTTTATAATATTGAAGGAACCCAAGTGGTTTTACAATTAAGGGTATGGGAATTTAATTGTTGAATAAGGGTTGGGTCATTTATTGCAAGTAAAACCTGTGATCTAGATGCATTGTTGAAAGACTCTCATAGGAGGATGAGAGGGAAAATATAAAAAGTAGTTTCTATGATATCAACTATGCATTAGATAGTTAAAATGCTTGATTTAATTGTATAGTTGCAATTTGGCAATGAAATGAGTAAATGCATTTAGAAGCATGTCTATCCTGAACTATGAGTGTCCTGATCCCCTACTATCCTCAAATGATAGATGGAATAGAGGGAGGACAAAATTTACAAATGGAACAATGCACAAGTTTGCTCTCTACTTTACATCTTTTTCATTTATGCAAATAAATTAGATTTATGGGGAGATTTCCCTATGAATTTAATGTAATTTATTGTTTAAAGGGTATGGAGGTTTTACCATACACACTTATTAAAATAATGATCAATGTGGCAAATGTACCTTTGTATTTTACTTAATATATTGTGAATGTATTTAAATCCTTTCTATTGCATGTTTATTCTTTAATTATTGTTCTATGTTTCTAGTTATCCTTTGCATGTTTAATGAATTATGTTTTGTTAGATTTAGTATCTAGATCTATCTTTTATTTCCTTGTTTGAATAACTTTTATAAGAATTCAGTAGTAATTTCTAGGGTGAACTTAGAGGATAACCTAAGGGCTTGAGACCTCCTTAGAGAGATTGGTAACTAGGTTTATAGAAGATCGTACTTGAGTTAAGATAGCTTGTCAGAGGATAATATTGATAGCTTAACTCGCAGTACATGTAGCATACCTACGCATAATAGCTTGTGTAGAATATGGAGATGTGTGTACACCTTCTAACGATTAAAGGTGATAAACCTAGCTCATCAAGGATGATGAGATGGATGGACTTATGTGCATAACATGAGATATGCCTATGCAGAAGGGACTTACGTGAAGGGAATCTTGTGTGGTATAGTTCTTGAGAAACTTAGGGGTTGTTAAACATTAAGTCGATCTAAGGTTGGTTAGGGGTTTATGAATCCCTCTCCTTAGTAAAAAAAAAAAATCTCTCTTTTTGTGTGTTTCTTGTTTCTTGATTTTAGGGTTATTACACTATCTCATGGTTTTAGTAAAGTTAACAAGAAAAAACATATAAATATGAAAAAGGTAACAAGAATCTAAAGAAAGGTAACTAAAACCATCAACCCACATGTCTCACCATCATCTTACCCAAGGACTAACAAAGTTAGTCCAGTCCTACCCCATATGTAGGAGGACGAGACTCTCCACCACTTATAAAGTTAGTTGTTGGTAGTCCTTTTACAAATATGGAATCTAACAAAGTCATAACAAAACTTGTCTATCAAACTCTTAGCTAAGATTGTATATAATATTATATTGTATGTAGCAACAATAAATACATTATATATGATAGTCTAATATAGTCAACAATGACATGTAAAATATGGAAAAATGTATTGTATTATAAGACATTGAGTCTTTTCCAAACTCCTCGAATTAATTTTTGTAATAATATCTATAACATACAATCTATTTATGCTTTTAAATTCACTAGAAGGTAGCTAATTGAAATTTTATATCACTTGTTTTATATTCATAATAATTAAAAACATTAGCATTTTTATATGATTTTATGGGTAACTAGAACAATCCTTTCATCTTATAACAAAAACCCCACTTTCTACTTTAAGCATTATTTTTTGTTGTTATGATAAGAATGGAGTAAAATATATATTATATTATTTATTTATTATTGGATAAGTATTTGGGGTGTTTTAAGAGGAATAATGTCCATATTCTATATAACTAATTCAAGTAAAACAGTTTCAAATTTCTTCTAATATATAAGGATAGAGAACGTTTCTTCAACTACCATTTATAAAAACAAAGGGTAGAGATAGAGGTAATCATTGATTAATGAATAAAGCTATGGAAGAGTAATGAAATATCAAATAAACTAGACAAAGTTGGTTTCATCATCCTAAACACAAGATTTCAAACCCATGGATAAGGCACATAGGTTACTAATTAGACAAACAAGTCACAAGCGTTGTGGCCCTATCGAATCATTCAATGGGTAAGGAGTAGATTCACAAATTCAAATCCTAAATTTTCTTCATCATCAAAGGGATATTTGATGAGGGTTTATGTTACTATTGGAACCATTTCACAGTGGGAAATATTGGTAGCCAATTGATGTTGGAATATGTGGTGTTAAGCTTCACTTGAAGCCATAATCAACTTTTGTATTACAATTATTTTACAACCCTTTGGGACCTTGTACACCTTGTATAGACACATTTATTGTAATATTTTAGTATTTTATCTAAAGACCAGTTCTTTGACCTTAACCTAAACCTAAATGTCTCCTATAATTGGGTATTTATATCCCTTCCTACCAACCATTTCTTCATCAGTTGGAGTGTAATTATTTTCTCTTAGATTATTTTGGTGTCTATGAACACCCTTCATATTGTGTGTATTCTTTCTATGTGCTATTTTTGCTTTTCTATGTAATGTATTGATTTCATTCATTTTTAGAAAGTATTTCCAAATTTAACATGGTATTAGATCAAGTGTGAATATCAATTACTTAGTAGAATATACAAGCGAAGAGTCATCATTATATTCTATGAGGTTTTCTAACACCTCAAGGCTTATCACCTATATGATTCTAACATATGCAACATTATCATTTGAAGTTAAGTGATCTTTGATAAGTTCATTCCAACTACTTCTTTTGGCCCTCTTTCTACTATTTTAATCGATAACTCTCTTCCACCAGCTTATCTAATATTTCCACCTTCTTTCAAGATTTTCATTGACACCATTCAAGTTCTTTTTTCCTCCTTTGATATGACTCCTTCCTTTGTGGCTTCTTCTTCACCACCCAAAGTATTGGATCCTAGATTGGATGATCTTGATTCATCTATGCCTTGTATGATGGTGATGAACATTAAGCTATATGACAATATTGTATTAGATGCTTCTATACAAGGTTTAGCTCCACAAGATGTGTCACATTCTTCCATGACCCATTCAATGCCCATGTGTGTTTGGACTCTCCTGCAATATGCTTAGTCCATTATTTCTTGGAAGTGTCATTGCAAGGATCCTTCTCAAAATTTTATCTCTAAGGTTAATGATTATGGAGATCCCTTCACCTATTCTTAGGATAAGTGCTATCTAGATTAAAAGGATGTTATGCTTTCCAAGTATGATTCTTTGTTAAAGAATCATCCATGAGATTTTTCTCCTCTTATAGAAGAGAAGAATGTTGTTATATATAAATTGGTGTAGAAGATATAGTATAAAACCTATGGTTAAGTGGAGAAGCATAAGACACACCTTGTTGTGGAGTAGTTTCTAGGATGGACTTGGTTTTGATTATTTTCTATAGCTACTTCCCATGGTTGGAAGGTGCATCATATGGATATGAAGAGTGTATTTCTTCATGATGAGCTTTAGGAGGAGATCTATATATCACAACTGTCTAATTTTGAGCTTGATAGACTTGCTTCCTTGGTGTGGTGGTTGAACAAGTTCTTGTATGGGTTTAAGATAATTTATCATGCTTGGTATGAGAAGATTCAATTTTTCTCTTTCTCAATTATGGTATTTAACACTATGAGGTAGAGCATGATGTCTACATTAAGCATCAGGATGGTCAAATCTTGTGATTTTTTTGTATCTTGATGGTTTTCCCATTATGAATAGTTTAATATCTTAAATCTAAGATATGAAGTCACACTTCATGATAATTTTGAGATGATAGATTTGGGACTCTATGTTACTTATTTGGGAATGAGATTGACCAATCATCTTATGGGATCACTATCTCCTAGTCCATGTAAGCCTTATATCTTCTACGATGCTTAAGGATGAAGTTCTAGCTTGTTTGGAATTCCTTTGCTTTTAGTTTTAAGCTCTAGGATGATTGTGCTACACCTTTGATGGTTGCTACTTTGTACCGGTCAATTATTGAGGGTCTTCTTTACCTTACACTTGACAACAATATTGCATTTGCCATCAACTATTATTTTAGGAACATGTAGGCACCTAGTTAGCCATTATTTAATGACCAAGCAAATCCTTCGATACATCATAGGTACATACCAATTGGGCATTCACTATTCAATTAGAGCACATCCAATTTTGATAAGATTGTCTAATGTAGGTTGGATCGATGATTTGGACAAGCATTGCTTGACTATAGGGTTTTTATTCTATCTTGGCTTTAACCTAGTCTCCTAGTATTGTAGATGATATTTCACTATATCTTATTCTTCTATGAAAGCTAAATATTGAGTCATCAATGAGGTCATAAATAACCTTCAATGGATGCTTGTGATTTTGGAGCAAGTGGGTATTCCTTTGTAGTTTCTAGTCTCTCTTTATTGTCACAATCAGAACTCCATTAATATTTTTTGCAATCTAATATTTTATCAATGGATCAATCATATTGAGGTTTGGATGTGTTGAAATTGTAATCTAATTCATGGCCAAGGCGAACATTGTATGATGTATTGGATAGGCCTAAGGGCTTTTTATCGTATAATGTATTAATTAATTATAATATTTAATTATGTAAGCCCTATGGGTTATGGTTAACCTTGTTATACTTAAAACCTATTTATGACTTGTAATTAACCTAAATTCCTCTTATTATATTAGCTTAAGTTAAACTTTATTATGTAATTGGGGTTTCGGTATTGGTATAAATACCCGTCACTTCTCATTTTTCATCAAAGTGTTGTGTAATATTATCTATCAATATAGTGATTATTTATGGTGCATATGGTTGCCCACCATATATCTCTATTTTCCATCCTCTTTATGCTTTCTTTATAATATTTGAGTGGATGAATTCCTTTTATTGATTTTTAGAAAATATTATGAATTACAACATGGTATTAGAGTGGATATGGATCATCATTGCATGGTCACACATAAAGTTTACTTGAAGCCTCCAAGTTTTCTTCCAAATTTTAGGGTGATCTCATTAGAACAAGCATTTCTAGCATAAGGAATAAAGAAGGTTTTTTCTTCCATATTTTTCATTAATAATTATATTTTTTTGATGGATTCATCTCTTCACCCCTTTCCTTTCTGTTGTCTTGGAAGATTTGATTATTTGGATTCACTTGTGCACTAGTTTCCTTCCTTTCTAAAAAGTAATGACATTTAAAGGGTAGGTTTGACACCATATTTTAAATCTATTTTTTTGAATTTTCATGTGCATACACTATTTCTATCATTTTGTGTCATTTTAAAGATGTGCTAATGATCATAAGGCACACTCGATTATGTCCACAAGAGGTGCTAGCATGGCATGTGCTAAGGTGTAAGAAGAGGGAGGTTGCAGGTTTGAGCTAGATATCATGCCATTTTTGTCTTTTGAAAAATAAGAACCACTCTAAAGGCACTTTTGTTATGTCTCCAACATGTCAGTAAAGGTGCTTCATTGGTCAACTAATTTGTGACTATAGACTATGCTAGATAAGGTGTTAAGTTCAATTCCCATGCTGACCAACTTTTTTGGTAATTTGCCTTGGATCAATTGATGGTATTCATAAAGGTATCATTGACCTCAATAAAATTGTTGGGGCATCTTTGTTGATTAGCAAGATGTTATTGGGAATCAAATGGAGCACATTTGAAACCCCATAGTTTGCTCATTTTTACAAGCAACAAGGAGGATCTTATATCAAAAGATAAAAATCCCTTTTCCCACTCAAAGCCAATGATGGCATGGTGGTTAGCATGAGTGTCTTATGTCCTAGCTGGATTGAGTTTGAATCCTTCCTTTTGGAAAAAATAAAGGAAAGAATGAATTTCTTATCAATGTGACAACCTTGGCACCCTTGCATGCCACATCACTATACATATATTTTGGACCAATAAGTAGAGGAAAAACACCAAATCTACAACATGCTAGTGGAGACCATATGGTAAAAAAAGAGTGGTTACCATCAATGAATGAGTGGGAAACATAGCAGGCTACGATTTGGTGTCGTTTCCTTAAGGTTTGATAGTTTGTTTTTTTAATTTTGAGGGCTACTAGTGAAAAACTACTAGAGGCCATAACTTTTGCATATGGAAGGAATTTGAGTTTATTTTTTTAAATCATACGATTTTTTGAGCTCCACACTTTGGTGACATTAGTTTATAGAACTATTCTTGTGTTTGGTATTGAATTGTGTGGAATAGTCCTAAAGTCCTAAAGCTCTGATTTGAAAGGGTGAATTTAAATTTTTCTATGTAATCAGAATCATTGGCCTGATTTTTTGGGATATATAGATGGATATGTGATAATTATAGTAGCTTTTGAATCTTTTGGAGGCTTATAGGAAAAGGATTCCGGACATGCTTTAGTCAAATTCTCTTCCTCCTTTGGCCGATTGATTCAATTTATTCATGAAGATCTAATATTTCATGATCTTTTCCTTCTATTGATTTTTTAGGTACTCTTGAAAGTTTATTATAACTCCTTTTTTAAGGAAGCTCATGCAAAGCCTCTTTTGATGACTGAAATAAAGTGGTCCAAGGGCAAGAGGAAGTCTTCAAAAAGGGTGATGTATGTTGTAAGAGGAAAAATTGTACCTTCAAGACATACCTTATGTGACTCTTATGTAGGAAACATTTTTGCAATAGCATATTTTAGATTATAGGGGAACCTAAATGAGTCTACCTCAAAATGTGGAAGTCTATTATCCATTATGGGGGGTGAAATTAACGTTACTAATGGCTCCTCCCCTTGGCCCCTTCATATTTTGGGGGGAGGTGGGGTTTAAATTGTAAATTGATTCATGGCCAAGGCCAATATTGTATGATGTATCTGATAAGCCTAAGGGCATTTTATGAGGGATCCCGGTCCTCTTGTGCTAAGTGGGGTTCGAACCTTGGATCTCCCAAAGCCCTTACCACTACAGTAAGCTTGCATCTCAAGTTAATGATATTAATTATTTCAAGGATGCTATGTATTTTATATGCAAGCCTTACACCCATAAGTTGATGATGAGTTGTTAACGTCATATAAGTAATTTATACATTGTACAATTTTTTTGTAAGTGGTCACTTTAGGTGTTCCAATAATTTTCCACCAAGATTAATTTTTATATGTACAAAAGCAACAAATGTCGAGGATCTAGCATTGGGGAAGCCGTAGTGCATATATCTATTTAATGTTAGAAGATATCACATTTGAGGTACTTATCTAAAAATATTCAAACATAAACATAAAATAAGTGCCACAAGTTTGCTATCTCTTGACATTTAAGATATATACACTCTATATATACCTAAGCTAGTTTATAGTATGACAAAGGATGCAATCAATCTTATGAGATGAAGTTGGATGTCTTCAATTTTAACAAATGTTTATGTTTTTTGAGTTATTTATAATTAATACCTAAAATTTTGTATGGTCAACGAAGCTTGAAATTATATTAAAAAAATATTCCAGGTGGTGGAAAACATGCGATAATCCAACCAATTTCAAGCAATATAAGGTTCAAAATTTATTAAACTTATTGCATGACCTATTTCATAAGTTTTATACTTTTGTTTTTTTAACACTTTTTTTAAGCTTAAATCTTGCTCAAGATATATCTATTGATGCAATATAATGGGTTTGAAATTGATTTATCCAGAATTATATCAAGGATTGCATATTTAGAATTTGTACCTTAAATATTTTACTCAAAATATATTTTTGCTACCCTAATTAACAGTATTTTAATATTTGAAAAGTTAAATATGAATTTTTTTAATAAATAATATTAAGGTTAGATATTACAATGTCTATTCATTAAAATAAGGTTCCATGAATAAATGATTAAAAACAATATATATATATATATATATATATATATATATATATATATATATATATATATATATCAACTAAAAGTTTATCACACATATACTATTGAAGTGTAATCTAACTTATGGACAATGCTAGCATTGTATGATGTACTCTTGTATAGGTCTACTTGAAATAATTGTCCAAATGTATTTAATTATTTAAGCCCTATGGGTCGTAGTTAACATTGTTATGGTTAAATTCATCTTATGATTTGTAATTAACTAAAACCCTCTTGTTTTTTCAATGAGTTTATAGAGGTTTTTATGAGGGGTCCCGATTCCCTCATACTGAGTGGGGTTTGAGCTTTGGAACTCTCAAAGAAAGGCCAAAGCCCTTACCACTACAGTTAGCTTGCAGTTAACTAAAACCCTCTTGTTATGTCAACTTAACTTAATAATATAATTGAGATTTTTGGTATTGGTATGAATATCCCCAACCACTCCATTCATAGTATCAAAGTGTTGTGATCCTTATCTACAAATAATACATGATTATTTACGGTGCTTAATTGCATCCATCAATATTTTTCTTTCCTTTTCATCTTTTTATGCTTTTGTGTAAGATTTAAGTGGATGGATTGTTTTTATTCGCTTATGAAAATAGGTATGAACTTCAACATAAACATAATTTTTACAACCTATCCACCCCTCCTTACTTTCAAAAGGATATTTAATGAGGATATGTGTTCCCATTGGAACAATTTCATAATTAAAACTATTGGTGGCCTATCGGTTCAAGTTATGCTTATTAAAAGATTCTACATGATTTCATATTTGGTTTGCATATCACCCGCTACAAAAAAATGACAAACCATCTCATCAATGGTTCCCCTAGCTTCAAAGAAAAATAGTTTTAAAATGATATTGATCTTGAGGATAGGTTTTTAGAAAAGGTGGTTGTAAAGTTACCCATTGATATTAATTATAAAGTTTTCAAGGATTATATGTAAGTCATCTATTAGCAATCCTTACATCGTAGATAAGTGAGTTGATGGTGTGTGTTTTTATATCATAAAGGTAAATTATATATTACACAAATTTTTGTAAGAGGTCACTTTAGGTGTTCCACTAATTCTCCAACGAGATTTATTTTTACATGTGCAAAACTAACATATTTAAGGGATATAGCAATTGAAATGTAAAGGACCTAAAACTGCTTGAATCAAATTGGGTGTCTATGAAAATAAAAATAAAAATAGTCAAATCAAATGTTAATACTCATGAATTGTTCTAGATATTGCTTTGAGCAAATTAGATGAGCATATACTACCTAAAAAATTAACATTACGATGAAAAACCATTAATGAAGTACACAAGCATAGCAATATTGTTATACAATATCGATAAGTTAAAGGACTTGTTATATATCACAAATTGAGTTGGACAAAGTGGTAGGAATATTACCAAAATAAAAAATAAAAAAAAATCAACCCTTAAAAATAATGACTATATCCAACTTTATTTTGAAATGTTAGTAAACATTGTGAAGAAATTCCATATGACACACATCAAGGAACATTGTTTGTAAGAAGTCTCTTTGTGCTCCACTAGTTTTCCACAAGATCAATTTTTATTTTTGCAAAAGCGACATATTAGAGGATGTAGCATTGGAAATGTAGACAACTTAGCGCTGGAAATTACATCTCAATGGTCAAATCAAGTGTTAGAACACATGAACAAAGACACCATTTTATATATTGTTTTGTGCAAGTTAGATGAGCATATACTATAGACAATAGCTCTAAGAAACAGAAGTAAAAGTGTTTGTAAAAAGGTCTACACACTTGGTCTAAATGAAATGCAATGGCAGTTTAGATGAAATGTACGAAAATGATAATGAAATGCAAATACAGACACCTTTGTAAAACATTAACAAATCACGTCATTTGCTAAGGTTGATTACAACTGCTAATTAGAAAGCTTTGGTAGTTGGAAAACATCTTGGAATTGGTTATAGTAACCACCAAGATGGTGCTTTAAATAGACCCTCTATGACGTATAGAGTGTAGACTATAACATCAAAAGGTTGGTTGGTGAACCTGAACACAATCAAAATATGCTTTGTGTATGTTGTACCATTATAGCAATACAAGAATAACTATCTTATTCTCCTAGTGTTTCCATGCATGATGATGGTAGAATGTTAGGATCTTGTGTCAATATTGCTATTGTTACAGGTTGATGAGCTTAGATGCAAACTGGATTGTAGACACAATCTGAAGAACAACCAAAGCATAAGTCTTAGACATCCTAGGATTCGATGTCATCTTACGAAGTTGACACTAACATTGGCTACCGATGTCGTCATACGGAACTGACACCATTATTGGTTGTCATCGTCGTCATATGAAGATGATGTCGTCATCAAAGAGGCCAAAATTTGAAAGGACTATCATGTTGTCATCTTGTTAGAGTGTTGTCATGCCAAAATGAGGTCCATCGCCACCAAGTTGTCTTAGGTTGTGTCATCTGAGGACTGGATGTTACACCGGTTGCTATCATATCTGTATGTCATCATAACATGAAGTTGTCTAAGTTGTGTTGCAATTATCAAGAATATGTTGTCAAAAACAAAGTGTTTTACTGAAAGTTGCAACTCCTTAGTCCACTAACTATCATTCCCTCATCCTTGGGAATTCTCATTACTGTGCTACATTTGGCATCATTGCCTAAACAAGTTTGGGTCACTAGGAAGCAACAAGTGTGAAAAATGAAGATGTGAATGACATATTCAAGGTTGCAAGGACAACACCGATTGAATCAAGTACAAACAACAAAGCAACTTGTGAGAAGTGCAAGACTGGCTAACCGAGTGCAAATTAGGGACAAGTTTACACAACCAGAAGTGGAAAGAGTGTGGAATCCTCTAGACGACGAAAGTTCAAGAGCCAAACGGGAGTGGTGGAAAACATTGTTGTTAACAACGAAGAATGAGGTGCAAGAGGAGCAACACCAAATAGTTGAGGAGCATGTTCACATAACTAAAGACACTAACATATCAAGCGCATAGAGAAACGAAGGGTAGATGGTAACACCTAAGCCAACAGAGAGAGGTTTTCTAATAGGTGCAAAAGACGGGATTTTGGCACTAGAGCAACTATGTGTGGGCCCTTGGGAAGGAAGACTAGAGCCATGTATCGTTTATTCATGAAGGCCACATGAATTCATTTACAAAAACAAGAATTGGGGAATGGATGCGAGCAAAATTCCCCTCGATGGCAAAGCGTTGATGCACGGGAAATGGGACGAAGACTATTTGGAAGAGAAGCACCAGAGCAAGAGCAACAAGTCGAACCACCAACGATATAAAGAGAGGGGCAAAATCCCACAAAACCATCGTCAAGTGACAAAGATGTCGAATTGGACCTAATGGAAAATGTTGCAAATAGAGCAAGCAAACAAAAATGCCCACCCTTTACTAGAGAGGGAAAATATCCGACAAGACATATTAGTACTTTCTAAACCATCCGAAAAGCAAATGGAGTGATGCAAAGCGATGAATGGTTGCAATTGTTTCATGTTATGCTACAAGGAATGGCAATAGACTGGTACCTAAAGAGAGAGTACGCAACCCTTTGGCCAATGGATTGTTATGCAATAAGAATTTATAAAAAAAAATCGACCATTAAGAGATGACACTAAAATCATAACAAAAAATTATGCCACAAAACAAAAGGAGGAAGATGTCAAAACCTATAATAGAAAATTAAAATAGTTAACTGATAAAATGCAAATGCCACCTACTGATGTATTGGTAAAAATATGGTTCATTAACGGGCTACTCCCTAAATATAAGAAGAAAACGAAGGTCGTACCATCTTCCACATATGAAGAAGCCTTAGAGACGATGAAATTTTCCAAAAGTGAACCAAAGCAAATAGCGACTAAAATCGTAGGACATTCTTGAAGTGAAGAATCAGATAGAGACACCGATGAGGTACAAAATTCTATTTATTTTTTTAGAAATGAGTTCAATAAAATGATGAAATAAGTGAAAGGTCAAGCAAAGGACTGAAAAGACATTTGGTGCACAGATTGCAAGTCTAAAGGTCACACAAATGTCAATTGCACCAAAAAAGCATATTGTAATATATGTGATGTAGCAGGACATCCAGTCTCATATATATGTGATGTGATGTCAAAATTGCCAAGAATGGGAACATTTTGCGAAGAATTGCCCCAAACCATAAACTGGAGAAAATTTAAATGGAAATAATATCACTCACATGTGTAGATGGTGTGGACCAAGTAACCACAAGGAGGCAAATTTCCCAAACAAAGCAAGTACCAGTGGGACACAGAATGTCAATTTTATTAGACTAACCACCACACCTTGAAAAAGCTTGAGGTGATATTTGTTGGACTAACCACCACACCTCGGAGATTGATTTCTTGGACTAACCGTTACCCTGGGCCCTAGGACTAACCGCCCTGTGAGGTCTTCAGATATGGATATTGTATCAGATAATAACACCTCGAGGTTTTGGTGTAATAACTCTACAAGTGGTATCAAAGCCTCACCCAGGACCGAATCCCCCCAAGTTACATCAAAAAGGGGGTGTTGGACTAACCATCACACCTTGGGAATTGATTTCATGGACTACCACCACCTTGGGCCTTGGGACTAACTTCCCAATGAGGTGTTCAACTACAAAGATTGTATCAGACACTAACGCCTTGAGGTTTTTGCGTAACAACTCTACAGTATTAAGCAAGCAGTCATCAATGGAACGGTTGGAAGCACAAGTACTAAGCACGACAGTGGAAGTGAAAATGTTCAATCTGCTTGGTGCACTACCAAAACTATATGCCATAGTAGACAAGACGATGAAGACCAAGAAAGTAGAAGCAGCACGAGAGGTTACCACCATAAAGCAAGAACAATTTACTGACTCTATGATATTGATAATTGAAGCAAGAAAGAAACCAACTTTGGTCCACATGGAGATATTGGATCATAAGCTAACTAAAGTAATCATAGATGGAGGATCAAGCATAAATGTCATGCCTGAAAAGACTTGGAAAAGCATTTGGGCACCATCATTACGATCCCAAAAATTTTTATTGTATGGAGCAAATCAGTATGGGATAGAAACGAAAGGCATATTGACAAATTAGAAATTACGAATAACAGATCAAGAATTTATCTTGGATTTCATGATAATAGAAATGCAAAAACTAGCTTATGATGCATTGCTTGGATGTGGATGGCTGTGGATGGCAAAAGTGAATCATAATTGGAGAAGGAGAGCCAACATAACTATATGATAAACCTCAAGAATCAATCTATAAGTCAACTTCAGATGAATCATGGAGCTCATCATCGGACGATGAAAGAATATACGAACTTGATGAAGAAGGAATATTGCATTTTGAGGATTGGACAAAAGATTAATGAGATGATGATAAAGGACTCCTCCATTAGCAAATGGAAAACTATGAAGTATTCAAACCACAGTGTTTATGCATCCATGCAAAAGAAAAAAACCAGGATGAAGAAAAGAAGAAAGGGCCGAAAGTGGGCCAAAGCAGTCGAAAGAGATCTACAATAAAGAAAGACCAAGAAAACAAGAGTAGACATTTCCAAAAAAACTTCAGAGTACACAATGGATGATGCGGTTATTAAAGATAAGCTAGCCCCTCCAATTGATGTACCCAAAGCAGCAGAATAACTAGATACAATGAAGTACAAAGAACTAATGATGATGCAGCTAAACCTTGGCAAAGATGGAGAACCAAAGATGATGCAATGCGGAGATGATTGGGATCTTGTACTAAAAGCGGTAGCTTTTAAAAATTGTATGAAGTACAAGGATGTGTTTGCATGGACTTATAAAAATTTGAAGAGGATACCACCAGAGTTGTGCGTACACAAGATACCTTTAATTGAAGGTGTGCAACCAAAAGGAGACGACCATATAGGATGAACCCTAAATATTTAGCTCTGATGAATGCTGAATTGAGAAAATGTTGGAAGCTAGCATTATTTTCAAAGTTATGACAAGTGAATGGGTGTCAACGAATCGCCCTAAAAAGAGAAGCAAACAAAATCCGGATTTGTGTAGATTTTCGGAGCTTGAACGTCGTAACTATAAAAGACCCCTTCACAATCTCATTCACAGACTCCACATTGGAAGAGATAAGTTGCATTGCAGAGGAAGATAAGTTGCATTCTCAGGTTATAATCAAATTAGCATTGCAGAGGAAGATAAGTTGCATACTACTTTCATAGTAAAAAATGGCAATATACGCATACAATCAAATGCCATTTGGATTATGTAATGCACCTGCTACCTCCCAGAGAGTCATTTTGTATATCTTTGATCAAATATCCATGGAAAATTTCAAATCTTTCTTGATGATTGGTCTCTATATGGCAAGACAACTAAACATTTGCAAGTGTTAGATGAATGTATGGGCTTGTGCCAAAATGCCTAAATAACACTAAATCCTAGAAAATGTGTATTATTGCTACCTTATGACAAGTTTTTGGCGCATATTTTCTGTAAGGATTGGAGTTGGATCCTGATAAGATAAATATCGTATTATTAATGGAAAAACCATACGACATAAGTTATGTGAAGACATTAAGAACAATGGGATACTACAAAAGGTTCATACGAAACTATGCACAAAATTCTTATCCACTAGATGCCCTCACATGCAAGTGTTCCTTTCAAATGGGCAGAGGAAAACCAAAAGGCTTTTGAAGGACTAAAGGCATATTTGGTAAGTGCACCAATTCTAGTATTTCCAAATTGGGAAAAGGAATTCCACATCCATGTTGACACATCAAATTTTGTGATTGGATGCACCTTGGCCCAAGAGGGATAGTTTGGGCTAGATCAACCTATTTACTTTGCAAGTCGGTTGTTGTCGAGGGTTGAGAAAAATTATAACACCACAAAACAAGAGGCCTTGGGAATGGTAAATGCAGTACAAAATTTTGACACTATTTGCTAGCCAACCCATTTGCCTTCTATGTAGACCATCAAGCATTGCTATATCTAATCAATAAACTAATGAAATATGGGCAAGTGAGCAAGTGGTTTGTCACATTACAAGAATTCGTGTTTCGAGTGGTAGTGAGACCTGGTAAGAAACATGTAATAGCGGATCACCTATCAAGACTTCGCTTCGGAGAACTTGCACAAGGTAGTATATGTAATGTCCCCATTTTTCATATTTTTATTATACATAGTTGTGGAGTGGAGTCTTGATGTGTTTTGGTGTGTTAAGAGTATTTTTGGTGAAATTTGGCAATTAAATAATAAAAAGGGGGAAATGAGGGTGTATGCCCCATTAGGAGAATAAATATCATTTTATTATTATTTTCTAAGGTATTATTAAGTGAAATCAAAAAGTGCAACCTCAATAAAGAATTAAAAGAATGTCTATATAAAGAGGAGTAGGGGGCTCATTTGAGGGAGCTTGGATCATTTTATCTCTTCTACATTGTTGTATTTGGCTTTGCAGCTAATACACTTTTCTCTTGTGGACGAAACCCTACGAGAGAATTCTCTCTTGCGGACGAAACCTTGCAAGGGATAGCTTTGAGGACGAAAACCCTCTTGGCTAGAAACCTAGGACGAAAACCCTAGAGTTTCTTTGAGGTAAATCCAGCCAGGGTTTACAATTGGGTTTATTGAGACATTCTGCATCATTTATTGAGGATTTCTTCGACAACATTCATATCAGATTTGGGGATTTGGAAGGACATGTGGCATAATCGATGCAAGAGGCGGGGTGGGCAAGCGAACCAACAGCAAGGGGAAAACCAATTTGGGGAGATGAGCATTTACTATTTTTTTCTGTATGAGAGTTCTTGCTGTGAGCAGGAGTTCGAAGCTTCAGCTTGTTGGTGACGTAGCCCACCCTCAAGGACAATGTTGTTGTGGTTGAAAGACACCAACACAATGCTTGGATTTTTAGTTCACAGGTGAAGAAGACATTGAAGGCGGTTTTCTAATAAATGTGTGAAGTTATCTCGGATCATATGCGAGTTATTATCAAGTTTCCAGCTTCAATCTCTATTGGGCATTTTCCCCAGTTGGCCGAACAATTTTGGAAGGGTTTTGGTGAGTTCGAGCTGCATATCACAAGAAAGACATTGGCATTGCTTACCAGCAATTTTGCAGACTGTAATGAGGGTTCTAAGTCAGTTTTGAGAAGCATTTTAAGAGCAGCAAATAACCTACAAGGCAGCCGTGCCTCTGCAACATTGGGCCGTACATTTGCAGCCCCACGTGGGTGTTTGGGTCCATTCCTCATCGATTGCACTGGAGATACTTAGTGGAATTTGTTAAGCAGCAAAAAGGGGTATTTGTAACTATTTTCCAATCAATGGAGAAGTCAGTATTTTATAAGTTATGAGCAAAACATGTTTTTCTGTAGCTGATGCAAATTTCCAGTTTAATATCAGACCAGAGATTTTTACGGGTAAACTTATCTTTCTACATTTTCCTTCATTGGGTTTATGTATTATGATAAAAAGAAGTTTGTGTCAAAATTTCATTGTATTTGGTTAAGTAGTTTGAAAGTTACGATAGTATTCATTTCCAGTTGTGTGTTATCATTCTCAAAAGAAAAAAAAAACATATATTGAAAAAACTACAAAAAAAATTACAAAATACCAAGCATTACCAAAAACAAAGCAGAGTATCAGTTCTCTCAGATTGGGGTTAGTCACTACAGTGGTATCAGAGCCAAATATTTTTCCAGCCTGTCTGGGTTCTTTATCTAGTGTGTTTCCTCACAATAGTTGCAGTTGAGAGTTTGTTAGTTCAATGTGAAGATGGAGCCACACAGTGATTGGGATAGGTTTCAGCGTGAGTTTTGGCAAGGTCAGAGAGAGTTGCAACAAACTCTCAAGCAGTTGACAGTTGCTATGTCACCTAAGTCAGCACCTACGGTTTCCTCTAAGGCTAAGGTTGAGCCCACCATCTCAGAGTTATGGGATCAGTTTGTTCAGGAATGGACCAATGCTAGTGGGAAATTCAAAGAAATGATGTCTCTTCATGATTGGGTGGACATGAGGATGAGGCAACAACCTAATCGGAGAGGTAAACATCATCAACAGAAGTTGCACAGGAAGGAGAGAAAATATGAACCAATGTCTCCCACCTCAATTACTATCCAAAGAAACGTTGTTGGGTACAATAAGGTCGAGATGATAGAAGAACTTGTTCCAGAAAACTTTAAAAGGCAGTTGGCAAAAAAAGAAATGGTTTTTAGTGATTTACAGGTCGCAGGACTACCACTGATGAGAAAGAACCAAATGAGACATGAGCACAGGTGTTTCACATGTCAGGAATCTTGGACACTTGGCCACACATGTGAAATTGACAAGGAGAATGACTTATTGCATCCAAGTAAAGTTATGGACAACAGGGAGGTTGAGACCTTAGAGCTAGAAATAGATGCTTCTCCTCATGCGGTAAGCATGGCAGAGACCCAGGATGACTTTAATAATGATGGGAATGATAGGACAGCAGTTTTGGAATTGTTTCCAGAGCACTCCAGTGGGGTCTGTGAGACCTTGGACATAAGGTATGATGAGCTTTGCACTTTTCCGAGCAACAGTTCATTGGTGCATGATGGTGTGTCTACTTGTGGAGAAGTGTATGATGGTCATCATGAGATTATTGAGATCATGGGATATTCTGATTTGGAGGATGTTAAATCAGCAGTTGATGAGGTTGTTTCCTCATGTGTCTCTGCAAGCAAACAGAAGAACACAAGTCTTCCTGACAGTACGATGATTAAGGGGTATGTTGATTTGGAATTTGCCAAATCAGCAAATACTGAAACATCATATGAAGATGAGGAAGGAAAGAAATTAATCATTCTTCCAACAAACACAGAAGATGTAACGAGGAACCAGAAAATGTGTGATGAGTGGCTAAGGAGAGCCAAGGAAGCTAAAATGATAGCTTCTCAAGCAAAACAACACTTACAAAAAATCAAGGAGAAGGTTGCTCGCATTGACTGTTCCTATGACAGCTTGGAACATGAAAAGAATATTTCAAATCTACGAGTGGATTTTATGGGAACACTCATTAGTTCTGAAGGCACTATGGGTGACAGTATCAGGATATGGGACTCAAGAGTAGTTCCAAAATCTGAGTTGGAGCAGAATTTAAAAGGGAATGAATTGTTAGACAAATCAGAAAATTTCATGCATGATGCGGATTCTAATTGGAACCCAAGGGATGAAGATGTTTCTTATGTCAAAAAAGAGACACTTGGAGCTCGGAGTAGCCTGATAGACACTGCTGAAAGGTATGTTGTTGCTACTCTTTTTATCAGCCACCATATATATCCATTTGTGATCATACAAATGGATTGGAAAGAAATTTTGAACAAGGATTGGATGCTTGATGAGTTAGTAACTTTTTGGGACACCTTTTCCATTAATGTGGTCAGTGTTAGCATTCCAATGGACATATTTCAGATATGCAGTAGTGGTGATATATGTGGTATGCTGATTTTCCAAAAATCAGACCATATGATGACATTTTCAGTTTTGGACAGAAGTAGGACTGCTCTATTTGGGAACATTCAGCTGGATGGTAAGGTTGGATTTTGTTATTACATGATTGTTGCAGCTAACTCAATTCAGTTTTGGAGGAGCATTTGGGTTTCCAAAGTATGTTGTAACAGTCACCCCTTGCTTATGAATGATACAACTTGTAATGATGCTCTCTTACTTGCTGTTGTTCACTCTTTGAGCAGTCATGTTATGAATCCATATGTGTTTATACAAGTGGATTGGAGGGAGGTAAATTTTGAAGGAGTAACTATTTCAGCCTTAAAACAAGGAAACATGCCCATGGATTACATCACCAAATTGGCCAAAGATAGAGGTAACAATTATATGAGGGTTGTAATGAATGAATTTGCTCATTTCCCTATTGTTACAGTCGTCTTAACAACAATAGAGGAGTTTCATTTGTTCTTTGGAAGGGTATGTAGATCTCATAGCATTGTGGAAAAAGAGACATTGATGGCACCTATGGTTGCATTCTTGTTGAGACCTAAGACTGCATTTTTGGTAATGAATGAGGATGCATCTTTAATGATAGAATGGACTGAGTTTTTGTTCAAAATGACTACATCACTGATGGAGATTGAGGCTGCACATTTCATGTTCTATGAGGACATACACTTCTTGATAAAAGAGGTTGTGTTTGTGACTTTTGTGTCTAATCTTACCACTCTGTTTGAGACCCCTTGGTCTGCATCTTTCATAACTAATGAGGCTGTTTTTCTAAGGGCAACTTGGACTGATTGTTCACTGATTTTTGAGGTTGCATCTTCTATGTCTTTTAGGACTATTTTTGTGATGAATTCTGGGACAGAGTTGGAGATGTATGGGACTACATGTTGGTTTATTTGTGAGACTGCATATTTGTCTTTGGAGGCAACATCTGTTGAGAGAGTTAAGACTGAAATGTTGACAACATACTGGACTGCATTTTTTATGACCGATGGGGCTGTGTTTTTGACTCATTGGACAGCACTTTTGAGGGAAGCTTTGGCCAAGTTTTTTATTAAGAAGACTGCAAACTCCATGACAAATAGGACTGCAATAATGATGACTGATGCAGCTACGTTGACAATGAGTTTTGGGGCTACATGTGACACATTGTTTGGGACAATTCCTCCCAAGCTAATTGAGATCTTCATGAGGTTTGAATTGGCACTTTACATGATGTATAAGAAGGTGTTTTGCATGTTGTTTAGGACTGTCTTTTCTTCAAAAATTAGAGCTGTGTTTCTTGAGGAGCTATTTTGGGCAGCATTGGTAAGGGCATTTGAGGTAAATGGCAAGTTTGGCATTGGTATTATCACATGGTGGGCCTTAGAAACATTCATAGGATGGAAAATAGGGACTGCAAACATTGGGAAGATAGACGTTGCATCCCGGGAGCCTTGGAAGGTTGCTAATGGCATCCTGAAAGCAACCATAATTTATTCTGTTGATAACACATTGATGGCTGCCATTTCTATAAGAAGGACTGCAATTTTGATCAGCCATGGGACATTACATTCTGATCAGCCTTGCTTAGATTGTTTTGATAAGGAGGAGGAAGATACCATTTCATTCTTGGATAATCTTGGGAACACATCTTCAGTATTGGGGTGTTTGGAGGAAAACGCTCTTCTCTTGGGGTCACTTTTGCACCACTTGAAGACATGGATCAGCCATGATACTACTTACATAAGGTATGACATTCATTCTGATTTTTATGACAGCTGTTTGAAGAGTTTTGGCATTCATGAGTTGGTTACATTGATAAGTTATGGGAATGAAAGATTGATGATGGATGGAGCTGGTAATTGGTATGGCATAATCACGTCATGTGGAAGAAATTGGGCTGCATTATGGAGTATTTTTGAGAGCAGGACATTAGCATTTGGAGATGATATCTTGCTAATTCTCAGAACTGATTTTTGGGCAGCCATTGGAACTATTTTTGGGAATAAAAAGTTGGCATCGCTGGTAATTCATTGGGATTCATTTTGCATTCAAACTATGACTGCACCTACAACACTTTGTGAGACAAAATTGGAAACAGTTTTCACTTTGTATAGGCTAATTGATGAGACATCAGGGGCTGCGCTTCATATCAGGTCTGATTTTCTCATATTTGCTGTGTTTTACTTGATTAGAAGGGCTGCTACATCACACCAAATTTCAGTTTTGATTGAGAGGGGGAATGAAATTGTTCATGATAGAAAGTGTGCAGGAATGTTTTTCATGATGTCAAAGACTGCTTTTCATTCAGAAATCAGAACTGAGTTTGTTTCTAAAAGGGAAATTGAGGAACATGAATTGGTAGACTTCATATACACTTATTTGCAAAACATGAAAGATGAAGCATATATGGCAAAGATAGTACTTCAGAAATCAGCATGTATGGACCTTGGAGTGGCCTTGATGGATACTTGGAGAATTGTGTCTCTACATGTTGATGCTGCCAAGAAGAGGACAATGGCGCAGCATCCGCATGATGGACCTACTCCTTTAACATTTATTTGGGATCCTGGAATCACCATTGGTTTCAGCTTGATGATGAGAAGATGGTGTTGGAATTGCTTGAGGACAAGCAATTTTGGGAGGGGTGGTATTGTAATGTCCCCATTTTTCATATTTTTATTATACATAGTTGTGGAGTGGAGTCTTGATGTGTTTTGGTGTGTTAAGAGTATTTTTGGTGAAATTTGGCAATTAAATAATAAAAAGGGGGAAATGAGGGTGTATGCCCCATTAGGAGAATAAATATCATTTTATTATTATTTTCTAAGGTATTATTAAGTGAAATCAAAAAGTGCAACCTCAATAAAGAATTAAAAGAATGTCTATATAAAGAGGAGTAGGGGGCTCATTTGAGGGAGCTTGGATCATTTTATCTCTTCTACATTGTTGTATTTGGCTTTGCAGCTAATACACTTTTCTCTTGTGGATGAAACCCTACGAGAGAATTCTCTCTTGCGGACGAAACCCTGCAAGGGATAGCTTTGAGGACGAAAACCCTCTTGGCTAGAAACCTAGGACGAAAACCCTAGAGTTTCTTTGAGGTAAATCCAGCCAGGGTTTACAATTGGGTTTATTGAGACATTCTGCATCATTTATTGAGGATTTCTTCGGCAGCATTCATATCAGATTTGGGGTTTTGGGAACCCTTCTTGGTGTGGTATTTCAGATTTGATGTGGCATTATAGTTTCAGATTTTTGAGCGAGTTTAGCAGTTTGTGGTGGGCATTTTGGAAAGGGGATGAGCATTTACTATTTTTTTCTGTATGAGAGTTCTTGCTGTGAGCAGGAGTTCGAAGCTTCAGCTTGTTGGTGACGTAGCCCACCCTCAAGGACAATGTTGTGGTTGAAAGACACCATCACAATGCTTGGATTTTCAGTTTACAGGTGAAGAAGACATTGAAGGCAGTTTTCTAATAAATGTGTGAAGTTATCTCAGATCATATGCAGAGTTATTATCAAGTTTCCAACTTCAATCTCTATTGGGCATTTTCCCCAGTTGGCCAAACAATTTTGGAAGGGTTTTGGTGAGTTCGAGCTGCATATCACAAGAAAGACATTGGCATTGCTTACCAGCAGTTTTGTAGACTGTAATGAGGGTTCTAAGTCAGTTTTGAGAAGCATTTTAAGAGCAGCAAATAACCTACAGGGCAGCCGTGCCTCTGCAACATTGGGCCATACATTTGCAGCCCCACATGGGTGTTTGGGTCCATTCCTCATCGATTGCACTGGAGATACTTAGTGGAATTTGTTAAGCAGCAAAAAGGGGTATTTGTAACTATTTTCCAATCAATGGAGAAGTCAGTATTTTATAAGTTATGAGCAAAACATGTTTTTCTGTAGCTGATGCAAATTTCCAGTTTAATATCAGACCAGAGATTTTTACGGGTAAACTTATCTTTCTACATTTTCCTTCATTGGGTTTATGTATTATGATAAAAAGAAGTTTGTGTCAAAATTTCATTGTATTTGGTTAAGTAGTTTGAAAGTTACGATAGTATTCATTTCCAGCTGTGTGTTATCATTCTCAAAAGAAAAAAAAAACATATATTGAAAAAACTACAAAAAAAATTACAAAATACCAAGCATTACCAAAAACAAAGCAGAGTATCAGTTCTCTCAGATTGGGGTTAGTCATTACAAGTATACCAGATAAATTCCCAAACACACAATTGTTTATGATAAGTGTAGTACCACCTTGGTATAAACAAATAGGGGATTATCTATCAACGGGAGAGTTGTTGAAGGAGATGACATCAATAGAAAAACGTATATTATTGCAAAAGCGACACCATTTTTGTTGATTGTAAGCTGCTTGTACAAAATGGGAGCTAACCAAATCTTAAGGTGGTTTGTCATGGAGGACGAAGTACAAACAACATTGAAAGAAGCACACAAAGGATTAGCTAGAGGTCATATGAGACTGGAACTAACAACAAGAAAGTGTTGTTAGTTGGACTATGGTGGCCTTCCCTCTATCACGATGCCAAAGAGTATGTTAAGATGCTTGATATGTGTCAAAGAACATGAAAGCCATCAAGAAGAGACTTCATGCCATTACACCCTTCCTAGCCTCAAGAGTTTTTTGAAAGATGAGGGTTGGACTGTGTGATGCCATTCAAAACAAGTCAAAAGAAGAGGTGCCAATATATTGTTGGACTGTAGCTACTGAATATTTGACGAAATGGGTGGAAGCAAGAGCCCTACCAAATAACTCTACAAGGAGCACTACTTGCTTCTTGGATGAAAAAGTGATTACAAGGTTATGGATTCTCCTACAATTGACAAGCAATAGGAGAGGCCATTTTGTCGACTAAATTATTCAAAACCTGACCACGGAATTTAGGATCATCCATTTTTTGTCCAACTCGTACTATACGAGAGCAAATGGATAGGCAGAGGCAACAAATAAGGTCATGGTTTCTATAATGTACAAAACATGTGACATGGAAGGAGCTGATTAAGAAGAATGTTTGCCAACAGTCCTATGGGCATACAAGACAACCTTCAAGCCAACAACAAACCATACACCCTTCCAATTAATGCATGGGCAAGAGGTTGTAGTGTCGGTTAAAATCTTGGTATTAAGTCTAAGGGTAGCAATGGAGAATTGCCTAAGTGACGAAGAGAGCCTAGAAGAAAGGTTCACGAATCATGCAACTGAAAGAGAAAAGGGTTATGTTACAATGGGCAATATATATTGCCCAACGTTGAAGGAAACTATGGTACGATAATCACTTACGAAAGATGGACTTGAAGACAGGTGATTTGGTGCTTAAGTTTAATGGCAAAAGAGAAATCTAGCCAAGTAAGTTAAAGACTATGGATTAGACCCTTCCAGGTAGAAGAAGTTTTGGACAATGGGGCTATTCGACTCAAGAAATTGGATGGGACAATTTGCCCAAAGCAGTGAATGGTTCTAAGTTAAAGGTGTATAAGGCAAAGGCATATGTGAATGTAACTTAGAGTCATCACAAGGAGAACTTCTAGGAGACAACGGAAGTACCACACCAAGGAATATGGTTTTACAAACAAGAACCTAGTAGATCCACTAATCTTGATGTTACTCAGTTTGGCAAGTGAATAAACCTAGAATGGTTATTCGGGACATAAATAGAAGTTGTAATTGAGCAAAGAGAATTGGAACCTCGACCAACAAAGCAATAGACCATTACAAGTTCATGTCAAATTTTTGAATAACAAGGAAGAGAGTAGACTCCAAACTCTCGCCAATGTTGCATTGCAAGAAGAGTCTAGCACAAGGGAATCAAGGGATGAAACTCAAAACGAAGAGAAGTTAGTTGAGCCAATTAACAAATCCAAAGTTCTGCAGCAGATGATTAGAGAAATGCAGCAATTACAAGAAGAGTATGAGACTCCGAGAATGTATAATACATGATTGAGAGAACAAGTGGTTCAAGAATTGGATGAAACAATGCAATGAATAAACAAAAGAGAAGAACTAAGATGAGCAGAGCTAGATGAACTTGAACAAGGGATAGAAAGGCAAATAAAGGAGTTAAGGGGAAGCGTTGATGGCAATGAAGCAACACCTTCAAAAAGTAGTCTTTTTTCCTTAAGCTCTAGTAGCTTGTCTTCGGATACATTAAGAAGCCAATTGAACAGTAAGAGTACTACTAGTTCTAGTTCCCCATTGACAAGAAGGTCTAAAAGGAATAGAAACCTGGTGCCACCAAATCCTCGAAGGTAGGGGCAAGACAAAACAATTGAACCGCAAGAAAGGATTGACGACAGATCACGACAAGGACTTGTTGATTCTACGAAATATTGAATAAGCAAAGAACAAACTACTAAAATATTATGGAGAGATATTAAGGAAGTCCCAAAACAACCCAAAATATTCAAGTAGTGATGAAAATCTTCCTAATCAAAGAGCCCTAATACCGTGTATCGAAGTCCCAATCACATGAGAAGACGAAGGGATGAAGATCAAAGTCAACAAGCAAGGGTAAGATTCCTTGAAATGGTTCGAGAAAATGTAAATAATGAACCACTAATTTCCCAAGAGGAGGACGAAAGCATAGGGAATAGCTCAAGTAAAAATAATGAGCCAATAAGAGGACCACAAGGGAGGCCGAAGGTACAAGAGCATTGAATTGTAGCAAGACAATTGAGAAGGTAGGGAAGAGAAGTGAGAAGGTTATAGTACAAGAAACATCTAGATGGCCTATGCATATATATGGTGAAGGAAATGACTCAAGCACAGACTCTGACTTCTCAATATATTATAGAGAAGCATTGGTCGAATGTGAACCACAAAGACAATTTGAGGAATGGACATGGAGAAGAAGATTTTTGCGAGTGGATCGAAGGTTAAGGGTCTTAAGGCAATTGTTGCTAGGAACCCAAATCAGAGAAGGAGAACCAACAAGAACAAAATTACTTGAGGGAGAGCGGAGTGGAGATAACTTGGACAATCTATAGTGATCGATAGGTCTTCCTGGTAACCCAAGTATACTTGGCCAAGGGAGGAGTTTGGCTGAACTCTTTCCTGGTGATTCGAGGGGAAGAAATTCGGTTGAACTCTTTCCCATAGGCCAATTGATCAGCAAAATAGGCTACAAAGGCTATTCGTAGATACAATACAAAACAACCAACCTTCTCGATTTTACTAGGATCCGTCAAGGCCAATTCGTGGAACTCATGGAACCCAAAGAAGTCACCTTGAGCGACTGAAGAACCCGAACAAATTCCAAACAATTGAGAGTTCGACAACCCCACATAAGGGATATTCGTCCAAAAACAAGGGGAGGACGTCTAGAAAGGTTTTGAGGGAGGAACAAGAGCCAAATACCACCAATAAATCCAATTCCAAGTATGACATGCCAAGGAAGACTTGAAAACAGGAGGATTGATAGTAGCCAATGAAGGAGCCATCAAATAATTGACAAGACGATAGTCTGCTGCTAGGAAGATGACAAAAATATAGACCATCAGCATGACATCAAGAGAAGTGATCGTCAGACAAATGGCAAGGTAATCCATCGTCAATAGGATGAAGATTGGCATGCAGATATCCAACACAGGTCGAAAGAAAACAATGTTGGATGCAGTTGGGAGAATGACGTAATGGACAAAAACCCACAAGTCGAAGAAAGGGTGAGACAATCCGCAAGAGGAAGAAATGACGGATTTGTGTCTAAAAAGGAGAATTGGGAATGATTATCCGGCAGAACAACAATTGAAAACACCCTAAAATCGAGGGAATCATCAAAGAAGGCAACGAAAGCAATGCATGACGATGAATCAATGAGTAAGGGGAGTCGTCATAGACAGGAGGAGGCATCGTCGACAGACATGTTGGAAGTTCACATTGACATAGCCATGTGATTCACATGACGCATGTGACATGTGGCAAGAACTCCATTAGGAACCTACTATTAAAATTAACACTCACAAATGCTGAAAATAAACATATTTACAAGGTAATCCGTCGTCAATAGGATGAAGATTGACATGCAAATATCCAACACAGGTCGAAAGAAAACAATGTTGGATGCAGTTGGGAGAATGTCGTAATGGACAAAAGCCCACAAGTCGAAGAAAGGGTGAGACACAGTCCGCAAGAGGAAGAAATGACGGAATTGTGTCTAAAAAGGAGAATTGGGAATGATTATCCGGCAGAACAACAATTGAAAACACCCTAAAATCGAGGGAAACGTCAAAGAAGGCAACGCAAGCAATGCATGACGATGAATCAATGAGTAAGGGGAGTCGTCATAGACAGGAGGCGGCATCGTCGACAAACATGTTGGAAGTTCACATTGACATAGCCATGTGAGTCACATGATGCATGTGACATGTGGCAAGAACTCCATTAGGAACCTACTATTAAAATTAACACACAAATACTGAAAATAAACATATTTACTCATAACACACTTGGAAATAAAATGCATAATACGAAAGTAAATTGCAGAAAAAAAACAATCTCACAATAGCACTGAATCGCAAGCCTCTTCGATGGGCAACCTCCTTCAATACTTCATTCACTTATGCACAAAGATACCTACAATACTACCCCTCGTAGTTTATGTTGGAAGTTCACATTGGCATAGCCATGTGATTCACATGACGGATGTGACATGTCGCAAGAACTTTGTTAGGAACCTACTATTAAAATTAACACTCACACAAATACTGAAAATAAACATATTTGCTCATAACACACTTGGACATAAAATGCACAATACAAAAGTAAATTGCAAAAAAGGAACAATCTCATAATAGCACTGAATCGCAAGCCTCTTCGAGGGGCAACCTTCTTCAATACTTCATTCACTTATGCACAAAGATGCATACAATACTACCCCTCGCAGTTTTAAGGAATTCCTCTAGCACCTAACTCCCAAAGTTGGCTTACATGCAAAATGCCACCCTGGCTAGAATCTCCTACCTACAATCAGTTACATTCTTGAAAAAACGGTTACATAGAAAGTCGTCATTTGGCATAGGCGTTTCTTAATCCAAAACTATAATAAAACATAACAAAATATTAACATGGGTACTACCCACGTTCCACAAGTACTATTAAATCAAGTGTTAGGATGGGGTCCTAACAAACTCACGTTGTACATAGTGTAAATAAGCAAAACGATAAAATAATAACAAAAATAAGAAAAAGACAAACATAGGAAGAGGACGACAAATGCATGCGAAGGTGGTGAGCATGTGACAGTTAGAACACACAATGGTGGTTGGGCAACGGTTTGCATGGGCGGCAACCGCATGAGGCAAAGAGTATAGATAGAGGTGGAACAAGAAGATAATGCACAATGCAGACACAGTTGCAGAAGAGGTGCAAAGCTGAGACATTTTCAAAGTGTTCGTCAAATTGCAGAGAGCAAGGGTTTGAATACTTAGTTGGTAGAGAACACCTGTGTATCAGAGACATTACCAAACTAGACAAAGGACGCCCTAGCCAACGACGTCAAAGAAACAACAAAAATTTAAGGGACTCGTGAAATTTACAAAAACCAACTATGCACCATAAGGGTAATTTTGTTGACAAATTCACAATCAGGGGAAGACTAGTTGGGAGTCACTGCCAATATCAAGAGAAGCCAGAGGCCGAGAAAGCTATCGTCATAATATGCAATGCTACTGCTTGTGTGGTGTTAGCTATAGGAGTGGAGTGTCGTCATTGGAGAGAATTTGTGATTGTGAGACTAGTTTGGAGCTTCTCATCATCAGCATTGTCGTCAAAGAACCGTCACCACAACAGTCAACCGTCAAAGAACTTCCGCCACAACAATCGACCATCAGAGAACTGCCACCACAACATTCAACCATCAGAGAACTGCCGCCACAACAGTCGACCATTAGAGAGAACTGTCGTCACCAAAGTTGGTTGTGAAAAGCTATCATCACCGAAGTCGATCAGAAGTGTGTCATTGCCATCAACGAAGGACTATTACTATCGTCAGTAAGAGAAGTATAGTCACTAGCTGTCTGAAGAACACGGTGCCAAGGAGGATTTATCAAGGACGTTAGTTGAAATTGACAAATATGACTAGGAGTTGTTTGATTCATGAAAGATTGACATATCTGAAACACCAACGAAGGGAAATGCCACAAGAATCCATTTATGAGAAACAACTTAAACATGAACAAGAACATTCCCAAGCTAGTGGAGGAGCAAGTGGAAGAGAACACAATCCTGAGATGGGACGGGCTCAAGAAAGGTAGGCACGTTCCCAAGAAGTTGTTCCAAAAGCAAAAGGCAAAGAGGTTTGACAAAATGAACAAGAGCATATACCTCTCAAAGATATCACATGGATTCATGCCACGAGATTCTTGTCGACAATGGTGGGAAAAAGCACCACCGAAGAACGCACTACGACAAAAGATGCAAGAAGCAGGAGTCAATTTCATACTACAAGTGCCTAATTTTGAGAAGGAATTCTTTAAGGAATACTTGTTACAAATATTGCAAACCTACAATCCCACAATGAATGCACGTACGATGCAGGTAGGAGAAAGGCAAATAACCATTGTCTTTTCGACAGAGAGCTTTAGAAGAACATTTGGGCTGCCAAAAAGAGGCAAAGCAGTAGTGAAAGAAGGGGTAGATTTCAACAAAAGTCGATAATTGATCCAAAGCATCATAGATCTGGAGGACATAGAGACACTAATGTTGCATGAAAGTCAAGGAGTCAAGCCAAACCAATTGAGGAATGTAGGACTACAGTGCATAATGAATGTGCTTATGGCAAGATTGTTCGATGAGCAAAAGGCTTCAAATTTGCCTATCTGGTTGATACCATACCTATAGGGTATAGAAAACGGTATAGCCTACGACTAGGAAACCTACTTATCGACACACATTTAGAATTTTTTGATACGCACTACAAAGAATTTCTCAATGGTATTCCATGCTATCATATTGTTTTTGGATGCTACATTTTAGGAAGGCATGGAAACCCTTGGATTGGATCCCCCCAAAAACCTATCAGAGTTGGCACCAAAAATGTTGACGTTGATAAATGCAAAACCTCAACAGAAGAAGATTACTCCAAAGAAGCGGCCAAGGCCGAAACAAAGGTTCAACAAAGCATCACTCATGGATGAACCTTTGGACGAATCAAACATGGATGAACCTTTGGACAAATCTGACATGGATGAAGCAGCAGCCAAAGAAGAACCACTTATGAAGAAATGAAGGAGGTTTGCGCCACCCTAACCGTCACCACCTCCACCATCACGCTCAGTTCAACAGATTGTCGCAAAACAAATTGCAAGGAGTCATGTTGTGATGCAAGGCATACAACAGACTTTGGAACAAGTCCACCACAAAGGAGAAGCTTCAACAAACATAGGAGTAGAAGCAATATTTGGTAAGCAACAAGAGGAGAATTTTGAAATTGTGGAACCTCTTAATATAGCAGCAAAGAATGGAAGTGGGGAGGTTCAGATTGGACCTACTGAGTTTTTGGCAAAAGCCCAATATACAGATCCAATGGCATCACCAGTAGTGCGAGAAGAGTTCCATTTTCAAAAAAACTTCAATCATAGAAAGGTTGCAAGCCCAAAAAATTGATATATCTAGGGAAATGCCCACCCAAACAAATGTTGCTAGGGAAGAAGTTGAACAGACGACAATAGCAAGGAAGGAAATTGAGAAAGAACATGAGCAAGAAGGAGAAAAATCGGTCGAAGAAAGGCAGCAGTTTGGAACCAAACAGAATCCAATTCAAGTAGAAGGGCAAAATTCAAAACAAGAACTGCCAGAAAAGCAAGAGGTACTTTGGGACATCAGACACGGTAGAAAGGGAAAGTAGTCAGGCACATCAATCTGTGGAAAGTAGTCAGGCACATCAATCTGTGGCTAAACAGGCAATAACGAAGGGAAAAGCAACCAAGAAACAAATTGATCTATCAGGAAAAGGGATGGACACAATCCCCAAGGAAGAAGAAACTGAACAGGAAGATGATGGCTTAAGTGAACATGTACTGATAGAAGTACCAAATTTCCAAGACCCACCAGAATTTGGGGCATGCATTAATAAGCAAGTGGTCACTTGTTTTACTAAGTTGACCCAAGTAATGGATAGGATAAAGCTGGAATTTGAAGTAGGTTGTGTAGGACAATGGAAACAGTGGCAGTTAATGGCAGAAGACGAACTTGAAAATCTGATGCAATGGGCTGGGACAGGACAATAGAGATCTGAAATTTCCAGCATTTATCAAGAGCAACCATGGGTGTTGCCAACAAGAAGCATCAGAACCATGGAAGGAGTAGAAAAGCTGCCACAAGGAGTACCAACACTGTACTTGAATCCAGCCTATATATATGTACATGGACATGGGAACTGAAGTTTGTCAAAACCATAGCTAGTCAGGGGACAGTACAGCATGTGGGGCTGGTACCTGAATTATGCCCAATGTATGCCCATATGAATTTTCTAGCATATTTGATGCAATGGCTAGCTGAAGGGATTAAGCAATTGCATCAGGTAAAACAAAACCTTACAAAGGAATTGCAAATTTCTGAAGAGCAACGTCAGAAAGCAGAACAACAGGTAGATGAAGATATTGCCCAGTTGACTGAACACATGAAACAGATTAAGGCAACTCAAAGGGAATTGCACTACCTGAATGAACAACTCAAAGAACGGGAAGATATCATTATAAGCATGGAGGACAAACTACTACAACAAACATCTGCAACAACAAAAGGAGGAATTATAGAGGGAGTTGGAACAGAAAAGCCAAAGAGAGGAAGCACTGCTAAAAGAATTGGAGCAGAGAAAGCAGCGTGAAGCAGAACTATTAAAGGAATTGGAATTGAAGAACCAACAACCTACAACACCAATGCAAGGGACTGCATATGAGGCTTTTGCCAAGAGAGGAAGAGATTTTGACACAGTTAGCAGTGATGGAGGAAAGAGCCAACCACTATGGTGTGGAATGGGCTAAATACTACAACTATGTCAAGCGACTGCGAGACGAAAGAAAAGCTTACAAACTAAAAGTTGTTGTATTGGAAAAGTCTACATGCTCCAGCACAGAAAGAAGTAGAGACCCCAATAGAACAGCAAAGAAAGTCGCAAGTGTTTGTAAAAAGGTCTACACACTAAATACAATGACATGAAATGTAATGAAAATTCAGTCTACATGAGATGTAATGGAAGTTTTAGATGAAATGTACGAAAATGATAATGAAATTACAAATTGACCTGGGCAAAGTGGTAGAAAAAAAAAAATCTGTCTTAAAAAAAAATGACCATATTTAACTTTATTTTGGAATGTTTGTAAACAATGTGAAAAAATTCCATGACACACATCAAGGACCTTAAAAAAAAATGACAAAAAAATAAAAAGAATAAAGGGAACTCTTCAAAAAAAATTAAGTGGGAGGATTTGACTTCCATTATGTCTGTAGAAGTCAGATCAATTTCAGGTCCAATTGTTGTTGGCACCCACCACAGGTCACACAGTTTCGATCAGTTAATTAAGCTAGTGAAAGAAAGATCATCTACCAGATCAACAAAAGCAGCTGGGACTCCTAGAATCTTAATTTCAACAAGTTCAAGATACATATTTATGGGTTCATCCCAAAAAAATTAATGCAGACCAACTCATAATCATAATCAGAATCTGGGATTTCAACAAACAAAGAAGACTGCAACCACAAAAGGGCACAGACGGAATTACATGTGGTTAGAACATTCCAAAACCCTCTCCAAATCATGGATAATTTTTTTTTTTTTTAAATAAAAATAATGCTGACTAGCTTATATACATAAGGGACTTGTTTACTCTTCTTAAGATAATCACTCACCAATATTATTTTCTGACGAACATTCTATGAACCACAACTAACTGCCATTGAACATTTCTATCCACCCTGCGGTTCTCCCATAAGAATAGTTTATCTATGGCCCTAAAGCTACTTTGACTAATTTGGAGCAAAGAACATTATCATAGGAACAGAACTCTATGAGGGAGATATGATAGTCTTACATCATTTTCATATTGTATGGATGTCAAATGTAAATCCAAAACCAAAGAGCAAGTTTGTTTACAACGATTGCACATTTGACTAGTTTTCAGGTCAAATCTTGCACATTGAAACACTTCCATCTCTAGACCTTTGGATATTTGTCTTTTTCCAAAATTCTGTATATTCTCCAAACTTCCTTTTATATTTACATTTCTAGTAATTTTTGCAAAACTTACATTAGCAATAAATTCACAAATGATGGATAGAAACATTAATATTAACATCCAGAGAACATATCTTACAAGCTAATCTGATACCAGTACATAGACCATGAATCATGTATGGGAAAGGAGACAAAAACCAGTTCAAGTCCTTCCACCACTTTCATATCGCACAATGGCGTATTGATTAATCCATAATATAGTAAATTCAGTCAATGCTTTTAATAGGACTTGAGCATTTTCAAAATTTATACATGTTCATGATGCTAGTAGGCAGGGACAGAGATGCATGCTCTTAAGGATTGAATTTTTACTAGGTCAGTTTCTTAAAAGTAACCTTCAGATTTGAGCCACCATAATGCACCACGTGCTGCAGATGCCATTGCTAACTTTTTACTTCTCATAGGGTCTCCCAAGCACTCAACAGAAACCTCTTCAGGAAGTCTCATCACAACCATATATGTGAAGCTGCAAACCAGTTGAAGAATGTAAGGTTTAAATTTTTGCAATATACTTAATCATAGACCATAGATATAACATATGATAGATTTAATTGACTTATGAAATCATACATTTAGGGTCACAGTGATATTTATTCTTAATTTTTATTTTCATTTCATCTCCTAACATATGGCCATACAGAACTGTGCATATGAAGTGGAAACTAGTGGTTTTACCTTCTTTGGTGTGGCAAACCTTCCTCTTTATAGCAAACCCAGACTGGTAATTCCCACCTTAGCTTTTGGAAAAATTCATTGAGGATCGATATAGCAGATCCCAAAGATTGGGAATCATCTGTGGATATGTAAAGTCCAAGTACTCCATTAGAAATTACCACAGAACACCACTCATTTTGGAACTTTCAAAATATAATTGGACATTAAAGTACGAGACTTGTGTAGATATTCAGAATTGAACCTAAGTATTTACTTGCAGAGCACAAAATGCCTGAACGTGTGTGTCTTGGAAACAAACCTGTGTAGTATCTTGCAGATGTTGACTGATTCTCAGCAGATATGTTAGCTAATTCACAATAACGATGACTCTTTAAATGCTCCTCTTCATCAGCTAATTCTTGCACTGTAGAATTTAAAGAAAACATATTTTGATTACTATCTCCATTTTGAATTGTTTGTAATGTATTGTTTTCCAAAAACGGTTGACAATGCTCATGCTCTGCCAAGGTGTTCTTTGCCTTTGGAAAAAAATCTAAATTGATGTCATCTGGGTCTTTTGCAGCGGCAGCATCAGGAGATTTACTGTCTAAAGCTTGTTTCTCAATCATCATAATTTCTGATGACTGCCTTTCTGTTTTGTCATTGCCAATAAGCACAGCATCCTTTCTGCGACACGTCTTGATAAACGTTTCCAAATTTTTATTTGGATGTACAAAACCTTTAGCCTGTCAAAGCCATAAAGATATAAAAGGTTTAATGATCAGTAATGAATCAAAATCTACAGTGAGAAGTGCAAAACAGATAAGTACAATCCATTCAAATTGTTGCCTACTTTAAAGAGACTTTTAAAATTGGAGAGACCATAAGCACAAAATATTAAGAAAAGCACAGTTCCATTAGTGAACTATGGATGTGTGTCTAGAAGTGCATTCATTTTTAACAATCAAAATAAATTGAAATCTAAGATATTATGTTAAAACTTAAAGGTTTCTAATCTCAAAATATTTTTTTTCCAATTGGTTACATGGGATTGAAACGGGTCCCACCCATATTACATCATCACTACATAGTGGTATTACAACAAAGCTTGGATATTATCCATGTATTGCTTGGCAAGATTTGAACCTTGGTCTCCTTAAATGTTGAGGAATCTAACCGGTTGAGCTAATGCCACTTGATTTCTAATCTCAAAATATTAAGTGAAAGGCTTGAAGACATTTTTGTAGGGATTAGGTTCTATTATCAAATATTTATTCTTTCTGAAGAGACAAGATTAATAATCAAATTTTTGTTTGACTCATTCAATTCCATAATAATAGACAAAGTTGTAGAGTAGGTACACACAAAACTGTAGATTAGGTGGGAGTTTTAGTTACACATTCTTATCTGCATTGAACTAATAACAATAGCAAATGACTAATTAGACCCCTCTTTAATTTTTTAGAGGAATACATGTTATGGTTTTGGACAGTCTATCTTCTTAACTGCATCCTTACATTTGGCATGTACAGGAATTCCCATGCATAGAACAGGTCCAGTGGTATATGCAGGCCATGTGCTTGTGTCTGAGCATAATGACAGCACTCTTATTATTCTTCTTTCACTTTATAAGTAATGTTCATTTCTGTAGATAATTGATTTGCTGCTGTTAATATATCAATTCTTATACATGTAAGATCTGTGCAATCTATATTTTTGGCATAGTTGTTTCATCCTGAAGTCATTAATTCAAAGTCAAGCAGTTTGTTGCTTTTGTAGTTCTAGTCCAACACCCGTGCTGTGCATCCTTCTGAATTCAGTATAGTGCGTACAGTTGTATTCATAATTTTATTTTAAAACGTTGTAAGAATACAAAAGCAATAAAAAAGCTTGTTAGGTAATTCAAGACTGCCAGAAAGAGGCTGCAAATGATGCTTTGAATTTGGTAGAAGCGGTAAAGTAATAAATGCCAAAGAAAGAGCTCTAGCCAGGGCACATCCTAACTGTTCTAGTTGGGAATGATAACATTGCAGGGCAACAGATAAGTGTAAAGTAGGGTGGTATGCCTAAATAAAACAAACTAATATATACTGTTGGCAGAGATGATGATTATGAAAATTGAATGTTCTCTAAATTAATATTAGGACCGCTAAAATACGGTGTATTACACTATAAAAGAAGCCATCAGAATAAGAGGAATCTGTGGAACAACATCATCAGATGCAGATTAATACTAGAGTAATGAAAAGGAAGCAGGTAAAAACAAGCGCAACTTGAGAACCAGAATAGCATTTGTTCTTCCAATTAGAATACCTTCTCTCTATTTTGCAAGCCTATAAATATAGATTCCAAGATCTTTTTCTACTATAGATTCTTTACTACCTTGTATTGTTTTTATGTTTGGCATCACAAAATATCCTGTGTACTGAAAATATGTTTGGCACTAGTTGAGTGCAGACATTGGGAGACATTTGAATTTTGGTCAAGCATCATAGGAATAGCCATCAACCGACAAGCAAATTCAATGAACACACACACCAAGAGTAAATGCAACTAGAGAATAGTTGACAATGGTTGTAAGAGAAGGCAAGTATAAGAGCCCAAAGATTTTAGATGATGAGGATCCCATTCGCCATATTGGTACCTATGTAACAATATGGAGGGCAAACAAAGTGGCAAACAAAGCAGTGTGGACGCAACTGTTTCTAGCCATGCTGTAGCAATAGACTGGAACTTGTCATTGCATACTCCCTTTAACTCATGGGATGAACTCAAAAAGGAATTTGAGAAAACATTTCAACTTTTGCGGGATGACATGAATACCGTCAACGAAATTTATATTATTAAACAAAGAAAGATAAGAAAGTCAAGTTATACCACCACAGTCTCAAGGAGCTGATAGGAAAAATGGAGAAGCAACCAGCCGATGGACTTTAAAAGTGATGGTTCATAGATGGACTTTTTAAGTTTGGAAGAAGATGAAGGTTGTGCCCCCAACATCGTACCAATAGACTTTTGATCAAGCCTTGAACCTGAACAATGAAATGAAGACAGTTTTTGTGGGATGTCCGAGCAAAGTTGACAATAGCTCCTACAGTGATGACGATGATGAAAAGAGAGGCACATCAATTCAAGCACTTGAAAAGGACGTCTTATGCACTATATGCAAGATTAAGGAAGAAAAGCAGGAAAAAGACAAGCATATTATTTGGTGTTTGGAGTGTAGCACAGAAGGACACGCCAACTCTAATTGTTCAAATACGCATGTGTAACATACATAGACATTTGATGTCAAAATATCTGTTTAATCTAAAAAGCCAGAAAATCCAGACATGGACGCTCCAAAAAGAAGCCAAGTATCTTAAAGGGTGGAGTTGGTGCAACAAGTGACGAGTAAAAAAAAAACCATCAAGATAGGAGGAATGGCAATCAAATTGTCAATCAATCTAGTACAAGGAATGTGGTGGAAAACCACATGCAATACAATATGACCAGGAGGCCAATTGTAGAGTGTAGGAAATGTCAGCAATCGATACATTTTGCACATAATTGCATGAATGCCACTAGTGCCAACAAACATATGATGTGCCAATGATGCAAACCAGGAAACCATGGAGAAGAAAACCACCTTAAGAAGCACGAGGCATTCAAAATGTAAACTTGGTAGACATCGAGGATAACACTTTGGCAATTTAAAAATGACATGAGTCGAGTATAGGCTAAAAAGAAGGTAGAGTATCATGAGTTTACCAAGGAGTTGAAAAGTTGGCAAGAAGTCCAAGTCAAAGAAGAAATCGCAAAGAACTAAAGCAACGGAGAAAAACAAATCATCCCAAGTCAAATGGAGGCAAGGTCAATGTCATAGAGCTTGGCCTCATAAATGATGGAGTCAAGTATACCCATCAAGGTGGCAACTCTTTATTGTGCAATATCAGACCTACATACAACAATAGGGGAGTTGGTGCGCAAAACGAATAGATATGAATTGAATAGAGAAACATCATCCCAAAGGATGGGAACCAAGAAGCAATTCATCAACACGACAATGCTAAGAATTGATGCCAAGAAGTGGCCTAGGTTGCTATATATGGATTTGCTTAGTCATATATTGACACTTGTAATTCCTGATGGTGGATGAAGTATGAACGTGCTCTCGTAGAAGACATGTAAGGAGGTGGGATTGTTGACCGTTTAGCCCTCAAATTTTAGACTATTAGGAGCTAATCAATATGGGATCGAGATGAAAGGCATATTGACTGTTGGTCACAAATCTGCCATAGGAAAGGATTTTGTACGTATACACGCCCTAGACCTGGACCAACATTGAAAGGCCGGAGGGAAGAGATGCCCTCCGTGCCAATCTCCGGAGAAAGGCCGACTCCTGAACTAAACTACTTGGTATTTTTAAGACGAGTGCAGGAAAGAAATAAAAGGGGATAGGGTAAGAAGTGAGAACGATTTTGGTGGGAAAGAACCAGCAGCACGATTATCAACAAATACCTTGAAACAGCAGCAATAAATATGAAGAAACTAAAATAAACACTTTGCTATCTCCCCTATGTATCCTCTGGAAGAGTTCTAGGGTTCAAGTATCTTCCTATGCCTAAATCCAAAATTCAGAATTACAGCAATTAGGAAACACAAGAACTTGACAGAAACCACTATCCACAGGCAGCATAAAAAGAATTTAACGCAATATTAAATCTCTTACATAACCCTCTGAATGATTCCAAGGTTCAATCCCTCATTACACACCTAAATCCAGAACGCAGAATTACAGTATGCAAATGAAGAAAAAGAATAACAGAAATCAACACAGAAGATAACATTTATGAGAGAAATGGAGCTCAAAGTCTTCAATATCTATTGCAGAAATCAAGATACAACAATTCTCTAGCAAAAGTTCCCCCCCTTTTCATTACAATTCGTGGGTTTTATAGAGGATTCGACCCTCTGAGCTATTAATGCACTTAATCTGGAGGTACGCTCTCGGGAACCTGGAAAATATGCTTCTGCTCCTCCTGCAACTGAGTTTTCACATCATTTTCCATATTTACACATTACGGCCACATTAGCCCGGGAAGCCTGCATTTATGGGCCGTTTGACTTGTCCTGGATTTTCTCGGGTGTGGGGCTCGAGTGGGTCTTCGAGTCCCTCTGGCTCTCCTCCGTGACTGATATTTCTTTTCCAGTTGCTACAAATGGGTACCGGGTCTTTCGGGCTAGTAAAGGCGTATTTATGAAATACTCGATTGCCTCGGAAAAATGCCCGGCCTAGGAGTGTGTGCCTTTGAGAAAAGCGCCCTCAAATGAGCTTCGCCAAACTCACATTCGGAGATTCGCCTCGCAACGGACGTGGGCCTAAGCAGGAATGATCATCTTTCAAAACGCGGCTCCTAACTGTTTATTATTTCGCTAGAAAAACAAGTTGGATGCCGCTTTGCAGGGGTTTTTGTCCGAAGCGGCAGATAATTGCCAACGGGCCACAAAATGCTTCGCTGCGAACCTCCTTCAAGACAGTCGTTCGGGAGGTTTTTGGCCGAAGCGCATTCTTGCCTTAGAATATTGCTTTGACTTTTCAAGGGCAACTAATGCTTCGAATGAGGGAGCTTCGCACAGAAGTTGGCCGAAGTGGATGCTTCGTAGCGGCCTAAGGCAAAGTAGATTATGCTTTTGGAAAAGTGGTTCGCCACGAGAGGGGTCCAAAGCGGATGCTTCGCTTAAATTTAGCGAAGCACTCTCTTAACACTTAGAAATTTCTGCATTTTCCGCTTCGCAAGGCTTTCACCCGAAGCGACTGTTTAGGCTGCTTCGCTAGCGAAGCTTCTTCCATGCCTTAGCAAATCTTGGGCTACGATCAGAGCTTTCTTGTTTTCTTTTCTTGGCGAAGTTATCTTTCTTGTTCCTGCGAAGCTCCTAAACCTGGTTTGCTTTGTGGCGAAGCTCTTACACATACAGTTTTATGTACAAGGGGATAAAAATGAAGGCCAAAATTGCTGCAATACTTAAAAATGTTCAAAAGCAAGGGAACAAATTCATGAAAACTTAGAAAATTCTTTACAAAATTTTGATTTCCATTACCCCTCCAAGCATTGTGACAAAATTATCAACATTCCTGGTGGCTCGCAGGGCAATGAGCTCGCCTCGGTGCAAGGACCCTCAGCCTTGATCCATTGGGCCAGAGTTGCCTCCAGACCCTTCTCCTTTCTGCAATTCTCCCTTTGAGGGTGCCTCTGCAGCTATCTCTTCTTCCTCTTCCTCTTCTTCTTCTAGCGCTATTTCGAGATGCGGCGGCGGGGGAAAGTGATCACGGATGCGTTCCATGGTTCGGTGAACGTGGGCCCAGGCACCCTTCTGAAAAGGTTCCCGATCTTGTAGCGCCTTAACCAGAACATGGAACCAATCAATCTGCCCTATGTCAGCATATTTGGCTCTCGTGCTCACAAGCCACGATTTTGTAATATCTAAGGATGAAGTCCGTGACCTGCCCCTCTGTGACTGGCTCCTCCCATTCATCTATTTCTGAAACATCACTTTCAAAGTTGAGCCAAGCCGGTTTAAGTTCTTTTGTTAAAAGGTTCCCGTCATCATCGGTGAAACTCGGGAAACCTAATGCTGAAAGGTCTTGAAAATATCCCAGCGATGTACGCTGCTCCTGTTCAAACATGTCCATGAGGTTCTTGGCCTTCTGAGCTTTCCTCACTTTGGAGAAGAAGGCGTGGACCGTAGCTTGGACAGTGGACCAATCCCTTGCTGTCCGACTCATGGCAACGACTCGCAAGTATTGATATTTGATGCTTTGTACTTCAAAGGCCAAATTGAGTCGGCTTCTTATCTCTTGTATGACTTCGTCCACTACTGGCCCTTTTCTGTGCAACAGCATACTGGGCTTCAGTGATATAGGATAAAATTGACAGGGCACTGGAGGCCCGAGATTTGAAGTTTTTAAGCAAATGCGAGTGGATTTCTTTAATTCTGCCTCTATCAAACAACTCTAAACTCTCCTTCTCATACAACTGTTGTTGCATCTGCAAGATTCTACTTTCGAACTCCTTGGCCTTCATTTCGGATTCGGCCTGTATCTTGCTTTGATTTTCCGTCGCGCTCTGCAGTCGGTTTACTTGTTGCTTCAAGGCATCTACTTCCTTCTTCATTTGCTTGCACTGCTTTTCTGTATCTTCCAATTTTGAGCGCGTTCTGGCTAGATCTTCCTCTAACTTAATGTTGGCGCTCTCTACTTCATACCGGCGTTGATTGGCGATCTTTGCATGTGTGCGGAATGTCTCTATCCTCACATGCATGGACTCGGACTCATTATCTACATCCAAGTGCTCCAGGTCCTTGACCTTCTCTTGAGGCAAAATGGAGGCAAATAGAAAGGATTCAAAAATATCTAATCACAAACTTTCTCAAAATTAAGGCCACAACCCCTTATGAAATTATTCTAGCTGAAACTGGAATGTTCCCTTTAGAAGCAATTGCTATGACCAAGTTGTTATGTTACTTGAAAAAAACAGAAAACATGACAAATGATAGATGGCCTAGGGCAACTAGGGACAAAGAGTTGCACAGGCGAAAGAATACGTGGATGAAACAAAATAAAAAATGGATGAAACGTTGGGAAATCATCATAAATGAATGCCCAAATGTCAACAAAGACATAAAAAATTATGTGAATGAAAAGTTCAGAAGTGGAATGTGGAAAAATGCAAGCAGGAAAAGACAATATTATATTGCAAATTTTAACCCAACGTATGACCACAAGGAAAAAGCGTATATAGGTGCTGAAATCAAGTGGAAGGAAAAAATACTCATTGCTCAAATAAGGACTAGCTCTCATAGGCTTAGATGTGAAATAGGGAGATGGACAACGCCCAAAGAACAATGGGAAGAAAGGATATAGAGGACCCGACCCTCTGAGCTATTAATGCACTTAATCTGGAGGTACGCTCTCGGGAACCTAGAAAATCTGCTTCTATATTTACACATTACGGCCGCATTAGCCCGGGAAACCTGCATTTATGGGCTGTTTGACTTGTCCTGGATTTTCCTAGGTGTGGGGCTTGAGTGGGTCTTCGAGTCCCTCTGGCTCTCCTCCGTGACTGATATTTCTTTTCCAGTTGCTACAAATGGGTACCGGGTCTTTCGGGCTAGTAAAGGCGTATTTATGAAATACTCGATTGCCTCGGAAAAATGCCCGGCCTAGGAGTGTGTGTCTTTGAGAAAAGCGCCCTCAAATGAGCTTCGCCAAACTCACATTCGGAGCTTCGTCTCGCAACGGACGTGGGCCGAAGCGGGAATGATCACCTTTCAAAACGCGGCTCCTAACTGTTTATTATTTCGCCAAAAAAACAAGTTGGATGCCGCTTCCCAAGGGTTTTTGTCCGAAGCGGCAGATAATTGCCAACGGGCCACAAAATGCTTCGCTGCGAACCTCCTTCAAGACAGTCGTTCAGGAGGTTTTTGGCCGAAGCGCATTCTTGCCTTAGAATATTGCTTTGACTTTTCAAGGGCAACTAATGCTTCGAATGAGGGAGCTTCGCACGAGTTGGCCGAAGTGGATGCTTCGCAGCCGCCTAAGGCGAAGTAGATTATGCTTGGAAAAGTGGTTCGCCAGGAGAGGGGACCGAAGCGGATGCTTTGCTTAAATTTTAGCGAAGCACTCTCTTAACACTTAGAAATTTCTGCATTTTCCGCTTCGCAAGGCTTTCACTCGAAGCGACTGTTTAGGTTGCTTCGCTAGCGAAGCTTCTTCCATGCCTTAGCAAATCTTGGGCTACGATCTGAGCTTTCTTGTTTTCTTTTCTTGGCGAAGCTATCTTTCTTTTCTTGCGAAGCTCCTAAACCTGGTTTGCTTTGTGGCGAAGCTCTTACACATACGAGCTTTATGTACAAGGGGATAAAAATGAAAGCCAAAATTGTTGCAATACTTAAAAATGTTCAAAAGCAAGGGAAAAAATTCATGAAAACTTAGAAAATTCTTTACAAAATTTTGATTTCCATTACCCCTCCAAGCAATGTGACAAAATTTTCAACATTGACTAAACAGAAAGTCACCATTGTAGAGTAGGCCTTCACATTGGATTTTATGATATTTACCTTGTAGAAACTCACCTACAACACATTCTTGGGTCATGAATGGTTGCACATGGCAAAGGTTGACACGACTAGGAGAAAGCCTACGTCACCTTCAAGAAAGGACAACATGATTACACTATTAATATCTACAAAACTAGTCAATGAGCAAGGACCTTGCATCCTTGGCTAAATCGGATGTTTCTACATCCTACGAAGAAGAGAAGAAGACTAGCATGGAACCAAATAATGATGGTGCATTCAACTTAGAAGAGTGCATAGAGGACGGAAGGCACTTAGATGCACTCTCCTCCATAGATAGATGGAGGATTACGGATTGTTCCACCCATCATGCCTTTGTTTAAACGTGGATGAGGAACAACGTGCCAAAGAGAAAGGAAAGGGAACAACACTTGACACCTACGAGACAGGCGAATCAAGCCGTAGAACAGAGGTCAAGAAGGTGACATACACATGCATGGAGGATAAGGATGAGAAGTCATCTTTTTCCCCAAATTTTGCAGAGTACAATGTCCGTGATAGGCAGATAGATGAGAAGCCGACACATTCATTCAACATGCCCAATGTGACAAAGGAACCTAACACCATCAAATATGAAGGACTGCACATGGTACAACCTTGGAGAGGTGAACAAAAAAAAATGATAAATTGTGGAGACAATTGGGATCTAGTCCTATAGGCAACATCAACCTTCAAATATTTGTTTTAGGGCATTGCGGCTGACTCCCGTCTTTCGTGCCTCTTGGCAAACTCCCCTGCTCTTGTGCCAACATTACCAGCCAATCAACATCGTCTCTACATGCATTCTCCACGTTGGTGCTTCCACTTGCACAAACGTTCTCCACATCAATTCCACTTGCATTCTCAAACATTGGCGCTTCCACTTGCAATTCTACTCAACATATTGCACTTGAACGGCATCAACACTTGACTTGTATGGCAATAGGATTGAACAGCCAAAGTGCTTGAACGAAAAGCACTTGAACAACAAGGTGCTTGAACGGCACTCACTTAAACGACACTTCAAATTGAATGACAAGCACTTGAACGACACTAGATTGATCGACAACTCAACTTGCACTTGGTTGGCAGTGTTAGATCCAACTTCTCTTATGCTACTTACACAACGTCTCCACTGGAACGGCCACAGACAATCCACTTGAATGGTGCACTCCACTCTATTGGAACGACAACCTCAGCAGTTCCACTTGTACGACATTTTGCCTACAACTCCCTTGTTCCACGCTTTAACTACAATGATGATACCTGCACATAGAACCCAACACACAACTACCAACTACCAATGGCTATCATACTGTACACACATCATGGACAAAAGATGAATCAATTGCATTACTCATTTCTATGACATTACAAAGGCTCGTAGAGTGCATCAAAGTCTCTCTCCTAGAACATGCTCTACACACATTTTCATGCATGCTCCATTGTTTGCACATACACATGGTTTGCCAATACATGGTTCTAGTCTAGTTTACCCATAGTTCTCCCATACACAGTACATAGTCTTGAATGAAGGAGGGGGGACCTTTTATGCTTTAGTCCTTGTCGTTACCAACAACTTACAGGACACCTCACCACCCAACCGTCTCCCATTTCGGATGTGTACACATGACACCCTTAAAGATCACTATAGTCTGTTGCAATTTATCAAACTCATGATTAAATTGCATTATATTAACATTTCACTCTCATTTGCATTTCATTTCTTATGCATTGGACTCACATTTCATTACATTTTATTTACACTTAGTGCATTTTGCACTTATTCCTACTATGTTCACTACTTTTTCTTTTGAGGTCCAAAACCAATGCCTACACAATACAACGATTACACCAAGGGAGTACGAGAGAGCATCTATGCTTGTGTAGTCTGTCTGTAAATCCATTGTAGCATTGTATATTGCCGATATAGACGGCCTGTAATGTTAATACCATACAGGCAAAGTAATACAATGATGATTCACCCTTCATCTGTGTGATTTATTTGTTCAGTATGATGTTATTGCTGCTAGTAGATTGGTAGATTGTGGTTGTATAAAGTTTTGTGTGCAGGTGTGTAGCAAAGTTGCAGCCAAAAGCCAAGACCATTGTACAAGGATTTACAATCCAGAAGCGTCATACGAGTGTGGTCGTATAAGTGGAGTAGTCAGGAGTGCCATTCAAGTGGATTGCATAGTGTCGTTCAAGTGAGTCACTTGTCGTACAAGTGATTGTTGTACAAGTCACTTGCCAAGCTTCATACAAGTGAGTTGCTGAGTTTTCGTTCAACTGTTGTCGTACAAGCCCTTGCCATACAAATAAAGACTTCAATGAGTGAATTGTCACTTGACTGCCGTACAAGTGGATGATCACTTGGTTGATGCAAGGTAAGTCAGATCTAATAATAATCAAATTAATCTAACTTAACATTAGGTTTAAGACTAATGTTTATATAATACAATGAATAGTAAACCTAACTAATTCCCCACTAACGAAGCTAACAAACGCGTTAGGCTAGGTAGAGAGTTAGGTTTAGGATTGACTACCCTAGGATATTTAGGCTAGTTACCATTAGATATTTAGGACAGTAAATATCTATATGGTAGAAACTAAAACAGTAAATGTAGTAATAAATCCTAAGTAGTGTAATGCAATACACTAGCTTATTTTACCTAGTGGAGTACTTGGTAAGTATCCCAAGTAATGGAATATTACTCTAACATCCCCCCTTATTACATTGTTTGGGTAATACATACATATCCCTCTATACAACAATATTTGGGTGAAGTATATAACTGCCCCACTACAATGAAGAAGATGTTGATCTCGCTGGTTCTTTGCTCTGTCACAGTGCTCTGGCTGCTCCTAAGCAAAAAGTGGGTCATTCCTCACTATGTCTTCACGCCAACGAATGTCCTTATGGTAATCACATCATCCAACCGATTTGCATGGGTAACCAACCACTGCAATCGCTAAGTGTAGTAGAATAGATCACTTCATACAAGGTTCATTCATTTACAATATGAATTTGCAAAAGATAAGGTAGCTAAGGTGTCGGTCGCTGCCGAAAATGCACCCTTATAAGTTCCCCCCTTCTTGTTGCAAAACATAGTGTAATTGATTTCTGAAGGAAGTGTGACTAAGGTGTCGGTCAAAGCCGAAAATGCACCCTTATAAGTCATCTTCCCTATTTACAAAAAATAGTGAAGAAAAGAAATGGATATCCCCCTCAATTGCAAAAAATATGCAACTCAAGAGTGTTGTGAAGGATTTTACAAATATTGCCTCCTAGACAATTTTACATCACAAAAAGTCGCTCCTCTTGTTGCAAGTACTTCAAACACCTAGAATTTGATATTTATGAAGCCTAAAAGAGGTACAAGCACCCCTTATTGCAAGGTCTTCAAACAAAGAACTTATGCTATTTATGAAGCCAAAAAGAGGAGAGAGAGAATATGGTGTTTTTGCCCAAGGGACACATGTGTTTTCCCTCTACAAAACTGTTGTAGCAATTTAGCACTCCTTGTGCTATCTTTGAACCAGAAACAGAATCAGAATGAGACACTTCACAAGAAAGATGGCTTCTGTGTTGTGCCTTTGCCATTTTAGTTTTGCTTGTTTTGAAACCAACACTGAATGGTGTCTTGGTTTTCATTTTACAAGTTTTGCAAGACTATGTTTTTCTAGGCAATTTGAAAAAAAAGTTCACCAATTTGTCCTTTCTTATTGTAAGTACTTCAAGCATGATTGCTATTATGAAGTCTAAAAGAAAATTTTTAATGTTGATGACTTGGACTTTTCTGATCTGATTGCCTTTACAAGTTTTATTTCCCTGTTTATAAGTCAAAATCTATGTTTGAAGGAAGAAAGGAATTATCCCCCCTTAGTGCAAAGGATTGCAACTTTTAAGGTTCCTTATTTTCAAAAAACTTGTTCTTTCTTTTGATTACCCTAAAAGAGTACCAAAATATAATTCACTCAAACAGATATTTAATGGCACCTGCCTTAACACCCTTCAGAAGGATGAGAAGTTGGAGGAAATTAAGCCAAACAAATAAGAGTGAATTAGGGGTTTTGTTGATTTAGGAGAGAATATCAAGTAATTTTGGCTTTAAATCTGTGCAAAAGGATTTACACAAATTTGTGAAATTTTGGGGTTTAGTGTGTTCTTGATTCTATGACTTATAATTGCAAAAGAAATAATGCAATAATCAAACAAGAATGCCCACAAAATTCTTATCACCTAGGTGTCGGATGCAACCGAAAATGCACCTAATTTGCCAATAAAGGTGTCGAGTAAAATCGAAAATGCACCTTTTAATTTTTGCAACAAAATGTGTGTTTTGTGTTGTGCAAAAAATGATATTTTTATGTCTCCTACTTTGTTTTCCAATTTTGCAAAAGAAGTACAATGTTGTCTTCTCCCTGAATTTTGCAAAATTAACAATTTTGAGCACTCCTTCCAAGACAAGTCGACACACGACCCGCATTTGGAAGGCTTAGTCGACACACGACTTAGTTTTTGATGGACCCAAGGTTACAATTTCTCCTCAAATTTTTGCAAAAAAGAATGTGCAATTTTATGTCTTATATCCCCCTTGGAGAAAACAAATGCACACTTTGCCTTTGAATTTTACAAAATAAATTGTGTCTCCTTGTGTTACAATTTGTCAAAAAAGAATTCAGGTTTGAACCTTTATTGTATGCTAAATTAACAAGGTTTGAGAAGAGTCTAGGGTTTTCTTATTTGCAAAAAAAAAGGAGGCTCTTATATGTCTTATATCTCCTTGTTTGTGAGAAAACAAAAGCACTCTAAAGTTTGTAAATTTGCAAAAAAATTCCCCCAAAATTGATTTTTAACATATTAATCTAATTAGGTCCAAGGTGTAGACCAATTGGTTCATCCAAACCCCATAAGGGAGGCGGAGGTCCAAGGTTCAAATCTCGGGCCTTGCCGGACTGAACGCTTGTCCCTTTCCTGGTGCTTTCAGCGGAGTAAAAGGTTTAAAATGATTGTGGCATGGTGGTTATAGGGGCGGACTGCGCGAAGATCTGTGTGGCGGCTTCTGGGGCGGACTACGCGAAATACTGTGGCGGCCATAAAAGCTGGACAGCCTGCCCGGATTCGTGGCGGCTACCAATTCCACCATGTAAATTCAAAAAAAAAAAAATCAAAAAAAATAAATATATTAATCTAATTAATTCTAGCTAATTTAAATTAATAATAAAATTAGTTTCATACCTAAAAAACTAATTAACTAATTAATTAGTTAATTATTAATAAAATTAACTAAAAAATATTAAAAAAAAATCTTACCCTTTTTTTTTTTTCCAGTCCATTTCATCGCCCGCTTTTTTTAGCAAAAAACTAGACGTTTTGGGGCCGGCAGGAGTCGAACTCCCTACCTCTCGTCGGCCAGCGCCTTAGCGCTAGCCCCTCCACCGGTCAGGCTAGCTGGCCCAACGTGAAGGGAAGGGAAGGATATTCCCTTTCCCTTCACTCCTCGCGCGGGCGGGGAAAACTATGGGATTTATCCCACATCACCCGTGCGGGCGATTTTATGTTGCTTAAAAGCAACAGAGCACACAGTGCTCTTTGATTGCCTACGGGCAATCAGGGTCTGTCGAACCCCTTTTGCTGCCGCCCACGTGTTAGGTGGCACACGTGGCTGTCCGCCACGTGGCCACCACGTGTCTGGTCCGTCGTCTGGTGGCTGTCCGCCACGTGTCCAGTCCAGTGGCTGTCCACCACGTGTCCAGTCCAGTGGCTGTCTGCCACGTGTCCGGTATGGTCCGTCGTCCAGTGGCTATCCGCCACGTGTCCGGTATGGTCCATCGTCCAGTGGCTGTCCGCCACGTGTCCGTCAGTGGTTGTCCGCCACGTGTCCGGTCGAGTCGGCACCTCGATGTGCGTGCCTGGGTCCACGTGTCCCTCGGGATGCATGCCAGGGCCAATCGACGTCAGTCCACGTGTCCCTCGGGATGCGTGCCATGGCCATTCGACGTTAGTCCACATGTCCCTCGGGATGCGTGTCGGGGCTTGTTGGCGTCAGTCCACGTCCAGGTGTCGGTTTGTCGATCAGGGATTGGAGGGCCGCCTGCCCTCTCAGATCCCGATGTCCGTCAATCTGCAGGAAGAGGGAGGGCGCTCCTGCCCTCTCGACTCTCCCGAGAGTGTGCCACGTGGCCTGCGAGGCCTACGTGGTGCTGCGGGCCATGGGGGCCGGCGTGGGAGCCGAGGTTGAATGGCCTCGGCTCGTTGACCGCGACCGGTCTAGGGGTCCGCGGGCCCTATGCTCGGCCTGTGTGCCAGGTCGGCTTGCACTTCCGCGGGCCCTCTGGCAATGTCGTCTGCGACGGCCAGGACTGCGGGCCAGCAGGCGACGTCGTCAGCGACGGACTGCGCTACGGGCTTGCGGGCTGGAGCGGACAGATCTGCGGCCAAACTCGCGGGCCCAGGTCTACGGGCCCGCCTAGGGATCCGTGCAGGTCCTGAGGGCCAGCAGGGCCCTCGAAGACCATGCCAGGTCTAGGTGGGGTGGAACGAGCGGAGCTCGTATTAGGCCACCCGGCTGCGATGATACCAATGATGCAAGGTAAGTCAGATCAAATAATAATCAAATTAATCTAACTTAACATTAGGTTTAAGACTAATGTTTATATAATACAATGAATAGTAAACCTAACTAATTCCCCACTAACCAAGCTAATAAACGCGTTAGGCTAGGTAGAGAGTTAGGTTTAGGATTGACTACCCTAGGATATTTAGGCTAGTTACCATTAGATATTTAGGACAGTAAATATCTATATGGTAGAAACTAAAACAGTAAATGTAGTAATAAATCCTAAGTAGTGTAATGCAATACACTAGCTTATTTTACCTAGTGGAGTAATTGGTAAGTATCCCAAGTAATGGAATATTACTCTAACATTGGTTACTGTCCAAGTGGAATGTTGAGTCAGTGTGAGATAGCATTGACTGCAGTCTTGTTTGGCTTCTAAATCTATCATTTTGTTCCTCCTCTAGTAGAATACTCACCACCATGCTACAAAAGTTATTTCACTTCAATGCAATTTAGACTAGATTCTTTACTCTAGTTTATCTTATTTTCTTAGTACTTATTGGTTACTACAGTGCATTATTTTTTTTTCTTTTTTTTTAAAAGCGAAAAACCCCTTGCGGAGCCGCCTTGGTTTGAGAGACCACGAACAGGGGTTCTACACCGTCAAAGTCACCCGGGGGTCGCACCCGACCCTGCCCGCACCAACATTATCAATTGGATTTTAGATACCCAATTCAGCTTTTTGATAGGGTGGAGATTTGAACCTGGGACCTCCCTTGGAGGATTGCCCTCTCCTCTCCAACTCATGGACCTGGGACAGTGCATTATAACAGCTCTTTCCGTGGACACTAAAAAAGTTATCTTATCTAATTAGAGGTTTGGGTTCACCAAGATTTGACAACTAAATCTATAACTGCAAGTTTTTTTTTTAAGCTATATTGTATAACAAGATCCTTATGAGTATATTGATTACGAATATTGTGCTTGACACTCTATAAATGTCATTTTGCTACCTCAAGTTACATTTTAGAATGTAAAGTCTAATTTCTAAATGTACTTTTATTTGCTTCAATTTAGTAGAATGGATTATCTATAAGTTAATCCCCCAAAATTCTTTTATTTTCCCCTCTATTATTGACAATATTTCTCAAGTTGATTAGCACAATTTAGAAAATATATAAAATTACTATTCTTGCAATTTCAAGAGCTCTCCACATGATTGGTCCGTGTTTTTACCTATTTTCAGACTAGTGATTTTCCCAACTGGCTTCTATTAAAATCTCATGTAGATAACTATTTTTTCGCATTTTTATTGGTTCAAAGAGAGGAAAAAGGCCCATCCATAAATCTAGCATTATGCTGCAGCATTTTTTTTCAAATAATGTTGACAGCAACAGGGCAATCTATCACTCAACAATTGTGTCAATCTTTCAATATTTAAATTAGCCATGTCTTTCAACAATACTACAATGATCCAGAAGTAGGAATTCTTTTTTTTCCATCTTTGATTTAAATTGCCATGTACATGTAACAAATCCTCTTTAAGTTTATTATATAAATATCATTCTTCTTTTCACCAAATATTTATTAGATACTAGATAAACCACCCATAATGGATCGCAACAAGAGAAAGTTGATCGAATGCAAGAAGAAATGCACAATCAAATTTCCCCCATGTTTAATGGGCTAAGCAATGCATTTCTTCAACCATAAGCCCATGTACATATAAGAACTATGCCATGCAGAATACTAAGGGCAAAATTGATCATTAGCCTGCTTAACATGATGGTGATCAGAATATTGTGTGATAAGAAGATTAATACCTTTAGCTTAGTTACTGCATCCTGAGCTGCACATTTCTTAGCAACATTTGTATTTGGTCCCAAACCAACTCCAACCACAGAAACATTTTTGCCGCTCACTTTTGCTTGAAGCAAAAAATCATTTTTCTTTTTGTCTTTTCCATACTCCAGTTTCAAATCATGGTGCTGACAAATTTCAGTGAGTTCCCTTACTGGTTGAAGGCGTAGAGTTTCAGGTGTGACTATTGGTTCCAGAAGCTCAAGCATCAACTTCCAAACATAGTCCAAATCAAATGCACTATCTATCAGCAAGGCTCCTGCAAATGATTCCACTAAATCTCCAAGTACCTGGAAATTTGAGAAAGAAACGAAGCATATATAAAATCAATCACACAAAACAACCAAGATATTTATTTAACTGCAAAGTATAAGGACAAAGGGAAAAGATCCATTTCTACTGTACTAAAAATGACATAGTTGCTTCATTTACTTAGATCACCTTTATTAGATATCAAGTCATTGTAATTTTACATAACCTTTTAAATATTTGAATATTGATTAAAAGCATTTGGAGGGGAGAAATGAAATGCAAGTGTTAGCCCTACTAATGAAATATTTTGAACTGACAGATTTTACTCATTTACTTCAGTGACAGTGGAGAGTATTTCTCAAAAACACTGGAAAAAGTCTTTGACTTTGTAGCTGTAATAAACCACCCCTGTTCTACAATATTTTTTGTTTTCTGATTTCTGCTTTTCTGTTTTTTTTTTTTGTGATTTTTTGACTGAAGTAACAACGTACAACAAAACAGAGTTGCATGCAACAATACCCAGATGCTTAAAACTCTTCTAAATCAATATTCAAGAGAACCCACAAACATGCAACTGAAATATCTAAAAAAAGGAATGACATGCAACTATTTCTGGAGATTATTACAAAATAATACACAAATAACAATACCCAAATTCATGAAACACTTTAAAATCAATTCTCATGAATACCCAGTAACATGCAACTAAAACTCTGAAAGATAGGGTAACATGCAACTGATTCTGACGAATTTAATAATCTGGCGTGCAAAGTAACAATACCCAGGTGATAGGTCCGAGGTGTAGACCAATTGGTTCATCCAAACCCCATAAGGGGGGCGGAGGTCCAAGGTTCAAATCTCGGGCCTCGCCGGACTGAACGCTTATCCCTTTCCTGGTGCTTTCAGCGGCGTAAAAGGTTTAAAATGATTGTGGCATGGTGGTTATAGGGGCGGACTGCGCGAAGATCTGTGTGGCGGCTTCAGGGCGGACAGCGCAGAATACTGTGGCGGCCATAAAAAGCTGGACAGCCTGCCCGGATTCGTGGCGGCTACCGATTCCACCATGTAAATTCAAAAAAAAAAAAAAAAAAAAACAATACCCAGGTGACCAAATCAACTCAAACAACGTTACAAGCATACCCTTTTGCTGCTACAGAGTTTGAACAACAATACATCATCACATGCAGCGATACCTAGGTGGCCAAATAGCTTCAAAATAACAATACAAGCATACCCTTTGCTGCTATCGATTTTGAACAGCAATATATCATCACATGCAGTGATACCCGGAATGGTGCGCTCAGTATAAGAGAGTCTTTGACTGAAGATGCCACGATTTGCTCTGAAACTCTGTCAATCTCCAGTAAATCCCTTGTGAAATGTCTTTGTGAAATGCAGTCCCGATCTCTAAATGAAATCGGCAGATAAATATCCAAAGGTGATCTTTCACACCCGTAGATATTGTTACCGAAGGAGGATTTCGTCCCCAACAGCCGATAGAGCCTATAGCCAAACTCCCAGAAGTCTCTTCAGAGAAACCAATTTCCAATATCCAGAATGTCTATATTGAGAGCAAGCAATTGAATATGTAGACCTTTAGTTGAGACAACCCCATTTGCACACTCAATGTGTGATAAAACTTAAAATATATTTTCTTTTTAAGTCCCACGTCCCCCTTTTTTACCTAGGCACTGAATAAGGGGTCAACAACTTTATTTTATAACTTCAGTTGTTGCCTTTTAAAAACATAAAGTCACTTTACGGAATAAAGTAACTTTATAATTAACATAACTCCCAAGTCACTTTATAAAATATTATTTATCACTTAAGTGACTTATGTCCCCTTATATCTCCACTTTATAAAATAAAGTAATAACTATATTAATTTAATTTAATATAATCAAACCTTTGTTCATTAAAATCTCTGACCTCTGGTTAATCAATCTGCCAACTGAAGATAAATCTGGATACCCTTTTCGGAGAAGAACAACACTACACTGCCCTCCGACCAAAAACCCTAAAATCTGACTTACTAAAAATAGTAAGTCCATGCTTTCCATGCTCATAATGGCTCCGAAAGAAAGGCAATAGAAAGCACTCGGCATCCAAATGATGATTAAACGACCTCCATTAGGCTCCCACGCACCTGTCATAGCCTACGGGAGCCCAAAAGTAGGCTAGAACACCATAACGAGTTGACTGCTCAGAAAGGGGACATTACAGTCCGTCCTCCCCAAAGATTGCTTGTCCCCAAGCAATATTCAAGTATATTTCAGTCAACTGTCTGCTCCTGGTCGCCGTCACATAAAATACCAGGATCCCAAACCATTATCAGGAGAATACCACTCTGCTGACGCTACGCCACTCTGATCACCACAGGAAATCCTTTGCGTCCAAACTGCCCATGTCTCTCCTGAATCCCAAGAATGTAATCATCCGCAAAAACAAGACTGAGATACATGTAAGGTCTGAACTCCATGTGGTGAGTCAACTCGTGCATACCAAATTCAACACGGACTAAATCTGCATTCCCACTGTCCAATCGAAACTGGTGCCCTCGCAAAAACACTCTGCTCATCATGATAGCATACTGCTCATAAAATCTCTGCATAATAATCCAATTAAAGTGCTGATCTATCTCCAAAAAATACAGGAAGTAGAGGAGGACAACAGTAACAACTCCGAAAACGATAGTCCTAGGAATGCATCTACCATCAGAATCAGTAAACACTATGCTGACACTCAAACTCCGAGTGTCAAATAAGCTGACCCATTCATCCCAACTACCCCAAATTACTGTGCATTTCGAAGAAAAATCAGAGGATGGGTATTCTATCAGCATGAATTGTCTATCATGATCCCTGTCAGGAGGTTGAATGGTCCACTAGCGAACAACTCTATAGTTGTCCAAATATGAATTTTGCAAAATCAGCATTCTCCAAGTTCCATAGCTGCTGCAAAAATGTAACATAACAGTAGAAAAACAAAATCCAAACATAATCCAAACTGAATTTACCTCCCATTGAGTCTCCAACTCTGAATACACCCAGCATTTGCTCAGAATATCCCTCCAATCCACCCGTGTGAACGCAAATGGATTGATAGTATGGCTGCCCAAAGAGTGAACAACACCATTCCTTCTCTTCTGCTGATCATCAATCCTCCAAGGTACGCCTCTTCCGTCATCCTTGATGTCCAACAACACACACATGAAGTCTTGAGTTAAAGAAATTTCCCTCAAAGTGACTTCACCACACTGAGGTTGCGCAACAAACCTGAAGGTGAAAACTTTATCAAAAAGAAGTCTACCGTCATCTGAAGTCTCCCCCGCTTGGCTTGCAACTCCATCAACCACTGAGTCAATGTGACTCCCTTCTTCTGGGGGTGAATCCACAAGACCCATCTGCAGGCGATAATGACCTGTACTGTCCCAATTTGTCATAGGAAGCAAGTTAGCATCATGCACCTCAAACAGTGGGTTGTCAAAGGATGTCTTGTTGTCCATCTCAAACAGTGGGTTATCAACCCACTAGAATCCCACACTGTCCTCATGCTCGATCCAATTAACCCGGTGATCCAAAATTGCATTTCACGGGACAATGGACTAAATCAAAGTCTTCTTGGATGCTATCCAACTCTTCAATCAACTGCCCAATCTCCTTGGCTCTAACCTCATTCTCCTGCTCTCTGAATTCTATAACAGTAGCAAGTTTCATCTCTATTTCCTGCAATGTAATACGAGCATCTATCAAAGAGCCTCTAGTAGACTCAAGCTCAGTAGTGAGCTTATCAACCTCTTCCTCTTTACCCTTTAATGCATCAAGGGTCTCTTTAGCAAGCCTGATAGAATGAAACCCTGTCTGTAAGTATGTTCAAGAAATCTGATTTCATAGTTCCCAAGGCTGCTTTTAATGTCTTCAAATCAGCAATAGTGATTATCTCTTCAACACCCTTCTTCCTCTTCTCAATCTGGACCTTCCAATATAGATCTTCAATGAATTTATAGGTGTCATCAATTCGGGTTAAGGCTGCAGGAACTGTATCTTCACTAGTCCTGGAATCAAAATCAAACTTAAGCATTAAAATTTCAGAATTATTTACCTGATGATGGTCTACAAAATCATCATATGTTTGGGATTCCGCTTTGCATATTATTTGTTCTACTATTTGTTCTTCACTTGGGGTAAGATGATTTTCACTCCCAAGTGTTTCTTCATCAGCCTTAGGTGTCGTCACACCCGGATCCCAAGGCACTGTGAGCTAATCACTTAGTTCTGCTTTCCCATGAGCATTATGTTCTTCATGCATAACTGAATCCATTTGCAACTGACTCTGTAATTCTCTAAAGAAGATATAACTATCTGGTACATGCATCAACATAGGTTCCGTTTGGATACCAAACCCACAATCACCTGTACGGTTATCACTTAAATGCGATAGGGAAAGGTTATCCTGTGCTGATTGAAAACCTATATCACTATCAACATGTTTATCATCTGAGAATGCATTAGTGAACACCTCATAGTAAGCTGCTGCATCAAATTCATCAGTCTTCGTTCCTACAATGGTGTTACTGAACTCAATTGTACTATCAACATATGCCTCAATCTCATTAGTTTCATCGAAGCATGGGGCATTCATAGGATTTTTAGCATTAGACTCAACTGTCGTGACCTCTTGTTCAGATTTATCAACAATAGTTGCATGCATGCCACTAGAATCGATCTAAGTTCCAATTATGCATACCTCCTGTGGAGTGTCATTGTCTTCACACAACATTTATGTTTTGAACTCCTCTTCTTTCCCAACCTCTTCGCTGTCCAAGAAAGGTATCAACTTCTTCTCACACCCTTTCACAACACTGTCAACCAAATCATGAGCAACAGGAGAAGCAACCAAATATTGCCTTCAAACAACCACTAGCAAGTTGTGTTTCATTGATTGGATGATTGAGTGAAATTCTTGAACATTAGATTTGAGAGATATTGAAAGTGAATGTGCAACCATTAGAAACCAGATTTGTGAAAGCGACAGACTTAATGTTTGAGTAGAACATATTGAGTTTTTGATAGAGTAAATCATTCTCTATATGTTCCAGAGGTTAAACGAATTCTGAATGGAATATGTCTAAACTGCTTCAAGTTAAAGGAATTACCTTAAAGATTAGAAAAAGCATTTGATAGCATTGTGTGCAAGATTTGAGATTGATTGATCATGTTTTGTGAGTTGTTTTGAGTTTGTATTGAGAGTAGATTGAGCAAGTTCCTGAGAGAACTTAAAAGGCAGATTTGAGGCAAGTCTTGGAAGACTTGTAGGCAGAATTGAGCAAGTCTTGGTGAAGACTTGTAGGCAGATTTGAGCAAGTCTTGGTGAAGACTTGAGACAACATTAAGAGCAAGTTTAATTTGTTCAAGCTTTTTGTTAAGGCTTGGGGCAGATCTGAGCAGAGTTGATTGGTGATTTGATCAAGCTTTGTGTTAAGGCTTGAGGACAGAGTTTGGTGCAGATTTGAGAGCAGATTTGTGCTAGACCTGAGACAGAGTTAGAGCAGATTTGTACTAGACCGAGGACAATGTTTAGTGCAGATTTGAGATAGAGATTGAGCATAGTTGAGAACAAGCTTTGGATGTGACAGAGCAGAGGACACCAGTCTCCAGTGGATAGAGATCCATTAGCCAGGGCAGTGAGGATAGAGGTCTTCTAAGTGAGGACAGAGGTCTTCTATGGAGAGAGATCCACAAGCCGGTGCAGTGGGGGCAGAAGTCTTCTAGAAGAGCACCAACCAGAGCAGAGGAGAAAGAGTTCTTCTGTGGATAGAGTTCCACGAACCAGAGCAAGGGGAAAGAATTCTCCTGTGGAGTGTGATCCGCGAACCAGCTGGGAAGATAGAGTTCTTCTGTGGAGAGAGATCCACAAACTAGTTGAGGAGATAGAGGTCTCCTGGATCAAGTTCCACGAACCAGAGAAAAGGGGAAAGAGTTCTCCTGTGGAGAGAGATCCACAAATCAGAGCATTAAGGGATTGGTGTCTCCTTTGGACAGGGGTCCATAAACATTGTAATAGAGAAGTGATTCCCAAGAGATATGTTGAGAAAATTTTAGTGAAAGATTTTCTCCGTGGAATAGCCCACATTGGGTGAACCACGTTAAATTGGTGTCTCTATTGTGTGTGATGATTTGTGCATTGCTTTGATTACTGTTGTTGATATTGCCATTGATTATATTGGATAATATTGGGAAAGAAAAATAAAAGTTGGTCTTATACTGTTCACCCCCCCTCTCAGTATAAGCTTGTGTTCTTCACTGGCATGAGTTGCTGCAATGTATTCTGCTTTAGTGGTGGATAAAGCCACAACAAACTGCAACTTAGAAGCCCAACTCACCGTTCCTCCAGCAAGAGTGAAGGTATATCCTATAGTGGATTTTCTCCCATCTCTATCTCCACCATAATCAAAATCCACAAAACCTTTAACTTGCAAATCTGCCAATCCAAAGTAAATGGCAACATCTGAAGTGGCTCTTAAATATCTAAATATCCACTTCACCGCATTCCAATGCTCCTTTCCAGGATTTGCCATGTACCGGCTGACTACTCCTACTGCTTGGGCAATATTGGGTCTGGTGCTCACCATGGCATACATGAGGGTTCCTACTGCTGATGAATACGGTACATGAGACATGCTTGTCTTCTCTGCTTCTGTTCTAGGACACTGATTGGAAGACAACTTTTAGTGTGGAAGAAGCGGGGTACTAACTGGTTTTGCATTCTGCATATTGAAGCGCTGCAAAATCTTTTCCACATATGACTCTTGACTTAACCAGATCTTTCTTCCTTTTTTGTCCGTGTGTATCTTCATCCCTAAAATTTTGTTTGCTGCTCCTAAATCCTAAATTTGGTTTGTATCTTCATCCCTAAAATGTCCTAGCCAATTGAGCCTTAAGTTCAATGATTTTATTCATGCTGGGTCCTGCAACCAGCATATCATCAACATACAACAGCAAAATAATAAAACTGCCATCATCAAACCTCTAATAGTATCCACAATAGTCAGCTTCACTCCTGCTGAAACCTTGGCTCTTCATGAAGGTGTTAAATTTCCTGTACCACATCCTTGGCGCCTATTTCAACCCGTACAAATATTTCTTCAGTCTACAATCCAAATGCTCTTGGCCTCTTTCCTCATAGCCCTCAAGCTGATCCATATAGATCTCCTCCTTGAGATCACCATGCAACAAAGCAGTCTTTACATCAAGCTGCTCCAATTCTAAATCCTGTGCAGCTACAAGTGCAAGTAGAACTCTAATAGCAGTCATCTTCACAACTGGAGAGAAAATTTCATTACAATCAATACCTGACTTCTACACATAGCCTTTTGCCTCCAAGCAAGCTTTATAGCGTTCCAACAACCCATCGTTATTCTTCTTCACATTGTACACCCACTTGTTTCCAACAATTTTTCTTCCAGGTGGGAGATCCACAAGTTCCCACGTTTTATTCTTGCGAAGTGCCTCGATTTCCTCCTCCATGGATTTCCTCCACTTTTATGCATTTTCAAACTCTCTAGCTTCCTGCAATGAACTAGGTTCACCATCATCAGTTAACAAAGCAAAAGAGGACTGATACACATGAGAATACCTTTCTAAATTCTTTTGTGGACGTGTAGATCTTCTAACCCAATGATCTATCGATTGTGGCTCTTGGTCTTGTGACCATTGTCCCTGCTCTACTTGTTATTCTACTTGTTTTGCATGCTGATCAAAAACTTCAACATGATGATTTTCATATTCATCTTCACTCATTTCTACTTCAACCGGTACAACATTAGGAGTTTGTTGTACCTCCTTCCTTTGCATGGATTTTTCATCAACAATTATATCCCGGCTATTAATTACCTTGTGGGCAGTAGGATCCCACAGTCTATACCCCTTCACTAATCTCCATAGCCGAGAAAAACACATTTGCTTGACTTCAAGTCAAGCTTGGACCTTTTTTCTTTGGGTACATGGGCAAACGCATCACAGCCAAAGGTACGCAAATGAGAGTAATCAACTGGCTTACAACACCAAACCTCCTCCGAAATCTGTCCATTCAACGTAGTTGTAGGTGACCTATTAATAAGATAAACAATTGTATTAACAGCCTCTCCCATAACTTTTTCTCCAACATGGCTACGCTAAGCATGCTTCTTGCACGTTCCATGATTGTGCGATTCATCCTCTCAGCCACACCATTTCTTGTGGAGTGTATGGTACGATCTTTTGGTGCTTAATACCTTCCTGCATACAAAATTTATCAAATTCCTTGGAGCAATATTCACCCCCATTATCTGACCTGAGACATAATCGACTTGCCCAAACTCTTCTCTACCCGTGCTTTGAACTCTTTAAATTTTTGTAAAGCTTCCAACTTCTTCTTCAAAAAATAAACCCACACTCTCCTAGAATAGTCATCTATAAAAGTCAGAAAATAGATGGAGCTATTTAAGGACTGAGTGGGGACTGGTCCAAATATATCCAAATGTATAAGTTGCAGAAAATCAGAACTCTTACAAGGACTTGCAGTAAACCGAACCCTCTTTTGTTTACCAAAAATACAGTGTTCACATAAGTCCAATTGCAAGACTTAATCCTAGAAAGCATACCTCTGTCATACAAAATTTTCAGACCTTTTTCACTCATATGGCCTAGGCGTTGATGCCATAGCATTACTGCATCCTGAACAAAAGTTGTTGTTGCTGCATGGTTTGTCACTGTATCACCGCATAAACTATATAGGGTCCCATAAGATTCTTCCATTGCTACTACAAGAGCTCCTCTGGTAATTTTGCAATAGTTATTGCCAAAAGTGACAGAATACCCTACCTAGCTTATCCATCATTTTGATTGAGAGCAAATTCTTTCGCAAATACGGCATATGTCGCACATCACATAACATCCTTTCTCTACCATTGTCTAGCCTGATCCTTATATCCCCTCTTCCCACAATTTCTAAAGGGTGATCATCACCCAAATAGACCTTTCCACCATAGTATGGTTGATATTTGTCAAACCAGTCTTTGTGGGGAGACATGTGGAAAGATGCACCCGAGTCCAAAACCTAGGTATATAAAACAAATATGTTGTTACTGGCTTCACATGTTGTCGTCTCTCCTGAATCTGCTGCACTGGCCTCAACAGATGGCTGATTTTGCTTTTCACCATTCTTTAATTGCCAACAATCCTTCTTTGAGTGTCCTGGCTTCCCACAATGCCAACACTTTCCTTTCTTCTTACGTCCTTTAGACTTAGATCTGGATTGTTTTCTACCTTGTTTACTCCCCTCAAAAGATCGAACTCTCACAGATAGGGCTTCATTGGTTCAGGGTTCTAGAGACGTTTTTCGCCTCAACTCTTCTGCCAACAAAGCGGCTACCACATCATCAAATTTGAGAGTTCCTGATGATGAATTACTGAAGTGTCCGGGAGGGAACAAAGTAGGGTGATAGCTCTATCTTCATCCACCATCTTCACATTAACTGAAACCAGTTTACTGATAAGAGTATTAAACTCATTCAAATGATCTACCACGAATGAACTTTCCTTCATCCTCAAGCTATAGAGCTACTTTTTCATAAAAACCTTATTTGTTGCTAATTTTGTTTCATACAACTTTTCAAGCTTTTGCCAAAGGGCTTCCGTGGTCTTCTCTTCAGCTATATTGAACAAGACAAAGTCCGCTAGGCAGAGACGGATTGTACAAACCGCCTTCCTGTCAAGCGTTGCCCACTCATCTTTCATGCTGCTCGGTTTACTCGCGACCCCTTTCAAGGCTTGAGCTTGGTCATGCTGAACCAACAAATCCTCCACCTTCATCTTCCATAGAGCGAAGTTCCTGCCATCAAATTTGTCAATCTCGAACTTGGTTACACCTCATGTCATTGTTGCAGCTCCCACTCGCACAAAACCTTGAGCTCTGATACCAGATGTTAGGAAAAACTTTAGATTTTACACCTGCAAGTAGAAACACAATGACAAAGAACAAAAACAACACAAGTAACACAAATATTTACGTGGAAACTAGCAATGTCCAGGAAAAACCACGGGGCAATGGCAACTTCTCCTTTCTATTATTTTCAGCAAAACTTTACATTCACGTTTTCAACATTACTATGGTATGCAAGGGATCAAGTCCCTTTTATAGAGTAGAAGGAAGACTCCAAACTATTCGTTTCCTCTTCCAAAGGAAGCCTCCAAAAACTGTTTGTTTCCACTCCCAAGGAAGGCGCCTGAACCTGTTTGTCTTCTGCATTTAGATGTCTATCCCAGACGTCTGCTGCCTAGACGTCTAGCAGCCTAGACGTCTGCTGCCTAGACATCTAGTACTGCTGCCTAGACGTCTAGCAACAGTCTCTGCTGGCTAAAACACTGCATAGTGACTTCACCTCCTAACAATAAGAACCAAATTGACCATATGTGTGGGTGTTACTAGTTAAAAGACCTTCCAAGTCTGCAAATTTTCAATTTAATTCCTCCATCTCCTTTTGTTCCCTTATCACATAGGCCAGGGCGACATGCAAAGATTTGAGTTGACCCCTTAACTGATTTAAACCATCCCTTAACTAACCTCCCAAATGCTCCTCCCATGAAGTTACTTGAGCGGCAAAGTTTTCATCCATTTTTTATGCCTTTTGTTGTTCCCTAGTGCCTGTAGCCATACTCTATGATTTGTTACCTACTAAGGAAACTTACTAAAAATAGAAATACTATTTTGACAATTACTATTTTTAGTAATGATCCCAAAAAAGTGTTTGGGTGCTATATATCAAAACGATCACCTCAAAAAGACGATCAGAATGGGATAGGTCTCTAGATGACGTTTTTCAGCACCCCAGATGACGTCTTTTTAAAGTAGAGTGTTGTCACTTTTTCTCCTGGAGTCTTTGTTCACTCAAAAATTTGATTTTTGACCAACAACCCCCTTAGCAGGCCTTGCAATGTCCCTTGGGGCTTGCTAATTATCCACTTCTAGCATTTCTAATCATCTCACTAAAGTACAACATAGCATTAAGTCAAAATATAACTCTAATTTATGTTGTTTTATCACTAAGTACTACATCTAATATTAAACACAACCTTAATATGGATGGGACCATTTCAACCCCAAATAATCAATTTAAAAAATAACAAAAAACACAAGTTACTTGGTTTGGGTTCTAGTTCGAGTTCAACAAGAATAGAAATAAAAGAATATATAATATGGAGAATATCAGATATAAAATTCAACATGGAATAAAAAAATAAGCATAATTATTTCTATTACTTTAAATTCACATATACTATATGTCCAATGGATTCTGGAGCAACAATAAATGGGACACAATTGTATGAGCACAACCTGAGTTCAAAGCCCCATGTTATGATGAACACGCTTGCGATAGTGCAGTCTGCAATAATAAGGTTTGTTGTAATACCATGATATTGTAGTTCGTTAAAATACTACAATAACGCAATCATGATGTAGTACAATGGGGCCCATTTCAATTCCACAACCTATATACAATCCACAAAACAATAAGAATAACTTCCAAATGCCTCTATGAATGAGTCAACCTAAAAATGTTTTGCTCTATTGACATCATTTTAACTTTGTCCTTGGTCATTTTGTTTCGACATTAAGTTTTTGTGCAAGTAGGAGGAAGTCAAGTAGATGTGGAAATTTGTTTAAGGAATGTGAATGTAATGTCCCCTTTCTAAGCAGTTAGATAGATGTAGTGGTTTAGCCTACTCATGGGTTCCCGTAGGCTAGGGCAGATTGCAGGGGAGCCTAACTGGAATTCTGGGAGTGGATAATTGAGCGAAATGGGTATTCGAATCCACTCTCAGATGTTGAATCGGATGGATACAGCCTTGACTTACTATTTTTAGTAAGTTAGTTTTTAGGGTTTCTGGTCGAGCAAACAGTGGAATTATATTCTTCAACAAAATGAATACTCATAACAGGTTTCAGTTGGTCAATCGGTTCGCTGGAGGTTAGAGATTTTAATGCCTGAAGGTTTGGCTATGTGAAAAGTGAAATATTAATTTTTTTTTATATAGTCAAACTTTATGATATTAAAGAACTTAAAGGGAAGTCACTTAAAAGTGAAATATATAAGTGACTAATTTTTGGAGCAAAAAGGGATATTATAATATTTTATATTATGTGCAACCCTAATTAGGGCATTGCATCCTGTGGGTTATAAAAGGGCATTGAGAGCTTCATTTGATATATTCTGGTTTATGTTATTTCTTCTCTTGGAGATTAATGTCGGTGGCTGATATTTCTTCATCGAATGGGACGGAAACCCCAATCGATAACCCGATGGACGAAACCCCGAAGGGCAGATCGGTTCCATTTCAGGGATTGATAGTGTGCAGATTGTTGAAGTTCTGAGGACAAAAACCTTCAATATTGGAGAAGGGAGCTGGACGAAAACCTAGTTCTTGGCTAGTGAATTCACTCAGGATTCACGCTTATGTCATTCAATCAAATATTAGAAGGTTTATAGTCCATCAGTTGGAGATAATAGCAAATTGTGTTAAATCCATCTGGGTATCATTGCATGCTGCTGTTATTGGCTTCTTTCATTTGGGTATTATTGCATGTTCAAATTAATCCATAGTTATTGCAAAAACACCAAACACAGAACAGGGCAACACATTACAGTGGTATCATAGCTGGTTTTTCCTGCTAGCCTGTTCAGGGTTTGCTGAAAATTTCAGAAATGATTTCAGTATTGTGTGAGTTAAGATTTTGGTTTCTGGGGTTTTTGGTTGTGGAACGTTGAAAGGAAATTTCTATCAGTTTTTGTATTGCGGGGGAATGGCAGAGATAAATAATCACGATTTCAAATAATACAACCGTTCTTGCATCAATTGAAATTATTTAGACCCACATTGATTAAGCCTTGAAATCTGGGTAATCGCCATTTATAGAAGGCAAGGCATAATATTGCCAGTGTAGAAATAAAGGTTTTTCTTAAAGCCGTGCCATATTAAACAGGGGAAAAGCGACTATCAGGCCAGTCTATTGTTGTTTGGGATTGTATGCAAACAAAAGTAATATTTTAATCATTGTGGAATAATTCCAATTTTGCTCATTTTCCCTAATGCTGGTGCAATTCATGTTTATTTGGCTTAGGGAATTCTACACATCGTAATTGGTAGAAAACACAAACAGTCCATCTAATGTTCATGGAAAGAATGCAAAACTAGTAATGCAAAATCAGTAAGGGTTATGGTAGATTCCGGTGAAGGGATTTTTATCAGTTGAGGGTTTTGTGATACTGTCCTTCTTCAACTCTCTCAACCAGTATTTCTGTTGTAGTGTCCAGAGTCCAGAGATGAATAATCCAATAACATATTGCCCGCGTTCAGGGATGTACAGGCAATTTCCTACTTTCCTTCCGAAGGTACCTGTGAGGTCACTTGATGATGAGTTCAGTGTGAAAATTGAAAAAGCTCTGAATGAATTTACGCAAAATTTTATGGCATACCAAAAAAATCTAACAACTTTGTTAGAGCATCCCGAGTGGTTGAGACCACACTCATCAACTGAAGTAAAATCTGGAACAGATGAGCTTGCTGCCCCAGAAAGGTTGGAAAAGCAATTGACAGAAAAGGAGGTTGATTCTTATGGATCACAGGTTGCAGGTCTTCCACGAATCAGCAAGAATCAGTTTAGGAAAGAGCAACGTTGTTTCACATGTCAAGAGGCTTGGACTCTTGGTCACATCTGTGGAAACAACAAACACAGTGACTTATTGCAGCCTAATCAAGTTGAGGACAGTAGTGAAGTTGAGACCCTTGAGTTTGGAAAAAATGCCTTTTTTCAAGAATCATGCATAACAGGGAACCAGGATGATTTAAGTGATGATGAAAAAGACAGAACAACGGTTGTGGATTTGCATTCAGAACAATCTAGTGAGGATTGTGAGACCTTTGATATGAGGTATGATGAATGTTGCATTTTTGCTAGCAGCAGTTCATTAATGCATGAGAAGTCTTGCATAATGAAGTTTCTGTAGATCCCATATTCGATGAGGAAATAAAATATAAGTGAAGATGATTCTTCGCTGAAGACAGAAATGGAAAGAATCAAGAGATTGTTGGATGGTGATTTCTCCAAGGAGTTGGAGACTACTGTAGATTTAGAGGAAGAAGTTGCTACTGTTGATGATTTTCCTTTTGGGCATAGTGCTGACCTAGTTGAGGAGTCACTCAAAGATCGGATTGTAATCATGCCTTCTATGGAAGAACAAAAAGTCAAAATTGATGAAGATGAAATTAATTCATCATGTGTTTCAGCAATTGGAGAAGTATGCTTTGGTCTTCAAGATGATGGTGAACACACTGATTTTGATGTTGATAAATCAGCTATTGATGCAGTTGTTGATTCAGAGTCTGAGCACGGATCTGTCCTAACTTCAGAGCATGAAGTTGGAAAGTACAGTGTTGTGGAGGGTGCTGATTTTGATCATTGTGCATGGGATAGCAAATCTGAAAAGTTGTTGTGTGATGCTGATTCCAATTCATTACAAAGTTGGAAGGGCCAGTTGCAGGTCACAGAAGAGCAAATTGTTCAAACATTAACTCACTTGGATAGCACACATGAGGTTGTCGATTGCCTCTTTCAGGAAGCCCAGCTCGAGGAGAGACAGAAGTTGACAATTGGAGCTACTGTTACCGATTTGCAGGCTATCAAGCAGGCATTAGAGGTGATAAAATCTGATTATTTGAGGTTGCTATCCGACAGGGATCAAGCCTTACAATTCGCAGATAAGACCTTCCAAGAACTCAAAGAGAAAGAGGAGGTAATTGATGAACTTAAGCTCGAATTAAGTTTACCTCATCTCTCCTTGCATAAATAAAAAAATAGAGGTAATCTTCAATCAGCAGGTAATCCTCTTTTTGGGTGGGATGCGGAGTCCACTTTTGATAACCCACTCTTTGAATTGGGTAATGAAGCACTTCCTGATTTCAGTGATGATGATTCCACAATCACTCAGGTAGAGCAGTATGAGTATGATCAGGGTGAAGAGCCTACTTTTGCAGATGCTCATTCATCATTTGGTGATGTGGATAATGATACACCTCTTGATTCTTGTCCTGATAATAAGAGTCATAATTCAGAGGATTGTTCAGAGCTTCACCGGGTTTTAGTTGTTGAAGTTCATATGGACGGTATTGTGAGGTATGTACATCATTTTGATTTCAGCCCTCTTATAGATGAGTGGACCATGTTTTTGATGATGTATAGTAGTGAGCCGGAAGACAGTTTTGATAGACTTCATACTTCACTTGGCTATGGGTTACCCCCTTCGTCATAAGGAAAATTGGATTTTTGCAGAGATAGTAGTGGATTTTATGCAGGAAAGGAATTGTGGCCGAACAGTATTCCACCTGTGTAGGTTAGCCCAACAGTATTCTTCAGGTAGTGGGAATGTCAGATTCCCTATTGGTCCTGGTTATCTAGGAGTGTCTATGAGGGAGTGGAAGACACTCGTTGGCCCAAGGAGCAGTACTAGTGATAGAATATGGATATGGGATCCAGGAGAGATTACAGATGTCGACTGTACAGTGGTGCCATGGCAAGGGGATTTTCATGTTTCAGATTCCGGTTCTCACAAGGATTGCAGCTTGGATGGTTATGATGGATTCATTACCGAGTTATTGGTGAGGCTAGTTCAGCTGAGGACATGGACTCTACAGTTATGATCAGAGTGACGCAGCATCAGCATGGTGATGCTGACATGATACTGCTTTGGGACCCCAAGAATCTACTTGATTTCAACGATGGATCATTTTTTAGTTTAGTGACGGAGTCTGGGAGAGTCGTCAGCTTTAGCAGTTTCAGATGGATGACAGGGGTTACTAGCTTTGTTGGCTCTTGTGGTGGCAGTTGGTCGCTGTGTCACTGTCATGGGACATTCATCAGGTTTTTTTGGGATCCTGGTATTTTCATTTACGACAACCAGGAATTTTCAATTGATTGGGATATTCATGAGCATTGCTTGAGGACAAGCAATCTTTGGGAAGGGCGGACTGTAATGTCCCCTTTCTGAGCAGTTAGTTAGATGTAGTGGTTTAGCCTACTCACGGGTTCCCGTAGGCTACGGCAGATTGCAAGGGAGCCTAACTGGAATTCTGGGAACGGATAATTGAGCGAAATGGGTATTCGAATCCACTCTCAGATGTTGAATCGGATGGATACAGCCTTGACTTACTATTTTTAGTAAGTTAGTTTTTAGGGTTTCTGGTCGAGCGGACATGTGGAATTATATTCTTCAGCGAAATGGGTACTCAGAACAGGTTTCAGTTGGTCAATCGGTTCACTGGAGGTTAGAGATTTTAATGCCTGAAGGTTTGGCTATGTGAAAAGTGAAATATTAATTTTTTTTTATATAGTCAAACTTTATGATATTAAAGAACTTAAAGGGAAGTCACTTAAAAGTGAAATATATTATATAAGTGACTAATTTTTGGAGCAAAAAGGGATATTATAATATTTTATATTATGTGCAACCCTAATTAGGGCATTGCATCCTGTGGGTTATAAAAGGGCATTGAGAGCTTCATTTGATATATTTTGGTTTATGTTATTTCTTCTCTTGGAGATTAATGTCGGCGGCTGATATTTCTTCATCGAAAGGGACGGAAACCCCAATCGATAACCCGATGGACAAAACCCCGAAGGGCAGATCGGTTCCATTTCAGGGATCGACAGTGTGCAGATTGTTGAAGTTCTGAGGACAAAAACCCTCAGTATTGGAGAAGGGAGCTGGACGAAAACCCAGTTCTTGGCTGGTGAATTCACTCAGGATTCACGCTTATGTGATTCAATCAAATATTAGAAGGTTTATAGTCCATCAGTTGGAGATAATAGCAAATTGTGTTAAATCCATCTAGGTATCATTGCATGCTGCTGTTATTGGCTTCTTTCATTTGGGTATTATTGCATGTTCAAATTAATCCATAGTTATTGCAAAAACACCAAACACAGAATAGGGCAACACAATATAGTGAAAAGTAAAACTGTTTAGTTGTTTGTCCAATCATGTTCATTGAATTTCTTCACATAGAATAAAAAAACAACAAAATTCAGACATTTATTATACAACTCAGCAAATCTGTAAGTATAAACCAGTGAAGCACAAAATTTAATTAAAGCATATAATTAATGTGCTTTTATTGCTACGTTCTAAAGACCTACTAGTAAACATGATCATTAATTTCTACCAGCTTGTAGACATTGAAAGAGAGAAATGTGTGTTCACAGTTTTGTTCTGGAAGTGAGTCTCTGTGTGTGTGTGTTTTGTGGAGGACAGAGACTTACCTTAGGACACTTTAGCTCGAGCCCTCCATATAAATTTTTATTGGGACAAGTTCTTACGAAACGCACATACTTTTCAACATCAGAAGAGAGACCGTCTGCCTTATGAATAAGATATAAATAAAGTGAGTGTCGCACGGTCACATCAGCAAATGATTCATTATTCACAGTCATCGATCTCATGTCTGTCAGGTAACCAGGATTTAGGTCTGGGTACACTGAATATAGGTAAGATGTTATAATGTAATCCAAAACAGCATCTCCAAGAAACTCCAGTCGCTGTGAAAAAGCATGATGCCAATTATTAGAAAGATAAAAGAAACTTATTCCCACAGCAAGAAAGTGTTTTATAAGCAAAATTGTATGAGGAAAAGAGAAAGACCTGATAACATCCCCCGTTATGCTCATTGTAGGTAGGATGTGTGAATGCCTCCAAAAGCAAACCTTTATGCATAAAACTGTGTCTTATTAGGGCTTCCAAGCCAGAAATATTTATGGAACCCATCAGAGATAAACTATTCCTACTTGCTATGCAAACTGCTTCTATGAGGGATGGATCAAATTCAACTTCTATTCCAATCCAGTTTAGAAATGCCAAAGCTGCTTTAAAATCACTTTCCACTAAATATGCCCCAATCAGAGCTTCAACTACATCTGCTACTGTCTTTGTATGCATCCAATGATGCCTTTTAGAGCACTTGACACTTGCACCAAATGCTTTTTCCTTCATAATGTCTCCTTCGACATAATGAATCCTATTCAAAGTTTCTGGAGTACAAATTTTTTTACAAGGCCGACCAAGTGCAAAGTACTGCTTTGGATCAAAATACTCATCCCGAATATATTTCTGTCACATAAAAAAAAAAAAGGCATCTCAATATAACTTTTTATAAACAAAAAATAAAAAATGAGATAACTAGAATTATTAATTTTTCAATCGGATTTGTTTGTGTTACACCCAAAGAATTGCTGTATTTGTTCAACATTAAGACCATGAAATAAAGTATTCACATCGAATGAAATCCAGAGAGAGAGATATGCCACATGAAAGTAAATAATATGTAATTAAGAAAAACTCACTATAATAACCAAAAGGCACAGGAATCTGCAATGCATGAACAGACACTGCAGCTCAATTTTAGTTAATGTTGGATATGCAGATAGATAGAGGCAAAAGAAACCATATTGTGGGGTTGAACATAGAAGAAAGACACCAAACTTATTACATAAGTAAGCCAATGGGACTTGTTGAAAAGAGCTGTTACAATGCACTTTAGTAACCAAAAGTACTACAAAAGTAAGCTAAACTAGAGTAAAGAATATAGTGTAAACTATAGAAGAAGCATTTCCAGTGGTGACAGAAATAAAATGGTTAAAATGTGTAAATCCATGATATGGGAAAACTACTCCACATTGACAAGTAGTGTCCGAAAAGGTGAAAACAAGATAAAATCAATCTAAATTCTAAAATCCATATGCTTCAAACAACCAAATAAGATTAAATTTCCTACATCCATGTTCTGCAGAACACTAATACTCAAATAAAACATGGCAACCATCACAATGCATTCATTCACACCAAAAAAGCAGAAGCATATCAACTGGAAATCACAAAACCAAACAAAACTTCCTTGACCTAACTGTTTTAAACACACAATAAAGATGAGCTAACCTCAGTAGATTGTAGCCATGCAGTTTTCAATAAAGAGGATAGCTTCATTTCCAAACTAGCCAACAAGATGCCTTGTAATGCAGGTACAGAAGTTGTATTAAAACAGTTCAAACAGCACAGGGATATGTATGTGAAACAGACGAGATAATTTTATTAATGCCAACAGATAGCCAATAAGCCTCATCAAAAAGAGCTGTTACAATGAACTGTCGTAACCAAAAAATATAATGAAAATAAGATAAACAAGAGTAAGGAAATGAGCATAAATGACACGAGAGCAGAACTGTATGGAATAAAATTACAGCCAAAAGGGTTACCCAAAATGGACAAACCCTAACATGCTAAAAGTGATGATGAAGAGAGAGTTAACAATCAAGTTAAAAGAGAGGTAGAAAGAAGCTCCAATAGATCCAACCACCAACACTAGTCTACAGTGGGATGTGAAGAAGAAACACAATCATCACCATCACCAACTATCTGAAAAGGGCAACACAGGATATAATGATGCTCCCAAGGGAGCTTTGTTGGATAATTCTAGGAGGACATGGAGTCCAATCCCTTAATACTATTCTAGCATCTATGGTTATGGAACCAATAGAAGTAGACATGAAGCTAGTAAGTTGTGACTGTTTGTAACTCCTCGGTACATGAGGGGTGGCCAAAACTCGATGCTGAATAACTCAGTCCTGTCCTGCCGCATGTAAGGAAAAGAAAGAATTGAAGCCCTAGTAACCACTCTTGTATGCATACAAAGGGGCACAAATCTGTCACTAACATTCAAAAGAGTTGTAGCTTCAAATCAACACTTGTTACTCTCAACTACAATTATAGTGTGAATGAATGAGGATATTAGTTGAATAGTAGTCAATATCCCCTATAATAACTAAAATTTAAACAGTGATAGCTTCCCTATGGTACAGAGCCAAGCATCTTTGGTTAGGATAGCTTAAAACGAGTGGCAAGAGATTCACCAAATGGCAAAATCTCTATAAGCAATGTAACTCCCCCAAATCTCATAATAAACAAGACACTTGAAGATGGAGTGTTGTTTAGTCTCTGGCTCCTGAAGACAGCAAAGATGGCATACCCTATTCTCTCGAAAAATATGGTGCTCTACCTCCACTCACAACTAATCTGAGCACACTTTAAATTAAACAAAAAAAAATTATAAGGTTGTGAATAGAAGGCCAATTTAGGACTAAGACGCTGAGATGGAGCAACCCAAGTCCAAATGTATTGTCGATAAACATCATCTTTCATTGCTTGATTAATCACCCATTATCAAGAAGGTGGGGAGGAGAAATTAAAGAGTTTTTAAATGGAGGTAATTGATCAATGGAGATGCCAACTCGCTGAAGAAGAGAAATAACTTTTGAGTACCATCCATAATGACAACAAAAATGTTCCTAGAGGTAATCCATTCTAAGGAGCAAAGCATCAAATATGGGTGTCTCTCTTGGCCTAAGGTGCAGCTACTCATGGATCTAAGACAATGAAGCTCAAAAATAATTCTAAAGATGCTCTCTAGGCAAAGAGGATGAGCGCCAAACTCAGCCTGAACAATAAATTGTGGAACTATTCTTTTATGCTATATAAATTTTTAAAGCAAAATAATTTGAACCCTCTCAATGCAAGCGCAATCAACACACCCTAGGATTGGGCCCTCAATCTCAGATCCATAAAGGACTAAGGGTTTAAATATGCAATCAAAGAAACACAATTTTTTAGGCATGTCTTGGAAGTGCTACCAAAATCAGTGGCATTCCACGTCCGGGAGATAAGATAATTTTATTAATGTCCACTGATGACAAAATAAGGCCAATGGGACTTGTTGAAAAGAGTTGTTATATTGCACTATATTCAACAAAAAGTACTATGGAAAAAATTAAATAAGAGTAAAAAATCTAGCATAAACTACATAGACATGGAACAATTGTATGGCATAATATTAAAACCTCAAGGGTTACCCAAAATGGATAAATCCTAACATGCTAAAACTAATTATGAAAAGAGAGCCAGCAGGCAACTAAAAGAGAGAAAGAGAGAGGAGTTCCAATGAATCCAAGCACAAACACCAATCTGTAGTGAAATATAAAGTAGAAGCACAGTTCTTGTCATCACCATCCCAAAAGGTCCAACACAAGATCTAATGATGCTCAGAGGATATGCATATACCTTTCAAAGTTGTGACTTTGCAGCTGGCCAAAGATTAAGGGAAGGACTTGTAAAACTAAACCCCCAAGTAGGTGCAAGCAATGTAGATATCAATTGACTCACCCTTACAGAAGAACTAAAACATAGATAGGCTGCTCTTTGATGTGTTGAAGATCATCACCTTAATCTTGCTAAGGTTGATTACTAGTTGTTTTACATCATAAAACTGAGCAAGAGCATCCAACTATCTCTACAATCCCTCAAGAGTATGAGCATGAACTACATTATCTACAAAAAGCATTATAGCTATCAAGACATGATGTAGAAGGCAACCATCACCAACATGTGTATTTTGATAAATAAATTCTTCAAGCTTGTCAACATAGATCCCAAAGAATGAACAAGAGGACATCCTTGTTTGATGCGAATGGTGCTCTAGGCATCCTTAAAGAAACTATAAATTGTCCAAAAACAACCAACTACTAAATCGTATACTCTTTTGATGGCAATGGTAAAGAGGTTTATGATGTTGATGTCATGTAGTCTCTACAATAAAAGATGCCTAGGAATAGTGTCAAAGGCCTTTCTAAAGTCCACAAAATAATAGAATATGTCAAAAGATCAATTGTCTAATGATCACTTATGAAACTAGCCTGCTTTCTCCAAGCTTGCAATGATCTAATAGTTTTGAGAGTTTCATATTCAAATCTATTGCATAAAGCTTAGCAAATGTATGCCCAATCATGATAGTTTTGTAGTTATTTGGATCTAAGAGTCCCCAAATTTGTTAATGGAGTGGATAAAATATTGTGACCAAGAGGAAGGGAAGCCAAAACAAAGAACCTCACTGAATAATTCTATAATGGGATAGGTAATAGCTTCACCACCATATTTCAGGAACTCAGCCTGAAATCCCTCAAAATCAACAGCCTTGCTAGTGCAAAATATACGTATAGATCTTTTGATGGCCCCTAAAGAGAAGAGGTGACATAATATAGTGGGAAAGAGGTGCACAATATACGTAGGCTGTCCTAGGCTATCATATAATAAATTAGCATGGGACACCTAGGATTTGTTATCAATGCACATAGGAGGGGGCTTCTAGGGAAGAAGAGTGTGCCAAAATGCTTTGGAAGAGTGATGAAGAGCATATAGAAGCTCACAATGCATAGCAACAAAAAATAAACTCATTTCTTAAGTTGAATGAGGCATTTATATTCCCTTTAAGTGGAGGAATGGTCATAGGCCCACGTATATAAACAAAATGAAGCTTTCAAAGGATGGAATTACATTTTTCATCATACCAAGAATTCATGGGTCAAGCACCAATATGACAGATTGGCTTTTGCCAAGGAAAAGTGATTAAAAGAGATGACATGATGTAGGGGGGAAAGAGATATGAACTGTTGGTTGTACTAGGATATAATATAAAAAATTAGCATGGGACACCCAAGGCATGTTATTGATGCACATGGGAGGGAGCTTCCAAGGAAGAAGAGTGATTCAAAAGGCTTTGGTAGAGTGATGAAGAGCATCTAGAAGCTCACAACATGTAGCGGAAAGAAACTCTCATTTATTACTAGAGATGAGGCATTTATATTCCCTCCGAGTGAAAGATAAAGACATAGGGTCATGGATAAGAACAAAATGGAGCTTTCATTGCATGGACTTACATTCTTCATCAAACCAACAATTCATGGCATAATCGCCAATGCTATGGAAAGGCTTTGGTCAAGGAAAAGTGTGGGGAAAGGAATCAAGAGCTAGATCCTATAATGTATGAAACAAAAATTCATAATTGGTTGTCATTGTGGTGGAATTATGAGAGCAGTATGGGACATCAACTAGGAGAAACAAACAGCATAAACATAAGCAAAACAAGGATCAAAATGAACCAAGATATGGCTGGTAGGATTGGGTGATGGAGGAGGAAATGATGGAGTGGTAAAGGATGAAGAATGTCAACATTATGTGATCATCCCAAGTAAGCTAACTAGAAACCTAAAAGCTATGAATGTGATGATATGCTCAACCACACTTGCACCTTACACATACAAAAAACAATTGAATCTAGATGAGTTACAAAACTAAGGACTCCCACTAAGAGCAAAGAGACCATGTGACTCACACAACTGAATCAAGTGTTTTCCATAAGCAGTAATAAGATCCTTCTTATCATCAAACGACATTAGCTCAATCAGTTAAATTCCTTAACTTTCAAGGAAGAGACCTAAGTTTGAATCTTGGCAAGCAATACATGCTTAATTGCCAAGCTATTGTAATACCACTATGTGGTCAAGATGTAATACGAGGGGGGGGGAGCTCATTTCAATCCCATATAACTAATTTAAAAAGAAAAGAAATCCTTCTCATCTACAGAGGTCTTGTTGAATGCAAGATCCATGGGGTCGTGAAAAGGTGATTAGTGGGTCCCACTCTAGGCATTGAAACCTAAAAGAATGACGTCATCTAATGATAAACATGCAAAAATCTCAAGGGAGATATCTAAGTACAACACACCATCAAAGTGGATGACAAAAGATGAGGGTGCTAGAGGAAAATAGCACACTGCAATAAAGATGTCCTGAAGGGGGAGAGGGCCCCACTTCATTTGAAACCATATGTATTTGGAGTGCTCATCTGCCACAACCAATGACACTTTTTAACAAAAGTGGTCTTGAATAAGGCAAGCCACCCAACCCGAACCATGAACACCACCTAATTGATGTGTTTCATACCTGAAAGTAGAAAACCAAAATTAATCGACAAGTGGGAGAGCTTGTTATGGGATCTCATGGGTCTATGTGATAAAAAGATCTCATAAAGAGATAACATCTTGGAACGTATCTAGGGAAGTCCATATCACCCCATTATAGTTCCAGCAAGCGATGGAGAGGCTACTATTACCTTTTGGGGCCCAAGAACACCTTCAGTTTACATGCCAAGGATGGGACCACCTTGAATGAGGGAAGTCACGAATCACAGCTTTTCAATCACAGATGTATTCCCACTTGTCTTTTCAAGCAGCTATCACTTGCACAAGTGCTTTTTGCAGCTCCTCCATATTAAGTCACATGAAGCCCTCATCCCAGTAATATGTTTGTGGACAGCGTAAAAATTTGCTTCTTGGCCCTTAAAGCCCTCATAAATAGAGAATAAGCATATAATGAATGTCAATTAATCATAGAAAATGTATGCTCACTTGAAGTCCAAGAAAAGGCCTAGCCACTCCTGGATAAGATATGAGATGCCCCTCCTAATAGTGATCCCATGTTTTAACGTATTTTCAAAAATTTGCATGTTACCTCTTCCTATAGAGGTGGGATTGACTATTCATTTTAATTTTCTAAACTAGATAACTTTTCAAGACACATTAAACATTGCCAACCAGAAATCATAAAAATACATGTAATTGCATGACCAATGGACAATCAAAAAATTTCCATTACAAAACTCAACACAATTTTGCGCTCTAAAACAGAAAATAATCACATACAACAAAACCCCAAAAAAAAATTAAAAAAATTGATGATCAATCAGAAAATTTGCTAATACCAAAAAATAGCACAAACCACATTATACATATAAAAGTAAAATAATAAATTACTCAACCATATTGTCCATTTTGAACAAATTATATGACAGCTAAGAAGTTTTAACAAAAAGAATGAGGTTTACACCAATTTGCAGCCCCTACATTAACAAAAGGAACTGCAGTTGATAGCACATGCCTATGAAAAGCATCCATCAAATGGCAAATAATGAAGGTGCATCCTTATGAAAGGGGACAAGGAGACGTCCTCTGTTGGAAGTCAAATGTAGAGCACACATCCCCTAGAACATGGTTTATCGCATACAAAAAATATTGAAATGTTGAGAATGCTAAATATACCAGTTATCTAAGTGGAAACTTACTAAAATAAAAACCATATAATTGAAACTGGATGTCGAAAGTTTGGATTTCCACAATTACCTCAAAGCCTTTCTCTATAGCTTTTTTGTACAAATTCGAATTCTTAATAACATTAGATCTCTTTTTGGTTAGTTGTCCCTCATCCAATTTATCGTGCAGCAGAAAGAGATGTCGGCTGACACTGTATTTGAGGAATGCATCTCCAAGGACTTCAAGTCTTTCAAGAGAAAAGCCTTCCATGCATCTTTCCGTAGTTATGGCTTCAAGAACCTGCTAATACAAGGAACCATTATGTTGATTAAAAGAACATGATCAACAGTTTTCATCCTTCCTGAAATCGCTTTCCAGAGGAATTACATTTAGTTCCTAATAGACACTACTAATGCAGAAATATCAAGCTATTAGTCATCAATTGTTTTCCCCGTGTCTATGATTTTACTTATGTGCACCTACCCTGCTTGAAGTTATTCGAGGACCTTCTGGAAACGATTGTGACAATAATTCCTTCAACTCAATTGCAACAAGAAAGTTCTCCAATCGATGCATAAATGATGGTAACAAAGAAATTGCGCTTGCCAGGTGGCTTGAAAATCCTATCAGTTTGATGCAACAAAGTTCTGCAGGCAGCTCCACAAAATACTCCTCCAGAGTCCCATCTAGCATTTTAAATTAAGAAAATATTAGGACCAAAAAGGATTGAAAAAAAACATTGTGTAAAAAAAATAGAACTGAAGTGCATAGAGCATTAAGCAAATGGCAGAAGACATTAACATGAGGTCCATAATAAAATAAAGAAATCAAAATAGAACACAAAGAGATGCTACGTAAGTGAAGATAAATTGAACTCTCAGCCAGTAGTGAAGACCTAGTGCAGGACTCAACACTCATGAGACATTCTCTTTTGTGCTCAATCAATGCAACCAAACACATTTCTCTTCTTTATGTCCAATGGTGGGCACATAGACAATAATGAGAACACAGGTGATTTACATAAATAATTGAACATGAGACATAAACATCAGGCAACATTGACACTTAGCATCAGCGTAAAATGAATAATGGATTTATATTAATAATACTGGAAATAAAAAATCAAGTGGCATTAGCTCAACCAGTTAAATTCCTCGATATTTAAAGAGGAGACCAAGGTTCAAATCTTGCCAAGTGATACATGGATAATATCCAAGCTTTGTTGTAATACCACTATGTGGTGATGATGTAATACGGGTAGGGCCCGTTTCAATCTCATTTAATCAATTCAATAATAATAATAATAATAATAATACTGGAAATAAATGAATGTAAGTGATAACCAAGAGGAGTTTGCATGCCTAACAAAATGAGTCCCATAGATGATCTCTCTAAAATAGTCTCTCTGCCTCATCTTAACTGAGAAGAAAAATTGAACATGAGACACAAGCATCAAACGCATTAACACTTATCATCAGAGTAATATGAATAATGGATTTATATTAATATAATACTGGAAATAAATGATGGTAAGTGATAACCAAGAGGAGTTTGCATGCCTAACAAGATGAGTCCCATAGATGGTCTCTCTAAAATAGTCTCTGCCTCATCTTAACTATAAAAGAACAAAATTCCATAGAGGCCATTATATAGATCCAATGAACTATAGACAATGACATGTGACAGATTGTAATAAAGGCCTGACTAATACTTAAAATAGATAACATAATTATTCATTGAATACCTATTTCTCCATGACTGTGCCCATAATCAATATCTACATCTTCAGTTATTCACCGTTTAGTTTTCCGCCTTAGATGGCTCATCCAATGTTGTTTCACTCAGCCCAGTTATTCATAAAATGAGAGATACATTTGAGGCCAAAGTCAAAAGAATCTAAAACAAAAAAACACCTAAACTTCCACTGGCATACTCTAAATATGGATGGGCTCAAACTACATTTTTTTTACTTCTTATTTTGAACCCTTTCAAGTTTTCCTTGTCCTATGCGCTTATGCTAGATATAAAAAGCCATCTTTAATTTAAAAAACAATTTCTTCTTGTTCTTCATAAGGCCGCGGATCAAAAGTTTATTAACAAAATCAAACAATCTACTTTCTTTGGCCATTAAAAAATTGCAGATTTTTGCCTTGTTCTAATGCAAAACAACAAGATAACCATGACAAGAGCTTATATCAATTGTACAAGACATGAGTTAGCATAATAATGATAAAATGAAATATGATAAATTCTAAATTAGCTATAACAATTCATGCATTACATAGTCATTGATATCTAGATCCCAAAACATCCCTTCTCACTCTTTCTGGCTGACATAGAACCATGATGCTTTACAAGTAAAACTATCTCCTACATCCAAACACAACATAACATCAATGGGTAAATGATGAAAAGACAAGTTCATAACTAAACAAGAGCATAAGTAAAGATGAGAATTTCCTTAATAAAACAAGTTTAATTGATACCAACAATAGATTCTGACCTTGATTTACTTGTGAAGGAACATTTACTTGTGATCGATCATGTAGCAAGTTGTGCAAGCTAAGCAACTGCTTTGCCTTTAACAAAGGTTGTTCCTTGTACTCTAGAGTGACGTTATGCCTGCAATTGGAAAAACAATAAACTAGGATATTTGTCAAGCTATAAAAAGTAAGAGACAAAAAGAATGGCTGAGACAGTAAAAGCCAAAATAATAAAAAAAAATCCATTGAAAGGGATCATTTTTTCACATGTGAGGATAAGCATTCTCATTGCTTAGAAATGTATCAAATAACAGCCTAACTGTTAATACCATTCTCATTACATCTAATTCACTTATATAATGATTGTATTATAGCTTTTGTTCTAGGCTTTTTCCTCACAACGTCAAACTACTTGCAATAATTCATGGTAAATGCCACAAAGATGTGGACCTCAAGCTAAAGGCAAAATAATGTCTGCTTGGAAAGGCACAAACAAATCAACAGTGATAAGCTTTAGAAATCCACCACATACACTGGCTTATATATAAGTACCAATGACAAGTAGAATGCTCACATAGAAACAGCCTGAAATTCACAAGATAAACAGCCTTCAATTTTGTATATGTTGAAATACTGACCAAACACTATAAACAGCCATGATAGCATAATCAGCTGTCAAATTAACAGCAAAACTGTTTCTTTGTCCAAGTTGCCTCCTAGAGCCAGAAATTTAATTTACATGGAGAATATCTAGGTGATTCCGTAGTAGTTCCATCACAGTTTCCATCCCAATGCAAGTGTTTTAAGCACATAATTAAGTAAACTGAAATAACAGTCTCTTAAAATCATAGTTATCAAGTTCGAAAAATTCAAATCGTTTGAAAGATCCAAAAAGTCCGAAAATTTGGAATCTATAAAAAAAGTCAAAAATTCCCATTCGGAATAGTTAAATAGAATTTTAATTATTAATAACATTAAGTACAGATTAATTATTTGATGTTTTTATTTTTCACTTTAAAAAAGTCTAAATATCATAAAAGTAAAATGGTAAACTAGTTTTTAACGTCCACATAGGTCATATAAGACGACCCTGACAGAGGATGTTATTTACCCAAAATATGTTTATCCAACCAAACTCCGGTTACCGAAGTATGGTGTACAACTCTACCCCCCATTGGATTTGAACCTTGAACCTCTTATTCATAGTGACAAGGTTTGAAATCAAAGTAATTTCACAGGCCAATGTTTTTTTTTTTTTTGAAAAATCGGAATTTACAAAAATGTTTAGAAAATCTGGATGCAGGTGAAAAAAAGAAGAACATATATCAAATAAAATTACACATGCAATGGGCATAACTTCCTAGAAATATATTATATATAATAGATATTATATACTGCAAAGTTAGATTTTTTATCAAAGCATTGTAGTCCTGTTACAAACTGCTATTTGCAGGCAGGCTTTGGTGGTGTCAAGGAGGATATATTGAAAATTGACTTTCTTTGTCTAAGAAGAATTACAAAACAATAATCTGCAGAAAAGGATTGTTGGTGGATGGTAGGCTGATTACATATCATCTGTTGGTGGATGCTAGGCTGATTACATATCATCTGTACCTTGTTCTCAAGCACAACATTTTAGTTTTAGGCTTGTTTGCTTATGTTTTTAGTTTACTAACGTTACAAATTATTTTTAACTTTACCAAGCTACAAATCCGGTCAGTCTAATGCGGACAGTCTGTAATATCCAGTTTGATATGGATTAGGTCATGATCTGGCAGGATTGGGTAACTATGCTTAAAATTTATCATAAATCAATTAAAATTGCAAGCAATGTCTATAGAAACAGTTCTCACAGGTAAATGGATTGTGAGAGTGGTGGAAGGTTAGGTGACATGGCAAATTCTTCTCCACCATCAAATCCTTTATCCTTAATCATATCCAAGGAAATAAGGATACTCAGGACTTTGCTGCGTGACAAATTTGGATTTCCCATCATCCCCAACAGCAATTTGGACTTTTGCCCTCTCCTGCAGGCAAGAAAATGACAAGAAAGGTTCTGTTTTCTTGTCATTGGTGAGATCATTGAAATAGAAACCTAGATCAGTGACATTCTTGGAATGATGTAAGCAAAGCTCAAAGGCTACATAGAGCTGAAAAATCATCCCTAAAAGAACTTTCCAAAATGATCCTATAGATTGTTTCTCCAAATTGCAAATACAAGGATCAGCTCCTTGGTGGAGAGTATGGAAATAGTGAAATGGAAAGAATCTCTACAAATATGTGACTAAAGACTTGTAGGATAAACTGAGACCTGCATTATCGATTGCCCTCCTTTTGAATAATTGTGAAATGCATTACCAATGACGTAATCAAATAACCTGGAATAAAAGGTTTGTTAATGATGCAAACAAGGACTACCAGTCAAGGCAACACTTCAAAAACTGGCATATTGATTCTACAAGCACCCTGTGGCGAAGAAAGAAGACAGTGGGGGATGTCTATAGGAGATGCTCTGCTACTAGGGTTTGTTGGTCATGGCTGCTGGCAGGCTTTAATTTCCTATTAAGTTTTTACTATGTCTATCTTTGCAAGGTTCTCTACTTGGAAGACTCTTGGATGATATTGAATAGCTGCAAAAGTTTATGGAACCTAATTCGATTTTTGCCCTCTCTTGTAGGCAAGAAAGTGACAAGAAAGACTCTTTTATCTTGTCATTGGTGAGATAATTGAAATAGAAACCTAGGTCAGTGACATTCTTGGCATGATGTAAGCAAAACTCAAATACTACATAGAGCTGAAAAATCATCCCTACAATAACTTTCTATAATGATCCCTACAAATTATTTCTTCATATTGCAAATACAAGGATCAGCTCCTTGCTGGAGGGTATGGAAATGGTGAAATGGAAAGAACCTCTACAAATATGTGACTGAAGACTTGTAGGATAAACTGAAATATGCATTATCAATTGCCCTCCTTTTGAGGAAGTAATGGGAGTCTATAATTGTGAAGTGCGTTACCAATGACAGTTAAACAACCTGGAAGAAAAGGTCTTCTTTTAAGTTCAAAGTATTAGGTTTGTTAATGCTGCAAACAAGGACTGGCAGTCAAGGCACCACTTCAAAAACTGGCATATTTGATTCTACGGGCACTCTGTGGGGAAGAAAGAAGACAGTGAGGGATGTCTATAGGAGATGCTCTGCTACTAGGGCTTGTTGGTCATGGCTGCGCAGGTTTTAATTTCCTATTGAGTTTTTACTATGTCTATCTTTGCAAGGTTCTCTACTTGGAAGACTCTTGGAGGATATTGAATAGCTGCAAAAGTTTATGGAACCTAATTCGATTTTTTCCCTCTCTTGCAGGCAAGAAAGTGACAAGAAAGGTTCTTTTTTCTTGTCATTGGTGAGATCATTGAAATAGAAACCAAGATCAGTGACATTGTTGGTCATGGCTGCTGGCAGGTTTTAATTTCCTATTGAGTTTTTACTATGTCTATCTTTGCAAGGTTCTCTACTTGGAAGACTCTTGGAGGATATTGAATAGCTGCAAAAGTTTATGGAACCTAATTTGATTTTTTCCCTCTCTTGCAGGCAAGAAAGTGACAAGAAAGGTTTTTTTTTCTTGTCATTGGTGAGATCATTGAAATAGAAACCAAGATCAGTGACATTCTTGGCATGATGTAAGCAAAACTCACAGACTACATAGAGCAGAAAAATCATCCCTACAAGAACTTTCTAAAATGAACCCTATAAATTATTTCTTCATATTGCAAATACAAGGATCACCTCCATGCTGGAGGGTATGGAAATGGTGAAATGGAAAGAACCTCTACAAATATGTGACTGAAGACTTGTGGGATAAACTGAGATATGCATTATCGATTGCCCTCCTTTTGAGGAAGTAATTGAAGTCTATAAGCATTACCAATGACATAGTCAAACAACCTGGAAGAAAAGGTCCTATATTAAGTTCAAAGTATTGGGTTTGTTAATGCTGCGAACAAGGACTGCCAGTCAAGGCAACACTTCAAGAAATGGTATATTTGATTCTATGAGCACTCTGTGGGGAAGAAAGAAGACAGTGGGGGTTGTCTATAGGAGATGCTCTGCTACTAGGGCTTGTTTATCATTGCTGCTGGCAGGCTTTAATTTCCTATTGAGTTTTTAGTGTTTACCATGTCTGTCTTTGTAAGGCTCTCTACTTGGAAGACTCTTGGATGATATTGAATAGCTGCAAAAGTTTATGGAACCTAATCCAACTGTCCACCTTAAACTTTTTATGGAAGTTGGCATCTAAGTCAATATTCGAAGAAACACAACCAATCAGCCTAGGCAGACTGCAATCCTTCAAGCAACAGTTAGCCCTGATTGTGAAAGGCCAAATTGTATGGATAAATGAAGACATTAATTTCCTGCCCACCAGGACAAAGGCCTAGCTGATTTCTTGCCTCACATATACAGGAAGAGATTATCCAACTAATCCTACCGTTCAGCTGATCTAATCTTGTTGTTTAGTAAACAAATATCAGATGCATTCTTTCCAAAAAGAAAGGAAGCATGCAACAGGATACACACAGTGCCTTCCCCTTGACATAACAGGCTGTGTCATGCAATAGTCTAGATAAAAAGAACTCTAATAAGAGAGAAAAACAGAAGCAATCGCAAATTTGCTGATAGCAAACCAATATACAGGTCTGATTATTAAAGATGCCTATCTAAAATAATGACTAAGAGAAAATGGTGGCACATGCACCCTTGTCATTATCAATGCAAAACCACATGTTCAATACACTTTAGAATTGCACTACAATTTTGTTACAAATTCTACTGCCCAAGGTTGAGACTCTTTATCACTGCTATCATGAGACTCTATGAAGTTGCTATTGGTTGTATTTGGACAAACTTTGGACTCTTAAAAGGATGTTGAAAGCAATATTGGAGTCAAACAGGGTTGTCTTCTTTATACCATAGTCTTTGGGTTCTACATTTATGAGCCTGAGGAATTTATTCGCCAACACAAGCATGTTGATGATGGCTGCCTCTTCCACTGCATCTTGTATGTTGTATTACTTTTGTGGATGATGTACTTCCTCTTGGTCATACACCTGAGGGCTTGCAAAGACAACTAAATGTGCTTGCTAGCTTTTTTAATCTAAAACAGCTATCAATCAACCTTATTTACTTTGCCATTCACAATCATGCATCAAGTTGAAAGAGATACCCATATAGACCCCTTTGTTCTTCATAATTGCGCATAAAGTTTAAAGAGATTGCTATGGTACCTAGGGATAGGTATATGGGGATATGATATTATATTGTATATGGGTATTATAGATAATTGGCATGGACCACACATAACCCAAGGTTGATTATATTATAATAATGAGTGGGATAAGGGTTTAGGAGTCAGTTCCCCAAAGTAGCATTAGAAGATGGGTATATAAAGGGATATTGTCATTGTAATAATAATCATTCATATAGAACGTTCTCTTGTAGTCATCTTTACCCACAGAGTGGCCACTCATCTTGGCAGATCTTCTACAATGGTTTTGTGAAGAAAACTCGCAAACAACTCTAGGAAATTAATAAAAGAAAAAGAATAGCAAATCACATCTTTTACATGTGATGTCTTGAGCATCCCCAAGTTGGTAGAAGCAAATAGATGTCTATACCACCTTTTATGTTTCAGTATATTTACAGACATGACATAACATAAGACACAAATCATGGCTAAGATATGACATTCATAGAGCATACAAGTATATATATGTACACTCATGCACATATACATACAGAATTCAAAATACTGTTCATCGCTTCAAAATACAACTTAAAAGGGATAAATTTGCATCTGTGGGACATGAGAATGGAAATGAAAAAAATTCCACAGGTATAAACCATCAAAATATCAACTCAAAGATAACTAGTATTTGTGGAAAGAAAGGTATCTAGGCTTCAAAATGGATATGGGATTTCTTTTAATTCCTCACCCCCCACTCGCCCACCCTCTAAAATTTAAAGGAAAACAAAAAAGGAAGAAGAAAACATGCCATATAACTAAGATTGCATGATATACTAGACACATTTCTTTCCGCAATACTGGGGTTATTTTTAAATAAAGATACAGTTATAAGGTGTGTCTGGTGCAAGTTCAGTCCCTTTCACATAAAGATATAGTTAAGTATCTAATATAAGTAAATACTAAATAGATATCTGCTAGAAAGTGTGAGTAATGAAATGAAATGAAATATTATTAATGTCCGCAACGGGCCAAAATAAGACCCAAGGGAATATAAGAAGGACAATAATGACTGCCAGCTAGCAGGCTAAAAAGCCCAACAAAGAAAAGAACTAAGATAAATCCAAGATGAAACCCGAGAAACGGGCCAAAGAGAAAGGGAAAAGAAAAGAAAAGGGAGAGCAGAGGGGGGGGAGGACTGCAGTCCAACAGAGAGGAGGGCACACCAAGAAGAACGGAGAGAGAGAAGGAGGGGAGAGGGAGCAGCCTAGGAGAGGCAAGCTCCAAGAATGTCATGACCCTTTTTGAAGAAATAGGGTCATGTAAATATTTTTGGTAAATATTATTATATCATGTGTGGTGTGAGAGAAATAATTATTTTTTATTATTATTATGTGTGGTGTGAGAGAAAATAATTATTATTATTATTAAAATACATTTTATATATGCAACTTCAATGTGGGCCCAACTCAACGAAGGATTATAACATGAGGCTTATATATACATGAGCGCTCATATTTCTCATTATGTTTTGATGTTTTATGAAAATTGAGTGAGGGCAAAACCCTTCTCTTCTTCTGTGGCTTTCGAGAGGTGCTCAAAGTTTGCAGGGGATTCCAATCCAGTAGTTGGGAGGTGCTCAACTATTGTGGTTGAGGAGTAAATCCATCCAGGGTTTACCTTTTGTGCTTCATAGGGCTTCCAGTATTATTCAGATCTAATTCTCTATCTAGGAGGAGTTCCCTCTTCTTGAGGGTTTGGTGATACCGTGGAAGTTTTAGGAGAATTTATCCAGCATTGTCGGCAGTTATATTGCATTGTTTGTGGGTTATTCAATGTTTGTAAGTCTTGTGATTGCAACATCCAGCATTGGGGCAGATTTTATACATATTCAGTGGCAGATTTCAAGGTTGAATTGCAGAATTTCAGTCTAGAAAAGGAGACGTCCCATATTGGAGGTTATTTATCAGCATTCTGAGCGTTATTTGGGCAGAGTAAATCATCAGTAGCCACACGTCCCATCTGGCAGCATTCTCAGCATATATTTTGTGTTGAAAAAGGGTTTCTAAGACCCCAGTTTGGCAGCATCCCATTGTGCATGCATCTTCAGCAGATTTTGGATGTTAATTTGAAGCAATTCAGTGTGCCAGGTTCCAACGTCCCATATTTGGCTTGTTTGATTGTAATTTTGTGAGGAATAATAATCAGAATTGTGGTTGTGAGTTTATTACAAATTTTATAAGTATTTGCATGGTGGATCTAGTCATTATTATTGTAATTCCAGTTTTGGGTCTTTGAAGAAAAATAATTAAAATTCACAAAAATATTTCATTTGCTCAAATATTGTAAGAATCGTGTTGTGTGTTTCTATTTTTCTATTTCGGCTCATTACAGTGGTATCAGAGCCATGATCTTGCCAGCCTGTGGATTGATTCAGTAATTTTCAGAGATTCGGAAGTTAGGGTTTTGTTGTCGTTTTCAGATCTAGGGTTTTTGAGGACTTAATTGCAGATTATGGGGAATGATAAATTTCTTGACATGATATTTCAAGTCGATAAAGGGAAAATGGATACACTATTGGATAAGTTGTCTCAATTACTGGCAAAGCTGGATCAAGGTAGGAGTTCTCCACCAGTTCAGAGTGAAAATTCAGAAATGGATGCCCTAGTTTCAGAAAAAGAGGAATTGTGTGAAGAGAATTCAGAAAATTATTTTTCAATTGCAAAAATAGCTGCTGATGATGATATGCATCCATTGGATGATTTATGGTTTGAGTCTGAATCTGCCCTATCTTCAATCTACGGGATAGAAGAGTGCAATGTTGTTGATTTTGAACATTATGCCAAGAAAAATAAAACAAAATTACTACTGCATGGAGCTGATCTGGATCAGAATTATTCCTGCAGTGAATATGGGACAAGTCCTGAAGAGAAAGTTTCATCAGTTCCAAATTTGAAAGAATATGCCTTGTCTCAAGAGCAATGCAAAGAACATGTCATGGAAGTAACTGATTTAGATCGTGGAGAAAAACCAGAAATTGTTGGCCGAGAATTTCCCTTGCCACATGAGGTATGTAGGGAAAATATTTTTCATAAAATTGATGACAATGAAAGAATTGTTACCAATGATAATTTTGATGGATGTTGGATAAATTTGCTAGCTATGCCTATGAATGTTCACAGCAGTTTCAGTTTCTTTGATCTGGAAAGTGAGCATGAGTCTCACAGTGAGCAAATTCTTTCAAAAGAAAGATTTCAGTCTTTGAATGCATGGGATCCAGGCATCACTAGAAAGAATGAAGGGTATTGCATTCATGAGATTTGTGATGAAGTAAACTCTGAAGGTGATTATCTTCATGTGTTTTATCCCCAGTCTTTAGAAACCAGAGCTGAGCTTTCAGAACTATTGAGTGATGATCAACAGTTGTTTAGATCTCATGGTGAAGAAGCAAATTTTGCTCTAACAATTGACACTTATCTTGCTTCACAGCTTCTATATTGCACCTGCCTTCTAAATAAAACTACTATGTATCAGTTGCCTAAGTGGGTCTCAACAATCTTACCTAAATCAGCACTGTTTAGAGTTTATGATGAAGAACTGATTAAGGAAGAGGATGATAATGCACAGTTGGAGACATCTTGGATAGCAGTTGAAGACAGTATTGAAGGCAAAATATTGACAACTTGGTTAGAAACAAAGGGGACAGCATTTCAGATGTTCCTTGAACCCATTCTTCAATGCAAAACAGGAGCAGTCCTTACAACAAAAAAAAAGACTGTTGTTGTGGTGCATAAAACTGTTTTTGGATCTCTAGAGGCTGTGATTCACATCGAATCTGAATTTATACTGTTTACTGCTATTTTTTCCACTTGTAGTTGTTCATGCATGGTTAATTTTCTTGAATTTGCTAGGCATGTTGGACAGATGAGGTGCATTATATTTGTTGAGAGGGTGATAACTGCTATGTTTTCAGGACATATGGATTGCTTCTCATATTTGCACTTTAATTATTTGGCTGCATCTGCCTCAGGGAAAAATAGTCAAACCCGTCATCAACAGGACCAAATCATTCATCAATTTCGTGAAGGAATGGTAACAGGAATTGTTGCTACTAATGTTCTAGAAGAAGGTTTAGATGTCCTTGGATGCTATTTAATTATTTGTTTTGATATGCCAGTAACACTGCGGAATTATATACAATCTTGTGGGTGTGGGCAAATGCAACGTTCTGACTATCTTATACTCACAAGAAGAGGCGATGAGTTGGAAAAAAGACGACTTGAGAAGGTCATTGCTAGGGGAGAAATAATAAGAGAGTGTGCCTTGAACAAAGATCTTGTTTCTTCAAATTCTTACAGAGAAGACCTACAGCAAGAAGATATGTATTGTGTGGAATCTATAGGAGCGATTGTCACATTAAATTCTTCTTTGCCATTAATCTACTATTATTGCTCTCAACCGCCAAAGGATAGGTATTACAAACCAAGGTCTTATTTTCGTATAAAAAATGAAGATGGCATCTGCATCCTAGAGCTCCTGATGAAATCTCTTGTCTTACATGTGAAGGCTCATGGAAATGTTTCTTTATTGAGGAAGTTAGTCTGTCTTAAAGCTTGCAAGGAACCTCATGCAGCTAGAGCTTTGACAGATAATCTTTTGCCTGTTGAAGAAGAGGAACAAGTATATGAAGAAGATCAACATGAAATTGAAGAAAGCAATTTTGGATTGTATCCAAAACCTAGAAATGTGGTACCCCTTGTTTGTCATGCTATTCCTCCAAGTGTGGTTAACATGAGACAGTGTTTGGAAATGGATACTGGTGCTGTTACAGTCCAAATTAGAGCAGATGGCATTTACAAATTGGATAACAATCAGGTTGATATTGCAAGGAAATTTCAAGAAATTATATTCAGTATTTTGAGAGAGAGAATTTTGGACAGCATAGTCAATTTACTTGATTTAGATCACCCCGTTTCAATATCAAATTCACATATCATGTACCTGTTGTTGCCAATGAAAACCACTGGTATACTTGAAGCATTAAAGTCAACCATGATAAATTGGACATGCATCACTACGGTTGTATTTCAAATTTTCTCACCATCTGAAAGGGGTATTCAAAGAACACCTGGTGGACATTTTCCTCTAGGCTTGTTACAAAATTCAATTATAATAACCATACACAACAGACAAGCTTATTGTATGTCACATGTCTCAAAGGATTCAAACTCAAGAAGCTTTTTTTGTGCAAATGGAGGTAGAGAAAAAGAACTTTCTACATACGCAGATTACTTCAAAAGCAAGTATGGTACCATGATAGAAGCTGCCCAAACCTCAGAAAATGGAGGTAACAATTTGGTTCTTAATTATCTGGATGCTGATGGATTAAATTGTGTAGACAGTTTTGATGAGATTGTAAGGTTAATAGGACAGCAGTATAAAAGGGAAGTTTGGTGGTGGTTAGAACTACAATATAAGCATAGGAATGTTGGGTGTGAGGAGACATTTGAGCATAGCAACACTTGGTTAGTAGATTGTTCTTTTACTTCTGATATAGGCGATCAAACAATGACTGAAGTATGTATACAGGACTGTCAAACTTGGGCTGAGATGTTTGCTTTCGATGGTACTATTGATGTTGATCATGGTTGTGGAATGTTGAAAAGAGATAATACTACCATAAATGGGGATGTTGATGATATGATTAGAATGTCAAATTTTGTTGATTCATCTTATCCCTTAAGCTCCTTTTGTACTGTTGGGTTTGCCAAATTATTTCATTGTACAGCCATGGAGGATGGAGGATATCTGAGTTTGGGTGCATTTGGGAGGTTGGAACAGCCAACAAACACTGTTGGGGAAAAAAATTCATATCTGATATGTTTTTGTTTCGCTAATGTTTGCATGCTTGCAGGTGTCTTTCCAAAGCCAAAGATTAAGATCAGGCCAACACTTTACAACCAACTTGTTGACAGTTTTTGGTGGAACAGCAGCAAAGTATTTTTAGCAAATCATTGGGGAGCTATGAAAGCAACCATAACAACCCTTGCAATTAGCACATCATTGGATGTTGTTCACACTATGGGGATTGCTTCTTTTGCCATTTGTTGGGCTGCATATGCTGATATATTGACTGCTGTGGGTGAAAGGACTATTATAGTCTTTCCTAGTGATGTTTTGAAAGTTGTTTCTACCTTGTCATGGATTGTAATGGATGGTGAGTGGACTGTCATTCAGTATGAGGAAGAAAGGGACATTGCTTGGATTGTTGTTGGTTCTTTTGAGACTGTTTTGATGGCTGTGAATGACACTTTAGAGACCCTTGGGAATCTTTGGACAACAATTATGATTGGTTTTGAACAACCAACCAGCCCTTCCTCCATGAGAAGTTCAGATCTAATCCTGATTGGTATTTGCTTTGACCTTCCATGGGTTAAAACATTAGCTACTTTGATCATCCTAAACATTAATGGGAAGAAAGTACAGTTTGGGCATGGTAGGTTTTTCATCAAAACTGCTTGGAGACTGATTTGGGACCCTGGAATTACAGTTGGTTATGATTTGGATCAGTTTGGAAATGTTGAGGTTATGCTCATATTGCTTGAGGACAAGCAATGTGAGAGGGGGAGATTTGTCATGACCCTTTTTGAAGAAATAGGGTCATGTAAATATTTTTGGTAAATATTATTATATCATGTGTGGTGTGAGAGAAATAATTATTTTTATTATTATTATTATGTGTGGTGTGAGAGAAAATAATAATTATTATTATTAAAATACATTTTATATATGCAACTTCAATGTGGGCCCAACTCAACGAAGGATTATAACATGAGGCTTATATATACATGAGCGCTCATATTTCTCATTATGTTTTGATGTTTTATGAAAATTGAGTGAGGGCAAAACCCTTCTCTTCTTCTGTGGCTTTCGAGAGGTGCTCAAAGTTTGCAGGGGATTCCAATCCAGTAGTTGGGAGGTGCTCAACTATTGTGGTTGAGGAGTAAATCCATCCAGGGTTTACCTTTTGTGCTTCAGAGGGCTTCCAGTATTATTCAGATCTAATTCTCTATCTAGGAGGAGTTCCCTCTTCTTGAGGGTTTGGTGATACCGTGGAAGTTTTAGGAGAATTTATTCAGCATTGTCAGCAGTTATATTGCATTGTTTGTGGGTTATTCAGTGTTTGTAAGTCTTGTGATTGCAACATCCAGCATTGGGGCAGATTTTATACATATTCAGTGGCAGATTTCAAGGTTGAATTGCAGAATTTCAGTCTAGAAAAGGAGACGTCCCATATTGGAGGTTATTTATCAGCATTCTGAGCGTTATTTGGGCAGAGTAAATCATCAATAGCCACACGTCCCATCTGGCAGCATTCTCAGCATATATTTTGTGTTGAAAAAGGGTTTCTAAGACCCCAGTTTGGCAGCATCCCATTGTGCATGCATCTTCAGCAGATTTTGGATGTTAATTTGAAGCAATTCAGTGTGCCGGTTCCAACGTCCCATATTTGGCGTTTGATTGTAATTTTGTGAGGAAAAAATCAGAATTGTGGTTGTGAGTTTATTACAAATTTTATAAGTATTTGCATGGTGGATCTAGTCATTATTATTGTAATTCCAGTTTTGGGTCTTTGAAGAAAAATAATTAAAATTCACAAAAATATTTCATTTGCTCAAATATTGTAAGAATCGTGTTGTGTGTTTCTATTTTTCTATTTCGGCTCATTACAAAGAACCCCCCAGAAACTAATCTCTCCTAACAATCGAGGCCGAAGTATTGGAGCTGAAGAAGTCCATGATATGTCTCTGCCCATTGCTAGTTCGAAACCCTGACAAACTGTTGGTGCATTGTCTAGTGACTCTGCTTCTATTCGAACTGGATGATGTGGGGTGTTTCTGATCGAAGTCACCTGGTCCGTCGAAGTTGGGGAAGTATATTGTGATGAGCTGATGATGAGGAGGGTGAGATCCATTTGGAGAACTTTTTTGTTGTTGAAGCTCAGTTATCTCCCTAAGAAAGAGTGTGGGACAACACTGGCCTGAGTATCTAAAGAAGGTAGAAACAGATCGAGAGTGTCCCTGAAAAGACAATGAAACTTACCCCGGATCTCAAAATAAATGGGACAACAAAAAATAAAGTGATGAAGGGTCTTGAAGGCAAAACAAGCAAATCCGCTCCTCCGTTGGAAGATGGTGATCTGACTCAATCCAAAGTTGGTGAGAACACACCTTGAGTTGCCCAATAGTGATTCGAAGACTATGCATTGTGTGTTGCTGAAGGTATTGTGGAGGAACTATTCTGCCCTCCTATATCTGTAAGAAGTGCTCATGGTAGAAAGATAGCTTGGGGGAAAGAGGGGCAATAGGAGAGATCCATGTGCATCTGGTGTACTGGAGACTAACATCCTTCCGAATCTCATGGAGCATCTTCTCCTTACTAAGCCGAGAGGGGGGGAGAACCCCCAAAGAATAAGGGGGGAGCCTGTCTATCCGTATCTAAATGCTGGCCAGGAGAGCAGAAACCTGAAAATACCAACTCCTCCGGCCTCCCCGAGAACTCGGAGAGAGTTCCATCAAGGAGTGAAGGGCGAGGTAAGGGTACCGCCTGCAACCCTTGGGGGTATCTCCGAAAGTACGAATCCTGTGAAGATAACAGATAATCAGGAAGATAATCTCAAGCTGGAGAGGAGAAGCCCCAAACTCGCTGAATAATAGAACAGGGCTCGTGCCCTTGCAACGAATGAATCGTCGAGGAAAGAGTGCCTGGACTCGTTCAACCCGTGACCACTCAGTCAAAGCCAAGACTAGGGCCCCAAACCATTGACCCATAAGTAATAGTTGGCTTGACCAAGGCATCAAAGATCCTCATCTTCACAAGTATATCCTAAAAATATGCTTTGAAGCAATTCCTCTCTAGCAAAGACAGAGCTGCATACCCCTTACACACCCGGACCTAGGTGGTGGGTTTCATACCAAAAGTGGGACCAATGAAAAGAATCCCCAAATACACATAAGAGATGGTGATTTCGACCTCCTGACCCTGGAAAAGGAAGTGGAGATGGGATAGAGCCTCTTTGGTAGTATTGAATACCATAACCTTGGTCTTATAAAGATTCATCGTCAACTGTCACGAGTCACAAAAAGCAGCAAGAGTGTTCAGATAACGTTGAAGCCCTATTGGTTACGAATCTGCCATTGGGAAAGTATTTGGTCTATCTATGCGCCCTAGACCCACCCAACAGATTGAAAGGCCGAAAGGAAGGAATGCCTTCCGTGCCAATCTCCGGAGAAGGCCGGCTCCTTTTCTATTCTAACTGAGGGTTTGAGATAAGAGAACTGGAAAGAGATTGAAAAATTACAAAAAGAAATGTAAATGGCATTGCAGTAGCAGTGGGGAAGAACAAGCAGCACAATTAATACTAATATCCAAACCAACAGCAATCAAAACAAAGCATGTAACAGAAACTAACACTGCGATTCCTCCCTATGTATCCTTCAGCGAGAATTCCAGATTCACTTAATGTCCAATGCCCTAATCCAGAGTGCAGAATTACAGCAATCAAAAAAATAAATGAATATGAAGCAGAAATACTTGCAGAAGGCAGAATAAAAGAAAGAGACAAGCGTTAGAGCCAAAGATCCTTTGAATTGAAGCAAATGTTTGTTTACAGTAGCTCTTTTAGCAATATGTTTCCCCCTTTTTACAATGAAAGTCGACTGCTATTTATAGCAAAGTTTTCCCCCCAACTTACATTGACACTCGGATCCCAAAAACTGCGACAGGGGTAGTTGGGATTTGACCTCTGTTGGTTGTCACCGTACCTACAGCAATGCTTACCCACGTCTGGTACGGCTCCAGACTGTTCTAGTAGTTGGGGAGGCATGTCTCATCAATGTGGTAGGTATAGTTTACCCCTTGGAGCGTTTAAGGGACCTGACATGGCGTCCTAGGCTGAAACTTGAATTGACGTGTCATCAATGCACCTTAACCAGCCACCTACCCTGCCTTCTGAGTCTGCTTGAAAATCTGCTAAGAGTCGCCCATGCCTAGGCCGAAGCTGAGAATCGCCGTCACAGGAGAGCGATGCCGAGAATCGCTCAACGCTTGAGTGAACTTGAGGAACCCTAGTTTGAGCAACCCTGGGAGCTTCCATGCCTTGGGATTTACACAGTCGTGGCTCGCCGTAATGGAGGGGCGATCCCGAGAATCGCTCCATGAAGGAGCGAACTCGGGAGTCGCATGAGAACAAGAGCGATCCCAGGAGTCGCTCAGAACTGGAGCGAACTCGAGAGTCACACAAGTGCACGAGCGATCCCGGGAGTCACTCAGAACTGGAGCGAACCCGAGAGTTGCTCAGAACTGGAGCGAACCTTGGCGTTGTTTCGATATTCCGTCGCTGATTGCTGAAGACGGTGCGATGTCGCGAGCTCGTTGGGGAAGCAGGCGAGGCTGGGGGTCGCAGTTGGATAACGACGAAACTACGAGTCGCACACAAGGGGAGCAACGCAGGGAGAGGCCGGACTTAACCCTTTTTCCCTTTTAGCTGCTTCTCGCTTGAGGAAGGAAGCGACGCCGAGAATCGCTCGGCGACTGAGCGAGGTTGAGGATCGCCGGATAGCCGGAGCGAACTCGGGAGGTGCCTTATGCTGTGGGTCGCTCATAGACCCGAGCGATTCCGGCGTTCGCTGCATTGGGGAGCGACGCTAGGGAGCCTAATGCCTTAGCCAATTTTCTGTTCCTGAACCTACTGTCGATCGCTGGTAACCAGGGCGAAGCCGGTGGTCGCTGAGATGATGTGGCGAGGACGGGAATCGCCAGAGGAGAGCGAGACCGAGAGTCGTCGACGTTTGAGGGCGATCTTAGGGGAATTTTAACGTAGCCACTTTTACACCTTGATGCACCTCACTGAGGGCTACCCTTCTTGGAGCGAACTCAAGAAATGCTGCAAGCTGAAGTTCGCTGATTTTTGGAGCGAGCCTGGGATTTCTGGATTTGGGGAGCGAACCTGAGCATCATGGCCGACATAGAGATTTTGGCCGACATGGAGATTTTGGCCGACATAGGGCACTTTGGCCGACGTTGCGATTCTGGCCGACATTAGGATTCTGGCCGACGTTGAGATTCCGGCCGACATCGGGATTCTGGCCGACATGGGGATTCGCAGCCGACATTGGGATTCTTGCTGACGTCGAGGTTCGCTCACGAAGGGGAGCGATTCTGAGAATCGTTCGAAATTTGAGCGAACTTGAGAATTTTGGCGAACATTCACTCCTGGCCAACGTTCGCTCTGAACCCCGCCCGAATCCCATTCTCGCTCCAAGTTCGGGCGAACTTCGTTCTCGCACTTCAACTCGGGCGAACCCTGTCTTCTTCAAAATCTGCCCGAACTTTGGCATGCCTTCTGCGGTTCGCTCGGGATCTGGGCGATCCCCGTTCTCGCCTTAAAGTTTGAGCGAAACCCGTCGTCGCCTCAAAGCCGGGCGAACCTGAGCATTCTGGTTGTGCCTTAGCCAATTTTCTGGCCCGAAGTTGAGCTTTTTGGTTCTACTTCCCGGGGCCATAACTTTTGATCCGCTACCCCGATCACTTATTATAATATACCGCCGGAAAGCTTGCGAAAATATCTGCAATGAAAAAGTATCCAAAGATCATTTCATCCACTTTATCATCCTCTTTTCGGGCCTGTGAAAATGCTAGAACTTCTGCACACCCTTTGCCGCTTAAAGCTTCATACTTCGGCAAAATTTTGTCAAATAATTTAATGTGGCAACATTGCCAACAAGCCCCTCAGGGGATGAGGCCAAAAGAACAACATCATAAACAAAGAGGAGAATAGAAATCAGCACATGGTGAAGAAGGCAACCATCCTCTAGGTGAGCGTTCTCCCTAATATAAGTCTCAAGCTCGTCAATAAAGATCCCAAAAAGTGTCGGGGAAAGGGGGCATCCCTGTTTCACTCCTATGGTGCTAAGAATATTGGCTGAAATCCCTTGAGGGGAGCGAAACTGATCTTTCACAGTCTCATATAACCGTGTAATTGCTGTCAAAATCTGCCCAAAGATGCCAACTAACCGAAGCCTCTCAAGAAGTAAATGCCGAGGCACCGTGTCGAAATCTTTCCTGAAGTCTACAAAGCAACAATAAAACCTTCGAGGACCTGGATTGCGCCTCGTCAATAATAGCACTAAGGACTAGAATGTGATCTGTGGTCTGGTGATCTTGCCGAAAACTAGCTTGGCAAAGAGCCCTGAAACCCCCCTCCTCCAACCTTCGGGAGAGAAGCACATCCAATGTTGTGGCATAGAGCTTGGCAAAGATATGCCCAATCATGATAGTCCTGTAGTTATTGGGTTCATGGGGATCACCCGCCTTATGAATGGGGTGAATGATATGCTGAGTCCAAGAATTAGGAAACCCAGAACAGCCAGGGAGATTAAAGAGATCAGTAAGGGGCTGTAACAACCCACCCTATTCTGGATTGTTTCCTATCTATTTTGACTAGTAAAAGAAAAAACACAAATTTTTGCTCTTTTTATTCAAATATATGCTCTTTTTTTTAGGTATTTTTATGGGATTTAAACATACAATATATTGCTGAAAGAAAGCTTCACAAACTGGAACAACTTAATTGCAAGGGAAATTACAATGATGAACAACACTGAAAATACCCGATTTTCCTCAAGTCTGAAAACAAATCGCAGCAATCCACGTTCTGGAAATAGTTTGTGAATAGTGCCGTGAATAGTAATCTGCTACAGTGCCGCGTGAATAGTAAACTGCTACAGTGCCGCGTGAATAGTAAACTGCTACAGTGCCGCATGAATAGTAAACTGCTACAGTGCCACATGAATAGTAAACTGCTACAGTGCCACGTGAATAAACTGCTACAGTGCCGCGTGAATAGTAAACTGCTACAGCCTCCAAATAAGTACCGTCTACAGGTCTAAATCGCTGCTATCTCCCAACACACAAGATATCAATGATGAACCAGAAATTCTCTTTGATCTCCAATTTGCCCTCTGAATGAAGACAATCAAAATCCAATAGAGCTGATCTTTCACAGCCGTAGTGGATGTCCTTGCCGAGAGTTTCCGTTCTCAACAAGCTCGAATCCGCAAGCAAATTCTCCAAAATGCATCAAGCAATATATTCAATGTTCAAGGATGCTGGAATGAGAGCCCGACCACTTTATTTATTATTGACTCGGCTTGGCTGTATCATAACATAACCAATGTGGGATAAAAAAACCCCCTTTTTAATAAATCCTTATGTCTCCCTAAGTCACTTTATCAAATAATTAATAATTCACTTAAGTGACTTATGTGCACACATAATATAAAGTCTATTTAATTAAATACGACTTTATAATTAAATAATTATGAGTATTAAAATAATTGCACCAGAAGACCCAAGCCAACATCTCGATAGCATTTTTGGATACCCTTTTGGTCGAACCGTCCAAATATAGAAACTGCTCCAAAAAAAGCACGGCCCTAAAAAATAGGAAACCGCTCCAACTGACTTCCAAGATCCTTAAACCGCTCCCATAGCCTACAGGATCGCGTGAATAGGCTATGCACCGTGCCAATGCCGACGAGCTCGAAAAGGGGACATGACAGTCCTCCCTCCCAAAAATTGCTTGTCCCCAAGCAATCTTAGTGCCGGATGTTGTAGAATGTCTTCATGTTCCCGTGTAGCATCATCAACGGTAAGTTCTTCCATTTAATCAAATATTCCTTAATTACCTTCCGCCTCAACACCTTCTCCCTGTAATCAATAATAGCTTCAGGAACCAAAATGAGTTTACCCTCCTCATCCCATGGAGGCAACTCAAGAGGAAGGAACAATGCGTGCACCAATCGCCTTTTTGAGGCGTGAAACATGGAAGACATTATGTATTTTGCTGTCACCAGGTAGCTCCAACTCATAAGCTACCTCACCAATCCGCCTGATTACCCGAAAGGGTCCATAAAATCTGGGCTTCAACTTCTCCTTCCCACTCTTCTTGAGAGTAGATTGTCTATAAGGCTGCAACCTAAGATAGACCAGATCATCCACCTCAAAACTGCGCTCAACTCTGTGCTGATCGGCATAAAGCTTCTGCCGATTCTGAGCCTGAAGGATATTATCCTTGAGGGACCTCAACAAGTCCTGGCTGTCCTGCAAATAATCCTTAGCTCCCGGAGCTCGACTGTCACCCAATAGAAGATCAATGAAGCTTGGAGCCTCATAACCATACAAAGCCATGAAAGGTGTCATACCAATAGTCATGTGGTGAGTTGTGTTGTAGCAGAATTCCCCAAGATGAAGCCACTTCACCCAAGCTTTCTGCTGCCCTGAAACATAATTCCTCAGGTAACCCTCTATCCACTTATTAACTATCTCTGTCTGCCCATCGGTCTGAGGGTGGTAGCTAGTGCTGGGAGTGAGCTCGGTTCCTCCTAACCTGAATAACTCCTGCCAAAAAATGCTCATGAACCGTGTATCCCTGTCGCTCACAATAGTCTTGGGTATTCCATGCAAACGGAACACCTCTCTGAAAAATAAATCAGCCACCTGAGCAGCCGTAAAAGTAGCTGAAATAGCAAAGAAATGTGCAAACTTAGTGAGTCTATCCACCACAACATAAATGCAATCCTTGCCCTGCACTGTGGGTAACCCAGTAATGAAATCCATAGATATACCTTCCCATTTCTGGTTCGGTATTGGAAGGGGTTGCAATAAACCTGCTGGGTGTGTATGTTCATCCTTATTTTGTTGACAGATAGAACACTCACGAACATACTGAAGAACCTCATTCTTAAGCCCTTTCCAAGAAAATCTCTCCCGAATGCTCCTGTAAGTCTTAAAGAAACCTGAATGACCTGCAGTCGGATCATCATGAAAATACTGGATAACTCTCTTCCTAAACCGTGACCCAGATAGAAGAAAAACGCGACCCTTATAAAGGATCAAACCCTGTGAAATCATATAATGGTCATCCTGCACTTTGCCCTCTAGCAAACTGGATGCCCACTCATCCTCGGCATATTCTGCAATAATAACATCTCGCCATTCTGCTGAAATACCGATCCACCGAACAAATGTGAGGCCTTCGAGATAAAGCATCAGCAACCACATTCGACTTTCCCTTAACATAAACTATGTCAAAATCATAAGCTTGTAGCTTGCTGACCCACTTCTGCTGTCTCTCATTTAGATCCTTCTGAGCCAAGAAGTATCTAAGACTGTTATGATCCGTGCTGACAGTGAATCTACCTCCAACCAGATACTGCCGGAATTTGGCGAGAGCATGCATTATCGCCAACATCTCCTTATCATAAATAGAATAATTCCTTTCTGCCCCCTGGAGCTTCCGACTCTCATAAGCCACTGGGTGTCTGTTCTGCATCAGAACTGCACCAATCCCTTCACCGGAAGCATCACACTGTAAAACGAAAGGCTGTGAAAAATCTGGCATAGCAAGCACCGGGCAAGAACACAACCTGTTTGAAGTGTTCGAAACACTCCTGAGCTTCATCAGACCATTTGAAGGCACCCTTCTTGGTCAAATCTGTGAGTGGGGCTGCCAACTGCGAAAATCCCTTCACAAACCGTCTGTAAAAACCACAAAGTCCAAAGAATCCCTTAAGCTGAGATAGATTTGTTGGAGCTGGCCAATCCTGGATAGCTTTGATTTTATCCGGGTCCATACGTACTCCATCTGCACTGATAATGTGCCCAAGATACAAGAGCTCTGTCAACCCAAAATCACATTTTGTTTCCTTAGCATAAAAGGATTCCTGTTCGAGGATACGGAGGACCTCCTCAAGATGTTGTAGGTGCTCCTCCCATGATCGACTGTAAACCAGAATATCATCAAAGAATATCAAAACATACCTCCTCAACCGCCTGCTAAAAATCTTGTTCATACAAGACTGGAAAGTCGCTGGGGCATTGGTCAACCCAAAAGGCATAACCAGAAACTCAAAGTGCCCACAATGACAGCGAAAAGTTGTTTTCTCTATATCCTGCTCTCTCATTCTGATCTGATGGTAACCACTGCGCAGGTCTATTTTTGAGAAGAGTTGAGCTCCATGTAGCTCATCAATCAATTCGTCGATGCGTGGAATAGGGTACTGTTCTTAATTGTTTTCTTATTTAGCTCCCTATAGTCAACACACATACGCCAAGTCCCATATTTTTTCTTTACCAAAACCACAGCCAAAGCAAAAGGACTCTTGCTTGGTCGGATATGTCCCATGTCAAGCAATTCCTGAATTGTTTTCTCAATCTCATCCTTATGTCGCCTAGGGTGCCTATAGGGTGTAGTGATAACTCTCTTAGCACTCTCCTCCAACTCAATAATGTGCTCCATTCCTCTCTCCGGAGGTCTCCCTGGAGGAATATTACTAAACACCTTGGAGTGTTTAGTCAAGATGTCCTGAATCTCCGGCCGGTAAGTGGACTTAACTCCGTACATCCCCCGCTGAAGTAATGAGACACTCTGCTGCCCACTCAACCTCATCATGTCCGAAAAGCCTCTTCATTCGCTTAATGGAGACAACTCGGGGTCCGCCGTCCGACATGCCTCTCGCCGTCACCTTCTTGCCACCCGTCATGAAACTCATCTCCATAGCCCTCAAGTTCATAGTGAATTCGCCCAAGGATTCTAACCACCGCATTCCCGTAATCATATGAGTATCCCCAATATTAACCACATAAAAATCATCAGTAAGATCATAGCCTCCTAACTTCATCTGTAGTTTAGGGATCCTGCGTGTTACACCGTATGGCTGTCCCATCTCGCTACCATTACTCCGAATCCCGGAAATTCTTCCGTTTGCAACCCTCTCTTATCAACCAACCCACATCAATAAAGTTATGAGTTGCCCCTCTATCAATCAGTGTCACCACCCGCTGCCCCTGAAGGACTCCTCGGACCTTGAAAGAAGATCCCTTTTTAAAACTATACAATTGTGCAATCTGTACCTCGGCCTCTTCTTCCGTCTCCCCTGCTCCACAATTCTCCTCATCCTCCCGTTGATCTGAATGCTCTGAACCAGATTCATCAACTTCAAAATATTCTCTAGCCTCTAGTTGCTTCACCTTAACTGAACACTTGTGGCCCAACTCCCATTGTTCTCTACATCTGAAGCATAATTTCCTTTTTCTTAATTCATTGAGCTCATTATCTAATAGATTCTTAGTTTCAGTTTTAGGTGCGTTCTGGACAAACCCCTTCTTATCTTTGTTATTCTGAAAAGGTTTGAAGGCTGGTTTTTGTTTTGGAACAGCGAACTCCATGCTTCTCGCCTTTTTCATGGCATCCCCGTAAAGTGACCGGATCAAATGCCTTTACCCAACCACGTAGCGGCTCAGACAATCCCTCATAGAAGAGAATGATTAGACGCCTCTCCGAGATATCATCCACTTTGACGGAAATGGACCGGAATTCCGTGATGTAGGCCTCTCCCGAACCGTTTCCGCCTCAACCGTGCCGGATCTCGAAAATACAACTCAAGATCCTTCTTATCGAATCGATCGATAAGTAGCCGTGTGAACTCCTCATAGGATGTAATCAAATTATGACCCAAAGTGATCAACCCATGAAACCACCAATCGTGTGCAGCTCCTTCAAGATGTAATGTGGCGAATTTTATAGCTTCTTCTTCCAAAGATAGGTCGAAGTGAGAGGAAATTATCAAGTTTATCCACCCATGTCTTGGCTGTACATTTGCCACTACCATCAAACTGAGGTAAAGAAACCTTGTTCGGTGCTTGGTTGAATTCTTTCTGTGCTGGTCTAGCCTGATCGCACGGTGACCACCTCCCCGTCCCATACTCCTCGCTTCGAGTGACGTATTGGTCAAATGACCAATGGGCCCTAAGGCCTTCCGAAAAAGAGCACTATACCGCTGATACCACTCCTCAAACTGATCCTCTATAGGCCCTTGAGCTGTGTGCATGTCAGGTTCTGGAACTTCAGCTCTAGATAAGAACGTAGGCTGAGTCGGTCGAGAAGTAACAACTGTATGTTGCCTCTGATCAGTCATGCCCTGGCTGCCCTTGCTCGGAATACGCCTGTTTGATGAGCTAGGCCCACCATCCTGATTAGTCCCTGTCTGTAGCCCCTGCAAAGTATTAGTCATAGCCATAATAGCATCTGCTAATGCTTCCTGTCCCTGTATCATCTGATCCTGCATATCCATCTGTGCCTTTGACAAAGCATTAAGAGCCCCAAATATACTAGGGTTCTCCCGATGCTGATCATCACCCATATTGTCTAGTAATTCAATAGATCTCTTATGTCGCTCGTACTGAAGATGAAAATCTTTCTCTTTCCCTTTACCAACTGGTTCACTCATTAATTAAACCCACAAGTCGGAAGATATAACTCGCTCTGATACCACTGTAACAACCCACCCTATTCTGGATTGTTTCCTATCTATTTTGACTAGTAAAAGAAAAAACACAAATTTTTGCTCTTTTTATTCAAATATATGCTCTTTTTTTAGGTATTTTTATGGGATTTAAACATACAAGATATCTGCTGAAAGAAAGCTTCACAAACCGGAACAACTTAATTGCAAGGGAAATTACAATGATGAACAACACTGAAAATACCCGATTTTCCTCAAGTCTGAAAACAAATCGCAGCAATCCATGTTCTAGAAATAGTTTGTGAATAGTGCCATGAATAGTAATTTGCTACAGTGCCACGTGAATAGTAAATTGCTACAGTGCCGCGTGAATAGTAAACTGCTACAGCCTCCAAATAAGTACCGTCTACAGGTCTAAATCGCTGCTATCTCCCAACACACACAAGATATCAGTGACGAACCAGAAATTCTCTTTGATCTCCAATTTGCCCTCTAAATGAAGACAATCAAAATCCAATAGAGCTGATCTTTCACAGCCGTAGTGGATGTCCTTGCCGAGAGTTTCCGTTCTCAACAAGCTCGAATCTACAAGCAAATTCTCCAAAATGCATCAAGCAATATATTCAATGTTCAAAGATGCTGGAATGAGAGCCCGACCACTTTATTTATTATTGACTCGGCCTCGGTCTGTATCATAACATAACCAATGTGGGATAAAAAACCCCCTTTTTAATAAATCCTTATGTCTCCCTAAGTCACTTTATCAAATAATTAATAATTCACTTAAGTGACTTATGTGCACACATAATATAAAGTCTATTTAATTAAATACGACTTTATAATTAAATAATTATGAGTATTAAAATAATTGCACCAGAAGACCCAAGCCAACATCTGATAGCATTTTTGGATACCCTTGGACAGATTTAAGAGAAGCCCTTGTCTCCCCAATTCCTCCTTCATCAAGTATCCCCATAACACCAAGAACACCGGGCTGCTAAACAATTCGCAATGAGGACAACTGGGACATGCTAGAGCACAATCAAGGCTGCGCTAGGGCAGGTGCAGAAATCCACCTTGAGCGCAGCAGAAATCCACCTCCAACGCAGCAGAAATCCACCTCGAGCGCAGCAGAAATCCACCTCCAACGCAGCAGAAATCCACCTCCAACGCAGCAAAAATCCACCTCCCGAGCGCAACACAAATCCACCTCCCAAGCGCAGCACAAATCCACCTAGAATGCAGCAGAAATCCCCCGAGCGTAGCAGAAATCCACCTCGAGTGCAGCATAAATCCACCTCAGCGCAGCAGAAAACCACCTCAGCGCAGCAGAAATCCACCTCGAGCGCAGCATAAAACCACCTCAACGCAGCAGAAAATCACCTCAGCACAGTAGAAATCCACCTCCCGAGCGCAGCAGACATCCCCTGAGCGTAGCACAAATCCACATCGAGCACAACAGAAATCCACCTCCCGAGCACAGCAAAAATCCACCTCCCAAGCGCAGCAAAAATCCCCTCCCAAGCGTAGCAGAAATCCACCTCCCTCATAGATATGTTAGCATCATTTTGGTGCACGCAAAATATTACTAGACTATAATTGAGAAAGCTCGTCTCGATATTTTTTTTCCTTACAGGAAGGGAAGGCTAATGTGCATACAATAACCAAATAAGCGATCAAAAGGTTTAAGTCAGTAAAAATATAAATCATTACAGTTGGAGTTGTCAAACCATTTAATTATGTCTGCTTGTTCCCTTTTCCATATGAATTGTACAAAAAAGCAGGATACAACTCACTTAACGTTATTAAAAAAGGGGACAAATTGCTAATTATAGGATCATCCAATTAAGGAAATGAAAGATTCATTTGCATTTTTTAATACTACCAAATTCCTTATGTTCATATTCACATTATCAATGACCAACTGAAAAAGAATAGTTACCATGCTTGTTCCCACGTTCTTACTTACTTGTTCTTAAAATATTCTGCATAGTTGCATTCACGGAAATTGCTGTTTGAGTTTATCTGATGAAGAATGTCAACAATGCAGTAGAATGTATTATTATGAATAGTAAGAACCAAGGAGTTCTGAATAATCTCCATAGGCACCCAACCATTGGCCAATCTCAAAGAACCATTTCTTTTACATAGAACGTCATTATCATTTGATGTATGCAAATCTTGACATGTGCAACTGAAAATCGGTGATGACAAACAGTCCTTTATAATATTCCACTCAATATTAAGTCCTTCGTTGCCATCACATGATTGAACTGGGAGTAACAAATAGGAGGTTGAACTGTTCTCTGTATTCACATCTTCCATACCTAATGCCACATGATCTTTAATAAAATCTGGACGGTCCAACATAATTCTGAGATAAACTTCTTGGAACTTTAGTGCATCTCTAAGCTGTAATAAGAAAGCCATGCATGGTGTGAAATTATATATTGGAAAACTTTTAACTACAGTGCATTTAGAAAATTAACTTAAATCCAAATGTTACCTATTTTACCTGAAAAGGATCGAACTCTAAACTCTCACAGGGTATTAGCTCAGTATAAACAAACCTCCCACGAGCCAGATGAAGATCAACTTTCAAAGCCTCTGCCTCCTTGGGAAGAGCAGATTCAAGAAAAAGAGCAAATTGTGTGTATTCTCTATCTGGAGGAATAGGATCAAATTTCAATAGATAAGAATGTAGAAGGACGGGCTTTGTCCATGTATTCAATCGAGCTTTCAGTGCATCTGGAACTAACATCTCGTAAAGCTCCATACTCATCTCAGCTCCTGATAAAGACATTTAGCAGTGTAAAATAAGATGAGTTAAAATTTGTCATTAAGCAAACATAATACAACACAATATTTGAGTTAGCTTGCCATTACATATCATTCTATCATAAAAGTGCAATGAAGCAGCATATTATCAAAAGTCCTTATTACATACAATTAGAATGAAGGCCATCACTGTATAAGCATAATACAGTGTAAAATAAGATAGAGTTAAAATTTATCCTTAAGCAAACATAATCCAACACAATATTTGAGTTAGCTTGCCATTGTTAGGATATTTTATTATATTATTATTAGATTATGTATTATTAACTGAAAAGTTATTATTAGCTGGAAGATTATTTTAATATTTCTTGCATGTAATGATCTCCTAAATCAAGAGTATCAATCTTCCAGTTTGTAACCCTAAAGAATGTATTAAATAGGCTCTTGCCTTGATGAATAAATCAAGCTTTTTGCTATCATTGGTATCAAAGCAAGGTAATCCGAGTATACAGCATAATGTTGGTTTAACCAAAAAAAGATTCCTTGATCTGAGCCACCAACGAGTGTGTGAGGTCTGATAAGGGACAATCATCGCTATCCGACAACAAGCCCTTCCACCACCAAGTGTGTGAGGTCTGGTCTGATTGTTTGCAAGTTCGATACGTGGGAAAGATATTCATTGATAATCAGAGCCTATGCAACTGTGGCCTTGGATTTGGTATCGCACATCATTTTATTTGTGGGAGCTATATCTTCCTTTCTAGCAGTCAAATTCAGAATATTCTTGCACCATCACATAGATCATTTTGAGTACTACAAAAACGAGTGGTCATATGCCAAATTCTGAGCAGTATTGAAAAAGTTATGGCTGTTTGAAGTTGGGCTATCAATACAAAAACGAGTGGTCATTCGCAAGGAAGAAAAATTCATATCTCCCAATCCAATTCTAGATCCAGATCCAAATATAGATATAGCCCCAAGTTTGCAAGTTTTAAATATGTCTTTATTTAGAAGAAAAATAAAATAAAAGAAAAAAGCAAAAGCTTTATTATTTTTTAAGTGTTTTATTATTTTTAAAAATAAAAAAATAAAGCTTATTATTTTTGTAAGTGCTTTCTTCAAAAAAAAAAAAAAAAAAAAGAGAGAAGAGAACAGTTTTTTTTTTTTTAGTGTTTTATTAAAAATAATTTATTATTAAAGTGATTTATTAAAAGTACTTTATTTTTAAAGGGGGCTTCTTTTATGCATTTGATTTAACCATTTGTACAACTTGATTTAACCAATTGTGCAGTTGTGATTGTAAACAAGGTGTATTATCGACAGAGTCCGACACCTTCATTATTTCTTCCACATTTTCTAAGTTTTGCAGGTGATATTCTACAACTTAGCACAGATGGCCTCTCCCAAAGTGTTTCTCACAAATTCTCAGCTCCTAAAAGGACCTAACTTTAGACCATGGAAGACAAAGATGCGAACTATCTTGCAAGTGGAGAAGCTTTGGGACATTGTGACAGGCACAAAAACACGACCACAAGGTGGGGACACAACAAAGAAGTATGATGAAGCATATCAACAAGCACTGATGTTGATCACCCTTGTTACAGCTAATGAGATCCAACCACACATTTGTGATGCAAAAACTTCCAATCAAGCATGGGATGCTCTTACAACCATTTATGAAGGAAAGAATTAGTCCACTATTCTTAACCTTCAATCCCAACTTCACACATTGCGAGTGGGAGATGGAGAGACTATGGAGCAATTTCTTTGCAGAGTGGCAAACCTGAAGGGAAAACTGAATGCTATGGGTGAAAAGGTGGACGACAAGATCTTAGTTCCCATCATACTTCAAGCTTTACCTGATTCTTTTCAGGTGCTTATTACCTCCTTACAAGTCTCCAACAGGGCAATTTCCTTTGAGGAGTTGGTCAATATGCTTCAACAAGAAGAAGAAACCAACAAACTAAGGGACCAATTGTCAAACAGTGCACTCATAAGTCAAAAACCTGCAAGTCAAAAATTTGGAAAACAGAGGAGACACAAATGTTCTTCAAACAAAGGTCCTTCCTCCTCATCATCACAACAACAACCTTAGCACCAAAAGAGGTATTGCCATATCTGTGAATGTGATGGCCATGATACTAAATATTGTTGGTACAATGCTGCCACACAAGGAGACCAGGTCCGCATACCTCAACAAAAGCAACATGAGTATAGGCCACGAACCCAACAGGAGCAACAAAAAGGGCATGTTGTCATTGAAGTGTTAGATTCAGATTATGAACAAGCACACAAAGAGTCAAATTCAGATTCTAAACAGGCACATAGAGTACTCATGACTAAAGCTACTGCCAAAACCAAGGATGATTCTTGGTATATTGATTCTAGTGCTAGCCAACACATGACAGGGGACAAAGATTGGTTTGATACCTTCAAATCCAAAGAAGGGAAACCAGTGACCATCGTCGATGATAAAACCTATGAGGTCAAAGGAGTAGGTGATGTTTTGGTTCAACTTCCAGATGGGAAATGCACCATCAAAGAGGTCCTTTATGTCCCAGGACTAGCCAACAACTTGTTGTTTGTGCCCCAACTACTGAAGAAAAATATGAAGGTTGATTTCAAAGTTGAGAATGGCCACAAGAGGTGTTTTATCACTAAGAATGGTAAGCATATAGCCACTAGTTCCTACAAAAGTGGCTTGTTTGCCCTAGATGTCAAATCTGCTCCTAATGCAACACTATTAGTAACCAAAACAACTGCAATATCCCAGCAGCAAGTCCATAGGCAACAGACCCAGAGGCAACAAACCCAAAGGCAAACCCAAAGACAACAGATCCAGAGAAGGCAGACCCATAGGGTGACCCAATGGCCGACCCAGTGGAAGACCTAGAGGTGGACCCAGAGGTGGTTACCCAAGAGCCAGATCAGCCAGAGCCAAAGCAACCAGAGCCAGAGCAACCAGAGCCAAAGCAACCAAAGCCAAAGCAGCTCGAGCCAAGAGCCAGAGCTAAGAGCCAGAGCCAAGAGCAAGAGCCTAGATGCCTCTAAATTAAGGGGGGGCCCTAATATTTCCTAACCCGCATAATGTAATAAGGGGGGATGTTAGGATATTTTATTACATTATTATTAGATCATGCATTATTAGCTAAAAGGTTATTATTAGCTGGAAGATTATTTTAATATTTCTTGCATGTAACGATCTCCTAAATCGGGAGTATCGATCTTCTAGTTTGTAACCCTAAAGAATGTATTAAATAGGCTCTTGCCTCAATGAATAAATCAAGCTTATTGCTATCATAAGATAGAGTTAAAATTTATCATTAAGCAAACATAATCCAACACAATATTTGAGTTAGCTTGCCATTACATATCATTCTATCATAAAAGTGTAATGAAGCAGCATATTATCAAAAGTTCTTATGACATATAGTTAGAATAAAGGCCATCGCTGTATACGCAAAATACAATAATATTGTCATACCTTTAGGCTTATGTGAAGCAGGTGAGCAACAGTCTTCATCTTCTTCATCCTCTTCATCTTTGCCTGGTAGGAGATAGTCGGTAAGAGCACCTATAGAGTGCAAGTGCTTGCATGCTTCTAGACATGCTACCCTCTTTGCATGTACCAGTGAAGAACATAAAGGACCACTTACTTGCCGAATAGGTGCATTAGAAGGAAGATTTATACGGCATTTCACACCTCCAGGTTCTTCAAAGTAAAAGAATTCTGGAACAAGACTTGAATATCTAATGAAATAAAAATGGAATTAAACATAGACTGTCAGAACTTGCAGACTTCATAATGGAAGAAAGGTCCATCCCTTTAAATATTCAGGCTACACAACTTTAAATAATTCAAAAGATAAAAGTAAAATAATGACCAAATTCAGGAACATACTCATCTTTAGGAAGCTTTGAGCAGTAATGATAGAGTAATGAAACACTACATCCAGTACTGATAGTTGCCTTTGTAACATCTACTTTATATATTTCATCCTCCTCATCTTCATATGGCTCCACTCCTTCGGGTGTTCTCTCTTGGACCTCTCTTCTCATCTGTTCTTCACCAGATACAAAGTGACGAACCAATTGTTCCTCAGCAAAATTTCCCCTGTCAAAAGGAATGATAAATTCAAAAGTTAAGTTTGATAAACATGGCCTACAAAGGAAACTGGAAGCATTTCTAATTCCTGAACATTTTAAGAGCAGAAGTAATGTCCCATGACATTGAAGAGTGTGTAAGAATACCTTTCAACCAAAAAAATATACTCAGACTCTAGCATACGTGCACGGCCTCTCGATTGGATGAAGCTAGCAACAGTGTTTGGGAGGTCAAAGCGTACTACAAGAGAACAAGTTTGAATGTCAAGCCCTTCTTCAGCAACATTAGTTGTCACCAAGAGATTTACCTGTTTGCAGAGTCTCAGAGCATATGTGAAATCATTATATTCCAAATGGTGGATTCCAATCAAGTGCAACAACATATACATTTCATATGAAAAAAGTGCATACAACATAGAAATTCAACATAGAAGTATTAGTAGCTTAATCAACAAAACAACAAATTTGCAAAATATTTAGGCTTCTAAGATTAACTACTTGCAGTGTAAATGCTAAAACTATCCACTCCATCAAAAGCACCTTGAAACAATGTCTTTTTGAAAAGACACAAGTACAAACAAAAGCACAAAAGATATAGACCATGCAAGAAAGAATCTCCCTCAGATTCTCCCCTCCAGTGAAAGAAATGCATCTTATATTACACCAAAGCATAATAAGTTATTGTATGACTAGGAAATTACCACTCTTGTATGTGTCACCACCCGCAGAGAGCCCACTTGAGATCAAATAAACCAGTCTCTCCAGAAGACATGGTTTTATCATTTTGATCATTTTGTTGAACAACTTAAGAACTGGGAAGCTGATATTGTGATGAATTTTTTGGCCATGGGCCTTCCAGTTGATATTAAGGCCAGATTAGAACTTCAGTCAGAAGATGCAAAGAATTTTTTAAGGGCTGATTTCATGAAGAGCAGCAATCATGTTGCCAGCAATGACCACCTTTGCAGTGTCTTAATTGAGGAGAAGAACAATCAAACAATCCCAAGTTGCATTACAATTTGCATTAATGGCCCTAGCCTTCTGGACTAGAAGGCATGAAGGCCCTTTGGCCAATCTTTTAATCTGCTTGGTCAAATTTAGAGGGAGCCTCAAAACAATCTTCATAGTTGTCATGTTGGGACTTAATTGTTTCATAGGACAGATCTAATGAATATATGAACAACTCAATGAGCTCATCCTTATCCAAGGAGCACTATGACAGGCATGGACTACTACTTGGCATCTCTTGATGTAATCAGCACATAGTTCATCCTCCTTTTGTTTCATGTGCAACAAATTGTGAATCTCAATAATCACAAGCTTACTAATTTAAAATTTTTGGATGAATTCACTGATGATTTAGTCGAAAAGAATGGAGGGCACCTTTCTCTTCAGGCCAGGTTCACCAGAAATATATTCTAGAACCAGAAAGAGAAAAGAAGATGGAAAATAGGTATGGCCAAAGGCATATGTAACCTTCAAAGCAGGTTTACCAGAAATGTAAGACTCAGAATTTGATGGCACAGACGTCATTTTTTCCCATAATTTTGCCAAATTCACAGCAAGTTGAAGGATAGACTAAAGGAGATGTGCCATCCTTACAGAATCACCAAGCTCACCATGTGTTCAGCACAACCAGCCCCTTACTTCACCGTAAAAAAAGTTATACACTTGTCCCTAGCTGTAGGATACAACTTTGCTTGAACCCATTGAAAGACCTACATGACTACCCCCCTCGCAAGTGTCAACATAGGGAGGAAGTACCCCAGCACATATATAAAAACCCAACTTCTCTCAACATTGTTATTGCTACAGAATGGAAGGAGGTGTCTGTCACCCAAGCTTTCAAAACAGATGTGACCCACAAGGCAAAACAAGTCTCAGCGAGCAAGATAGGCTTGACCTACCAATGGTGAGTGACCAAAATAAGGCAAACGAAGGAAAAAACATGGGAAAAGGTGAGACGACATGACAAAAATTGAATAGAAATGCCAAAGATAAAATAAAATAGAAAAAAATAAAAGGTGGGAGAAGTGGTTAAATGGATGATAGAGGCAAAGAAGAATAGCTAGCGGTGAGAAAAAAAGCATTGAAACAATGTTGTGGCTAAAAGTTTGTAGTTATAAGTATTTTTCCTTAAAAAAATTATTCATCTACATTCCACTACCAACATCCTGCAACATAAATGATTCATCAATTTGAAAACATACAAAACAAGGATTAGATCATATTAAACAGCTAGAAGAGATGTTAAATTTGTGAGTAAAGGAAATGCATAAAACTAATAATCTATGAACTAAAAAAAGAAGTGAGCACAAGACTGCACATGCAACCACACGGTAGGTCCCTTCGCACGTCTATAGATTAGCTGACCATTAAGACTTTCCCTAAAGGGGCTGATGGGTTAATATTAAGCCCTGAATCCTAGTGTTATGTCTCTTTGATGTGAGAAAAATCTCAATATGGTAAGCAATTGTTGATGTAATGAAAACCATGGGCAATGAAGGGATGAACACAAGGGGATGATAGCACATAGATGATCCTGCTATAGATCCATCCATCTCAAGCTAGAAAATGCTGTAGGCTATGGATAGAATGGCAAGGGTTTAAGAAAATAAAAATATCGCAGTAATGGGAAGAGGAATTTATTATCCAGACATGATATGGAAGGGTTCTAGCTAAAATAAAACGTGAGAAAACAGCATGTGACATATCATGCCACTTATCGGTGAGAAAAATAGAAAACCTAGAATCATCATATGGGTTTGAAATTGGACTTCTCTTCACATGTATTGGATCTATTTGCAAGGACTACTATGGGGGATTCGCATTTTAGAAAGTATGCCTTGAGAAGTTGGGGAATGCAAAATCTGCAGGGGTGGCTATTGCAGAACTTCTAATTAAAGAAATCAAATACAACACACTATATAACGCGCACGCGCACACACACACACGAAAATACTTGCAGATAGATGTGAATACACAGAACACACATCAAATATCCTCTACAACCGAGGTATCTGTAGTACATCATGGCCTGGTCAAGCATACACAAACACAGACTTGTCTTGACCAGCATCAACCTGCATTATTATAGGGCTGATAGGCAGTTGGCAAAGTCTCAATAACCACTGAACTACTCATAAATATATATACACACACACACACACAATACAAAATAGATGTCACAACATACACACATGCGACAACACTATGTGACAGCAACACAGACAATAAATTCTACGTGCATGATGCATACATTTGTGCATTCATGCACTCACATAGATATGACATTTAGACGTCAATTTGCCCACCTTCATCTACCCCACCTTTAGACATGTTCACCTCCCTATCAACAAACCAATGTGTTTAACTGTGGTATAAACATTGAATGTGCTACTTCAATCACTTGTCATGCACATTTTGCTCCTTTGTGTTCCACACATCTTAAATCAAAATAGAATATGTGAAGACTTGGTAACGCAACAATAATCTCCAATCCCTTGCCTACTTAGTGCAACTAGTCGCAACACAAGTCTAACAAGAAACACTCTTTGTCAATTATGTCGAGGGTCAACAAGGCAGGATTTAATGTCAATACCATTCACATGCTCCCTGTCATGATACATGGTGAGGGACAACATCCCCACAACATTTCTATCTTTCGTTCCCAAAAGAAACCTATGGAACTATAGAATGCCATTGTGTAGTGAAAAAAACTATAATACAGTCAATGGCACCATTAAATATGGCTTCCTTCATGATGATGCAATCCCAAATAGCAATCTAGCTCTTGACAGAGTCAATACTTACGTTGATAGGAGGGTGCCCTAGACATGGATGACTTTCCTCCCTTAAACAGCATCTTAGATCAAGACAACACAAAACATACAAATTTAAGCCTTTTCTCTTGTTGCTAGCACAATGGGATGCTCTACTTCTAGAATGACGATAAGGTTGCATGAGACGCCACAACCCATGTGAACTACACTTTAGATGGTCATATCCCCATTGGCATGCCTATTGGCACAACTCCTTTCAACAACACCTGCAACGTTGAGAACAAGGTTTTATGTTGCTCAAATAATTGCCAACTAGTAGCGCAAAAGCCGTGTCAAATAGAAAGCCCCCAATAGGCACACTTATTAGTGAATCCACCATCAACGATTCAACACTTGTTGATTTGGTACCTATCGACATGGTCAACTAGGGTGCCTTGTTGAAATGCCTGTTAACTATGTCCTTGATGACATCCTTTAATATAGGTCATGAGGCAAGGTTGATAACAAGTTCCCTAACGACACCTCTAACGACAAGGTGGTTATCAACTAGTTTTTTCTTAGCACCCTACTTGTCATCCACACTTTGGTTCATAAGGATAATCCAAGGCCAATATCAAAAACTTCTTCCTTGATAGAATTCCTTCTTCTTGACAACTTTGTAGAGGTTCTCTTCTTGCTTTTGGATGACATTCTTTAGTATTCAAACATCCTACTTCCTCGTATGAATAGCATCCTCAATCATCCAAATGGTCTTCATCTTCATTCATACAGTTTTCATCATCTACCTGATAGCCTTGCTTGTCTAGAAGCGATATTCCATCATTTGGACAGCACTCTTCCTCACCTTCATCATTAGACAAATTGTTGATTTCATCATTGTTTTCATTTTCCACTTGCAACTGAAAACATTCAAAGGAAAAATGCCAACATTTCCCAAGGTTTCCAATTCCATGTTTGACTTAGAGGTAGATTCATTTGATAGTGTCCACATTGACGCCTATACAACTCTTTGCACGTCCACCATCACACGATCTAACTCCTCAACTACAATCAAGGTTACAATGCCCTTGGCTTTCCATTTTGGGCTTTGACTCTTCTCAATATTCTCTAGCCCTCTACACACCACTGGAGCATCAATACTAGGATCATTCTAGAGGCTCATGTAAAGTGCCCATAGAGATGACATTTATAGCACTATAAAATCGGTTTGCCCTTAGACTACACTCAAGTTATTTTTGTTTGTTGTCTTGACTCTTGACCATAGAAGCAAAACTCAAAATTGACATTGACTCGACAAGTCCGAATCGAAACCATGGTCTTGACTGTTTTTTAAAATTGACATGGACTCAACAAGTCCGAAACGAAACCATAGTCTTGACTATTTTTTTTGAAAAAGAATTTGAAAAAATTATATTAAAACAAGATTATTTACAAGTTGGGATGAGACTCCTCCCAGCCTTAGCCGACAAGAACACCTGTTTACAACAGTAAAAGGAGATCTGCATTGGAGCCAAATCTCCTAAACCATATGTCTACAATGGCTGTCCAAATTAGCTAAACACTGGATTTGCTCACCAACCTGCCTAATCCTCTCATCCTCAATAGCCATGCCACTGTGCCACTGAACCCCTACCTCCTTCTCGGTACCCATCTTAGCCAGGAAGTCTGCCACTTTATTCAGAGCTCTACCCACATAAATCGGAATCACATCATCTAATTCCCTCCACAATTCCTTAATTTGGGTGACAAGAATCCTCAACCTCCATGTCTCCAAAGCAAAGTTCCTCATGCAATCCAGAGCTCCTACCAAGATTTGAGAATCTGATTCTATGATTATCCTCCTATAACCTTGTCTTACCACCCAGATAGAAGCAAATTTGATAGCTAAGGCTTCTGCTTCATTGTTTATGGCCCTACCTAGGCCCTATAGTTCCCAATAGAGCATTGTCCCAACATGATTCCTATAGACCACTCCAATTCTAGCTCTACCCAGATTACCTTTTGCAGCTCCATCAATATTAATTTTAATCCAACCTTCTAGGGGTGGTTTCCAACTAGCTTTATCCTACCCCTCTTGCACTTTAACTTCCTTCTCCATCATCCCTATATCAACCTGAGTTTCCTCTTTAGCATACACTACCATAATTTCTATGACTTTGCTCCAAATGACCTACCAGACGCCATCCAAGGATGAAAAGGTTTCTCTAAAAATTCTACCATTTCTCTCCAACCACACTTGCCACCAAATAAATTTTAATCCAAGCTTCCACCCGATACAAAGAGCTTCAGATTTAAATCTACCCCTCTTCCATCTTTCCCAAATATTAATCTGATTCAAATCACCATTGGCTCAGATTTTATAAGCTAAAAACCATCGCTCCCAGATCTGGTGCATGAACGAGCACTCAAACATCAAGTGGTCAGATGTTTCCTCACTTTTATAGCATAAAACACATTAGGATGGACCAACGATTCCCCTACATCTCAGATTATCAAAAGTAAGAATTCCATTATGCATGAACTACCAAGCAAAGAAGTTTACTTTCAACCAACCCTTGGACTACCAAATATTTCTCCAATCCTCAACCTGATATGCATGAGGAGGAGGTTCTAGAAGGATCTTATCATATCCATCCTTCACTATGTAGACTCCAAGGCTCCCATAGCCCCAAGCTAATTCATCCTCCTCATCTCTACCTATGAGAAATATTTCTACCAAGATTTTAGTCATGATGGGTGTCAATTCTAAAGGGATTGGAATTGGCCACTCATCCAACTTCTTAAACTACTTAAACCTATAATCCCCCAACTGACTAGTGTTGAAATAACTTTCAATCTTGATCCAACCCCTACTTTCCATGGTTGTTTTTACTAGTTGTAGTTCTAGAAATTCAACAATGATAGGTGGGTATTGATCCCATGAATCTATCCAAAATCATGTCTTCTCCCCTCTCCCCACTTTCTAAAATAATCCATCTTTCACTACTTGAGATCCTAACTTTAGAGCCTACCACACTAAGGACCCATTACCATCCAAAGGGAAATGACTCACCTCATTCGGGTTCACCTATCCCAAATATTTACTAGTTAAAACTCTACTGAATAAAGAAGTTGGTTGGGAGATCCACCTCCAATAAAGCTTTCCAGCCAAAGCTTTATTATTTAACTCTGATCTCCTCAATCCCAAACCTCCCTTTACCTTGGGTTGGCTTACTTTCTCCCAACCTACTAAGGCCCATTTCCTCTCTCCTTTTACTCCTCCCCATAAAAATTTTCTAGCCATCTTGTCCAACTCTTTCCATATGGTATGTGGGGCAACAAGGATAGAAAATTTATAAATTGGCATGGCCTGAATGATTGACTACAAAAAATTTAATCTACCCCCAAAGGTTAACCATTTGTGAGACCAATGGTTAATTATTTCTTTGATACGATCCAAAATATTCCTCTAAATAGCTATCTTCATTTTTTAAAATGCAAAGGGACCCCCAAATATACCACTAGGAGAGAAGTCCTCATGAATCCCAAGATCTCTAAAATTTTATCCTAAAGCCTTTGATCAAGATTGAAGAAGACCACTTTGGATTTCTTATCATTGATGACTTGGTTTATGGCCCTAAGGTAAACATTAAGAGTATCTCTAATCATTCTTGCTTCCCTAAAGTTGGCCACTCCCACCAATCTTATGTCATCCACAAACTATAGGTGAGTCAAAACCTCCTCACCCACCTTGATACCTATTAGCAAACCTTATTGTCTTCTCCTCAAGATGAGTCTACCCAAGCCTTCAAGCCAATATGAGAAAATATAAGGGGAACAAGGATCTCCCTGATGAAGGCCTCGAGTGGCTCCAAATGGTTGTGAGGGAAGACCTTTGATTAACATTGAGTATGTCAGAGTAGAGATACAACTCATGACCCATTCTATCCAATCCTGAGAGAAACCAAAGGCTGCCATCATCCTTGACAAGAAGCTCCACTCCACCCTATCATAAGCCTTTGACATATCCAATTTTATGAACATTCCTCTATTGCCAAATTTTTGCATTGAGTGGATTGCCTCTTGAGCTAGAACCACACCATCCAAGATCTGCCTACCCTCTACAAAACCCCCTTGCTCCAAGGAGATAATGCTATCTAGGAGAGGTTTTAGCCGCTCAACCATTACCTTCATGATTATTTTATATATGACATTGCATAAGGCAATAGGTCTATAATCTAAAATATGCACCCCTCCTCCCCTTTCAAAATTAAGGCAATGAATGTATGATTTAATGCTTTAAGCATTCTTTTACTACCTCTAGACTCCTCTATAACAACCATTACATCCTCCTCCAAGTTATCCCAGAAGGTCTAAAAACTCAATTGGGAAGCCATCTAGACCTAGCATTTTTCCTATACTCATTCCAAAGACTACCTTCTTCAACTCCTCTCTATCAATGGGTTTAAGTAGGGCCTGATTTTCTTCTTCAGAGATAATAGAGGGTATGACAACAAGAACTTCTTTTTGAGCCTCTTCGTCTTGCACCATACTTTCTTAAACAATTTAGCAAAATAATCCATTGAATGGAAATGCATACCTAGGATTGTATCAAAGGAGTGCCCATTCTCATCCTAAAGAGCTTCCATCTTGTTCATCTATCTCCTAGCACAAGCAACCCGATGGAAAAATTTGGTGTTTCTATCACCTTCCAATAACCAAGTGGTTCTTGCTCTCTATTTCTAGTAGATCTCCTCTTGGTTGTCAATGTCCTCAACCACTTTACACAATTCATCATCCTCTTCTTTGAGCTGCTCTATAATTGTTCCTTCCCTAAAGAATTTTTGCACCTCATCCCATCTAGCCACCAATGGAGCTCTTTGGACCTAGAAGTCCATCTTGTTAGCTCACCTCCATTATTTTAGTTGATCCTTGACATAATGAAGTTGCTTGTGGAATCTAAACATTGTTGTCCCATATGTCGGCATCCCTCTTCCCACCACTATGGGATTTTCTTTCAAAGTTCCTCCTTTTGTAACCAAAAGTTTTCAAATCTGAATGGTTTGTGATGTTGCCCTATCTTGATCCCCCTTCCAACAGAATGGGGAAGTGATCCAAAACTAGACCCTCCAAAATCTAAAATTTTAGATTCCATTTCACAAATGCCTCCTCTAAAACCAAAAAATGGTCTAACTTCACCTTCCTACTATGTGGCTCCCTCCTCTTATTAGTCCAAGTATAGTTGGTTCTAGGACATTTAATATCCACCAAGTGTAATGCATGGACCTAGGCAATCATAAGTTGATCCCCTAGGTCCAAAATTAGAGTTCCCCTTCCTAATATCTAGATGATAATTTAGCATTAAAATCCCCAACAACAATCTAGTCTAACTCCTCCCTCGAGACTCTCATATTATGCACCACTTTCCATTGATGAATCTGACCATCTAGGTTTTGAGCCCCATAAAAATTTATGATTAAAACCTGCTCAACTATCACATTGTTCCTAAAATGTGATGTGAGGACACCCCTCCAAGCTATATGTTCTATTGTCATCCATTCAAGAGAGTTCCAAAAGGTAACTATCCCCCTTAAGGCCCCTTGGGCAACCACTTCCATATGACCAACACCCCTCCAAAGTCTATTTACTATTTTACACATAAGATCCAATGATATTTTTGTCTCCTAGATAAGCAAAAATATATTTTACTTTTTTCTAAGAGTCTTCGAACAACAGATTGATGGGTTCTACTATTTAAACCCCTAATATTCCATGATTGTATAATCATTGGTTACCTTGAGACCAATAAGAGTCTATTGGCCTCACCAATCCCCTAGTGATCAATTTATCTCCTTGAGAGTTGCTATCAATTCCTTATTTGATTTTCTACCCACTCCTTGAGAGCTGATATTCTTTGATCTCTTCTCCACCTAGCTTATCCCTAGAGTTGGATTTTCTCTATTCTTTTCTACCACACCCATGATGACATCCTTTATTATCGATTGCTCTTGGTTATGCACTATCAATGCCCCTACAATATCTGATTGTGGTAACTCACTACACTCTATTACCTACTCTAGGATAGGAGGAGCCAAAAGAGGGGCTTGAACATGGTTATTATTGTTTTCATTATTCCCATCCACTCCTTCCATGAATTGTTCTTCTTCCTACTCCACTAGTGTCTTGAAGATCTCATACCTATTTGAGGGCTTGAGTTGGGTTTGCTCTTTACCATATTTTTTCTTTTACCTTCTCCTTCTTTTGGGTTATTCAAAACCATCTCCTTATGCTTCTCCACCCTGAGAAATGTTGGTTGCTTCTTTATTGATTATAGACTTACCCTCCTTAGGAAGATTCAACATTCCTAGAGGAGCCTCCATTTTTGTGTTCATATTGTTTGGGCAAGACTAAGCCAAATACCCATATTTGTGGTAAACTCTACACCTGAAGGGCAATGCCTCATAATCCAATTGTTGAATCCAAGATAGTCCTACAAGTTCAAGTTCCACCTCTACCAACAAAGGTTAGCTGAGATCCATTTCCATGCATAATCTAGCATAAACGATTGTGTTTCCTTCCATTGTGTCTCTAGAAACACCCAAATATCTTCCAAGGGAATTATCAATGATTTCCAATACTTACTCACTCCAGAACTCCATTGGGAGTGCATACAAATAGATCCAAACTAAGACAATAATGGGTTCAATTCAAGGATCAAATCCCACTCTCTAAGGCTGAACAAATAATCTTATCGGACCATGATTCCTCTTTTTTGATTTGAAAGCCCTATTTCTATCGGCAAGTGAGGAAAAACTAACAATAAAATATCCATTACTAATAAACCACAAAGAATACTCACCAAGAGGCTCCTAGTTTTGCCGAACCCACGAATGCAAAAAATTCAGGGTAGGGCGAATACCCATGAATTTATAGATCAGGTCATGATTGGCTCTATATAAGACTATTTCTTCTACTATCCTCTGCTCAATGACAATATTTGGCCTTGATTCTGACTATGGCAAGCATCCATTGACTCTTTGAGATGTTGATCTTTTTCCAGCAGCCGTAAAGAGCATTTTTAGTGCAATTTTTTGTGCTTCTTCAGTCTCTGTTGGAGATTTTTCCTTCAACAAATCTGCAAACGAACTTTGTCTATCTAAAAGAGGATCTGGAGGCATCCCCATTGGGCCCTCCTAGGGCAGCAATCTTGTCTTCGATTCTGCAGCAACCAAAAAGTACTTCGTCTACCCAATTGATGCCCTAGTTTTCTCGAAGGGTCTTTTTTTCCATGGTCTTGACAGTTAGGCATATGAATGAAACCATAAAAATTTGTTATTTGATATTACACACCAAAATGGCAATCACACAAATAAAATGAGACAAGCATTTTTTGAGGAGGAGATCACAAGGGAAAATAAAACCTTTGTTAGTTATTAGGAATGCAAAATGCTCAAATTCTTGCTCTGCAAGGTTACAACAATTTTCCCAAATTTTAGAGAACGGCTCTACACAAAACTTGCACACATAAAGTTGCTTCATAGAGACCTCCTACATCCTACACCTATTTAAACATGCCCAAGAGGAATAAAGGAGTTACAAACTTTATAGCATGGCTTCTTTCCTTCCCAATTGTGTGTGCCTAAGTCTCTTAAAACTCCCTAAACATGGGAATCTTGAGTAACGTGTAATGTGGAGTTACATAAGATGTGTTCATCTCAACCATTCTCAAATGACACATATCTTATGATGTGTCATTCTAAGATCCTCTTTATGACACCTATCATAAAAGTTACATAAGTGGTGTGAAGACAACTCTCTCATGAATGAATAACACCTCACTTGAAGAGTGTAGGAGAAAGATTCCTCCTAGAAATATTATTCTCAAAAATGAGAATAATAAATATTTATCAAAGACTCACAAACAATGGACAAATAAAGATTAACATCCCTAACATTGATAAACATACCTCTCATTCTCAAAGTTATCATTGTCACCACTAAATTCACTCTAGTCTCTGAAATCAATCTTGTCACTGATTCATTGATTCCAACATCTGAATGACATCTTTGCATCACTTTCTATGTTCATGGCTCACTTAGATGCCTCTTCGTATGTCATTGAAGGGACCACCTTAATCTTCATCATATACATAGGAAGAAGGCCCTCTACGAACCACCTCTTCTTCAATGTGTCTAATGGATTATTTTCCAAATGGTTGACCAACACATTCAACCTCTAGTTCTAGGATTCAGCTAGCTTCAACATCACTTTTGCTTTATTCTATGGATTTTTGCAATGATCTTAACCTAGTCGCAAAGCAATTTGAATTCTTTTATGAAGGATTCTTGTAATTCCTATCATGTTTAGTACATGCCCTTTAGTAGTTACGCATACCCATCAAATATAGTTGAACATAATGTGGCAAGAAATAACCTTCTGCAATTTGCTTCGCTCATCTGCCCATTGGCCTTCCACATCATAATGCAAATTTTACAATGCTTTTATGGGTCCTTTGCTCCATGTCCATGAAACATAGCACACATGTGCATTACGTCAATATCAACTCTTGTCCCAATTTGACATAGGTAATAGTTGCTTGCATATTAGATCCTCTCACACATGTTAAACATGCAACATATGTTGATTCGATGCCAAAAACCCGCATACCATCCAATGCGCAATGTGTTTCAATCGCCATTAGCCTTTCTTGTTGAACGAGGTTTTCTTGATCGTTAGACTAATCATCACACAAGACTTGGTCATGACTTGTGTCATCATGCATGCAAACACGCAACCCACTTCAATCGCTATCAAAGTTTCTTGGCAAACCAAGTTTTCTTGATTGCCATATTTATCATCACACACACCTTTGTTGTGCCTCACATCATCATGCATGCCTCCATAATGCATGTCATCCTACCATTCATTGTGTCTTGCATTTTCATGCAAGCATTCATCGCAGAATTCTTCATTGTCACTTGACCCTTCCTTAACATCAAAGAAATCTACATAACTTTGTGTCAAGCTCCCATCTTCCCTCCTCACAAGGGAGCAAAGGTATGCTTGGATGATGAAGCTCATTGACCAAGCTCTAAACTTCCCATTGTTGTTAGTGTCTATCTTCCAGAAAAATATGCTTGTCACAACTCCATGGCACCAGCGTCGACCAACTTTGTACAAGCAAGACACCATCATGTAAAACTCCCATACAAAGAAATAGAATGCAAGAAATTATAATATAATTCCATTATATAAGAACAAAAATGCAAAATAGAAAGTACTTACAGAGTTGTCTTGACCAGCATTGACCATAATTAGTCTTGAAAGCATGTGTCTAATATTGTCAAATTGAAGCCAAAGATAGATTTGGTTGCAAAGGACCTTTTTGCTATTTAGCCACTACCTTCCACATAGTAGGAATGCATGCTCCAAGGAAGTGATGACAAACTCCCCATAAGATGAAAACGACCTTTAGGCAAATTTTATGTGGAGGACCTGATCAATATCCCATACCACCAACTTAAAATAAAGCAAATTGAACAAGTTAGTATGTTGTTGGACTAGTTAATGAACTCATCATGCCAATGTTCCTTCTTGTACCAACATTTGGACTAAATGTTGGTTAAGATGTTGAACTAGTGTTGTGCCAAATCCACTTTTCGATAGTCATGTATAAGAGTACCAACCATCAACAATTTGTTGCTTTGTTGCAATTAGAAGTTGAATGTGAGACTGACACCATACTAGGAATTGATCATTCATATTAACATCAATTATCAATATTATTTATGGCTCTGTGAGGTTGGCTATGACTTGTAATATTCCTCCAAGCTACAATTTCAAGCATCAAATTTGTCCCCAATGATTGTGATATCAGAATGGAAAATAAGTGACTTGGTCTTCAACACGAAATAGGTTATGCAATTAGGAATGCAACAGAAATAAATGGATTTCCTTGTTTTTGACCCATAAGTTGTTGAATGATTCTCATCATTTGTTGTGTAACTTGTAACTGGAACCAATTTTGTTGTTTCCTTTGCTCATACAATTCTTTTGCATGCAGTTGGACCAAATGTAGATCATGAGTTGGCTCAAAGGAGAGATTCTGGGTTAGAATTGATGGATTGCTTAGGTGATTCATGGTAATTGCTTTCTTTCTATTTTTTTTAAAAAGAAAATCAGAGAGAAAATGAGAGAGATTCTCCTATGCAAAACACCACAATAAGGCACTTTTCCAGTGTAGTTTTTTTTAAATCTCGCTCAGGTTATAAGAAATATAGAATTAGAATATGCTTTGGAGTATTTTGCATTATTTGACAGGGTTCACAACCTTATTTTTTCCCCTATATTTCCTAAACAAACAGCAAATTGCAGGACCTACCCAGGCCTGCCCCAGACTTTCAAAATCACACTAATGGATGTACATTCGTCACAACTAGCCTCCTACTTTACTATACAAAAAGTTGTACACATCTCAACCTTGGAAGGTTTACAGTTTCAAAGGAGGTACCTGTTGCTCCAGCTGTTGAAATAGTCTCAGGTGCTCAAGGGGCCAACTCAATCCCAAGCGCTTGCCCAAAGAAAGGGTTGTCCTAACCATATGTGTATTGGCTCTAAAACAGTTGGAACTTTAATGAAAATTTATTAAAATATGATGTGCGGCTGATAGCAGGAGACACGGAAGATATCTTCCCAGGTTTTTCACTAGTGGAGAGTTTGATTATGCTCTAGGACAATTAAAGTCTTTATGAAAATCCAGTAAAATATGATGTGCGGATGATAACATAAGACATGAAAGATATAATTCCATGTTCTTCACCAGTGAAGAGTCTTATTATGACTATCTGTCTGTTAATCTTGTAGGGAAGGGTAAAGATCAAGTAAATGAATGATACTTACTTGAGGCAGGTAGTGAACAAATCAGCCTTCCTGGAGAAACAAAAAATCACCAATTGCTAAAATGATGCATTGTATTTGGCACAATCTCAGGCTCTCGCCATACAAGAAAAGATATGGGATTGACTCAAAAATTTATCAATGGAAGACCATCAAAACCATATTGGTTAGATTAGTGTTAATCAACACAAAGCACCAGCGGCACAGAAGAGCTCACTAGACGAAGGGTACCATACAAAAGCATACAACTTGTTACAAATATTCATGACTATAAAAGCTTGATATGACTAAGAATTTAAAAATTATAGGCTTGGGAAGCAAGCAAAGTAGACAATGCTTGAGTTGAAGGAAAACATTGCAAGGATGGGACCTCCACTATCTACTCATTCAGATAGAGAAAAGACGGATGACATTTAAAGTTGAGACGCACCCGAACAATTCCAAACTTGAGTTGGAGGGCCCATCTCAAGCAAAAACAGGAAAATGAAGCCCAGAAATCATCACTGCCAACAGCTTAGGACACTCGCACAAATACATTAACCTTTGTATTGACTTTCTCACCAACTTTGGTAGCTGATCACATAGCTTCTCAAAATTCCAGTATAATCCACCAACTCCAAAACAATAGTTTCTTCAATGGGGGTGTTGGTTAATTCAATTTACTTGTGATTTCAAAATTCTGTCGCAGCTCAAAATAAATGTCATCCAACTTTGATACTCAATGAATTTATAGTTACCCACACAATCTGAATCATAATATTTGTTTTTGCCATTGAACAAGAGGTGTACTGCGGTCATCAACTTCCACCACTAACATAAGGTTTATTTATTATCATGTGTCAACTACGCAAGGTATCATTCCCTACACATGTAAAATGACACTATAGACAATGATCTGCCTTTGCGGTTTAGTTACTAAAAAAAATTAGAACTCAATTTCATTTCCCATATGTCCACTACGTGTTTTTGTATGGACAAATGCAGCTTCTCTTTGCAGGTTTATCATGAGGAGATACAGAATGCCATTTCATTAAAGCTTATAATGGCATTTTGAGAAGCCTATACAATAAGATTAAAGCTTCAGTGAAAGCACAGGGAAATTGTTATATCATGTAATCCTCAATGAAGGCTTCAATCAAAGAAGCTAGAAAATTAAACTAAAGAGAGCAGAGAGACAATATTTAAAGCTCTTATTTAGAAATTGATTATGAAATTAAACTAATGAAAGAAATTTCTGTGCTCAAATGAAGATGGCAAGCCTATATCACTACCACCAGTTGAAATCTTCTGTAAATTTATGATGTGAACAACAAAAGACTTCAAAGAAGACATTACCAATGATTACAACAGATTTTCTGCATCAAGTATCATTGCAACCAACACTCAGGAAACATTTTCCTAAATGTTTTATCAAGGTAAAACAAATTCAAAAAGGTGTATATTACAAAACTGATTAACATATTATATTAACGATAGAATGGCACCGTATAGTCCAAGGCATTGTGGAGCAACGGTAAATGCCATTCTTATTTCTACAGCTTTAGTTGTTACTTCTGGATTCTTCTAACCTGAAAACTTTTCTATCGTAACCAGATTTCTTTAAGTTCCATTGGCCTCTTTTGGTCACTCCTGGACATTATATCTTTCCTTCTTTCTATCTATGGCAAGGAATACAAATCTAAAAAGCCGACTGGCAATCTGGTGAATAAACATGATAGCCAGTGATAATACCAATCTAAAAAAGAATATTTGTCTTGATTCTACCAATTACATGCTTACAGTCCACGTCCTATGATTTGAATTCTTTTGCAATATGCATGCACCATAAATAAATGACAACTATAAAAATGTACTCAATTTTTGCCTTTTCAAAAAACACCATTAATGGTTTGTCACTTTTGTCTTCTCTTTTCTCATCAACAAGGTAGAGAATCATTTAACTTGTCATCAAAAAATCAAAATAACTTTGTTACTTGACAAGGGAAATGAAAACTGCTACAGAACACCCTGTATCTGTGAGCAAGTCAGCACATCTTGGCTTTGTAACAAAAATTTTGGGCAAATAAAGAATCACTTCAATAACCAATCAAAAAAACAATGCTTGAAGTTGATAGGTACAAATACAACAATTAGGGCCATGTAACCAAGAATGCAGAATAGTAAAATATGGATCATATGATTCCTGTTTCTCAAAAATTTAGAAATCACCTTGCCAGAACGGAAATTCTCAACAATATTCTTCATCTTTGCCCGTGACATTGCTTTCAACCCAGAATGATAACCAACAAGGAATTCAGATTTCCAAGCATTCAAAACTTCTATACAATTAATAATTTCCGCCAATAACTGTGCTGTGATTATTCTTTTCACAAAAACTATGCATTTCATATCCTCTCGATTCCTGAAAAACAAGCAACCTACAATATCAGAATATATTGTAGGTCATCATTTTTTAAAAGCAGTCTTCATTGCTCAAAACAGCAAAACTTTAACAAAAGTATCTTCAATTTTTTGCTTCCATTTATGTAAATCTCATCCATTTGACAAAGTTGAAATTGCTTCGAGATGTCTCACACATGCAGTTCAAAAAACACAAGATGTGCTGCTCTGAACACATATTGATTCCCAAGTCCTTGTGAAACAGAATCAAAACAAAGCAAACACATACCAACTACTTTGCAACTTAAGACAATAACCTACAATGCATTAGAACTACTTATTTCATCCTATTCGAACAGATATAAAGAAATCTATATTTTTCCAGCAAATATATTATGTCCCCAAACGTCTATCCATATATACACAGACAATCATAAAGGAGGGTCAAATACAGAGAATTTTGGATGTAATCAAACAGTTACATGGATTCAACAATTGTATGCAATTACAAGAAATCAGTTTTACCCTCGGCAGCCAAAAAATAAGGTAATGTCAAATGCAAAGGTGACTCTCACCATTGTATAAAAAATTACTTTTATTATGGGTGAGGCCAATCACAACAATAAAACACACTATGAAAATTTAAAAATGTTCTACCATATTTTCTTAGTTAAGCATCACATTGACCATATGCACAGAAGTACACTAGCTCAGTAGTGGTAGACATTATCAATATCATCTTCTCTATTTTTGAGGCGGTATTGATGGCTGTAAATTTATTTAGCAATCCCCTATGTTTCCATGCTGCAGCTCCCAAGGCTGGTCCTTGTGGTCTATACAATAAGACTCAAGTGATCAGTTTATAATCATGATACCCTTATAACTGTCCTATTGCAAGAAAAATCTGAAAGGTGGTTTTGTCCATAGGCTCACAAAAAAGAGACCAACGGTTGACCAAAATAATAGGAATATGAACAAAAAAGGACATGAGGTGGTTTTCAATTATAGAATGAATCTGGGCAAAAAAGACATCATCAAGTGGAAAACAGGGAACACAAGGAAGATGAACAACAGAATGCAACATAGCATCAAAATGATGAAGTGAATACCTATGGAATAGGAAGGAAGATATTGAACAAGAAACAGGAGAAGGCTATGTCAAAGTGATCAAATACATATGAAGGGTTGCAATGTGAATAACAATGAAGGAAGAAATTACTGTAAGTGAAACAAAAGAAAGGGCAAAGGAACTACAAGTAATGGAAGAGGAAAATGCAATGAGGAGAATGGAGGCAGATACTACATAAAGGAAAGAGACTTGAAAAGAAGACAAAGAAGAAAGATCTAGTGAAACCTGTACAGGCCAAGAGCATGGAAATTTGGAAGTAATGATTTTTTGTCAGTAGTATAGAATAATTGCCAAATCTTTCCGTCTTAAGAATTCCCAGTTATCACTTATATTCTGAAAAGTTGATAATTTTGTTAATATGGTTCAGAAATTTTGCTGATTGAAAAATCTGTGTTTTGAAAGCTTTGTGACAATTAGCTGATTAGCAAAAAGTAGACCAAAAAATGTCTTGGCCAAGATGTAACCATCTGATACCCAAAGATGAGAGAGCTCTCATATAGGGATTCCATATATTGAATAAAATAATGTAATTCAAAATGAATTAATAAATCAATGAACACATCACATTAATGGAGGCACAATACCTGCTCATATTGTGCCTCTTAGAGAAGCTTTATAACCCTGTATATATAATTAATTATATGCATTATGCATTACATATTAATTCCAAGATATATAATACACTGCCAACTGAAAAATCAAAGAGAAATTGTATTAGCTAAGATCCACAGAATACGGCATATCTCATGCACACCTGTATTGTAGAAGAACCTCTACAAGAGCTAGTACTTTGCTGGACAAGAAGGGTTCCATCAAAGCATTTTTCATGATATTATCATTCATACCATCTGCATACAATGTGCAAGAGAAATATTATTTTGAACCAACCAAATAAATTCTGCTGAATCAAAATACAAGAGAAAGCACAAATAAATTTATTTCTACATAATAAACTCAAATTCGATTTAAATTTATAACTAAATTACTCACTGGTTTGACATCCAATATTATTAAATCCTATATCAACCATACATATTTTAATTAGAAGATAAATTTCATGAAAGAACTGTTTTTCCCTACATATTACATTATTAATCCATTGTCACAGAGAAATAGAAAACTAATGCTAGAGACTCAACACTGCAAAAATTGGACAATTATGGAATTAAATTATACAATTTCAATTATCATATAAATGTCGAAGCTAAATAAATTCATTAAACAATAACCATAACAACACATAGATTCATTAAAACAATAACCATAGCAATAGCAGAAAAAAGAACAACACAAGATATGGGGTAGTGTCTCAAGACACCACTAAGCACTTAAGATTGAAAAAGAGGATTCCTACATGATATTAAAGTATTTGTGAGTGGAGGTATTTATATTCTTCACAACATTCTATGGATCCAGTAATACCAAATATCAATATAATATTGGTCTGTTAATTGATACAAAGATCAATATACAAAGTGATGGTTGGTCAAGACGCCTTTCCCTAAATATAATAAAATCTCACAAACACCAACCATGGGCAAAATGAAGATTACAGACATTCCAATATCACCCTTGAATCTAAATGAAAGTCATGGAAAAGAAGACATCGCTAGACATCCCCCCTTAATGGTAACTCCAACCTGCCAAGCCAATCACAAAGCCTGATGAAGATGGCCTTTGGCATAACCTTGGTCAATCAATCAGCCTAACATCGCTGAGTCAGCCAGTCAAAAAGACGGCAACAGTTGGGGAAAAACATAAGTACCCAAAATTCTACAGACATGGCAAACAAGCCTCAATAAGGCACTGGAACACATATTCAACTCTTTTAAAGGCAAATGGACAACTGGACTCAGTGAAATGGATGAGGCTGTTCTTGGCAATATTATGCAAAATAGCAATGGATCGGTACATTAAGCAACCTAGAAGGAATTGCAATATGCATTTATGAAGTTTAAATTGTTTCACAATAACAAGAAGAACATCACTGAAAACTACAATACAAACCTGAGTAGGATGGAATCTGCCTCGACAGACAAATATTGAAGCAACTACTGAACAAATTGGAGGCCGAACTGACAGATGGGTTGAAGAAGGGATGGTTTGTTGAGGAGCTTTTACCTAAGTAGAGGAAGATGATAAAGATAATGCCTCTGACATTATACAGAAAGGTTTTTGACACAGCTATGAATCTAGAGAGCAAATCTAAGACATTGTCAGGAGGTCAAGGTCAGGCACTAAGTGACTCTAACAATGACAACTACAGGGAAAGGAACTCAACTGAAGTCCTCTAAAAGGACATGATATGTATGTTTAAGGAATTTAACAAGCAACCCAAGAAAGAAAACAAAATGTAAGATTGGCAGTAAGGTCATACAAAGCTTCTGACGAGGACAATCTTGAAAGTGAAAAAGCTCATCTGTTAAAAGGTCTCAAGAATAACGTATCTACGGAAAGATAAATCCAAAAATCAATTTGTACAGCAAAAACAACCCTAGACAAGATCACAGAAACAATAGGGTTAATAAATATAATTCTTTATATTGAGGATACTTCCAAAAGGGTACTCAAAGCCCTCAAATGCCATGAATTAGGTAGAGTTTTCAAACCTAAGAACACAAGCATGTAGGACAGAGCAACAAATGTAGATCCAAGGCTACATGAGTTTGCATCATAAACTGTTCATGTGGCCTTTCATACATACAAAGGGGAGACAAAGAGATCAATAAACACAAGACTAAAAGAGCATTGTGATGGTATAAAACACAATAGACTTATGAAGTCAGCTTTTAAAGAGCACTCCTACAAAATAAGACATCATAAATGTATCAACAAAACCCATACACTGACCAAGAAGATGATGGCATAAAAAAAAAGGTGAAAGAAGCCTTGGACGTAGAGAAGAGGCTTTTAAATTGTTAGGACCCATTCCTAAAATTAATATGTAATGATCCTCTTGCTAACGTTGGGACCTCATCCTAATGTTATTTTGTAATGCTTTGTAACATACATGTGGCACTTGAGGCGCCTAGACAAATGGAGCCATTTAATGTAACCGTTATCAAGAATGTAATTGTTTCTTTAGTAGAAGATTCTAGCTCAGGTCCCCACTTGCATGTGTAACCGACCCTTGAGCATTAGGGTTAGGGTTGAGAAGAGTCTTTAAAAAGGCAAGAGGCATAGATGGATGTATCTCTTTTTGCATATTATATCAAAGTTCTGCTTCTAAGGAGGTTGCCCCCTCAAAGAGGCTTGCGATTTTGTATTGTGATTCTATTGTGATCAATATATTTGCTGCATTTCCATTTTGTATTGCAATATTTCTATTTTATTTCCATTAATTCTCTAATTATTGCAATATTTGTGTGGATGTGCTTATTTTAATTGGAAGGTTCTTAACAAGTGGTATTAGAGCCCTTTCCAAGGCCGCGTCCTACTGCAACTGCAAAAATTTCTATCCTACCCTTCCGTGCATATTAGGTATAACTTTCCTTCATTTTGTGCTTTTTGCAATTTATCCTATTAAATCCCAAGTCAAATTTTTTAAATGTTTTAGTTTACTAGGTTAGAAACCTTGTGCTGGGTGTTTTGAAATATCACGGAGGAGCTGTCACTATTAGCTAAGCTAGATTGCTTGTAAAGCATCTAGTGAAGTGAGGGGTGATCATACTCCAATACCCAAGCCTCAAATAACACCCGTATACGGACTTGAGATCCCACGTGCTCTCGAGTATATAGAGAGACTGCCCTAGGTTTAGAAGAAACTTTTAGCCCTAGGAAGCTTTCGGCCGTGTATCTATACATAGTGCATCGAGCACAACACTCAAGAAGATTACCCTCCCGTACTGTCAAAGAGGCGGGTAGTGCGCTCAAGGGTATGTGTGGAATCCTCCTTGAGTAGTGGCCTGAAATATTGGTCCGAGCATTATTGATCGTTGCTACAGTATAACAAAGGGCTATGGGTAGTACACACCTCGACCTAGCATTACCCTATTTTGTTGTCTATCAAACCTTACACCAATCTATCACTCTAAAAACCCTAAACATAGACTTAAGCATACAAAGGAGACTACTCTAATCACGGAATCGATGAAACAAAACTCTTACTAGTGAAAAATAAGTTGTCGGTGTCAATAACAAAAGGGTAGTGAGTAGAAGTAACAAAAAAAAAAGAGGAATAGTGCTTGTCAGTAACAATCAGGAATCGTAGCACACAAACAAGTTGTAACAGTCGAGAATAGTCTCAGACAAGGGAGTTGTCAGTTACAGTTGGGGACATCAAACGGAGTCATTGTCAGATTTTAAAAAAAAAAGTCATTTTGGGATATAGCCCATTATGCTCATCTCATCGAGCTAATCATTTTATAGCACCCATACACTTTTTTGCGACCCTTAATAAAAAAAGTCATTTTGGAATATAGCCCATTATGATCGTCTTTTCGAGGTGATCATTCTGATATATAGCATCCAATCACTTTTTTGGGACCATTACTAAAAATAGTTAGTGCCAAAAATAAAAATTCTATTTTTAGTAAGTAGTGTTAGAAGACTCAAACTTTCAATATATGGCTACAGGCACTAGAGGTCAACAAATAGATCACAAACTGACTCAATGGGGTGAGCACCTCTCTAAGACCCTTGGAAACCAACTCATTGAGGGATTAAACCAGTTATGAAGTGTGACCCAGTCATTAAATGAATTTGTGACATATGTGAGAGGGGAACATAAAGGGATTAAGGAGGAAATGAATGAAAATTTGCAAATTTGGAAAGTCGCTTGGCCAGTAACACCCAAACATATGGTAGATATGGTCCTTTTGATCGTAAAGAAGACAAGTCAAGTAATATCAGGAAACACACAACACCTATCCCAATAATAATACATACCAACTACCAAAGTTAGACTTTCAAAAATTTGATGGGAAGAATCCAAAGGGATGGTTGTATCGAGCATAGCCATATTTCAGCCTTCATAATGTTCCACAACACTTACGGATCATAGTTGCATGATCCGTTGCATCTTTTAATTTGAACTTGATGCTTTGCAATGGTACCAATGGGTCAAAAAAGTGTATCCCCATCTTACTTGGAATGAATTGGAAACACAATTACTCACTCGATTTGGCCCTAGTGAGTATGAGGACTTCACGGGAGCCCTCACTAAACTAAAACAAACCTCAACTATTAGAGACTATCAGGCTCAATTTGAAAAATTGGCAAACCGTACTACTAGATTGAATGAAGAATTCTTCCAAAGTTGTTTTGTTAGTGGGTTGAAGGATGATATCAAAGCTGAGTTTAAAATGTTTAAGCCACAAACCTTGCAACAGGCCATAGGGTTGGCTAGGCTGGCTGAAGATAAATTTGTTGCACAGAGACACTTCCAAATTTCCACAAACACAACCTCCATTCCCAAATAAACCAACCACCAATCCAACTAACAAGTCACCCTCCATCAAACGGTTGAGTTGAGAGAAGAGATGGAAGCTTGCAAAGCTCAAGGGTTGTATTATAATTGTGATGAGAAGTATTCACCTAGCCACAAATGTGTTCAACAAAAATTGTATTTGCTTGATGTGGATGAGTCAGCAACCACAAGGTCTCCAGAGGTGGAAGAGGACCGTCAAGAAGAGGAACAACTAGAGTAGATTGAAGTCCAAGAAGAACCCCAGCCATAAATCTCGGTTTATGCCTTAGTAGGTATAGCTACCCCACAAACTATGAAGGTGATAGGGCATTTCAAGGGACGGCTAATAATTCTCATTGACTCTGTTAGAACACATAATTTTATTGAACCTAAAGTGGCGGAGCAGGAAAATTGTTATATAAATACTTGTAATTCCTTTGAAGTTATGATTGCCAATGGCAGAACTTTGCCTTGTAAGGGTAAGTGTTTAAATGTCAAAGTACAAATAGGAGAATATAATCTTAAGACTGATATGTTTGCCCTTCACTTGGGCGGGTGTGATGTATTGGGAACACAGTGGCTTAGAACTGTTGTCACATTTTGCACGGGGTGCAATGTTTTCAAAGTTTGTAACAGTGCTGCTCTTCTTTTTCCCCTCTTCCTCTATTTTCCTCCCTTCTTCTCTCCTTTTCCCTTTCTTTCCCGCATTCTTTTTCTTTCCCCCCTTTTTCTGTCGGAGTCCCCCAGTTGATTCTTTAACTTTCCAGCAAGTTACCTGAAAAATGGCTAAGTGTTGGTGCGAAGTTCGCACTTCGCCCAGTCTGGGTGCGAAGTTCGCACTTCGCCCAGTTTTGGTGCGAAGTGCGCACTTCGCCCAGTTTTGGTGCGAAGTCTGACTTCGCCCCACTTTCTGGGCGCACCTTGCAACCTGGCAGACTGGCAGGCTGCCAAGAAAAGTAGTAAGTGCTGGAGCAAGTCCGTACGGCGGCAGACACCAATTTCCACCTGTGCGCAGTCCGACTTCGCGACGAAGTCGGAGTGCGCCCTTGACAGGTGCGCAGTAGGGGAACAAACCCAGAATTTGACCAAGGCATGAAGGCCTTCCCGACTGCACTGTATTCTGCCCACGCAACCCGAGACGCTCTGATCCCAAGCGAAGTTGGATAACCTGCCTTTCAAGGCAGACACGTGTCAAACAGCATCATCCATCATCTGACAAGTGTCCAGCTTCGGGATTAGAGCCGAAACGTGCCGAGCAAAAGGACAAGCATGGGCTGCACTGCCTGCGCCAGTAGCCTCATTTAAAGCTGATCTGAGGTTTTACCTGCTCCAGCTACCCGCATCACTGCCAGAGAGAAGTTCTGCCCAACACACCGCCATGTAGCTGTCCAGCTTCCAGGAAGACCATGCTGCGGGTACAATCCGGTCCGACAAAAGGTCAGCATTTGCAGCTCTTTCGCCGCTTTTGTCAGCTTATGTTTGGTCGGGACCTTGTGCCCATTAATGTAACGGGAGGGACTCGGGCTATAAAAGCCCACCATGAATTCATTGTAAGAGGTGGAAGGGGAATGTCTGTTAGGGAACCACTGTGCCCATTGTAACCGTGCTTATGCTTATAAATATAATTTGTATGCCCGGTTCTGTTCATCGCTTCGTTTTTTATGCTTGCCTTTCTTTATATTCATGCCTTAGGCTAACCTGTGTCACGGCTCGTTGATTCATTTCAGCATTTGGTGATCAGGTGCCTCTAGCATTGCTTGTTTAAAGCACCCTCTGTATTTAATAGTTTAAAGGATACATAGAATAGATGTGGTAGCAGTTCCATAAGTTGTGTGTTACGTTGCTGGTCCGTATCTGGTGATTGATGCGTTGCTGCCATCTTGTTAGTTCCTTGTAGGGAATGTCTGTTAGGGAGCCATTGAAGCTGTGCGGTTAAATTCTCTACACGACACATATACCTGGCTCTGATATCTCTAGGTTTGCTTTCTACCCATGTTAGTGTACGTATCTGGTGATTGATGCATTGCCGTGCTGTTAGTTCCTTGTAGGGAATGTTTGCTAGGGGATCATTGAAGCTGTGCATACACTGCTTAGGTATCGGAAGTACACATAGATTTTGCAGTTCTTAGTCATGCTTTGTGTTTATAATGCAATAAGTAGCGGTAATTGGTGTGTTCCCGTACTGTTAGTTCCCCCCACCAACCTCCACGTATATTTGTAAATTCCTTTCTGTTCATTTATCTCTTTCCTGCACTCTTAGCTTAAATCGAAGAAAACCCCCAAAAGGAGCCGGCCTTCTCCGGAGATTGGCTCGGAAGGCATCTCTTCCTTCCGGCCTTTCATGCTGGTGGGCGAATCTGGGCGCATTAACCCAAAATCCTTTCCTCATGGCAGATTCGTAACCAACAGTTTCTCTGGCACGCCCGGTGGGACCTTGGTCCCACGTTTGAAGAGAGATTTTCTGATCAGTCTCCACCGGCGGCGACAGTGGTTTCTGAGCACTCGGTGAGACAAGGAAGTTTCTCACCCCGACAGAATTGAAGCACCGGTGTTCGCTTCATTGCTGTTCCAAATCCGAACACCTGGCGACTCGCACGAACAAATCCTCTGAGTCCGAAAGACCGGTCCCAACACCTTCATGCACACAAGAAGGTGGCAAGCAAGGGATCCGAGAAGCCCGCTCGAGTTCTACGAACTGGACATCAACGCTCGAGGCGAGATTCCCGAGTCGGCTGATCCGCGAGCTCGTTTCGACGAAGCCGAGGCTGAGATCCAAGAAGAGGCCGAAGCTGAGGTCGGAGGAGCCGAGTACGAAATAGAAGAGGCCGAGGAGGAAGAAGATCCTGCATCCTCGGAAAGTACCGACACTGAGTACACAACCGACGGCGGAGAAGAAGAAGAAGAAGAGATGGCTGCCCAACAGCCGAATGACGATGACCTCTTCCCGGCGGTGGACTCTATGGGGCCCTTGGCCCTGGTCGGACAGCAAGCTGTGCCCCCTGCTGCTTTAAAATCTATTCCCACATACGACGGCTACGGCAAGACGGCGTACGAGCACATCCAGGACATCCTTGCCCTGGCCGCACTGCATACTATCACCGATGAAAGTGTGAAGACCCGTCTGCTGGCCCTTTCCCTGAGGGGAAAACTTCTCTACTGGTGGAGATCGCTGCCAGAGGGATCCATCACAGGGTGGCCCCAGCTTGCCAGAAGGCTCGTGAAAGGATGCAACGAGTCTGCTGACCCTACTTTGCTGCATCAGTTCCAAGCTATCCGGAGACATCCTCAAGAGGAGGTGTCTGATTTTAACATCAGGTTTGCGAGATCCTGGAAACGGGTACCTCGCGAACTTCGGCCTTCAGCCGGCATGGCTGCTCACTACTATCTGAGATCCTTCAACTCAGACATATGCCTGCTGCTGAAGATCGCTAGAATTGACGAGTTTCCTGCGCTGTACGAGGCTGCCCAGCAAGCTGAAGCTGACATTATCTCCATCGGCAGGCTTCCATCCAGGGTGCAGGAACCCATTCATCCCGACTTCCCCAGATCCCAGTATCCTTCTGCTTCTGGTGGTTCGCCGTCCACATCAGGGCAGCAACCCCAGCAGCAGTGGAATCCAGCGCCGGTCGTAACTCCTTACGGCCCGCCTCAAATGCATTACCCTCACCCGCCGCCTCCTGCTCCTCATTTTCCAGCACTTCCTGCTCCCCCGCAGTACGCATCTTATTCTAACCCTCCTCCATTGGCCGCATTGCCTCCACCGGCACAGTTGCCACCTCCCGACAGCAGCATCCAGAACACGATTCTACAAGAGGTGCGGGCTTTGGCCTCCGGATACCATGCCATGTCCAATGACATGACCGCTATGAAGAAGAAGGCCCAGATGGACCTCGCTCCAGAAGGCCACCCCCCCCCCAAAAAAAAAACACACACACACCCCCACCCCCCCCCCCCCCCCCCCCCTCACAAAAACCACCACCCCCCCCCCCCCGCCCGCGAACCACGCCCACCACACCACCACCCCCCACGGCCACTACATCCAGACCTTGGCCGGCAGCGCCATAGAAGATGATGAACTGTACGTGATCCTGGACGGCGAAGCTAACTTCGCCCTCCCGGAAGAGAATCTAGTGCCGCCCGCCAAGGAAGAAAAGAAAGCTGCAGATGCGGCCAAGCCTTTGCAAGTCTACGCAAGAAGAGAAAAACCGCAGCCCGGAGGGCTGCCACCATACAAGCGGCTGTGGCCTTACACAGCCCAGGAGAAGGCATCCAAAGATAAAGCTCCAGTCAAGCCTTCTCCGGCAAAGGCTGCCCTTGTTCCAGCCAAACCTCCAGCAAAGGCCCCAACTCCGGCTAAGGCTCCTGTACTTCAACCTCCGAGTGAAACCAAAGAACAAGCCCGGGAGAAGCTGAAGTACCCGTCTCTGACCAAGAGACAGCGAGTTGAGGCCACCCAACAGTACCGGACGAAGTATGAGCCGGCAAAACAAGCAGAAGGAGCTAGTACCTCGGGCTACAGCATTGTAGACGAGTTGAAGAGAACTCCCGCTAGAATCAGCATGTATGATGCTCTTCTGCTCCCAGGCCAGGTAGATCTGCTGCAAGAATCACTAAAGAACATGAAGAGCGGCAAGCAGATGCAGCCCGCTGTCCTGGTTCAACCTTTGACAGTCTCAGCCACTGGAAAGAACAGACCGCCACCCTTTTATCTGTCTTTGCGGATGCAAGGGCACATAGTTCACAACTGCATGGTGGATTCTGGTGCTTCCTCGACTGTGATGCCGAAGGCCGTCTGCGATGAGATCGGGATGGAATACACACGGAGCAGCCAAGGCGTGCTGCAATTAGACGGCACCCCTGTCAAGACAGTTGGTGTCATAAAGGACATCCCTATCCGGCTGCACAAGGCTCTCGACATCGTGGTCATCCAAGAGGTCGTGATTGTTGACCTGGAACCTTACTTCGGCATGTGTCTCTCTCGGGAGTTCACTGCGAAGTTGGGCGGGTACCTGTCTCTAGACTACTCACACATGGAAGTGCCCTTCAAAGGAAGGAGACTGAAAATTTTTAATGAAAAGCCTTCCCCCTTCCTAGTAGACAAGATACCCGGAGGAGAGATGGACTGCATGGTCCAGTTGTCAGAGGAGGAGCTGGTGACAGTGGAGCTGACCGAGCAAGCCTTCGAAGTGCTACAGCTTGAAGATGAGTTCTCATTGCGGGACTTTAATGCCGTAATCGGGACAGAGCAGGGCTGTTACTCCATTGTACAGCCCGAGAGGCTTGACATGTCAGCTGCGAAGGAAGTAGGACCTGCACCCGAAGAGCTGTGGAAGCTTTTCTTTGACGGCGCGCGATGCAAGAATGGCGCCGGTGCAGGGGTACTGCTGGTTTCTCCAACCGGAATCCAGAAGGACTATGCCTACAGGTTGGCCTGGAGCTGCACTAACAACTCGGCGGAATACGAAGCCCTGTGCTTGGGTTTGCGAAAGGCGGAGAGGCTCGGGATCAAGCACCTGCAGATTTTTGGAGATTCAGAGCTGGTGTGTCACCAAGTTACGGAGAAGTGCGCATCCAAACAGCACTATCTTAGAGCGTACCGCAACCGGGTGTGGGACCTGATGGAGTCATTCGACTCATTGAATGTCAAAGCAATATCGCGTGAGAAAAACAAGCACGCCGATATTCTGGCGTCTGTTGGAGCCAGGTACGTTCCAGTCGAAGACGTTGTCCGAAACCGAAGCCGGTTCGCACTATCTACGAGCCTTTGTGCACGATAAGGACACCCACCGGCAGGTGTTCGGTTGTGACGAGGAGATCGTCACATTCCCGGTTAACGAAGTGTGTGTAATCGAAGGTAGAAACCACGATGACGAGCAATATGAGGGGTTGATACAGTTACGGAATAATCACGTCCCAAAAGGACTGATTACATTAGAAAGTCTCTTTGATCAGAATGACAGAGCAATATCCCACAGAATCAAAGTAGACCCGAGGCAGTATGCTGACCTGGAACTTGAACCTGGTAAAACTATCAAGGTCGGAACAGACTGCACGTCGGAGGAACTTGGGCAGATCAGATCACTGTGCCAGGAGTTCCCCGACATCGTGGCTTGGTGCTACGAGGATTTGAGGGGGTATGACAGAACTGTCATCCAGCATACCATTGAGCTAGAGGATGGCGCCAAGCCATTCCGACAGAAGCAGAGGGCCGTGAATCCCAAGATTGAGGCCATGATGAAGACCGAGCTCTTGAAGATGCTGGAAGCCAAGATCATCTACCCCATCAAACATTCATCCTGGGTCGCGAATTTGGTGCCCGTGAGGAAAAAGAATGGCGACATTCGTCTTTGTGTCGACTTCAGAAACCTAAACCAGGCTTCCCTCCGGGACCACTATCCGCTTCCCCAAATCGACCAGATTCTACATATCGTTGCTCTGGAGCCCAGAGATTTTCACTTTTAGATGGATTTTCCGGCTACAACCAGATTTGGGTCAAAGACGAAGACCAGCATAAGACGGCGTTTACCACGAAGTGGGGGACGTTCGCCTATCAGCGCATGCCGTTTGGCTTATCCAATGCTGGTGCCACGTTCCAAAGGGCCATGGACTTGGCCTTCCGAGAGCTGCTCAATAAGATTATTGTCATCTACCTCGATGACATGACCGTTTTCTCTCACCAACGAGGAGATCATGTTTCGCACCTACGGCAAATATTTGAGAGTTGTCGAGAATTCGGCATTTCTATAAACCCGAAGAAGTCCGTCTTCGCGGTGAAGGAAGGAAAGCTGCTGGGACATGTCATCTCCGAGGAAGGCCTCGCCATTGACCCTGACAGAGCAGAAGCCCTCGTTCGCTTGCCAGCCCCCATTGATAAAAAGGGCTGCAGTCCTTCTTCGGTCAGATTAACTTCGTGCGGAAGTTCATTCCCGACTTCGCACAGGTGATCAAGCCTATGGCCGAACTACTGAAGAAAGATACACTTTACGAATGGACTGATGAGAGAGAGCAAGCCTTCGAGGAAATCAAGGCTCGAATTGCGCAAGCTCCGGTGTTGACAAACCCGGACTACTCCAAGGACTTCATCCTGTATGCAGTGGGAGAACCCGAAAGTTACGCTGCAGTCCTAACTCAGAAGGGAGACGATGGTGAGGAGCGCCCCATAGCATTCCTCAGCCAAGTGATTCTGCCGCATGAAGAAAAGTACAATTTTATAGAGCGGCAGGTTCACGCTGTTATGAAGTCCCTTCGGAAGTTCAGGCACTTTGTCTCCCAGAGCAAGACCACTGTCTTTGTGATTCACCCGGATGTTCGAAGCTTCATCTTACAAGGAGAACCGGGTCACAAGAGAGCGGGATGGATTGCAAAAATCCAGGAGTTCGACATTGAAGTGCGGCCCACCAAGCTTATCAGAGGCCGAGCCTTGTGTCGGGGAATTGGCCCGAAGCACTGTAGCCGGCATCTCCGCCTCTAAGTGGGAGGACACAGCGACACGCATCTACCTAGCCGACTCCTTATCGGAGGGGAGTGATTGGACAGATGAACTGGTGAGATACTTTTGCACCGGAAGATGTCCCGATCACCTGAACGCCTCACAACGAAGGAGATTTCGGCTAGGTGCACTCAAGTACACTCTTCGCCCGAGGGGCTTTACTTCAAAAACATCGACGGCATCCTGTTGCGGTGCGTCATGAAATCTGACCAGCCTAGGGTCCTCGGAGAATTTCATTCCGGGATGCCTGGGGGTCACCATTCTTCAAGGCCAACGGCCTTAAAAATAATAAGAGCTGGGTACTATTGGCCCACTCTATTCGCAGACACTCATGCGGTCTACTCTAAATGTGATCAATGCCAGAGGTTTGCTGGCCGAAACAGAAAGGCACCCCTGCCCCTTCAACCGATTCAGGCCGAGACTCCGTTCCAGCAATGGGGTCTAGACTTCATTGGGGTGATTTCTCCTAACTCCTCTGCCGGCCACAAGTTTATTCTTACAGCTACTGACTATTTTACACGGTGGGCAGAGGCAATCCCGACCAAGAATGCAGACCAAGAAACGGTCATCAGGTTCATTGAGAGCCTAATTACCCGCTTCGGGGTTCCAGAGTCAATTGTGACAGACAACGGTCCGGGATTTGTAGGCGCTGTACTCACGGAGTACACTGGCAGACTTGGCATCTATCACAAGATGTCTTCTAATTACTACCCGCAGGGGAATGGCCTTGCCGAGTCTACTAACAAGAACCTCTTGAAAATCATCCGGAGGACCATTGACAGAAACAAGCGGACTTGGCACTTGCTCCTGAACCGGGCGCTGTGGGCGGACAGAGTTGCGTTCAAGAAATCCCTCAGAACGTCCCCCTATGCGCTCGTCTATGGTAAAGAGGCTGTCATGCCATCACACATCGAGATCCCTGCCCTGTGGATGATTGACGAAGACAGAGGCAGCGGAGACCCGGTGGACGACAGACTGTGCCAACTCCTGCAGTTGGAAGAAGACAGAGAAAGTGCATACCAGGCCTTCACTGATCACATTGCAGCCACTCAAGGCTGGTTTGCCAAAGGCACCACTGCCCGAGTTTTCGAAATCGGGGACCTGGTGCTGAAGTGGGACTCATATAAAGCAAAGCCGGGTAATCACGGGAAGTTTGATGCTCTCTGGGAGGGCCCTTATCAGATTGCCCGGGTGAACCAGTTTAATGCCTATGTACTTCGGGATATGGAGGGTCAGCTCCTGCCTATCCCTGTCAACGGGTTCCACTTAAAGATTTACCGCTGTTGAAGGTGCCCGAGTGGCCCTTCTTTGTAAAAATTTCCCTTATGCACTTTCCATTTCCCTGCATGTACAGTTTCCAGCTTTCAGCTTTTAATTTTTATTTTTTATTATTTGAGCTTAACTGCGGCACGGGAGAGAAAGACAGACTTCGCAGCGAAGTCCGTCGTCGCCCCTCAGGAAGGGCGAAGTTCGGCTGTGCAAAGGAGGAAGCAAACAAAGAAAGAAGAAAAAAAAGGAAAAAGGGAAAAATTTGGCTAAGTGTTGGCCGAAGTCCGACTTCGCAGCGAAGTCGGGCTTCGGGCCAGCCAAGTGCGAAGCTTGTTCAAGGAAAAAGACTGCAAAGCAAAGGAGGACGGACTGCGCCCAACCTTGGGCGAAGTCCGACTTCGGCCGGCTTGCGTGCGAAGTCCGAACTGCGCACGACCTCCGCGCGAAGTGCAAACTTCGCGCGAAGTTCGCACTTCGCCCGAACTTCGGGCGAAGTCCGAACTCGCTTCAGTGTTCACACTGCGCAGTTCGAACAAAACAAAAGGAAGCAGTAGGATGCTAAGGTTGCAAAAGGACCCGGACTGCGCCCAAACCTTGGGCGCGGCAACAAGGAAGAAATGAAAGACAGAGCAGTCCAACGCGAACTTCGCCCGAAATTCGGGCGAAGTCCGACTTCGCCGGCGAAGTCGGGTCGCGCCCAACTTTGGGCGAAGTCCGACTGCGCCTCGTTTTTTGGGCCAGTTTGGGCAAAGGTTAAAAAATGAATAAAATATCCAAAAAAGGTCCCAAGCTGGGCCCAAGGCGCGTTGCGACCGTTTCAAAGTGGGTTTCCGCACCAATGGTTCTTTCTTGAGCAGTGTGCCCTGATTTCGGCCGTGACGTCAGCCATGGCGCAGCGTCCAAGACAGAGTTAATGATTGCACGTTCCTCAACGAAAGTGCAAGCAAAAGAACATGGCACGTCTGCCGGAGTGCACTTTTTCCAAACATTCTCCTGCGCAGCCATCTAAGAACCTTAACTCAGCCGACCTACCCCCTCCTGCGCGGCATTAATGGCGCTGTCTTTATCTAGAAAAGGGGGTCAGATGTTTTCAAACATTCCAGATTGCACAGATTATTCCTCGGACGGTGCAAATTATTCCTGTGACAGCGAAATCTGCTGCAGACGCCCTGAACTTGTAATTATTGCTGATTCGGAGAGATGGACAGAGGAAAGATGCCAGTGTCAGCGCAGTCCAGGGAAGTGGCGAACCAAAGGATTTACCGCGGCCGGGCGTTTTCAGAAGTGAAACCCCGCCAGAGAGAAAGTCAAAGTCCCGGACGAAAAAAGTACAGCGTGGGCAAGCCCCACCACCTCCGTTAAATTACTTGTCGGGATACAAGGACGGCTCTTTTTCTATGAGCCTGACGAAGCTGCGGGCAAATGTGGAGAGTTGGGCTGACAAAGTTTCGCCCTCCCACCATTTCGGAGCGGCGTACAAATCCAATCTGTTCAGATTCTTGTGCCCTCCTGTCCACCAATGCCCGGAACTGGTAGACCTAATTGTCAGACACTACAGACCAGTTACCCGGCAAATTTGCAGCTCCAGCGGTAAACCCTTGTTCACACTGCGCAGGGAGACTGTCCAGCCAGCTTTCGCCCCAGGGTTGGAGTATGACTCCAGCACCATCCTCAGAAAGATAAATTTGGGCGAGCAGGCGGGACGTTTCACGCAAACAAAAAGGATGAGGGATTTCCTCAATTCAGAGCTGAACGCCCCGCTTGCAGCTGGACAGTGGCCAACCGGCCCCATGCCCTTGGCACAATTTCAGAGCAAGTACTTGTACACCATTTTGGCATCAATTCTTGGCTGCGACTCTGATGAGCTGGTACAACCGTACCAGCTAGCGCTGGCAGAATGTCTCCTATGTGGAGAGTCCTACGAACCGGCAGACAGAGAAGTGGGAAGCGTCCCATCTCTTTCGACTGGGCAGACTGGCTGGCTTACGCCATTCACTCCAGCCTAGTCAAGATCCAGAAGAAGCAGTCCACTGATTTTCGGTTTAGTTATGTTCTAGCCTGGCTTTGTTTGTACCATTTGCACCCCCGAATGCCGATCCCGAACCTGAAGAAGGTCAACGAGAAGGGAGAACCACAGCCCGTCTATAGCTGGACGGATGACTTATACCGGAAAGGGTCCTACTACAAGTTCAACATCAACTTTCTGGGATTCGTCATGTCAGTCTTCAGTGAAAGCGAAATTCCACGCCCCCGGAGAGAAATGACGAGCGCTCTGCTAAATCAGAAGCTCGGGGACGTTTTCGAGTCGACGCGAGGAATTGTGGTCGGAATCTACGGATTCAAGGGCAAACCCCATTTGCTGCCCTATTGGTGCTCGGAGCATCTGTTCGGGATGGAGGTTGCCCGACAAATGGACTATGTTGAAGAGGAGTTCGGCCTAGGAAAGAAGAGAGGACAGATTTTTCAATACCCTCTTTCCTGGGCAAACGTTGAGATTTTTGAGGTAGGACAGCATGTCTACCTTGAGCAGGAATTTTCCCGGATTGGCCTGGTTTTGTTGCCACAGCGCTGGAAGTACGACCCATATGGGATAAGGGGAAAGTTCACACATCTCTGCCCCCGGGCAGATATAACTGAAGATAGATGCGATGTGGTCCATGTGGACCTTGACTAGGAAATTGAATTGATGGAAGCTTCTCCTCCCTGGCGGGATTTTTACTGCGAGGAGGTGACATATGACCCCAAGCGAAACCCGGACCACCGGTTCTCATCTCCAGGGTTCAAAAAATTTCTATCCAAGATAGCAGGCCTTAACTGGTCTAAAGAAAAGATTACTGAATGTTGGAAGATGAGATGCCGCACGCAGCACGACAAATCCACAAGGAGAAACCTGGCCGTAGATGACGACTTTTCGGTTCTCTATGACCAGCATCATGACAGCTGGCGGCCGTTCGCATATCAAGGTTACGTTCCCCGAGGTCCCTTTGAAGATTATAAAGGAGGGTCTTCCTCCCAACAGTTGTACACTTCGGCAACTGCCAGCGTGGGCCCAAGCAGACTTCCAGGTCGATCCAATGCAGCCCGTGGCTTCCAAGACGACGCCTGAGAAGGCGAAAGAATTAGTCAAGGCAACGCCCGAGGCAATCCCTCAGGCACGAAGAGCGCCAGCGCCGTCAGAGGGCAGACCGGTTGCGGCAGACCTTCTGCAAGTCAAACCCCGGTACAAGTTTACCGTGGGAGCATCAGCGCCTGCTGCACCTGCTTCATCTCCTTCCCCTGATCCGACCGTTATTCCAGAAGAGAAGAAGCGGAAGAGAGTTGAGAAAATCAGGCGACCCAGCCTGATAGTGCAGCAGCCAGTCGCAGAGCCGCAGCCGCGTCCTGCCGCCGCAGAGACAGTTTCTCAGGGCAGTCCCAAGCCAGCCGCCGAAATCGGACGCATAGACATCCATCCGACATCGGCTCAGGCGAAGCCCGCAGGTACGTTTGCTGCCCCTGTCTCTTTGGTCTCATCCAGTCCTACTCCCACTCCGTCCCCCGCTCAATCTGAGCAAGCCATGACCGCATCCTCCTCCCCGTCTCCGCGCCCTTCTAGCGGCCCCCATTCTTTTGATCAGTTTGCTCAGAACCCTAACGTTTCCCTATCTCTGAGCACAACCCCAAACCCTTCGCCTGAGGTTAGCGCTGAGGCCGCCCATTCACCGTCACATCCACCGTCTCAGCCGCTTCAAACCCTCACAGTATCAGCCGCCCCCATCTCCATTTCCCGGTCGCCCCCACAAGCGGCCGATTCTTCCAAGGTCTGTCCGGTTCCTCCTGATCCCATCCCCACAGGAGAGACGTCTCAGCAGAACCCTAGGCTGGGGGAACCAGATTTCATGGACGACCTCCAGAATACAGACGACTTGCCCCTGGCAACGAGAGCTGTAGAGTATTCTGTCTCTTTCCTCCAGAACCTGAAGCGGAGGAGACCTGAAGAGATAGCCGCCCCGGTAAAACGCGCCAAGTACGATTTCGGGAGGAGAGTGCTTACAACAGAGAAGATAATCCCAAAAGTAAAGAAGCCTCTCCGGGAAATGACCAGGGCGGACTACGAGCTCCAGACAAAGGAGAAGAGCTTTGACGACATTAACAAGCAATATGAGATTCGATCAATCATGCGCAAGGCGATAATCTCTTTGTCAAGAGTCCGGAGGAGCGGGAAGAACTTTTCGGGTTGCGAGGATAAAACAAGGCAGCTTGAAGAGGACTCGTCCAGGTCCACTGAGCAACTGGAAGCGGCGCGGCGAGAAACAGATGAACTCAAAGCCCGGCTGGCCGCTTCTCAGCAACAAGCCGCAACCGAAAAGCAAGCAGCCTCGGAGCAGATTTCTCAGCTCCAAGAGTCTTTGAAGCAGGCGCGGTCGCAACTTGCAGAGAGAGCATCTCAAGCGACGGTCTTTTCGAAGACAAAGGTTAAGGAGATGAGGGCTGGTTTGCTGCGGGAATGCAAGCCCCACACCTATAAGGCGATGGCAGTTCTGGATTTCGCATCCAGAATTCAAGAAGTTTCTGCCCAGGGAAAGCCTGTGGTAGAGGAGGCCGAACGTCAGGCGAAGCAATGGCTGGACCTGGCGGTAAATCTTCAGGAGCGCGAGCGCAACGGCCTCCAATTTTCTCCCGTGTCCTCATTCGCTGCAGAATGGGCAGGTGCAAGGGTGACCTTGCACAAATATTTCAAAAAAGTTGAAGAGGTGAGAGTGGCCAGGCGAATGCTAGACGCATTCGTACATGAAAGAGACATTTGTTTGGCCCCCTTTCGCGCTCTTTCAGAACTAGGGTGCCCAGGTTTTGTTGAGAATGGCGAGCTTCTCACCCTAGATCAGGTGAAAAGGAATTGGCAATCCTTCGAAGCAGATACGGTGACATTGATAGCTGGACTGAGCCAATCCAAGACAATCAGGTCACTCAGATGGTGTCCAAATATTGCAAGATCAGCTCCTACTTCCAGGAGTTAGAAAAAAGATACCTCACCATCGACCTGCACGCGGTCGCTGCTTTCCATGCAGCATTAGAAGAAGTTGCTGACCGCCGGCCATTTGAAGCAGAAGCCTGGCGCCAAGCCCAGGCGGCATACACTCGCATCTGCGAGGCAGAAGCAAGAGATGGAGAGCTTTCGGAAGGTGATTCTGAGGGGGCAACTGACAAAGATGAATCTGAAGAACAGTTGCCGCAAGGAGAACAGCTAGAGCAGCAAAAGGCAGGGGAGGCAAGTTCCTCTGCACCCAAAGGATGAAGGCATGGATTCTTTGCGCCGAGGCGAGCTCGACACCCCGCGAGCCGCCAGAAATGTTGTCACATTTTGCACGGGGTGCAATGTTTTCAAAGTTTGTAACAGTGCTGCTCTTCTTTTTCCCCTCTTCCTCTATTTTCCTCCCTTCTTCTCTCCTTTTCCCTTTCTTTCCCGCATTCTTTTTCTTTCCCCCCTTTTTCTCTCGGAGTCCCCCAATTGATTCTTTAACTTTCCAGCAAGTTACCTGAAAAATGGCTAAGTGTTGGTGCGAAGTTCGCACTTCGCCCAGTCTGGGTGCGAAGTTCGCACTTCGCCCAGTTTTGGTGCGAAGTGCGCACTTCGCCCATCCCCCCCCCCGCCCGATTTGGTGCGAAGTCCGACTTCGCCCCACTTCTGGCGCACCTTGCAGCTAGCGGTGGCGGGTGACGAAGAAAAGATCAAGTCTTGGAGCAAGTCCGTACGGCGGCGAGACACCGATTTCCACTGTGCGCGATCCGACTTCGCGGCGAAGTCGGAGTGCGCCCTTGACAGTGCGCAATAGGGGAACAAACCCGGAATTTGACCAAGGCATGAAGGCCTTCCCGAGCGCACTGTATTCCGCCCGCGCAACCCGAGACGCTCTGATCCCAAGCGAAGTTGGATAGACTGCCTTTCAAGGCGAGACACGTGTCATACAACATCATCCATCATCTGACAAGTGTCCAACTTCGGGATTAGAGCCGAAACGTGCCGAGCAAAAGGACAAGCATGGGCTGCACTGCTGCGCCGGTAGCCTCATTTAAAGCTGATCTGAGGTTTTACCTGCTCCGGCTACCCGCATCACTGCCAGAGAAAAGTTCTGCCCAACACACCGCCATGTAGCTGTCCAGCTTCCAGGAAGACCATGCTGCGGGTACAGTCCGGTCCGACAAAAGGTCAGCATTTGCAGCTCTTTCGCCGCTTTTGTCGACTTATGTTTGACTGGGACCTTGTGCCCATTAATGTAACGGGAGGGACTCGGGCTATAAAAGCCCACCATGAATTCATTGTAAAGGGTGGAAGGGGAATGTCTGTTAGGGAACCACTGTGCCCATTGTAACCGTGCTTCTGCTTATAAATATAATTTGTATGCCTGGTTCTGTTCTACTGCTTCTGTTTTTTATGCTGCCTTTCTTTATATTCATGCCTTAGGCTAACCTGTGTCACGGCTCGTTGATTCATTTCAGCATTTGGTGATCAGGTGCCTCTAGCATTGCTTGTTTAAAGCACCCTCTGTATTTAATAGTTTAAAGGATACATAGAATAGATGTGGTAGCAGTTCCATAAGTTGTGTGTTACGTTGCTGGTCCGTATCTGGTGATTGATGCGCTGCCGTACTGTTAGTTCCTTGTAGGGAATGTCTGTTAGGGAGCCATTGAAGCTGTGCGGTTAAATTCTCTACACGACACATATACCTGGCTCTGATATCTCTAGGTTTGCTTTCTACCCATGTTAGTGTACGTATCTGGTGATTGATGCATTGCCATGTTGTTAGTTCCTTGTAGGGAATGTTTGCTAGGGGATCATTGAAGCTGTGCATACACTGCTTAGGTATCGGAAGTACACATAGATTTTGCAGTTCTTAGTCATGCTTTGTGTTTATAATGCAGTAAGTAGCGGTAATTGGTGTGTTCCCGTACTGTTAGTTCCCCCCACCAACCTCCACGTATATTTGTAAATTCCTTTCTGTTCATTTATCTCTTTCCTGCACTCTTAGCTTAAATCAGAAAACCCCCAAAAGGAGCCGGCCTTCTCCGGAGATTGGCTCGGAAGGCATCTCTTCCTTCCGGCCTTTCATGCTGGTGGGCGAATCTGGGCGCATTAACCCAAAATCCTTTCCTCATGGCAGATTCGTAACCAACAAGAACGTTGGGTCCTCTATTGTGGGATTTTTCTTAGTTATGGATGCAATTCAGCCAACAGGGAAGTGAATATACTCTATGGGGAATGAAGGTTAGTGCCACTCAACTTGTTTCATCTCACAGAATGGAAAAACTATTAAAAAAGTCATCACATGGAGTCGTGGCACAATTGTTTGCTATACAAGCCCCCAATAATAGTAAACAAGAACCACAAGTATTATTGCAGCTTCTATTGGACAGACATGCAATAGTTTTTGAGGAACCTAAGGGACTACCCCCTCACTATACCCATGATCATGCAATTCATCTTGTTCCAGATAGTCTCCCTCCAAATGTCCGCCCTTACAAGTATCCATATGTCCAAAAATCAAAAGTTAAGAAAATGACGTAGGAATTGCTTGTAGCAAGGGTTATTCGCCCTAGTGTTAGTCTCTATTCCTTGTCAGTGTTATTGGTACAAAAAAAAGATGGTTCGGGGTGGTTGTGTGTGGATTTCAGGGAACTTATTAAAATAACCATCAAGGACAAATTCCCTATTCCGGTAATTGATGAGTTGTTGGATAAGTTGCATGGCGTCCAATTTTTGCCCGGCTACCATCAGATTAAACTCAAGGAAAAAGACATTCCTAAAACTGCTTTTAGAACTCATGAGGGGCATTACGAACTTTTGGTCATGTCCTTTGGTCTGACCAATTCACCTTCCACTTTTCAGAGTCTGATGAAAGCAATATTTCGGCCCTTCCTAAGCAAATTCACTTTAGGTTGTATTTGGGAGGAGCGACTCAAACATTTAGATCAGACCTTGCAAATTTTGTCTAAGAATCAGCTTTATGCAAAGCAGTCAAAAGTGTTTTTTTGGCATGCAAGAAATGGAATACTTGGATCACATTGTCTCAAAGGATGGAGTTAAAGTTGACCCCAAGAAAATCCAAGCTATACAAGAATGGCCAAAACCTCAAACCATCAAAGGACTTCGAGGTTTTTTGGGTCTCACAAGATATTAACAGAAGTTTGTTCAAAACTATGGGAAGATAGCAGCCCCATTGACTGCTATGTTGAGGAATAACTCTTTCATGTGGTCAAAACCAGCAAAACAAGCTTTTGAGGACCTAAAACAAGCTATGATATCAACACTAGTGTTAGCCATGCCCGATTTTTCTAAACCTTTGTAATTGAAAATGATGCTTCTGATAATGGAATTGAGGCAATTTTGATGCAAGAAGGAAGACCATTGGCTTTCACCAGTAAGGCACTATCAGGTAGAAATTTGGGAAAATCAACGTATGAAAAGGAGATGCTGGCCATTTTGCATGCTATCAATAATTGGTGTCCATAACTCATTGGGGGTCATTTTTCTATCAAAACAAATCATGAAAGTCTTAAGTATTTCTTGGAACAATGTGTAGCCACCCCAGAACAACAACGATGAGTATCTAAATTGTTGGATATGATAATGACATCACATATAAAAAAGGAAAAGAGAATAGACGACAATATAAAAATTAGGGTATGTTATGTGCTATATCCACACCACTTCCTCAATGGACCAATAAGCTTCGAGATGAGATGACTAAGGATCCAAGTTTGCAATCCTTGATTCAAAAACTCCAAGAAGACCCCAACTCATGCCCTAGATATGTGTGGGATGGACAACACTTGAGATATCACGATCATAGTTGAGAAAATAGGAATCGGAAAAGAATCAGCATTTTTAAAAATCGGCAAAAATCGGGGATCGGCAAAAAATTGGGGAAAGAATCGGCAAAAAAAAACAAGAAAACGAAATTTTCATTGAAAACAAGTTTTTTCATGCATATAACAATGAATTAACATTATGCAAATCAAATATTGCAATAAAATCAATAATTCATGTCAAGACATCATACAAGGCTCAAGCTTTACGTACACATGAAAGTGACAAAACACATCTTGTATTGCTTATAATATGAAAAGGTACAAAGTTACAAGTAACATCAAGGAAAAAAGGTTTCATTTTTTATATGCTTGCACATAGGAACAAGTAACAAAAAGTTACAATCACTTGAAAAAAAGGAAAAAAAAAACTAAACCTTAAACCAAAAGACTAGGGTTTAGGGTTTAAAATTGAAACATTGATAGTTGGAAAATGGGTTGCATACATGGTTATCAGGCAGCAATATTTACTTAAAAAGAGGAGGAAAAAAAATCCCTAAACCCCAAACCCTAGGGCCTAGACTAGGGTTTAGGGTTTAAACTCAAAGTTCAAAGTTTCAAATTCAAACATTAACAGCTGAAAAATGGGCTTGCATACATAGTTACCAGGTAGAAATATTTACTTAAAAAGAGGAGAAAAAAAAACAAAACCCAAAACCCTAGGGCCTAGGGTTTAAACTTCAAAGTTCAAAGTTTCAAACATTAACAGCTGAAAAATAGGCTTACATACATAGTTATCAGGCAGCAATATTTACTTAAAAAGAGGGTTTCGGGTTTCGGGTTTAAACTTTAAACTTCGAAGTTCAAACATTAACAGCTGAAAAATGGGCTTGCATAAAAAACCCTAAATCGGCCGCAGCCTAAAAAAAAAAATTGTAGATTTTTTGAAAAAATCAGCAAAAAATCGGTGATGCTGATTTTTTCAAAAAATTGGCAAAAGATCTTCAAAAAATCTTTGCATCGCCGAGAGTTTGCCAATTGCATCGGCATTTTAAAAAATCGGCAAAAATCGGGATTCTGCAGATTTTTTGCAGATTTTCTCAACTATGATCACGATTGTCTTGTCATCCCTCAAAATTCACAACTGTGAGGACATTCAAAGTTTCTTAAAACCTATGAAAAGGCTAAGCACAAATTCTTTTGGAAGGGACTGAAGAGATATATTCAAACATGTGGCAGAATGTGATAGGTGTCAAAGGATGAAAGGGGAAACAATTTGCACCCCAGGTACACTTCAACCTCTCCCAATTCCGGAACAAGTGCGGACAGATATTTCTCTAGATTCTATTAAAGGACTACCAATTATCAGAGGGAAAATCAGTCATTCTAGTGGTAGTGGATCATTTCACGAAGTATGCTCATTTTTGTTCCTTATCACATCCCTACACAACCTCTATAGTTGCCCAAATTTTCTTAGACTCCATCTTTCGCCTTCATGGTATGCCTAAATCTATTGTTTCAAATAGAGACCCTACTTTTACCAGTCACTTTTTGTAATGTCCTTTTTTCTACACAGTCAGGTGCAGAGTAGATTAGCCTATACACGAGCTCTCGTAGGCTAAGTCGGATGGAGGGGAGCCATTGGAGATATCAGAATCTTTGTCAGTACCCAGAGAGCTATTGATTTATGGTCGTTTGGGCTCATTCAGAGATTTGTTTGATCGTAGTTACTATTTTTAGCCATGTCCGTTTTTAGGATTTCGATGGACAACAGACAGTGCAGTGATATTCTTCAGTGAAATGGGTGTCCAAAACCATTCGCGGATTTCAATTCGGATGGGCAAAGGTTGGAAATTTTAATGGTCGAAGATAAAATTAATAAAGTGATTATTTAATGTAATTTTGTAAAGTCGGTGACTTTATTTTATTATAAAATCATTTTATACTTAAAAGGGGCCATTTTAAGTGACGACTTAAAAAGTCGTTAAGCCTAGGCATAAGGGGGTGAATAAATTAAGGAGAAATAAGGTGGAATTAAAAATTGATAAAATTATATTTGCTCACCCTAAAAGTGACCTAACCCTAGGTCAACCTATGGAGGAGATAAAAGGAGGTTTTGAGTTCATTTGGAGATATGCGAAGATTATTATTTTCCTCTCTGGTTTTTTGGAGGACTCTCTGGGAGAGCCATTTACAGAGATTCTAGAGCTTGTGAGAGACGGCAACCTCTTACAAGGACATTGGCTTCGGGGTTGCAAGATTACCCTCAGGTCAATTTGGGCATTTCCACACGGGGATTGCGGTTGGACTTCAGTTTTAAAGACTTCGGAGTTGGGTTACCACACAGGGTCATTCAGAGATTATACAGGGAATATTTGGAGTTGGGACACCACACAGTATTCACATCAGAAGGGTTGAGCCTTCATCATCATTTATAGAGTACGGAGCAGCTAGGGTTTCATCAGCATTTGAGGTATTTGCATTGTAATTTGTGCCCTAGTTTTGATATAAGAATAAAGCAATATTTTCGAGAATTCTGGATTGCTCCGTGTTTGTGATTTTGTATATCAAAAATTCACGAAAAAGGTTAAGAATTGGCAAACCCCTAGAGAACTAGATAGGGAGGGTTATTACACTTTTGGCAAGAACTATTTAAGTAGCAAGTTACACACCTGAAAATGAGCTCTGCTTATCACCCTCAAACTGATGGCCAAACCGAGATTGTTAACAAGTGCCTAGAAACATACCTCTGTTGTGTTGCATCAAAACATCCTACACAATGGGCAAAATGGCTTCCTCTAGCTGAATGGTGGTATAGAAGATAATTGCACTAGAAGATTGGTAGCAAAAAAAATGGTCGAAACTTACCCAATTAGGAAACGTGAATCTAGCCGAAGAGGTTCTGAAACAGCCCATTGGCCCCTTTGCTGTCCTTTGTCCACCGCCATAAGGAGCCAAAATCACAACTCTAACACCACTTGCAAAAAAAAAATCCATGAAACAATAAATTCTAGAAATCAGCAACAAAAATAGTATTCACCAGAATAATCACAACAGAATCAGTTTCTAGAAGAGTAAATCCAAAAAGGTATCATAGATAAAAATTCCAAATCTCAAAAACAATCCAAGCCACCCAAAGAGGGTAAAGTCTAGTAGCCACTTAGAGAGGGCAAAGTCTTTTATAAGCACCAACGGTGGAAAAAGTTAGACGAATGAGTGATTATCCAACTACATCACATCACTCCTATTTATAGTCTAACAAAGTAACAAAACCTAAACCTAAAGTCGACTATCCTAACCTAAGTGCCCAACCCAGTCAAAATAAAGATAGCCGACATTGCTACATTGGGACCGTTACTCTTGACTAATTGTATTGTACGTTCTCTTCCCCTAGAGGATTTTCCCAACTATAAATCACACGTGTAGCTACTATTGTGAGTTTCTTCTTCTTATTACTTCACGAGTTTTGTTGCATTCCACTTTATTTATGGGTTTTTTATGGTTTTATGTGGTTATCATGCTTAGAAACTAGCAAGTTTGAGCTAGAATTGAGCATCATATTACGACAGCGGTAAATAGTGACATTCAAAACACATTTCAAGCTTAGTTAATATTGAATCTAGTTCTTCATAGACTGTCCATACTTTGTTCTAAACGTCCATGGATATTTTGGGAATAGAAGAACAGTTTTGATGCAAAAATATAGGGTTTTACTAATGACTAGAGACTCGTTTTAGCACAGTCCAAGTGGAACTAAACCAGAGCACAAACCAAGTGGAACTAAGCCAAGGCGCATTTCAAAACGTTTAAAGGATCTGTTTAGGTTTCTGTTGTGGGAATTACAGATCAATCAACAGACCAATTTTGCCCAGTACAGACCAATAATATTGCTAGGAATTTATCAAATAACAGAATGCAACCTTCCCCCAAGCTCAAGAGAGATTGTGGAGAAATAGCAAGCATGGAAATTACTGTGTAACATTAGGAAAAGAAGTGCACTAAACATGTATGGATGCATATGAAAGTGGAGGTCTTTGAAGCACAAGGATATCGGTAAAATGGAGATCAGGGGAAGATAGTTCATAATAAAGAGAAGCACTCCTCATACTGCCAAATGTTCAAGAATAAAAGGAAGCTTCATTGCTGGTTATGATCAAAGTTGGGAGCAAACACAAGTCACCAATCAATGTGAATGCATCATATCTCACATAGACTCTCTCCATTAGTACTCTAACATCTTGATGAGAGATATCAAAGATTTTATCGAAGACAATCTCTGCAACGCTACTTGTGTACCGCTTACCCAAACCCGATCATCCCTCTCACATGAGATGATTCATTTGTATAGTACCTGTTTTCAAATGACCTGCTATCTTACTAAAACTTTGAGACATATTAACTCAATTGTGGCCCAAGGTTCCCTTCTCACCATATGTGTCCAATCTCATATATTTCAGATAAATACAAAACATCATCTCCAAGAAGACTCACATAGTAACCTGCTTTGCCACAGAAAAGCAGAGAAAGAAGAACATTTCATTTCCATATCCCTAGTCATGTGTTAGATAACTTAGATTGGAAACTGCTATTATTGTCTGCTTAAAAATTTTGAGGGTTCGTTTATTAGAGATACAGACTTCAACCTACAACATTATTCATATTTCATTATAACACTAGTGTTTTTAACAGTTAATATTACCATGTGACCAAGCATAAGTCAATGGTTGATGGTGGTTGATGGATAAACACCTCATAAAATTTACATAGCATGGACTGAGAATCAGATAGTACTTTGGAGCACATTATGGGCTGGCCTAGTATCATTCATTTATTACAGTATTAAAAATATTTATTTATTTTTTCCCATTTTTGTCTACACAACATATTCATTTATGATCCTATACATAACATAATTTATCATCTCTTTCAGCCTTATTCCTCTATGACAAACAAACATACATAACCTCCTCCATTCCAAAACTGACTAAACCAAGGAGGGCAAATACACAGAAACATATGAACCTTGTTATGACTTCCTATGCTCTAATTACTTGCTTTTATCTCAGCCTTGAATGTTAGAATAGTTGAGATATCCTTTCAACCATTCTGCTTCATTTCGACCTCACTGTTTTCTGAAATCCTTAATAGCATTTTTTCATCATATACAAGATCTTTTGTGCACTCTCCTGTTCATAATATATGCAATTCTCTACAGACACAAAACTTGGTTTTGGTTAGAAGACATTAATAATATTTCTATTTCTATTCTTTTTGTTTATTAACTTCAAAATGTTCACCAGAATGACCATCTTACAAACTATTAATATTCTTTGTAATGATCTCATGCGTGACACGCATAAAATCTAGTTACTTGAGTGTAAAATTTTGCAATAGTACTTGTTTTGGCCCATATCAAAGAAACCAAATTTTGGGAGTTATGTTTCTATAAAAACTGATTAGCCTATGATTACTTGAGACACTTGACAACAGTCATTCTTTATAATAATAAGAAAAACTTGGTAAGCATGAAATCCTTTAAAAAGGTCCTATAAGTTCTCTAGTAACACTCTGCAAAGACTTGACATTAGCATGTAGTAAACATATGCTTGACTGGAAGAAAAATTTTTCACTCATGAAACCTTACCTTGCTCAAAAGAAGAATCCAAAATTAAGAGAGCATCCCTTAAAAATGATTTAGGAGAATGATTATCGACATTATCTTCACTTACGTTATCTGTCGTCTCCGCCAGTAATATTTTCCCAGCCTGACAATACAAAAGATAACTCTAACTAAACTCAGATTGCACACCCTTGATCTCATCATAAAACATGGTCACAACTAAAAATGAAGAAAATTAACTGTTATAGCATACAACATTGTCAAAATAAAAACTTTTTCAACCTTTACATCATTCAACAAATTTGAACTTAAGCAGGCAATACGACAAGCAAAAGAAAAGAAAGGGGGAAAGGTAAAAGGAATTAAAATTCTTTTTAAAAAGAAAATTTAACCAAAAAATGACTTCACAAATATATTGCACATCAACAAAAACCCATATCCCAAGAGTAATGATAAATAACTAAAATTTCGATAACCCTTCTACAATGTCTTAAGCACAAATATTCATATCCACAGTTAAAATTGCTAGATTAAGGCAAGCTTAGAGCAAGAGAGCAGGCTGGTTTTAGAAGTAATCATCAAACTATTGATCATGTTTTCATTCTCAGGGCTATTATTGAGAAGGCTCACCAATGGTCTTCTAAAGTATTTTTTTGTTTTGTGGACTTTAGAAAGGCCACTAACATTGCTCCAAGCATATCTTCTTTCAAAGACTACATGACATCGGCAACTATCACCCCCATCAAGAGACTATACATGTTAGTTTTTTACCATTTTCGGCCAGCTTTTGGTTTCTCAAAGAGTGTCCAGAGCACCATTTGTGTCAAACAAGGATGTCGTATTGCTCCTTCACTCTTTGGGATCGACATTGGCGAGCTTGAGGAATTTATTTGTCAAAACACACATGTTGACAATGGTTGTCTTCTATAGCATGTCTTGATAGTTATATTGCTTTTGTAGATGATGTAGTTCTTCTTGCTCATACTCCTAAGGGCTTAAAAAGACAGTTCGATGCTCTTGCACACTTTTGTGACTTAAAACAGCTAGTTGTCAATATTAGCAAGACTAAGGTGATGAAATTAAACACATCAAAGAGTACCCTATCTAAGTTTAAGTTCTTTGACAAAGATGAGTTGATTGAAATCACCACTGCTTACACCTACTTGGGGGTTCGATTTATTGGTCCTTCCCTAAAACTTTGACCAACTTCATAGTCAAGGCTTTGCAAGTGATACACATTGTTCTCTGTGTTAGAATGCCAATGTTTCAAGCAACACTTCTGTAGGCACTAGTTCGAAATGGAATGTAATGAAATGAGCCGAAATGGAATGTAATGAAATGAGCCGAAATGTAATGTAATGAAATGCAGCCATCATTTGCCAAACCTTAATATTTGATTAATTATAAGGTTGGCTAAAGTGATTAAGTAGGAAGGTAGACAGTTTTGTAACAAAGTCCTAGAAACCATTGTGCAAACAGCCAAGACTCCGCTTTAAATAGGACCCCCTACTTCATTTTGGATATACAATGCCATGAGAGGATATGCTATGTTGTAGATGCGTGTATGCTTGGCTGATAGAATAAGCAAGACGTCGGATTATAGTTACAGAGATAGTGGAATCTCTGCATGTATGCCATGGAAGCCATTCTGATAATAAAAGACATCTTTTGCTCTAGATGTGCATATAATGGTGTGATGATACTTGTATGTTAGATTTTTAGATTCCTAATGCAAGTGGTTGGTTTTTGGTTGAAGGATTTACACACTGTCAAGGGTTGCAGTTGCTGTCAGAGGTGCATTCGCCGCAAGAGTTGCAGACGCCATCAGACCAAGGCCAACGACAAAGGGAGCCAACAAGGAGTGCAGATCGCAATCATTGTCATGCCATCATGTCGCCATGGGATGTCATCATGCCATCATGAGGGGCGTCATCTAAGATTGCAAGCTATCGTCTAAGACCCTACCGACTAGAGTGTGCCATCAGGCCAATGTGTCGACTAATGACAGTGTTGTCAAGCCAAAGTTGTCATCTAAGTCAGACTTGCCATCTGGAGCTATACACTTGTCATCTAGGGATGATGCCATCTAGCACTAAATACTCTTCCATTGACTGCTTTTCCTTGGCTTAAACCTATTATTCCCTCATCTCTGGAAATCCTCATTGCTATGCTACATTTGGTGTCGTTGCCTAATCAAAGTACGAGTCAATAGAGATCGAAGCATTAAGCTTAGCAAGCATGACAAACGAAAAGGTGAATGACAGATTTGAGGTTGCACGGACAACAAAGGAGAAATCAAGGAAAGACTTGGAGCAACCTGTAAGAAGACGTGCAAGACTTGGAAGAAATTCCATGCATTATCCATTAAGTAGAAAATCCATGCAAGAGTCTTAATGTAAAAACGGAACATGGCGAAGCAGTACTCTAAAAACGTAAACTAGTTTCTGATTCACCAGATCACAGATGCGCAAGTGAAGAGCATACTCCTAGTGTTGTAGGCTTTCTGGTTCACTAGATCGCATTACATGCAGATGAAGAGCATAATACCAGCAAAAAAAACGTATTAGAAAACAAAAGGAAGAAAAAACAAGGATTATAAACTTAAAGAAAGAGATGAGTTAAGAAAGGAACAAAAAACATTTGACTGAATATTTATTTTGAAAAAAGGAAGCAATACATCTACAAAACTCCAAGTCTTGGATGAAATTAATGTAAAAATGGAACATGGCGAAGTAATACTCTAAAAATGTAAACTAGTTTCTAATTCACCAGATCGCAGATGCGCAAGTGAAGAGCATACTCCTAGTGTTGCAGGCTTTCTGGTTCACCAAATCACATTACGCGCAGGTGAAGAGCATAATACCAGCAACAAAAACGTATTAGAAAATAGAAGGAAGAAAAAAGAGGGATTATAAACTTAAAGAAAGAGACAAGTTAGAAAAGGAACAAAAAACATTTGATTGAATTTTTATTCCAAAAAAAAGAAGTGATACATCTACAAAACTTCGAACACGTTTCGACCTACAGGTCTCATCAGCAGAGTGAGCTTCAAAGAGGTACAACCTCTCTTTATAAAGACCTAACTCTAGGGGGGAGTTGAAGAGTAATGCATGTGGGATAAAAACACCCAAGCATTGTTACAAACCGTAGGTTTATAGACCAAGATGGTGAAAAGAAGATAAGTCCCAGGCTCAACCCCCAAGAAACACCCACCCAAAAAAGAGAAGAAACGCATTAAAAATGCGAAAATACAAAGTGGGAAATAGAGTCCCTCAAACAATTTTGTTTTTACAAAGATAATATCGAAGAGGTTTTTGGTTCCTCCAATAGATGATGCCTCAAGCAATGTGCTTGAGCTCTCTATATTTTCTCCATTTTTTGAACATTGGAGAAATAATATTTGTGCTGATTCGAAGATATCTGACAAAACTGCAGCTGTCCAAAACTGATTTTATTCTGGTTCCATGTATGCGTACTTCTCTCTCTAGAACTCTAGCCAAAAGTGAAGGCCTACCATTAAATTTAACTTTCTCAAACAAAGGCAGAAGAAAATTAATTTGATATTCCCTAGCTTTGAGTCTGTTAAAAAAATTATTTTTAACAGAAATAAATCCATCCTTAGAGCTTTCTCTAACCAGAAATTTGTTGAGTTCACGTTCACTCATGATAAAAGCCTTTTGTTGATGTCAAGAGTCTTAGATGAAATTCCATGCATTACCCATCAAATAGAAAATCTAAATGCGCAATCATGTATACAACCCACTAAACAGCCTCTGGTTACAAGCCCCCTTAGAATCTCACTTAACATCCATGGTCAAATTGTGGAGGTAGAAAAAGGTGATCTAATACTAGCCACATGATTTGGGATGAGTTAAGTCACATTGCCTATGCTAAGAATAGGAGGGACGAGTTATTACTTCAAAAGTCACAGAGAGGTGTGTCATCTAGCAGGCTTGTCACTCTTGGTAGCAAGTGTTGTACTCAAAGGGCACTTAACCCCTCATGTCTAGTCAATTTAAACAAAGAGGTATCAATAAGTTAAGGTTCTAAGACCACCAAAGTGCTCGATGTCAAAGATTCATTGCCTCACACAAAAAGAAAGCAAGAGATACCTAATCAATGCAGCGTTTGGAAGACGTGGGTGATCCCCCCAAGCTACAATACACAAAATAGTACCCTCCATGGTTCTCATAGTAGATGGGGCATCCAAAGATCAAGTACTTCTTAAATTATAACGAAGATTATCATAAAACCAGTGTTTCATGCATACATCAAGCATAATTAAGTTCCTTATCACTTCACACACGAAAAACTTCTAGAAGGACAAAGAAAGTTACTTTACAAGCCAACAAACAAGTAGTTAGATGATATTTTGACCAAGCTTCTTGGTAGAAACTATTTTAGACACTATTTTGCACACTTTAAGGAAAGTGTTGGAGTGAGAAGTGATGAAAATAACATGAATGGGAATTGTTAGAATCAATGTTCACTGTGGTGTCTCACTTCAATACGCCTAAACATAGTTTATGTTATTATCAGGTCACAAAGATCAAACCTTAATATTGTTGTACCTACAGACAACCTAAGTGACTTATTATGAGGGTCACAGTCAATGTTACATGGGGACGAGTCCCCCCCCTGAGGGACGCGTCCCCCCATCCCCCGCGTCCCCAAGCACGGGGGGATGGCATTGGGGACGTTTCCCCCCATCCCCCTTTTGGGGGACGGTTGGGAAACGTCCCCGGGGATGCCTAAGGCCTACGGCCTCCCGTCCCCGAAACGTCCCCTATTTTGGGGCGTCCCTGGGGACGGCCAGCCGTCCCCCATGGCTAGGCGTCCTCAGCCAAAAGAAAAACAAAAAAAATAAAAATGAAAATTTAATAAAATAAAAAGCATTGAACATTTGTGTTCTTCAATCTGTTCTTTAGTACATTGTTGAAAATGATGACTTTCCACAAATGAAGATTAAAGCAAAAGTTACAGTATTCTAAAGCAAGTCCTCAACCAATCTGTTCTATGAAGATTAAAGCAAAAGTTACAGTATTCTAAAATTACAAGTGAGGGATAAAGATTGTTGATATAATAAGCGGAGATCACTGAATAACATGAAGAGTAACAAAGAGAGACCCTACTCATACTAGTGAAAATTACTTAGAAAGAAAGGAAGTTTCTTAATGTATGCAGATGATCAAAGCAGGTATTTGGACTCAAATACTACATTGTGTAACAACAGTTTGGAGAGAGCTGGAAATAGTGTTCCAAAGAAAAACCAAGAATACAAAATTAATAAGCATAAATTTACAAAATCCCTTTAAACAAGGTTAATCAAAATCTTATGAGAAGGAAACTGACAAGGAAAAAAACAGTTAAATTGTAGGATGTTAAATAGTGAAACAAGAAAGTTTTACAGGACTCTGAACAGCGTGCCTCTTGACTGCATTTTTGAAAACATTTTTAGATCATGGCTTTGCATGTCTTAATTCAGGGTCATAATTCAGAAAATCATGTAAGGTAAAAACATGATGAAGTTGTTGGCTAGTAAAAGTGTCATGATAACTCTTACTAGAATGGCACTTTATTTGGTGGGGAAAAGACCCTGGTCCAAAATGCTTCTATTGCTGATTTATCTAATGTTCAAGAATGAAGATTTTGTAAAACAGATAGTATCCAATTAGAAACATGTTCACTGTTTTGCTTTTACGTGTGTTCCGTTGTTGCTATAAATGGTTATTGATTTGCTGCAAAGTGGCCTAAATTGTTTGCTTTGCATACACATCCATTGAGAAAATACAAAATGAGGTATGCTTGGCATCAACTTGTCTTATTCTTACAAAGAGACAAATCCCATTGAGTTTAGGACATTGACTTCAATGAGAAAATTGTAACTTTTGCTTTAGGAAATTGACTTCAATGACAAATCTGCTTATTTAGAATACTGTAACTTTTGCTTTAATCTTCATAGAATACTGTAACTTTTGCTTTAATCTGATCTTTATGGTCTTTAGTACATTGTTGAAAATGATGACTTGTAAAAGCTGAATAATGTGGCATTCATTACTTGAGCAATAGCAACTAATTTGGTTAACTGTTAGAGATTGGCAGATTGCACTTGATATCCTTGGCTGAACCTTCAAGTTATATTTGTTGAAACAATTAAATGGCTGCACTTAGTAACTAATATCAATATGAAATATCCTAATATCATTTTTGTTGTGTGTAGAATTCTGAATGTGTAGATTATTCTAAATTTCTAAAAAATTTCAATTTTCATAGTATTATACCGAGCCGTCCCCTAAAATCGGCCTGCTGTCCCCCGTCGTCCCCCGAAACTCGTCCCCCCGTCCCCCAAGCTCGTGGAACCTTGGTCACAGTATCACTTGTTATGAGGGCCATAATTTAGTGTTGTACCATCACATCATAAACTAAGTATATACCATATTTTTGGTTGCATGTGATAACAATATAATGTATAAAAAAGAGATGAATGGATAGATGCTCTCTCCACCAAACCGTTAAGGGATATATGCAGATGGATGGATAGATAACCCAAGGGGCATAACATAAGCAGTCATAAGAACATGAGACTCTCCAAATAACTTCTCTGATCCATCAGCTATTTACCACCTCCTTTCATCCCATCTTAGATACAAGAGGGGTTTAATCATTCTTTCGACATAGCTACTTCACATGCTAATAGGGACAGATCTATGCAACAAAATTCTTTCGTATAGATTGTCAGTAAAGAAACCCTTCTCCCTCAATCCCAACCAAGGCAAGGCAGGGCATCCTTATAAGACCTCAATATCCAGGAGATCATAGACCATTTGACAAGAACCCCAAGCCGTAGCAGCTTCTTCTGTACCAGTGGAAACTTGATGTAGAGATCTGGGAGAGGGTTTGGGGCAGTGTTTTGCTCTCCCTGCATACAACCCAACATATCCCTCTCAACCATGGGCATACCCAATGGCTGTCATTCACTTTTGCACTGGCTCATTCAGTATGGTGAAGAACAATATCAACGACTCTTGAAACCAGGAAATTACTACAGATATATGATCATGCCAAGATCTTTTCTCTCTTCGGTGCCTCACTCAATATGTGACTCTCTCTTGTGCATGCTCATATTTGTACTTGGTTATGTATGTATATCTAGGGATTATCCCTATTTCTTTTATCCATATTTTCACATTGTTCTAATAGGAACTCACCAACTGCAGCAGCCAAATAAAGTGCTAACAAGATAAACCAGAGTAAATAAACTGAAGAAAACTACACTAAAATAAGATTACTGTAAAACATCAAACCTCAGCAAGGAGAGACGGACCCAGAAAAAGGAAGACCCTAAAAATGTCTCAGAAAAGTTTCAGCATGCATTGAAAAGTCATTCAACAAATAAAAAAATAATTATTTATAAAAGATCAAGGCCAAATATGCTAAATGACTAGTTTGATCAGAAACATACAAAGATTAATATTTGCTTTGTAGAGAGAAGAACTCTGGCTTTAAAATAAAAATAAAAACAAAGAAAGGTGAAGATGAAAAACCATGCACTTTTTCAGGCACAATTATCTGAATAAAAAAAAAATTCAAGCTCATTGAAAACATAGGCTCTTGTTCATTTGACAAGTTCTATATAGAAAAATGCAACTTAACAAAAAGCTCTGATTGTGAGTAATACTTGGAAACTGCCCCCATGAACAACATTAAATCTTACTCATGAAGGACGCATGAAAATGTGATCCATATCATACAAAGCTGAAGACAATATTTTGGAATAGAAAGGACGCACTTTTTGGGCACCCCAAAGGCCAATTTCAGCCAAACAGTACACCAGATCACCATAGAACCTGTTGATGCTTCTAGTTTTCTTGTCATTTGCCTTAAAATCATGTTTGTAGAGTTCCGCATTTTCCTCATTGCAACAACTAAACACCCGAGATATGTGCTGTGTTCACACATCAAATCATAAAGCATCTGTCATACTTGGCACATTCTATAAAACCATTAACACCAACAAACAGTGTAGCCAAGTAACCGAAATAGTCATCAAGCATCAATAAGCATTTAATCACCTGGACTCTGCAATCTTCAAGTTTATTCTTGCAGTACATAATGGGCCCATGGCCCAAGTCATTTTTATTCTCGTAATAGCAGATCTTCATTACAGGAGAAGGCACAAACAATTCAAGTTCTGACTTGTCATCAACCGTATATACCTGCATCAACCCTTACCCCAGATATCATGATGGAAAAAATGATCAACCTGTAGTAAGCAATCGAATCTTAGATAGTAAACCTGACTAGTTAAATTACTAGTCTTTAAAGCCTTTCACATGAATGCAAATCCTAATAAAAAGAAAAGAAATTAAAAAAATCCCATGATTTTGAGAAGCTTTCGACCAAAATATTTTTCACCTTTGCATCCAGTAGCTGCTCCAAAGTAGTTATTACTTTGGCATATTCAAGTTGATTGGACCCACCTACATCAAGTAGAAAATTTTAGTACAGATCAGATAAAATAATTTTATTAATGTCCACAGATGGCCAAAGTAGGCCAATGGGACTCGTTGGCAAGAGCTGTTACAAATTACAATGCACTGTAGTAACAAAGAAGTACTACAGAAATAAGCTGAACTATAGTAAAGAATCTAGTGTAAACTACTCTAAAGTGAAACACCAGTATGGCACAAAATTACAGCCTCAAGGGTTATCCAAAATGGATAAACCCTAACATGCTAAAAGTAGTGATTAAGAGAGAGCTAGAAGTCAAGGTAGAATAGAGATAGGAAGAATCTCTAGTGGTCCAAGCACCAACATTAATCTATAGTGGGATGTAAAGGAGAAGCACAATCATTGTCGTCACCAACTATCCTAAAAGGGCCAACACGGGATTGTTACGATACCGCATAAATATTTAATATCCACAATAATACTTCAATATTGAATTATTATTAACAACATGCAAACAATAATAATTCAGATTCAAATGCCATGAACAATATGCAAATATCAAATCGAAAATAAATCAATGCAATAGCAAATCCACAACCACTCGGAGAGGGCAAAGTCTCATAGCCACTTTGAGAGGGCGAAGTCTCTTATGCGCACCGAGGCAACTTAAATCCAAATTATTCGATGATCCAAACTAATAAAATATTCTTCCTATTTATAGATGAAATCAATAATAACCTAACCCTAATTCTCAAGGGCCGACTAACTAAATCTATGGCCCAAGATAAAAATAATTAGCCGACATGGCTATATTGGGACTGTTACATGGCTCCCCCCTTCAGAAAGCTTTGTCCTCAAAGCTGGAAAAGACTGGAAAATGCTCTCAGGCTCCCATGTAGCATCTTCTTCTAGAAGGTCCTGCCACTTGATGAGAAACTCCTGAATTTGTCGAGATCGAAGATGACGAACTTTGGACTGCAATACTGCTTCAGGCTGAAGAGTGATTTGACCTTCTTCATCGAGTAATGGAAGCTCTGTCTAGGACTACACCTTTTGGCCAATAACCTGTTTGAGATAGGATACATGAAAAATTGGATGGATGCGGGAAGACGATGGAAGCTCCAACTGGTATGCTACTTCACCAATGCGACGAACCACCTTGTAGGGACCATAAAATCGAGGAGCCAACTTCTGACTAGACTTGGTCTTTAAGGATAATTGCTTGTAAGGTTGTAGGCATAAAAAGACCATATCTCCTATATTGAACTATCATTCAGAATGGTGTGAATCCTGTTGTTGCTTCATACGGTTTTGGGCTCAAATTATCCTTAAGAAGTTGAAGCATGATTCATCGTTTTTGTAACAAATCATCTACTTGGGCAACTTTGGAAGATCTTAGAACATAGTCTATGATTGATGGAGGTTTTTGACCATACAATGCTTCAAATAGGGACATCTTAAGGGAAAAATGGTAAGAAGTATTGTACCACCATTTTGCTAATGAAAGCCATTGGACCCAGTGATACTGCTTGTCTTGAGCAAAACAACGAAGGTAAGTACCCAAACATTTATTAACAATCTCTATTTGACCATCAGACTGAGGGTGATATGAGGAGGACATACTCAACTTGGTACCACTAAGATGAAACAATTCCTTCCAAAAGTTGCTAGTGAAGATAGGGTCACAATCACTCACAATGGTTTTGGGCATACCATGTAACTTAAAAACATAATCAAGAAATACCTTGGCCACCTTACTTGCCGAATAGGGATGCTATAATGCACAGAAATGAGCATACTTGGAAAGGCGATCTACTACCACAAAGATCATTATTTTGCCCTTTGATTTGGGAAGGCCCTCAATGAAATCCATGGATATGTGCTCCCATTGGCAGTTAGGGATAGGCAAGGGTTGCAACAATCCAGGAGATTTAACTATTTCCTCTTTGTTACGTTGACATACCTCACACTCAACCACAAACGTCTTGACATCTACTTTTAATCCTTTCCATGAAAATGATTGCTTCCACCTGTTGTTATATTTTTCAAGAACCCGAGGTCCCCCAAAGGAACCAATTCTGGCCTTTGACTTAATAGTCGAATATTGAGGAAGATAAATGCAATATTTTTTGTGAAGCACTCCATTAGAGTATGAGAAGCAAGAATGCAATGATGATCCTATTTTCATATCCTGAATGATCTGAGCAGTCTCTAAATCAGCAAGCCAATCTTCTCAAAGTTGAGAAAGCCATTGTGGACAAGGACCAGAGATGGCATTGATAGCCACATCATCCTCGTATTTGCGAGATAAAGCATCAACCACCACATTTTCTTTACCTTTCTTATATTCAATGACAAAATCATAACCCAAGAGTTTAGTCATCCATTTATTTTGTTCAAGGCATGAGAGACGTTGTTCTAAGAAATGCTTCAGGCTACTATGGTCAATCTTAATGATGACTACTCAACAAATAATGCCTCCATTTCTCTATGGCATGTAAAATAGCTAGCATTTCCTTCTCATAAGTGGACCATCCCAGATTCTTGCCCAAAAGTTGCTTACTTTCAAAGGCCAATGGGTGACCATCTTGCATTAAAACGACTCCAATACCTGTGTCGAAAGCATCACACTCAATGACAAAAGGCTTGCTAAAATCAAGAGTGGCCAAAACTAGAGTGGAACACATAGCTTCTTTGAGGGCTTGGAAGGCTTGGGAAGCAACTTCAGTCCAAACAAAAGCATCCTTTTTGGTGAGGGCGGTGAGAGGTGCAACAATCTTGCCATAGGCAAACAAGATTATTTTGCAATAACTTATGAGTCCTAGAAATCCATGGAGTTTTTTAAGGGATTTAGGCAAGGGCCAATCTTGAATAGCTTTGATTTTATTAGGATCTACCTTGACTCCTTCATGAGATACTATATGTCCCAAATATTCTACCTCTTGGACCCCAAAGGCACATTTGGACCTTTTAACAAAGAGTTTTTCCTTTTGTAATAGATGAAGGACTTTGTCAATATGAACTAGATGATCCTCCCAAGATTTGTTGTAAATTAAAATATCATCAAAGAAAACTAGGACAAACTTACGGAGAAAAGGATGAAAGACATGGTTCATGAGACTTTGAAAAGTGGAAGGAGCATTAGTGAGTCCAAAAGGTATGACTAGGAACTCATAATGACCCTCATGTGTACGGAAAGCAATCTTAGGGATATCCTCTTCTCTAACCCTAATTTGGTGAAAACCAGAATGCAAGTCTAGTTTAGTGAAGTATCTAGCACCATGCAATTCATCCAACAAATCATCTATAACAAGGATAGGAAACTTATCTTTGATAGTGATCTTGTTAAGAGGATGAAAATCAAGACACATGCACCATGAGTTATCCTTACGTCGTACCATCACCACCGAAGAGGAATATGGACTAATGCTTGGATGAATGATTCCATGCTCTAACATTTCTTGGACCAGCTTCTCGATTTCTGACTTTTGGGGTTGGGGGTAGCAATAAGGACGCACATTAGGAGGTTGACTTCCTGGAATTAGATGGATGGCATGATCATGTGTGCGCTTAGGAGGTAGACCCCTTGGCTCACTAAATACCACCTCATAACGATCCATAATACTTTGGAGATCCAACGAAAGAGTTGGAAGAGATGGATCCAAAACCTCCATGCAATTGACTTGGGCAAAGAATCCAAGACCGCCCTTCCTCAATATCTTTTCCATGCGATGGGAACTAACTACCTTGGAGGGAGGGGGTTGAATTCCTTGGAGACAAATGACCCTTCCATTCTCTATCCACTTGATATATAATTTTTGTAGATTAATAGTAACATCACCAAGCTGAGATAGCCATTGTGCTCCCAAGATAACATCTGAACTTCCTAGGTTCATAGCAAAGAGATTGCCCACCCAAGTATAATCTCCCATTTGGATGTTAACTTTAGTCATTCGACCCACACACTGAGCAATACCCCCATTTGCAATTAAGACTTGAAATTTATCTTGATTTGAAGTACTGATATACAAGCCCAAGGATTTTGTTGTCTTACTATCTATAAAGTTATGTGTGCTACCTGAATCAATCAACACATTGACACATTGTCATTTGATAAATCCCTATATCTTGATAGTGTGGTGAGCTTGGAGACCCATAAGTGCATGAGCAAAGAGAGCCACAATATCATTCTCTTTTTCTACTTCATCCACTTCTACTGGTTGTTGTCCTAGTTCTACCAATTGCTCATGTTGTAATGAATCTTCATCCTCAGAAATTGATGTGTCTCCATATTCCAAGAGAAAGTTATGACTTTCTTCACAAGCCTGATCTCGAAGATGGTAGAGCCAGAAAAAAGGCCAAGAACAGAAAACCAACAAGGTCCAATGAAGAGAAAGTTATGACGTTCTTCACAAGCCTAATATTGAAGATGGTGTGAATGACATTTGAAACAGAAAAATCCTATGGAATGCTCAAAATTGCGGTAAGGATGACGAGAGTTGAAATCACATCTATATGGAGGACCAAAATCTTGGAGCTTTTGTTTTGTTGCTAGAGCTATACGTTGTGCATCATCAAGAGTATAAGGATCGTGCATGTCGACTTCCTTCCAAATTTTATCCTTAAGGCCATAGCAAAAGGCAAAGACCACCACTGCTAGACTCAATTGTTGGGTATAGGTGAGGAGACTTGTGAACTCGGAGCAATAGTCTTCCATTGTTCCCATTTGCTTAGTTTGCATAAGATGTACCACATATGATGTGGAAGATCCCTTGTCAAATCTTCGGAGAAATCGTTCCTTGAAGTCAAGCCATAAAAGAGGGCCACCATGTTGGCAAAGCTACCATAACAACCATTGATAAGCTTGGGTACCCAATTTAGAAGTTGCTAATGCGACACAACCTATTTCTGGAATATGGTGCAAATGGATAAGGCCTTCCATTTTGGCCAACCATCCTTGAGGGTCAACACCTTCAAAGGTGGGAATGTCGATGCGAGGAACCTTAACATCATGAGGCCATTCTAGGAAATTGGAAGCACCACCTACCGAGGAGTCTAGATCAGAGGCAAAGCCTAGGTCATAAGAGCCAAAATCTAGAGGATTATGACTAGGTGGTTGTTGTGGAAGAACATTAGTATTTGGTGCTTGATGAATGGTCAGAGGTTGGGGCTTGACAGTTTGTTGTGGCCCTTGGACAAGAGGAGGCATAGTAGTGGATGGAACTAGGATTCCTTCAATTCTATTCAAGATGTTGACAATGGTATCAACCTTTTGTTCTTGTTGTGAAAGATATTGATGCAAACTAGGGTCAATATACTAGGAAGAAAGACTGGGGAAAGGAGGGGGAGAGGAAGAGGGGAGGGAGGAGAAGAAGAACCAGATGTGTTGGGTGGGGGAGAAGCCATGGCATTTAAGGAAGAAAGAAGATATTGATCAAAACTATTGATATTAAAGGGAGTGTTGTGATGATTACTAGGATTTCTAGGTTGGCGCTTCTTTCTGCTCATACACAAATCCTCTGAAGCAACAGTACGCTGTAATCGATCGTTGACTCGTGCCCAACCAATATTCAACTTGAAGAAACAAACACCAAAAAATTATGTTTTCTGCAAGGATCCGATGACACAGGATACTCTTGTCTTCCTCCTCTTTATATATAATTTTTATATCTTTATTATTATTATTATTATTATTATTATGTTAATTAGATTTTTTCTTTCATTCCTTTTTTTTTTAAGATAAAAAGTTTATTTAAATAATTTTATTAATTAGGGAGAAATGGTTTAAAAATGAGAAAGAGTGTGAGTGGGGGTTTAATTAATAAGATCAATATGAGAAAGAGCGGGAGCGGGTGGGGTTGGGCGAAATTTTATTAATTAAAAGAATATGAGATGTAAAGTGAAAGCGGGGGTTTAATAATTAAAAAAATGAAATGTGAAACCGTGGATATGCGAGAACGGAAAGACAAATGAAAAGGGGATGCTTGCTCTCTCTATTAATAATTAAATTAAATTTTATTTAATTTAATTATTAATATAAAGTAGGGAGGGGAGTTGAGCCGAATAATTTAAAAAATCCTAATTAGTTCTAGGAAATCAAATGTACCTTTTTGGAAGAGATATTTTGAAAACCTTTGTTTCTCTGTGAAAAATTGAAAGCTTTATTTTTAGGGCACCAAATATCTTCGTTAATTTCCATTGGTTCCAGAATCATGCTCTAATACCACTTGTTATGATACCACATAAATATTTAATATCCACAATAATACTTCAATATTGAATTATTATTAACAACATGCAAACAATAATAATTCAGATTCAAATGCCACAAACAATATGCAAATATCAAATCCGGAAATAAATTAATGCAATAGCAAATCCATAGCCACTCGAAGAGGGCAAAGTCTCATAGCCACTTTGAGAGGGCGAAGTCTCTTATGCGCACTGAGGCGACTTAAATCCAAATTATTTGATGATCCAAACTAATAAAATATTCTTCCTATTTATAGATGAAATCAATAATAACCTAACCCTAATTCTCAAGGGCCAACTAACTAAATCTATGGCCCGAGATAAAAATAATTAGCCGACATGGCTATATTGGGACCATTACAAGGGTCTAATCATTCTCCCAGGAGAATGGCCAGGACTAAGAGGGCCTGGTTGGATAATCCTAGGTGGACATGGAGTTCGACCCCTCAAGACTCTTATAGCATCCATGGCCGTGGAACCAATAGAAGATAAACTCGCTCCTTCAATACAATTATAATTATCTCCAGCGTAACTTGTATTGTTCCTTTGATTGCCTTGCTATCTATTAATCAAGGCTTCCATTTGTCTTTAGAAAAAGAACTAGTAACAGACACAAGAACCAACAAAATATCAAATAAAAAAGGATATGTAGTATCAAAATTTCGAAGGTCTGAAGGTAAACAAGCTAAATTGTAGAATGTATTGGAGGCCGCATAAAGAACTTAAAGCACTGATGCAATAGAAATCAGATAAGATCAACGTAACTTAATTTAATTTGAGGTATGGTGGAGGCAATTCCAAAAGGACTGCAAAATATCCAATGCTAAAAATAAACAATGGGAGTGCCTGGTGCATCTCTAGAAATACAAAGAGAAATCAAAGAAAATTAATGAATGAAACCTAAATAATAAAGTAAACAGAAACCAATTAAAAAAATACAGTAAACAGAAACAACAGTATACCCAACTGAAATACAAGTCTTCAAAATACAAGTGTTTCCAGAGAGTGTTTCTAAATATATATGGTGTGAAACTTTGGGACAGCTAATTCATTGTACAATACAGTTGAGAGAAAAAACACAAGTTTTTGCTACAGATGGGGCCAACATGCCTTTCCTGTTTCCCGCTTTCTGCTGGCAAGGGACATCTGTTTAAAAAGGGAAATCATCTACATTCCACAAAGTTTCCAGTATGGAGGTAGCAGGAAATAGGTGGATGTCTCAAAATGCCATAAATCCAAGTATTTCACCTGTGACAATGAAATACCAATGCCCCCCACAGTCCCTAGTAATCAGTACTCCAGGCCTCAAGGCAAATGGAATAGGCTTAGACTCCTGTCAAGTTTTTTTTTTTTTGGTAATATTAAGATATGGGGGTTTTGACCAGGAATCCCCCAACCTGTTACAACAACTCCACCAGGGAGACACACACCCACCCCCTCACACACTCACCCACGCCACGGTTTGAACCTTGGACCTCCCGAAGAAGAGCCAAAGCCCAAACCGTTGCGCTGCACCCCCAGGTGCTAGACTCCTGTCAAGTTACTTTGTGCTAACTCTTTAAGTTTTTCAAAGTAACAGCACCATCACCAAAAGGGACATGCAGGCCTGTGCACACCAAATAGGCAGACCAACAGCAATGACCCAAGATCTGACTATGAGCTTTTCAACTGCAATAACTTAAGTTTAAGCTATGCTACATAGAGTTTCCAAATTGTGTACAGTTGAGTCAGTTGAACATGTTAATGATATGGCAGCACGCATTTCTTAGACAACAGGACACATCTCCGAGAAAGCTCCCCTTCGAGGGCCCGGGATACATCCCCATGTAACTTAGAATATAAGCTAATTCAGCTCAAATATTCAGCGCATCTAGCTACAGACTTCACCTTCAATGTATACTCATTGTGGGGTTAAGGTTGTACTTGTTTCAATTACCAGACGCAGGCTTAGATGGATTGACAACACTCGTGATTTATCATGACAAAGGGTCAAAACCCATACAGGCGCACTATTGAATTAATAATCCAAAGGTAAAGTAAAAACACTCTCTTGATCATACAAGGGGATCTCATATGCCCAGGAGGTGTGTTGGTTTGGCTGTGACCTGAAAAGCCACCTTTACCCTTAACAAAAAAATCTTTGATATCTATTGTCCTTGCCTCCAAATGTCAGCACTGGGCAACTTACACACTTGGTTCCTTCCCCAGATGTGGAAGCCATTTGTAGGTCTGCATCACTTACAAAGGAGAGTCACTGGACTCTCTAGGCTTGGTAATCAAAACTTGACCTTACACAGTGGTCCCATTTTGACTTGGTGTGAATCTTTGTTGGTTTGTGTGCATGTTCCATTCCTGTTATAGTTTTTATACCATATTGAACTGCATGGCAAGGAAATCATCAAATGGAAATAAAACACTGCACCATATTTTAATATGGAAAGAATATTTATGTTATCAGTAAAAGAGAGCATGCGGTGCCTGAGCTAAACAATCTATCATACAAAACTCTTTCTGTATCAATAGGACTGTATGCTGATTTTACTTTTTGACTTGTTAAACCCATCACCTATGATAATATCATAAACAATATTAATTCATTACATTGAAGATTAAGTTTGATATCCTGGAGTTGAAAATTTAAAAATGAACACCCTGCTCTCACAATATATGCAACATTAACAGTAGATGCCTGTTGAAGATCTCCAGAGGGCATAAAAATAATTAGCATTGCCTAAGTTTCTAAAAATCAGGAATGACAGGCACGGGTTAAGAATCTCAGATTCTCCTGAACATAAAACCACGAGCCTTATTTCTCAAAGAGCTTGAAACATAAAAGAGGACTACTTGTTTCGTCATATTTGTAATCCATTTTCTTATAATTTATCACAACCCCCAGAATATTTAATGCTGGAAGCTGTGATAATACACATGGGATATGTTAACTATTAATATGTTTTAAATTTTACTACCCAATTAAATATGTATGTTGCAGTCTAACACTATCTAGTTTTCATAAAGTTTAACTATCATGATAAATCCCATTCGAAGATTTTGGTTTAGTATTTGTATTGTGAACATTTTTTACATTAGAAGATGGCTTCTACAATTTTCTCCTCATGTACCTGTAACAGTACAGTAAATGTGACCTATGTCAAAGCAGGAAAACAAGGAAATGAATTACATCAATAATAGCAGCTCCTCTGCCTTTGACACCTTTTAGTGGCAAAGAGGTTTAGATGTGATAATAGTAGACTGGACAGAGTTGATATACAAAGAAATGTGGGTTATCCCTCAAATTCAGCATAAGGTGTGTTTTTGAGTTCCTGGAACAAAACATAAAATGTTAATAAAAACAAGGAAATGAACTACCTTTTCCTTTGACTGGAGAGGCAGTCATACCAAATATTCTTGGATGCTTTCCATTATCCTTTATAAAAAATTCCTGCACCAATGTTGAAATCCAATTCGCATGTGATTATAATATTATTCAAAAAATTGATTAATTGTAGTCCTCCCCTATATTCGGTCTTCAACAGAAATGCTTTGGGGGCAAACTGGTACCTTCATTATTTGTGCATATGAATGTCGTTTCTGAGCATGATGGCATTCATCAAAAATCAACAACTCAATTAATTCCATTTTCATGAAACAGTGATGCAAATTGTGTAAAAGTATATCCGGAGTCATGACAAGAACCTGCAATAGAAAAACCACAAATATTACAAGTCATTTTGACCAATCACCCTTACAGAAAGAGGCAAAGACTAAATTACACAGTTTCATTTACTGAAAGGAAACATTTTCTCCAATGTTAGGACCATGATAATACACTGTCTCTAGTTATAATAAACAAATGAAGATGTACAATCATATAAGTACTTGATCATTTGCTTTGTTCTTTGGGCTGCAGAAGTGGTATGTCAAAACTAGATTGCTTCCCATGAAAACAACCCAGACTCAGTTTGTGACATAAAGACTGCAATCTTTAACCCCAGGTAATAGAGGCTACAAGTACCAACAAAAATGATGGCCCACAATTGCTTCATCTTGGTAGGCTAGGACAGGGCACATGTATTAAGTAACTTATGATGGAGATTGCAAATGGTCTCATTAATGTTTGTTCTATGCTTTCTTTATCATGTTACTACACCCAAAGTCTTCTGTGTTGTTGTAAAAGACCCTTTTGGGCCTATATATTAGTGTGTGCTTACTTTACCTCTGATTCCCAATGTTATCGTTAAATTTCCTAGTTTTTGTGAACGAATGGGAAGGATTACTGAACATCTGTTGCATGGATTGATACATTGACTCAAATGTCTGCTGTAGTTGTCTTCTTTAGTCACTCTTTGCTGTAGGTAATCAATAGCGCCGGGAAACAGTTGCTGCAGAACATGACTGCTAAATACTGCAGAACATTGCTGGAGATCAGTCTCTATGTGGTCTAGCTGAACTGCAGGGAACTGCATATGATCTGTAGCAGCCTTCATCCATTGAAATAACGATTGCTGCAGGAACCAACCAAAGGAAAAAATTCCTCTGATCAGCAGACTAGTTGAATAAGACAAATGTCCAGCTAGATGTGATTTCAATGGTTCTGTTCTACCTGATCAAGTAAAGGACAAAATGTAATAATTTCTAGCATCCCCTGTTCCATGTAACCATGCATATGTAACGTCTTGTTCTATTCTCAGCATATGTCCAGATTTGGTTAGGAATAAGTCGATTCCTCCAGGGAGTCTATGAGGCCATATTCAGATTCAGTCCCATCTCCCCTGGCTGCATAAGCCTGAGTGGAGATGGGGCAGGGTTATAGAGAGTCGATTAGTACAAGACTGTTAAGAGTGCAATTAGTAAGGTTACTCTTTATTAATATGATTATGGATCAACGCCATGCTACTGTAATTGGCAAGTATTTTTAAATCTCTCTAATCTTCTAGATATTTTAAGACTCGCAAGTCAAATGGGGAAAATCATTTTCCCTGACTCAGTTCATGACAAAAACGCTATGATGATCGAGACTATTGGTGAAACTTGGTTAGACCAATAGTTTGAATGATAAAATTGAAGGAAGAAAAGACAATTCGCATGCAACAAGAAGAAATCAATTTAAAAACTATATATATATATATATATATATAGAGAGAGAGAGAGAGATGGAAATTTTACACACTGAATTTCTGAGAAGAGATATAGAAACCATGTAGACTACTTTGCAGTCTCAGGCAATGTAATTTTATACAACTCTGTATAATGAAATATGAAGAGACATGTTTGGGAGACAAAATGGATCATCTTCCAACAGTCAGTAAAAGATTTTAAACCTCCCCCAACCATCTGTGTTCAGTTGGTGCCTGACGACTTGCAATTAGGCCCAAAAAGAGTAATGATTTTAAAATGAAATTTTCACACTCTTCATAGTGTTTGTTGAGGCTCAAAATAATGAGATTGTCAAAAATCCTATGGCCAGTTTAAGCAGACCCAAGCATAAAGTTTGTTACGTTCTCCGATTTCCCAAAAGGAATCATATAATAGTGAATTGGGTCAAAGATAAAAAGTTATGATCTTCGAAAATGAACCCATCAAGAACTATCAAAGTTAGAAATTGTTAGAAATTTCCCAAACACCAACTACATCAGTTGCCCCTCTTGAGAAGCAATGTCCTCTATTGCGTTCAATTATGGAACCAGATAAGATAACTTCTTCTCTATGTAATTTTGGACGTACCATTTTCCTTCTTAAGTGACATGTTTTGACAACTCAAGAAAGGCCTTACTTGATTTCAAGTACTCATGGTTTGAGTATCCACTATCTGATATATAACTGCTTGAGTGGTGCAATCAAGCTTGCTTCAGAAATACAGATGCTTTGAAACATCCAAAGAGGTGAAAAATTCAGTCAAAGAAGCTCCACATTGAAGAATATATTAAGTCCCTAGCAAGAAGGAATATGAAAGGTCAAAGGCATTCTCTCCCACTTGCCAGGTGATGGTGTAATGTTTGTAATAAAGCAACCTGATATATTAGTTGGGCCCCCTGACTCTCTACTTCTAAATACACAGCCACACTATGTCAATAACGTTGTACTAGTGTGACACCCAATGCTTGTTCTCTCTTTATTTGTACTTCACATAGGTCTTTCATAGTATGTCATGGACTTTGAATGTGTGGAATCGGCCCAATGAGTTTGGTTACTTCTTCAATTTCATTATGTTACTAAGTGTTAACCACCTATAGATGTTATGGGAAAAGCTATGTTAATGAGAGCCAAAGGTTGGAACCTAAAACAAACAAGTCAAGTGGCGCTATAAAGGCTCTATTGTAATTGTGTTGAGCATATGTGATCCAGGGCAGACTGCAGACTGCAGACTGTGGACTCTGGAATGCAGACTGTGTACTGCAGACTATGAAATGCGGAATGCAGAATGCGGAACACGGAATGCGAACCGAGGAATGTGGAATGCGGAATGCGGAGAAGCAACGGTGGACCTTCCACATTCCGCATCTTGCATCACAAAAGTTGAACCGTCATGACTCTTCGTCTTCCACCAAATTTGTACATAAGAATGTAAGTTTTAAATCGGAGAGCAGTTAGTAGACATCTCTTCTCAAAGATTGCTATCTCTGTAAATGTAATGTGCAACCCCCAACTGAGATTGCCACTTATCACTCCGGTTGGGTGTTTTTGGTTTGATTTTTGTGTATTTTGCAATTTATGAAAGATAATAAAATACACACTGCTGAAATAAAGAAATGCTTCTAACTTTGTTTCTACAACTCCGAATGCTACCAAATTTGTACACAAGCTTCCTCTAATATAGATAAACAAACCCAATGAAGGAAATTGTATTAAAATGAGAATACCCAGAAATATGAAGATCTGATATAAACTGGAAATTACCTGTCAGCTACCAAAAACTCATTGTTTTGCTCGTAACTTTCAAATTACAAACTTCTCCATCAAACTAGTGGCAGTTTTAAACACCCTCTATTGAGACAATGACAATGCAAGCTTGGAAAGCTCCAAAAAACAAGGCGTCTCAACACCCAAGTCCCACGTCCCTCTCTGAGTTGTACGGCCAAGCTGGGAAGTTGTACGGCCGCCAAGGACTCTTCCAATCTGCCACGAACCTGACTAAATTCACTCCTGAAACACTTACATTTCACAATATAAGCCAAGGAAGGGGTCGTCCCTCTTGTCTAGGGAGCAAAAACACATTTAAATAATTTTTAATCAAAGCTTATTATATGACCTTTAAATTAAGTGGTCATAAGGCACCCCTTCATCAAATATATAAGCCCAACATTAATATATTTAACTTTTATATTTAAATATAACATTATAAATGTTCGGGCTTTAAATTATTGCTCTCCCAACATCCAACCACCAAACAACTTACGGAAACGGATACCCATTAAGCTGAAGATGTCAGTCGTACTTTCCGTTTCCCAAGAATCCAACCCTAACTGACTTACTAAAAATAGTAAGTCTCTGAAAATACTGCTAGAAACGGTCCTGAAAGCTGACAACTGTGAATGCAGATCGTCCAACAATATCTCCATAACACCTAGTGGTTCCTAAACAATTGACATTGCCTACGGAACCTTATGAATAGGCAAGTCCATATTACGCTCTATTAGCTGACTAGGATGGGGACATTACAGTCCTCCCTCCCTGAAATTGCTTGCCCACAAGCAATTGGAGAGCTGGATGCTGCAATATCTGCTCGTCCTCCCATGTCCTACTGTAAACTAGAATATCATCGAAAAATATCAACACAAACTTACGGAGCTGCCCCCTGAAAAATATCCTGCAACTACTGGGAAGAACCTCCCTCCATACTAGCTGTATGCCAAGATCCCATATAATGATATTGTTGCCTCTGCTACAATCTGAACCAATGAGTGTTTCCATATCCGACATAAACACTCCTAAACGACCAGAACTCATAGGGAATCTGACATCCCCACTAATTGAAGAATACTGCTGGGCTAAACTATGCACAAGTGAAACATTGTTCGGCCATAACTCTGTCTCTGCACTAAATCCATTATGATGAACCATAAAATCATCCCAGAAAAAAGTCATCTTACCTTCTAACGAAGAAGGCATCTCATATCCCGGTGAAGTATACAATCCGTTATAACAAATTTTCCTCCCACCATTATGTGTCATCAAAAATAAGGTCCACTCATCTATGTGTGGGCTGAAATCAAAATGATTAGCATACCTCACTATACCATCCATAAGGATTTCACCAACTGGCCTTTGTGAAGCTCCAAAAAATACTTTGAAGTATGACTTTTATCATCATCATTAGGACCAAAGTCAGGAAGTGTATTATCATCAACAACACAAAATGAGGAAGGGGCATTCGTAAAAGAAAATACATCATCACTCTGATCATACTCATACTGCCCTAGCTGAGTGAGCGTGGAATCATCATCATTACTGATCAGTCCTTCCTCCTGCCCAATCTCATTGATCCCCTCAATCAACTGCTTGACCACCATGGTCACCGAACTAGTCTCTAACTCTTGTGAAGCGGCTGCAACAGATGTCTGATTTCTCGCTGTGTAAAGTGAGTGATGAGCTAAACTCAACTCAAGACAAAGCTCATCAATTTCCTCATCTCTCCGAGTGAGCTCTCGAAGAGTCCACTCTGCAAACTGAATAGCATGATCCCTGTCAAAAAGTAGCCTCAAGTAATCTGATTTGATCACTTCTAATGCTTGCTTGATGGCCTGCAAATCTGTAACAGTGGCTCCAACTGTCAACTCGTGTTGTCTCTGTCCAAACTGGGTTGTCTGAAAGAGGCACTCAACAAACTTGTGCGTGCTATCCAAGTGAGTCAATGTGTGTACAATCTGCTCCTCTGTAACCTGTAACTGATTCTGCAATAAATTGGAATCAACATCCCACAACGAATCTGCAGATGTACCCTCCAATGCACATTGATCGAACGTAGCCTCTTTCACAAAACTGCACTCACTAACCTCATACTTTGCAGTGGCAGATATGTGCTCATCCTCTGAATCAACAGCTACATCAACAACTGATTCTTCAACCACAAGATTAGCGTGCTCACTAATGCATACCTCTCCAATATCCAACACACAGGATGGATTAACCTCATCTTCAACAATCATAACTGTTGTTTTGTTTTCACTAGCACTAAATTCATCCTGATATTCAGTTATGCATGATGTCTGATATGAATCCTCTAAGGTTTCAATCGCCTTGCTGTCCTCTCCTTCATCTGGTTGCAAAATGTCATTTTTTTCTTCAATTGCCTTTGATTGTTCAGCTTCAACATCAATGGGTCCTGATTCAGTATTCATCGTTCCAAGCTTCTCTTTGGCACTTGAGTCCTTATGATGAGGTTTGCTTATCTAACATCTTTCCCATGTCATCCATATGTTGCAGAAGTTGTCTCATTTGACACTAAATTTCATTATTTAATGCCATTATGAATTTCTTGCAAACGCTGAAGCTCTAAGTGTGAACCCTGAACAAGCTGACAATGTTTAACCTGAAGCTCTGATACCACTGCAATGTGCAACCCCCAACTGAGATTGCCAATTATCACTCCAGTTGGGTGTTTTTGGTTTGATTTTTGTGAATTTTGCAATTTATGAAAGATAATAAAATACACACTGCTGAAATAAAGAAATGCTTCTAACTTTGTTTCTACAACTCCGAATGCTACCAAATTTGTACACAAGCTTCCTCTAATATAGATAAACAAACCCAATGAAGGAAAATACATTAAAATGAGAATACCCGAAAATATGAAGATTTGATATAAACTGGAAATTGCATGTCAGCTACAAAAAACTCATTGTTTTGCTCATAACTTTCAAATTACAAACTTCTCCATCAAACTAGTGGCAGTTTTAAACACCCTCTATTGAGACAATGACAATGCAAGCTTGGAAAGCTCCAAAAACAAGGCATCTCAACACCCAAGTCCCACGTCCCTCTCTGAGTTGTACGGCTAGGCTGGGAAGTTGTACGGCTGCCAAGGACTCTTCCAATCTCCCACGAACTTGACTAAATTCACTCCTATATGAAGCGGTTGGGCTGAATGAGGAAGTATGGTTACAATACAATCAAACCTTGGCTGAATCTTCCCCTTGCACAAGCTGATTTCACCTCAAAATGGTACGGCCTCCTTGTGGGTTGAAGTACAAATAATGTACAGCTGATAAAGTCTTCAAACTCTCACAAGAAACATCAATTTGATATTGAAGTATGCCTCCAATTCTGCTCAAAGTCACTCCCAAGGATTGAGAATGCAACTAACCAAAGTAAGGAGATCTTTCACTCCCAGCAATGGTATCCTCTGCTGTGGTTTTCGTCACAACAAAGCAGCAATGAGAAACTCCTGCACAATGCAAGCTCTCCTTCAAAGACTCCAAGAGAATACAATTGCCAAAGATCCCTTCAAATGCTCTCACAACCTCTATTTATTCTTTCCTCAAGTTGGGCGATCCCATATGCTGGTGAATGTGGGATAAAAGAAACACTTACATTTCACAATATAAGCCAAGGAAGGGGTCATCCCTCTTGTCTAGGGAGCAAAAACACATTTAAATAATTTTTAATCAAAGCTTATTATATGACCTTTAAATTAAGTGGTCATAAGGCACCCCTTCATCAAATATATAAGCCCAACATTAATATATTTAACTTTTATATTTAAATATAACATTATAAATCTTCGGGCATTAAAATTATTGCTCTCCCAACATCCAACTACTAAACAACTTACGGAAACGGATACCCATTAAGCCGAAGATGCCAGTCATACTTTCCGTTTCCCGATAATCCAACCCTAACTGACTTACTAAAAATAGTAAGTCTCTGAAAATACTCCCAAAAACGGTCCTGAAAGCTGACAATTGTGAATGCAGATCGTCCAACAATATCTCCATAACACCTAGTGGTTCCTAAACACTCGACATTGCCTACGGAATCTTATGAATAGGCAAGTCCATATTACGCTCTGTTAGCTTTACAGTAAATTCGTTCCAATTAATAAAATTAGTTTGTTATTTGCATCATTATTCCTGCTTTTGGTTTTTGACTCTAGATCCTTGTTTCCCAAACTTTGGATCAGTGGTATCAAGACAGTCTATTCTGTGAGTGTATGATCCCAAAGATGAGATCAAGCTACCCAAAGCTTGGGTGCCAGACACACATCCCCCCTAACTATCTACCAAATCGCTTCCAATGATCTCAAATGGCAGACAACACCAAGACAGTAGACCCTTTCAAACAAATGGTAGATGAAGCCCTTGAAAGACAAAAGAATCAAATGTTGGATCAATTTGCTCAAATTCTTGAGCGGTTGCCATCTTCCAACGCTACGGCACAACCATTCAGTGCCCCAACACCATTCAAAGTTCAGGTGAATTTTGATATTCCTGTTTTTGAAAGAAAGATCAATGCGGAAGTAGTGTATAATTGGCTGGATCAGCTACCCACATATTTTTCCGTAAATTGGTTCTTTGATTGGGAGATCACTTTTGCCCTTCTAAAAGCATCAATACCAATCCGAAATTGGTGGGAAGTATACAACTAGAATCAAGAAGAATCAAAAGACCCTACATGGGACAAGTTTGTGGAAGTAGTCAAAAATGAATATTACCTAGTAGGCACTTATGGAGATTTGTACATGCGATGGCAACGATTACGTCAAGGTAAAGAACAGTTTGTTCAAGACTTTACTAATGCTTTTCATTCATTGTCTGCAAAACTTGGCATCCAAGACACTGAGATGCATCAAATTCTCAATTATCGTAGCAAGCTACATTGGCACATAAGGGAGGACATAGACTTCTTTAAATTCAAAACAATGGGTGAAGCATACAAATTTGCAATGAAGATCGAGTAGAAGCACAAACGTAAAAATAAGAAAGGAAACGGTTAGAATAACAAGAACCAAAATACCAAGGGTCAGTCCAAGAAAGGCAAAGGTGATAACCAAAAGCAACAAGACAAAGAGGGTCAGCAGCAAAATCAAAACGGGAAGCAGAAGAAAGAGTCAAAATATAAGAAGCCCCTAAAGAACAAGATTGGGAACTAGTGTGACTACCATAATAGAAACTAACATTCTAGAGAAGAATGTCGGGCAATTCAGTCTCTATTTGCTGAGACATAGCCCTCCACATCCACTACACCAACACATCCTTTGACCGAGGATAAAGGTAAACAAATCGTGGAGATTGAACCACATGTGACAATTGCTACCTCACTCTCTACTACACAAATCAAAGCAGAGGAGTTGCATGAGGAGCAGTTATTTCACTCAGAGTTCTAGGTAAATGGTAAACCTTTACATTTCTTTGTTGATAGTGGAAGTCAAAAGAATTTGGATATAGTGAAGAATCTAAATTTATCTATGAAGCCTCACCCACAGCCATATAACATTGGATGGCTGAATCGAGGGAGAGATATCCATGTCACTCAATAATGTCTTCTCTCTTATGCCATCAAACCATTCAAAGATGAAGTTTTATGTGATGTGGTTCCACTGGATGTTTGTGATGTGCTCCTCGGCCAACCATTTATATGGAAGAGACATGGCGTGTATGAGTCAAGACATCGTAAAGTCATTATCACTCTTGGGGACCAGCAATATAGGATACCAGAGGTAACTCCTCCCACCTTTGTTTCCCTTATCAGTGCTAAGCAATGCAAAAGGATGATTGGAAAAACAAGGCAATTTGTTCTCTTGATGATCAAGCCTCAATCTTCAAAGAAGACGGTTGCTACCACAGTGACCACGCAATCAACGCAACAACAAATGGACCAGATCGTAGCAAAATATGATGATATCTTCAAGTCACCCACTAGAGTGCCAATTCATTGTGAGGTAAGACATTCTATCAATTTGGTTACTGGTTCTCCTTTGCCTAATGCCCTTGTTTATCACAGATTAGTTCTCGAAACTAATGAGATCAAGAGACAGATACAAGAATTAATTCATAAGGGCCATTTCAGACCAAGTTCTTCACCTTGCGGTAGTCCAATTGTCTTGGCACCAAAGGAAGATGGCATACAAAGACTCTACATTGACTATCGAGCTCTAAACAAGATCACCATGAAGAATCAATATCCATTACCTCGAATCAATGATCTGTTGGACCAGCTACATGGTGCAAAGTTCTCCACCAATATTGATCTCATATTTGGTTATCATCAAATTCCCATCGAGCCCATGGATGTGTGGAAAACTACATTCAAATCCAAAGAGGGTTTGTTTGAATGGTTGGTTATGCCTTTTGGCTTGACTAATGCACTGAAAAATTTAATGAGAATGATGGATGATAGTCTACGGCCCTTCACCAACTCATTCGTAGTTGTGTATTTGGATGACATTCTCATCTACAGCAAGACATGGGAACAACATTTGCAGCATGTGCAGGAAGTGCTCCAAACTCTTCAGAAGCACAAATTATATGCCAACCTGGAGAAGTGCACAATTGGCATGAAGCAAATCCAATACCTTGGGTACATTGTTAATGAGGACGGTGTTCATGTTGATCCTGAAAAGATTCAGGTTATCCAAAATTGGCCAACTCCAAAGACTCTCATGGAGCTTCACAGCTTTCTGGGTCTTGCCAATTTCTACTGCAGATTTGCTCTAGGATTTTCACATATTGAATGGCCATTGAAAGATTTATGAAATGAAAGATTTTAATTACGTCCGTGAGACCCAAATATAGTCTATGGGACCTCAAATATGGAAGTATAATTACTCAAATCATATCATATGATCTTTAATATCTTTGAGAAGGTTGTTCCTTCTCCTGCTGATTTGGGTTAGCAATTCTCCAACTTTTTTTATTTTATTGTCTTCAAATAAATCTGCCATAAACCCGTTCCCAAGTGTTTCTTTATATTTATCACGGATATCTGAAAAACTCGGGCATTTATAGATGAAGTGTTCCTCTGTCTCTATTGCCCCTGTGTTGCATAGAGTACATACCCTTTCTTCCCATTGTTCTTTGGGCGTTGTCCATCTCCCTGTGCTTAGAGCCTTTGAGAAGATGCAAGATCAATTGTGCTTAGCACCTGTTCTTGTCCTGCCAGACTTGAGGCAACCTTTTGAGTTGATGACGGATGCATCAGACTATGCAATGGGAGTTGTCCTTACGCAGCAAGGCCACCGTGTTGCATATCACAACGAAACTTTCATTGAGACTGTCAGGAAGTACCCCACATACAAAAAATAACTATGCCATTGTTCAAACTTGCAAACAATAGAAGCACCATATCCTAGGCAAAGAAACAATCATTCACACCGATCACAAACCTTTGGAATTCATACAAACACAAAGCAAGCTTAGGAACAAGAGACATCAGACATGTACTATATATTTGCAACAATTTCACTTGACCATCTGACACAAGAAGGGAAGCGCTAACTCGACAACAAATTGCCTGAGCTGACCACCCATTGCAACAGTCATTACCATTCTTGATTCGTGTGGGCACGAGACATCCAATTGGTCCACCTTGTATGACGCTAACCCTAACTTAGCTGAAATATATCAAGCTCTTCAATCAGGTAAGCATGTTTTTTATTTCTATTTCCAAGGACATCTACTTTGTCACATGGGACACATCTGTGTGCCCTCTATCGAATGACCAAAGATGATATGGGAAGCACACTTCAACAAGGTAGAAGGTTACTTTGGTGTGGATAAGACTTTGGTAGTTCTTCAAAAATATTTCTTATGGCCAAAGATAAAGAACGATGTGGAAAAATACATCGTCTTGTACACCCTTTGCCATTATAAAGCCAACCAACAAGAAAAACGGCCTATTATGAGATCAAAGGTAGGTTCCATTGTCTTTTCAGGGACAACTCTCGATCTGTTTCTACCTTTAGATACCCAGACCAAAGTTGTCTCGCACTCTTTCTTAGGGAGATAACTGAGCTTCAACGACATAAAGTTCTCCAAATGGATCTCACGCTCCTCAACATCGGCTCATCACAACATACTTCACCAACTCTGACAAACCAGGTGACTTCAATCGGATATGCCCCACATCATCCAGTTCGGACATAAGCAGGGTCACTAGACAGCGCACCAACAGTTTGTCAGGGTTCCGAATTGGCAATGGTTAGAGACATATCATGGACTTCTTCAGCTCCGATACTTCGGCCTCGACTGTTCGGAGAGATTAGTTTCTAGAGGATTCTCAAAGCTTGCCCCCCCTAGGCTTCTCCCTCCCCCCTCCTCTCTCTTCGTTCTTCTTGGCGTGCACTCCTCTTTCTTGGATTGTAGCCCTCCCCCCTCTGCTCTCCCTTTTCTTTTCTTTTCCCTTTCTCTTTGGCCCGTTTTTCAGGTTTCATCTTGTACTTATCTTGGTTCTTTTCTTTGTTGGGATTTTTAGCCTGCCAGCTGGCAGTCATTATTGTCCTTCTTATAGTCCCTTGGATCTTATTTTGGCCCACCGTATACATTAATAATATTTCATTTCATTTCTCAGATTTGCCTATTCCAAAGAATGGTAATGATTGTGTTTTTGTGGTGGTTGATCGCTTTTCCAAAATGGCTATCATGATTGCTTGCAAGAAGAATGTTACAACTGAAGAGACTACAAAACTCTATTTCAGCCATGTATGGCTTCATTTTGGCTTGCCAAAATCCATTATCTCAAACAAGGACAACATATTTTTAAGTACCTTTTGGAACACTCTATGGGAGATGATGGACACAAAGCTCACCCAATCCACATCTTTCCATCCTCAGACTGATGGACAAATAAAATTTGTTAATAGGTTGATCGTGCATATGTTGCACATGTACAATTCAAAGCATCCTCGGACGTGGGACAAGAGCCTACCATACATTCAACATGAATATAACAGGGCGTTGAATAGCTCTACCAAACACAGACCATGTTTTGGTTTTCAACCTTTGACGGCCATGGATGTGGCTCTTCCAATCCAACCCATGGATTTCACAACACATAGAGAAAAAGAAACAAAAAAAGCAACGAAGTTTGTGGAGCATATTCAGCCTGTACAGCAGCAAGTTCATGACCTTTTGGACCAGATAAATGCAAATTACAAGCAACGCCATGACCAACATCGCAGCCCATACTCTTTCAAAGCAGGAGATAAAGTTTGACTACTATTGCAGAAAGAGCGCATTGTAGGTCAATGCAAGAAAATCAAACCTCTACACTACGAACGTTATACCATCACCAAGCAAGTGGGAGAGAAGTTTTTGAGCTCAACCTACCACCTTACCTTGGCTTGCATCCTATTTTCAATGTTAACCTTCTTAAGTCGTATTATCCACCTCTGTTAGACACTTCAACAACAGTAGAGAAGTTGGAGATTGAGGAACTCAATCCTGGAAGTCTTGCACTAGTGGAGGAGGATCAGATGGTCGACCAAAACCACTAGGAGACAGTCCACACAGCTACATAGAGTAATTCGAGCAAGTCAATTTAGTCACCAGACCAAGTGGTTCACGAAGACTCACATCAAAAAGGAGCTTCCGCACTTGATATCAACACTTGATGCAGTGGGGACCATTGCTTTTCAAGGGGGGTCGACTAATCTAGGCAAACTGCAAACTACGGACTATGGAGTGTGGAATGCCGACAACGGACTATAAAATGCCGATTGCGTACTGTGATGCGGATGGCAAACCACGGAGTGCTGAATGTGAAATGCAGAATATAGATTGTGGAATGCAAAATACAAACTATGAAGTCCTCCAACTGCATAATACTTAGCAGCAACAATGGACCTTTCACATGCCGCAACCCACATCATAAAATTTTAACCATCATGACTCTTCGTCTTCCACCAAATTTGTACATAAACATGTATTTTTGAATTGGAGAGCAATTGGCAGAGAATCTCGGTAATTTCATTCTAGATTAATAAAGCTACCTTGTTATTTGCAGCATTATTCCTGCTTCTAGTTTTCGACTCTAGATCCTTGTTTCTTGAACTTTGGATCAATATGGCAAGTTCTCATCCCACGTGTGTGGGGAGTTTACATTATACATTTTGAGAAGATGTGCTATCATCCAATTAACTACATTAGTATGTTCATCAATCTACTAATGAAAGCCAATAGATCAATGAACTTGGAGTACATCATGTAGCAAAGACTAGACCATAAGATGCTCAAGTATTTGGTGTCTTTGTCTAACATAAAAGTTTGTAGCAACCCAAATTGGACTTACGTAAGCTCTAATAACTTTGCAATGTCTTCTACTAAGACATTTTGCAATGTCTTCCACTAAGACATTCCTTTTGTTTTGGGCCAATAGCATTATGTTTGCAAGACTAACAAAGATTATTCCACAACACAATGCTATGCTGCCTGATTGTTATGTGCTTTCCAAATCACTTTTTGGCGTGCCTAATTTATTCAAACATGCAATAGTCAAACAGATGGCTGGAAAAATAAACAGCATGAACAGCGAAAATTAAATATATTTCTGAACCTAAAATATTACAAATAAAGGAGGCTACAGCTACAGCAGAACACCCTGCTCTCTTGCTGCCTTTTTTGGCCAGCAATTTCATTGTTCTTCTCCTCCTAAGCTTGTAGTTTTCCTTCAGAAATTTGTTCTCCTTCTCTTCTTTCTATGGATAAAACACTCTTGACCTTCTCCTTTTATCCTTGAAAAAGGTAACCCTAATCTCTCTAACCCTAAGATTAGATCTCATCTCATCTTGAGATGTAAGGTTAAAAATAGAAAATCACTTAAGTGAATTTCAAAATAGAATCACTTAAGTGAATTACAAAATAGAATTACTTAAGTGAACTTAAAAATAGAAAATCACTTAAGTGAATTTCAAAATAGAATTTGAAATGTCTCGAACCACTTCTAGCACGTTCATACTAAAGCCTATGCAAGAAGTTCCTATCCGAGCTACATTTCTCAACACTCCCTCTTAGCAAGGAAGGAATTTTGCACCAATCCAAGTTTGTCTGATGCTTCGAACTTCCCTTTCACTAAGGGCTTGGTCAGAATATCAGCTACCTGTTGATCTGTGGGAATATACTGGAGCTTTACGGCTCCCTTCTGAATCATGTCTTGTATGAAGTGATATATAATGTCTAAGTGTTTGGACTTGTCATGAAATACTGGATTCTCAGAGAGTTTAATACAACTCTGATTATCACAGTATATCACCTGTAATATCCCACCCAAGCTGAGTTACAAAATTTTTGCCTTGTTTTGTTATTTTGGAAATTTTCAAGGTTTTCAGATTTTGTGCAATATTCTGATTTTTTGTATTTTTGCATATAAGGAGAACACACTGCTGGAAATGAAATCTACCTCTAACTTTCACACCATCACTCCAAATGCCATGAAATTTTTACACAATCTACTATTCATGTAATTACACAAACCCAAATAAGGAATTTGCAAGATTCAAAGAAATACCCAGAATATGGTGATCTGATTAATTCTGGAAAATATGTCAACATACAGAAATCTTCATTATTTGCTCATAAATCTTCAAAGACATGCTTCTCCAAGGTGCTATTATACTTTCAAGATACCCTTTTTTCCAATGATGAAGACCCAACCAAAAACAACCCTTATATGAGGTGTTTGGCACTCGGATGAAGGGCACAATTTCTAATATGTACGGCCTGAGTGCTGATGGTGGTACGGCTGCCTTGAAAACCCTCTAAATCTGCAATGTTTTTCCTCTATCATGCTCCAAAACGGATCGGTTGGGCTAGAATTTGAAGTTCTTGGCCTTCTCTTACAAAACCCTTACACAAATAATTCACCATGAACTGAAATATGCTCCTGTTTGGTTCAGCCAAGACATGAAAAGAAGTCTGAAGTTAATGTGCAACTGAGACCTCCAAAACCCTCTTCAATTTGTGCCCAAAAAACCCTTCAAAATTCCTCTCTTTGAAGCTCAAAGTCACTCCCTGAAGTGAGAGTGCAATTGACCAATATGAGGAGATCTTTCACTCCCGACACTGGTGTTCTTGCTGATGGATTTCGTCACCAACAAGCCAAGATATCTCCTGCAAATTACTACTGCAAGAATCCCTCTTCACAACTCCGAAAATAAGTAATGCCAAAGATGCTGAAAATGAATTTTCATTGCTCTTTTTATAGCTCTCCAAGAGGGGTCGACATCTTTTTTCCTCTTTCCAAAGCAACATTAAAATAAAACATTTTAATTTTAATTCTCATAACTTGGCCGACCATATTAACAATTGATAAGTCACCTTTATATTTCTACTTGTTTTTTTAAGTGACTAATAAACCTTATATCTCCCACATATGAAATATTATAAAGTTAAACTATATTAAATATTTAATTTAATATAATTAACTTTACACATTAAAATATCTGCCTCCTGAACCCCGGAATCCCAAACAAATTATGGAAACGGATACCCATTTCGTCGAGGTATTCAATCGTACTTTCTGTTTCCACCGATTCTGCCTCTGATCGACTTACTAAAAATAGTAAGTCCCCTTGAAACCTGCTGGAAACGGTCCTGAAAGCTGTCCACACTGAAAACTGAACGTCCAACAGTAACTCCATAACACCTGGAGGCTCCCAAACCCACGACATTGCCTACGGGAACCATTGTATAGGCAAGTCCATACTGTACCTAGTGGCTAGTTAGGAAAGGGGACATTACATCACCATGGGATCCAACTCCTGATCAATCAATACTGTAAGCAACTTGCGAAGCCAGATGGCCTCACAACTACCAATACCGGCTGCCATGTATTCGGCCTCTATTGAGCTAAGTGCCACAGAAGTTTGCTTCTTGCTGAACCAAGATATCATGCCTGATCCCAAGCTAAAGCCACACCCTGAGGTGCTCTTCCTGTCTGCTACATTGCCTACCCAAACTAAGTTTGTATACCCTTGCAACCTCACTTCACCATGCTATCTCAAACCATACTCCACCATGCCCCTCAAGTATCTGAGCACATGTTTTGTTGCTACCCAATGCTCCTGCCTTGGCTCCACCATGAACTAACTCAAGGTGTTCACTGCAAAACATATATTTGGTCGAGTGTTGACCAAATACATCAAGGATCCTATCAACTACCTATACAACATAGGGTCCACCAATTCTGAATCTGAAGTTGTCACCTTCTTCATATTAGTGATCATGGGTGTGGCCATAGGTTTGCAGTCCTCCATCCGAAATTTGTTCAGGATCTCAATTGCATACTTACCCTGCCCAAGGAATATCTCCCCTGGTCTCTGCCAAACCTCCAAACCCAAGAAGTAATGCATCATGTCAATGTCCTTCATCTCAAACTCAGCTGCCATATCTGCTTTGCACCCTGCAATGAGCTTTGCACCTGTAAGAAACAAGTCATCTACATATAGCACCAAAATGAGTAGATTAGTCCCAACAAATATGTAATATAGATTAGGATCTGCATCACTTTTGGTGAAGCCCACACTCTGCAAGTATCCATCTATCCTGGAATACCATGCTCTCGATGCCTGTTTGAGTCCATATAAGGCTTTCTTTAGCCTACAAACATGGGACTCCTTCCCATTTACCTCAAAGCCCTGAGGTTGCTCTATGTACACTTCTTCCTCAATGATCCCATTAAGGAAAGTTGTCTTCACATCCATTTGATGAATCTGCCATCCCATAGATGAAGCTAAAGACATAACTGCTCTAATGGAAGTGTATCTAGCGACTGGAGAAAAAGTCTTCTCATAGTCCACTCCCTCTTTCTAAGAGAACCCTCTCACCACAAACCTTGCCTTGAACTTCTTGATGTTGCCATCTACAGCATGCTTAGTAGAGCCACCTAGAACTCACAACTAACTTCCCCTCTGGTCTTGGCACTATGTCCCAAACATCATTCCTCATGATGGAGGTATACTCCTCCACCATGGCATCCTGCCAAACCTGCTGGTCTGTTGCCTCCTAAAAACTGGAAGGCTCTGAATTTATGATGTTACTCATCAATGCCATGTAGCTTGAAAACTTCCTTGGAGGTTTGCTCTCCCTAATCATGCTGCTAGGAGCCTCAACATACTCCTGAGCATCCCTCAATGTCTATGTAAGCCATCCAGGTCTCCTGATAGAACTGGAAGGGGCTAATGTCTCCACCTCCTCACCTGAAGGTTGTTGTCCTGAACCGGAAACCACTGGTGTCTTTGGTGACCCTGGCTCAACCTTCAGAGCTTCCTGCTCCTCATTCTCTATCACTAGAATAGGCTCATGGGACTTCCTGGATGCAACGTCCTCCTCAAACTTTACATCCCTGCTCACTATTGTCTTCCTCTTCTCTGGAATATAAACCCTATAAGCTTTTGAAGTCTCACTGTAACCTACAAATAAACCCTTCCTACTAGAGGGCTCCAACTTGGTCCTCTTCTCTACCGGAACATGGATATAAAGTGGACATCCAAAGATGTAGAAATGACTCACCTCCGGTTTCACACCAGTGAATGCCTCCTCTGGTGTCTTGTCCTCCAAGATCCTTTGAGGACACATGTTCTGGATGTAGACTAATGTGTTGCATGCTTCTGCCCAAAGAAACGTCGACAAGCCCTGGTCATGAATCATGACCCTAGCAGACCCTATGATGGATCGATTCTTTTGCTCTGCAACCCCATTTTGTTGTGGGTTGTATGCAACAGTTAGCTCCCTTTGATTCCTGCCTGCTTGCAGAAACCATCGAACTCCTTGGAGGTATATTCACCCCCATTGTTTGATCTCAAGACCTTAGATCTTCTTCTTTGTCTAGTACTCCAAGGTACCACAAGCAATAAGGGATGCCATAGGAATAGAGATTACAGCATATAAAGAATTGGAAGGAAATAACACAAAAATAAAAGGTTGCAAGTTGGTGCACCACAAAACTAAAAGGTTGTAAGTTGGTGCACCACAGTAGATGGTAAGAAAACTTCATAAAATGCTGCTACAATTAACATTAACATATAATCAATTAGTTCAAGTCCTTCCTCCATATTATCTAAACCTTAAATAAATACGTTAAAAACATTAAAAATCTTTTTAATTATTAATTTTTATTAAGGTTTAAGGGAAACTCGTCAAAACCTGCACTTAACACCTGCTCTTTCCTAGAAGAGAATATTAATTAGAGAATAATCAACACTTCTCGGGCAAACACTTCAAAGTTTGCAAGTTAGTGCACTGCATGAGATGGTAAGTAAAGTTCATAAAATGCATACTTAGCAATGCTACTACAACTAAACTCAATCAGTAGAAATTGTTACTCCATCATATTATCTTAACCTCAAGTAATACAATAATTTTTTAAAATCTTTAGCATTATTTATTTTCATTAAGGTTTAAGGCCAATTCATTAAAACCTGCACCTTACACCAGTTCTTCTTGAGGAGAGAAGTATTAATTAGGGAATACTCAACACCTATCCGAAAGGAAAATACTTCGCCTTTTCTCTCATGCCTAAAGATGAGTCCAGCAGATGGGTTTGAAGCATTGACTCAATTTAACTAGTACAAAATCACACATAAATAAAATTAATATGCCATAATTTTCTTATGCAACACCTTACAAGACTCCAAACAGAGATAAACATCGCCATCTGACATTCCATATAGGCCAATCTTGTCTAAATGCAAGTCGACCCATCCCATAAAAGTCAGATGATGATTCCCAAGGTGTTCCATGGCAAGTATGTAACTAGTCCCAGTGAAAGGGAAAGAAAAATTCAAGAGAGAACAAACTTGAGTGTTTTACCTTTGAATTTCGGACTTGCAAATGTGCCGAGTATAAATCTTTTTAGAGCAACATACATTTTATGCTTTCAAGTTTCCTTTGGCCTATCCACTCAACTACTAATGAATGCAAGGAGTTCAGTATATGCCATGCTTCCACACAGGAGAATCTTATGGGACCATCTAAAACAACTGTTACTTCATTACCTTCTCAACTCAATAAGGCATAGCACAAACACACACATTCAACATAAAAGCCAACTTCATATTTAAGTCCTATGCCACCACTACATAATCTGTTTGTCTTAAACAAAAGACAGATGAAACCAAAATAAAGCAGTGAACAGCTAAACATGTTTTGCACCTAGTTAAAACAAACTGAAACATAGTAAACCAATGAAAATCGCCTAAAGCAATGAACAAAGATACCTGTTTGGCACATAAATTACAAATGTAATATTCAAATGATAGTGGACATAGCTTCCTGTCCAAAATCAATGCCTCCTAAGAAGTTTGAACTTCTAATTCTCACAAACCTTTGTTAGGTTGTTGATAATTTTGAGATAAAAAACCTGATTTTAGCTTCTCTTAGCATAATAAAAGAGTAAATTGAGATATATGTAGGTGCAACAACCAATGTTTGTGGCAGTGTAACCATTTAAGTAATGCTTTGACTAACCTCATACTTTTCTAGCTCTTCCAGCCAATTTTGATGGGCATTTGATGAATGCTTTGCTTCTCCAAAGTAAAGTCCCACCTTAAAATCAGAGTGCTCTTGAATGACCTCAGCTTGCTGCCAAAAGAATTATAACTGGTGTCTATTTAGAAGTAAATAAAATATAAGAACTAACTCCAGAAACCACTAATCACTACTAAAATGTCAAGCTTTATTAAGATATTCTGTTAAGGCTTAACCAGACATTAAGGAATTTTAAGTGGCAAAAGCCAAAAAGACAACTAATCCAAGGTCCCTTCTCACCAACAAGTTTATAAAGGATGATTTAAAATTCTATACAAGTGAAATAAATAAATAAATTATATTTGTCATAAAAAAAAACTCACCTAATAAGGAGGAATTGTTGGTCGACAGTTTATATAGCCTTAGAAATACAGATATCAAGCAATATTTTACTTCATTTTTCATTCATCGACTACAATCCCTGCACTTCTTTTGTTAAAATTTGACTTTAACTCAAAGCATTTACAGTTTTCATGGAATTCCTTTTTCCCTAAGAAATTCAAAACTAATACAGAACAACTGAGAAATCTGACATGGGTGTCCTAATTTCCATAACACTAAGGCAATTATTTCCATCTTGTTCATGGCAACCATGTAACATAGATATACAAGGAAAACAAATAGAAAACACACAAAGAACCAAAAAAAAAATTCCTAACAAGATAAAAACATAATAAATGCACCCAATCAACGCTCTAGGCTAAAACCAGCGGCCAAAACCATGTATGGCCAACAAACATCTCCTGGAAGCAGCTGTGAGCATTTAAGGCTGCATCTACTATAATTTTAGAAGGCGGCTATTACAATTCTAGGAGGTGGCTATTACAATTCTAGAAGGTGGCTATTGCCACGTTTTCCTCATCAAAAGGTCAAAAATCATATTATTATGAGCAACAATTCGAGATCATGGATTTCTGTTAGCAACTTGGTTGCATAAGAGGACCTCAAACAAATAGTGAATAAGCTTCAAAAGATGCTTCAGAGTTCTATTTGCTTGTGTTTACAAAGAGGCATAAGTTGGTTTGAAATCTAACAAAAGATGGTGGATACAAGGTCAAGTTGAGATATAAGAATTTAGAGCAATCAGAATTTCCTACTCCCAATGATTTCTCTTAAAAAAAATGTTTGGTCGCTTAAGGCCCTCCCTAAGGTTTAAATATTCCTTTGGTTAGAAGTACAAAGCAAGATTCTTATAGGTGAGATCTAGAAACAATAGACCTTTTAATTCTTTATTGTCCCTTTGCTTACACAATCTGGGGCCATTTTTTCAAATATATGAGAATATAATGGGTAGCTCTAGCAACATTAAAAGAGTTGATGAAATGTTAAATTAATTGTTTCGAAGTTAAAGCATTATGCATTATGTGCAGGACATGTCTTACCACTATTTGTTAGAACTTATGGCTTGAAAGGAATAATGAAAAATTTTAAAGACAAATCTCAAAACCATGTACAAGTTTAGAATCGTACTATTGCATCTTGTAGAATGTTTACAAAAACGGTGCTCATCGTGAGAAGATTCAAGTGCCAAAAAGAAGAGGCACTAGCTTTTTGGTTATTTTGAATATAGATGGAAGGGTCATCTATGACAATGGAGTTAACACAAAAGTCTAATTTGATCTATGGTAAAATGGAAACGTCCATAAGTTGGATTTATCAAAGTTAAATTTAATGGTGCTTCCAAAGGAAATCTAGGAAATGCAAGTGGAGGTAGTGTTTTTTGAAATTATGAAGTCAAAATTCCCCACTTAATTGGAATCATAGGGAACATCAACTAACAACTATGCAAAGGCTAGGGCACTTCTTACAAGGATCAAAATTACCATTGAAAAAGGATGGAAACATATTTCAATTGGCGGGGTGGGGGGGGTGGTGGTGGTGGGGTTGTTCACAAATTATTGTTAATGCTATCAAGAAAAATGGATGTGAGGATTGGATCAAAAATAACATTATTTTTTATGTCCATCAACTATTGTTGGAGGCAACATCTTGGAAACGGCAACACATATAAAGAGAAGGAAACTTGGTAGCAGATAATTTAGCCAATTGTGGCGTTGCCCTTTGTTCTAGCAAAATTCAAATTTTAAAAGTCAACTAGCAAGGTGAGGTTTTATCTCATAATGAAAAATGATGTCAAGGAATTGATTGCAAAAACATAGCAGTTTGAGGAAGATAAAGAATATTTTTGATAGAAAGGCAAATGAAAAATGTCTTTTGATTTAAATAACAAATTGGATATAGTTTAATTGACCTAACAAAAATGTAATGTTTTGTTATTTTGATGGAAGTGGCCCCCAAGAGAAGCCACACATTGCACTTTCTATAGATAGATAGTTCTACTAATTTTTTATTAAAAGGCTTTAATATAAAACATTTACATCATTTTTATTTTTTTATTTTTTAAATATTAGTTCTCAAAAAATTATTTAAAATAGTTCTTCCAAATACTAATAATACTTCCAAAAAAAAGTAAAAAAATTTGCGCCTACGAAAGAGCTATTGTCCTCTTTCATAATGATCTTAACCTCTTCAATGGAAGCGTAGCACTTTATGGAGAGTGCATCCTCTTTCAAGGCCAATTTTGCTATGTAATTGTGACCAGGTTCAGCAAAATGTTCCAATGTCCTTTGTTTGAATGGATCTTTCCATCCAAACTTTTTATGACCCACCTCAAGAATATGGCATCTGATAAATCCTGCTACCAAGCCTTGGATCAAAGGAATCCTTTATGGACTCATCTTTAGATAGTTTTAGAGCACAGATGTTGATCCTAAATATCTCCTTTGTGCACTCTTGAAATCTCCAAATTGTGTGGCACGAAAGCTTAGGTTGTTCTATGGAGTCCATAGTAGAGAAAATCGCCAAAAAATCGGAAAAAACGCGATAAAATTGGGTCTCAATGCCGGGCCAATCAAATCGGCAGTCGATTTTTTGCCGATTTTTTGAAAAAATCGGGATCGACGATTTTTTGCCGATTTTTTCAAAAAATCTGCAAATTTTTTTTTTTTTTTAATTTTTTTAATAATAATTATTTTTTTCAAGCTGTGGCCAATTTAGGGTTTTTTATGCAAGCCCATTTTTCAGCTGTTATTGTTTGAACTTTGAAGTTTAAAGTTTAAACCCTAAATCTGAAACCCTAGTTTAGGGTTTTGGGTTTTTTTTTCTTTTTTCCTTTTTTTAAGTAAATATTGCTGCCTGATAACTATGTATGCAAGCCCATTTTTCAACTATTAATGTTTGAAACTGTGAAGTTTAAACCCTAAACCCTAGTCTAGGCCTAGGGTTTAGGGTTTAGGGTTTTTTTCCTCCTCTTTTCTAAGTAAATATTGCTGCCTGACAACTATGTATGCAAGCCCATTTTTTAGCTGTCAATGTTTCAATTTTAAATCCTAAACCCTAGCCTTTTGGTTTAGGGTTTAGGGTTTAGGTTTTTTCCTTTTTTTTCAAGTGATTGTAACTTTGTTCTTACTTGTTTCCATGTGCAGGCATATAAAAAATGAAACCTTTTTTTCCTTGTTGTTACTTGTAAATTTGTACCTTTTCATATTATAAGCAATACAGGATGTGTTTTGTCACTTTCATGTGTACTTAAAGCTTGAGCCTTGTATGATGTCTTGACTTGAATTGTTGTTTTTATTGCAATATCTGATTTGCATAATGTTAATTCATTGTAATATGCATGAAAAAAAAAATCAAAAAAAAAAAATTCATTTTCTTCGGTTTTTTTTTGCTGATTTTTTCCCGATTCAAATTTATTCCCATCTTTTTCCCCAGCCGATTACTACCCAATACCGATTTTCTCTACCATGATTGAGTCAACACTCCTTTGGCAACGATATCAAATTCCTTTTTGCTCGATGAAGAGACTTTGATATTTGGCTAAGGCCATCCCTCAACACCTTGAGCCTATACAAAGGCATCTCATTTGCTCATTGTATCACATCAAATCATCCTTTGAGTTTTCATTTCCCTATAGCAAAATAATCCTTCTATGTAATTTGCAGCGATGGATTCTCCAACAAAGTACCAGAACCTAAGTTCACAAGCCTTAGGATTTGGATCTCATCTACTTTCCTGGGTGGCCAATGGCAAAATTCCTAAGCAAAGTGAGAAAATAGTGGAATGCACTTTGCCTCTCAAAGGCTTCATTTTCAGCTCGAGGAAGCACTACACAAGCCCATCAAATAAAAGTGGCATAATATGGGATTTTTTCTTTTAATAAAATTGACCAATCTATTGCACTCAATAACTTATGAAGATCAAGGAGCTCATAGTTTGACAAACAACCCTATAACCCTTCAAGATTAAGCATTTATTACAATTTTGATAGTTTTGAGAAATTGCAAATATCTTGGGACCTATTTGAACATCTGGAATCTACACAAAACATTGAGGAGGCTTATAATTTTGCACCTTTCTTTGGGTTGTCCTTTTACCCTCGCAATTTGTGATCAAACTTTTGTCAAACTGGTAACCTAAATTGTAACAAAATTGCAAATGATCTTTCAAAGGTGATATCTTGGTCATTTTGACAAGTTCAACAATTTCATTTCTTATTGAAAATGTCTTTTTTAAAATACTTCACACCAGTTCAGTCAATATCCATCCATCTATTACAAAGGAGTTTGTATCGTGGTTGGAACGCCATGGACTTGATTCATCATATAAAGCCATTGGATAGCAAGAAAAATCATCACTAGGCTAACCAAATGTGACACTTGCTCATTGAACATGTTCCACAAGAACTTGTTAAGGACATACCCTATGAGGTGAGAACTAAATTTTGTCTTTGAGAATTATGAAACGAAGCAAGTGGTCAAATATATACTCTCCAAAGTTTTAGGATGAACACCTATTTCACGTCTAAATATTCAAAATCTTAAAAAAGACCTTTAGCAAGCCCATCGATGTTGAGCCCCCTTGAAGTAATGAGGATATTGTTCAAGTATTTGAGGCCAATGTTGAGTCTTTTACATAGGAAAAAGATGAGTCTTTCGGCTATGATGATGTTAAGTCTTAAAATGAGGACAACGCTACACTTGCTAAAAGGGAAAATGAACTAGACACCAAGTTGCTCAAAATTGAAAAAAAAATTGGGAATCTAAAATATCACAATTAAGACCTTTTACAAGAAAGTGATGAATTGAGAAAAGCATTTAAGCAAGAGGAGGATCACATTGATAGGCATGGTCTAATTGATGATCAAGGCATTATTGAGCATGCATTGGAGGAAGATATAAAAGGATTCTCCTTTTTTTTCTTTTTCTTTTTTTTCCTTTTTTACCTTATTAATGAAAAAAGAAACATGGCAAAGCAGTACTCTAAAAACGTAGATGTGCAAGTGAAGAGCATACTCCTAGTGCTGCAAGCTTTCTGATTCACCAAATCACATTACGTGCAAGTGAAGAGCATACTCCTAGTGCTGCAAGCTTTCTGATTCACCAAATCACATTACGTGCAAGTGAAGAGCATAATACCGGCAGCAAAAACGTATTAGAAAACCTATTAATACGTGCAAGTGAAGAGCATAATAATCATATTTTCCACGTATTAGAAAACCTATTAATACGTGATTATTAGAAAACCTATTAATACGTGATTATTAGAAAACCTATTAATACGTGCAAGTGAAGAGCATAATACTGGCAGCAAAAACGTATTAGAAAATTTTTTACAATGGTATCATTCATTCTTCTTCTCCAATTAATGATGCTCTTAATAACCATAATCATGCCCATTTTTCTATTGATGGTCATTTACTTGTTGACAATAAAGTTATTGCTTCCTCTTCTTTTAATGTTGATGCTTTTGACGATTGTTATGAGGATAATAATAGTGATTTTAGTGCTTCTCACACTAATGCTATTCATGATAACAATGTGTGCTCTATTCTTGATATTGTTGATGTTAACAAAGAACCACATGGCACTATTCACAAGTTGCTTTAGAATATGGGTAGGAAGATGGAAGACTTGACAAATATGGACAAGACAGTGTTACTATTATTAAGCTGAACGTGGGACCCAAGTGAGAATGTGTTGGTCTTCCACGAACATTTAGAATTCTTCCTATTATCAACATAATGTTCCTCAATATGGAGAAAAAAGATATTCTTCAACAAGAATTGGTTCTTTGAAGAGATTTGCTTCTTTGAGAAGGTACGGAACTTTGGAGCAATATGGATCTTTGGGGTAGTATAGATCTTCAAGAAGGTATGGGTCTTCAAAAACAAATGAATCTTTGACAAGGCATGGATCTTTGAGGAAATATGAAATGAAATGAAAGATTTTAATTGCGTCCGCGAGATCCAAATATGGATGACAACCATAAAAAATAATCAAGATAGATTATGGTGGGTTGATGTTAAATAATAGAAATATTTCTGCTTTCATTTGAGGTCATATAGATGTGTTTGGTCCTCTGTGGATCCCTTTAAATGGTTTTTATAGCCATGTTTTGCCATGAGTGGCATTTTACATGTATAAGCAATTTCATGATCACATTGTGAGATTGGTGAACTGATAAGTCATATGGACATTATCCCAATTGTGTGTGCTTTAGACAAGAGACAAGCACCTATTTTGGGCATGGCCAATTTTTCATGTTGATCTATGTAAGGTGTGGCTAGGGAAATATTGAAGCACAAGTAGATGTGACTTCTATTAAGGGTTATTGATCCAACTAGCACTATCACCCATAGAAGCTTTTTGCGTTAACAGGAACCACTAGGACTTACCAAACTTTACCTAAATAATGGCACAAATGCCTAAACTAGATAAACTCTATTTTTATGGTACCTACGGATAGGAATATAAGGATATGATATTATATTGTATGGGTATTATGGGTATTATGGATAGTTACATGGACCACACATAACCCTAGGTTGATTATATTATAATCATAATAGAGAATCTCGGACTCGGTGTAGACTCGGCAAGGCCAAATAGCGACTCAGACTTGGACTCGGTAAAAAAACTTGTAAAAACTTGGCAACAAAAAACCGAAGAAAATGCAATTTTTCATTGGAAAAAACTTTTTTCCATGCATATATCACAATTAATTACTATTATACAAATCCAAAATCAATACTATAAGTGATACAACTTAAAACTACATAAAAGTGACAAAAGACACTTCAATTAAGAAACTTTAATGCCTCCAAAATTCAAATATTTTTGTATTGCTTATGATATAAAATGTAAAAAATGTGTCTAGATGCCTTAGGCCCACTATCAAATGTCTTGCAATGCCTCTGCCCTTTGCCCTAGTTGAATCTCTAGTCCTCTCTCTTTGTGCCCGTGCTTGTGCCTCTTCCTCTACCTTTGCCGCTAACTCGTCTGCTATACTTTCAAAATCATCCATTTAACATAGAGGCTCTTGTTGCTACTCCTTTGGCTATGTGATCCATTCATCTAAATAAATGGCTTCATAATTTGATCTTGGAATTTTTTTTGTGGTGGAAGTGAAGGTTGTAATGAACAAATACAAGATCATTCAACTTTTGCTACGTGAGCCTATTGTGCTTCTTGGAGTGAATGTGCTCAAACATACTCCAATTGTGTTCAAAACCTGAAGCAATTCATGGTTGACATAAAACTTTCATGGCAAAGCGTTGAAGAGTGGGCATATCGGCACCAAAGTCCTCCCACCATAAATCTAGAAAATGCCAAGAAAAAAGAAATTTAATAACTTATGTAAAATTGTAAATTGAGATTATTTTAAAAAACAAAATCAAAAGACAAAAACAACAATAATTCGGTCCATAAGGGTTACCTGGCCTCAAAGTTGCCCTTCCTCAAATGCACTATGGGGATGATAAAAGGTAGTCCTCACATCTCTTGTAATCTTGCAACTCATCTTGTATCAAATTGTGAGTGTGCTCTTCTAGCGCCATCCAGATAAGGCATTGTTGAAGACCTGACATCACCTCATAGTCGGCCTTGAATGAATCATTGTAAAAGAATTTGGGATTGAGGTAGTACCTCACTGCATGTAGTGGGCTATGGAGCTAATAAATCCATCCCTGATCAAACAGTTCCCAAATGGGATTGTATTCAGGCTCGAAATAATTATAAAATGAGGCAATTGCCTCTTTGGGCCCATCCATGGCCTCATATATGTATCCCAATGGTGATTTTTCTCCAACAACAAGATGGAGAACCCTCACTAAAGGATCTAAGATCTGAAGTCAAATGAGAGATTTTAGATATTGTTAGCAAATGAAAAATTAATTTAAAAACTAATTACAATGGAAAATTGGCAAATGGAAAAATACTTTTTAATAAAAAACAAATTAGTCTTGTACCTTGATTGCCTCATGCATAGCTGTCCAGAAGGACTCCTCAAACACATAATTGTACACCTTTTGGCTCTCATTAAAGAGTCGATATCTAGAAGAGCCTTCTCCAATCAACTCCTTGCTCACAAACATCCTCTTCAATACCTCCTTTGCATCAAAGAGGCTCTGCAATGTAATGAAATTTTGTGGCAAATCGTGTAACTCCAAGTCACACAAGCTCCCTCCCATTAGTGAATTGCCTCATTAGTTGGAGGACCCACGTATGGTTGTAGATTAATTTGGTAATACATTGGCCTTATGTACAACCTCAAACACCCAAGGTAATTTCCCAACGTCTTCGAGAAGCAAATCAAGATAATGGCACACCAAAGAGCAACGGGCTCCTTTTATTGCCTACTTTGGCCGTTGGAAGCGGTTCCCAAGACAACGCACCATAACCACCACCCCAAATCGGACGTATTTAACTTATGAAATTATCAACCTTTATTTCCTAAAGTCCTATTTGCAATTTATCAAATTGCATTACATTCTAATTTCACTTAAATATCATTTCTTGTGCATTTCATTACAAAACTTTGACATGTACTTTTCACTTTTTCTTTTTCTGGGAAGTTGTTTTGTTGCCTACGGGGTGTATGCGACAAAACGTCATACAAATAAGTTGAAGTTGTACAAGCAAGATACAATAGGAGTGGCCAGAAGGCGTCAATGAGAAATTGCATAACGATAAAGAATGTTTAGCATTGGAGCAATTGCAAGTTGATGTGTTCGATGGTGAGCGGGACGAGAGTCCAACAACGGTGCAAATGCGACATGGTGTGTCCAATAGTGTAAGAGACGAGAGTTTGGCACCAAAACAATTGCAAGTTGGTGTGCTCAGTGGTGAGCAAATCGGGAGTCCGACATCGGAGCAACTGCAAGATGGCATGTTTCATGGTGCATGGGACGAGAGTCCGACACGAGCAATTGCAGTGTGGTGTGCCTAATGATGTGTGTGAAGGAGAGATACACGAACAACCACTACCAATGTCAAGTCAACCTATAAAAGTAACGACCACTTTTGGCATATCATGTAGTGTCCAATGTATCATGAAGGAGAAACAGAAAACCCGATCAAGCATTAAAAAATCTACCTCACGATGTGGAAAGTCAATGGGCAAAGTAAGGACACAGATTGGAGGAGGTTATTTCCTACAACATTTCATGGAATTGTAGTGTATTGGTACATGAGATTGCCAAAGGGCGAGTACGAGACTTGGGAAGAGTTGCGCAACTCATTCGTGAAGGAATTTCACTTGTTCCACAATGACGATGCAATCATTGCTGAAATTTAAAAAATGGAACAAGGTGAGAACAAGTCTATTCGTTTGTACAACCAAAGGTTGAGTGGGTAGTTTACCCACTTGAAGGAAGATCCATCAAACGCATTGAAGAGGTGGTTTGTGGAGGGACTCCTTTCTACATAGCGGAATAATATCAAGGTGGTTCCTTCAACATCATATCAAGATACCTTGGAGCAAGCTTTGAATCTAGAAAGTGATGCAAAAACATCATTTAAGTGTTGACGTCATGTTAATGCAGACAAGAGTGCCCTGAAGATGACAATGATTCTAATGTGGAGAGTGATTCTGACAATGAGAGTAATGATTTTGGGAATGAGAGTAGTTCATCGTTCAAGTGTTAGGGTCAAGAAGTCAATGAAGTAACTCTACAGATAAGAACAATGACTTCGAGGATATGTGACTCGGAGAGCGCAAGATCATTGCTACAAGAATATGCAACACAAAGGGAGATTGTACCAAGGGGGGATGCCATTGGTGATGTTGTCTATGACAACCACCAGAGAACTAGAAGACGCAAAATTGAGGATGATATTGAGAGCAGACCCATTGTACAATGTCGATGATGCCATTTGTGGGGGCATCTCACACATGAATGTCAAAGTGTTGTGAATCAAGATGAACCAACAATGCTTATAGAGTTTGAAGCACTCGAGAAGAGTCACAACCCTAGCCAAGAAGTGAAAGAGATGAACAATTAAGGAGGTGAACTTGATTCAATCGAGGAGGAAGAAATCCAATAGATAGTTGAAGTTGCACAAGGAAAAGTTGTGGAAGTGGTTGATGCATGCGAGAAAGTAAGTGATGCAAACGACAAAGTGAATGCTATAGATGATGAAGAGAGTGTGTTCGGCTTCTAACCGTCTGAAGCAAGGCCGTTCGGAAGTTGCAAGGTTGTACGATGAGTTGCCAAGGCATACGGCGAGGAGTTGCCAATGTCATACAAGGAAATGTCATACAAGTTGTGGTGGTATGACAACACACTATCATACAAGTTGTGGTGTGATGGCAAACTGTCATACAAGTTGTGGTGTGATGGCAAACTGTCATACAAGTTGTGGTGTGATGGCACACTGTCATACAAGTTGGGGTATGGCGGCACACTACCAACAAGCAATGGCAACATATGTTGCCATACAAGTGTTGTTGATATATGTTACCATACAATTGTTGCCGACATATGTTGTCATACAAGCGCTTTGCCATACAAGCACTTTGTCGTACAAGCGCATGTCGTACAGGTGTTTGTCCTATAAGCGGAGTCTCATGCAAGCAAAGTGTTGCCATTGTTGGATGTCGTACGAAGGTCATCGTATAATGGAGAGTTCAAACCATCAAGACTCGAGGCAGGATGTCTAGTTGGTGTTAGCAATACGGAGGTGGGTCATTCAGGCCAAGAAGTTAATTGTTTGAGACCAAGGGATGTAAGTCAGAGAAGGCCAAGAAGCAGTCATCAACAGCAAGAGGAAGGTAATTTGGAGTTGAGGGAAAGTCGTTTAAGTGAATCGGGTGAAGGCTACCAAAATACAGACAAGGAGAAAAATTCAATTCAAACAATGAAGGTTTCGGTGGTTTCGTTGTTGAAGTTTTGAGGGGTTGCCCCTCGACCCCACAAGGGGCGTTGGCCCTTGATCCTGCAAGGGGGCTCATGCCCCCTTGACCCCTATCAAAGGTGGCAATGCGCGTTGCCCGTCATGTTGGCCATATAGGTTATGTTGATCAGGCGTATGATACAGCTAATTGCAAAAGGTGGAGTGAACAATCTGAGAACAATGTGTTATGGGCAATGGTTTGAAGTGACGTTGATTGTAGAAGATGTTTGCAATAGAAGAAAGCAAAAGAAGCATGGCAAGAGATTCCAATATGGTGTTCAGTGCTTCTATCCCCCAATGTTCAGCTCATGTGTGTTGTTGAGGATGTCGACAAGTCTAGATGAGGGGATAGATGTAGGCAAGCAAATTGACATGTTTGCATAATTAGTGAATAAGTTTTATCATTTTGTGTTATTTTGTAGTTCATACACAAAGTGTTTGACGAAATGTGCATACACATAATTAAATAAATTTATAAACTCATAATGTAAATTGTATGTGACAATGTGAAATGTTAAGTGAAGTATTAATTATGTACAGATAAGTCACTAGTCATAAAGTGACTCATGAAATGAAATGTAAATGTAAATGTAAGTCACATGGATAGCAAATGCAATTTAATAAAATGATGAGGTGTCAAGTAGTTGAAGGATGCAACTACTTTTTAGATGTATAAATAAGACCCTTCCCTCATTCATTTGGGTGGTGGAGGTTATTGGTATGGTTGGCTGAATGTGTTGTTGGCCAAAGAGTGTGGTTGACATTGTTGGCATGGAAGGAGATATTTTGCACAGATTGTAGATTGTGTATGTAAGATAATGCCATACACAGTTAACCATACAGGCTAATGTTAATGCAATATCTGTTCATATTCATCACCTGTTATTGCCTTTATATGTTTCCTGTATGTGTTGTCATTGCTGATTACTGCAGTAGATAGATATGTAGTTGTTCCTTCTAAGTTTTGTACGTAATATTGAAGTATCAGATAAACGAGTGTTGTACGAGGAGTTGTCGATGTGTCATACCATATAGATCATTGTCGTTCAAGTCATTGTCATACAAGTGCATTGTCATAAAAGTGACACTGTCGTACAGACAGTGGCTGAATTGAGTTGTCACCAATTGCACACTAAAGTGTTGAGGTTGACTTGATTGCCATACAAGTAACATTGTCATACAAACAGTGGTTGAATTGAGTTGTCACCAGTTGCTCACTAAAGTGTTGAGTTGCAGTCATTGCTGATCACTAAATCTGTCATTCAAATTGTTCCTCCAAACATTGGAATACTTGCTACCATGCTACAATAGTGTGTAGGCTGACAGAACCACAGCTTTGGTGTCAAATGGGTCAAACAGTGATCAAAAGGATTTGTTTGAGTCTAAAAATTTTATTTTGCAGGTTCATGGCTGCATTTAGAGGGAAAATGTCACTATTTCCATAAATCCTACAAGCAAGTATAATTTCATTAATATTGCTTTGGCTAAGAGGTTGTAGGTTCAAGCAACAAAAGTTAAAAACATACAAAATGATGGTGTGAATATTCATATTTTTGAAGATTTGAAGATCATCATAAATAAATATGTTTTACATTCAGATTTTTATCCTATTAATGGATGATGTGGATATTATTTTGAGCTATCCTTGGTTGGATTCTTTGGGTACTATTAACATTAATGTGCAAAAGAAGTTCATGAAGTTATGGTACAAGAAAAAGAAGATAACACTGTAGGATATTTTTCAGCTTAAGAAGCAAGGATCCAAGGAGAAGCAAGAAGCAGTTATGGCAAGGGAACAAGTTAAGGAACCAACAGAGGAATCAAAACCTGAGTCTACAGTAAAGGCAGCAGCAATGTCCATGGAAGAAACAGCAGTAAAGTTCAAGGTAGATTTGTCAAAAAAGCACAAGGACACACCAAACGAAGGGCACATAAAAGAAGAGCATGAGAAAGAATTTAAAATAGAGGAACAAAATGTTGAAGAATCAAAGGAAGCAAAACGTTGGGTTAAGGTTGCAGCATATCACCACCCACACCACCATGAGCAGCAACAATCTTAGAGGCATGGCTTAGGGTATCATTATTGTGGAGTCAAATGGGCATCAAGTATGACAGTGTTTGACCAAAAAGCTATAGTAATTCTATATTTCAAAGTAGCATAGCAACATCGTGGAACAATAGGACCAATCATTTAGAATATTAGAGTAAAGCAGCAGGTAAAGCAGAAGAAGCGTGTAGCCAGCAAAGCAGTTATGGATATCCAAGCAGCACAATGGCAGCTTGGCATCATCGCAAACCACCATCAATCAAGATTTCACTTGGATGGAGGGATGTTCAAGATTGGTACCAGTTGTCAACATTGTTTAGCAAATCATATTATAATTTTCTTCTCATGAGGAACATTGTAAAGAGAGTGAAATGTTATGGTACATAGGGATAGGAATATGGAGATATGATATCATATTGTCTATGGGTATTATGGATAGTTGGCATGTGCCGCACATAACCCAAGCTTAATTATATTATTATATTATATTATATTAATGAATGGGGACGGGTTTACAAGTCTCCAAGAATGGGTATACAAAGAAGGGTATATTAGATCTCATTTTGAAAGATGTTGAGTGGTTTCTTCCTTAAGGGAAAACATTGGTACTATTGCCCGGGAAATGTATTATCATCTTATCTTTGTGGATTAATTAATAATGTTTATTTATTTAATATTTAGCGTATGTTTTTATATTTATCAGAAGCAAAGCTTAAGACCTATAGAATTAAACACAACTCAATCAAATTTAGGTGTCCACGAAGACTGAGAGGCGCCACGGGGCTTGAGGCCTGTACGTCATTATGACACCTCGGCCTCCATACTTCCATCGAGGCGTATTGTTTCGCAAAGATTTTTCAAATTACACATAGTTTTATGAAAATTTCCTGTAGGTTGCGAAAAAAAATGGTAATCCTTTACCAGTATGAAACTAGAACAACTGCCAGGACTCACTAACGTTTACCTAAATTGCTGTATAATTCACCTAAGCTTCACAGAACCTGCAAACGCAACCAGCTAATTTTTTAAATGACACCTAGTTTTATCAAAATTTCCCATAGATTTCAAAAAAAAAAATGCTAATCCTTTACCAGTAGAAAACCAGGGGAACAACAACTGCCTGGAATCACTAACATTTAACTAAATTTTCATAGAATTCAAATAAACTAGAGAGAACCTGCAAATTTAGCAAGCAGTACTGACCTGTTGGACAAGGTTAACTGTAGGCGCGAGGAAAACACAGACATTCCTTCCTGGCTTCTTTATGCGGTCCGCAAATTCTAGCATGAGCAGAACCGCAATCAGAGTCTTGCCAGTTCCCGTCTCCAAACAGATAATCACGTTCTCTTTCTTCGCTTTCTCACACAGCATCAACTGGTACCTGCTAACATCATACGTTAAAGTTTAGCATATATCCAAATGTAGGTAAATTTAATGCGCAATTTAGCGGAAATTATGAACTGATTTAACCTTCGGGCTATGGCTCTGGGGTCCTTCTTGGCACGCTGATCGGGCAATTGCAAATCTTTCATTTTGGCCGTGATCAAATCTGCCTGTTCCTCCTCCTCTATGATGACCATTGTTGCCGAGAAGGAATCACGCGCCCTTTGCTCTGCTATTCTCTTCTCTTCAATACAACGGTTGCGTCCGAGTAAACCGCAAGCAAGTCGGGCACGACCGGCAAAACAGTGGGCCTGGTCGGAATATAAATAGGTAGCGAAAACGAAGGCAGATACACCACTTGCTCTGCGAAAGAATCACGCGCCCTTTGCTCTGCTATTCTCTTCTCTTCAATGAAACGGTTAAGTCCCAGTAAACCGCAAGCAAGTCGGGCACGACCAGCAGCGCGCCTGGTCGGAATATAAACAGGTAGCGAAAACGAAGGCAGATAAACCGACTAATTGTCACCGTGGTAAATGTGAAAACGAAAGCGGATAAACCGACTAATTGTCACCGTGGTAAATGTGGCGGACTCCAGAAGGCAAGAATATAGAATGGGGGATAGAAATTTTAGGCTGGTTAAAAAGAAATTACCTTGCTAATCATTAGCACTGACGGCGGTTGTTAGAGCTAGCGCCAAATGCATGATGTTCTTTAACTTTCCGAGGGAAGTTTCTTCCAATTAATTTTGGACATGTCAAGTTCAGAGGTGGTACAAGCGTTATTTGAGAAACCCTTGGGTTATAGTAGGGGTTAAATAACCGTTCTATAAAAATATTCTGTGTATCTTTTTGAGAACCCATAGTAGGATGTATAACTATAAAATGTGTTAAAGTTTTAGACGTTTAAAAAAAAAAAAAAAATTTCAAAAAAATGAGACCATTAACCTCGTGGTTTGCAACTCAGTTGTCTAAAAATAAATAAAAGTTTTAACCACTGACTGTCTTGTCCCATCAATATTACTTTTATATAGTAAAATGATGTTGGTATAAATCAATGATGTCATTGACTCTATCAAGAATTTCTTAGCAGGGAATGCAAGGAATTTGTGAATTTCTTAGCAGGGAATGCAAGGAATTTGTGAATTTCCTAGCGAATTTGTTTTAGTTTCACATTAATTTCCTTCCCTACTTTCGAAAAGAATTATATTGTATTTCACTTTTATAAAATAATTTATTCATCTGCACACGAGAATGGAGTAGTCGTCCTGACAAACTAAATATGCATTCAAATGAGCAGTCATTCGTACAAAAAAAAAGCGGAGTAAAAATCGCTGTCGGCACACTAAATTTGTCTGCAAAGCATAGAATTTCTTTGACTCGTCTTGAGTGTCAGTGTATAAAAAGAAGTTCGTTCAATATAAGAAATGAAATGAAAGATTTTAATTCCGTCCGCGAGACCCAAATATGGTTTATGGGATCTCAAATATGGAAGTACAATTATTCAAATCGTATCATATGATCTTTAATATCTTTGAGAAGGTTGTTCCTTCTACTATTATTTGTGTTAGCAATTCTTCAATTTTTTTATTTTATTGTCTTCAAATAAATCTGTTATAAACTCGTTTCCAAGTGTTTTTTTTGTATTTGTCACGGATATTTGAAAAACTCGGGCATTTATAGATGAAGTGTTCCTCTGTCTCTATTGCCCCTGTGCTGCATAGAGTACATATCCTTTATTTCCATTGTTCTTTGGGCGTTGTCCATCTCCCTGTTTCACATCTAAGCCTATCTCCCTGTTTCACATCTAAGCCTATGAGAACTAGTTCTTATATGAACAATGAGTATTTTTTCCTTCCACTTGATTTCAGCGCCTATATACATTTTTTTCTTAATTTGCAATATAATATTGTCTTTTCTTGCTTGCATTTTTCCACATTCCACTTTTGAACTTTTCATTCACATACTTTTTTATGTCTTTGTTGACATTTGGGCATTCATTTATGTTGAGATTTGCAATATAATATTGTCTTTTCCTACTTGCATTTTTCCACATTCCACTTCTAAACTTTTCATTCACATAATTTTTTATGTCTTTGTTGACATTTGGGCATTCATTTATGTTGATTTCCCAATGTTTCATCTATTTCTAATTTTGTTTCATCCATGTATTCTTTCGAAATAATTATGGGCATTCATAATGTATTGTAAAACAATTATATGATGATAATGTAATATGGGTGGGGGTCGTGTCAATCTCATATAACCAATTAAAAATGATAAAGGAGTTGGGCTCTTCCTATAGAAACCCAAGTTTAATTCAAGGGAAGGGTGGCCCCGACTATTATTGTGGTTTCCAAATAATATTTGATATTAAAATTGTTGATTAAAATTTTAGTTCATATATATATATATATATATATATATATATATATATATATATATATATATATATGATTTGGTTACCTTGTGATCCCTATCCCACCATGAGAGGGAGAGTTGAGCTTATCAATAGGGAATTTAACACACGACCACACATATATGTTACGATTTGAACCTTGGATATTTTGAAGAAGAGCCAAAGCTTGAATTGTTGCGCTATCCCTCGTTCGAGCTTTGGCTCTTCTTTAGGAGGTCCAAGGTTCAAATTGCGATGTGTGTGTGGTTGTGTGTTAATCCTCTATTGATAAGTTTAGCTCTCGATATTATAAGGGATCATGGCTAGGATGGGAATGCTTAGCCCTAAGCATTGATCATAGGAGTTTCTCACACTAACCAAATCAAAAAAATAAAAAAATAAAAATAAATTAAATATATTATAATTATTATATAATATGTTCTTTATTTGTTTAAAAAATTTTAAAGTTAAGTTATTATTTTAAAAAATAGTTTTTTAAGAGTTGGAAACAAGTGTTATTAGAGAGAAAGCATAAGCAGGAAGTAAAAAGCAAAGCGCAATCAAGGAGCCACTTCTTATTCCAAATCTTAAGAGAAACTCAAAAACTAAAGAATTTATGTGAACAAAATCTAAGTAACATTGCAAGGAAATCATTTTTTTGAGTCCTTACTGAAAGTAAGGATGTCCTAGTTGGAAGTAAAGATGCCTTAGTTGAAAAGATGGATGTCCTAATTAGTGATAAGAGGAAGAGTGAATCTATGACAAACTCTATCTAGGTAGCAGATACTACACCGACAAATACGACATCGACAAATACTACACCGATGGAAGTGATTATTAAGGATGAGATGATTGAGCATGATATAATGGTTCTTAAACCAGAGGATTAGTATTTTAGTTTAAATGGATAATAGCCAGGTTTTTCTAAGATTTAATAAATCAAGTGGAAGTGGGAATTGAATTCAAATAACTCCATGACTTTTCTTCTAAAATGATTTTTTCTCATTGTCTTCTCCAATTCAGAAATAAGGGATAAAATTATGGATGGAGGCCCTTGGTTTAGGGGTAAATATACAGTATATTTAAGACCATGGAGTGAGAAATTTTATATGGAGACAAGGACTATTAAAGGCTTTCAATGTGGAATAGGTTTTTTGAACTGTCTTATCAACTCATCGATAAGGAGGTTTTGAAGAATATTGTCAATACTCTAAACGAGTTCATCTAGGAGGGACCAACTACTAAGGAGAGAAAGTATGTTGTATACACTTGAATGTGTTGCCATATATATTTCAAAACCTTTACCATTGTCCATTAGGATTAAATTTGAATTAAGAGAATGGGATCAACAAGTGGATTATGAAAACATTGCATTTTGATGTGGCAAATGTAATCAAATCAGACACATGTTTATAGATTACAAAGTGAAAATGATAGAGAAAGATATGGAAAATTATGGGCACAAGAGAAACTTCAATATGAAATAAGGAGATCATATCTTAGGAGAAGCTAAGTCAAATCAAATATTTTCTACTCCTATGAAAGTGACAAGAAAAACCCATCTCCATCATCAAATGACAAAGGTCATTATCATTCACTTGAATCAACCATTACAAGAAAAAAATGGCACAAGGGATGATGAACTACAATGCACGAGTTCAAATACAGGAGTTAAAGATGTGAAGGAAGATGGGGAGTAATTTTTAAAGCAAAGAAATATAGGAAGGCAAATTTTAAAGCGAGTGAGGTGAAGGTCAAGTCTAATTCAATAAATCATCTTCATTTTCCTCGAGTAGCATAAAATATTCTCCTTGTAATAAAAAATGAAAGTAGTATAGAGTGTATTAGTTACACTTTAGGATTTAAAGAGTAGCACAAAAAGAAAAACATATGGAGGATATCTAAGGAAATTTAGGGTTTCCAAGGCAACACAAAAAAGTAATGAGGAGTATCATCTATGCACTTTAGGGTTTTTAGAGTAACACAAAGAAGAAGTGTTAATGAGGCTATTACTTGCATTTTAGATTCCTTATGGCAACATAAATCTTTAGAAAATAAATCTCGTTATGAGAAATACAAAAAAATAAAAGAGATAGGTGAAGATGAAAGTGTTGGTGGGAATGGAAAAGGGTAAAGGGTAAAGTAGCTTTTAATGACCGTAAGACCATAGGCCATATGAGACAGATATTGTTTATTTAATATATGGTTATCCTCAACCATACTCCAATTAAGCATGGTGTACAACCCTAATCCCCTCAAGATTTGAACCTTGGATCTTTATTTAGAGTTTTGAAATCTTCACTCTTAGGTTACATCAAACATGAATAAAGAGAAAAAGAAACTCGAAGGGATGTCGATTTGAGAAGCCAAATAAAATTAGTATACGTGTTAATAGAAAGTGTAGATAGAAATAAAAAGATGATGATGAAAATAATATTATGAAATGTTAGGGGTATGAATAAAAACCCTAGAAAAAAAGTTATTAAGAAATTAATAAGTTTTTTTTGTTAGTGTGAGAATCCCCTATGACCAACGCATAGGGTTGAGCATTCCTATCCTAGCCATGATCCCTTGTAAGGCCAAGAGCTAAGCTTATCAATAAGGGATTACACACACAAACACACACACGCACATGCCATGGTTTAAACCTTGGACCTCCCAAAGAAGAGCCAAATCCCGTACCGTTGCACTGTCTCCCCTGAGACATTAAGAAATTTATAGTCATGAGTTCATTTTAATACAAGAAACATAACTAAATAGTGAGAAATGTAAGGATATTTTTAAACAGATTTAAAAGATGGGTAATTGTCTAACAATTTCTTCTATTGAAGTTTTAGGTGGTACTGCAATAATATGGAACACATGCAAATGGGATGGGCAATTATTAGAAGCCAAAAGTAATTAGGTTTTTGGACTATTTTGAAAGATATAGTAAAACATCAAAGTTGGGGTTATAAATTGTTTGATATGGATTTGGACGCTGAAGAACCCAAAATCCTTGAATTGATTTGCATTTATCAAAAATATATATTTATAGGCATTATGAGCCTATACAATCCACCTGTTTGGGTAAAACCATCAAACGATACCATGATCGGACAACCTAACATTTACTGCTCATGGTAGATCTAAAAGCCATACTATTTACGTATTCTAAGTTTTTCTATGATTTTATAAAACATTATTTAATATCATATATTATTTATGTATTCTAAGATTTTTTAATATGATTCCTCATCATTCCTCCCCACCATAGAAGCATTGGATTCCAATGCGTACAAAAGGGTAGGAGATCACATTGAGTGGAATTTGGAAAGAACCCATGAGGTCCTAGTGAGTTGTCATAACAACGAGTGCCCATGTAGATGCAAGGGTGACCTCCAAGCTAAAGATGAGGTCCTGGTGAGTTGCTCTGTACCAAATTGATAAGGATTTGAAGATTGAAAGTTAAAATCATTTTTTTTTCAAGATCCATTGGGAGGATTTCTCGTTCCTTTTTTAACCAGACCTAGCCTAAGGAAGAGGATAATCTCCAAACCCAGTGCTTGGTTCTGATACCAGACTAATATGGATTTGGACATTGAAGAACCCAACATTCTTGAATATATTTGCATTGATAAAAAACATGTATTTATAGGTATTATGAGCCTATTACAATCCACCTATTTGGGTAAAACCATCAAACAATACCATGATCGACCAACCTAACATATTAAATGCCAACCTAACATTTACTGCTCATGGCAGTTCTAGAAGCCATACTATTTACGTATTCTAAGTTTTTCTATGATTTTCTAAAACATTATTTAATATCATATATTATTTGTGTATTCTAAGATTTTTTAATATGATTCCTCATCATTGTTATATAATGATATTACATTATTTGGTTTGGGAAAGTAGTAGGATTTTCCTGTTACTTCAACAAACTTATGATATTTGTTTGTAATAAAAGTGCTTGAAGATAATGAAATGATTTGTATCAAATATTTGAAATAATATTTGAAAAAAAAATTGGGCCTACATGTGGTATCAAAGCCCAAGGTAGAGGTGTGTTCTAGTTGGTATAGCACCATAAGCATCTTTATGTTAAAATCTTGGTTGATGTTATTCACTGGAGGAAAATCCTATACAATTGAGTGAATGATATCTCTTTATTTGACTACACCAAATCTCTACTGAAGTTGTCTTGATTTCTCCATTTGATTATACCATAGATCCTAAAACTATACTTTTCTACTTGGTCAAGTCTAACAACAAACACTGGCTCTAGTTTTTGACACTTAAATTCACCACGCTAGGTTTTGACAACGAAGTTTCATCTTACCTATGCCATGTAGAAAAAAGAGCTTTGACACACTTCAAGAACGCATTGTTCCTTTTGAAAATCATATTTCCAAGATAAATTTAAGAGCAAATACTCTCGAAGAAAGTTACTAGTTGGTGCAAAGACACCTACGTACATTTATATCATCTCAAATATATTTGCTCTAGTTTGAGATTATATTTGCCTGCACAAATTTGGTTGCCACTAGTTCATTAAAAAATGGATTATTTGTTCTAGATGTTACTCCTACTCTTTAATAGCTTTATTTGCAGTCATAACATATACAATATTTTTATGGCATAAAAGATTTGGTCATAATGGAACAACCTCAATATTAAAACTCGATAAGCATCAAATGGTTATAGGATTACCTAAGCTTTCCATGCAAACTCCAACATGTCCTAGTTACCTTGCTGAAAAACATCGATTTCCTTTTGAATACATTTCACATAGAGCAACTAGATTACTAAACATAATTCATACATATTTATGTGGTCCTATTTTAGCTGGTCTTGGAGGACACAAATACTTTCAATTATTCATGGATGACTATTCATGAAAAATGTGGGTCTACTTTCTATCACTAAAGTTAGAAGCCTTAAAGTGTTTCAAAAGGTTTAAATAACTCGTTGAAACAAAACTAGGGAAATCAATTTGAATACTACAATCAAATAGGAGAGGAGAATATACCTCGAATTATTTCTTAAAATATCTTACACAACATGGAATTAAATGTCAGTTACCTACTATTTACACTCCATAGAAAAATGGAGTTGTTGAAAGAAAATATTGTATAATTATGGAAATGATCTGATGCATGTTAAAAGAGCATAACCTTGATCTAGTTTATTGGGCAAAAGCAATTAATACCACATTATATATTAAAAAAAAAACACCTATAAAAGCTCTCAAAGGAATAACACCAGAAGAAGCATGGTCATAAAGAAAACCATCACTAGCCACTTCAGAATATTTAGTTGCAAAGCTTACATACATGTTTAAAAAAAAAATAGATGACAAAACATTACCTTGCATATTTCTAGGATATGATTTGACATCTAAAGCATATCGTCTAATAGATCTTGTTACAAAGGAAGTTCACATAAGCAAATATGTTATATTTGATGAAGAGTGCACACTATTGAATCAAAGGATACTTCTTCATTTGTAATAGATATCAAATAATATTATGAGGTCACCTCATAAATTGCATCTGAAGTTATAAATGAAAAAATAGATGAACAACCTCTAGATATAACATCTCAAAATCCACATAAAAAGACTCCCAAATGGACTTTAGCTACTTTTACGAATGCTAATCTAGATATACCTCTAGATTTAACATCGACAAGACCTTGTACTTGAAGTAAAAGTCATAGTAAAAAATAAAAAGTTAATTCAGGTATAATGACTATAAAAATGGAAAATTATGAACCTCAAACAGTAAAAGAAGCACCAAATTATCTTGAATGAAAAAAACAATGGAAGTTGAATATACTGCTCTAATAAAAAATAAAACTTGGGATCTAGTCTATCTACCTCCAGATAAGAAACCAATTAGATACAAATGGGTCTATAAAATTAAATACAAAGCATATGGTTCAATTGATAAATATAAAACATGACTTGTTACGAAGATTTTTGCTCAAAGAGAAGGCATAGACTATGATGAAACATTTGCACCAATGACCAAAATGACTACCATATGAATAATTTATGCACTAGCAGCTCAACATAAGTAAAAAAATCATCAAATTGATGTTAAAAGTGCTTTCCTATGTGGAGATCTTGAAGAAGAAGTATATATGATACAACCTGAAGGTTTCGAATTATCTAGTCAAACACAAAAGGTATGCAAACTAAAAAAATCATTATATGAATTGAAACAAGATCCATGTGCATGGTATATTAAAATCAATAATAATATCCAGAAAAGTGGTTTCCATAGAAGCTTATCAGACCCATATCTCTACACTTATAAAAAGGGTTCTAACAAAGTCATTCTTGTGGTATATGTTGATGACTTAGTTATCACAAGTGACTCTAATGACTTAATTAATAAAGTGAAAATTGATTTGAAGGAGGCTTTTGATATGACAAATCTAGGACTCTTACACTATTGTATTGGTCTACAAGTATGGAAAAAATAAAATCACATTGTAATGACCCAAACCAAAAATGTCAAGAATTTGTTACAAAAGTTTAGAATAACATATTGTAAGATAAAGCAACTCTTATGGAATAGGGATTATAATTATCAAAATATGATTCATCACCATCTGTATATTCTACTTTGTACTGTCAACTAATTTGTAGTTTGATTTATCTCACAAATACAAGATCATATATAGTCTTTGTTGTTAAATATCTATCCATATTTATGAAAGAACCTAAGAAAAATTGTTGGAAAGTTTCTAAAAGAGTTTTGCAATGTATGCAAGGGACAATGGAATATGGAATTGACAAATTATTTTTACAAGGATATACAAATTATGACTATGTTGGATCCATGGATGACAAAAGATATACTTCAATTTATATCTTCTATTTAGGTACAAGTCCTATCTCTTGGTATAGCAAGAAACAACATGCAGTAGCACTATCATCTACTAAATAAGAATATAGAGCTGCATGAAATGCTACATGTGAAGCACTATGGCTGCAATATATTCTCTTAGACATGGGTCTTTCCTTCAAACAACCAATAATATTAAATTGTGATAATCAAGGAGTACTAAAAATAATCAAAAAAATATTTTTTTTTGAACGAACCAAACATATTGAAGCATAGTGCCATTTTATTCGAGATCATGTTTAGGAACACCATATCAATCTCAAATACATCTCTACTATAAAGCAATTAGCATATTTTTTTCATAAAAGCTCTTAGTTGACTAAAATTTAGAGACACTAGACAAATCCTTTTGTTTATCAAATAATGTAATATATGGGGATGTTAGATAATGATATTACATTATTTGGTTCGGGAAAAGTAGGTGGTAGGTTTTTCTTGTTACTTCAATGAACTTATGGGATTTATTTGTAATAAAAGTGCTTGAAGATGAAATTATTTGCATTGAAGATTTAAAATAAGATATGTTCTTGCAAATATTTGTGGGGCGTACATAAATGTATATGCTCCAACTATAGTTACTCCTAGTGAAAGATGTTGGAAGGACCTTACCATATTTTTTCTAGATACAATAATGATTAATTGTGATCTATCCATTCTTGGGGGTGATTTCAATATTGTTCAATCTCCATTAGAAAAGAAGGATGGTATTCCAATATGGTATGAATTAATACAATATTTTGCTTCATTTGACAATTCAAATAACCTTTAGGATGTTAGTCCTTCAATTTTTTAATATACATGGGATAGTAGATGCACTAAGCAAACTCATATAAAAAAACTATTGGACAAATTCTTGTTATCCAATAAATGGTTACAAACATTGTATATAGATTTTTTAGATATTTTGTTATGAGTGGGACCAGATTACAAACCTATTCTTTTGACTTGTGATTTACCCAACAATGTTAGCTTTTAGAGCCTCAAACATAAAGGAAATGCATTCACAAGTATAGAAATAAATATACAATGATACAACTATGATAACAGCAAAAACCATGCATTAAAATATGATAGAAGACTTGATACAATGCTTTAGAAATGTTCATATAGAAAGCTCACAAAAATTACAATGCTCCTCTCATGGAGTTTGCAACTCCTCTATGATAGCAAAATGAAGCTACACTGTGCCTACTACTACTCACTCCTTTGCACTACTTCAACTCCCTTACAATCACTCACAATGAGGCCTTTATATAGAAATATAGATTCCTTGCATCTCACTCAACCCTAAGACTCATGTACATGTGGACTACATGCACATTTACATCATTGCACATTCTAACACTTGTGCATTTATTAAATAACTCTAATAAACTATTTATCTCCTAATATAATCCTAATCTAAATATGTACCCATGAAGATACATTAGTAAAGAACCAAATGATGTAATATCCATATTTTTCAACACCCCCTTGTATTACATTATTTGGTTTTTGAAGACTTTAGTCTTCAATATGGATCTTTACCTCTTGCATATTCTTCAGCTTGATCTAATTCTTCTTCTTCTTGTTTGGTTCAATCTTCAATTTATTTTTGGAGCTCATGTATTTTCTCCTTACTCCAAACTACAATCTACCTATGTACTTGATCAAATGAATGGTCAATATAGTTCAATATTTATGGTTTCAAGATGATCAAATCATTATGGATTTACTTTTATATGTTTACTTGTTTCTATATCCATAATTCCTTTAGCTTAGAAGGTTCTAATCCTTTGAGGTAGACTTCCTTATGACTCCCTAGTTTTAAGTAGGTGAACTAATTTTTGATATCTCCTTTCCAAACCTTAGGTTTTGTAGAATACTTATGTCTTCCTAGTTATTAGATTATGCTATGAGTTTGATAAAGTGCTTAGCAAGCAATAGTTCACCTTTTGGATTTCTTTTGTCCCTTTAGTATGAGTATGAGACAAGTATAAGTAAATGATTCTAACTCTTTAAGCAAATAATGATTTTGCTTTTCTAATATTAACTTCAATAAATCAATCTTCTAAATTCCAATTTATCTAAGGTTTTGATGTAGTATACCTTATAACTCCCTAATTTGGAAATTTAGAAATTAATAATATTTGCAAATTAAAGTTTCAATTTGTCCAATGTTGAAAACCTTATATCTCCTACTATGGTTATTTACAAATATATATGTGCTACAACTAATATACTTTGAAATGTCATTTCATATAAACTTATATTATAAAATGCTTGGTTAATTTCTATTACTCCAAAGCAGTAGTAAACTCAATCTTATATGGTTCACATTATAACTCCTTCTGACCTTAATGAAAGCAAGTAATGGATCTAAGTTTAAACTATACCTTTACAATGTAGAATACATGATATAGATAGGTGCTTGCTTTCACTCTTATATTCAAGGCAGGCACTATATCTTTTGGTCTTTAATGTATAATAATGAGTAGTGTGTGGTCTTCTTAAACACTGTTGAAAGTTTTGGTATATTGCATGTATTTCGAGGATAAGGATTCCATGTTCTTTTACAATTGGACAAACGATAATAGTAACAGTGTAGAGGTAAGCTAGCTCCAACAGATGACATGGTTCCCTAGAGTAAACAAGTATTTGCCACTTAAACATTACATGAATGATCACTTCAAATAACTTTCCCATCATCTCTTTAATTTTTCTCTTAGCGACATCTACGATGATAAAGTACTCCATAAAGTTATGGTGTGGGGGATTGCATCTTATAAAGCTGAGAACGTGAGCTAGTCATCACAAATTGTCAAATAATGTGCCCGATTCCACACAATATTTTATCATTTTACATTAAAAATTTGCATATGATAGATCCCTATTATGAAGGTGATCTAAAAAGTCCCTTGACATTAAGTCTTCCACCATATTGGATAGCAACAATATGTCAACAGATACGCCACCTGTCATCATACGTCCAACTCGTCGGTGAATGTGTTGTATGATGGATTCCATCCGACATTAATACCTCCTCTTTTATTGTATAATGGAATCCTAATCTAATCACGCACAAAATTATGTAATTTAGCTTCTGTTTTATACCTGAGAGCAAACTCAAAAAATAAAGCACGTGTTTCCTCCTAAGGTTTCCAATGTAATAGTCACCTTTACCACTTGTAACTAATCTACTGTTCCTGAATTACCATTTTGACTATCACCTTCAAAGTTATGATTTGTAACGTTCACTTCAACTGTTCAGTGCCTCTGAGTGTAACATTCGAATGGGTAACGAATAGTCGACATCGCAGAGAATATCCTAGCCTAATTTTGGCTTTGAACTGGTAATTCTTCACATGTGTCTTTCATGGAATACATTCATCAATGAAGGGTGTTTTGTCTAATCACTACCAGTGTGTGATTATAAAAAAATTGAACCTATTTTATTTCCTTTTACCAAGTCACTTGAATTTTAACTTCATTGTTCGACATTACTCGTAGCAGTTGGTGCAATCATTTTGAGTTGATTGGCACTTTGGTGATGTGCGTGCTTGAAACTAGAAAATTTCCTTTTCTTGCTAAGGTTTTTAGTATGTGTGACACTCTATCTAATTGATCTATGCCTCATGTAACTTCTAGCTTGCTTTCTCTTTTAGACGATACTGGAGGATTGATATGCTAAGTGGCTAATGCATTCTATGTCGAATGATTATTTCGATGATTCTTCAATGACTTATTTCAAGAATGAGTGTGCCCAGGGTAACATATTATTTAACATGAATTGAAATGACTATTCACTTGTCTTGATGTGTGATTTCTGTCAGTCTACTTCGCTCCACCTGGATGTGCTATTGAACACTTGCTTGCTTGAAGATTATGTAACGGTCAATGATTCCTTGTGCTAATTGTAGCTTAGTAGTAACTTTTTGCTATGTGTTATGTTGGTTGAACTATGATAACTTTCCTCCTATGATGACTTTGAAAAATGTATCTCTTTTTAGCCCGAATCAAACTAGCCTTATAACGTCTCCTTTTGATAATGTATTTCAAAGGTTTTTGATAATGCTTGTTGTCAACGAATCTTCATGTTGACACTCTACCAGAATGGCTGCTATTGGATATGATTATTCTCTCAACACTCCTAAAGAGTACCAATCAAATGTATGCTATATTTCCAATGCTTCAACCAAATGTATGAGGTGGCTTCTACGATGAGTAACTCCTTGTATTGGTGGTGTAAATTTGTCTGAGTCTATCCTATGATGCCTCCTTCAAAGACTTTCAACTATCAGGTGTACTAAGTGATTCCTTGGAGATTCTTGGATTGTAGAGCCCTTTATAAAAAATTCTAATGAGATGCTTGCAAACATAGGATAAGTGTGATAGATGTTTGCCCCCCAATGACCTTGAACCGGTTCTCTTTCCTTTTTGAAATGCTACCTTCAACTCCTTTGCTTGGTTGAGATAAAAATGATATTACTATTGCCTTTAAACCTTAGGCAATATTCCTTTCTTGGCTATTCTTTCACTTTCAAATTTGATATCTCATAAAAGGAATCCCTTTCTCCTGTTTGTGATCTCGTGAATGCACATCTCAAAACAACCTCCGATCGAAGGGAGGCTTTCTTCTCTCTCTGATTGAAGGTAGGTGATTTAAGGTAGGTCAATCTCTCTCTGATCAAAGGTAGGCTTTTCCTTACCTCTAATACCTTTATGGATTTTAGAACCTTTATTTAAATGCTTTTCAAGGCAAAGGGTTCGAAAAGCAGTTAGAAGAGAGGAAAGTAGTCTCTTCTCGTTTTGGCCTTCTTCCCAAAATCCAAGCTTCTCAATGGAATATTTTGCACTCTAACTTATGCAAGTATAGTATTATTTTCTTTAGAATGAGCAATAGAATTTTGATATGTTTCTTTCTCTCGAAATATACCTAACTTCTATTTTCTTCTATGTGGAGGTTTGATCTTTGTAAACTATCAATTCTGCACTATTTTAAAGACTTGAAATGAAACTATTCTATGTAATTATTTGATCCTTTAAAAAATGTGCTTGATAAAACTTAATAAGAAACCAAATATGGAAGCTCAACTAATGAACTTGTGCACCTTATTGTTGCATACCTTTTTCTCTCGTAGATGATGAATATAGTGGTGATCCAAGTCATCTCAATGACTACCTTTTATGGATGATTTTGCAGCTCTCCTACGCTGTCCAAAAAAAATTTTGCTCACCTTTTTGTAGCTTCAATAACTTATCAACTTGCTGCTCTAAACTCTAATTTGGTGGCTCCAAAATTTCTTCAGAATGCACTTATAGAATCTGATTTTTAGCATAATGTTGCGCAAACTTTATAAAATTTTCAGCACTAAGCAATCTTCACTATTGCTTTTAATTTCTTTGATTTGCTGCCTTTTTTCACTATCCACGAACTCTGTATTTTGTAGCTCTAAGTGTTGTTAATATGCTACCCTTTTTATTTATCTTCAAATTTGAAACTTTTCTAGATTGTGCGACATTCAATACTATCACTGAAAAGCTATCCTTGAATCCCAAAAATTTGGTAGGATTCTCTCGAAATCGTAGCTGATATGTTGCTCAAGAACCTCCTTCAATGATGTCCCCCAAATCTCACAGATTTGGTGGTTCTTCTATCTCTTTTCACTTTTCAAATTCTGAATTTAAAGTAGATTTCCTCCTCAAACAATCTATCAATCTTGAGATCTATTCAATACTACATTTTCAATTTGACAAACTTCTTGCCAAACTTTATCCTTTGGGCTTGTTTTTAGATGGTGACAATTGTCCCAATTCCTTAGCTTCTTCTTTGGTAATAATTTCTTCAATGAGTCCTATGAAATCCTTCAATGAGGCTCACCAAGCCTTCTTTTTATTTCTCCATGAGACCTCTCCAAGGTTCTCAATTATGCAGCTTCAAAATCTTCAATGACACCTTCCTTGGCCTCTTCAATATTTAACTATGAAAATGAGATCTTCTTCTAAGATCTCCTGAATCTGTTACTATTGAAATATCTTCTTCAGTAGAGTCTTCGATGGATCTATCCTTCAATAGGGCCTTCAATAAATCTCTTCTTCAATAAGAAGTTTTCGGTCTTCAATGGAGATCACCAATCTCCAATATTTTGCTAGGACTCTTCTCCTTGAGTCTCTTCAATCTTCAATGGAATATTCTTTCTAGGACCTCCTTCTTAGATTTGCAATCTTCAACGTGGATTCCTTGGCCACTAAATATCTCCTCGATATTTCAACTAGGAGTCTTCAATCTACAAATCTCTCAATTAGACCTTTCTCCGTAGGCCTCCAAATCTTCAATCCTCATTTTTCTACAATAAAGAATAAATCCCTGCACGAGGAAAGTAACTTCGAATTTCAGGTAATGAATATGAAGTTCTTCTCTATCTGTTGTAGATAGATTCCCCCCTTCTGAGAGTTAATTTTCTACAACAAGAAAAATTTAGATGATAGTAACCCAATGGTTCTGAAAACTTATTTTCTCTCTTGCAATGAAATATCAGAGATAATAAAAAAATTCCTATGACTCTGTGAGAAATAAAATTCACTAGTTGGATTGCCAATCCAGTGGATACAATGTTGAGTTCTAGTCTTCACAAGCATTAAAACTCTTGTGGAAAAACTCTAGCTAAATCTATCACGTGACTTTCTCTATTTTCTATTCTTCTACCTAGAGCTACTTCTATCAAAAACATTATTGTGATGGTATTTGCATGCAAAAACGCACTATGGCTGGTTCAGTTTGCAAATACTCAACAATAGTACTTGTGGATGTCCTTTGATCCACGTGGCTCTGGTACCACTTTTAGCTTTTGGAGCCTTAAATATAAAGGAAATGCATTAACAAGTATAGAAATAAATATGCAATGATACAACTATGATAATAGCAAAAAATCATGCATTAAAATATGATAGAAGACTTGATACAATGCTCATATATAAAGCTCATGAAAATTACAATGCTTCTCTCATGGAGTTTACAACTCCTCCATGATAGCAAAATGGAGCTACATTGTGCCTACTACTACTCACTCCTTTACACTACTTCAACTCCCTTACAATCACTCACAATGAGGATATAGAAAGATAGATTCCTTGCCTCTCACTCAACCCTAAGACTCATGCACATGTGGACTACATGCACATTTACATCATTGCACATTCTAAAACTTGTGCATTTATTAAATAAGTCTAATAAACTATTTATCTTCTAATATAATCCTAATCTAAAAATGTACCTATGAAGATACATTAGTAAGGAACCAAATGATGTAATATTCATATTTTCCAACAAACAATGGTCATTCAAAGCCATTTCGCTTCCTATCTATATGGCTCCAAGACTCTGGTTTCTTCCAAATGGTTATATTATGGTGGGATGAATAAAAATTTGAAGGATAATATATGTAGAGGTTTGTTCAAAATATGAATTATTTAAAGGAGCAAATGGAGATTTGGAATACCAAATATTTGAATAACATTTTTAAAGAAAGGAAAAAAATTGAATCCAAGCTCAAAACTTTAGAAGAGATAGTAGAAACTAATGGAATGGATTAGGACTCTTGTGTGAAAGAAAAACAATTGCTTTCTAATTATCATAATGTATTAGAGTCATATTGGTTCCAAAAATCTAGCGAGAAATGGCCCAAGAAAGGAGATAGAAATATGAAACAAACTCATGCTACAAAAAAAATAAGTTTCTTTTTTGTCACATAAAAAATATTGTAACTCTAGATGGAAGAAATATTGAGGAAAAAGAAGATATAAGGAAGGAAGCAATTAATTATTTCAAAAATATTTGATCAAATAATAGGATAAGAAGGCGCAAGATAAGCTTTTGCGAAATATTTCATCAATTATCACATATGAACAAAATGAAAACTTGGTGAAGAAGATATATATGGAGGAGCTACATGAAGCAATTAGCTTTTCATCCTAACAAGACACCTCGTCTCGATGGATTTCCTACAATTTTCTTTCAAAAATTTTAGGATTTATTGAAGAGTGATATGTTAGTTGCAGTTGAAGATGCCAAAAAAATGAAGGCTATAATAAGTGAGATCAATGCCACTATTATTACATTGGTTCCTGTTGGCAATCGAACCGGCCTAGATACAGGTTTTCTAAGTCTGCAGCGCCCTAGGCCCGTTGCCAAGCATTGAATGCCCGAAGGAAAGGGATGTCCTCCATGGCAATCTCCAGTAGGGCTGGTTCCAAAAATTAAATGGGTGATTGGAGATAAGGGATAGAAAGATACCGAAAGAGATGGGAGATTACGGAAAGGAAGGGGAGATGGCCGAAGGTCGGCAATTTGGGATGATGGACCAAGAACACGATAGACAACTTATCTACTTTTACCAACAACAATCAAAACAATGACTTATAACAGAAAGCAGTATAAAATCCTCAGAACCTATGTAAACTCCAGCAAGGATTCCAGGGACCAGTATTCTATCAACAACAAAATCCAGAGAACAGAATTAAACTGAAGAACAGAAACACTAGTTTAATAGAAATCACAGAGTAGAAATATTACACAGAGATTGGGGACTTAAACCGTAGCCAGAAGCCTTTATTTTGAGGGTAGGTTTCAAGTATACAACTACTTCAAAAAGTAAAAATGGGGACTTTGGGTTAAGGGTAAGGAATGTACAGAAAGGGATGAAATGACTAAAAGGAATGGGAAATGGCTACAAGCCGGAAGTGTGGGGTGATGGACCGGAAGCACGATAGGCAGCTTATATATTTGAACCAACAACAATCAAAACAATAAACCTTTAACAGAAACTAGTATGAAAAACCTCTTAACTATGCAAACTCCAGCAAGTATTCCAGGGGCAAGCCCTCTACCGACAGTGAAATCCAGAAAACAGAATTAAACTGACCGTAAAGAAACTAACTTAATAGAAATAACAGAGTAGAAGTCATACACGGATTAGAAGTCTCAACACCAGAGCCAGAAGCTTTTATTTCGATAGCGGGATCCAAAGTACAGAACTGCTTTTCTAGCAGAAGTTATCCATCCATTTACAGAGAAAGGGGGGTTTATATAGGAGAAAAACTACCGCTCGATGAATTGGTATTCAACCACTTTCATGACGGGCTGATTCAAATTTGGTGACAACCAGAAATGGTCTACCTTATCCCAATTTAGCATTAAAAGTGGAAGGTTCCGACGAAGACTTGGAACAGTCAGGCCGAAATTACAGGTAACTTGATATTGAAGTTAGAAGTTTTGATGATGATCATCAATCAGACGGTCTCAAAAATAGTTTCAGGGTGGTGAAATAGGAAATGCACTGTGGACCTCTCCTTTTGTTCGTTGGCTCCTTTTAACAATATCCCCCTGGCTCTTTTTAGGAAAGCGCTCCCTTGTGGAGCGCTTTTGAGCAAAGCGCTCCCTTGTGGAGCGCTTCTTAGCAAAGCGCTCCCAAGTGGAGCGCTTTTGAGGAAAGCACTCCCAAGTGGAGCGCTTTTAGCAAAGCACTCCCAAGTGGAGCACCTTTTAGCAAAGCGCTCCCAAGTGGAGCGCTTTCTGCTTTAAGCAACAGACTTGGAAAATTCTTTAGAGGCTTCTCTTTTGAATAAGCTTAAATTCTATCTACACTTAGCAACTTTATCTACTTTGCTTCCTTAATCCTTCGATCATATTGCAAATAATCCTCTAGCTAAGCAAGGAATAGAACCAAAAATGAAAGAGTTGGAGATGAAAATTTAACATTTGATTGTCCATGCTAAAATATATACAATTTTGCATGCAACATACCAAATTTAAAAAACTTTAGAAGAACAGGATAAAGAAAAGAAAAATGTAGAAAATCTTAAGAAGGAGCAGACCCATATGAGGGAAAGCTTTAGAATTGCAATGCCTTTGACCATTTTTCATAAAAAAGGAATTTTACAATGAGCGCTTTCAAAAACAGAATTAACTATGCATATTTTTTACAAGGTGTGTCAAGATTGACAACACATCTGGCGGCTCACAGGGGTATTGAGTCGGTCTCAATGCAAAGATCCCAGGCCTTCATCCTTGGGTAGCAGAGTCATTCTCTTTCTCTTGATCTTTCTCTTCTATGTCATCTTCACTAGGCTCTTTATCTTCCTGTTGTTCATTGCTTTCAGATCCTTCATCCATTTCCTCTTCTTGTTCATCCGAATCTTCATCTTCTGAACTAGATTCACCTTCAGTCTTATCTTCCTCACTAGACATGGAGCGCTTAGGAAGAAGTTGATCCAATGATTTTTTAAACACATGCTCATATATAGCCGCAACATCATTCCAACGCTCATAAGAATATGGGGGGTATTTTTGAAGCTCAAAAATAAGATAGTGATAGGCATTAATCCGCTCCAGATCAACAAACACCATCATCCTATCAAATTCTTTTAAACAGGATTCAATCTGAGAATATTTTGTCATGAGCATAATGATCTGTGCATCTGAGCTGGAGGTATTCAAAGTGTCTATATCAGTAGGGTTTTCAACAAAATTAGCCCACATAGGTTCCAATTCTTTTATTGATAGAGGAGGATGATCTGGATCAGTGAAACCGGGGACCTTAATGTCAATGAGGGCCTCCAAGTACCGCAATGCAATCTCGCATTCTTCAGAAGAGCATCTGAAGGCGCATCTCTTGCAAGCGCTCTCTAGAAGGTAAGTCAGGAGGCTACGCTTTGGGCGCTTGCTTGGATTCCAGCTCTTTGATCTGAACAGTAAGTCATTGGTTGACCTGATTCACTTCAGCTAATTCTTGGATATGGTGAGCATTCATCATTTTAAGGTCAGCGCCATAGGCATCAAGCTCTTATATTTTCTTTTCTAGCTCCTCAACCTTAGAATTAAGCCTTTTGATCTGACCTTGATGATCTCATTCTAGCTCTTCATTCTTCCTTCTTGCTGCTGCCAATTCTTCCTATAGTTGATCAACCTCTGACTAGGTTTTAAAATATAGGAACCTGTAATGCTCTCCATGTGCGTAGATAGAGCCAATGCCTACCTGAACCTCCTCCATTTTTTCTTGAGTATTCATCCTAGCCACGTTGAAACTTGTATGTCTGAGAGCATAATTGGTTGGGGTCATCTCCCCCAAAGGCTTGCTCACCAATGGTATCTTTTCAACCGTGTGCATGTCCATAGACTCAGGATCCAGAATATAAGCTTTGCATGTCTGAGCCAAAGCTAAAGCCTCCCTCTCACTACGATCTTTGAGCCACTTAGTAGAATTTTTCCTGGCTCTATGGATGCTTTCAGCTATAGCTAACTGTTGTGACAACTCCAGCTCTGACTCCAAAGGCTCAAGGACCCCTAATCCAAGAATAGGCATTGATGGAAAGAATGGGGAGTCGGGATGTAGGCTTGGAGTTATAGAGGAAGCTGAGAGGGAAGTGATTGCGCTAACCCTCGAAGGTGCTTGAGTTTGTACGGTTGTGGGCTTGGGCGTTATAAACGTGGATGAATCAAAATATGTGGGGGAGTGGGAGGAGAGGAGGAAATGCCTGAGTTAGAAGCGCCAAATAAGTGGGCAAAGGGAACCTCCAAAATGCAAGGGGAAGAGATGGTAGAAGTGGAGACTGCAAAAGGATTAGGGACTTTTGCATAAGAAGCAAATGGGGGAACTAAGGGCATTTGCATTTTAGTGGGAGATAGGAAATCTTCTTGGGAAACTCGAAGGCCCAGGCCGCTTAGCTCTGGAATAGGGGATGCACTCAACATAGGGGTTACTAAAATAGGAATGTTAGGGACTATTGAAAATGTTACTATGGAGGCTTCGGGTACTGGCATTATTATAGCTACATCAAGGGTTGAACAAGATTGAAAGAAAGGTGCAAAATTTAAGGTCGAGGAGGAAACAAAAATAAGATGAGATGAGGACATACCTTCGAGCCTCATAGAGGAAGAGGTCATGAGAGATTCTTCCAGTGACTGCATTCTATCTCCTTTCTCATATGAAATATTGGAGTTGTCCTCTTCTCCCACCTTTTTAGCCTCTATAAGCTTTGGGAAGGCTGCATGTCCTCCATCTTCACCCTTCTATTCTTCAACTAATTTTATGGTTGGCGCTCCTGGGACAGACACTTCAACTTCGCCCTTTTGTTCTCCGATTTGTTTTGTGACTACTTTGTCTTCAATATGGTCAGTCATGGCTACTTTGGGTGATTTGGGTGTAGCTATCTCCTTAGCTACAGATATTTCTTCAATCAGGGATAGTTCAAGCACAACTTCTTCCTGAATGGATATCTCAACTACCTTGTCCCCTTGGTCGCCTTGAGCGGCTAAAAGTTCAATACTTAGAGGTTTCTATTGATCTATCTCTACTATCACAACCTCTTTTTCTACAACTGCTTCATTAGGGTTTGGAGGAGCTAGAGTGCCTGAATGTACTACTATCCCAAAAGTCTTATGGGTCCCAGTTCGCGGCCTTTTTGTGGTCTTCTACGGGAGAAGTGCCTCGACCTTTCTCTTGAAAGGAGCGCTCTTAGTCTTGGACTTCTGCTCGATGGAGGGGGAAGCGCTCATGATAGCTTTGCCCATGCTTGGTGAGCTATGCCATGGGTGAGCCAAGTCATCAACCTCATCTGGGGGGCGCCCTGCCTTGGGCACGATAGCAGCAAAGGAAAATGGTTGAAAAATGTGAAAGTTATTTTCATAAATGTCAAAAAATTGGTCATCGATTGCAAGCTTATTAGCTGAGGGTTTGCCCTGGTGTACCCTCATGATCCACCATTGTTCTACTTTGTGATCTGACCATTTTGGATACCTGACCTTTATACTTGCTATGATAGACCTAGTCAGCTTCTGCTCTGGATTCACAATGGGATTGTACTCAAACTCCATAGTATAAAAATCCAACCAAGGTGGGAGCGGCTCCATCTCATCCACATGCCACTCAAGCTCCAAGCCAAGTGGATTATTGTGCTGGTTTTCCATGTCTGACCATGGGCAGCTATGAAAAGCTTGTACCTTAAGATTTTTTTGTATTATACCCAACGGATCCCATTTCCATCGATGGGGAGCTCAATTAATCCAACTGGGCTAGTACCACGGTTAAAACTGCATTTTGACCACATTGTGCTATTTTGACCCCTCCAAAATTGAAAGGGGTGGAGATTATGACCTTTCTCCCATGACCCTTTCCATACTCTTGGTTAGTGTGATCCAACTGGTGGGCTACCTCCACAGCGAATAGAAACGGAGTGGTGTAAAAGGGTAATAAAAAAGGTTTTTCAAAAAAACCGTATATCCTGATGATGTAACCCTACGTCAGGAGGAAAGTATCTCCCAACCGTTGCTCCACCAACTGCTCCCTCAACTCTATCGAGAAGCACTCACACTGACCACAAATCAAAGCCAAAGTCAGACCCAAAAAAGCTGATTAAAAACATAATACGAATTACTTACAGTGAAACTCTCGGTCCATAGGTAAACTGGCAACGACTTCCCCTCATTGTCGGTTTGTTGCTTGTGGACGAAGATGAAATTGTCATGCATGTGCCAAAAAAATAACCACACCATTACGAAAGATAATATGAATTGGTGGCTCTAGTCGTCATGAAGGAAATCCAAAGAGGCATGCAACTGTCGTGCGATAAATTTGGCCCAATCATAAAAAACTGGGCTAGAACCTGGCCTCGCCTTAGAGGGGAAATAAATTGGGTTGTCTAAAATAGCCTTGGCCATGACAACCTGCCAGTCGATGACCCACTCATCAGTTGCCAATCCTACCACCCATGCTAGGATGGAGTATATTTTAGGCTGTGAGAACTCAACCAAATGCCTTGGGAGTGCAGGTAGGTTACCAGCCACCGTCGCATCTTGCAATTGGTTCACCACAAAATATTTCATCCAGGAAGTTGGCTGATATCTGGAAGCTTCCTCATTTGTATACAACCTTTGTGGAACAACCCCGATAGGGTACTTCTCTCCCCTGGTGAAAGCTTCCCGGACTGATTCTGTGGTAATTGCGAACATCGGAGCTCCTTGAGCATTTCGAACCGTCCGTATCATAGGGTCATAATTATGGGCCACTACATGAATAAACTTTGGACAGGCATGAACCGGAGTGCACATGTAGAAATACAAGTGTGAGTAGAGTACACCTACTAACTGGTCTTCAACTGGATCATTCTTGGTCACCTCCTCAACATCTCGACGTAGTTGCTCTATATCTCCGTTCATTACCAGACAGTCCCTATAGCGGAGGAAAGGGTGCTGCCAGGGCACCAGTTCTTCGATGTCCTTCTTCTTCTTCTTCTGAAGCTTCTTCGAATCTAAACCTCTGAGGTAGCTTCATTGTCTAGTTTTTTACTTTTTGGGACCTTTTCTTTTGGCTTCTTCTCTTTCGAAGTTTCTTCAATTATTGATTCTTCAGCTACTTGCTTTCCTTTCTTACCCATGGTGGTCGAATACTTCGAAGGATTTCTAGTTCGAGAGTTGCAGGAAATTTTGGGAGTGAGTTTGAACTTGGCCAGAGAGCATTTCATTTTATAATGTCGTTGCTTGGAACCACCACCTCTAACGCAGACCACTCCTAATTAATGCCAGGGTGAACGTGCATGCAATCGGGCATTTTTAGAGTTCTTCGTGCGGGTGGATTTCTCTTGGAAAACTAAATACTGACGGTGGACAAGGACGCTCCTACGAGGCGCACCATTATTGGTCGGGAAGGGTGTCGGTAGATTTGGAGAAAAGGTCAATTTTGGCTGACGGAGGCTGAAGAATGTTTCGATTTGATAACCGTACGACCTGCTTTTCTTTTAAAAATCGTGCCTACCTAGGGTTTTGAAAAATGACCCCTAATGATGCATAAAATCTTCCTGAACACTTGGCAAAATCGGAGCGGGCAACTAAAACTCAAAGCATTTAGAAAGGGGAGGACAACGAGGAAAATATGGTTATAGCTAAAGCAAAAAATTAAAACGGTTAAAAGAAATGGGAGCAACTCCCGAAGGAGCGCCTCCAAAAATTTAACTGCTTGTTTATTCCTTTTGGGTAGAGCGCTCTCCACTTGTTGGAGCACTCCGACTTCGGGCAAAGCATTCCCTTGTGGAGCGCTTCACCTTTGGAGCGCTCTCCACTTGTTGGAGCACTTCTTTGGGCAAAGCATTCCCTTGTGGAGCGCTTCACCTTTGGAGCGCTCTCCACTTGTTGGAGCGCTTCGACTTTGGCAAAGCATTCCCTTGTGGAGCACTTCACCTTTGGAGTGCTCTCCACTTGTTGGAGCGCTTCGCTTTGGAAAGCGCTCCCTTGTGGAGCGCTTCACCTTTGGAGCGCTCTCCACTTGTTGGAGCACTTCGACTTGGCAAAGCATTCCCTTGTGGAGCGCTTCACCTTTGGAGAAATATCTTGGCCTATCGGGTGCAATTTCTTTACTAAGGATCTCACTCTAGCTACAAAAAGCTTAGCAAAGTTGTTCCTAAAAAAGCTTCTTCAGACCTTCAAAAAACATCTCGGCCTACCAGGTGCAATTTCTTCACTAAATACCTCATCCTGGCTGCCAAAAGCTTTGGTGAAGGTATTTTTGAAGGAACTTCTTTCTTCCATTTTCTTGACTAAGCCTAGAATAAGACAAGACTACCCTACTATACAAACAAAAGGGACTATACATGAGGAATACCTGATCAGCTAGAGAAGAGCATCGGGCTTTGGCGGGTAGTAAGGTTTCAGTAGAAAACCGTTAACTGGAATAGGGAGCTCATCACCTTCCATATCTCTGAGCATGAATGAATTTATCTGATGAATGCCAGAGACCCGGAATGGACCCTCCCAAAAGGCATCAAACTTTTCATGGTTTCCCGACTTTGATTTCTTGACGTTCCACTTCAAAACTAAATCCCCAACGTTGAAAACCCGGTCGAAAGTTCTCTTACTAAACCAGCTCTTGGTGGTTTTGGCATGCTTGGCGAAGACTTCGTACGCCTTTTCTCTTTCTTCTTCTAATTCTATCAACTGTGCCAGCCTTGCATCCATTGGGCTAAGTTGGCTTCCTTCAACGTCGAGCCACTTAAGAAGTTGTAAGGCTGGTAATTCAATGTGTGTAGGTAAGACCGCATCTTTGCCATACACCAATGAATAGGGTGAAGTCTGGATAGACCGCTTGATGGAAATTCGATCAGCCCATAGGGACTGATTCAAAAGTAGGTGCCAACTCCTTTTATTCTTTTGCAAAGATTTCTTGAGAATTCGTAATAGGTTTTTGTTCGTGGATTCAGCTAATCCATTTCCCTATGGATAATAGTTAGATGAAACCTTCAAGTAAATTCTATATCTGACCGTGAATTCACAAATTTTTGCACCAGTGAAAGGAGAACCATTGTCCGAGATGATGGATTCTAGGATTCCGAACCGAGTGATCAGACCTTCAAGGAAGGAGATGACCACCTCCTGGCTCGCCTCTTTGGTTGGAATTGCTTCTGACCATCTAGTGAAGTAGTCCATAGTAGTCAAGATATATTTGTGGTCGGTAGAAGAATTTGGATTGATGATCCCGATGAAGTCCAAACCCCACTGTTGGAATGGAGTCTCCACCCGAATGGGGTGGAGAGGAAGTGATGCATTCCTAACCCTTCCTGAGTAACGTTGGCAACTGTCACAACACTGGCTGGTTTTGAAGGTATCCAAAAAGAGAGTAGGCCAATAGTAACCTGCTTTGATGATTTTTAATGCCATCGGTCTACCGAAAAAATGCCCTCCTGAAACACCAGAGTGAAACTCCTCCAAGATTTTAGCCTTTTCGGATTCCTTAATGCATCTTAAAAGGATCCCATCAATATTTTGATAAAAAAGGCCATTGGGCGTCGGGACATACCTGTTAGCTTGTAGATGGAATCTTCTTCTTTGTGAAGCATCGAGGTGTGAGGGGCATCGACTTGTATCAAAATATCTGATCAGGTCTTCTGTCCAGTCTGATTCACTAGTGGGTGGGATAGCCAAGTTGCTTTCAAAATTTAGGCTATCTGAGTCTGGAATCATAGCTTCGATCGCAACATTTTTAGCTAACTCTTGGCAGAGCGCTCTACCTCGAACCAACTTGGTAGGGTGTATCTCAATATCAAACTCTTGGATTTTGGTAACCCAACCTGCCCTTCTATTCCCTAACTCACCTTGGATGATGAAGCTTCGGACGTCAGGGTGTATGACATATACGATGGTTTTGCTTTGAGATACAAAGTGCCTAAAATTTTGGAGGGACCTCATCACTGCATGAACCTATCATTCGATGAAATTGAACTTCTCCTCATGAGGCTGAATGATCTGGCTGAGAAACGCAATCGGACGTTCATCTCTGTCTTCACCCTTCTGGGTTAGTACCGCGGCATAACTCTCAGGCTCTCCGACCGCGTATAAGATGAAATCTCATGAGTAGTCAGGGTTGATAAGGATGGGAGCTTGAGCAATCCACTCTTTAATCTCTTGAAAAGCTTACCTCCTCTCATCAGTCCACTTGAATTCGGTGCCCTTTTTCAAGAGTTGGGCCATTGGTTTTATCACCTAGGCAAAATCGGCTATAAACTTCCTGATGAAGTTTATCTGTCCAAAAAAGGACTGCAAGGCCTTTTTATTTGTGGGAGGTGAAAGTCGGAGAAGCGCTTCTGCTCGAGCTGGATCGATTGTTAATCCCTTTTCAGAGATAATATGCCCGAGCAACTTTCCTTCTTTCACTGCAAAGATTGACTTTTTGGGGTTGATGGAGACCCCGAACTCCCGATATTTTTCAAAAACTTGTCGTAAGTGCGAGCCATGTTCTTCCCTTTTATGAGAGAAGACCGTCATGTCATCTAAATAAATTACGATGACATGATTGAGTAATTCACCAAAAGCGAGGTCCATTGCCCTTTGAAAGGTAGCTCCGACATTGGAAAGGCCGAAAGGCATCCGTTGATAGGCGAAAGTGCCCCACTTGGTCGTGAATGCGGTCTTGTGTTGATCTTCATCTTTAACCCATATCTGGTTATAGCCTGAGAACCCATCCAGTAAGGAGAACCTTTGTGCCCCTACCACTACATGAAGGATTTGATCAATCTGAGGTAGTGGGTAGTGATCTTTGAGCGACGCTTGATTCAGATTTTGGAAGTCTATACACAACCGAATATCGCCATTCTTCTTCCGCACTGGAACCAGGTTAGCCACCCAGGAAGAATGCTTAATCGGATATATGATCTTAGCTTCGAGCATCTTCAATAACTCAGTCCTCATAAGAGTTTCGACCTTTGGATTTACAGGTCGCTGCTTCTGTCTGAAGGGTCTGACACCCTCTTCTAACTCGATGGTATGTTGGATGACATTCTTGTCGTACCCCTTTAAGTCTTGATAACACCAGGCGATGATGTCGGGGTATTCTTTACACAGAACTCGGATCTGTTGGAGCTCTTCGGTGGTGCAGTCGGTCCCTACCATGATGAATTTCCCTGATTCTAACTCCAAGTTGATGAACTCCTTCTGGTCGACCTTGATCTTATGGCCGATAGGCCTATCATTTCTATCAAAGAGACTTTCCAGTGTGATCAGGCCTTTCGGGATATGATTGTTTTTCAACTGAATCAAACCTTCATGGTCTTCTTCATTTAGAGCCCGCCCTTCGATGGTTGATGCTTCATTGACCAAGAAGTTAACAAGTTGTTCATCATTATCAAACACTTGCCAATGAAGCTTTTTATCGAGAATGGAAGGTCGGTAAATTGATCTTACCATCTTTGGTTTGTGCATCATGCCATCGACTGGTGAAAATCGGGTGCCAATGGAAGCTAGGACGTCGGCTAGCTTATTTTTTTCCCTTGAAATGGACTTGACATTTAGCGCATCGAAGGTATCGAACAAATCCCACACTTTGTTGCGATACGCCTTCAGGTAGTGTTGCTTGCTGACACACTTGTTGGTAACTTGATTACAGATTAGCTCGGAGTCCCCAAAAATCTGTAGTTGCTTGATGCCTAGCTTCTCAGCTTTCTTGAGTCCGAGGCACAAAGCCTCATACTCAGCCGCATTATTCGTACAACTCCAAGCTAGTCTGTATGAGTAAGTCTTATGTTCGCCAGTTGGGGAGATGAGAGCAATTCCTATGCCAGCTCCATTTTTACATCGTGCACCATCAAAGTACAACTTCCAAAGCTGGTCTGAGGTTGAGGGCATTGTTGGGTGAGCTTGCTTTTCTTTTTTAGGCTTAGTGAGTGTGTAGCATCCTAAGTCTGTACCATTGACTGCATTGAAATCAGTTAGGGAGAAGTCATCCTCCAGTTGGAGTTCAACTAGAGCTTCCTCCATCAAGTTGATTTGTATTTCTTCTGCCATCAAGTTGATAGAGACTGAGCCTTTTTCTTCATCTTCAAGCTTCTCAACGTGAAAACCAGTAGGTTTCTCATTGAAGAGCTTGAATCTTCTTCCTTTGAAGGGGATCTCCAGGTGGGTGTAGTCAAGGGAGAGGTAGCCTCCCATATTCGTCGTGAATTCTCGTGAGAGGCACATACTAAAATATGGCTCCAAATCGACCACCATGATCTCCTGTATGATAGTGACTTGTGGCATTTTATGGAGTTGGATGGGCACATCTTTGATCACTCCCACTATTTTTACTAGAGTTCCATCTAACTGCAGCACCCCAGGGCTGCTACGGGTGTATTCCATACCCATGATTTCACATACTGCTTTGGGCATGACGGTTGTAGCGGTGCCTGAATCGATCATGCAGTTATGCATGACCCATCCCTCCATTCGAAGGGACAGGTAAAATGGTGGGGGCCTATTTTTACCTATGGTCGAAGTTGTTAATGGCTGAGAATACACAGTCTGAGTTGGCCCGCTTTCCTTGTCCTGTGTGAATTTGAGAGATTCTTGTAATAGATCAACTTGACCTGGAAGTTGAAGGGCGTCATATAGGCTTACCTTAGCGGGGGCCTTTTTCATTTCTTTGACTATGTTGTATGTTGAAGTGGTGGGCTCCACTGCTCCCCTTGTAGGTTCGTAGATCTTTCGATATTGTTGCATCGCATCTACCCATTGTCATTTAGTGAGTGAGGGGTATCAGAGCTTTTCTCTTGCCTATTCCCATGTTTCTGCTGGCGGTTGAGGAGTTGTAGCTTTAGGCTACGAGATCCTTTCTCTAACACGAGGTTGAAGGTGGTCCTTCAATCGATCAGACTGGTGAGCAGTTGTCATTGGATCAGGAGCTTTTGCCTATGGTTGAGCTCCAGTCCATGATTTAGTTATGGGTTTAGGTGTCGGAGGCACTTTCAATGGATCCATATAAACTGGATCTACCTCGATAGGTTTCTTTCCTGACCTGGTAAGAACGGAAATTTGCTCAGCTGATGATGTCATGAGATTTTGACCAGCTTCCCTGATCATATTAACTTGCTCATAGGGTCCTCCAGCTAGTGTCTGCATATAATTTAGATGTACCATACAATCTTCTTCATTGTGTGGATCATTGCATGTGGTACACCAATAGAAGGAATCAGAGGTACCGACCTCTTCGGTGTTCATCACTACTGAATTTTGCTCGTGTTGCCTTTGAGTGCCAGTGGTTGCTTGCTCTTTGGTGATCGGGGGAGGAGGGAATCTCCTCTGGTGAAATCCTTGATCATCTTATCTTTTCCTTATGGCGCTCATCTGGTTTGCCACCATCTTCATGTAAGCCTTAACTTTCGATAGCTCTTTAGCTTGAGCTTCGATTACAACCACTTGGTTAGCAGCTACTTGACTTGGAGGTAATGGGGCCAACGTTGGTGGCGCTAGCAAAGCTAGGTATTGCGTTGGAGTGGGTAACTAGGGAACAACGGGTGCTTGGTATTGAGGCATAGGCATAGGTCGATACTGGGAATGTGGATTCCAAGATTGGCTAAGGTGCGTTTGGGATGCAGGAGGAGCGGATGCGCTTGGATACATATTTTGAGGGAAATCTAGATAAATCGGGGTCGTTGCCTTGGGAGGTAACTTCCCGATAGCTATTAGGTCAGCCTCGACTTTTTGAGCCTGCTCGTAGAGAGCGAGGAATGTATTGATATTAGCATGGTGGATGTTAATGCTTATATCTGAGTGGAAAGCTCTTAGATAATAAAATGCAGCCTGCTCAGGTGTGGGTCGGAGACCATCTATGACTCTTTGCCAGGTTCTTGCGAATCTAACGTTAAAGTCAGTTATTTCTTCCTGAGGATGCCTTTGAATAGTAGTAAACTAGTGTAACAGAGAGAAGGGGTCTGCTTGTTCATTGAAACCCCTTATCAACTACCCAACCAACTGGTCCCATGTAGTAATGGTGTCGGGCGGGAGTGATCGGTACCAATAAAGAAGCTTACCTCTTAGTGAAAGAACCAACAACTTCACCATGACGTCTTCATTGGTGATTTGATGGATGGTCGCTAATCCTACGACATCTTGTATGTGCTCTTGCATCGTCTTTCCCGTGTCGTCATAAGTAGGTAGAGCTTTCAAAGCTACGGGTGGGACCGTGTGTTGGGCCTGTAAAGCAAGCGGTCCCGTATGGTTCCAAGCTACGAACTGCCTGGGCGGAGCTGGTTGGGCCATCTGGGGAGGCGGATTGGTGAGGAGCGATGGAGTTGGTAGAACTTGTTGAGTCAAAATAGTCGAAACACTTGGAGCACCTGGTTGAACGTTTGGTGGAGCCAGAGTATACTGATGATCCAAAGAATTCGATGGATTCAGAGGCAAGCTGGTAGTTGTGCTGTCGGGAGTTGGATTCTATGAATCTTGAACAACTTCTTGTGATGATGTCCCGACAAGCAGAATATTTGACCTGACCACCCTAGGATGTTCTCCTAAAGCGTCGATGTCGAGCTCATAGAATTTGGGTTCTTCTTTTGTATTTCTAGCCCTCCACCTTGTACGCATGAAGGTGGGAGCTTTTACACTGGTCTACGAGATTTGGAGCTATCTTGGGTTTAGTAGAGTCGCCAGATGTTCAGATTGAACAATACTAAGATGAACATCACTTCTTAATACTGATAAAACGTGGAACGTTTGGGTCCCATCGGGCGTGCCAAAAACTGTTGGCAATCGAACCGGCCTAGATACAGGTTTTCTAAGTCTGCAGTGCCCTAGGCCCGCTGCCAAGCATTGAATGCCCGAAGGAAAGGGATGTCCTCCATGGCAATCTCCAGTAGGGCTGGTTCCAAAAATTAAATGGGTGATTGGAGATAAGGGATAGAAAGATACTGAAAGAGATGGGAGATTACGAAAAGGAAGGGGAGATGGTCGAAGGTCGACAATTTGGGATGATGGACCAAGAACATGATAGACAACTTATCTACTTTTACCAACAACAATCAAAACAATGACTTATAATAGAAAGTAGTATAAAATCCTTAGAACCTATGTAAACTCCAACAAGGATTCCAGGGACCAGTATTCTATCAACAACAAAATCCAGAGAACAGAATTAAACTGAAGAACAGAAACACTAGTTTAATAGAAATCATAGAGTAGAAATATTACACAGAGATTGGGGACTTAAACCATAGCTAGAAGCCTTTATTTTGAGAGTAGGTTTCAAGTATACAACTACTTCAAAAAGTAAAAATGGGGACTTTGGGTTAAGGGTAAGGAATGTACAGAAAGGGATGAAATGACTAAAAGGAATGGGAAATGGCTACAAGCCGGAAGTGTGGGGTGATGGACCGGAAGCACGATAGGCAGCTTATATATTTGAACCAACAACAATCAAAACAATAAACCTTTAACAGAAACTAGTATGAAAAACCTCTTAACTATGCAAACTCCAGCAAGTATTCCAGGGGCAAGCCCTCTACCGATAGTGAAATCCAGAAAATAGAATTAAACTGACCGTAAAGAAACTAACTTAATAGAAATAACAGAGTAGAAGTCATACACAGATTAGAAGTCTCAACACCAGAGCCAGAAGCTTTTATTTCGATAGCGGGATCCAAAGTACAGAACTGCTTTTCTAGCAGAAGTTATCCATCCATTTACAGAGAGAAAGGGGGGGTTTATATAGGAGAAAAACTACCGCTCGATGAATTGGTATTCAACCACTTTCATGATGGGCTGATTCAAATTCGGTGACAACCAGAAACGGTCTACCTTATCCCAATTTATCATTAAAAGTGGAAGGTTCCGATGAAGACTTGGAACAGTCAGGCCGAAATTACAGGTAACTTGATATTGAAGTTAGAAGTTTCTGATGACGATCATCAATCAGACGGTCTCAAAAATAGTTTTAGGGTGGTGAAATAGGAAATGCACTATGGACCTCTCCTTTTGTTCATTGGCTCCTTTTAACAATATCCCTCTGGCTCTTTTTAGGAAAGCGCTCCCTTGTGGAGCGCTTCTCAGCAAAGCGCTCCCAAGTGGAGCGCTTTTAGCAAAGCGCTCCCAAGTGGAGCACTTTTAGAAAGCACTCCCAAGTGGATTTTAAAGCTCCCAAGTTTACCAAGTTTTAGTCCCTTGTGGAGCGCTTCTTAGCAAAGCGCTCCCAAGTGGAGCGCTTTCTGCTTTAAGCAATAGACTTGGAAAATTCTTTAGAGGCTTCTCTTTTGAATAAGCTTAAATTCTATCTGCACTTAGCAACTTTATCTACTTTGCTTCCTTAATCCTTCGATCATCTTGCAAATAATCCTCTAGCTAAGCAAGGAATAGAACCAAAAATGGAAGAGCTGGAGATGAAAATTTATCATTTGATTGTCCATGCTAAAATATATACAATTTTGCATGCAACATACCAAATTTAAAAAACTTTAGAAGAACAGGATAAAGAAAAGAAAAATGTAGAAAAGCTTAAGAAGGAGCAGACCCATATGAGGGAAAGCTTTAGAATTGCAATGCCTTTGACCATTTTTCATAAAAAAGGAATTTTACAATGAGCGCTTTCAAAAACAGAATTAACTATGCATCTTTTTTACAAGGTGTGTCAAGATTGACAACAAGTTCCCAATAAAGACAAGATAAACTATTTTAATAATTTTCATCCCATAAGCCTTTGTAATATATTTATAAGAACATTTAAAAAATTAAGGGAAATAGGTTGAATTGTATTCTAGATTGTGTTATCTCACAAGAACAAGATGGTTTTTTTTGTGTTAAACAAATTCTTGATGGTATAATCATTGCATAGAAGGCCATGTATTCTCTTCATTTCATTTGAAAAAACTAGGCATGCTTATGAAATTAGATATGAACAAAGCATATGATAGGGTTTCTTGGAATTTTCTACATGATATTCTCAAAAGTTTTGGTTTTGATTATAGTTGGTGTGAATGAATTAAACATTGTTATAGCACTGCAAAATATTCTATTTTGATCAATGGTTCTCTTGCTAGTTATTTCAAGATATCTTGTGGATTTTATCAAGGCAATCTACTATCTCCTTATCTATTCATTATTCTTACGGAGGCATTACGGAGAGCTTTATCAAAGGCAAAAGTGGAAGGAAAAATCAAAGGTATTCAAGTTGCAAAAAATGGTCCCTTTGAATATTGTTGGCTTTTTAAGCCTATCTACCATAAAATATAGCAAAATATTTCACAAGATCAAATATAAAATAGCCACAATATTAAAGGTCAAGATAATCTTATAATGAGTAGAACACCATATGACTAAATTAATATGTATATCAAGGATTATAATAAATCAAATAACATTCATTTGTATACTGAAATATGAATATAAATAGCCCGAATCATTCATGAACTATGCATGAAAACCAACTTACAATATTAATTACTCAAAATGTATACAAGATTAATTGCTTCTCTTTTTGTTACAACTTTGAATTATCAATACACTTGTGCATTTCCTGCACATTCACACTTACATAAAAGGGGAAATATAAATCACACTCTAAACTATAGACTCAACTCTAATCTACTATTTACAAATGTACCATGAAGGTACCATGGGGGTACATTAGCATGTACCAAATAATGTAATATATCTCAACACCCCTTGTATTACATTATTTGGTTATTGAAGACTTTAGTCTTCAATCTTGGTCTTTGTATTTGTCTTCAATCTTCACGTGACCTTTGTCTTCATCTTTATATTCATTCTTGCATTGTTCATGAACCTTTGGTTCTCTTGAATTAGCTTTTTCTACTTTGAATTATGCTTTGTGTTCATCTTCTTGACTTTTAGGTGCATCCTCTTCCTTGATTTTTGCTCTAGGTTTTGTTCCATCTTCCTTATTTTATTCTTCATACTTTGTATCTTCTAGATCATGAACTACTCAAACTTCTTCTTCCTCTGTTTTAGGTTCACGTGTATGAATAGCTCAAATATTTTCTTTGGCCTTGACTTCCAGAGTATGTGCTTCATTTGATCTAGCTTTCTTACAATCTTAATATCGTCCTATCTCTTATGAACATTCACTTAGAGCATCCTAATAATATTTTGAATTAGATGAACTTTGAACATCAATACTGCATGAAGAATATAAAAATATTTCTAGAGATGATTTATTTGATTCAATTGCATTAGTCTCTACTTTCCTCTTTAGAGTTTCAATCAACTCTTTTGTTTTAGATTTTCATCTTTATAAATCTCAAGTGAAAGCAATGCCATATACATTATGCTACCTATATCTAGAGGTATCATAATATCATATTTTGCATTATCAATTGCTTCAACAAGTTTTGAATGTAAATAGTATTCAAATGTTTCAAAAATTTCATCCATGGCTTCTCTATAGATGAACTATAATGTCATATCTATATTACCTTTAGATTTTTCAATCAAGTTCTTAATGCCAAATTTTATAACTCTTTCTTTTTTATTATAAATTTCATATTTCTTTCTATAATGGTCAAAGTTTACAACTGGATGTCTTTTCAAGTAGACATAACCAAAAACAACAAAGAGAAAGCAAGGATGAACATATAAATATCTCCCTAGTTCAGAAATAACCAAAATATATACGTTTTGTAAATTATAAATAATTATCTGGTGTAGAAAACCTTTTAACTCCAAAATATTAAATTTGATATTTTCAAAAACAAAAAACTTCTAATAATCTAATTCAAATAATTTAAAAAAAAATTCAAATGAAATAGTACTCTTATAAAGAACTTAATAATCCTTATAAATCCAACTAATCTCCTAACCTTCAAAAATATTAATTTATTCTAACCTTATTACTCCACTCCAATGATTAATCTTTGAAAAACTTTAATTATTCAAATTTAATCCTTATTACTCCCCTTTAGTTTTTCAAAAACATTAAATGTGCTTTATTTCCCTCCAATAGTTAAATGTTAAGAAATATTACTTGTAACAATGCGAATCTTGTTGCAGTGTTAGTGTTGCATGTTTTCTAGACATTTCTCTTCTTGCATGAATGCCTATTCAATATTGATATTGGAAACCTAATGAGGTATGCTTCCCTTGCTTTATGTTTGCAACTACTACTCTGTGCTTAGACGTCTGCTGGTTGCACTCACATTCTAAGTTATCCTTTGCTTGATATGCTTGCTATGAGGAGGCCAAATAACTTACGTTTGGTGGAGACCAAGCAATTCTTCTGCTTGTCTTCACTTGAATAAGCCCAAGCGATTCTACTACTGGTCTTCGCTTGGAGAATCCCAAGTGGTTCTTATCCTAGTATTCGCTTGGAGAAGTCCAAGTGATTATTTTGTTGATCTTTGCTTGGATAATCCCAAGCAAATCTTCTATTGGTATTTGCTTGGATAAGGAGTCCAAGAGGTGTTGCTACTGGTCTTCTCTTGGAGGAGTCCAAGCGACATTGTTGGTCTTCACTTGGATGGAACCAAGCGACACTTCTAATGGTTTATGCTTAGGTGGTGCTTCTACTTAGATGAGACTAAGTACTCTCAATCTCTTGCACAATGTTTTAGATGAGACTAAATGGTCTTGCTCTCATTCTCTATGCAGTATTTAGATGAGGTTGACTGAGCTCTCATTCTCTGTGCAATACTTAAATGAGGTTGAATGCTCTTTCTCCTTGAACTTATGCTTGAATAAAACCAAAATTTTTCTTCTACTCTCTGCTTGTAGGAGGCCTTCTCTAATTTTATTGGAGAAGATTTAGTATTTCTCCAGCTCTCTTTAATATTTTTGTTGTTCTCTTTTTTGTGTGTAGGCTTCTCAAATTATTGCACTGGAATAGCCACATTTGACTACAACGTTGGCTTCTTTTAAACTATATCTTCTATATTGGTATTTGTTGGCAACTCTTTCTCTTTATTATTTTTGCTTAATGCTTGCTAATATTTATTTCAATATTCTGCTTATGGCTACTTGTAGCTTTCAACTGAATGCTTGAAGCTATATAAAGTAATATTTGCATGCTTCTTTATCCTTCTTCAAGACTAATATATTATTCTCAAGATCAATATATCTATCTTCTTTCTATCTCTTCTGTTATGTCTTTCTTCTTAATATGCCACTTTATCTATGTGGATGATGACTCCACTCTTTTCTCCTCCTTCTACAATGATGATTTATCTTATGTGGATGATAATTCCACCTTTTTTCTTCTTCTCTTTCCTTATTCTCTATTCTTTCTTCAAAAGCTAAAATTCTTCTCTATATTTTGTAGGAAGCTTCTCAAACTTCTATAGCTTAATATATATCTCTTTTCTCTCTACTCTAAAATATTCAATGTCTTAGGTCGCACCTAAGAAATCAATATGATTCTCCTCCTTACTAGAGAATCCAATGTCAATGTGAAGGTGGCTCTTTTTTGAATGACCAACTATCTCGTTAGTTGATTCAACCTCTATCAATAATTATTCTACTTTTAGAGAATATTAATGTTAGGGTAGCTCTATCCCTAAAGAACCAACTTTCTTCTAGGTTGGTACGCCTTTGATTTAGCCAAGTCCTAGTCTTCGTTAGTTTTCCTTCAACCTAGTGGAAAGACCCTAGTCTCTTCTACTGAATATGACCTTTAAAATAGAGTCCAAGTCTTCATTGTCTTTAAAGTGGATAGACTCTAAATTAAATTTATCAAAATGGATAAAGCTAATTAATAATGGTGGATAAAATGAACTCTATAAAATTGGATAGAGTCTGGTGGTAGCTTTGATACCACCGTTGGATTTTTAAGCCTATCTACCACAAAATATAGTGAAATATTTCACAGGATAAAATATAAAATAACCACAATATTAAAGGTCAAGATAATCTTATTATGAGTAGAACAAAATATGAGCAAATTAATATATATATCAAGGCTTATAATAAATAAAATAGCATTCATTTATATGTTGAAATATGAATGTAAATATCCCAAATCATTCATGAACTATGCATGAAGAACAATTTACAATATTAATTACTCAAAATGTATACAAGCTTTATTGCTACTCTTTCTATTACAACTTTGAATTATCAATACTTGATTCTTGACTGAATCAATTTCTTGTGGAGCATTATCTCCATAATATAGCAATAGTAATATGACTCTTTAGATACTTGACTATTGCTCTCCTATGACTCTTGGCTTCTCATCTTACCACTTGTATACAAGATCAACACTTGACTCTACAACACTTGGACATATCTACAAGACTCTTGGACTCCTAATCTAGGACACTTGTACACACACTCACACTACATATTTGCACTTCAATTATATACAAGACACTTGTGCACATTCAATTTTACATAACACTTGTGCATTTCCTGCACATTTACATTTACATAACATTTGTGCATTTCCTGCACATTCACACTTACATAAAAGGGAAAATATAAATCACACTCTAAACTATAGACTCAACTCTAATATACTATTTAAAAATGTACCATGAAGGTACCATGGGTATACATTAGGGTGTACCAAATAATGTAATATATCTCAATAAATATCATCTCCAATTTATTAATGATAATTTTTTTTGGGTCATCCATCAATCAATGCCATGGAGTTTAAATCAATATTATCATGCTACGAGAAGGCTACTGGACAATTGGTTAATACTACAAAATCCAAGATTATTTTTTCCATTAACACTACCCTATATTTACAACAAATTATTATTAATATTCTAGGTTTAAAATTGAAAACATTACATCAACCTGCTTGTGTATTCCTTTGCTCATAAAGTAAATAAAAAGGAGCTTTGGATCTCTTGTTTGGATAGAATGGAATCTTGTTTGACAAGTTGAAAAGGTATGTTCTTTACCATGACAAGAATGCTACAACTCATAAAGACTACATTACAATCTTCCTATTTATATGATGTCACTTTCGAGATTGCCAGTAGGTATAGCATTAAAATTTGATAAAATTCAAAGATACTTTCATTGAAAATATTGTGAGAAAAAATTTAAGCTTCATATTTATAAGTGGGATAGGGTTTGCAAAGGGAAGAATATTAGAGGAGCAAGCTTGTGGAATTTTAAACTTATGAATTTGGCATTAGGGGTAAATCTTGGGTGGAGATTATTCAGAGTTCAAGGAAAGAATTGGGCAAGAATATTACTTAAAAAATATATAGTTTCTCTTGATGCAGTGAAATTATTTAGGAAAAGAACCCTACACAAAGGATCGTCAACATGAAACTTCATATCATATAGTTTGCAATTACTAGATAAATATGTTATATGGTCAACCAATGAGGGGAGTTATGCAAATTTCTAGTTTGATGACTGGTTGAAGCTTTATCCTCTTATCTCTAACTCAAAAGAGTAACCATTGGCTCAATCATGCCTAGCTCATAAATTTCCAAAGGTCAAATATTGTATTAATATGAGCAACAACTCAAGATCATGGATTTCTATTAACTTGGTTGAAGGAGAGAAACTTGAACAAATTATAGATGAACTTCATAAGATGCTTCAAGAGTTTTTTTTGTTGATTTTTATATGAAAGGATGAGTTAATTTGGAATCTATAAAAGGATGGTGGATACTCGATCAAGTTTGGATATGAGGATTTAGAGTAATCAAAATTCCTACTCCCAATGATTTTCCATGGAATGTTGTCTGTTCATTAGAGGCTCTCCTGAAGGTCTCAAAATTTCTTTGGTTAGTAGTTTAAAGTAAGATTCTTACAAGAGAGAGTCTACATAGAATAGGATATCATCGACCTTTCAAATTTACCTTGTGTGAGAAGGATTTAGGAACATCAAATCATTTACTTCTTATTTATCCCATTGCTCACACCATTTGGGGTTACTTTTTTTAAAATATGAGAATATATTAGGTAGCTCCATCAAAATTGAAAGAGTTGATGAAATGTCGGGTTAATTATTCCAAAGCTTAAGCATTATATATTTTGTAGAGGATTGACCCTATAATTACTTTTTGGAATTTATGGTTTGAAAGGAATAATAGAAATTTTAAAAATAAATCTCAAAATCATACCCAATTTTGGAACCGTATTATTGGCCTCTCTTACAAAATATCTACAAATATGGTGCTCATCATGGAAAGTCTTAAGTGTGGAAAAAGAGGTGGTAACAATTTGGTTACAAGATTTGAACATACGTAGGAGAGTCATTTACAATAATGAGATTAAAACAAAGGAATTACTTTGATCTAAGGTAAACTAAAAATGCTCAAAAATTGGGTTTATCAAAAATAATTTTGATGGTTTCTAAAGGAAATCTAGGAAAAGCTAGTGGATATGGTGTTTTTAGAATAATGAACGCAAAATTCTCCTTGCTTACTCATAATCATATGAAATTTTAACTAACAACTATGCAAATTCTAGGGCACTTCTTACAGGGATTAATTTTGAATAGAAAAAGGATGAAAATATATTTCAATTGAGGGGGATTCACAAATTATCATTAATGCTATCAACAAAAATGGATGTGGGGATTAGATAAAAAATAATATTATTGTTGATGTTTATCACTTATTATTGGAGGTAATCTCTTAGAAATATGAGCATATTTATATAGAAGGAAATTAAGTAGTAGATAAGTTAACCAATTTTGGTGTTGATATTCATCTCGATGAAATTCAAATTTTAGAAGGCAATTGACCAAATAAGATTTTATCTCTTAATAAAAATGATGTTAAGGAGCTAATTATGGAAACATAGCACTTTGAGGAAGTTGAAGAATATATTTAATAGAAAAATAAATGAAAAAGATTTGTGATAAAGGCATGTTGAATATGATTTAATTGACCTAATAGCAAATGAATATGTTGGTATTTTGATAGGAGTGGCCCCAAATAGAATCCACATATATAAAAAAACATTATTTTAAATTATTATTGAATTTGTTTATAAATTATCCTAACTTCTTTATTATTGTTTCTTTAAATAACTATCTTGAATATTATTATAAGCTTTGTATTCTAATCCAAAGTATTTATCTATTCCACTATCTTTAATGTGTAATAGTTGCATATTCTCTCTTTCCATTTCTCTTTAGGTCTCTTCCATATACTTATCTCATATTTGAGTCAATATGAGCTAGTCCTTGCTTCTTCTTTTTTTGCTAGAGACCAAGGGGTTGTACTCAGGTCCCCCACCCTTGAAAAATCACAACTCTCTTCTTTAGAGCTTGAGATTTTACAAATAAATTCAGTTCTCATCTCAATTGAGTTTGTATAGCTAGAAACCTACATCATTTTACATAAAATGTTTGAATTCTTGATTTTCATTTTTTGGATCTTTTTCAAATTTTTGTGTGAATACAAATATTCCAGAATTCAACATCCTTCTTGAAATTTTCCTACAACAACCTTCACAATACCAAAACTTCACCTCTACTATCTATGCATTGCATCTTAGTAGAGTAATATTTCTAAAACATTGCACTATCATAGTTTGCTTTACCAGATATGGATTGCTAGTTTCCTTCCTAAAGCACAAGTGCAACCACAAAAATTATAATAAATAGTTTATATGAAAGCACATTAATGTTATAAAATAAAGTAGATATTACCAATGGAAAACATTAAAGTAATTCTTAATCATTATTTGAATCAAGCAATCAACATTTTCTTGTTAGCTTCAACTAAACTTACTACTTCCTCTAACCATGGAAAAGAGAATTTAACTTTACGATCCTCAATTAAAACCCCTCTATTGGCTAGCCTATCTACACATTTGTTTCATTCCATTAATGTATATGTAAACCTAATTTCTTCAAATTCTATAGCAAGGTCTTGAATTTACACAATATCTCTTGTATGTTCCATGGAGCCTTTGCTTTCCTCAATATTGCATTTATTACTATGAGTGAATCACCTTCATCCATACTTTGTTCTATTTTATTTTTTTGGATATTTTTAACCCTTCCAAAGCCACCTAAGCTTAAGATTCATTATTTATCTTAAATCCACTTTTAAAAGCATAAGGAGACAAAATTTCTTCTCTATTATTTCTAATTATTCCTCCTCTTCCTGCTAGTCATGGATTTCCTTTACATGTTCCATCAAAATTCAATTTGAAAAACTCCACATTTGGTGGTTTCCACTTTATATTCTTTGCATTCTTTTTGTTTCTTCTATACCAACATCATAATTCCATTTGATGACTTGATTCTATCTATCAAGGCTCTTTACTTCAAAATTAAGGATTGAGTGAGTTTATAGGGTTGGTTTAGACTCCTCTATGGCTAAACAAATCTTTATTTTCATTACCTCTAGAATTTTTTCCTTTCTTTTAAATATTATTCTATTTATTTCTAGCCATAAATTCTGAAGTATTGTATCTTTTGATAAATCCTAAATTATCTATAAAGCCTCACTTTTAAAAGTGTTATGCCATTGCTTTAACCATACTTCAATTCTACCATTCATCACCATACATTTACCAAATAAATTAAGAATCCATTGCCATAGTTTCCAGACTATTGAGCAGTGTCCCAAGATATGGTATATACTCTTCTCCTCCTTTATTCAGAGAATACATTACGAGGGGCCATGAAAACCCCTTTTCCTAAGGTTATCTCAGGATAAAAATTTTCTATGACCTACTAGCCAAATAAACATTTTGACTTTAGGAATGCTTTGGCTATCCCAAATATCTCTCCATATTCTTGTAATATTCCTATTTTGTTGGTTCTTTACATTATATCCACTTCTTGTTGTGTATTCTCCTAAGATATTTGAATCCTAAATCAACTTATTGTTGGCTTCTATTGAAATTATCATTGTTGTTATCTTTCTACTCAATTGCCTCCTAGCATCAATGTCTTGTATACTTGTAAAAAAAACTTTTTTCTATTTGTGTCTTCCTTCTATCAACATATTTGTCTTGAAGTAATATCATCCATGGTTTCAAAATTGGATCCATATTGATTATCACAATGAGTATCCATCCAAATAGAAATTTTTTCTCCAATTCCCACCACCCCTATTAAACATTTAATCACTAGATCAATTAATTTTTTTAAACCATTCCATAGTGCAAAACCATTTGGTAGAGAGAATACAAAAAATATAAAAGCTTGGGTCATTGGGCTCAACATACAAGCTAGTCCTTGCTTAGGCTATAAGCATATTTACTCTTTATTTGACATTCGCATCTATAAATGCTTTTTAATGATACTCAAGTGTGGAGTTGAACTCAACAAGGTCTTGTACATTCTTTCTTCTTAGATTTTTTGTCCACATCGTTATCCTAATTTTTTCCCTTATATGGACTTCTATATCTTTATTATTGTTTGAGAATTCTAGAAATTCAAAACCCTATGTATTCATCCATTCAACATTTTATGTTATAGGAGTGTTATTTTTTATGTTAAATTCATCTCCTACTATAACCTAAAGCCACCTATTTATATCTACTTATTCAATATTTGGTTGTATCTTATAAGATGAGCCATTACAACTACTTCTATAAAATAAGTACTCGTTCAATTTTTCATATAGAATTGAACCTTTTATTTTTAATCTGCTTGTAATCAAATGCTTTTGGATCCTCTCTATTTACCTCTATATTAAGCTTGATGTATTGTTGGATTATACTTCACATTCATGAAGCATCATAAATGCTACCAACAATCTAGATATGATGTAAATGGTCTCCCAATGCTAATATTTTACCTTCCTACATCAATTTTGTAATGTAGAGAGTGCTCTCTAACCTCCTATTATTATTTTCAATCTACATTGTCCAACTAAATCTCTCATTGGAATCTACAACAAGATATAACTATTTATAATATGCATATATACTAGATGACACTTTTAGAATATAAATCATTTTAATGTCCATTAAGGCTAGATAACCTATTGGAGTTTTTTCTAAATAATATTACCAATCATTTGTAATATATAGATTGATTTTTCTTTTGCTAAAGAAAAAGGGGTTGTACTTTGGTTCCCCACCCTTGTAAAATTACAACTCTCTTCGTTAGAGCTTGATAGTTTACAAACATATTCAATTCATATCTCAATTGAGTTGTTATAGATAGATACCTACATCTTTTTCATAAAAATTCTGAATTCTTGATTTTCATCTTATAAATCTTCTTCAATTTCTTTGTAAATACAAATATTCTAAAATTTGTCATCCTTTTTCTTAACATTTTCCTACAGTAGCCTTCACAATACCAAAATTCCACCTATATTGTCTATGCATTGCATCTTGTAGAGTAATATTTCCAAAACTTCATGCAATCATAATCCACTTTACCAGATTTGTATTGCTAGTTTCCTTCGTAAAGCATAACTATAATCACAAGAATTGTAATAAATAGTTTATATGAAAACACATAATGTTATAAAAATTAACAAACATTACCAATGGAAAATATTAAATAAATCTTAATCATTATTTGATTCACGTAGTCAATATTTTCTTATCACCTTGAGCTAATCTTACTACTTCCTCTAGCCATGGACAATATAATTGAACTTCACTATACTCTATTAAAAGCCCTCTATTGGCTAGCCTATCTGTACATTTGTTCCCTTCCCTTCAACATGTGTAAACTTGATTTCTTCAAACTTTGTATCAAGGTTTTGTATTTTCACAATGATCTCTTGTATGTTCAATGGAGCCTTTGCATTCCTCAAATTTGCATTTATTACTATTAGTGAATCACTTTCCACCCATTCTCTATTATATTTCATTTGCATTTATATTTATAACCCTTCCAAAGCCACCCAATTTTCAACTTCATTATTAGTCTTAAATTCACTATTGAAAGAGTATTGTAACAAAATTTCACCCCTATTATTTCTAATTATTCCTATTTCTTCTGCTAGTCCTGGATTTTCTTTAGATGCTCCATCAAAATTCAATTTGACCAACTCCACTTTCGATGATTTCCACTTTATATTCTTTGTATTTGTTTTGTTTCTTCTTACCCAACATCATAATTCCATTTGATGACTTGACTCCATCTATCAAGGTTCTTTGCCTCAATATTAGGTATTGGGTGAGTTAATAGGGTTGGTTTAGACTATTCTATGGTTAAAAAAATATTTCTTTCATTACCTCTTCACTACTTTCCTTTGCTTTAAATATTCTTCTATTCCTTTCTAGCTATATAGTGCAAACTATAGTATCTTTGGATATATCCCAGATTGTCTATAATGCCTCACTTTTAAATGTGCTTGATCATTGCTTCAACCATTCTTCAATTCTTCTATTAATCACCATGCATTTACCAAACATATTAAGAATCCATTGCCATAGTTTCCATACTATTGAACAATGTCCCAAGAGATGGTCTATACTCTCCTCCTTTTTACATAAAACATATTGTGAGGGGCCATGAAAACCCCTTTTCATTAGGTTATCCCAAGATAAAGTTTTCCTATGACCTATTAACCATACAAACATTTTAAATTTTGGAATTCTCGGGCTATCCCAAATATCTCTCCATATTCTTGCGATATTCCTATTTTGTTGGTGCTTTACATTATATTTTCTTTTTGATGTATATTCTCTTGAAGTAATCAACTTCCAAATCATATTATCATCAATTCCACTTAGGATAATAATTGTTTTTATATTTATACTCAATTGCCTCCAAGCAAAAATGTCTAGTATACGTGTAAAAAATGTTATTTTCATTTGTATCTTCCTTCTTGGTCCTTATACATAATGTTTGAAACCCTATCATCATATTTATTTTGAAGTAATCTCATCCATGGTTTCAAATTTGGATCTATATTGAGTGGTTTTTTGTCACACCAAGTATCCATCAAATTATATTTTTTTCTCCATTTCCCACCACCCATCTTAGACCTTTAATCATTTGATCAATTGATTTTTTTGTGTTCCAAAGTGCAAAACCATATGGTAGTGAGAATGCAGTAAAGATTAAGCTTGGGTCATTGGGCTCAACTTACTTAGAAGAATTCTTGCCCATTGTCTTTGAATCTCTTTGTACAATCTCCAAATTACTTTTTCCCTTAGAGCTAAGTCGCATCCCTAAGAACTCTTAAATAGATACCTCACCTAGTGTTATCATCACAAACTTTGCTCCATTTCACCAAAGAAAATTTCTTTTTATCATGTAATCCTAACCATAAAAATGGTCGCATAGCATAGATTAAACTTTATTCTATCGATTTTGGCATAATTTGCAAGGATATATAATATGTTGGAATATCCTACAAGATTTATTTAATTAGCTACACTCTTCTTGCTAACAATAACCATCTACCTCGACCTCCCTTCACACTAAGGTTTATTCAAGGTCCTTTACAAACACTAGTTGGTCCATTGTCCAATAGGGTTAAATCCTATTGCCACCCAAAAGATTAATCCCAGAGGAAATCTAAGCCCTGTCTAGGCCAAGTCTAGCCCGCCCTTAGCGTCATCCTATTCCCCTGCCATGTCGGCAAAGAATCGTGCAATGTGGAGTCTATGAGAGACTTACTCGCAAAAAATAAAATTAAGTACGAGGAGCCCAAGGGTGCAGTCCGATATTTTGTTCGTCTACGCAACAAGGCTCTTCAAGAAAAACAAAAAATCCTTGACATCTTTGATGAGGAGGATAGTACCGCCACTGCTTCTCTTTTGCAATAGTTCATTATTAAATCCAATTCTATCAGGATTGCCCAGCTGAAGAATATTATATTCCAGCTGACAGACATGGAGGATTCTCTCTTGGAGCTAAGGAACACTTTACACATGCTATTTTACCAAGAAAAAATTTGAGTCTCCTCGGGAGGACATGATGGTGGTCGTCTTTGAGGATGATTCTAAGGAGGATGCCAAGGATGACACCAAGGTCGGGGGTACTTCTGATGGTGAGGAGAACTGATGCGTTCATTCTGGGCCTCCCTATAAGGGACCTTTCTCACTCAACTGGGTATCCCCTTGTGAGGGTTTGTTCTTTTTGTTTATTGTTGTTTCATTATTTCTTGTCATGTCTGGTTGGGGTTGCATCCCTTTGGATTTTGGATTATGCCTTCCATCTCTCAACTGTGTGATGATTTTGTAATCTGGTTTTGGGACCCCTATCAAAACCCGTCATCAATGAATTTTAACCTATAAAAAAAAACAATAACCATCTACCTTTCCATACTAGTAGTTTATTCTAAACTTTAATTATAACTGGATTCCATAATTCCATCCTCATTCTCCCTTTAAATAAGTACATTCCTAGATATGTTGTTGGTAATTTTACCTCCTTCATTTGAAGTGACTTGCATATCCCTGCTTAGATTCTAGTTGGAGTGTTTAGGAAGTAAATTTTAGATTTTTTCCTATTATATTTTGCCCTAACATTCTTTCATATTCCTTTAATAAGTTATTCAAAACTCTAGCCTCATTTATTATTGCCCTCCCAAAAAGGGCTATCTTATCTACAAAGTATGGATGGATGATGTTATCAATGTTATTATTAGCCTTAAGCCCACCTATTAGACCATATTTTTTAGCCTTCTTCAAGTTCCTTCCTAATACCTTTTCCATAATAATGAACATACATGGTGACAGAGAATCTCCCTATATAATACCCCTCTTGGCTTTAAAAGATTATGTTACTAGCCCATTGACCAACATTGAATATGATATATTAGATACACAAGATTTACTCCATATAAACCCTTTCTTCCCAAATCCAAACTATTTTAATACTATAAAAAGAAAATCCCATTTAATCCTATCATAAGCTTTATTCATATCAAGTTGTAAGATCATTGCTCTCTTTTCTTGAAGTTGTTGAATGCATTACTTCATGAGCTACTACGATCTCGTCCATAATCTGTCTCCCTTTCATAAATCCTCCTTGCTCTTTTGAATATTTTATCTAGCAATGGTCTTAACTAATTTACCATCAATTTGAAGATGATATTAACTAATGGTGTTTTCCAAATTAGATGATTTTTTTATGGAGGTTTTGATGCCTCTACTAACACACCTCTTATATTAGAAGAGGAATAACCTTTTCTCACAAATATTAAATCTCTACAATCCATCCTTTACCTTGTGATATTTTTATCTCTTCCATTGGCACAAAAATGACCTCGATCACTACAAGCAAGTCCTTTGTACCCCTCTTGAACCACGTTATAAATTACCTATGGATAAGTCAGGATTAGGGTACTCCATGTGTATGCCCAAAGAACTCCTTGTAGATTCTCTTTAGTGCCTTACCTTAGTACTCAAGGAGGATATTGATGATAATGAGTATACTAAGTTTGGCTATACTTATTTGCTTAGATATAATTTCTAAATTACCACATTATCTATTGATACTTCTGAATCTTCTAATGAGGAGTTCAAAGACAATATAGATGCACTATCCAGTGCTTTATCTAACTCAAAGGATGACTCCTCCCCCATTGTCCCTATTATAGATGTTGATGAATTTTATATTCATCTCTTCCCTATGCAACTTCTTATTTGATGATAGCTTCTTCCACTTGAGCACCCAGTCATATCCATTCCACCTCGATCACATCGTATCATCCCAGTTCCACCCTAGCCACCTCCTACACATTTTCACCTCCATATCATTAATCATCTCCTTCCACCTGAGAATGAAGTTCATCCACCATTCGTTATCATGATCACCATTGACCTTGCCACTCTACTTTTTAATTTGAACAACCCTTCACAATCGTTACCTCTCAATCTGGATGTCATCAATTTTGACTGTGTTGCTCTTCCATTTTCTCCTTTTGGGTTTCTTCTCTTTGAGAACTTGCTACAACCATATCATTTTTATTACACCCAACCTTAGTTGTTCTCCAAGTTGAGATAGAATCTAATGACACATTTGACTCATCTAATCTAGTTGATGACATCCATTTTATTCCCACTCCTCATCAATTGGAAGAGGGATCTCACATATTTATTGAAAAGACCATTGATATTGAGATCAACACTAATCCTGAACAACCTAAGATCCTATCTCTCATCTATGGAACATGTTGCATTCACCGCTCTTATAACAAAATATAAGCAAGTTATTGCTTGGTTGTACAAAGACATGCATGGTCTTGACCTAAAATTAGTTGTTCATAATTTAACTCTCAATCCAACAATCAAACCTATCAAGCAAAAAATTCAAAAACTTCATCCAATGATAGTCCTAATGGTCAAAGATGAACTACAAAAATTATTGGATGCAGGCTTCATCCAACCCATCGATTATCCTGAATGGGTTTCCAACATGGTACCTATTTGGAAGCTAAATGGGAGGATTTGCATATGCATATATTTTAGAGATCTTAACAAAGCAAGCCCTAAGGATGAGTTTCCACTCCCTAGTATTGATACGCTTGTAGATGCAACTGCGGGTCATGAAATGCTTTCCCTCATGGATGGTTTCTTAGGCTATAATTAAACTCGTGTCAATAATGATGATAAACCAAAAATTACCTTTATGGGGGACTTTCTATTATAAATTCATATCTTTTGGTCTCAAAAATATTGGTGCTACGTATCAACGGGCTATGACATATATTTTTCAAGACTATATGCATAAGATTGTAGAAGACTATGTCAGTAATCTATAATCAAAATATTTATAGTGCAATGAGCATATTGATGTTTTACGTAAAGTATTTGATCACCTCTTGGAACATAACATTCGATTGAATCCTAAAAAGTGTGTTTTCAGGATAACTTTTGAGAAAATTTTAGGCTTCATCGTTTCTAAATGAGGCATCAAAGTTGATCCAAACAAAATCAAGTCAATCTAAGACATGCCTCCCCCCACCAATATTAAGCAACTCCATGGCTTACAAGGTAAAATTCAGGCCATTCGATGCTTTATTGCACAACTCTCAGATAAATGTCGGCCACTTCATCATATTTTACAACAAAAGAGGGTCACTTTCCACTAGAACCATGATTGCCAAAAGGTCTTTGAGGACATAAAAAATTCCTTGGCTTCTCCATTAGTATTATCTCCTCCTCAACTTGATGCTCCTTTTCTATTATATATCTCTACCACTGAATTTGACTTAGGGTACATGTTGGCTCAAAAGAATGAGGTAAATAAAGAGCAGGTCATCTACTACATTAGTCACACCTTGGTCAATTACAAAGTCAAGTATGCTTATGTTGAGAAGATTTGCTTAGTAGTGGTCTTTACCACTAAAAAACTTTGTCATTACATGATCAACCAAACCACTTATGTTATCTCCAAGGAAAACCCCTTGTGGTATATGATGAGTCACACATATCACAATAGCCTTCTCGCAAAATGGATCATGCTTTTAATAGAATTCAACCTTAAATTCATCAGCCAAAAATCTATTAAAGGTCAAGTCATCGCTGACCAATTAGTAAAAGCTCCTCTTCTTGATAATAAACCTCTTACTATCAAACTACCTAATGATGCAGTCTTTGCCTCATCTTACTTTGAAACACTAGATTAACCTAAACACAAAGTTGATCTTACACTATTGTTCGATGGCTCTAAATGTGAGCAAGGTGGTGTCACCATAATCATGTTTTTCATGCCACAAGGGGATCCTATTCCCCTTTCATTCAAACTAAATTTTCTATGTACCAATAACAATGCCAAATATGAAGCCTCCTCTTAGGTCTTCAAATGACCCTTGCCATGAATATCAAATGACTTAACATATTTGGTTATTCCTTGCTCATCATTAACCAAATTAAAGATATCTATGAGTGTAAGTGCTTGATCGTAAAAACCTACAAGACCATTGTGGAAAAATTGCTTACCAAATTGGAATGGTATGACATTGAGGCTATTCCTCATTCTTCCAACCATTTTGCGGATACAATGGATTCCTTGGAAATGTATAATAAAATTCATGATCAAGGCTAATATTGTATGATGTATTGGATAGGCCTAAGGGCATTTCATTATACAATGTATTAATTAATTATAATATTTTATTATGTAAGCCCTATAGGTCATGGTTAACCTTGTTATGGTTAAACCCCCTTTATAACCTATAATTAACCCATATCCATATTATATGTTGAATTAGATCAAATTTTATAATGTAATTGGGGTTTTGGTATTGTATAAATACACCCCCTCCCACTCCTCATTTTTCATTAGTGTCATGTAATATTATATATGGATATAGTGATTATTTATGGTGCTTATGTCTACCCATCATATCTCTCTCTTTTTCATCCTTCGTATAAGATTTGAATGGATTGATTCCTTATATTATTTCTAGAATATATTGTGAATTACAACATGGTATTAGAGTGGGTATGGAGTAGCATTACTTGGTCACGAAAAACTTTACTCGGAGCCTCTAATTTTTCTTCCAAGTTTTAGGGCGATATCTTCAAAACTTCAAAAGCATTTTTAACATATGGAGTAAAGAAGGTTTTCTCTTCCACATTTTTCATTTATAATTTTATTTTTTTGATGGATTTGTCTCTTCACCCTTTCCTTTCAATTTGAAGTATGGGAAAAATAGTGCACCTAACAATGCTAAACAAGATGCATCTATATATGGTATTAATCAAGCATTGCAAAAGGACATATTCAAGCAACCATGGAAGTCAAATAAGTGCAAGAAAAGGTGTTTCTCTTTATTTAATTTGATAAATCAGAACATGGTTACATAAATGTCCCCTTGAGGGCTCTAGATTGATACACTTGTTTACAAAATGGGTGCCCAAGGATCAAGTCCTTTCAATAGCTCGTGTGCACTTCCAATGTTCTTCCTTGTACCCATAATTGAGGTGGGTGAACCTATGATTTTATTTTTCACTGTTCTGATCTTATGCTCCTTCCTCATGCGCTATAAAACCTGCACCTACACACAAGGAAACCAGATTTTGTCAATAGCAAGCGCGTAAAATGTGGAACAGACAAAAGCAATGCATGCAACTATAAGCTAGAAAGTGTAAATATGTAATGCACATATCTAAAACAACTCCAAATGATATGAAATCATAGATACATGCATAAAATATGATTTTTGGAATATATAATAAAAAATAGAATAGAAATAGCCTCTGAATCTGTGTCACATTCGTAGTGTACCTAAAAAGCCTATAAAACAAAAAAAAAAAGCAATTTCTAGACCAAAACACCTCCAAATCAAACCAAACTTGGACAATATACATAAAATGAGATTTTAAGAGGACCCATATCAGTGTATTAGCAAGATCAATCACAGTTTCAAGTTCATCCTCAGATATTCCTTAGAAGCTTGCAAAACACTAAAAATGCAATAACTCCCTCAATATAACTCCAAATTGCATGAAATTTGGACAGTAGGTTCCTATAATACCCTATAACATTCCTATTAAAAAATAGTAGAAAAATCATGCATAAATATATCACCGTCCCTTGTAGGTACGATGGTGACTGTCATAGAATGAGGACCGTTCTAGGGTGGGATGACCACCAGTTCTACTCCTTATTTGCCACCAATTCCTCCGTGAATTGGTCAAAAACCCTCTTAATAGTGTTTTCATAAAATTTGGTGGTGAAATTCACTCAATTGGTTTGGTTTTGGAAACAAATTGTGCCTCTTGAATCACTCGAGAACCTCCTTCGCTAGGTAGAGATTTCGAGGGAAAAAGACACAAAAGGGTGAGGGAAAATCTTGGCAGCACTCCATTGCTATGTCTCAAAACTCCTCTCTATGATTTGGGTGGAAAATGGATCCACTTTATAGCCAAAGGAAGCCTATGGCTAAATGGGCGTGCAGGGACATGTAGGGCAGGAGGCGCCATTTGTCCAAAAGTTGGCATGCATTGGAAGGGGAAGATAATCTCCTTTTTTGACCTCCATTCTGCAGCATGTCATAAGGATTTTGCACCCTCAGGTCTGCATGCTTGAATAGGTGGGATAAATGGAAGTTTTTGGGTGCCATTTATCCAAAATTTGACTTTTTGGGAGTCAAAGCTTGTGGTTGTCCCACCCAGGGACGACCGCTTGCCACCGTCCCTGGGTGGGATGGCCATGAACTGTGATTGTCCCAAGATGGGATGGTCATGCCTATGTGGTCCAAAACCTCCAAAAAGTGGGGTAGAGCCTTCCAAGAGTGGTTAGTACCACTATGTAACCTTTGAGGGTTTCCCAATGGGGCCATATGATATCAATTAGTCAATGCTTTCAATTGCCTAATCAGATTGACATGATTTAAGTGTCTACACAATTATCTTGAAAGATTCAATTGTGCACCAGTTTCTTTCCTTTTTGAAGAGCTATGAAATTCAAAGGGTAGGTTTGGTGCCAAATTTTAAATTTATTTTTTTGAATTTTCATGCAAATGCACTATTTTTGTCATTTTTGTGTCATTTTGTAGATGTGTTAACGATCATCAAGCATGCTCGATTCCATCTATAGGAGGCACTAGTTTGGCTAGCATGGACTGCACTAAGGTGTAGGTTGAAAGAGGTTGCAAGTTTGAGCTAGATATCACATCAATTTTTTTTTTTGTAAAATAGGAACCACTTTAAAGGCACTTTCATTCTCTCCAACCTATCAATGAAGGTAATCGATTGGTCAGTTGAGTTGTGACTAGACTAGACTGGGGGAGATGTGTTTGTTTCCCATGCACACCAATTTTTTTGGTAATATGCCTTGGCTCAATTGATGGTCTCCACAAAGGTGTCATTGACCTTAACATAGTCATTGGGCCATCTTTACTAGTTAGAAGGAGATTTTTGGGAATCAAAGGGCACACATTCCAAATCCCATAATTTGCTCGATTTTACAAGTAGCAAGGAGAATCCAATTTGAAAAGAAAAAATACTTGTTCCCACTCAAATATAATGATGCCATGGTGGTTAGCATGTATTACATCCTAGATGACCTGAGTTTGAATCCTTACTTTTGGGAAAAAATAAGAAAAATAATGAATTTCTTGTCGACATGGCAACCTTGCACCCTTGCATGCCACATCAACATGTTTTTCACTATACATATGCATTGGACCGATAAGGAGAGGACAAGTGTCAAATCTAAAGCATGCTAGTGGAGCCCATATGGTAGAAAAAAAGTGGTCACCATCAATGAATGAACTGGTGACACATGGAAGACTACACTTTGATGTCATTTCCCTAAGGTTTGATAATTTAATTTTTCAAATTTTGAGGGCTATTAGGGAAAAACTTCTAGAGGCCATACCTTTTACATATGGAAATATTTTGATCCTTTTTTTCAAATCATAAGATTTTTTGAGATCTACAATTTGGTGACATTAGTTTATAGACAAATTCTTGTGTTTGGGGTTGAATTACATGGATTAGTCCTAAAGTCCTACTACCCTAACTTAATTGGGCGAATTTCAATTTTTTTCTATGAAATCTGAATCATTAGCCTAATTTTTTAGGATATATAGATGGATTTCTGACAATTACAATATATTCATAGTCTTTTGGAGGCTTGTAGGAAAAAGACTCAAGATGTGTTTTAGTCAATCACTCTTCCTTCTTTGGAAAAATGATTTGGTTGATTTATGAAGATCTAATTTTCATTATATTTTCCTTATTTTATTTCTTGTCCAGGTACTCTTAGAAGTTTGTTACAGCTATTTTTTTAAGCAAGTTCATGCAAAGCCTCTTTTGGTGACTAAAATCAAGTGGCCCAAGGGCAAGAGGAAGTCTTCAAAAAGGGTGATGTATGTTGTAAGAGGAAAATTTATGCCTTCAAGACATACCTTATGTGACAATGGAAGATTGAAAGAGATTATATTTAAAGGAGGTGATGATCTTGAATTCTCTTCTTCATTTGAAAACTTAGTGGAGGTGTATTTTAGATGTGTGTAGGAGTATCTAATTGTATCGCTCCAAATTTTTTGCACCCTTACCTTCAGGCTATAGGATCCGTGCCCGAAAGGGGGATGCGAAAAGGATGGGACAATACCTCGGACTGAGAGGCCCTTTGAAGGTCCCGCCTCTCGGGGGAGGTGTATAAGGGTGAATTTTCGACGGATGGTGGGGTTCACCAGGAAACTTTTGAATGGCAGTCTCCACGCCTAGGTTGGGAATGTGTTTGATGTGTTCAGTTTTATGCTTTAATCATTCAAATCCTAGGTTTGGCCAAATGAATCTAAACTGTTCTATATGAAATGCAGATTTAAATGAATACAAAAATAGAATTAAACAGAAAATACAGGAAATATACTAGATTAGAAAAAGCCATATATGATCCGGATGTCTGATGGAGGTTCTAATTTTTGAAGATAGGATCGTCTACGATCCGACAAGATCGTCTCGAGATTCGACGAATTCGTCAGAGACCTGCAATCAGAGAAATGGACACAGAATACAGAAAATGCAGCTATATTGATAGAGGAAAATGATGTAAAATGACAATATAGATACTAAAACGATAATTATGAATAGAAATTCAAGTAAATTATAGTATTCTAATGACAAATCATGATCTTATCATGCACTTAAGCTATATGGGTGAACTCCAAGATGCAGAATAACAGGAAATAATAATAAAACTAACTAAATGCAGAATGAAACAACAGAGGAAAAGAGAAAAGTGCAAACTCTGGGCACTAATTGCCCCCAATGTTGACTGCGATCGAAATCGTCTATAGAGTGCGAAATCGTCTCGAATTGGGGCGTGATCGTCCGAGATTGTACAAGATCGTCTGCGACGATCTGAGCTTGCTTCGACTGAAGAATAATGAAGTTCCTGCAAGAAAATTTGAAAAGGGACAAAGGCAAATGGTGGTCTAAGATGTTCTAATGCATGTAAAACTCGAAGTGCAGTAAAATTCAGCCGGGGGAATGTCAAGGGGAGGGCCTAAGATTAAATAGGCATAGGAAGGAGGTTGGGAGGTTGGAGATCATCCTAATCTGGAAGATCTCCAACGGGGGAGGTCTCTAACGGCACAGACACGCTTTTGCCCAAGTTAGAGACGTCGTTGAAACAGAAGCTAATTATGAAAAATTAGTTTTGGGACGAAATCGTCTGGACGTTCTGCTCCAGACGAATTCGTCCGATCTGAGGCGATATCGTCTGATCGGCGACGATATCGTCCAACGGTCAAAACAAATCCTAAAAATGGCATGGAAAACGAGGAAAGCGGTTTAACAGGCGGTTCGGGGTTAAAATTTGAATTTGAATTATTACTAAAGTAATTTTAATTATTTGCTAAGGTTTTACTGCGCCAATTTTAGGGTGCTACATTTTGCCCCCTCTTTAGCGAATTTTCCGAAGAAAATGCGTTAAAGATGAGTTCTTCTCGATCTACGAGAAAGCAAAAATTTATTCCCATTTTTAGGCGACGATTCTAGGTCGAATCGTACGACAACTTACTATGGTGCCCCCTCCGTGTTTTTACCCAAATCGAACGTTTGAGGTAAAAACGCGAAAAGCAAAATTTTAAAATGTTGTTAATTGTTTTTGAATAAAATTAAGAAAAATAGGGAGAAACCCTAATTCATTGTTACTGTTCATTTTCCTGGTTTCTAGAGCTCTGCAGACAAGATGGTCGAGACAGCGCACAGATCGACAGAGGTCCGGCGCGGGCTACGGGTAAGGGTCCAAACTTAATTTAGAATGCTTTAATTTTGAATTTCATGCTTTTTAGATTAATTTTGAATGATTTTTGAGCATCGCGGCCATTTTTGGGCCGTCGACGTCGTCGGGACGAAATCGTCTCAATTTCGTCGAAATCGTCTCGATATCGCCGATTTCGTCCAAGGGCGAAATCGGCGATATGGGGACGATTTCGTACAATAAGGGACGATTCCCTCTTGCAAAATCGGAGATGAATTTGCTCAAATTTTGGACGATATCGTCCAATAGTGGACGATATCATCATTTGTATGAAATTGAACTTGTTTTACTTGCATTTTTAATCACTTGTTTTATTAATGATTTTTATTGTTTTGTTGTTTATGTTGCGAAGAGGATTACTAAAGAGCCGAGAATGGAAATACGATGGGCTGAGGGATGACTTGGCCGCTCTATCTCGAGTGGAGCGAGATCAGTTGGCTCAAGTCGGCTTGCAGCATGTGGCAGATATGCCACAGGTTTCTACAGATATGGGGCTATTGATAGCCCTAGCAGAGAGGTGGTATCCGGGTTCTTCTTGTTTTCGGTTATCGACAGGGGAGATGACTCCCACATTGGAGGATGTATGGAGGATTTTGAGGATCCCCATACAAGGACGGCTAATAACTCCCATGGCCAATCGGGGCCACGCGATGATGCGACTGTGCGGAGATCCGAGCTTCGCCCTGGAGAAGGGCGGAGTGAACATCGAGTCGCTATGCCGGATGCCCGGGGCATCTAGACCGACACAGGTTTTGGGTGGGGTGGTAGGTGGTCCGTTGCTATGCCATCGAGTGGATGCGGACTACCATGGATACTGACAGATGTGGTCTACGACATGAGAGACCACGGGTACAGGTTTGCTTGGGGGAGCTTTGTACTATGCCGATTGTATAGGATCTTGCATGGGGTCGTATACAAGGGCGGCCGATGTCCGGTCATGACATCACTACTGCAGGTTTGGTGCTGGGAGCACATCATGGTGCGGAGGCCGGTAGGGCTCCCACTAATAGGGATTGATGGGGAGAGGCCCCGAGTTTTCTACCGGTGGCTCTAGAGAGGGTCACAGCGGCGGATAGATCTGCCAATGTCCCGGAGACTACTTGACGACCTTGTCTCCGACCAGATCACCTGGAGGCCTTGGAGAGATCATCCAGGGTGGGCCGAGGATGGACAAGAGCTGGCTCGCGTTAGGCGAACCTGTTGGCTGAGGATGGAGAGGAGAGAGGTGGAGCTCCACCGCTATGACCGAGTTTTGAGGTAGTTCGGTCTACAGTAGGGGATCCCATCTCTCAGGGACTACGAGTTTTCCCAGACCATCCGGGATAACACTACAGTCAATGGGGCTCCAGATATGCAGCGCTTCTAGAGTGAGGACGCGGACGATGCCCCCATTCAGCCAGTGGATGGGGATGATGTAGGGGTTGTTGATGGCTATGATGCCTAGTACGCAAGCATCCGCCCTCCTCGAATGATGAGGGCTCAGGGTCCGATTCATGTAGTTGTGCATCGGATGGGGAGGCGATACCAGGCGGCCATTGAGGTGGCACAGGGTCATGATGAGAGAGAGCAGAGGAGGCCACAAGGCTCAGCGAGAGGCCACGACAGCGGGAGAGGAGGGAGGAGACCCCCTTCTCCATGGAGAGAGAGGCCACCATCGCCCGATAAGGGCAAGGGTGTCGAGGTAGGAGAGAGTAGCGAGATGGCTACTCTCCGGGTGAAGACTGTCCATCTCCAGGCTCAGGTGTAGTCCTTGCAGGATGAGGTTGCACGACACCGAGAGGAGGCCACACAGCTCAGAGATGAGGTCGCACGCCTTAGAGCATGGAGCGGAGGGGCGAGCACTCGGGACCTAGCATGGGCTATTGCCTAGATCACATTCTATCAGATGCTATACCACCATATGGTACCAGAGGAGCAGAGGTTACCGCTGTCGGCCCACATTGTGGAGCCTATCATGATGAGGTCATCGAGGACATCATCACGATCAGAGTCCAGGACTCATAGCACCACACGGACTACGATGGGGCCACCTCGTCCACCTCGGGGTGAGGGAGGAGATGAGGCTGAGAGCTCGAGGGGTTCTCGAGGCTAGTTGCTGACTGCACTGCACATATTGATACATAGTGTTTATTATTTTTGATAGAGGATTGAGTATGCCGAGGTACAGATTGTGGCATACCGATCCAGTTTTGAGATGATGTATATATTGTTGATATATATATAGATGAGATATTTTTGATCATATGACTTGTCTTATGTGTTTGTATGATGCTTTAATGTTTTGATGTGATTGATTTGATGATTCATGTAATTATGTCATTTGGAAATATTATGGTTTGAATGTCATGCTTTTAAAATTTAAATGAAATAATCTGATGTAAACAAATTGGTTGTTTGTGGGATAATTTGATAAAAATAAAAGGGACTTTTAACAATAATTTCAAAGGACATTGTCGCTATTATAGACCATTTCATGGAGTCGCCGCTCGCTAGGTCGTCAAGCTAATCCTGGTATAGAAATATTGCTAAAAGTAAAAGAGTGCTTAAGAGACTGTCTTAAGACTTTGTTGTGATGATGCAAATGATGATGATGATGGTGATTTGTTTTCAGATTTCCATGAAAATATTATGCATGAAATATTTTTTTAAATGATTTTTGCTAGGCATAAATTCCTAAGTGTGATAAAATTTTTGAATAATTCCCTAGGAATTATACCATCATTGCAAAATTGAAGTTTGACATAATGACATGAAATAGTAATAATGTGCGTTGTTTGTAAAGCATAATTGTGTAACATAATGATTTAAGTCATATGTTTTTATGATTTTAAATAAATGGGAAATAAAATTAGTACAATGGTTTGCGCTAGGCATAGAATATTTAGGTATAAACTTATACCATCATCACGAAATCCAAAGAAGAAAATAATAGTTTTATTGCATGGTTGATTTTTAATTTTTGAAAATAAACAGAAAATATGAAGATGAGGACTTGCGCTAGGCATAAAATTCCAATTTTGGTTTTGGAACTATACCATCATCGCGAAAGTCAAAAAGTTATATATAAATGTAACTTTATTGCATGTTTTTTGAAAATGATTTTGATTTTTTTGATAATGCATGTAGTTGTCTTTATACTAAACAACTGTTCTCAGATAAGAAAATGAAATTATTCCAGACAATTTGCAAAAATATTTCAAAGTATCTTAAAGACAAAAGTTAGATTTATAAGGAATCCCATGTGCGTATGTGAGTTCATTTCCGATCTTGATTTATCATAATGATACACAAAATCTCTCAAATACAAATGTGTGTGCAATTGCTTTGTGCATTTACCAGTTTTGAGCAAGATAATTTGATACAAGTGATTTGAATTAACCAAATAAGTGTTCATTAACCATGATTTAGATGCATATAACCATACCGGACTACTATGTAAGTCGGGTTATCAAGAGCTAGCTAATCCATAAGCAGACATAGGTCTATACAAAAGAAGGTCGCTAATGTGACGGACATATCACCACGCTAGGAGTTACCCAAGGCCAAGCGGGTTGGGCACAAACCACCTGTTATGGGGCTTACCTCACAGTTTTCGAATAATTGAGAATTCCAGGGATTCAAGCTCATCAACCCTTCTTTTCTTTTCAATGGGTAGGGAAAGGGATTTTATTGCTTTTGCTTTTGCTTGCTTTTTCTTTTCTCTTTTTTTTTTTTTTGTATTTTTCGTATCTTTTGCTTTGATATTTGAGATAATGCTGAAATAGTGCTAAGAGAGTACAAAATGATTCTGAAATAATGTTTCTTTTTCTCATGATTTTGCTTGATTTTTCTTTTTCTTTTGCTTCCTATTCTAGGGATACTTGCTCGGATTAGGTTGTAGAGCAAGGGATTTTTATTCTGGGTAGGGGTGAGCTTGTCCTTTTGTCAATTCTCAAAGATTCTAGACCATGTGCATGATAGGATAGCAGGGGAAACTTTTCGCTCAAGAAACCACTTCTACTATGTAGCATAGCATGGACATTACAAATATAATCATTTTATTGTGAAAGGATATGCTTGGTTTAAGTAAATAACAAGATCAATTCTCTGTGCTCAAACTTTATTTAATTGAATTTTGTGGACTTTGATATAAGAGAGATTAGTAATCATGCCGAGATAAAATCAAGATATTTATTTTTGTGTTTGCAAAAGTGAGAGATTCCAAATAAATGCTAATTTATCCAAAATAATTTGAAAATATAACTGCAATACTTTAAGAAGAAATATATACAACAAATATTTTTGAGGAGTTTGATAATTTTGACTCTCTCTTTCTTCTCTTTTTTATTTTTTTTTTTGGTTTCGAAAGAGTCAATAATATTGTTGTTTGTTTTTGTTTAAACAGTTTTATATATTTTTAAAATGAGACAACATGCAAAATATATACAAATGATGAAATGACCAAATTTTATGCGTAATATCGCTTAAGATGCATAATATTCATAGGTTCTTTTAAATATTTACCATCTAAGGTAGCTAATTTGTATGCTCCCGATTCAAATTTAGCGAGTGATAATATATGGTCCAAGCCAGTTGGGTTCAAATTTACCTTTAAGGTCTTTAGTTGCATTAGTATTTTTTTGATTTTCTTTTAAAACAAGGTCAGCCGACCTCAAAGGATCGATGACGAACTTTCTTAGCATATGATCTTTTAAGCTTGTTTTGGTAGGCACGAAGATGCTCCAAAGCATTGATGCGCTTTTCATCTAGGAGTTCCAGCTGATTGAGTCTGCCAGTTCGATATTCATCTCCTACTTCGGTATCTTGAAGTAGTAGAGCCAAAGAAGGAACTTCTAATTCAAAGGGAAAAATAGCTTCAACGCCATAAACCAAAACAAAAGGTGAAGTACCTATGGGAGTACGAACACTAGTGCGATATGCCCACAAAGCTAGATATTCAATTGAATGTGTCCATGTTGGAAGATTTATTGACCAATATCTTTAAGGATTTTAATTCTTAATGTTTTATTAGATGCTTCTTCTTGGCCATTACCCCGAGGACTAATAGGAGTCCATTCATGTTGAATCTTATACTTTTTAAACATTCAAGTTTTTTTCTTAACATCCCCTTTGACTAGCAAGGCCACTTTGGGATGCATTTTTCTAAGTTTTCTGTTTAGCAGGTTTAGCATCCGGATGGACTACTAGATGATGCATGACTACAGAAGGGTCTAAACTCTGGCATATCTTCATATGTCCAAGCGAAGACATCTTCATATTCTTTAAGGAATGCAATGTATTGCTCTTGTTTTTCTTGACTTAATTCTGATCCAATACTGATGATGTGAGGATTATCCTCAGTTCCAATGTTAACCTTAATGACGTTTTCTACTTCCATGTGTAGATCTCTTTCAAAATTAGGTGGGGTAGGTGAAACGCCCAATTCTTGTAATTCCTTTAAGGTTAACTTGGATAATTCATCTTGAGGAGTCGTGGCCTCAAGTTGGGCTATAGTAGGTATAGAACCATCAAAATAAAAACCATTGTGTAACATCTCTTCCACGGAGACATCATGGAAAATATCTCCTTCCAACTCATCGTCGGATTCAACAATCATTTCAGGATAGGCTATGGATAGCATATTGCAGGTAGAAGAATTATTCTTGGGATACAAAGAATCTTGTTTATCTAGATAATCTTGATAACATATGAGTTGATCATCATCTTCAAAAGGGAAGGGTTGATCCTTACTAGGAAATAGGCCCACACCACATCGGGCGGGCCATGGTTCTACCTCAAAGGGTTCTTTCATACCATCTTGGAGAGGTCCCAAGCCTTTCCCTTTATATCCCAATTTAAGCATTATGGGTTTAGCTTTAATATATTCATTAGCAAAATAGCATCGAGCATATCCATCACAATGCGTCTTGATGTTTCGGGGTATTCTTCCCCAATCATATCCTTTATAAATAAAAGCACAACTCCCGACTTGGTAGATACTTCCCATAGGTTGTGGGAGGCCCAAGGTACGAGGAGAAGGCGGCAAATTACTTAAGATAATGGAATCTTGCATAGAAGCATTTGTTTTTTTCTGATATAAGAATTTTAGATAAATCAGGTAAGAGTTCATCAGAAAGAGCATAAGAGGTAGAAGGATCATTCCCTATATCTTTAGATGTGGAAGGTATGATAGATGTAGATAATGTGGAGGTGTTAATAAATGGGTCTATAGGTTTTGAAATTATAGGGATGGAACATGAAGGATTGGTTGTGGATTTAAGATCTTTTTGAGGTTCTAGTGTGGTTTGTTTAGAAGATTGTTGAGCTATATATGAGGGTGAAATTAATGGAGGAGAAATAGATGAAGTTATGGGTGTGTGTTTCACACGTTTAGATGAAAAATAAGAATTAGGATGTGTGGATGACAGAGCGAGGGCAAAATTGAACTCCAACGAGGTTCCGCCAAAGCACACATATCAAAGGGTCTAGGATCACCATGGATAGTGACCAACTGATTTTTAAATTCGAATTTAACACATTGGTGTAAAGTTGATGGGACAACCCGCATTGCATTGATCCAAGGATGACCCAAGAGTATATTGTATGATGCGGGGCAATGTACAATAAACACGGTCGTGTCTAAGGTTCTCGGACCAACTTGCAATGGGATGGTGATAACTCCACACGTTTCTTGTGTTTCGTCATTGAAAGCTTTTATGATCATGTCAGTTTTCTTCATTTCATCACTTCTAAACCCAAATATTTGGTAGAAGTCAAAAGTGCAAATGTTTAGAGATGAACCATTATCAATCAAGACCCTTTTAACTGCTACATCTCCTATTAGGGCAGTAATATATAAGGGGTTATCCTTATGTAAACTATGTTGTGGGATATCTTTATCTCGAAAGTCAATACAATCGACTTCTCGAGTGATGATAGTATTGGACATGGCTTCAGGTTGAATATTTTGAGGTACCATCATTTGGCTTAATGTGAGCATTAATTCATCCCTATGGGTAGGAGAAGATCTTAACAAGTCCAAAAGGGAAATTTTGGCTGTAGTATTGGATAATTGTTCATTAATATTGTAAGGAGGCTTAGGTTGAACATTAGACATATGATTCCCTTTATTGGGATTTTTCAAAATAAATGGAGCTGATCCATCATTCTGAGTTTGATCCTATTGAGAATTGTGAGCCTGTTGTCTGGTAACAACTTCGATGGTACCTACAATGTTATATTGAAGACGCTGAATTGGTCTCGGTCTAGCGTTTATGGCTTGTTCATTAGGAAGGAACTGATTAGAAGAGGGTCGAGTAGTAACTCTTCTAGGAAATGGTTCTTCCGAAACCATAGAATCTGTGATAGGTTGAATAGGATCTGATTCATTTTTAGAACTATTCGATTGATTTGAGGTGATGTCTATTTCACTTTTAGTATCCGATTCTACATCACTAGGATCCGGTGTTTGAGTATTATATAGGGGTCTGGACGTAACCATGGATAAAGTTGTGCCAAATTTTTGAGGATCATGATTAGGTAAATGTCCGCTAATAGTTCCTACATATCGGGTAGGAGGAGGGACATTATGATGTTCAATTTGATTGGCCACCTCTTTACCATGTTTTGGTAAAGGATGTTGAAATATATCTAATGATTGATTAGCATTTTGATTCTGATTTTGGGGAATGTTCTTTTGAGTATTATTAGGAGGATTTTGTTTAGGTTGAAAGGCTTGCACCTCCATTTCATTATTATCAATCAAGTCTTGTATTTTATGTTTTAATATTTTGCAAGAGTTTGTAGCATGTCCAGGTCCTCTATGAAAATCACAATGTAAATCAGCTCTGTATCCGGGTATAGTTGGATCAGGTTCTCGGATAGTTGGTAATTGAATCAAACCTCTTTCGAGTAATTGGGGTAGAATAGTTGATAATGGTTGATTCAATCTAGTAAACTCTCGAGGTGGTTTATCAGGAGGTTTTAATATAAACTTCTCCATTGTTTTCGTAGTATTAACATTAGCAATGTTTCTACTATCGATGACTCCGTCACCTACAACTTGTTTGTTTTTATATTGATTTCTGGATGTTTTCTCATCATCTTTCCTTTTGAGCTGACCTCTTCTAATGAGAGCATCTTCCACCCTTCGAGCTAAGTCTATAGCTTGATCGAAGGTGGTCAAGGTAGGAGTTGATAATTCATAGGATATTTGTTCTTGCAAATTATTAATAAAAATGTCCAACATTTCCCTATAAGGTAGCACAAAGTGCAGTTTTCCTATCAACTGCCTCCATCTAGCTAAGAAATCAGCAAAACATTCATCTTTGTCTTGTTTTAAGTTGTATAAATCTTTAATGGTCACGTGTCTCTCGATGTAGGCACTAAATTGATGGACAAAAGATTCAGTTGTTTCTTCAAAATTCCTCAAAGAATGAGTGGGCAATTGATAGTACCACTCTAATGCCATTCCTCCTAAACTTTTTGGGAACATTTTTAGTAATAGCAAGTCATCATGTGATATATCATGACATGCTATCCTAAACATGCGAAGATGCTCTATGGGATCTTCAGTTCCTTTATATATAGGCGGGACGGGCATGGGAAAGTGCTTAGGGTATGGCTGTGCTACAACTATGGGATCCAAAGGCTGACTACACATCTCTCGATAATTATACGAGGGACGGTAGGGATCTATCCGGTCCATGCGGGAAGCTAACTGTTTCACCATGGCTTCCAGATTACTGGTTTGCCCACCATATTGGTTCGGTAGGGCATTAATATGGGATTTGTGAGCATATGATGGAGGGACATGAAGATTAGATGCTATATTGCTATTGTGTAAATTGTTGGTAGGAAGGGTGTTATGAAGAAGTTTTGAAGTTGTATTATGTTGTATCCCAGATTGTTGAAAATTGGTGTTTGGCTTCATTTTAGGTTTTTGTCGATTTGAAGCATATTGATCAATAGTTTGGCGAAATAAAGCGGTAAATGAAGGTCTCTTTTGTGTGGGAATGATTTTAGGCTCAATAACAGGTTCCTTAGGGGGTTGGGTAACCTGTTGTTTTTGCATGTTCTGAATCATAGTGACCATATCTATATTGGATGGTCCAGCTTTATCACTTTCTTGATCGACAAAAGACAAAGGATTAGTGTGCATGTTAAACATATCTTCCATGGCTGCTTGAGTGTCACTAATTTGTCCTCTATCAATACGAACTGCCATATTAAGAGCACCAATATTATTATTGAAAAATTTCCAAAAATGATCTATATTATCAAAAGCAACAGTTCCGTCTGGAGCCATTCTAGGGGATGAGGATCCTTCCTCTTTAACATTTTCTTCTTGTTCATCTACAACAAGCTCATCTTCTGGCTGTTCTAGAGTTCCTCCTTCTGGAATTGAATCCTCGAGAAGGGCATTTGGGTTTTTTGTTTTCTTTCCTAACCAATCTTCTTCTTCTTCTTCTTCAGTTTGTTTACCATTCCTAAGTCTAGGCATTGTGCTTAAGTTTAGATTTCAGCAAATATATATATATATATATATATATATATATATATATATATATATATATATATGCAACAAGCTTAAGAGGTATATATTTTAATTATATACCTACTATAGTATTTAAAATAAAATGTTTTGGTTTTGTTATGTTTTTGGTTTTTCTTGTTTTTTTTTTTTTTTTTTTATAACAATATTATAAAGATAACAAACAACACACTAAATGCAAGAAATAATAATAATGAAAGCAATGATCTAGTTTTCTATAAACAATTTATAAATATCATTAACGGGCTCAAGTTCTTCGGGAGTCATGAAATGTTCTTCTTCAAATTGAAAATTTTCTTTCAAGAATTTGACAAAAAGTGCTATAGTGATATTATCTGTCTCAGACTACGGTTGGTAGAAATAAAGTTCGTGGCAATACTCTCGATATAACACAGCTCTAGGAACTCTCCTCCACCTTTCCCTATCCGTAAGAATGACCTCTTGGTCTTCTACACGACCTAGGAATTGGTGTATAACGAGTTGCGTTCTCGAGGTATTCCTCGAAGGTGAACAATTCTGAAGACACAAGAGCTCTCCTATAAGCTAACCACCTATGGCAAGCTCTCTGAAGTTCATGATAAAAAATGAGTTGATGAGGATCCAGGATTCTATCTAGGGCAAACCTCTTAATTTGCCTAAGTTCGGTTGATCTAGATGAAATAATACCCAATCTCCTATTAAGTTCGTCCCACAAAGGTGGAACTCTATATGTTTGAGATAGTCTAAGCAAAGAATTAAACTCTATGGCTATTATTTGATTTTCAACATTAATGGTGACAACTAGTCTTTTCTTAGGAGCTACCATCTAAACATGATATGCAACTTAGTAGTTTTCTAATGATTTTAAATGCATCTATGTTTTTTTTGTTTTCAAAAGGTTTTAGTTTCACGTCGGGTTCACCAAAATGTATCGCTCCAAATTTTTCGCACCCTTACCTTCAGGCTATAGGATCCGTGCCCGAAAGGGGGATGGGAAAAGGATGGGACAATACCTCGGACTGAGAGGCCCTTTGAAGGTCCCGCCTCTCGGGGGAGGAGTATAAGGGTGAATTTTTGATGGATGGTGGGGTTCACCAAGAAACTTTTGAATGGCAGTTTCCATGCCTAGGTTGGGAATGTGTTTGATGTGTTCAGTTTTATGCTTTAATCATTCAAATCCTAGGTTTGGCCAAATGAATCTAAACTGTTCTATATGAAATGCAGATTTAAATGAATACAAAAAATAGAATTAAATAGAAAATACGAGAAATATACTAGATTAAAAAGCCATACCTGATCCGGATGTCTGATGGAGGTTCTAATTTTTGAAGCAGTCAAGATCGCCTGGAATTTGACAGGATCGTCTACGATCAGACAAGATCGTCTGAGATCTGACGAATTCGTCAGAGACCTGCAATCAGAGAAATAGACACAGAACACAGAAAATGCAGCAATACTAATAGAGGAAAATGATGTAAAATGACAATATAGATACTAAAACGATAATTACAAATAGAAATTCAAGTAAATTATAGTATTCTAATGACAAATTATGATCTTATCATGCACTTAAGCTATATGGGTGAACTCCAAGATGTAGAATAGCAGAAAATAATAATAAACTATCTAAATGCAGAATGAAACAAGTAGATGAAAAGAGAAAAGTGCAAACTTTGGGCACTAATTGCCCCCAATGTTGACTGCAGTCGAAATCGTCTGTAGAGTGAAATCGTCTCGAATTGGGGCGTGATCGTCCGAGATTGTACAAGATCGTCTGCGATGATCTGAGCTTGCTTCGACTGAAGAATAATGAAGTTCCTACAAGAAAACTTGGAAAAAGGACAAAGGCAAATAGTAGTCTAAGACATTCTAATGCAAGTAAAACTCGAAGTGCGGTAAAATTCAGCCAGGGGAATGTCAAGGGGAGGGCCTAAGATTAAATAGGCATAGGAAGGAGGTTGGGAGGTTGGAGATCATCCTAATCTGGAAGATCTCCAATGGGGGAGGTCTCTAACGGCGCAGACACGCTTTTGCCCAAGTTAGAGACGTCGTTGAAACATAAGCTAATTATGAAAAATTAGTTTTGGGACGAAATCGTCTGGACGTTCTTCTCCAGACGAATTCGTCCGATCTGAGGCGATATCGTCTGATCGGCGACGATATCGTCCAACGGTCAAAACAAATCCTAAAAATGGTGCAAAAAACGAGGAAAGCGGTTTAACAGGCGGTTCGGGGTTAAAATTTGAATTTGAATTATTACTAAAGTAATTTTAATTATTTGCTAAGGTTTACTGCGCCAATTTTAGGGTGCTACACTAATAATAGCAATGGTGACTATGGTCTAGTCGAAGGGGACCCTTACGTAGGAAATATTTTACAGTAGTATATTTTAGATGATGTGGGGATCTAGACGAGTCCACCTCAAAATGTGGACGTCCATTAGAGCATCCATTATGGGGGTGATATTATTGTTACTGATTTATCCTCTCTTTGGCCCCTCAATTTAGATTCTAGGGGGGTGTCGAAATTATAATCTGACTCATGGCCAATGACAACAATATATGATGTATTCAATAGGCCTAAGGGCATTTTATTGTAAAATGTATTAATTAATTGCAATATTTTATTATGTAAGCCTTATGGGCCACGATTAACCTTATTATGGTTAAGCCCTCTTTATAACTTGTAATTAACCTAAAGCCCTCTTATTATGTTAGCTTAGGTTAAACTATATTATGTAATTAGGTTTTTTGTATTGGTATAAATACCCCCTTCCACTCCTCATTTTTCATCAAAGTTATACAATATTATCTATGAATATAATGATTATTTATGGTTCCTACGGATGCCCACCACATCTCTTTGTTTTTTTCCTCCTTTTTTCTTTTTGTATAAAATTTGAGTGGATGGATTATTTATGTTCATTTTTGAAATATGTTAATTCCAATAAGATGCACTAAGTTTGATGGCTTTAAGCCTGTGGGATGCTTGATCCAGTTTGTGTCATCAATGGAGTAGATACTAGATATCTTGGCCAAGGTCATGTGCAAGGTACCTTTTGCATGACTTTAGGAGCATCCTAGATTAGAAGTGTCCCTTAAGGGGGAATGCTTAATAAGGATCCCTTTTTATGTCCCTTGTTTAGCTTAAGGAGGGATGTTGGAATATGTGGTGCTAAGCTTCACTTGAGGCCATGACCAAATTTTGTATTATATTTATAGTCCCCTCTACCCTTGTTCACATTGTATAGATGAATTTGTTGTAATATTTTATTATTTAATCTAAAAGTCAATTCTTTAACCTTGACCTAAAGGTCTCTTTTAATTGGGTATTTACGACCCTTCCAATAATTTCTTCATCATTTGGAGTGTGATTTTATTTTTTTGGTGTCTATGGACACCCTTCATATTGTCATTATTCTTTCTATGATCTATTTCTGCTTTTATAGGTAACATGTTGATTGCTTTTATTTTTTGAAAGTATTGTGAAATGCAAAAATTATTTTAATAATAATTACCAAAATATTTTGCATGATTTTATATTTAATTTGCATGTCAACCATTACAAAGAAATCAAGCCATCTCATAAATGTTTCCCATAATTTCAAAGAGAAATGATTTCAAAAAGGTGAGTTGATAGGTTTTTCTAAAAGGTGACTATAGAGTTAATGATATTAATTATTTCAAGGATGATATGTATTTTATATGCAAGCCTTACACCCTAGATAAATGAGTTGATGATAAGTTGTGAATGTCATATAAGCAATTTAAACATTGCATAATTAGTTTGTAAGAGATCACCTTATGTATTTCATTAATTTTCCACCAAGATTATGTTAGACATTATTACATTATTTGGAGTTATGTAATTATTTGGGAATTGATAACTATTTCTCCTATATGAAATTTGAAGTCACATCTTTCATGAGAATGTGAGGAGATTAAATGATAAGTTGAAGGTGAAACACAAAAGGTCTCTTCAAATTAAGAAACACAATAAACCATAAATATGGTTGGTATATGCATATGTTGGCTGGTGGCAAATTGTATAGAGAGAATACTAGTGAAGTATAGAGAAAAATTACCTAGGTGTTGTAGGTGAGTTGGAGAAGAGAGGGCAATCCTCCAAGAGAGGTCCTAGGTTCGAATCTCCACCCTACCAAAAAAATGAATTGGGTGCCCAAAATCCAATTCATAATGTTGGTGCGGGTAGGGCTGGGTGCGACTCTTGGGTGACTTTGACGGTGTAGAACCCCCTGGTTGTGGTCTCTCAGGCTAAGGCGGCCCCGCAAGGGGCTTTTTGTTTAAAAAAATCGCTTAAAAAAAAGTATAGAGAAAAAATTGATGAAATATCAAATAATATTTAGCAAAAATAATTTTATTAAAATCCTTTTCATTGCATAATATTGTAGATATTATTTCATGCTTGTCTACCCCACATTTACAAAATATGGTATTAGAGCTTGAAGATAGGATCTATGCAAGTTTTAAATTATGAGGTTGAGTTTTTATTTTTTAAGGGACAATCATTTCCATCCAACAAAATGCCCTGCTTGTGGAAGTTTGAAGACAACCCCAAAAAATTTAGAGATGGTTGAGAACGCCATGTGAAGGTATATCGATGTGTTAAAACATTGCAGGTTGCAACTATGACCAGAATGTGCAAATTGGAGAAACTTTGTCATTGGAATGTGAGACCAGAAGAAAGTTTCAACAAAAATGTTGCTTGTGAACTTGAGGAGCCTCCCCATATAATTTTAACTCACCTAAAATAATTTTCTTTCCACATTATATCCCACATGGTATAAGTCTCTTTATTTTGAGCTTTCCTTATATGTCTCTATTTTTCATATACCTATTATTGATTTATCTAAGCCATGAGAGATTTTGTTTCATTGAAATATTCCAATGTTTCTTATATCAAGGTAAATTAAAAGCATATACAATAAGGCAAAATGTCTATTCTTGGATTGTGAGCAAAAATGTCTTCATTGGAAGTAGGAAATGTCATGACTAGAAAAATAATGTCTGGATGATAGGCATTATGAGATGTCTACTATAAAATTTTTAAATGCTCAAGATAAAACATACAAGTTAACGTCAAGAAACTTTGAAGCTAGATTCATGCGGGCTACAAACAATATTCGATTGAATGGTACATTTTATTCTTTAAAATATTTTCCTTTCCTTTTAAGCTATAAAGTGCATAATAGGTTGATGGCATTTGCAAGAAGAATTAAGTTTTTTTTCATGAGGTTGTGGGTTCAATTCACTTAAAGAGGGTTGTTGGTCAAGAATCCGCCTTAGGTATGAAATGTTTCATCCATGCACCCTAGACCCGGCCAACATTGAAAGGTTGAAAGGAAGAAATGCCTCCTGTGCCAATCTCCATAGAGGACTGGTTCCCTTACTATTCTAACTTGGGTATTTGAGATTAAGGAACAAGAAAGAAATTAGAAATGACTGAAAGGGATGGGAAATATGGCCTCAAGCCAGATGAACAGGGGTGATGAACAAACAACATGATAACTTAATTGTACTTTGAACTAATAGCACTTCACACAAAGAAAGTAACATAAATTAAAACTAGACATCTTATATGTGCAATTTCCAGAGTTATTCCAGTGTTCACCCTCTATCGAAAGCTAAATCTAGACATAGAATTATAGCCCACAAACAAAGCAGAGAATTTGATAGAAATATAAGATAGAAAACATACACATAAAGAGAAGTCAAGAATGATAACAAAGGTTTGTTTGCATTCATAGCAGAATTCATGTACAACAAGTTTCTGGCAAAACGTCCATAATCTTACATTGGAAATACTAGTTTTTATAGAGGATTACGCCTCTGAAACATAAATGCCCACCCAAAAAACATCACGGTGGTAGTAAAGATAGGATTTCAGCAGTCATCAAAAAGTAATAATGAATGGCCTGAACCTGAAAACTCATGAAGTGGTTGCATGACTTTAATGTAGTGATATGATTCGTCTATTGCATCGCCTCCTCACTTGCTGGAACCGCCTCAACAGAATATTAGATTTTGAAATCCAAGAAAATAAAATCTAGAAGCTTCTCAAAATGACTACAATTAAACTGGTGAGGGTGCACCTTTTTTCGTCGATGAGAGGCGTCTTTGAGGAATTCTAGTTGAGGCAATGGGGTTAGACTGGAAACAGGCACTTTGCGGATGTAGGCCCCACCTATGTTTTACCAATTCAAGCTTCGAAAAGGGTTTGCACTTGCAAGCAGAGCTAAAGCGCTTTGCTATATTTGGAGTAGTGTCGAAATGGAAAATTCAAAGATGCTTGCGCCCCTCCCTAGGCCCAAATTTTATTTGCATTGGAAAACTAGAGTAAAACACTCCGGGTCACACTTAACATTTTTTTGAAAGGTGGGTTGTGCCTTCGAAAGGTCAAATGCTATTTCTCATTATTAGACTCTGAAATTGGCTTGCGCTGGCATTGTCGAGCGAAAAACTTCGGGTCCCACACTGCTTTGCTTCAAATTTATTGGTGTGACTTTGAGGGCAGGTCAAATATGCTTTCCCCCAAGAGAAGCCCAAAACTGGGCTGTGCTCTTGATTTGGGGCAAAAATGCATTGGGTCCCACTTGCAATCAAAATGAATTGGGCTATGCATTATGGAAAAGTCAAAGGTGCATTCACCCTTACCAACTTCAAAATCAGGTTGCGCTCCTGAGTTGGGGAGAAAACACCTTGGGCCCCACTTAGCTTCGACCAGTTTGTAGCCCGAAATAGGCTTGTGCTTCAAGTTTAAGGTAAAATTGCTTGGGCCCCACGCTATTTAAAACAGGTATGCTTTGAAAGGTCAAAGGCGATTTGACCCCTCCTTGTTCTGAAATTACTTTGTGCTATCTCCTAGGGGCAAAAAAGGATATGGACCCCACACTGCTTCGTTGTAGACTTGCATTGATTTTTTGAATGAAACAAAGACATTTTCACCCAAGTTAGCCCTAAAATGGCATTGCACTCTCCAGCTAGGGCGAAAACACTTGGGTCTACTTAGCATTTTTCCTTTTGAACGTGAGTCTCACCCAGTCAAGGCCCGAAACTACCTTGTGCTCTCATACAGGGGTGAAACAGCCTGGGCCTCACTTATGTTTTCTTCTCCAAAGTTGGGTTTCATTTCTTTCTGGCCTGAAATGGGCCTGCACTTCACTCCTTACTTGAAACCAATTTGCGCTTGGGGGCTTGGTGCAAAACTACCATTGCCTTCAAAAAGACAAACCCTGCATGATGAGCGATAGGAAGCATTGCATGCCTCCTTGAGCGCAACCCATAATTTTGACAGTAAAATGCAGAAAAGAAACAGGAACAGATTTTGAAGAAAAAGTAAAGTTTCAGGGAAGAAGAGATTACTGCACAACAAAATTTTACAAGGGAAGTCAATATGGCAGGAATGCCAACATCTCTGGAAGCTCGCAGGGGGATTGAGCTCACCTCAATGTGGAGATCCCAGGCCTTTCCTATTGGGCTTAGAGTCATCATCGCTGTCCTTTTTTGAATGCTCACTGCTGGTAGTAGACTCTTCCTCCAACTTCTCCCTTTCAGCTTCTTCTTCTTCACCTTTGCGCTCATGATCCCATTATTCTCTTTGGTCTCCCTCTTCCCTTTGGTCTCCTTCCACTACTTGGTCTCCATGCTGCGCCTGATCTCCATGTTGTTGGGAGGGCTCAAATTGCGGGAGACGCTCCTGGATACGTTCATAGGTTGCTTGGACTAGGTCCCAGGCATCGTCTTTGAGTGTGCCACGATCTTGGATCTCCCTAACCAGATATTCAAAGGTCTAAATTTGGTCTACATCAGTGTAATTAGCTCTCTGGTTGAGGTCTACCAAACTGGATTCAATTCGTGCGAACCTGGTTATTAACTCCATTACCTGGTGTTCTACAATAGGCTCACTCCAACTGTCAATATCCGAAGTATCGACCTCAAAGGCGTCCCAAACTGGCTTCAGCTCTTCCTTTGTCAAAATAGATTCTTCCTCATCAATGAAGCTAGGGAAATTGAGCTACACGAGAGCTTCAAAGTACATCAAAGAGATGCGCCATTCCCAATAAAACACCTCTAGCAGCCTTCTCGCATCTCGGGATGTTTCCATTTTTGTGAAGAAAGCCCGCAGTGTTACCTTCGTAGTTGCCCATGATCGAGCAAGTGGGCACATCAAAGTAAGTTCTAGGTCCATTTTTTCTAGGGTTTGCACCTTCATAGCCAGTTCCAACCATCAATCAATGTCTTTTTCAGCATCATCCATGATAGGTGTGCCATAAGTGACTGATTGCTTGGCCTCCCAAATGAACGTGAGAACTGCTATTACTTTGCATGCCCTTGTTCAAAAATTTTCCAGGAAGTGATGGCGGACCACCTTAATACGATCTAATGTGAAGACCTCTGATTGTACCACACTCTATGTCAACTGGGCTTGCATTTCCTAAATCTGGGCATTTTGGGCCTACAACTGGCTTTCCACTTCTGCACGCGCTTTAAGGTGATGTTCATTTTATTTCTTGTAACCATCTACCTCTTGCTCCAAGCTAGTTATGCACTACTGCAACTGCTTGGATCTAGATTGAGCCTCTTTGAGTTGCACCCTTGTATACGCCAAAGTCTCTTCAAGCTCTATTGTTTTGGCCTCGACCTCATAGAAACGAGTCTTGTAGTGCTCCCCATGGAAATAGATGGAGCCCATTTCAACCTGGATGTTACCCATCTTCTTCGCTGCATCAATTGTTCTCATGTCTTCAACTGTATGATGGTAGGCATAATCCACTGGCATCATCTCCTCTAGGGGTTTCTGGACCTTGGTAACCTTCTTCATTTTGTGGAGTTCCATCTTCTCAGGGTCAAAGATAGCCCTCTTTTCCACCTATGCTAGAGCCTGCACATTTTTTCTCTTCCTACCTTCGATCCAACGTGAGGAACTCTATTGCGCCCAACGTATACTCTCAGCAATTGGACCTCCTATAGAACTTCCAGCTCCAATTTCATCGGATCCTGCACTCCAAAGAGTGGCGTGAAGGGGAACAAGGCTTGCTGAGGGTTTGCTTCGACAGATAAATTAGGAACGTCTGGGGCAGCGATTGTAGCAACTTTGGGAGACGTCAGGGTTTGGACGACTGCAACTGAGGTGCTAGGACCTGGGAGTGGAATATTAAGGGGTGTTGCTGCTGCAACTGAGGAGGTGTGTGAGGGAAAAATAGGTTTGGATTGATAGTAGTGACGGATGAAGTGATTGGATTAATAGAAAATTGAGGAGGAGCAGGGCAAATTCAGGGAATGCAAACATGTTGGAGACAGATGCAAAGGAACTAAACATTTGAGAGACATATGGGAATGTTGAGGGGAGTGATTACTAGGACGTAGGGAAGGGCATGGTAGTCACAGGGACACCAAATGCAAGCTGGGTGGATATGAGGGTTTTGGCGCTGGAAGGGATAGTCACTAAAGGCATAGAAGAGAGAGAAGAAGAAAGAGAAGATGCACCTACGAGCTCGGGTGCTTCTAGAACCGAAATAGTGAACTGTTGCATGATAGGGCTCATCCTTCCTCTCTATTTGATGCTTCTGCTTCTAAGTCAATTAACTCCACCTCTTACTGTGTTTGCTATGTCAAAATAGAGACTTCGGGGGTGCTTGCTTACATGGCTTTCGATGTTGTTGAAGGGTCCAAACCGAGGAGTCAAGCTACACCAGTCCGAGGCTTCTTTGCAACATGGGGGAGCAAAAGTTCTGCACTAGTGCTCCTCTTCTTTGGAGTGATATATTCTTTAAGGAGTGGTTGCTTGCCCTTCTCCTTGACAAGTGGGTCTTGTTCGGTGTGCTGCACCTATCCTTTCGTCGCATCTTCCACTCTGCTAGGGCTTTAAATACTTCTAGGCACATTGTTAGCAAAAAATGTGGGTCAATAAGTGTCATATTGCGCATCATACATCTCAAAGAAATTCTCATATAACATAAGCAACTAATCGGATGCCTCCTTTCCATTGTGGATCCTCATGACCCACTAGTTTGCAATATTTTCATCCGACCAGTCGAGAACTTTGTTCTTCATCGCCTTAAACACTTCCTCATGGAGGGTATGCGTTGGGTTTTGTGTAGGGTCATACTCGGCCTCTATTGTGTAGAAGTCGTTCCACGGGGGAAGTGACATCATCCTATCCATGTACCATTCCAGGTCGTTCCCTAAGGGATTGTTGTGCTGCGCTTCAATGTCTGGATGTGGAAAGCTATGAAAGATTTTTACCCCAATATTATGCTTGAAAATGCCCAGTGGGTCATACTTCCAATGTTGGGGGAGATCGATTAGGCCAAGGTCGTAAAATGTTACTTCCAAAAATGTGTTTTTCCCGTTGACTGTTACCTTAATGTCGTCGAAGTGGAAAGGAAAAGCGCATGTGTGCGGCTTCCTTCTCCTGTGTCCATATATGTCATCAAAAAATTTGCTCCGTCGAGCAACTTCAAGGGAAAATAGGTACTCTGTGGTGTAGTACGACAACAGGAAGGATTTTTTGGTAAAACCAAAAATTTTAACGAGGCCCTGCGTCAGTTGGAATACGTCACCTAGCTTCTCCTGCATATATATTCTCTCATCCGCTTCAACACCCATTCACAAATGTCATAGATGATATCCAAAGGTGGACTAAGGAACATCCTATTGAATTTGTAGTAAGATTCATGCTTGGACAGACTACGAGTCCACTAATAAACTGGGAGTGCTTTGCCTTATTTGTCTATATGGTTCTTGGTGATAAAAACAAAGTGGTTGTGCATGTGGTAGAAGAAAAACCATGCAAGGAATGAGCAGACTTGGAATGACATGTCCTTTTCACTCTGAACATCACTCAGCTAGATATGCATCTGTCATGCCACCCAGTCTGCCCAATAAAAAAATACAGGCTTGGTCTCCGGCTTCATGGAAGCGGGAGAGTAGAACTCATGCGAAATGCATTCAGCAAGTGAAACCTGCCACTTATACACCAAGGCATCCGTGGAGAGCCCCATAACCCAAGACAACATGGAGTATATGTTAGGATTTTTAAACAATTTCAAGGGATTAGGGAGGTCTGGCAATATTTTGGGCACCGACTTCTCCAACAATTACGTCTTCATGAACTGGCGCATCTGTACTGTATTGACGTATCTTTCATTATGCTCGGTGTTGTTGATTTTTATGGTTATATAGTCAACCGAGGGCTATTCTCCACAGACAAAAGCCCCTCAAACGTCTTGGGCAGAGATGGAGAACAACTTGTTCCCTTTGGCATCTTGGACTATCCTGGTCCATGGGTTGTAGAATTTAGCAATTGCGCATATCAACTCCGGGCAATGATGCACAGGCGTGCACAGGTACTAGTATAGGTGGGAGTGATAGGCGGCTATTCGCCTACTTTCGGTAGACACCTTGGTCATCATTTTGGTGAGCACATAGTCATGGATTCTGCTCAACCTGTCTTCGGGAGGGGGTGGGAGTACTTTCTCCTTTTCCTTCTTTTGTTTCTTCTCGCCTTCCACCTTCTTCAAGGCCTTCTCCTTCTTGGGATCGATGCTCTTATTGCCCATTATGACTATGTACTTGCCCAAGCACTCGCTCTAAAAAGGACAATGCCTCACTGCTGCTCAACGCACTACGTTTTATCGATAACTCTTGCCTTGATTCGACAAGGTAAATGGTGCTACTGCAAAGCCCTTAGTAATTTCTTTGAGTTCATTTAAGATGCAATGATGGCCTTTTTATAGTACAACCATTTATCCACCATATTAATTATGCTTTGGGGCGGAGTAAATTCCTAGAGATATTATGGGTAATGTGGAAGATCTTCTGCGCACTAACCGATGGTGGAGTGCACCTCCCAATTTTGCATAACTATGTGGACCATAATCTTCCTTGTAATATGCGACGCACTACCTTTTTTAAATTTCCAAGTGCGATTTTCAGCTCCAATGGCCTTCCTCAAGGCGTGTGCTTGATAGGCTTTATATTAGACCACGTGCCCATGACATTGGAGAGAGCAATAACCTTTCACTCTAGCAACATCTTCATCATTTCCAAGAGTCAAAAATGGGTTTCGCTCAAAAAGTTAAGCGAAAGGCCCATTGCTCATTTAAAGCCTGAAATGGAGTTACGTTGCTAAACTGGGGCAAAACGAATCTCGGTCCCACCTAGTCTCTTCTCCTCCTAGACTGGGTTGTGCCTCTGTAGAAAAGTCAAAGGCACTTTCGCCTCATCAACTCCCGAAATGGTATTGCGCTAGGAAGTTGGGGTGAAAAATATTGGACCCCACCTGCATCCTTTAAAATAGAAATGACATTGATTTCTAGAACAAAAACCAAAGCACTTTCACCCATTTTAACCCCAAAAAGGTATTGCGCTATCCAGCTGGGGGCGAAAAGGATTTTGACTTTGACCTTTTGATTTGGGTAGCCTAATCTTATGGCTTTCGCTCCTTATGATACCGAAATGTAGTTTCGCTCCTATGAAAGAGCAAAACTCCCTTTTGCCAGACGACATAGTGCTTTTCTTCTACTGCGAACTACTTTGTCAAGAGATACTAAAAATGGTGAAACAAACTCCTTCAGATCAAAGGTCGAGCAAAAATACCCTAGCTGGATTTGGGCACTTGAAAACTGCTATTTTCAATTTTTCTCTAATGCACTAAAAAATGCATGAACTAAAATAAAAAAACTTTTATTCAAACTCCTCAACACCATTTCTCTGCCAGTTAGACCTCTGGCCAAAAACTGCACTACCGATAGTGTGAAAGGGAGCAAAGAGACTTATGCTCCGAGAAAAAAAAGATATATACAAGCAAACAAAGAGATAAAAAATGTGTACACAACTAAGAAATTTTTTCAACTACCCCGTCTTACTGGTAGTATGCCTTCAGATGAAGGCCATTGACCGATATTGGAAGAGTAAACCCATTCAAATCTTGAAGAGTGAAAGAGTTCACCTGATTGACCCCAAAAATTCGAAATGGACCCTCCTAGAATGCGTTAAATTTATCGTGATTTCCTAGCTTGGATTTTTTCTCGTTCCATTTCAACACCAAGTCACCAATATGGAAGGTCCGGTCGGAGGTCCTCTTGCCGAACCAATTTTTTGTGGTCTCGATGTGCTTCATGAAAGCCTCATAGGCCTTTTCTCTTTCTTCTTCCAACTACAACAATTGGGCTATCCTGACACTTATAGGGTCAAAATCTTCATCCTCGCCATCTAAAGATCGGAGAGACTGCAACATGGGCAACTCAATATGCGTGGGGAACACTGCTTCCTTCCCATTTACTAGGGAATATGGGGACGTCTTGATTGATTTCTTAATGGAAATTTGGTCAGCCCATAAATCTAAGTCCAGAAGCAGATGCCATCTCCGCTTGTTGCCTTCTAAGGTTTTCTTCAAGATATTGAGCAAGTTTTTTTTGGTGTAGTTCGCCAAACCATTGCCCTGCAGGTAATAATTAGACACATTTTTTAGGTAAATACCATACTCGCAAATGCACAGATTTTGGCACTGGTGAAATGAGTGCCATTGTCAGTCACTATTGCATCTGGTATCCCGAAATGGGTTATAAATCCTTCCAGAAAGGTGATGACTACATCCTGGTTAGTTTTCTTCGTGGGCACTGCTTTGGCCCACTGGGTAAAATAATTCGTAGCCGTCAGGATGTACTTATACCTCGTGGATGAATTGGGATCTATCACACCAATGAAGTCTAATCCCCACTACTAAAATGGAGTTTTGACTTGAATTGGGTGCAAGGGCAGAGAAGCATTCCTACTCCGACCAACGTACCTCTGGCATTTATTGCACTTTTGGCTAACATCAAAGATATCAATAAAAATAGTAGGCCAGTAATAGCCTGCTTTTATTATCTTTAAGGCCATAGGCCTTTCGATGAAATGTCCTCTTGACATTCCAAAATGAAACTCGTCCAAGACCCTCTATTTTTCTATCCCCCTGACACATCTCAGGAGGACTCTGTCTATATTTTTATAAAACAAACCACTCGGTAACAACACATATCTGCAAGCTTGGATCCTGAACCTTCTCCTCTACGAAGCATTGAGGTCCAAAGGGCACCTTCTAGTACTAAAGTATTCCACCAGGTATTTTTTCCAATCCCTATCTAGTACAAACCAATTTTCTAGATTACTCTCCTGCGTTGGATCGTCCCACTCGCAAGTTGTCACCTTGGATGTGACGCTCCCGACGAGTTCTTGGCAAAGGGCTCAACCATAAACCATTTTAGTGGGTCGAACTTCTATGTCAAACTCTTGGATCTTAGAGACCCATCCTGCCATTTTATTTCCAAGCTCACCTTGGATGATGAAGTTTTCAACGTCAGAGTGCACCACGTACACTATTATCTTGCTTTGGGAGACGAAATGATGAAACTTATTTAATGATCGCATCACCACATGCACTTACCTCTCAATGAAGTTGTACTTTTCCTCATGCGTGCAAGCGACTTGGCTCAAGAATGCTATCAGACGCTCATCCCCATCCTCGTTCTTCTGAGTAAGGACAACTATGTAGCTCTTCGTGTAAAGGATAAAATCCTTGGAGTAGTCAAGGTTCACCAGAACGGGGCCTGAGCGATTCTTTCTTTGATCTCTCTGAATGCCTGCTTCCTCTCCTCGGTCCATTGAAACTCAACATCCTTCTTGAGGAGTTCGATCATCGACTTTACTACCTGGGCAAAATTAGAGATGAATTTTTGAACAAAATTAATCTTCCCGAAGAAGGATTGAAGGACCTTCTTGTTCACTGGTAGAAGTAGCTTGAGGAGGGCTTCCACCCTGGTAGTATCAACAACTAGTCTCTTCTCCGATATCACATGGCCTAGGAACTTGCATTCTTTTATCGCGAAAATAATTTTTTTTGAGTTTATGGAGATTGCTCTAATGTCCTACCCCTTTCGAAGGCAAATAAATTTGCCACCCAAAGAGCCAGGTTCCGATCTTGGGTTCCAAACTGAAAACTTGAATGTCTTGTTTGTTGATTGCTTTGATATCACATGATTTATGCAAATATGCATTTTTTATATTTTTTGCAATAATAATAAAAATAACAACAAACTAGAAATGCTTGTATCTTAAAAACTACTCCTCCAATGACAACGAAATTTAAGCACAAACTTCTTCTAATGATATTGAACAAACCCAATGAAGGAAATTGTACAAGGATAAGTGTACCCGAAGATCTAAAGGCCTGATATAATTATGGAAGTTAACACAAACAACAACAAACTTATATATTCATTAAATATGCTTGTAATACAATTCCTCCAGCATACTAATTGTTGTTTGGCTGTCCAACAAAGAGAAGACCTCATACAACACAATGAATACTCCAAATGGGAGTCGTTTGGCCTCAATAAGTGCACGCCCTTCACTACAATTGGTACGACCTATTAAAAACCCTTCACAAATGACATAGATCCCTTCCAAATTGCTGAAGTGTACGACTGATAAGTTGATAAAAAACTATGAATAATCAGCAATACAAGATTCTTCAAAACCCAAGCAATCTAATTCAAAATAGCCTCTAATGGTTTGGCCTCACTGGAAACATCTGCAATCTGAAGTAACTCTAAAAATGGCACCAAGTGCACCCCAAAACTCATCAACAACCTACCACTTTGAAGCTCAAATCATTCCCCATCATAGAAATGCCACAATCACTCCAAGGATATCTTGCAATCCCAAAAGTGATGTTCTTGCTGGAGGGTTTCGTCTCCAAACAAGCTAAATCTACCCTTGCCTATGGTTTTTTTTCACAAACAAGATGGATATCTTCTTGCAAACTCTGCTGCAAGCAAGCTCATTTCTCCAAACATGAAATGTAATAACCAAAGATGTCTTCAAATGCTCTCGCAACCTCTATTTATTCTTTTATTGAGCTGGTCGACCCAATGTGGGTAGAATGTGGGATTAAACTTCTTTCTTTTTTACTTGCTTTATGTCAATAATTCATTTACTAATGAGTACATATAATGACTTAACTCCACAATATCACTTAATCATATTATAATCTCCCAAAGTGGCGTCCAACCTGGGCATTAATAAAACCACATTAAAATATACATTATTTCCTTCAAAATAAGTACTCATAAGCCCCTTAACAAATTATAAAGTCATACTTAGGAGAATAATATAATAATTTAATGACTTTATAATAATTATAACTTTGACGATTAAAAACTCCATGACCGCTCATCCAAACTCACATCCGAAGATAGAAATGAGTACCCATTTGGCCAAACTAGCCACTTGTAGGACTTTCGCTCCGCCAAAACCAACTTACTAAAAATAGTAAGTTCCCTGCACTGATAACCAAATGGGTCTAGTCAATCAACTGAAGATATATCTGGATACCCAATTCAGTGAAGAAAAAAATTCTACAATCAATTCGGCCAGAAACCTGAATCACCAACTTACTATAAATAGTAAGTCCAACATCCTAGCTCCGTTTGATCCAAAACGACCACCAAAATTGAGCTCTACAAATCCAAAAGCTGTCTCAAATATCTCCAAAGGCTCTCATCCATATGAAATATCCTATGGGAACCTGTCTATAGGCTAGTCTCAATGTTCTCGCACTAGCTTATTAGAAGGGGACATTACAATTGCGAACTCTTGACAGTTCTCGAATACCTGACGCAAATGTAGACCATGTTATCCCCTTTTGTGGGAGAAAACAATCATGTCATCTAGGTAAATCACAATGAGGTGATTTAGTAACTCACCAAAGGCTAAGTACATCGCTCTCTGGAAAGTTGCCCTGGCATTTGAGAGACCGAACAACATGCGTTGGTAGGTAAAAGTGCCCCACTTGGTGGTGAAGGTGGTCTTGTATTGATCTTCATATTTTACCTAGATTTGATTGTACCTGGAGAAGCCATCCAGTAGAGAGAACCTCTGTGCTCCTGCCGCTACATGAAGAATCTGATTGATTTTGGGCAGCGGGTAGTGGTCCTTTAAAGATGCTTGGTTAATATTCTAAAAGTCAATGCACATGCGGATTTCCCCATTCTTTTTTTGCACCGAGACAAAGTTTGCCACCCAGGAATAGTGCTTGATAGGATAGATGATCTTTGCCTCCAAAATATTTAGGAGCTTGACCTTCATCAACACTTATATCTTTGGGTTGACCGACATTTGCTTCTGCCTGAAAGGTTTGACCCCTTCTTGTAGCTCGATCGTGTGCTAGAAGACACTCTTATCATATCTCTTCAGGTCTCGATAACTCCAGGCAACAATATTAGGGTATTATTTGCACAAGGTCCTTATTTTCTCAATTTCCAATGGCATGCAATCAGTTCCCACCTTAACGGCTTTCTCGGGTTCTAACTCTAGCTCTTCGTACTCTCTCACGTCCACCTTGATCTTGTGAGTAAGGGACCTGTTGAGTGGTATTTTCACCCAATTGTGAAAGTACACTCTCCCTTAGGATTTGGGTTCCAAATCCCCTCTTGCAAAGAAGTTAAACAAACAACTTCTCCAAGGTCTCCGCTATATTAGCATTTGCATATGTGTATTAGTAATCTCAAATAAAGATATTCAATTTAAATGCTTGGAACACCTTAGTGATTGCAAGTAACTGTAAACAAGGGGCAATGTTGGTTTATTTTACCATGAAACTTTAGTGATTGTTCATTGAACCAAAATAAAGCAAATGTGAGTTGGCCCTCATATGACCACGATGTGGTGCTCAAATTACCCCTCTTTCGTAAAATCAGAATTTTTATGAAGAGAGGGTAATTTTAGGCTCAAAAAATGGAAATTTGTGAAATGCCATAAAACATAACTCCTTCAATGAAATTGGAATTTTCATGAAGGGAATGTCATCATAGGCTCATGAATGAAACATGAAACTGAAAAAATGAAATTCGGCCCAAAAATGGAAATTTTCTATTTTCGGATTTTTCAAAATCTGTAATAAAACAACAACTTCGATGAATTTTTAAAAATACTAAACAACTCCGAAAATGAAATTTCAAAGTGCGTATTGGAAGTCTGAAGTATAACCTACGCAATGGTGAAATTATTTTTGGATTTTGAAATTTTTTAAATGTTTATTTTAATGCCTGAAAATTAAAAAAAAGTTAAAATTTTTGGAAAATAAAATGCAGAAAATGAAAATGAAATGCAGAAAATGGAACATAAGATGCATTCAGTATGATGCTATCCTATTTCGACAAAACCGAAGATGTGAGGTTTTCATGCATGCAACCTAACCTATTGGACTTGCAAAACAAGCACAATCCGGATAAGCTAAGTGTTGGCTCCTAGGGTTTTAAATGAGGTTTTCAGATTTAAACATTCGCATGAAGCAACCAAGAAAACTTGCATAAACTCCATTTACAAGCCTAAAATCTGAAAAGGGGAAAAATAGACATTTAATCTTGCATGCAGAAAATGACTCCTTTCTTGTCCATAAGATGCAACTTTCTGAAACTTTCGTATTAAAAATTTGTCATTTTACAATAACAAAATTTTTGGTTTTCCCAAACCAGTCCATGGAAGAAAAACAGCCCAAACAGGTCCAGAATGGCCCTCTTGCCTTCAAATCTGCAACTCTGCTTGCAACAGTTTCCAACCCCTCAAAACATCCTTGCCTGGCGTATTTAAAATTTTCAGGAAGCTTTTCGTTTCATCTTCCAATGGCTGTTCGTTTCACCTTCCCTTGTGCATGCATGTGTTTTGGTTTCCAAAAAGGCTTTTCGTTTCTATTTTGTGGCCCTTCGTTTCATTTTCTCCACATGGGCTTGCGTCCGTTTCCTTCCATGTGTAACGACCATCTTAAATGATTTCAAATCATTAAAGATTCCTTATGTAACATTTTGTCTTATTCATTGGATTTTGTCCTTATGTCCACGTCACTATGCAGTCTTCAGTTTCATGTTCTCCTGCCTACCCCTTTTGAGTCACGAAAATGCAACATGTCGCGATATCGCGACACTTTTGCCTCCTTGCTCTCTTTTGTTGCTTTTACAAATTAACATTCCATATCACCTCTTTAAAAATGCAACATGTCGCGATATCGCGACACTTTTTTCTGTATGGCGAAAACGCAACATGTCGTGATATCGCGACACTTTTCTCTTTTCAAGCAACATGTCGCGATATCGCCACTTTTTTTTGAAATGCAACATGTCGCTATATCGCGACACTTTTCTCTTTTGCCTACAAAAATGCAACATGTCGCGATATCGTCGACACTTTTCTCTTTAACTTTTCTCTTTTGGCCGACAATGCAACATGTCGCGATATTTAATCAACATTCCGATATCGACACTTTTTTCTTACAATGCAACATGTCGCGATATCGTCGACACTTTTTCTCTTTTGCGACAATGCAACATGTCGCGATATCCGCACACTTTTCTCTTTTATGCAACATGTCGATATCCACACTTTTTCTCTTTGCCGACAATGCAACATGTCGCGATATCGTCGACACTTTTTCCTTTTGGCATGCAACATGTCGCGATATCGGACACTTTTTCTCTTTTGCGCGACAATGCAACATGTCGCGATATCGCGACACTTTTTCTCTTTGCTTTGGACCCAAAATGCAACATGTCGCGATATCGCGACACTTTTTCTCCTTGCGGTGTTTTGCTTTTTCTTTGATCTTTAGCATATGGGCCACTTCGGTCTTCTTGGAAAACATGCAAAAAAGGTGGGTCCCCAATTTTGGGGTACGTTGTGGAGCAGCCACAACAAATGGTGACTCTATTGGGAAATGCTCCTGAGCATTTCGGTGAGAACTCAACCTGAACACCTTCAAAACTCAAACACAAGCGTCAGCAAATATCCAAAGAATGAAACTAGACGAGAAATACATGAAGCATTAGAATTATTAAGCATCAGCTCGGTGTGTGCAATGTGCTTCATTCCCTATCGTTTGAAACTCGTTCAACTTTCCATTGTCAGTTTCACTTATGATTCGTATGCAAGGTTATGAATGATTCTGTAGGATTTGATGTATGACAACTATGCTAGAGATATAACAACCTTGCTTTGCAAAAGCTCAAACTTTCTAGTATCATGAACAAACATATTAAAACTGTCAAACCCTCTTAGGATCAAATATGTGTATACTGAATTAATTTACTAGATCCCAAAGTTGGTTATGTGTCACTACCATCTTGAACCCATGTGCAAGTGTAAGTGAAATCAGAGCTTTGGGGAATAGGATTCCCAACCTAAGCGAGATGGGAATTTAACCCTATCCTTACTACTATGATCTGGAGTTCATTACCTCATCTTGAACAAAATGATTTAACCTGTTATGGATGAAATTGTCAGGCTAGCCTATCCGTTTGAGCTCTTGCTTTTAGACAAGACATGTTGCCACGCATGAGCATACTCCACTGCCAGTCAGGCGTCTATAGCCCCGGTGGAGATCAACCCCATAATCCAGGATTTGACTTTACTTTTGATTTCTTGAACCTTGGGGATGACTACCCATCCTTGCAAGGGACATGTAGTACGATCCTTCCAATCCAATATCAATGATGCAATAAAAGTAGAATGAAAAATATTTGCTTTGGAATTTCAAGTTCTTGAGTGGGCAAAATAGAAGCTTTGGGGAATCGGATTCTCAACCTAAGCGAGATGAGAATTAGACCCTATCCTTACTACTCCATGAAGGTCAGAGCTTTGGGGAATTGGATCCTCAACCTAAGTTCGATGAGGATTTAACCCTATCCTTACTACTCTGATTTTAGGCTTTAAGCACTATGGGAGTGGTAAAAACCACTGTTTTAAGGATTATGTTGCATGATAGGACAGACACGAAATACTCCTTTCGCCTCACCTTTTCTTCCAAGTATGGTTTTGACCATTTTACTCAAGATCCTCTTTAATATGTGTAGAACGTGCTTGGTTCAAGATAGTTCGGGCATCAGTTCCCAACCTTAGGATCCTTTTAATATATGTTATGTAATAACCCTAAGAGGATTCGACACCTTTTCAATGATTGTATTTGAAATGTAGATGCAACTGAGATGAAATGTATATGCAATGTGGAATGTAACATGAGATATGGATGAATGCATTGCTCTTTTTGAAATGCGGATGGAGTATACCACCTACTTTACCATAATGTGTAAAACTGACAACTTCATGCATCACAAGTTCCAAACGATATTCTTTAATGTGTTTGCGATACTCGTGGAGCTTTCGCAATACAATTCCGATGTTTCATATTCTCTTAGTCTTAGTCAACATTCATAAGGACATAAGTTGACATCTTTTTTTTTTTTTTAAGACAAACCAAAAGTGTCCAAAGGACCAACACACAAAACTTAAAACCAAAATGAGATCCAATCCAAAACCAAAACACGAAAACCAAAAGTATATACAAATGTACAATATAATACAAGATGGTGCAAAGTTTGGATTATCATTTTCCCGGATCCCAAACCTGATTAGAATTCTTTAAAAGACATATGACGTGATACGCATACCAAGTTTTGTAGGAATCCAACAAAAACAAGATCAAACCAAACAAAGAAACAAACTTCCACTTGCCCCTCTCACCATACCAATTTGATTTAGTTTCATTAATAATCCTATGGTGGAGTTTCAAGTTTTCAAATTGATTAGACAATGATTGATATTCAATTCCTTTATGTCTATTCTTTAAGATGTCCATTCCGCAATTTGATTCATGGTGTAGAAATAAGCTTTCATTTTCATTCAATAAAGCCATAACATTAATAATATTTGAATCAAACCATTCATTAGGCAAACCTTCATTCAAATTTTGCATGGTGAAACCAAAACGGTGAGATTTTACCTTTGGCATGTTTTCATTTGACCTTACTTGAAGAGGATTTGAAAATTCCTCTTTTCTCTCATGACATTCATCATCATGTAGCACTTGTTCTTTCTCCATGACTTGTTTATCAAAGGCACCAAACTTAGGTACCCAATTGAAACACATGTCCATCCCTTTCAAACCATAAGTCTTGTCTATCTAGGGGTGGGTTAACTAACACATTTCCATGATCAATCACTTGGGTTGTTTTGGGTAACGTGAGATTTTCAATTGGATCATCAATGATATCAAACCCAAATGATTTAGGTTTTGTAATTTTCTCATTTTGAAATGGCATAATCATTGTAGCACAAGTAAGTGGATCAAGATTTTCAATTTCTTTTCCTTCAAAGGAATCTAAAGCAAGTGACTCTCTTTCTTGATTCATGGTTGTAGAATCCTTATCATGTTCCAAAATTTGATGAGATTCGAATTCCTCTTCCAAAACTTTCTCAAATTGTACAGGATTTATAGTATCCTCATGTGAGGAAGCAATTGAGTTATCCTGCATATTAATTGACACAACAAGTTTATTAGAAGATTTAGATTGATAATATTCTTCCCATTTCTTCCATGAATCATAGTAATCATCTTCCAAGTTCAAGTTGTGATGCTCAAGTACTTCTTCTTCATCTTCTGATTCATCAACATGTTTCTCATCCAATTCATCTTCACCTTCCTTAGATGGTCCAGTTATTTCCAAAAGTGGGTTATCTCTTGAATTCAAATTGGTAAAGCTATCATAATCCAAATTTGTAACCCATGATTCAATTTTATCACAATTTGGAAGGTGTGGATCCTCTTGGTCATCACTTTCGAGAACATCATCCAAAGTGTCTTTCGAGAACAAGTGGTGAAATTCGATTATGTCTTCAACTTCATTTGTTGATTTTCTTTCAAATTCATTTTCAGCCACTTGTGATGGCTTAGGAGCTTCTATAATGGGATCGATTTTTGAATTCCGTGTCATATAGTTGCTCCAATCCTTTGCAAGTACATCTGACCAAATCATATCCACATAAGTTTGTTCATCCAAATCCTCCTTTTTGGGTAATGATTCTAGATATTTCTTTTCCAAAACAAGATGGTGATCATTTGATTCCAACTTCTTGTTACCCATCCATAGAATTTCTTCTCCAAAAACTTCATGCTCTTCAAGACTTTTCGAATAGGTATTTACTTCAACGTGAGTCACCTCAAAATCTCTTGTATCGCTTGAAGAAGCATAACATGAAACATCATTAAGATCGGCATTATGAATTTTCTTCCTAGGATGATTTGGATGCATACATTGACGTGCTCATTTTTGTGGTGGAACATGCCTACATACCTTCTTAACCACTTTCTTTTGCTCTTTTACTTTCGATGCGAACTCTTTGGGTTGAGTGGTAGAAGTAGTAGGATTAGTTGGATTGATATCCACGGACAAAGCTTGAACATTTGTTGCAATGGTTCCATGAGTGACCACATGATTCTCTAATTGAGGCATAGTTGGATGGATGGAAGTACTTGTATAAGCACATGTGGGAGCATAAGTTGGTATGGTAGGATAAAGTTGATTGTAGGGAAAAACATTTGATATCAAATTTTGTTGTGCCCACGCTTGATTTACCATCGAGGTTTGATTGCAAGCCCCTAGTTGTCCTACCATAGTTGATTGCTCCATTCCATAACCTTGTGGCCTCAATTGTTGATCTACAATCATAGCTTCTGTGTAGGCCGATGCAAGATCAGTAACCAAGGGATTCATCCTAACAAATATGGCAAACAATGGATCCAATGCTCGAAAGTATATTTGAAGAGCACCACTTTCCTCAATAGTATAGGGAGAAATTAATCTCGCATAAAGCTTTCGAAACCTCAAGTTGAAACTTCTCACTGGCTCATTAGGTTCTCTTTTGCAAGAAGTAAATTGTTGATATATCGTGAGAGGATCAATGAGCAACCTAAATTGATTGATAAACTCATCTTTCAATTGAGTCCAAGATGTAATAGAACCAGTGGGTAAATTGATGTACCAATCATATGCCACCTCATCTAGGGTTCCAGGAAACATTCTACATGCCACATCCTCATGTTCGACATTCCATCTAACTAGGATATCCACATAGGCTTGAATATGTTCCTCGGCTAATGTTGGACCATTGTGTTTAAATTTGGGCAAACATTTTTCTACGTTCTTGGGTAAATCATGAGAATCTCCACTAATGTTCAAAGGATTAACATGTATCCCATACCACGTTCCTGCAGTTGTAGCCATTAATGAAACTCAAAGAATAACTTCAAAACCAATTTGTTAGTCATGAATAAAAGAAGGAACCATGACAAAGCAATATTCTAAAAATGTAAATTAGTTTCTGATTCACCAGATCGCATATGCGCAAGTGAAGAGCATACTCCTAGTGTTGTAGGCTTTCTGATTCACAAGATCGCATTACACGCAAGTGAAGAGCATAATACCGACAACAAATACATTTTAGACAAAATAATTCCTTACAAATAAGCATGAAATGACTAGCAAATATCAAACATGTAACGTATGAATAATCATGTTAGCATCAACCAAGAGATGTATCCATTAAAATCAAATGAAAGTAATTGCATGGAGACAACCTCGTTAGTCAAGACCAAAATTTTTCAAAATCAAATCAAAACACATTATTCTCGTATGAACAATCAAAAGCGTTAGAACAATGCATAGCAATTCATGTCCTCCTTTTAACACTACAAGGTTGTATTGTTAAAAGAGGGCTAAAGATAATAATCAATAGGGCATGAAATATTCAAAATTTAAATCCCTATAGCATTTAAATCACACTGAAATAAACCAATTCGGGCCCTCCTTCTAGCGCCAAAATGTTGAGTGGTATTTTCACCCAATTGTGAAAGTACACTCTCCCTTAGGATTTGGGTTCCAAATCCCCTCTTGCAAAGAAGTTAAACAAACAACTTCTCCAAGGTCTCCGCTATATTAGCATTTGCATATGTGTATTAGTAATCTCAAATAAAGATATTCAATTTAAATGCTTGGAACACCTTAGTGATTGCAAGTAGCTGTAAACAAGGGGCAATGTTGGTTTATTTTACCATGAAACTTTAGTGATTGTTCATTGAACCAAAATAAAGCAAATGTGAGTTGGCCCTCATATGACCACGATGTAGTGCTCAAATTACCCCTCTTTCGTAAAATTAGAATTTTTATGAGAGAGGGTAATTTTAGGCTCAAAAATGGAAATTTGTGAAATGCCATAAAACATAACTCCTTCAATGAAATTGGAATTTTCATGAAGGGAATGTCATCATAGGCTCATGAATGAAACATGAAACTAAAAAAATGAAATTCGGCCCAAAATGGAAATTTTCTATTTTCGGATTTTTTAAAATCTGTAATAAAACAACAACTTCGATGAATTTTTAAAAATACTAAACAACTCCAAAAATGAAATTTCAAAGTGCGTATTGGAAGTCTGAAGTATAACCTACGCAATGGTGAAATTATTTTTGGATTTTGAAAATTTTTAAATGTTTATTTTAATGCCTGAAAATTAAAAAAAAGTTAAAATTTCTGGAAAATAAAATGCAGAAAATGAAAATGAAATGCAGAAAATTGAAAATAAAATGCATTCAGTATGATGCTATCCTATTTCGACAAAACCGAAGATGTGAGGTTTTCATGCATGCAACCTAACCTATTGGACTTGCAAAACAAGCACAATCCGGATAAGCTAAGTGTTGGCTCCTAGGGTTTTAAATGAGGTTTTCAGATTTAAACATTCGCATGAAGCAACCAAGAAAACTTGTATAAACTCCATTTACAAGCCTAAAATCTGAAAAGGGGAAAAATAGACATTTAATCTTGCATGCAGAAAATGACTCCTTCTTTCTTGTCCATAAGATGCAACTTTCTGAAAATTTCTGTATTAAAAATTTGTCATTTTACAATAACAGAAATTTTTGGTTTTCCCAAACCAGTCCATGGAAGAAAAACAACCCAAACAGGTCCAGAATGGCCCTCTTGCCTTCAAATCTGCAACTCTGCTTGCAACAGTTTCCAACCCCTCAAAACATCCTTGCCTGGCGTATTTAAAATTTTCAAGAAGCTTTTCGTTTCATTTTCCAATGGTTGTTCGTTTCACCTTCCCTTGTGCATGCATGTGTTTTGGTTTCCAAAAAGGCTTTTCGTTTCTATTTTGTGGCCCTTCGTTTCATTTTCTCCACATGGGCTTGCGTTCGTTTCCTTCCATGTGTAACGACCATCTTAAATGATTTCAAATCATTAAAGATTCCTTATGTAACATTTTGTCTTATTCATTGGATTTTGTCCTTATGTCCACGTCACTATGCAGTCTTCAGTTTCACTATCCTCTCCCCTTTTGAGTCACAAAAATGCAACATGTCGCGATATCGTGACACTTTTGCCTCCTTGCTCTCTTTTGTTGCTTTTAGCCGAGAATGTAACATGTCGCGATATCGCGACACTTTTCCTCCTTTCTCTTTTTTTGCTTTAGCAAAAATGCAACATGTCGCGATATCACGACACTTTTTTCTTTTCTCTTTTGCTGAAAATGCAACATGTCGCGATATCGCGACACTTTTTCTCTTTTGGCCGCGAAAATGCAACATGTCGCGATATCGCGACACTTTTTCTCTTTTGGCCGAAAATGCAACATGTCGCGATATCGCGACACTTTTCTCTTTTGCACGACAATGCAACATGTCGCGATATCGTGACACTTTTTCTCTTTTGACCGTGACAATGCAACATGTCGCGATATCACGACACTTTTTCTCTTTTGGTCGCGACAATGCAACATGTCGCGATATCACCAAATCAACATGTCGCGATATCGCGACACTTTTTCTCTTTTGGTCGTGACAATGCAACATGTCGCGATATCGTGACACTTTTTCTCTTTTGGCCGCGACAATGCAACATGTCGCGATATCGTGACACTTTTTCTCTTTTGGCCGCGACAATGCAACATGTCGCGATATCGCGACACTTTTTCTCTTTTGGCCGCGACAATGCAACATGTCGCGATATCGCGACACTTTTTCTCTTTTGGCCGTGACAATGCAACATGTCGCGATATCGCGACACTTTTTCCTTTTGGCCGCGACAATGCAACATGTCGCGATATCGCGACACTTTTTCCTCCTTGCTCTTTCTCTTTGCTTTGGACCGCGAAAATGCAACATGTCGCGATATCGCGACACTTTTTCTCCTTGCGGTGTTTTGCTTTTTCTTTGATCTTTAGCATATGGGCCACTTCGGTCTTCTTGGAAAACATGCAAAAAGGTGGGTCCCCAATTTTGGGGTACGTTGTGGAGCAGCCACAATAGGACCTATTTTCCTGATCAAACAAATTTTCAAGGGTGATTAAGCCCTTTGGGACGTGGTTGTTCTTCAGCTGAATCAACCCCTCATACTCTTCTTCATTGAGGGTCTTGTCTTCAATATTTCTATCTTCATCGATAAAAAAATTGACGATCTGCTCTTTTTTTTCAAACACCTGCCAATGAAAATTTTTGTTCGATACCTAAGTCCTGTAGATCACCCTCACTATCTTTGGCTTTTGCATCATGTTTTAGACAGGGGAGTATTTGGCTCCAATAGACGCTAAGATGTCAGCATGCTTATTTTTCTCTTGCAAAATAGATAGGATATTCAGGGTCAAGAAAGACCTGAGTAGGTCCCATACCTTATTACAGTATGCTTTCAAATAGTGTTGCTTTGCAACACACTTATTGGTTACTTGGTTGCAAATCAACTCCGAGTCTTCGAAGATCTACAACTGCTTTATTCCAAGTTTTTTTGCCTTTCATAACCCCAAACACAGGGCTTCATACTCAACAGTGTTATTTGTACAGCTCCATGCGAGTCTGTAAGAGTAAGTTTTTTTGGTTTCCCGAAGGAGATACAAGGACAACTCCTGCCTCGATGCCATTCTTACATTGTGCACCGTCAAAGAAGAGCTTCCATAGCTGATCGATGATGGGGTCTTCATCACTCATTACCTTAGCCTTCTCGATCTTGGTGATCGAGTAGCACCCTATCTCGGTTTCGATCATGGCATTAAAATAACGCATAGAAAATTCATCTTCTATGTGGAGCTCGTCCAAAGCTTCATCCATCAACTCTATTCCTCCTTCTTGTACTTCCTCAATGATATTGACTGAGTCCAATTTTTTTTTCGCATCTTGGATCCTTTCAATGTGAAAGGTGGAGGGATTTTCACTAAAAAGTTTAATCCTCCTTCCTCTAAAGGGGATTTCCAAGTGCAAATAATCTAGAGACAGATAGCCTCAAAGTTTGGTAGTGAATTCACTTGATAAGCACATATTGAAATAGGGCTCCAATTCCACCACCACAATTTCTTGTATTACGGTAATTTGTGACATTTTGTGCAATACGATCAGGATATCCTTGATTACCCCCATCGTCTTAATCGAAGTTCCATCCAATTGAAGCACCCCGGGACTACTCCTCATGTACTCCATGTCCATAATTTCGCAAACCGTCTTGGGCATCACAGTAGTAGCAGTGCCAGAATCGATCATGCAGTTATGCACAACCCACCCTTCCATCCTGAGGGACAAGTAGAATGGCGACGACCTGTTCTTTTTGGTGGCTGGGGAAGTGAGCGTCTACGTCAAGATAGTTTGAGTTGGATTTCCATTGCATTTTGTAGACTTCAATGATTCCTGCAATAGATCGACTTGATCGGGTAGCTGAAGCGCATCAAAGAGGCTTACCTTAGCTGGAGTCTTCTTTAGCTCTTCAACGATGTTGTATGCTCCTATACCATACTTGTCTCCCTCCTTAGCAGTCTCGTATCTGATCTGATACTGCTGCATCACTTCTACCCTCTGACGCTTGGTCAGCAAGGGATATCTGAGTTTTTCTCTCGCCTGATCCCTCACCTCGGTTTGGGGTTGAGAGGGTGAAGCCTATGGTTGAGGGATTCTCCCTTTTGCTCTTGGAGGCAGGAAGTCTTTTAATAAGATGGAATCCCCCAATTTTGACACCTGGACAAACTCTCTTTTTGGTGGCGGTGCCTTCTCGCTTGGCAGCTTGGAATTGGCAGGCACCTTCAACGGTTCCATTTGAACCGGATCAACTTCGATGGGCTTCTTACCAGTTATCATCAGAATGGAGACCTGCTCGACAAGGAAAATCATAAAGTTGCAATCTATTTCCCCGATCATGTTTACCTATCCTCTAGGAGCGTTGTCCGCCAGGGTCTGTACATAGTTCAAATGAACCATGCAAGTTTATTTGTTGTGCGAGTTGTTGCAGGTGGAGCACCAATAAGTTTTGCCATATGAACCAACTTATTCATTTTCCAACATTGTCGCATTTCTCTCAGGGGCCCTGGTAGCTTGCTCCTTAGTGACTGGGGGAGGAGGAGTGAATCTTCTTGGCTGGAAGCTTTGATCGACTTGCCTCCTTAAGACAGTGATCTCATTGGCCATTGTCTTCATTGACAATCACAGATCCTGCAATTCTTTGGTCCGATCGAAGTTTGTGAATGTCGGAGGTGTAGGTAATGACAATGGCACCAATGGTGCAGGCAATGCGAGATATGGGATAGGTGCTGGGAACTGAGGAACAGCTGATGCTTGAAACTGTGGGGTGGATACCGCTTGATTTTGAGAATTGGGATTCCACGATTGAGGAGGGTACATCAGAGATGTAGGTAGTGACTGAGAGGATGCACAAGGATACATATTATGAGGGAAGTTCGAATAAATCCACATGGTGATCTTCGAAGGCAACTTATCGATAGCGACTAAGTCAGCCTCGAATTTTTGTGCCTGCTCATACAAGGCAAGAAAAGTACTGACATTAGCATTTCAGATGCTCATGCTGATGTCAAAATGGAAAGCTCTTAAGTAATAAAATGTCGCTTGCTCCAGAGTTTGTCGAAGTTCGATAATGACTCCCTGCCAGGTTTGAGCGAACCTGACGTTAAAATATGCCACTTCTTGAGGATGTCTTTGGATGGTGGTGAAATGGTGCAATAATGAGAAAGGGTCTGCCTGTTCGTTGAAACCCCTTATTAATTGTTTTGCTAGCTGGTACCATGTAGTGATGGTGTCGGGTGGCAGTGATCGGTACCAGTAGAGGAGTTTACCTTTGAGTGAGAGAACTAACAGCTTTACCATGATATCTTCTTTTGTGATGCGGTGGATGGTTGCCAGTGCAGCAATGTCTCAGACGTGCTCAGAAGCGGTCTTTCCTATACCATAATACGTGGGCAGATCCTTCAATGCTGCGATTGGGACTTGGTTCTTGTTGGTTAGATATCTGCCTTAGGTAAGGATTTGTCTAGTTATGCGCCCTAGACCCATCCAACATTGAAAGGCCAAGAGGAAGAAATGCCTCCCATGCCAATCTCCAAATATGGGTTGGTTCCCTTACTATTCTATATGGGGGTTGAGATTAGAGAACTGGAAAGAAATGTAAATGACTGAAAGGAATGGGAAATATGGCCACAAGCTGGATAGAATAGGGGTGATGGGCTAACAACATGATAACTTAACTGTACATCAAATCAAATAGCCATTTAATACAAATGCTAACATAAATTAAAACTAAACATCTAACATGCATAATATCCAGGGCTACTCTAGGATTCACATTTTACCAGAAGCTAAATCCAGATACTAGAATTCAAGCCTATAGATAAACTAGAGAATTTTAATAGAAGATAAGCAATAGAAGACATACACACAATCAGAAGTCCAGAGTTAGAGCTAGACACTATTTACATTTATAATAGAATTCGAGTTACAACAAGCTTCTAGCAAATACCCATCATTTTACAATAAAATAGCAGGCTTATATAGGGAATTATGCTGCTTGAAAATTAAATGCACACCCACTAAACATCGTGGTGGAAGAGAGGATAATATTTACAAGGAGAAATAATTATGAAATAGTAGGCGGGCACAAACCGAAACTGATGACTCCTCGAAACGTAACTGAATATCTTCAATGTTCTGACAGGTCCATTTGGTGGCACTGTATCACTGCTTGTTGGAGCCGCCTTGGTAAAAGATAAGGCTTTGCATCTTCAGAATGTCAATTCTAGAAGCTTCCTAATTACTGCACATCGTACGGTTGAGGAGAAGCGCCCGAATGGATAAGGATGAGGAAACTAAACTAATCCACTTGTTGTGTCGGGAGTAGAGTAGAGTTTGAAAAGTCAATAAGCAAAGCGTAGTGGAGTGAAGCACAAGTGCCTCGCGCACTTGAGGTGGTGCGCCATAGTTTAGTGCACTTTAGGGAGTGCACTATAGTCTAGCGCACTTCAGGGAGTGCAACACAGTTTGCGTGCTGGAAAGAGTGTGCCATGGTCTAGCGCACTTCAGGGAGTGCACCACTTTTTTGTGCGCTGGAAAGGGTGCGCCATGGTCTAGCACACTTTAGGGAGTGCGCCACTCTTTTGCGCACTAGAAAGAGTGTGCCATGGTATAGCACACTTCAGGAAGTGTGCCACTATTTTGCGCACTGGAAAGAGTGTGCCATGGTCTAGCGCACTCCAAGGAGCGTGCCACTATTTTGCGTGCTGGAAAGAGAGCGCCATGGTCTAGCGCACTTTAGGGAGTGCGCCACTATTTTATGTGTTGGAAAGAGTGCGCCATGGTCTAGCGCACTTCAAGGAGTGTGCCACTGTTTTGTATGCTGAAAAGAGTGCGCCACTATTTTGCACACTGGAAAGAGTGCACCATGGTCTAGCGCACTTCAGTATTGCGTGCACTCAGCCATTTTTCATGCCGAATATGGGTGCTACACTTTTGACCGTTTTAACAGGCGTTGCACTCTTATCGTAGTGCGCTCCTCGAGTTGAGCTTATGGGGCCAATTTGCATCAGGGGACCTGGCACGAGACACCATCGCCATCGGAAGGAGGATTTTCCTGCATGGTCAGTAGATAGAAACAACTGCACACTATTTCAAGTGTTGTAGAAAGGGTTTGATAGTAAAACTCAAGAGAGAAAAATGCATTCCAAATATGAGAACAAAGTTTCTGAGGATCAGAAATTACTAGAAAGCTGAATATACACTATGTTGCAGAAATGACATCTCTGGCGGCTCATGGGGAAATTGAGCTCACCTAAATATCAAAATCCCAGGCCTTATTCATTGGGCTCAGAGTCATCATCATTATTACTTTCTGAATGTTCACTGGTACCAGCAGACTCTTCACCTGATTCTTATTTTCTTGTTTCCTCCTCTTCTTCTTGGGGCTCACTGAGCTACTCTTTATCGCACCCGGTACCTTGTCTAGGCACTCATATTCCTCACTCTGAGGCTCTTGGCCTGTGTCTTGTTGGGGCTCAAGGCTTTCGCCCTGGCCCTCCTCCTGAGCATGGACTTCTTCCTTAGCACAAAATTCTTCACCCTGAGGCTCTTGGCCTACGTCCTATTGGGGCTCAATACCTTTGCCTTGGCCTTCTTGCTGAGCAAGGGCCTCTTCCTCTGCATGCATTTCATCCTACGCCTGGTCTTCTCCCTGCGCAGGGATTTCCTCTTGTGCTTGGATTTCTCCTTGCGCCTAAAATTCTTCCTGCTCGTGGATCTATCCTTGCACCTGAACTTCTACTTGTTGTTGGGGAGGCTTGGATGACACGATCTCATCAAAAATGCAGCTATAGGTTGCTTGAACCAGACCCTAATCATCCTCATGTATTATCTCGCACTTCTGGATTTCCCAAATCAGGTACTCGAACCTTTCAAGCTGGTGAAGGTCAACGTAATTAAACCTCTCGTTGAGGTCGACAAGGCAAGCTTCCATCAACGCGAACCTGGTCGTACATTGCATGACCTGAAGCTCAGTAATGGGCTCCTCCCAACTATCAATTTCTAAAGTATCGCTTTCAAAGGAGTCCCAAACTGACTGCAACTCTTCTTCTTTTAAAATGCGACCTGTCTCATCAATGAATCTTGGGAAATCGTTCTACGCCAAAGTGTTAAAGTACATTAGACAAAGATTCCTTTCCCTCTCAAACCTGTCTAACATATCTCGAGCCTTTTGGGCTAGCTTGACCCTCTTGAATAAAGACCTCAATGTTATGCATGTGAGTTGCCCATGACCGAGCAAGGTCACTCATTGGGGCGAGCTGGATGCCCGATATGTCTAGGGTTTGCGCTTTCATGGCTACCTATAGCCATTGGTCAACGTCTGCCTCGACCTCCTCCATAATGGAAATGCCATGGGAAACCATGTGTTGGGCCTCCATGATGAATTCCAGGACCGCAGCTACCCTTCGTGCTCTATTTTTGATGTTGCTTAGGAAGCAGTTGCGCACCTCCTTGACACGGTCCTTTGACAGGGCTTTCATGGGATCTAGTTTATAAGCCAATTTAGCTCATAGCTCCTAAATCTGAGAATTTAACACTTGTAGCTGGTCCTTTGCCTCTCCCTGAATCCTGAGGCATTCCTAGAAATATTTCGTATGGTCCTCCAACTCTTGCTCTAGATCGATAACCCACTGCTGCAACTGCTTCACTTTGGAATGCTCGTCTTCGAGTTGCCCGTTTGTGAGTGCCAAGGTCTCTTCAAATTGCATATTTTTGGCCTCAGCATCATAACAGCAATTTATGAAATGCTCCACTTGGAGATAGACGGAAGTCAGCTCAACATGGATATTTTTGGCCTTTTTTGCAGGATCAACCATTTTCAAATCCTCCATCGTATGGCGATAAGAGTAATTTGTCGGTGTTATATCTTCCTAGGGTTTCTGCACTTTGGGCACCTTCTCCATTCTATGGAGCTGCATATTCTAAGGATCAAAGACTACCCTTTTCTCTGGTCGAGCCAGCGCCTACGCGCTTTTTATTTTTTGGCCTTTGAGCCAAGTTGAGGAATTCTACTACGCCTTGCAAATGCTTTCAGCCATTGGGCCTTCTTTGCAGAAATCTAGCTCCGCAGGCTCCTGTAATCCAAAGAACGGGGTAAAAGGGAACAAAGCCTGCTGAGGGCTTGACCCGACAGGTGTTTCTAGGATAGTTGAAGTGTTGACTGTAGTGACCTTGGGGGGCGCTGGGGTTTGTATGACTGTGGTCGGGATGCTAGGTTCAGTGGGAGGGGTCTACATGGAGGATACTGTTGGAATGACCGAGGAGGCGGGAACAAGAGAAGGTTGGCCAAGACTCACTGTGGACACAAAAGTTGTAACTAAAAATACTAAACTGTAGGGAGTAGGGATGAAATTCATCGAGAAGGTGAAGGCGTTAGAGACTTTTGTAAAAGTTTCGAATGAATTAGAAACTACGAGCAGGGGAGGATGAGACTTAACCTGAAGTAGGGGGTTCAAAAAGACTTCAGTAGGGGCATCGAATGGGATGTGGGCAGACACTAGGGTTTCGACACCAATAAGTGGGGTTTCTAGAGGGTTGTATGAGAAAAATAGAGGAACAGAAGATGCACATGTGGGCTCAGGCGTCTCTAGAGCCGACGTGGCAAACTATTGCGTTATCGAGCTGGTTTCTTTTTCTCCATATGATGCTTCATCCTCTAGATTATTATATGACACTTCGAGTTGTGCCTATTGTGCCTACTGCGCTGGGATGGAAACTGGTGAAGCACTCCCTCCTATGGCTACTGATGATGCCGAAAGGCCTACGCCAGAGAGCTTGATTTTGATAATACGAGGCCTCTTCGTGGCACTCTGGGGTGCAGGTGCAGCGGGTGTGCTCCTTTTATTCGGAGCAGCCTTTTTTTTTGAAAACGACCGCTTACCTTTGACCTCGATAGGTGGCGCCTGACTAGCTTGTTGCTCTTGTGTTGCCGATGCATCTTCCACTCTGCTAGGACTCTCTATACTTCTGGTAACAATGTTGTAAAACAAGACGAGCTGGTAGGAGTCATGATATTTGTCGAATATACATAAAAAAATTTGATCTATATACAACATTGGGTTAGATATTCCTTTTCTATGGTGGAATCTCATGATCCACCAGTTTGCATTTTTCTCCTCCAACCAATGGGGCACTTTTTCTTTTATCATCTTGAACACTCGATCATCGGGGTCCTTCTTCGGCTACCGCCTAGGGTTGTACTCAGCATCCATGATGCAAAAGTCATGCCACGGGGGGAAGGAGACCGTCCTTTCAATGTGCCATTCAAGATCCATCCTGAAAGGGTTATTACATTGCTTCTCGATGTCTAGGAAAGGACAATGATGGAATTTGTCCCTTGTAATTTTTTCCTTAAAGATATCCTCTGGGTTGTATTTCCAATCTTGGGGCAGGTCAATCAGGTCGAACTCGTACACAGTAACAGCCAAATGGACGTTCTGCTTGTTTTTTGTCACCTTGATGGCGCCTACCTCGATAGGCTACGGGCAGGTGTGCTGTCTTTTCCATCCTTTACTGTACATATCATCTGTGAAGTCACATTGGCGGGAAACTTTGAGGACAAACATGTACTCGATTGTGTAATACGACAACAGGAAGGGTTTACCATAGAATCCAAAGATTCGTACGAAAAGATCTTGTGTCAATTGAAAAACATCTCCAAGCTACTGCTGGATCACATATTCCCTCATGGCCCTCGACACTCGCTCACAAATACCATAAATGATTTCTAGTGTCGGACCGAGAAAAACTCAGTTAAAATTATAGTAGGACTAGCACCTTGATAGGCTCGAAGTCCACTGGTACACTGGGAGCGCCTTGCCCTTCTCATAATTGCAGCTCTTGTCAATAAAGGCAAAATGGTGGTGCGAATGCAGGTGGTAGAAGAAATACCATACTAGAAATGAGCAGCTCCAGAATGCCATGTTTTTGTACTGCATCCCGCATAGCTGGAGGTGCAGCTATTGCGACACCCAATCTGCCTAATAAAAAAAGATGGGTTTTATCCCCCATGACGCAGCATCAGAGGTGTAGAATTCTTTGTGGGACACGCATTCGACAACTCCCACCTGCTAGGCATTTACTTGGGCATCTAAGGCAAGACCAGTAATCCATGCCAACATGGAAAAGAGCTCAGCATTTTTGAATCTCCTCAAGGATATGGGGAGTTGCGGTAAGGTCCCAGGTGCAAGTGTCTCTGTTAAATGGGCCTCCATGAATCACCTCATTGGCGCCATGTTGGTGTACCTCTCGCCTTGATCCTTGGTGTTAATTTTCCTGACAATGACTTGACCGGAAGGCTCCCGCCCATAGGCAAAGGCTACGTGGATTTTATCAGCAGAGATGGAGAACAACATTTTTCCTTCTACATCCTTGATCGACCTAGTGTTAGGGTCATAAAATCAGGCAATTATGAAAACCAACTCCATGCAGGGGTGCACAGGCGTGCACAGGTACCAGCACAGGAGGGAGTGGTAGGAAACCGCTCGATTATTCACTTCAGACACCTTAGTTATCATTCGATCAACATCTCCATGCAACTTCTCTATACTCGTCCTAGTGAGGACACAGTCCTAAATTTTACTCAGTTTGTATTCAGGTGGAGGCGGCTAGGGACCTTCTGCTTCTACTTGGGTTCTGCTTTCTTGCTCATCTCCATTGGTAAATCGTCCAAGCGTACTAGGGATAATAATACTTAAGCACAACTCGCCCGGATTGCATCACAGGGATAGTTTGCTTGTGTAGAACAATTCAGCGCAACAGCGTGCTCCACTGATGTATTTCGCTTTTACCCGCAACGGTCGTTCTCTAAAACTCAGTAATGGTGGGTGGCTCGACAGCTTAAAGATTTTAATAGGCATAACTGGTGTGCAATGCATCTTCTTATAGTTTTGGTATACACCCACCTGCATTAATGTTGCTTAAGCAAAGTAAATGCCAAGAGCGATTTGGGGGCACTGTGGAAGATCTCCTACGTGGAAACCGATGGAGGAGTATGTACCCCAATGCTAACTAACAAAGTGGTGTGTAATATTTATTGGAGGGCGTGACAATCGTACTTGTAGCATTTATTTCCTGCATGTGTTTTGCCTTGGATAGTGCACCAAAGATGTTTGGGAAGAAGTGTCTGATGCATAGAAATTTGAAACTACGTTGCACTTGCAAACCAAAGTGCAACAACCTCCTTGGAATGTGCGCTAGACTCGGGCATACCTGAGGATGTGCACCTACCTTGGGCGCACCTGAGGATGTGCTCCAGACTTGGGTGCACCTGAGGATGTGCGCCAGACTTGGGCGCACCTGAGGATGTGCGCCTGCTTTGGTTGCACTTGAGGATGTGCGCATGCCTTGGGTGCATCTGAGGATGTGCGCCTCCCTCGGGCGCACCTGAGGATGTGCGCCTCCCTCGGGAACACCTGAGGATGTGCACCTCCATTGGACACACCTGAGGATGTGCGTCAGACAATATTCTATCGTGCTTGAACTGGTGCGCAAGCCCTCGGTGCACAAGGGGCAGTGCACAACACTTTGGGCTACTGAATTGTTATTGAAAACAACGTTGTGCTTGATGAAGTAAGAACTGCTACTTGCCTTTGTACATGACTTAACAGAATAAAATAAAAGAACTACACTCCTCAGCATCCCCCTCTCAGTTATGATTTTGGCCCCAAAACTGCGCTCTTGCAAGCGCGAGATGAGGTGAAGGGATACTTCGAAAAGCAAAATAAAATGCATAGGAAAAACATAAAAAATATGTACAGTTGTACAAGAAACTCTTGTACTACCCCTCACTGGTAGTACGCCTTTAGGTGAATGCCATTAATTGATAGTGGTAGAGTAAACCCATTCAGGTCTTGCAACGTGAAAGATTTTACCGGATGGACCTGAGAAACCTGAAATGGGCCCTCCCAAAATGCGTCAAATTAATCGTGGTATCCGGGCTTGGACTTCTTCTCGTTCCATTTAAGCACCAAGTCATCGACCTGGAAAGTGCAATCAGAGGTGTTTTTGTCGAACCATTTTTTTGTGGTAGCGACATGCTTCATGAAAGCCACATAGGATTTCTCCCTTTCCTCTTCCAACTACAACATTTGGGCGATTCTTACGCTAACGGGGTCAAACCCTTCATCCTCGCCATCCAATGAGCAGAGAGACTATAGTTCCTATAACTCGATATGCGCAGGAAGCACCACTTCCTTCCCATAAACCAGGTAATATGGGGACGTCTTAATGGATTTCTTGATGGAAATTTGGTCTTCCCATAAGGCAAAATATAGAAGCAGATGCCAAGTCCGCTTGTTGTCTTCCAGGGTCCTCTTCAGGATTCGAAGTTTTTGTTGGTAGACTCTGCCAAACCGTTGCCCTGCGGGTAATAGTTTGATGAACTTTTCAGGTAAATACAATACTTATTGGCGAATGCACACATCTTAGCCCTAATGAAGTGGGAACCATTATCTGTCACTATGACATCCGATATTACAAAACAGGTTATCAGCCCTTCTAGAAAAGCGATGAGGACATCCTGATTAGCCCGCTTTATGGGCACTACCTTTTGTCCACCAGGTGAAATAGTCCATAGCTATCAAAATGTACTTGTGCCCTGTGAAATAATTAGGTTCAATTATTTCTATGAAGTCCAAACCCCATTGTTGAAATGGAGCATAAACCTGAATTGGGTGCAGAGGCAGAGGAGCATTTTTTATGCGGCCAACATATCTTTGACACTTATCGCATTTTTCGCTCACACTGAAGGAATCACCAAAAACGGTGGGCCAATAATAGCCCGTCATTATTTTTAAGGCCATCGGCCTTCCAGTGAGATGGTCCCCGAACATTCCAGAATGAAACTCATCCAGGATTTTCTATTTTTTAGTCCCCCTGACACATCTCAGGAGGACACCGTCGATATTTTGATGAAACAACCCCTCGGGTAGCAACACATATCTGCAGGCCTAAAGCATGAAACGCCTCCTCTTTGAAGAGTTGAGGATAGAAGGGCACTGTCCCATGCTAAAGTACTCCACCAAGTCTTTAGTCCAATCCCTGTCATCTACTGACTGATTCGCCAGGTTACTCTGCGGTAGCGAATATTCCCATTAGCAGCTGTTACCTCAGTTGTAGCACTCTTGGCAAGCTCCAGGCATAGAGCCCGACCACGGACCAGTTTTGTGGGCTAGACCTCTATATCAAATTCTTGGATCTTGGTGATCCAACCTGCCCTTTTATTACTGAGCGCATCCTGAATGATGAAGTTTCGGACGTCCGGGTGTACCACGTACACTATCGTCTTACTCTACGAGACAAAATGACGAAACTTCTTCAATGCCCTCATTACTTCATGCACTTGAATCTCAATGAAATTGTGTTTTTCTTCATGCGAAAGAATGACTTGACTAAGTAATCCTATGGGTCATTCATCCCCGTCCTCATTTTTCTAGGTTAGTACAACCTCATAGCTTTCTGGATCCCCAACCGCATATAGAATGAAGTCGTTGGAATAATTGGGGTTTACCAGGATGGGAGCCTGGAAAATTTTGTGTTTGATCTCTTTAAATGCGTGCCTTCTCTCATCAGTCCATAGGAAATCATCCTTCTTGAGGAGCTCAGTCATAGGCTTCACTACCTGGGCAAAGTCAAAAATAAACTTCTTGACAAAATTTATCTGTCCGAAGAAGGATTGGAGGCCCTTCTTATTTGTCGATAGAGGTAGCTTGAGCAGGGCTTTGGCCCTAGTGGGATCAATAGCAAGACCCTTATCTGATATGAGGTTCCCTAGGAGTTTGCCTTCCTTAACCGCAAAAATTGATTTTTTTGGGTTTATTGAAATTTTGAACTCCCAACACTTCTCGAAAACCCGCTGCAAATGTAACCATGCTCCTCCCTCTTGTGGGAGAAAATAATCATATCATCTAAGTATATTACAATGACATGGTTGAGAAACTCACCAAAGCTAAATCCATTGCTCTCTGGAAGGTTGCTCCGACATTGGAGAGGTCGAACATCATGTGTTGATAAGCAAAGGTGCCACACTTGGTGGTGAAGGCAGTCTTATACTGGTCCTCATCTTTGACCCAAATTTGGTTATACCCTAAGAAACCATCCAAAAGGGAAAATTTCTGGGCACCTGCCACTACATGCAAAATCTGATCAATTTGGGACAGCGGGTAGTGATTCTTCAAGGATGCCTGATTAAGATTTCGAAAGTCCACGCAAAGGCGAATATCTTCGTTCTTTTTCCAAACCAAGACTAGGTTCACTACCTAAGATGAATGCTTGATGGGGTAGATTATCTTTGCTTCTAGCATTTTCAAAATCTCAACCTTCATTAGTATTTCAATCTTTGGATTCACAGGCCTTTTCTTCTATCGGACAGGCTTAACTCCATCCTGGAGCTCAATCGTATGTTGGAAGACGTCTTTGTCGTACCCCTTTAGGTCGCGATAGCTCTAGGCAACAATGTCCGAATATTATCTATAGAGGGTTCTAATCTGTTCAATTTCTTGTGGCATGCAATCAGTACCCACCTTGATCATTTTTCCAAACTCCAGCTCTAGATCTTGGTACTCTCTCACATCCACTTTGATTTTGTGGGGAAGAGCCCTATCGTCTTGATCGAATAGGCTTTCAAGGGTGATCAAACCCTTGGGGAGGTGGTTGTTTTTCAGCTGGATTAATCCCTCATATTATTCATTGTTGAGAGCTCTATCCTCAATGCTTCCAACTTCATCAATTAAAAAATTGACAATCTGCTCATCGTTGTCAAAGACATGCTAGTGTATATTCTTATTTGGCACCGAGGGCCTGTAGATAACCCTTAACGTTTTTGGTCTTTGCATGATTCTCAGCTAGGGAGCATCTTGCTCCGATGGATGCCAAAACGTCAGCATGTTTATTCCGCTCTCGCAAAATAGACTAAATGTTAAGAGTTGAGAAGGACTCGAGTAGATCCCTTACCTTATTACGATATTCCTTGAGATAATATTGTTTGGCAACACATTTATTTGTGACCTAGTTACAGATCAATTCGGAGTCCCCGAATATTTGTAACTGTTTTATTCCTAACTTTTCCTCCTTTCGTAACCCCAAACACATGTCTTCATACTCGAAAACATTATTAGTACAACTCCAAAATAGCCTGTACGAGTATGTTTTTTAAATTCTGGATGGAGATATGAGGACAGCTCCAGCTCCAGCACCATTCTTACATCGGGCGCCATCAAAAAAGAGCTTCCATAATTGGTCATCCATCAGGTCAGTGTCACTCGACACTTTAGCCTTTTCATGCTTGGTTATCGAGTAACACCCGATGTCCGATTCTATCATAGCATTTAAATCATGCATATAGAACTCATTCTCTAGGCGTAGCTTATCAAGAGCTTCCTCCATCAGTTCCACTTTTTCCTCCACTTCTTCTACTTCGTCAATGATGTTGATCGAGTCCATGGGTTTCTCCACATCCTGGATTTTTTCAATGAGAAAGGTGGAGGGCTTCTCATTAAAAATTTTGACACTCTTCCCCCTGAAGGGGACCTCTAGATGCAAATAATCGAGAGACAAATAGCCTCCAAGCTTGGCAGTGAATTCCCTTGACAAACACATGCTAAAATAGGGCTCCAAGTCAAACTTATTGGATTATTGTGATCTGCGGCATCTTGTGCAGCACGATCGGGATGTCCTTGATGACCCCCACGGTCCTAATTGGAGTCCCATCTAGTTGAAGCACTCTAGGACTGCTCTTGGTGCATTCCATGTCCATGAATTCGCATACAGCTTTGGGCATTGCAGTGGTGGCAGCGCCAGAATCAACCATACAATTATGCACAACCCATCCTTCCATCCTGAGGGATAGATAAAATGGGGGCCTCCTATTCTTTCCCGTAGCGAAGTTGGTCAGTGGCTACGTTAAGACAGTTTGAGTTGGCCTCCCCTTTCCCTGGACGGACCTTAGGGATTCCTACAGTAGGTCAACTTGACCAGGCAATTGGAGCGCGTCAAAGAGGTTTACCTTAGCCAAAGTTTTTCTTAATTCTTCGATGACATTGTATGCTCCAATACCAAACTGGCCTCCCTCTTTAGTGGTTTCGTATCGGGTACGGTACTGTTGCGTCGCTTCCACCCTTTGATGCTTGGTAATCGAGGGGTACCACAACTTTTCCCTCGCCTAATCTCTTGCTTCCGCTAGGGGCTGCGAGGTCGAAGCTTGCGACTGAGGGGTCCTCGCTCTTGCACTTTGGGGTAGATAGTCTCTCAACTGAGCGTTGTCCACAAGCTCTAGCACCTATTCTGGTTCTCTTTCTGGTGGCATGGCTACCTTTTCTCTTGGCAGATTAGGATCAACAGGTACCTTGATTGGTTCCATCTAAACTGGATCGACCTCAATTGGTTTCTTGCCTGTTCACATCATAACGGAGACCTATTCGACAGGGTGAATCATGCAATTATGATCGGCTTCCCTTATCATATTTACCCGTCCGCCAGGTGTATCGTTTGCAAGTGTCTGCATATAGTTAAGATGAACCATACAGGTTTCCTCGCCATGCGGGTTGTTACAGGTGGTGCACCAGTAGGTCCTGCCAGATGAACTAGCTTTATTGCACTCCAACATCGCGGAGTTCCTGTCATGAGGTCTTCTAATATGGGCAAATTGATATTTCATGATCGTGGGCGAAAACCTCCTTGGCGGATAGCTTTGATCCCTAAACTGGCTTTTCTTCATTATAGCCATATCGTTCGCCATGGTTTTCATGAACCCATACACATATCGCAACTCCTTGGCCTGATCTGCATTTAGAGATGCTATGGCTACGGGTGTGGGTAATGGTAATGGCACCAACAGTGCTGGTAATGTTGGGTACTGAGGAGGAGCCGAAAGTTGAGGAACTGCGGGGTTTGGATATTGAGGGGTTGGTACCTGAAATTGAGGAGTGGGTACCGCCTAATTTTGTGGGTTAGGAGCCCACGGTTGATTGGGGTACATTTGAGGTGCAGAGGAAGTAGATGCACATGGGTACATATTCTACGGGAAATTCGGATAAATTGGTGTGGTTGCCTTTGGGGGCAACTTCCTGATAGCTACCAGGTCGGCTTTCGCCTTCTACACCTGTTGGTACAATTCCAAAAATGTGTTAACATTAGCATACCAAATATTCATGCTAATATCAGAGTGGAACGCTCTTAGGTAATAGAAAGCTGCCTGCTCAGATGTGGACCGAAGGCCGAGAGTGACTCTTTGCTAGGTTCGAGCGAACCTAACATTGAAGTCAACTATTTCCTCTTGGGGGTGCCTTCGGATAGAGGTGAACTGGTGTAGGAGAGAGAAGGGGTTTGCTTGCTCGTTGAAGCCCCTTATGAGTTGCCCTTCCAGGTGGTCCCACGAAGTTATGGTGTCGACCAGGAGCAACCAGTACCAGTAGAGGAAATTACCTCTTAACGAAAGTATCAGCAACTCACCATCATGTCCTCTTCTATAATTTGGTGAATAGTTGCTAGTCCTGCGACTTCCTGAATGTGCTCATGCATCGTCTTTCCCATGCCGTCGTAAGTAGGTAAAGCTTCCAGGGCGACAAGAGGCACAGTGTGCTGATATTGTAGGGCAAGATGTCCGATGTGGTTACAGGATGGGAATAGCTTGGGCGGAGTCGACTGTGCCATATGGGGTGGCAGATTTGCTTGGAGCGATGGTGCAATGGCTGAATCGGAACAATGGGAACACTCGGAGCACCCGGATCAACGTTAGGTGGAACTAGAGTATTCTGATGATCTAGAGAATTTGGTGAAACTAGGGGCAGGCTAGTTGTTGTGCTGTTGGGAATTGGATTCTGCATAGCAACAGTAGCTTCTTGCGAAGAAGCCCCATCTATTGGGATATTTGGCCTAACCACCCTGGGGTGCTCTCCTAGAACGTCGATGTCAAGCTTGAGGAACTCAACTTCTTCTTCTGTATTTCTAATCTGCCACCTCGTTCGCATGAAGGCATGATATTTTAAGCTGGTCTGCAAGGTTCAGAGGTGTTTGAGTTCGTATGAGTCGCTAGATGTTCGGATTTTTAAGCAATAAGACGAACATCAACTTCTTAGTACTGATTTTGGAGTGGAACATTAGGTCCCATTGGGCGTGCCAAAAATTGTTGGTCAAAGATTTGCCTTAGGTAAGGATTTATCTAGTTATGCACCCTATACCCGGCCAACATTGAAAGGCCGAGAGGAAGAAATGCCTCCCGTGCCAATATCCAGAGATGGACTGGTTCCCTTGCTATTCTATTTGGGGGGTTGAGATTAGAGAACTGGAAAGAAATGTAAATGACTAAAAGGAATGGGAAATATGGCCACAGGCCGGATAGAACAGGGATGATGGGCTAACAACACGATAACTTAACCGTACGTCAAATAAAATAGCCATTTAATACAAATTCTAACAGAAATTAAAACTGAACATCTAACATGCATAATCTCGAGGGCTACTCCAGGATTCATATTTTACCAGAAGCTAAATATAGATACTAGAATTCAAGCCTATAGATAAACTAGATAATTTTAATAGAATATAAGCAATAGAAGACATACACACAATCAGAAGTCTAGAGTTAGATCCAGGCATTATTTATATTTATAACAGAATTCGAGTTACAACAAGCTTCTAGCAAACACCCATCATTTACAATAAAATAGCAGGATTATATAGGGAAATCTGTCGCTTGAAAATTAAATGCACACCCACTAAACATCGTGGTGGTAGATAGGATAAGATTTACAAGGAGAAACATTTATGAAATAGTAGGCGGGCACAAACCGGAATTGATGACTCCTCGAAATGTAACTGAATATCTTCAATGTTCTTATAGGTCAATTTGGTGGCGCTATCTCACTGCTTGTTGGAGCCACCCTGGTAAAAGATAAGGCTCTGCATCTTTAGAATGTTAGGTCTGGAAGCTTCCTACTGACTGCACATCATACGATTGAGGATAAGCGTCCGAATGGATAAGGATGAGGAAACTGAACTAATCCACTTGCCACATCGGGATTAGAGCAGAGTTTGAAAAGTCAATAAGCAAAGCGTAGTGGAGTGGAGCGCAAGCGCCTCGCACACTTGAGGTGGTGTGCCATAGTTTAGCACACTTCAGGGAGTGCGCCACAGTCTATCGCACTTCAAGGAGTGCACCATGGTCTAGCGCATTTCAAGGAGTGCGCCACTGCTTTGCACGTTGTAAATAGTGCACCATGGCCTAGCGCACTTCAGGGAGTGCACCACTGTTTTGCGCGCTTCAAAGAGTGTGCCACTGTTTTACGTGCTGGAAAGAGTGCGCCATGGTCTAGAGCACTTTAGTATTGCACACACTTAGCCATTTTTCATGTCGAAGATGGGTGCTGCGCTTTTGACCATTTTAACAGGCACTGTGCTCTTGTCATAGTGCACTCCTTGAGCTGAGCTTATGGGGCCAATTTGCAACAGGGGATCTAGCACGAGACACCATCGCCATCAGAAGGAGGATTTTCTTGCATGGTCAATAGATAGAAACAACTATACACTGTTTCAGGCACTGTAGAAAGGGTTTGATAGTAAAACTTAGCAAAAAGAAAAATGCATTTCAAATATGAGAACAAAGTTTCTGAGGAGCAAAAATTACTGGAAAACTAAATATACACTATGTTGCAGAAATGACAACAGTTCTGAGCCTGTAGATTGAGAGGTCTCGAATGATTCCATGCGAGAAACTGCCTGGGTGAAGCTTGCGCCATCTGGACCAGAATGTTTGGAACATTTGGAACATTTGGGGGCAAGCTAGTAGTGTTGGTAGGACTTGGATTCTGCGAAACTATAACTGCTACTTGTGAGGGTTCTTGAACCAACAAAATAGTCGAGGGGGCTACTCTAGGATGCTCTCCCAAAGCGTTGATTTTGAGCTCGAAGAACTCAACTGCTTCCTCTGGATTTTTATCCTTCGATCTCGTGAACATGAAAGTGAGGCTTTATAACTGTTTTTCAAGATTCAGAGGCTTCTGAGTTCAATTGAGTCGCCAAATGTTCTTTTTTAACAGCAACAAGATGAACATCAACTCTTAATACTGCTTTGACATGGAACATTTGCGTCCCACCGGCATGCCAGAAACTGTTGGTCAAGAATCTGCCTCAGGTATGGAATGTTTCATCCATGCTCCCTAGACCCAACCAACATTGAAAGGCTGAAAGGAAGAAATGCCTCCTGTGCCAATCTCTAGAGAGGGCTGGTTCCCTTACTATTCTAACTTGGGGATTTGAGATTAAGGAACAGGAAAAAATTAGAAATGACTGAAAGGGATGGGAAATATGGCCTCAAGCCAAATGAACGGGGGTGATGAACAAACAACACGATAACTTAATCGTACTATGAACTAATAGCACTTCACACAAAGAAAGTAATACAAATTAAAACTAAACGTCTTATATGTGCAATTTCCAGAGTTATTCTAGTGTTTACCCTCTATCGGAAGCTAAATCCAGACATAGAATTATAGCCCACAGACAAAGCAAAGAATTTGATAGAAATATAAGATAGAAAACATACACATAAAGAGAAGTCTAGAATTAGAGCCAAGGTTTCTTTGCATTCATAGCAGAATTCATGTATAAGTTTCTAGCAAAACATCCATCATCTTACATTGGAAATGCTAGTTTTTATAGAGGATTCCACCTTTGAAACATAAATGCTCACCCACAAAACATCACGGTGGTAGCAAAGATAGGATTTCAACACTCATCAAAAAGTAATGAGGTATGGCTTAAATTCGATGACTCATGGAGAAGTGGCTGCATGACTTCAATGTGACGATATGATTCGTCTGTTGCGTTGCCTCCTCATGTAAAATGCCACCCTGATTGGAGTTTGAAATGTTGCAAGTTTTGGTTTTGTTTGTTATTTTAAATTTTTTGCAATGGTCTGATTTTTTATTGTTTTTTTGTAATGCAAGATAAATATAATGCTGAAAACTCAGGAAACACTAAACATACCATTTGCATCGACCACAAATTCCAAACCACTCAACCAAAACAATTGAAATTTGAAATGCAAATAATACTTATGTATTACTAAGAACCCTTTAGAGGACTTAGGCAGATATGAATATACCACTATGATATTTAAGTCTAGGATATTGCAATAGTTATTTATTTATCAATAGCCAGTGCACACATTTTCCATTACAACTCTACTTACAAGAATTTCTCCAATTTGGAATCGATGGAGATGTTTCTCTATACCCACATTATCTCTGTTTTAAGCAAAAAATTCCCCAAGGGCCAATCAACCTTCTACAAATTCCCACGCCCCAACTTCTACTGTACGGCCAGGTATAGTACGACCAGTCAAAAAATATACCCTTCCATTCTCTGCAAAAGAACACTACAATCTGCCCTCACATAGGTCATTAGGTCTGCAAATATATTTACTGTAACTTCGAACACAATCCCTATTCACAAATGATAGATTAATATTGCCTCAATGATCACAACTGGTACAACTTGTAGAGTTGATTGGTTATAGCTGTTCTGATATGAAATCAATGCCAAACCTTCTAGATATTCTTCCCAATTCGAACTTAGCGTACGGGAACCCTTGAGTAGGCTAATATCCACGAACTTAGCGTACAGGAACCTTCTAGATATTCTTCCCAATTCGAACTATTGACTGAAGAATCAACCCAAATTGGGTTCCCATACCACGAACTTAGTGTACGGGAACCCTTGAGTAGGCTAATATCCACTGAAGAGCAAACCCGCTAAAAAGGGGACATTACAGTTCGCCCTCCCAAAAATTGCTTGCCCTCAAGCAATATGAACTGCCTGCTAGGATCCCAGACGGATCTGAAGAATACCTCACATCGAGAACATTGCTAGAAGTTGTCACCCCTAAAATCGACAACACAGACTACGATTTTGTTATTGTTGAACCATGCAGCTCTAACGCACGCTGTCACCAAGTGAATTGATCCCATACTGAAATCAATTGAAATCCCAGGGTCCCATGTCAGTATCAACAAAGAAACACTATACAGATGTGCCACACTGATCAAAACTGAAAGCCCACCGTGACACGGCTGCACACCCCTCTTACGCACCCCCAAAGAGAAAACAACATCCCAAACCAAACGAAGATACCGTGAGAGCGAGACGACCACATCAAGGAAGGTCAAGCGAGGAGAAGTTGGAAACAACTCCCCAACAACTTCCAACAACCAATATATCCGTTCCTTGACCAAAATCTCTCTCCAATCCAACTGCAGACAAATGATTGGAGTCATCTGGTTGTTGATCCGCAACCTAACAACAATGTCCAAATTGGAGATTTGAACTACCTCCCGCCACAAATCAGTCAACGGAAGTATCACCCTCAAAACGCAATCCTCACATGTCATAATATTCCATGGGTACACTCCACTTGGATCCCATGGACAAAAGGAAGGTCTAGTATTCCTGAAATTTGATGGCTCTTGCCAACTCCCAAATCCTTGTTCCTGTATCCCAAGAAAATAAATATCCTGAAGAAACAAACTAGGCGTCCTGCAAGAAACCAATTTTGCATCCAGTGGGAAGAACACCTTATACCAAAGTGATACATTTTGCTCCTTATCATTACACTTATTCCCGCTACAATGTGCCATCAAAAAAAATTGTCCACACATCTATATGTGAATTGAAGTAGAAATGATGAGCATACCATACAATGCAATCAGTCGGGATACTATCATCCTCACCATCAATAACACATGAGATAGGTGTTGGATCAACCACCACTAAATTGGTATTCCACAATGAAGATGCATCGTCGTCAAAGTCATGCCTATGTTGATCCCCTTGGGTGATAGTAGAGACACTATCACTACTGCACAAATATTCATCCTTCCCAATATCATGAATTCCATCAACCAGTTGCCTAACTGAGTATCACATTCTGTGTCCCTTGTCGTGGCTGTGACAGGTGACTGAATTCTTGTTTGGTAAAGAAAAAAATGAGCTAAACTTAACTCAACATTAGGTTCATCTATTTCTTTATATTTATCTGTAAGTTTCTGGAAGGCCTTGCCAGCAAACTGGATGGCCTCATCCCTATCTGACAACAACTGTAAGTAATCAGATTTTATCTTTTCCAAAGCATGCTTAATAGTTTCCATTTTAATAGTTTGCACGCTTCCAATACACGAGCCATCCATCAAACCTAATTGCATTTCCTTGAGTTCATTTGTCCAGAGGAGGTATTCAACAAAGTTATGTGCACTATCCAAATGCGATAAAGCTTGGAAAATCTTGTCTTCTGTAACCTATAATTTACCTTTCCAACTGTGCATGGCATCAGGTTCTAGATTGTAATCAGCAGTACACCCAAGAGTTTCAACTTTACCATCCTTTGTATAGTGATCAAAATTAGTAACCCTGCTTACACTCCTCTCTCCTACTTCATGTACTAAAGTTAGGTATGACTTGTGATCAACCCAAGAATCATCATCTGAATGAATAACTGCTAATTTTACAACATCAAAATCAACGTACTCCATAATCTCATTCTTATCATGAGGACCAATATGCACCTCTCCAGAAGTAGATGCACAAGATGAACTTACTTCGTCCTCATCAACCTTCTTATTCCCTTCATCAGCAAAGCTCTCCATCACCTCAAAAAAATTACCATCCAAACACCTGCTAATTTGTTCCTTTTCTAATTCCATTAAGGATTTATCCTCATTAACACTAAACTCCTCATCAAATTGGGGATCATCATGACATAGAACAAAGGTTTTACAACCCCCAATGAATTATGTTGAATGTGAATCCGAAATACCCAGATCCCATGAGATTAAATGTTGATCACTTAATTCTGACCCCACATGAGAATTATGCTCATCTTGCAAATCGATCACTGTACATAAATCATCTTGTAATGAAGTCATCCCACCCTGAATACATGCATCCAATAGTTTGATTTGAAGATCAAACCCAAATCAATTCGTGCTATCATCACTGGGAAGTGATGAGAAGGTGTCTCTGTATGCTTATTTAAAATCTGCAGCATAATCAATATGCTTTTTTCCTGCACTAGTTTTAGTGACCTCAACCATCAGCTGTAATATTTCCTGCATGATGTCACCATTGTAGGGTGATTTTGGAGCTATAATCCTTATGATGTCACTAAGACATGAAGGGATTGCAAGTCTCACATCCCAGTCTATATGTCTCATGATCCAACGCTGGCCTAAAGTAACTATAGGTGCCTTCACTGCCCAATTCAAAACCTCATGATAAGTTTTATTCATTTTAGATAAACATGTATTCAATTCCTTCCATTTGTAAAGAAGATCATGCATCGATAATTTTTAAGACTCGATTTGTTAACCTAATTCATACAACTTACAACTCAAATTCATTTGTTTTTGGAAATGTTCTTCTAACTGGATCTGATCTATGTTGTTATCTGAATGGAAAGTAGTAGACTCAACAATTTTGACATCACTAGCATCAAGTCCATTAGGATCATCAAAATAATTGGAATATTCATTATGTGTATTTTCATCAAATGAAGGAACATGCATGTAAATAGAAACAATATGTGATTCCATCATACATATCTCATATGAATTGGGTTCAACTCCAAGAATTTTATTATGCAGAACATCATCATGTATTAATGAGCTATTGTTGGAAAAGGTGCAAGGCTCATCATACCTTATGACCACAACCTCACTGGATTGATCTGAAAACAAGTCTAAAACTTCATCATGAATGTCATGATTGTGCATAAACAAACTGTTACAAGGAACCCCATAAGACTCTTCATATTTGTAATCAAATATTTCATAGTATTCACTTGATTGCTCTGAGTGCGCATCCACAAATGTTGTCCTATCACTTTCCTCGATACTATAGTCATCCTGGAACCTATGATTCATGGGCCCACATAAATGTTTGATTGTCCACTTTCCTAGGCAAGTGAAGCAATGATGCTCCCTTCTCAAGTGATTCTTACTTTTGAGAGGTGGTCTTTACACTTGTAAATCACTCGGTTTCATTTCCTTCTGTATCGATGGAGGTTTTAGCTTCTTCTCATACTTCTTGGAAACATTGTCAACCAATTTACATGCAGCTGAAGAAGTCATCTATTATTTTCTCTCATTGCCCTGGTTACCTCCTAGCAATCTATACCCCTTTACCCCTATTCCTATGATATTCAAATAACTTTGACAAGAAAGTGCATCTTTGAATTTCGTAGGTTTACCCTGATATTTTTTAAATAGGGTGTCTATATTTAACTGATCTCTTCGAAAGTTAGCTATCATTTCTTCGAATACCTTGTCATGATCCATGATTTCTTACAGACTACACAAGTTGGCAAGAAAAGCCTATGCTCTGATACCACTGTAAAATACCATCGTGATTAGAGTTTTAAATGTTGCAAGTTTTGGTTTTGTTTGTTATTTTTGTTTTTTTGCTATGGTCTGATTTTTTATTGTTTTTTGGAATGCAAGATAAATATAATGCTAAAAACTTAGGAAACACTAAACAAACCAATTGCATCGACCACCACTTCCAAACCACTCAACCAAAATAATTAAAATTTGAAACGTAGATAATACTTATGTATTACTAAGAACTCTTTAGAGGAATTAGGCATATATGAAGATACCACTATGATATTTAAATCTGGAATATTGCAACAGTTATTTATTTATCAACAACCAGTGCATACATTTTCCATTACAACTCTACTTACAAGAACTTTTCTAATTTGGAATCGATGGATATATTTCTCTATACCCACGTTGCCTTTGTTTTAAGCAAAAACTTCCCCAAGGGCCAATCGATCTTTTTGCAAATTCCCATGTCCCAACTTCTACTATACAGCTAGGTCCAGTACAACTTGTCAGCAAATGTACCCTTCGATTCTCTACAAAAGAACACTGCAATCTTCTCTCACACAAGTTGATAGGTCTACAAATATATCTTATGTAACTTTGAATACAATCTCTATTCATAAATGATAGATTAATATTACCTCAATGATCACAACTGGTACGACTTGTATAGTTGATTGGCTATAACTATTCTGATATGAAATTAATGCCAAACCTTTCGGACATTCTTCCCAATTCTCATAAACAAATTCCACAATTTCAACCCTCGGCACACACTTCAAACAAATCACCCAAATTAAGCATCAAATGGTACGGCCAAGGCAAAATATTAGGAAGTTTCAACCAATAATTAAAATCAAGATAAAAATTGAATATATCTTCTCAAATCTGCAACAAACCCTTTAATATTTCCTTTTTTGAAGCACAATCTGAAATTACTGAGTGTAATTACCAAGAAATAACTAGGGCTGATATTTCACAGCCGAAGAGATTGTTCTTGCTAAATGTGAACGTCTCCAACAAGCCTGGAATCAACCTACAAACCCTTGCAAGCTTCTCCACCAATTTGCAGAGTAATAGTTTTCTCCAAAAACCTCCATGTTCAAATGCCCTTTTTATTTTCTCTTTTATACTCAACATCAATAACTCACATTATAATTTGTACATTATTCAATAGTAAATTCCCCATTAAGTGTGGCATCAAAATTAGGCTAAAAAGGTCACATTAATAATATTATAATATTACCTTTGAGTGACACATAAATCCCCTTAAAATAATATAAAGTTATGACCTTATAAATGACATTAATCATTTTACTTTATTTAATAAAACTTTGCTCATTAAAATTTGGGAATATTTTCAACCAAAAAACCAACTAAAAATGGATCTGGATACCCATTTCGCCACACTAACAACCTGTAACATCCACTCTGGCCAAAAACCTAAATTACTATAAATAGTAAGTCATAGCACCACTACCCAAAACGACCTCTAAAACTAGTAGATGAAGAACGCAACACCCTTAGGCACCCAATACAATCCAGCACTGCCCACAACATGCTCTTACTAAAAATAGTAAGTGGCTAAATATATAAAGTGGCAACTTAGATCATCGATATCATCTCAACCCATCACACCAGACAAAAAACCCAAAAAACTCCATCACCACTATCATCCAAACCCTAACTTACTAAAAATAGTAAGTTACTAAAAATAGCAATGACGACCAAACTGCTATGAAAGAGCCTTCAAAAAAGGTATAATATCGAATGCAAAGTGCTGATACTAAAGAATAAATCCAAATTGGGTTCCCATACCACGAACTTAGCCTAAGGGAACCCTTGAATAGGCTAATATCTATTGAAGAGCAAGCCCTCTAAAAAGGGGACATTACACCTCACTTGCTAGAACCGCCTCAACGGAAGATCGGATTCTGAAATCTGGGAAAATCAAATCTGGAAGCTTCTCAGACCGACTGCAATTAAAATGGTGAGGGCGCGCCTTGTTTTGTTGGTGACAGGCGTCTTTGAGGAATTTTGACTGAGGCAAGTGGGTTAGACTGGAAACAGGCGCTTTGGGGATGCAGGCCCCACCTACGTTTCACCTATTCAAGCTCCGAAAAGGGCTTGCGCTCGCAAGTGGAGCAAAAGCGCTTTGCTATCTTGGGAGTAGTGCCGACGTGGAAAAGTCAAAGACGCTTGCGCCCCTCCCTAGGCCCGAATTTGATTTGCGCTGGAAAACTGGAGAGAAACCCTCCGAGCCACACTTAGCATTTTTCTAAAAGGTGGGTTGCACCTTGGAAAATTCAAAGGCTATTTCTCCTTGTCATATTCCAAAATTGGCTTTCCTTGGAATTTTGGAGCGAAACACTTCGGGCCCCACACTGCTTTGCTTGAAATTGATTGCGCTGACTTTGAGGGCAGGTCAAAGATGCTTTCGCCCAAGAGAAGCCCGAAACTGGGCTGCGCTCTTGATCCGGGGTGAAAAGGCATTGGGTCCCACTTGCAACCAAAACTGAACTGTGTTGCGCCTTGTGGAAAATTCAAAGGTGCATTCGCCCTTCCCAACTCCGAAATCAGGTTGCGCTCCTTATTTGGGGCGAAAACACCTTGGGCCCCACTCAACTTCGACCAGTTTGTAGCCCAAAACGGGCTTGCGCTCCAAGTTTAAGTAGTAAAACTTCTTGGGCCCCATGCTATTTAAAACAGGTCTGTGTTGAAAGGTCAAAGGCGCTTTCGCACCTCCTTGTTCCGAAATTGCTTTGCGCTATCTCCCAGGGGCGAAAAAGGATATGGGCCCCACACTACTTCGCTGTAGACTTGCGCTGATTTCCCGAATGAAACAAAGGCGTTTTCGCCCAAGTTAACCCCGAAATGGCATTGCACTCTGTAGTTGGCGCAAAAACACTTAGGTCTACTTAGCATTTTTCCTTTTGAACTTGAGTTTCGCCTAGTCAAGGCTTGAAACAACCTTGCACTCTCATACAGGGGCGAAACAACCTGGGCCTCATGTTTTCTTCTCCAAAGCTGGGTTTCGCTGCTTTCTGGCCCAAAATGGGCCTGCGCTTCACTCCTTGCTCGAAACCAATTTGCGCTTGGGGGCTTGGTGTGAAACTTCACTTGCCTTCAAAAAGACAGACCCGGCATGATGAGCAATAGGAAACATTGCACGCCTCCTTCAGAGCAGCCCACAATTTTGACTAGTAAAACACAAAAAAGAAACAGGAATAGATTCTGAAGAAAGAGTAAAGTTTCAGGGAAGAAGAGATTACTGCACAACAAAATTTTACAAGGGAAATCAATGTGGCAGGAATGCCAACAAGGGCATATTGGAAGAAAAAAAAAATTAGGTTCGAAAGAAAGTTATTATTTAAAAATTCCTATAGTTCTTAAATTTTAAAAATGTAGACTATAGTGTGTGAGATGGAAAACGTGCCACTTTCATTGATTACAAAAAATTGTTACAACTGATAATATTTTACAAAAATGACATGCCACTATGGGCTTACAAATGGGGACTTCCAAAGTGGAAAATGCTCTCTTTACAAAATACAATTAAATGGCACACATTATGTCTTCTAAACCACCACAAATTGTGGGTGGGTTTTTGGTTTGCTTGAAAGCTTGACCACCCTTGATTGTATGCAAGTCTAACCGGTTAATGTGATGATGCAAGTCTAGTGGCATATTCCATTATTGGAATTCCGTTCACGTTAATACCTATCTATCTATGCCCTCATGTGTGTCCTTGTACACAATCAAATACAAAGCTCCTTATAAAAGATGTATAATATGATTCTCTGGAAAGTACCTAGTGCATTGCACAATCCAAACGACATGCGATTATAAGCATATATTCCATTGTCCACTATAAAAGTTATAATATGATTCTTTGGAAAGTACCTAGTGCATTGCACAATCCAAACGACATGCGATTATAAGCATATATTCCATTTTCCACTATAAAAGTGGTCTTCAACTTATCTTCCTCCGCAATACTTATCTGCTTATAACTCGAGAATCCATCCAAAAACGAATAAATCTCGTAGTCGGCTACTTCCTCTAAAATGGAATCCGTAAAAGGGATTGGGAAGGGATCTTTGATAGTTACGAATTGAGGCTCCAAAAGTCCACTCAAATTCGGATTTTATTTGGCTCTCTTCAAGGTAATCACAATTGGTGATACCCATTCACTCGTCGTACATTTGAATATTATGCCTACGTCCAACATCTTCTCTATTTCGATATTCACTAGAGTTGAATATTTTGGATTCATCTTATACAATCGCCTCCTTACGGGTTGTGTGCCTTCAATCAAAGGAATCTTATATATGCACAGCTCCGGTGGTACTCCCTTCATATCCTTGTATGTCCAAGCAAAGACATACTTATATTCTACAAAAATTCTGAATGTTGTTGCTTTTAGTACAGGATCCCTGTCATCCCCGCATTTAATCTTCTCTTCATCTTCTTCTCCTAAATTAACCTGAATCATTCTAGGTCCTTGGTATTTGATGAACACGGATTCTTCTACCGCTTTTAGTAAATCGATAGGATGGGTTGACTTGTCTTCAATTATTGCATCTCCCATCATATATTCCACAAAGTTTTTAAGAAATGTCCACTTTTCCCGTTCTTTGTCCTTTTCTACTGTTGATTTCTTTTTGCGGTCCTCTCCTTCCTCGGGCTCCTTTTCATCCTCTTGGACCTCGTCTCCTACATTAATGCAAAAACATTGTGGAGAGAACACTTTGTAATATTCCATCTGCCAGTGGAGTAAGCCTTTGTCCTCCTCATTCTTGTCCTCAGTGCATTCTTCTAATTGCAATACTCCTTTGTCTAGTTCATAGCCCGTTTCTCCATCTGATGAGGAATTTTCTGATTCGTATGAAGTTGCAATATCTTGGCTCATTGCCTAATTCTTTAGATTAATCAAATACCTGTGCTGGCCTTTCTTGAAGGTAAGATGTTCCTTCTCCTAATTGCGGTTCACCTTTGTTGTTCTTAACCACCCCAATCCAAGTAATGCATCATATGCAAGTTTTTGCATAGAAATTACAACGAAATCCAAAATAAATTCCTATTTCGCTATGCGCACTTTTTGGCTCATCAATATTCCTCTTGTTTTGATGCCATATTGGTCAGCTCCATATAACCTGAAATTCGAACATCTTAGTGCTGGTTGGCCAATACTTCGCCATGTTTTCTCTGACATCAAATTAACACTCGATCCTCCATCAATGCTAACTTGATTTAGCTTATGTCTAATATCTCCATGTGAACCAAAGCTGGATTTTTCCCTGCTTCAATCATTATTATCGTAGGATCGATATATTGTGCTTGCTTGATACTGGCTACCTATCGGACTTCTTCCCTCTTATTTGTTTTTATTATCTCCCCAACTTTAGCATATCATTAAGGTACTGCACTATATAGACTTGATACTTTTACTTCCAAAGTTGTATTGAGTACCTGTGTTACCAAGTGTTCGACTAATGCTTGTTTATCTGTCACAATCTCCATCTTCTTCAAGGCTTTCTCTTGAATTAGCCTTTCCTATTTTTCTTTGTCTAACTCCATCTTGATCATCTCTTGAGCTTCCTGCCATCGCTCTTTCTCCTTGGCAAAATTTAGATATTGCTCCATTTTCCTAGCACGAGCTCTAGTTATCGCTAGGACTTATTCTCCTTTCTCTATCCTGGTACTGATTTCCCCAATGCCAATCCAATTGACATTTTGTGTGCCACTCGTACTTGCTTTGTTTGGGCAATCTACCTCTGTGGTTTCTCGGTCTACACCATATACACATTTGGGTAGCATTGCTACCACTGTTATTGCCTGTATTCTAAGGCTTCGGGCAATTCTTCACAAAGTGTCCCCATCCTTGACAATTTCGGCATTGGATGATTGGTCTTCCCTCAGAGTCATACTGTAGATGACTTTGTCCACCTTGTCTTCCACCTTGGCGATTATTCCTAAATTCGTCGCTCGTTGCGCCTTGCCCATTTCTTGAGGTGTTTGGTTGTTCCTCCTGTTGAACTGTCATAATTTGATGCCTCACACCTTTTAAAATAAACGTACAATCAGCCACCAGATGCCTTGCTATATCACATATGTTGTAATATGCATTCTTTGGGCAGTTGACATTTGTATGCCCTTCTACCTTGCAGTCTAAGAACCAAATATCCTTCCGGTATTTCCTTAGTTCTCCTTTAACTTCTTTTATAATTTTATCAAATTCCTTTCTAAAGGAGTGTATGGCGCTTTGGACTTTGTCTTTTGTATCACTATCGAAATCGTCATTCCTTGAATGTCACCCGATTCCTGTGGTTGTTTGTTTAGCTTCGCTTTCAAAGTTATTTGCTTTTTCGAGAGCTTCTTCGTATGTGGAGGATGGTACCACTTTCATTTTCTTCCTATATTTAGGTAGTAGTCCATCTAAAAACCAACATTTCACCATCCTATCTATCGATGGCATTTGCATTTTACTAGCTAGTTGTTTCAATCTCCGATTGTAACTTTTGACATCTTCGTATGGCTTTTGCTTCGTTGCAAATATTTCAGTGATAATCTCTGTATCATCCCTCAACGACTGAAATTCTTCTATGAATGCATCTTTTAAAGTATTCCATTGTGCGAATGGTTGGGTATTTTGTCTTTTCAAATACCAATCCATAGCCATCCCTCACAAGGTGGCAGGGAATAATTGCAACCATTCTGCTTGTTGCGATACTCCATTTGCCCCCCAAATTGTGATACAAGTACCTATGTGGCATGTTGGGTCTTCTTTCCCTTCCCTAGTGAAGGGTGGGCATTTTTATTTGCTTGCTCTGTTGGCAACATTTGCCATTGGGACTCTCCCATTGTGCGTATCACTTGATGATGATTATTGTGTTCTATTCCACTCCCTTTCCACGATAGGTCGCTCAAAATCTCGTTCAAGTACGTGTTCAAATAACCTTCTCCTTGACTCACGTATGTCATTACTTCGCAACCTTCTTCATGAGTATATGAGGTGCAGTTCTGGTCTTCCTCCCCAAGAACCCACGCATAGTTGCTCTGGTACAAAAATTCTCTCTTTTGTACCCGTTGGCCAACTCCTCTCCGTTGGATCAGGTGTTACCATTCGCTCCTTGCTTCTAATGTTAGGTACGTCCTCTACTATTTGATTTTGTACTTTGTTCTCTATTGTCAACAACAATGTTTCCCACCTTTCTCGATTTGCTCGTGAGATCTCGTTGTCCAAAGGGTTTCACACTCGTTCCACCTCCGGCTGTGAAACTTCGTCTTGAATTTGTGTTCTTTGGTTTGCCAGTCTTGCACTTCGCCTAAGCGGTATTTGATTCCTTCCTCATTGGCCTTGGAGCCTGAAATCTGTCATTCACCTCTTTGCCTTTGTCACTTTGAGTTCTTCCTTGACCCAAAGTTGATCTAGGCAACGACGCAAAATGTAGACAGGGGTAAGTACCTTCCTAGGATGAGGGAATGATAGAGGTTTAGGAGGAAAAGGAATGGCAGACTTGACTATTAACCATGATACCAAACTGTACCGTATATTCCTTGATGAATGACCAATGACTAATGACTGCAGACGTGATAATCTAGACAGACAAGTTGCAGAATGACAAGTCTAGACGAGTAGCTATCGGACGGGTGAATCTCCAAACGGGTAATTGGCTAGGCGAGTAACTCCAAACGGGTAGCTTGTTGGACGAGTCACCCTAGACGGGTTACCTGCAAACGGGTACCTCCAGATGAGTAGTTTCCAGTCTAGACAGGTTGGGTGTCAAACGGGTAGTGCAAGGTCTAGACAGGTGAGCACCAAGCGAATGACTGCAGGTCCTAAACGAGTGGCCCGGACAGGTAGGCCTAGATAGGTGACAGGCAGGCCTAGACGGGAGATCAACAACTCTTGCCCTGCATCTTGCAACCCTTGAACTCACCCTCGATCGCTCTTGCTTGTAACTCTGCACAATACACCCAACATTGGCAATACAAAAGGCTTCCAACCTACTCCATAACATCCATAACCTGCAACACAAGACAATGTCCTTCACACATGAATCTGCACAACACTTAGAACAATCCTGCTTGTTGTATTCATTCATAAATGGTGGATCGATGGATCATTACAAAAATGAGTAGGAGGTATTTATAGGATGGCCTTGGCGGTTACTGTAACCAACCACGCTCAACCGTCCCCAACTGTCTATTTGTTAATGCCTTAACTAATCAGTATGAGATGTAAGTAACCAGTCTCAAACTAATTAACTAGTTTATCTTAACTAAGTCTCAAACTAATTAGCTAGTCTGACTTAACTAATCAAGCTATGACGGCTAGTTTGCACAATTTGTCCTTACATAATTTTATTAATCAGTCCGTATTAAATCATGATGGCTGATTTACATTACAAACACATGTAAACATTTTGTCAAACAGTTTCAGATACCATTTCTTCTTAGAAATGTTGTCTACACACTTCTTCTAGCAAGTGTTTCTCTTACCTATACTTCGAACAAACGTCTTCTGCTTGGGATAATCACACTTCTTTCAGGCACATTTCGCTTATTCTGTCATTAACGGGTATCTCAAGCATGTTTCTTATTATCTCACAAACAAGAGTAGAAACCTAAGATCTCTTTTCTACAGGTTGTAAACAAGACTTTGGACAATAAGGCTTCTACTGCAACTTTAGAGAGTTTATCTTGGATGGCTCGACGAAGTTTGACCACATAAGACCATAGATTATTAACTCGGCTACTCAAGCTCTACCAAATGTAGTAAAGCTAAAGGGGTAAACTTGAATGGTCAAAATTTCTTTTCCATATCGAGGAGAATGAAGTATGAACCTATCAAGGTATGGCCAAAATTGCATAAGTTATTTGGGAAAGTAAATACAACATTATAAAACTATTTCATAATTGAAACCATTGGTGGCCAATTGGCAAAATGAATACGCACAATATGAAGGGTGGCCAATTGCATGAGTTTTCAAGGGTGATGTGTATGTAATCTATGAACAAGCCTTACACCCTAGATGAGTGAGTTGATGATGAGTTGTTAATGTCATAAATGGTAATTTATATTTGCACAAATTGTTTGCAAGAGTCACTTTGTGTTCCACTAATTTTCCACAAGATTGAATTTTATTTGTGCAAAAGCAACATGTAGCATTGGAAATGTAGAGGACCCAACGCTGGAAATTACATTGAAGATGGTGAAAATAAAAATGGACAAATCAAGTGTTAGTACACATGAACAAAGACACCATTTTAGATATTGCTTTGAGCAAGTTAGATGAGCATATACTACCTACAAAAAAAGATAATTAATAGTATGATCAAAAGTTGTTACTGAAGTATATAAGCATAGCAAGGTTGGTCTACAGCATTTTTAAGTTAAAGGACTTATTACATATCACAAATTGAGCTGGACAAAGTGGTAGAAAAATACACAAAAAAATCTGTCTTTAAAAATAATGACCATATTCAACTTTATTTTAAAATGCTTATAAACAACCCAGGTGTTGTAGGTGAGTTGGAGAGGAGAGGGCAATCCTCCAAGGGAGGTCCTAGGTTCGAATCTCCACCCTACCAAAAAGTTGAATTGGGTACCCAAAATCCAATTGATAATGTTGGTGCGGGCAGGGCTGGGTGCGACCCCCGGGTGACTTTGACGGTGTAGAACCCCCTGTTCGTGGTCTCTCAGACCAAGGCGGCCCCATAAGGGGTTTTTCGCTAAAAAAAAAAAAAAAAAAATGCTTATAAACAATGTGAAAAAATTAAAAGAACAAAGGAAACTCTTCAAAAACCTTAAGTGGAAGGATTTGACATCCATTATGTCTCTAGAAGACCCACCACAGGTCACACGGTTTCCATCAGTTAATTAAGCTAGTGAAAGAAAGATCATCTACCAGATCAAGAAAAGCAGCTGGGACTCCTAGATCTTAATTTCAACAAGTTCAAGATAAATATTTTTGATTCATCCCAAAAAGATCATTGCAGACCAACTCATAATCATAATCAGAGTCTGGAATTTCAACAAACAAAGAAGACTGCAACCACAACAGGGCACATGCAGTATTGCCATGTGATTAGAACATTCCAAAACCCTCTCCAGATCATAGATATATTTTTTCTTCTATTTTTTTTATTTATTTTTAAATTTAAATAATTCTGAGTAGCTTCTGCACATATGGGACTTGTTTACGCTTCTTAAGATAATAACTCACCAATATTATTTTTTGAAGAACATTCTATGAACCACAACTAGTTGCCATTGAACATTTCTATCCACCCTGCGGTTCACCGATAAGAATAGTTTATCTATGGCCCTAAAGCTACTTTGACTAGATTGGAGCAAAGAACACTATCATAGGAACATAACTCTATGGGGGGGATATGATAGTCTTACATCATTTTCAAATTGTATGATGTCAAATGTAAATCCAAAACCAAAGAGCAAGTTTTGTTAAAACGATTGCACGTTTGACTAATTTTCAGGTCAAATATTGGGGGTTGAAACACTTCATCTCTAAGCCTTTTGATATTTGTCTTTTTCCAAAATTCTGGATATTCTCCAAACTTCCTTTTATATTTACATTTCTAGTAATTATCACAAAATTCACAATAGCAATAAATCTACAAATGATAGATAGAAACATTAATATTAACATCCAGAGAACATATCTTACCAGCAAGCTAATCTGATACCAGTACATAGACTATGAACCATGTATGGGAAAGGAGACAAAAACCAGTTCAAGACATTCCACTTCTTTCATGTTGCACAATGGCTTATCGATTAATCCATAAAGTAAATACAGTCTTTTAATACGACTTGAGCATTTTCAAATTTTATACATGTTCATTATGCTAGTAGACAGGGTCAAAAATGCATGCTCTTATGGATTGAATTTCTACTAGGCCAATACTTATAAGTAACCTTTGGATATAAGCCACTTTAATGAACCACCTGCTGCAGATGTCATTGCTGACTTTTTATTTCTCATAGGGTCTCTGAAGCACTCAACAGAAACCCCTTGAGGAAGTCTTATCACGACCATATATGTGAAGCTGCAAACTAGTGGCTTTCCCTTCTTTGGTGTGGCAAACCTTCCTCTTTATAGGGAACCCAGACCGGTGATTCCCACCTCAGCTTTTGGAAAAATTCATTGAGGATTGATATAGCAGATCCCAAAGATTGGGAATTATCTGAGGATATGTAATGTCCAAGTACTCCATTAGAAATTACCACAAAACATGACTCATTTTGGAACTTTTGAAATATAATTGGACATTAAAGTACAAGACTTGTGTAGATCAACAGAATCGAACCTAAATATTTACTTGCAGAGCACAAAATGCCTAAAGGTGTGTGTCTTGGAAACAAACCTGTGTAGTATCTTGCAGATGTTGACTGATTTCTCAGAAAAAATGTTAGCTAATTCACAATAATGACGACTCCTTAAATGCTCATCTTCATCAGCTAATTCTTGCACTGTAGAATTTAAAGAAAACATATTTTGATTACTATCTCCATTTTGAATTGTTGGTAATGTATTGTTTTCTAAAAATGGTTGACAATGCTCCTGCTCTGCCAAGGTGTTCTTTGCCTTTGGAAAAAAATCCAAATTGTTTTCATCTGGGTCTTTTGCAGCAGCAGCTTCAGGTGGTTTACAGTTTAAAGTTCGTTTCTCAGTCATCATAATTTCTGGTGACTGTCTTTCTGTCTTGTCCTTGCCAATAAGCACAGCATCCTTTCTGCAACATGCCTTGATAAACATTTCCAATATTTTATTTGGATGTACAAAACTTTTAGCCTGTCAAAGCCATAAAGATATAAAAGGTTTCATGATCAGTAATGAATCAAAATCTACAGTGAGAAGTGCAAAACAGATAAGTACAATCCATTCAAATTGTTGCCTACTTTAAAGAGACTTTTAAAATTGGAGAGACCATAACCACAAAATATAAAGAAAAGCACAGTTCCATTAGTGAACTATGGATGTGTGTCTAGGTGTGCATTCATTTTTAACAATCAAAATGGATTGAATCTAAAATATTATGTTAAAGGTTTCTAATCTCAAAATATTGAGGGGTTGGTACCTGAAATTGAGGAGTGGGTACCGCCTGGTTTTGTGGGTTAGGAGCCCACGGTTGATTGGGGTACATTTGAGGTGCAGAGGAAGTAGATGCACATGGGTACATATTCTGCGGGAAATTCGGATAAATTGGTGTGGTTGCCTTTGGGGCAACTTCCTGATAGCTACTAGGTCGGCTTCCGCCTTCTGCACCTGTTGGTACAATTCCAAAAATGTGTTAACATTAGCATACCAAATATTCATGCTAATATCAAAGTGGAACGCTCTTAGGTAATAGAAAGCTGCCTGCTCAGATGTGGGCCGAAGGCCGAGAGTGACTCTTTGCCAGGTTCGAGCAAACCTAACATTGAAGTCAACTATTTCCTCTTGGGGGTGCCTCTGGATAGAGGTGAACTGGTGTAGAAGAGAGAAGGGGTTTGCTTGCTCATTGAAGCCCCTTATGAGTTGCCCTTCCAGGTGGTCCCACGAAGTTATGGTGTCAACCAGGAGCGACCGGTACCAGTAGAGGAGCTTACCTCTTATCAAAAGTATCAGCAACTTCACCATCATGTCCTCTTTTATAATTTGGTGAATAGTTGCTAGTCCTGCGACTTCCTGAATGTGCTCATGCATCGTCTTTCCCATGCCATCGTAAGTAGGTAAAGCTTCCAGGGCGGCAAGCGGCACAGTGTGCTGAGATTGTAGGGCAAGAGGTCCGATGTGGTTACAGGATGGGAACAACCTGGACGGAGTCGACTGTGCCATATGGGGTGGCAGATTTGCTTGGAGCGATGGTGCAATGGCTGAATCGAAACAATGGGAACACTCGGAGCACCCGGATCAACGTTAGGTGGAACTGGAGTATTCTGATGATTTGGAGAATTTGGCGAAACTAGGGGCAGGCTAGTTGTTGTGCTGTTGGGAGTTGGATTCCGCATAGCAACAGTAGCTTCTTACGAAGAAGTCCCATCTATTGGGCTATTTGGCCTAACCACCCTGGGGTGCTCTTCTAGAACGTCGATGTCAAGCTTGAGGAACTCAACTTCTTCTTCTGTATTTCTAATCTGCCACCTCGTTCGCATGAAGGCATGATATTTTAAGCTGGTCTGCAAGGTTCAGAGGTGTCTGAGTTCGTATGAGTCGCTAGATGTTCGGATTTTTAAGCAATAAGACGAACATCAACTTCTTAGTACTGCTTTTGGAGTGGAACATTAGGTCCCATTGGGCGTGCCAAAAATTGTTGGTCAAAGATTTGCCTTAGGTAAGGATTTATCTAGTTATGCGCCCTATACCCGGCCAACATTGAAAGGCCGAGAGGAAGAAATGCCTCCCGTGCCAATATCCAGAGATGGGCTGGTTCCCTTACTATTCTATTTGGGGAATTGAGATTAGAGAACTGGAAAAAAATGTAAATGACTAAAAGGAATGGGAAATATGGCCACAGGCCGGATAGAACAGGGGTGATGGGCTAACAACACGATAACTTAACTGTACGTCAAATAAAATAGCCATTTAATACAAATTCTAACAGAAATTAAAACTGAACATCTAACATGCATAATTTCGAGGGTTACTCGAGGATTCACGTTTTACCAAAAGTTAAATCTAGATACTAGAATTCAAGCCTACAGATAAACCAGATAATTTTAATAGAATATAAGCAATAGAAGACATACACACAATCAGAAGTCTAGAGTTAGATCCAGACACTATTTATATTTATAACAGAATTCGAGTTACAACAAGCTTCTAGCAAACACCCATCATTTTACAATAAAATAGCAGGCTTATATAGGGAAATCTGCCGCTTGAAAATTAAATGCACACCCACCAAACATCGTGGTGGTAGATAGGATAAGATTTACAAGGAGAAACATTTATGAAATAGTAGGCGGGCACAAACCGGAATTGATGACTCCTCGAAATGTAACTGAATATCTTCAATGTTCTGATAGGTCCATTTGGTGGCGCTGTCTCATTGCTTGTTGGAGCCACCCTGGTAAAAGATAAGGCTTTGCATCTTTAGAATGTCAGGTCTGGAAGCTTCCTACTGACTGCACATCGTACGATTGAGGATAAGCGCCCGAATGGATAAGGATGAGGAAACTGAACTAATCCACTTGCCACATCGAGATTAGAGCAGAGTTTGAAAAGTCAATAAGCAAAGCGTAGTGGAGTGGAGCGCAAGCGCCTCGCACACTTGAGGTGGTGTGCCATAGTTTAGCACACTTCAGGGAGTGCGCCACAGTCTATCGCACTTCAAGGAGTGCGCCACAGTTTTACGTGCTGGAAAGAGTGCGCCATGGTCTAGTGCACATCAAGGAGTGCGCCACTGTTTTGCACGCTAGAAAGAGTGCACCATGGTCTAGCGCACTTCAGGGAGTGCGCCACTGTTTTGTGCGTTGGAAAGAGTGCGCCATGGTCTAGGACACTTCAGGGAGTGTGCCACTGTTTTGCATGGTGGAAAGAGTGCACCATGGTCTAGCGCACTTCAGGGAGTGCACCACTATTTTGCGCACTGGAAAGAGTGCACCATGGTCTAGTGCACTTCAAGGAGTGCGCCACTGCTTTGCACATTGGAAATAGTGCACCATGGCCTAGCGCACTTCAGGGAGTGCATCACTGTTTTGCACGCTTCAAAGAGTGTGCCACTGTTTTACGTGTTGGAAAGAGTGCGCCATGGTCTAGCGCACTTTAGTATTGCACGCACGTAGCCATTTTTCATGCCGAAGATGGGTGCTGCGCTTTTGACCATTTTAACAGGCACTGTGCTCTTGTCATAGTGCACTCCTCGAGCTGAGCTTATGGGGCCAATTTGCAACAAGGGATCTGGCACGAGACACCATCGCCATCAGAAGGAGGATTTTCTTGCATGGTCAGTAGATAGAAACAACTACACACTGTTTCAGGCACTGTAGAAAGGGTTTGATAGTAAAACTTAGCAAAAAGAAAAATGCATTTCAAATATGAGAACAAAGTTTCTGAGGAGCAGAAATTACTGGAAAACTAAATATACACTATGTTGCAGAAATGACAACAGTTCTGAGCCTGTAGATTGAGAGGTCCCGAATGATTCCATGCGAGAAACTGCCTGGGCGAAGCTTGCGCCATTTGGACCAAAATGTTTGGAACATTTGGAACATTTGGGGGCAAGCTAGTAGTGTTGGTAGGACTTGGATTCTGTGAAACTATAACCGCTACTTGTGAGGGTGCTTGAACCAACAAAATAGTCGAGGGGACTACTCTAGGATGCTCTCCCAAAGCGTTGATGTTGAGCTCGAAGAACTCAACTGCTTCCTCTGGATTTTTAGCCTTCGATCTCGTGTACATGAAGGTGAGGCTTTATAACCGGTTTTCAAGATTCGGAGGCTTCTGAGTTCAGCTGAGTCGCCAGATGTTCTTTTTTAACAGCAACAAGATGAACATCAACTCTTAATACTGCTTTGACATGGAACATTTGCGTCTCACCGGGCATGCCAGAAACTGTTGGTCAAGAATCTGCCTCAGGTATGGAATGTTTCATCCATGCTCCCTAGACCCAACCAACATTGAAAGGCTGAAAGGAAGAAATGCCTCCCGTGCCAATCTCCAGAGAGGGCTGGTTCCCTTACTATTCTAACTTGGGGATTTGAGATTAAGGAACAGAAAAAAAATTAGAAATGACTGAAAGGGATGGGAAATATGGCCTCAAGCCAGATGAACAAGGGTGATGAACAAACAACACGATAACTTAATTGTACTCTGAACTAATAGCACTTCACACAAAGAAAGTAATAGAAATTAAAACCAAACGTCTTATATGTGCAATTTCCAGAGTTATTCTAGTGTTCACCCTCTATCGGAAGCTAAATCCAGACATAGAATTATAGCCCACAGACAACGCAAAGAATTTGATAGAAATATAAGATAGAAAACATACACATAAAGAGAAGTCTAGAATTAGAGCCAAGGTTTCTTTGCATTCATAGCAGAATTCATGTACAAGTTTCTAGCAAAACATCCATCATCTTACATTGGAATGTTGGGAGTGAAACTGAAGGGGTTATTTTATTGATACAAATGGTTACAATATATAGGCATAAGCCTATATGAAACACATGACACTTGTCAAGAGAAACTGACAAGTGTCAAGGTGAAGGCATAGTGCACTTTAATTCTAACATTCCCCCTTAAAGTGCACTATCCTAACTAAAGAAGAAACAAAACAAGTCAACATTAGGTAACATTCCCCCTTAATGTTGACTTCTCTAAAAACAACCTATCATCCTCTTTTATTGCTGATTTGGTCTAGGCTCGTGCTCTTTGCGCTTGGCTCTCCAACTGTGAATAATGCTAGATTCACTGTGTATACATCTCGGTCTGTTGCCTCAGGGTCAGCCACTTCCACGGGTCTGTTGCCACTGGGTCAGCCGTCTAAGTGCCTCAGGGTCATCATGGGTGCCTCAGGGTCAGCCACTTCTGGGTCTGTTGCCTCTGCAGGTCATCCTCAGAGGATGTTGCCTCTCGTAGGTCACTGACTAGATTCACCATGAATATCAAATCCCTCCTTATGGTGAACTCAATCTAGAAGGTGTCGGTCTCTGCCGAAAATGCACCTTAATACAAATGAAAAATGAGCCATATAAGAGTGTCGGTCTCTGCCGAAAATGCACTCAATACAATAAAATGAGCCATAGAATCCAAATATGGAGGAGAAGAAGAAAGAAGAATAGAAGAGAATCTTCTGAAGTGTCTTCGTCTGTAGTCTTCAGAAGTAGATCCGAAAAAAACCTTGGATAGAGTCTAGGGTGTCTATGTCTGTAGTCCCTAGAATAAGTGTCCTTATGGTAGTCACCTCATCTTACCGGAATGCATGGGTAACCAGCCGCTGCATCCGCCAAGTAGAAAGAGGAGAATACTAGATACTAGGTTCACTTACAAGTGCCTTGGGAGTGTCGGGTACAACCGAAAGTGCACTCCAAGGTAGAAAAAACTTTGAGGCTAAAAAAACTCAATTGAAACAGCCTCAAAATTACAATATGACACCACCATTGTGTCCGTCGCGAAAAAAGCTTTCCAACGACTATAAATACCCCTATACTTGTGTCTAAATGGGGCCTTCAACTTGCTGGAAAAACGACAGCATGCCTATCTAAGGCAGCAAAATAAACCTCAGGAATATCATATTCTTGGCATCGCACTGTGGCGGAATAAAAAGACAGTCTCAATTTTCCTCGCAGGGAAATTACATTTCCACTCTCTATGTGGATAAATATGAAAATTGGCCAAATAGGCCATAATGTCGGTCAATAGGCATGGGCACTGCCAATGAAGTCTTCATACAATTTGAAAATGAAAGTGATTCCCTCCACTTTTAATAACACATGCCCCTTTTAAAATAAAATTCTCCCCCCCATTGTGTGGCTTCATCTTCGAATCCAGCATTATTGCAAAGCCCTAAACAGCAACATATAAGCCTATCACATATGCCTCGACAAAGTTTACAGGCTGCTGCTCAGTCAAAATCACAGTGCGAAAGTCAGTTACAAAAGCAGCCACAGCCACAGACTAAAATGTCAAAAGGGTTAATAAGAGAGGCAATTCTGTCACCAAACATGTCGGCACATCCTGGTCAAGCTAATGTGCTTAGCTCAGTGCCTGGAAATTCAAATCCAAAATAGCTGCAAGAGCAAGTTATGAATTCTGTTTCTGGGCAAAGATTATTTCCTCGTACAGGCTTGCTTCAGTCAGGAAAGCAACTGTCACAACCAGCAGGGAAACATGGTCACTTGCATGGGCAAGGATCTGAACATGAACATTTAAATATGTCTCAGGTTAAAACATCTGCTTATCAACAGCAGAAAAGATTCCCACAGCAATCCTTTTCAAAACAGACTTCTCCAGTAGTACCTCAGCATCAAATACCTTTTGTATCAGGTATGGATCATCAATTTCTGGTGCCTTCTCCATCATCTGTCCAGCAGCTACTGCTAGCTGACATTGAACAGCCAACATCATCAGTTTTTGTTCTCTTACCTTCATCACAGTAGCAGCAAAGGGCATTTCAATCCCAACAGACTATCCATCGTAAACAACCACAACGCCAACTAGGGTCTACTGTTGGATCACATGTTCCCCCACAGCTCTGTAAAAATTCTGTGTGGCAGCAAAATGAGGCTACATCACAGCCATAAAATGCAACATTACAGCCTGGTTCTAATACATGTTGCCCTTCAAGCATTGTGTGTAGCAGCCCTATTGCACCAGTTCTATCCACACTCAATTCAAGCACCACAACTGTTCATTCCTCAGCATGGAAGGGTGGGCAAAACATTTCCCATACTACTGGTGGGCTTTATAATTTGTCAAGAAGTACTGCAGCTGCAACTTCTCAAACATTGTCTGCTGTCTTCCCAATGGGGACATCCATGAGTTTGTCAAATGGGAATGCTGCAACATCAACCATTACATGCACTGGCTTGGACTCTCATGAAGTGGACATAGCAGGAATTTCTCAGCAACAATCTCCCAGTCCTGTTGGTCCAGTTCATGAATCACTGCACTTGTTGAAGGAACCTGCTGGCCATGCTGAGTGTTGTGTGCTGTATTAAACATTCTAGATTATATGGGCTCTCCAACTGCTTGGTATTCTTCCATTGAAGCAACTGAACCAAACCCAACTCCCAACATGTACAGAAAAAACAGAGAATTTCATACTGTAATTCTGGAATGAAAATGGATAGAAATGAAGACGGAGCCAATGACGCCCGGGGCTAACCTTAAAGCTGTAATTGGCCACTGTTGTGAAGACCCATGCGCTGTCATATACCAAAATCAGGATCAGCATTGATGCCAAAGAACATGAAAGGATTAATATTTTAGAATTACCCATTTCCTTCAAGGCCTTCAAAGCTTCCTATTTTGTGGCAAAATTTCGAGGCAGGCAAGAGAAGGCAGTTAATGCAAAGCTTCTCCTTTTGTCCTCTGGAGTCTAGACTATCAAATCAAGCTGCGGCCAAGGGTTCTCCGCATAAAACTTAAGCCCACATTAACAAATTATTTTCAAGAGCCCTCAAAAAGCTAACTTTAACTGATCTTTCAACCTCTAAAGTGCAGATTCCCCAAGAAAGGCATACACTACAAAGATCAAAATACCAAAACAGAGTTTCTTAAAATCCTCAAGCTCCTAAATCAGCACACAGAGAATGCATTCCCTGTAAACCCTAGCACAGATTCTTCTCCAGCTTGGAGGCTAGAAGCTACGATCTTCATAAAAATCTGAATATTTCAATTCCTTCACAGCAAAAGCTAAATATCTTTTAGAGCATCCAGGATAGAAGCCTCAATGTCAGAAACTTTCAAGGCCTGACATTTACGGATGGGCAAAATATTGGGAACTTTGAAGATGTGGACAGGCTTCTTAGAAGCTGTGACTCTAATTTTGGACATAGAGCGAATAGCAGCGTGGATGAATTACTATGGCCTTCATCTTCCTCTGCTTGTGTTGATAATAGCCCACAAGGGAATATTCAACAGGGAAGGGCTTCATCCAGCCCAGAATCAAGAGCACTTAAAGGGAAATCGCAACAGAATGAATTAAAAATGGAATTTATGCCATGTGATTATCCTTCTCTACTGACCACATGTCAGAGAGATGATTCAAAGGCCCGGGATTGTCAGCAAAATGATAGTATCAAAAACAAGCCTCTGAAGCAAGAGTCATCTGGGCATATCCAGGAATTGCAGGTAAATGCAGTAAATGAGAACAAGTACTCATGGCGGGAACAGCAGGTGGGGCATAATCAGAGATGAGAAGGAACACCCATATCTATCATCTCCTATTCCACAGGTTTTCAAGCACAACAGCCCCTTTCCTCGAAATTGTAGACTTCAGCATCATCAGCTCTTCAGATATTCCCCTCTCCAGTGCATACCTCACAGAAGCACTTCGTTGAAACTGGTTCCTCAAGGCAGGGGAGTGGGTTCGGCGTATCCGGAGAAGAGGAGGCAACGGCAGGCGGCCAGCACCGGCGGCGACGAGAAAGAGGTCGTCAGGAACTACTTCAACACCACGGGGTTCGACAGGTGGAGGAGAATTCACTCGCAGCATCCAGTTTACTGTCTTGCCTATTTGAGGGTCCTTCGATCTGAAAAAATAACAGATCTGAAGACATATGTACTGCTTCGAACGAAAAAATTTCCAATAACTTTGTGCTTTCAATGAGCCACAGTGCCCACCTCACTATAGTCTTTGAAGAAATAGATCAGCTTCTTTTCATATTCTCCGAGCTTGAAAAAAAAAAATAATAATAATAATAATTGGCCCGCCACAGGCTTTGCAATTGCGTCTTGTTCAACGACTCGCCATGCCTTTACTCCACGCCACCAGCTAGCTCCCGTTTCATTAAGAATACCTCCGTTATCCTTTGACCACGATCACGCCTCAAAGCGCGATCCTCCGCAATCCCCTCCACGGTTATAGCCCGTGCATTGGCTGGCATCTGCAGTATCCGAACTCCGCAATAGTAGATAGTTTTTCACCACAAATACTTCATCCGCTATCGTAAGTACTCATGCTCCATTTTATTACAGCCAGCAACCATCTTTTCTGAGATTAAGGGACCTTTATATTCAGAACTCCAGAACTCCACCACTCATCCCCTTGTAGCAAAACGGCCCTCCGGCTCAAACATTTTTACATTCACGAGAGGCACGATCCATCCGATGAGACCCGACAAACTGTATTCTGTCAGGTACAACGCTTGATGATGTTATTGCCTATGAACCCACGACGGACATGAATTTAAAAAAAAAAATCCAAAAATCCATGATTTGCTTTGGATGACAGAAATACCGTCGGTGACAAAAAATAATGGCAACCTCCGAGATTCAAGACCAATCTGCGCAGAAAGCCAGAGGTGACATTGCTACCCTAGATTTGCAGTATAAGACTGCAAAAAAAAAAAACCATAAAAAATAACTAAGAAAAAAAGAACCTCCCAAATTTTAATATTTTTGACCATCTGGTTTCTGATCCATCAATTGATGGAGAGCATACTCCCTCGGTAAAAAATTAAAAAAATAGGAAAAAAATGAGGGGGGAGGGAGGATTTCCATGAGGGAAATCCCCCCTCAAGGGTTTCACAGGCAGGAGAGGGAACCTGCTCTGATACCAAATGTTGGGAGTAAAACTGAAGGGGTTATTTTATTGATACAAATGGTTACAATATATAGGCACAAGCCTATATGAAACACATGACACTTGTCAAGAGAAACTGACAAGTGTCAAGGTGAAGGCATAGTGCACTTTAATTCTAACATGGAAATGCTAGTTTTTATAGAGGATTCCACCTTTGAAACATAAATGCCCACCCACAAAACATCACGGTGGTAGTAAAGATAGGATTTCAACACTCATCAAAAAGTAATGAGGTATGGCCTAAACCTGATGACTCATGGAGAAGTGGCTGCATGACTTCAATGGGACGATATGATTCGTCTGTTGCATTGCCTCCTCATGTAAAATGCCACCCTGATTGGAGTTTGAAATGTTGCAAGTTTTGGTTTTGTTTGTTATTTTTTATTTTTTTGCAATGGTCTGATTTTTTATTGTTTTTTGGAATGCAAGATAAATATAATGCTGAAAACTCAGGAAACACTAAACAGACCACTTGCATCGACCACAACTTCCAAACCACTCAACCAAAACAATTGAAATTTGAAATGCAGATAATACTTATGTATTACTAAGAACCCTTTAGAGGACTTAGGCAGATATGAAGATACCACTATGATATTTAAATCTGGAATATTGCAACAGTTATTTATTTATCAACAGCCAATGCATACATTTTCCATTACAACTCTACTTACAAGAATTTCTCCAATTTGGAATCGATGGAGATGTTTCTCTATACCCACGTTGTCTCTGTTTTAAGCAAGAAAATTCCCCAAGGGCCAATCGACCTTTCTGCAAATTCCCACGTCCCAACTTCTACTGTACGACCAGGTACAATACGACCAATCAACAAATATACCCTTCGATTCTCTGCAAAAGAACACTGCAATCTGCCCTCACACAGGTCGATAGGTCTGCAAATATATCTACTGTAACTTCGAACACAATCCCTATTCACAAATGATAGATTAATATTGCCTCAATGATCACAACTGGTACGACTTGTATAGTTGATTGGTTGTAGCTGTTCTGATATGAAATCAATGCCAAACCTTCCAGATATTCTTCCCAATTCTCACAAACAAATTCCACAATTTCAACCCTCGACACAAACTTCAAGCAAATCGCCCAAATTGAGCATCAAATGGTACGGCCAGGGCAGAGGATTAGGAAGTTTCAACCAACAATCAAAATCAAGATAAAAATTGAATATATCTTCTCAAATCTGCAACAAACCCTTTAATATTTCCTTTGTTGAAGCACAATCTGCAATTACTGAGTGCAATTGCCAAGAAATCACTAGGGCTGATCTTTCACAGCCGAAGAGATTGTTCCTGCTGAAGATGAACGTCTCCAACAAGCCTGGAATCAACCTGCAAACCCTTGCAAGCTTCTCCACCAATTTGCAGAGCAATAGTTTTCTCCCAAACACATGAATGTGCAAATGCCCTTTTATTTTCTCTTTTATACTCAACATCAATAACTCACATTATAATTTGCACATTATTCAATAATAAAGTCCCCATTAAGTGTGGCGTCCAACTTAGGCTAAAAAAGGTCACTTTAATAATATTATAATATTACCTTTGAGTGACACATAAATCCCCCTTAAAATAATATAAAGTTATGACCTTATAAATGACATTAATCATTTTACTTTATTTAATAAAACTTTGATCATTAAAATCCGGGAATCTGCTCAACCAAAAAACCAACTAAAAATGGATCTGGATACCCATTTCGCCACACTAACAACCCGTAACATCCGCTCTGGCCAAAACCCTGACTTACTATAAATAGTAAGTCCTAGCACCACTGCCCGAAACGGCCTCCGAAACTGGCAGACGAAGAACGCAACACCCCGAGGCACCCAATACAATCCAGCACTGCCCACAGCACGCACTTACTAAAAATAGTAAGTGGCTAAATATAGAAAGTGGCAACTCGGATCACCGGGATCATCTCAACCCATCACACCAGACAGAAAACCCAAAAAAACCTAGAAAACTCCATCACCACTGTCGTCCAAACCCTAACTTACTAAAAATAGTAAGTTACTAAAAATAGCAATGACGACCAAACTGCTCCGAAAGAACCTTCGAAAAAGGCAGAGGATCGCAGGCGAAGTGCTGAGACTGAAGAATCAACCCAAATTGGGTTCCCATACCACGAACTTAGCCTACGGGAACCCTTGAGTAGGCTAATATCCACTGAAGAGCAAGCCCGCTAAAAAGGGGACATTACAGTCCGCCCTCCCAAAAATTGCTTGCCCTCAAGCAATATGAACTGCCTGCCAGGATCCCAGACGGATCTGAAGAATACCTCACATCGAGAACACTGCCAGAAGTTGTCACCCTTGAAACCGGCAACACAGACTACCATTCTGCTACTGTTGAACCCTGCAGCTCTGACGCACGCTGTCACCAAGTGAATTGATCCCATACTGAAATCAATTGAAATCCCAGGGTCCCATGCCAGTATCAAGAAAGAACCACTATACAGATGTTGCGCCACACTGATCAAAACTGAAAGCCCACCGTGACACAGCTGCACACCCCTCTTCTGCACCCCCAAAGAGAAAACAACATCCCAAACCAAACGAAGATACCTGTGAGAGCAGACGACCACATCAAGGAAGGTCAACTGAGGAGAAGTTGGAAACAACTCCCCAACAACTTCCAACAACCAATATATCCGTTCCTTGACCAAAATCTCTCTCCAATCCAACTGCAGACATATGATTGGAGTCATCTGGTTGCTGATCCGCAACCTAACAACAATGTCCAAATTGGAGATTTGAACTACCTCCCGCCACAAATCAGTCAACGGAAGTATCACCCTCAAAACGCAATCTCCACATGTCATAATCTTCCATGGGTACACTCCACTTGGATCCCATGGACAAAAGGAAGGTCTAGTATTCCTGAAATCTGATGGCTCTTGCCAACTCCCAAATCCTTGTTCCTGTATCCCAAGAAAATAAATATCCTGAAGAAACAAACTGGGCGTCCTGCAAGAAACCAATTCTGCATCCAGTGGGAAGAACACCTTATACCAAAGTGATACATTTTGCTCCTTATCACTACACTTCTTCCCGCTACAATGTGCCATCAAAAACATTGTCCACACATCTATATGTGAATTGAAGTAGAAATGATGAGCATACCGTACAATGCAATCATTCGGGATACTATCATCCTCACCATCAATAACACATGAGATAGGAGGTGTTGGATCAACCACCACTGAACTGGCATTCCACAACGAAGATGCATCGTCATCAAAGTCATGCCTATGTTGATCCCCTTGGGTGATAGTAGAGACACTATCACTGCTGCACAAATCTTCATCCTTCCCAATCTCATGAATTCCCTCAATCAGCTGCCTAACTGCCATGCTGCCAGTATCACATTCTATGTCCCTTGTCGTGGCTGTGACAGGTGACTGAATTCCTGTTTGGTAAAGAGAAAAATGAGCTAAACTTAACTCAACGTTAGGTTCATCTATTTCTTTCTCTTTATCTGTAAGTTTCTGGAAGGCCTTTTCAGCAAACTGGATGGCCTCATCCCTATCTGACAACAACTGTAAGTAATCAGATTTTATCTTTTCCAAAGCATGCTTAATAGTTTCCATTTTAATAGTTTGCACGCTTCCAATAGACGAGCCATCCATCAAACCTAACTGCATTTCCTTGAGCTGAGCTGTCCACAGGAGGTATTCAACAAAGTTATGTGCACTATCCAAATGCGATAAAGCTTGGACAATCTTCTCTTCTGTAACCTGTAATTTACCTTTCCAACTGTGCATGGCATCAGGTTCTAGATTGTAATCAGCAGTACACCCAAGAGTTTCAACTTTACCATCCTTTGTATAGTGATCAAAATCAGTAACCCTGCTTACACTCCTCTCTCCTACTTCGTGTACTGAAGTTAGGCATGACTTGTGCTCAACCCAAGAATCATCATCTGAATGAATAACTGCTGATTTTGCAACATCAAAATCAGCGTACTCCATAATCTCATTCTTATCATGAGGACCAATATGCACCTCTCCAGAAGTAGATGCACAAGATGAACTTACTTCGTCCTCATCAACCTTCTTATTCCCTTCATCAGCAAAGCTCTCCATCACCTCAGAAAAGTCACCATCCAAACACCTGCTAATTTGTTCCTTTGCTGATTCCATTAAGGAGTTATCCTCATTAACACTAAACTCCTCATCAAATTGGGGATCATCATGACATAGAACAAAGGTTTTACAACCCCCAATGAATTGTGTTGAATGCGAATCCGAAATACCCGGATCCCATGGGATTAAGTGCTGATCACTTAATTCTGACCCCACATGAGAATTATGCTCATCATGCAAATCGATCACTGTACATAAATCATCCTGTAATGAAGTGACCCCACCCTGAATACATGCATCCAATGGTTTGATTTGAAGATCAAACCCGAATCCACCCATGCTGTCATCACTGGGAAGTGATGAGAAGGTGTCTTTGTATGCTGATCCGGAATCTGCATCATAATCAACATGCTCTTTCCCTGCACCAGTTTTAGTGACCTCAACCATCAGCTGTAATACTTCCTGCATGATGTCACCACTGTAGGGTGCTTCTGGAGCTGTAATCCTTATGATCTCGCTGAGACATGAAGTGACTGCAAGTCTCACATCCCAGTCTGTATGTCTCATGATCCAAGGCTGGCCTAAAGCAACTATAGGTGCCTTCGCTGCCCAATTCAGAACCTCGTGATCAGATTGATCTAGTTCAGATAAACATGTATTCAATTCCTTCAATCTATCAAGAAGATCATGCATTGATAAATTTTGGGACTCGATTTGTTGCCCTAAGTCATACAACTTACAACTCAAATCCATTCATTTTTGGAAATGTTCTGCTAACTGAATCTGATCTATGTTGTTATCTGAATGGAAAGTAGTAGACTCAACAATTTTGACATCACTAGCATCAAGTCCATTAGGGTCATCAAAACAACTGGAATCTTCATTATGTGCATTTTCATCAAATGAAGGAACATGCATGTCAATAGAAACAATATGTGATTCCATCATACATACCTCATGTGAATTGGGTTCACCTCCAAGAATTTCATTATGCAGAACATCATCATGTATTAATGAGCTGTTGTTGGGAAAGTTGCAAGGCTCATCATACCTTATGACCACAACCTCACTGGATTGATCTGAAAGCAAGTCCAAAACTTCATCCTGAATGTCATGATCATGCATCAACAAACTGTTACAAGGAACCCCACAAGACTCTTCATATCTGAGATCAAATATTTCACAGTCTTCACTTGATTGCTCTGAGTGCGCATCCACAACTGTTGTCCTATCACTTTCCTCGGTACTACAGTCATCCTGGGACCTGTGAGTCATGGGCCCACATAAATGTCCGATTGTCCACTTTCCTAGGCAAGTGAAGCAACGCTGCTCCCTTCTCAACTGATTCTTGCTTTTGAGAGGTGGTCCTGACACCTGTAAATCACTCGATTTCATTTCCTTCTGTACCGAGGGAGGTTTCAACTTCTTCTCACACTGCTTGGAAACATTGTCAACCAATTTACGTGCAGCTGAAGAAGTCATCTGTTCTCTGCTCTCATTGCCCCGGTTACCTCCTGGCAATCTGTGCCCTTTTACCCCTATTCCCATGATCTTCAAATAACTTCGAAAGGAAAGTGCATCTTTGAATTCCGCAGGTTTACCCTGATATTTTTGAAATAGGGTGTCTATCTTTAACTGATCTCTCCGAAAGTTAGCTATCATTTCTTCGAATACCTTGTCATGATCCATGATTTCTTGCGGACTACACAGGCTGGCAGGAAGAGCCTGTGCTCTGATACCACTGTAAAATGCCACCCTGATTGGAGTTTGAAATGTTGCAAGTTTTGGTTTTGTTTGTTATTTTTGATTTTTTGCAATGGTCTGATTTTTTATTGTTTTTTGGAATGCAAGATAAATATAATGCTGAAAACTCAGGAAACACTAAACAGACCACTTGCATCGACCACAACTTCCAAACCACTCAACCAAAACAATTGAAATTTGAAATGCAGATAATACTTATGTATTACTAAGAACCCTTTAGAGGACTTAGGCAGATATGAAGATACCACTATGATATTTAAATCTGGAATATTGCAACAGTTATTTATTTATCAACAACCAGTGCATACATTTTCCATTACAACTCTACTTACAAGAATTTCTCCAATTTGGAATCGATGGAGATGTTTCTCTATACCCACGTTGTCTCTGTTTTAAGCAAAAAATTCCCCAAGGGCCAATCGACCTTTCTGCAAATTCCCACGTCCCAACTTCTACTGTACGACCAGGTACAGTACGACCAGTCAACAAATATACCCTTCGATTCTCTGCAAAAGAACACTGCAATCTGCCCTCACACAGGTCGATAGGTCTGCAAATATATCTGTTGTAACTTCGAACACAATCCCTATTCACAAATGATAGATTAATATTGCCTCAATGATCACAACTGGTACGACTTGTATAGTTGATTGGTTGTAGCTGTTCTGATATGAAATCAATGCCAAACCTTCCAGATATTCTTCCCAATTCTCACAAACAAATTCCACAATTTCAACCCTCGGCACAAACTTCAAGCAAATCGCCCAAATTGAGCATCAAATGGTACGGCCAAGGCAGAGGATTAGGAAGTTTCAACCAGCAATCAAAATCAAGATAAAAATTGAATATATCTTCTCAAATCTGCAACAAACCCTTTAATATTTCCTTTTTTGAAGCACAATCTGTAATTACTAGTGCAATTGCCAAGAAATCACTAGGGCTGATCTTTCACAGCCGAAGAGATTGTTCCTGCTGAAGATGAACGTCTCCAACAAGCCTGGAATCAACCTGCAAACCCTTGCAAGCTTCTCCACCAATTTGCAGAGCAATAGTTTTCTCCAAACACATGAATGTGCAAATGCCCTTTTATTTTCTCTTTTATACTCAACATCAATAACTCACATTATAATTTGCACATTATTCAATAATAAAGTCCCCATTAAGTGTGGCGTCCAACTTAGGCTAAAAAAGGTCACTTTAATAATATTATAATATTACCTTTGAGTGACACATAAATCCCCCTTAAAATAATATAAAGTTATGACCTTATAAATGACATTAATCATTTTACTTTATTTAATAAAACTTTGATCATTAAAATCCGGGAATCTGCTCAACCAAAAAACCAACTAAAAATGGATCTGGATACCCATTTCGCCACACTAACAACCCGTAACATCCGCTCTGGCCAAAACCCTGACTTACTATAAATAGTAAGTCCTAGCACCACTGCCCGAAACGGCCTCCGAAACTGGCAGACGAAGAACGCAGCACCCCGAGGCACCCAATACAATCCAGCACTGCCCACAACATGCACTTACTAAAAATAGTAAGTGGCTAAATATAGAAAGTGGCAACTCGGATCACCGGGATCATCTCAACCCATCACACCAGACAGAAAACCCAGAAAAACCAGAAAACTCCATCACCACTGTCGTCCAAACCCTAACTTACTAAAAATAGTAAGTTACTAAAAATAGCAATGACGACCAAACTGCTCCGAAAGAACCTCCGAAAAAGGCAGAGGATCGCAGGCAAAGTGCTGAGACTGAAGAATCAACCCAAATTGGGTTCCCATACCACGAACTTAGCCTACGGGAACCCTTGAGTAGGCTAATATCCACTGAAGAGCAAGCCCGCTAAAAAGGGGACATTACACCTCACTTGCTAGAACCGCCTCAACGGAAGATCGGATTCTGAAATCCGGGAAAATCAAATCTGGAAGCTTCTCAGACCGACTGCAATTAAACTGGTGAGGGCGCGCCTTGTTTTGTCGATGACAGGCGTCTTTGAGGAATTTTGGCTGAGGCAAGTGGGTTAGACTGGAAACAGGCGCTTTGGGGATGCAGGCCCCACCTACATTTCACCTATTCAAGCTCCGAAAAGGGCTTGCGCTCGCAAGTGGAGCAAAAGTGCTTTGCTATCTTGGGAGTAGTGCCGACGTGGAAAAGTCAAAGACGCTTGCGCCCCTCCCTAGGCCCGAATTTGATTTGCGCTGGAAAACTGGAGAGAAACCCTCTGAGCCACACTTAGCATTTTTCTAAAAGGTGGGTTGCACCTTGGAAAATTCAAAGGCTATTTCTCCTTGTCAGATTCCAAAATTGGCTTTCCTGGGAATTTTGGAGCGAAACACTTCGGGCCCCACACCGCTTTGCTTGAAATTGATTGGTGTGACTTTGAGGACAGGTCAAAGATGCTTTCGCCCAAGAGAAGCCCGAAACTGGGCTACACTCTTGATCCGGGGTGAAAGGCATTGGGTCCCACTTGCAACCAAAATTGAACTGTGTTGCGCCTTGTGGAAAATTCAAAGGTGCATTCGCCCTTCCCAACTCCGAAATCAGGTTGCGCTCCTGAGTTGGGGCGAAAACACCTTGGGCCCCACTCAACTTCGACCAGCTTGTAGCCCAAAACGGGCTTGCGCTCCAAGTTTAAGGTAAAAATTCTTGGGCCCCACGCCATTTAAAACAGGTCTGCGTTGAAAGGTCAAAGGCGCTTTCGCCCCTCTTTGTTCCGAAATTGCTTTGCGCTATCTCCCAGGGGCGAAAAAGGATATGGGCCCCACACTACTTCGTTGTAGACTTGCGCTGATTTCCCGAATGAAACAAAGGCGTTTTCGCCCAAGTTAACCCCGAAATGGCATTGCACTCTGTAGTTGGGGCAAAAACACTTAGGCCTACTTAGCATTTTTCCTTTTGAACTTGAGTCTCGCCCAGTCAAGGCTTGAAACAACCTTGCACTCTCATACATGGGCGAAACAACCTGGGCCTCATGTTTTCTTCTCCAAAGTTGGGTTTCGCTGCTTTCTGGCCCAAAATGGGCCTGCGCTTCACTCCTTGCTTGAAACCAATTTGCGCTTGGGGGCTTGGTGTGAAACTCCACTTGCCTTCGAAAAGACAGACCCTGCATGATGAGCAATAGGAAACATTGCACGCCTCCTTGAGTGCAGCCCACAATTTTGACTAGAAAAACACAAAAAAGAAACAGGAATAGATTCTGAAGAAAGAGTAAAGTTTGAGGGAAGAAGAGATTACTGGACAGCAAAATTTCACAAGGGAAATCAATGTGGCAGGAATGCCAACAAGGGCATATTGGAAGAAAAAAAAATTTAGGTTCGAAAGAAAGTTATTATTTAAAAATTCCTATAGTTCTTAAATTTTCAAAATTTAGACTATAGTGTGTGAGATGGAAAACGTGCCACTTTCATTGATTACAAAAAATTGTTACAACTGATAATCTTTTACAAAAATGACATGCCACTATGGGCTTACAAATAGGGACTTCCAAGGTGGAAAATGCTCTCTTTACAAAATACAATTAAATGGCACACATTATGTCTTCTAAACCACCACAAAGTGTGGGTGGGTTTTTGGTTTGCTTGAAAGCTTGACCACCCTTGATTGTATGCAAGTCTAACCGGTTAATGTGATGATGCAAGTCTAGTGGCATATTCCATGATTGGAATTCCGGTCACGTTAATACCTATCTATCTATGCCCTCATGTGAGTCCTTGTACAAAATCAAATACAAAGCTCCTTATAAAAGATGTATAATATGATTCTCTGGAAAGTACCTAGTGCATTGCACAATCCAAACGACATGAGATTATAAGCATATATTCCATTGTCCACTATAAAAGTTATAATATGATTCTTTGGAAAGTAGCTGGTGCATTGCACAATCCAAACGACATGCGATTATAAGCATATATTCCATTCTCCACTATAAAAGTGGTCTTCAACTTATCTTCCTCCGCAATACTTATTTGGTTATACCTCGAGAATCCATCCAAAAATGAATAAATCTCGTGGCCGGCTACTTCCTCCAAAATGGAATCCGTGAAAGGGATTGGGAAGGGATCTTTGATAGTTACGACATTGAGGCTCCAAAAGTCCACACAAATCCGGATTTTATTTGCCTCTCTTCAAGGTAATCACAATTGGTGATACCCATTCACTCGTCGTAACTTTGAATATTATGCCTACATCCAACATCTTCTCGATTTCGGCATTCACCAGAGCTGCATATTTTGGATTCATCCTATACGGTCGCCTCCTTACGGGTTGTGTGCCTTCAATCAAAGGAATCTTATGTATGCACAGCTCTGGTGGTACTCCCTTCAGATCCTTGTATGTCCAAGCAAAGACATCCTTATATTCTACAAAAATTCTGAATGTTGTTGCTTTTAGTACAGGATCCCAGTCATCCCCGCATTTAATCATCTTCTCTTCACCTTCTTCTCCCAAATTAACCTGAATCATTCTAGGTCCTTCGTACTTGATGGACTCAGGTTCTTCTACCGCTTTTAGTACATCAATAGGATGGGCTGGCTTGTCTTCAATTACTGCATCTCCCATCATATATTCCACAAAGTTTTTGGGAAATGTCCACTTTTCCCGTTCTTTGTCCTTTTCTACTGCTGATTTCTTTTTGCGGCCCTCTCCTTCCTCGGGCTCCTTCTTTTCATCCTCTTGGACCTCGTCTCCTGCATTGATGCATAAACATTGTGGAGAGAACACTTCGTAATCTTCCATCTGCCAGTGGAGTAAGCCTTTATCCTCATCATTCTCGTCCTCAGTGCATTCTTCTAATTGCAATACTCCTTTGTCTGGTTCATATCCCGTTTCTCCATCTGATGAGGAATTTTCTGATTCGTCTGAAGTTGCAATATCTTGGCTTATTGCCTGGTTCTTTAGATTAATCAAATACCTGTGCTGGCCTTTCTTGAAGGTAAGATGTTCCTTCTCCCAATTGTGGTTTACCTTTGTTGTTCTTAACCACCCCCGTCCAAGTAATGCATCATATGCAAGTTTTTGCATAGCAATTACAACGAAATCCAGAATAAAATCCTGTTCCGCTATGCGCACTTTTTGGCTCATCAATACTCCTCTTGTTTCGATGCCATATTGGTCAGCTCCATATAACCTGAAATTCGGAGATCTTAGTGCTGGTTGGCCAATACTTCGCCATGTTTTCTCCGGCATCACATTAACACTCGATCCTCCATCAATGATAACTTGATTTAGCTTATGGTCCAATATCTCCATGTGAACCAAAGCTGGATTTTTCCCTGCTTCAATCATTAGTATCGTAGGATCGATAAATTGTGCTTGCTTGATATTGGCTACCTGTCGGACTTCTTCCCTCTTCTTTGTTCTTATCATCTCCCCGACTGTAGCATATAATTCAAGTACTACACTAAATAGACTTGATACTTTTACTTCCAAAGTTGTATTGAGTACCTGTGTTACCAAGCGTTCGACTGATGCTTGTTTATCTGTCACGATCTCCATCTTCTTCAAGGCTTTCTCTTGAATTAGCCCTTCCTGCTTTTCTTTGTCTAACTCCATCATGATCATCTCCTGAGCTTCTTGCCATCGCTCTTTCTCCTTGGCAAGATTTGGATATTGCTCTATCTTCCTAATGTGAGCTATCGTTACTGCTAGGACTTCTTTTCCTTTGTCTATCTCGGTACTAACTTCCCCAATGTCAATCCAATTGACATTTTGTGTGCCACTCGTACTTGCTTTGTTTGGGCAGTTTACCTCTTTGTGGTTTCCCGGTCCACACCATCTACACATTTGGGTAGCATTGCTACCACTGTTATTGCCTGTATTCTGAGGCTTGGGGCAATTCTTCACAAAGTGTCCCCATTCTTGACAATTTCGGCATTGGATGATTGGTCTTCCCTCGGAGTCATATTGTAGATGACTTTGTCCACCTTGTCTTCCACCTTGGCGATTATTCCTAAATTCGTCGCTCGTTGCGCCTTGCCCATTTCTTGAGGTGTTTGGTTGTTCCTCCTGTTGAACTATCATAATTTGATGCCTCACACCTTTTAAATTAAACGGACAATCAGCCACCGGATGCCTTGCTATATCGCATATGTTGCAATATGCATTCTTTGGGCAGTTGACATTTGTATGCCCTTCTACCTTGCAGTCTGAGCACCAAATATCCTTCCGGTCTTTCCTCACTTCTCCTTTAACTTCTTTCATAATTTTATCAAATTCCCTTCTAAAGGAGTGTATGGCGCTTTGGACTTTGTCTTTCGTATCACTGTCGGAATCGTCATTCCTTGAATGTCCTCCGATTCCTGTGGTTGTTTGTTTAGCTTCGCTCTCAAAGTTCTTTGCTTTTTCGAGAGCTTCTTCGTATGTGGAGGATGGTACCGCTTTCATTTTCTTCCTATATTTAGGTAGTAGTCCATCTAAAAACCAACGTTTCACCATCCCATCTGTCGGTGGCATTTGCATTTTATCAGCCAGTTGTTTCAATCTCCGATTGTAACTTTTGACATCTTCGTCTGGCTTTTGCTTCGTTGCAAATATTTCAGTGATAATCTCCGTGTCATCCCTCAACGGCCGAAATTCTTCTATGAATGCATCTTTTAAAGTATTCCATTGTGCGAATGGTTGGGTATTTTGTCTTTTCAGATACCAATCCATAGCCATCCCTCGCAAGGTGGCAGGGAACAATTGCAACCATTCTGCTTGTTGCGATACTCCATTTGCCCCCCAAATTGTGATGCAAGTACCTATGTGGCATGTTGGGTCTTCTTTCCCTTCCCTAGTGAAGGGTGGGCATTTTTGTTTGCCCGCTCTGTTGGCAACATTTGCCATTGGGACTCTCCCACTGTGCGTATCACTTGATGATGATTGTTGTGGAGTTCTATTCCACTCCCTTTCCACGGTAGGTGGCTCAAAATCTCGTTCAAGTACGTGTTCAAATAGCCTTCTCCCTGACTCACGTATGTCACTACTTCGCGACCTTCTTCATGAGTATACGAGGTGTGGTTCTGGTCTTCCTCCCCAAGAACCCACGCGTGGTTGCTCTGGTACAAAAATTCTCTCTTTTGTACCCGTTGGCCAACTCCTCTCCGTTGGATCAGGTGTTACCATTCGCTCCTTGCTTCTAATGTTAGGTACGTCCTCTACTATTTGATTTTGTACTTTGTTCTCTATTGTCAACAACAATGTTTCCCACCTTTCTCGCTTTGCTCATGAACTCTCGTCGTCCAAAGGGTTCCACACTCGTTCCACCTCCGGTTGTGAAACTTCGTCTTGAATTTGTGTTCTCTGGTTTGCCAGTCTTGCACTTCGCCTAAGTGGTATTTGATTCCTTCCTCGTTGGCCTTGTAGCCTGGAATCTGTCATTCACCTCTTTGCCTTGTCACGTTGAGTTCTTCCTTGACCCAAAGTTGATCTAGGCAACGACGCCAAATGTAGACAGGGGTGAGTACCTTCCTAGGACGAGGGAATGATAGAGGTTTAGGAGGGAAAGGAATGGCAAACTTGACTATTAACCATGATACCAAATTGTACTGTATATTCCTTGATGAATGACCAATGACTAATGACTGCAGACGTGATAATCTAGACAGACAAGTTGCAGAATGACAAGTCTAGACGAGTAGCTATCGGACGGGTGAATCTCCAAACGGGTAATTGGCTAGGCGAGTAACTCCAAACGGGTAGCTTGTTGGACGAGTCGCCCTAGATGGGTTACCTGCAAACGGGTACCTCCAGATGAGTAGTTTCCAGTCTAGACAGGTTGGGTGTCAAACGGGTAGTGCAAGGTCTAGACAGGTGAGCACCAAGCGGATGACTACAGGTCCTAAACGAGTGGCCCGGACAGGTAGGCCTAGATAGGTGACAGGTAGGCCTAGACGGGACATCAACAACTCTTGCCCTGCATCTTGCAACCCTTGAACTCACCCTCGATCGCTCTTGCTTGTAACTCTGCACAATACACCCAACATTGGCAATAGAAAAGGCTTCCAAACTACTCTATAACATCCATAACTTGCAACACAAGACAATGTCATTCACACATGAATCTGCACAACACTTAGAACAATCCTGCTTGTTGTATTCATTCATAAAGGATGGATCGATCAATGGATCATTACAAAAATCAGTAGGGGGGTATTTATAGGATGGCCTTGGCGGTTACTATAACCAACCACGCTCAACCGTCCCCAACTGTCTATTTGTTAATGCCTTAACTAATCAGTATGAGATGTAAGTAACCAGTCTCAAACTAATTAACTAGTTTATCTTAACTAAGTCTCAAACTAATTAACTAGTCTGACTTAACTAATCAAGCTATGACGGCTAGTTTGCACAATTTGTCCTTACATATAATTTTATTAATCAGTCCGTATTAAATCATGATGGCTGATTTACATTACAAACACATGTAAACATTTTGTCAAACAGTTTCAGATACCATTTCTTCTTAGAAATGTTGTCTACACACTTCTTCTAGCAAGTGTTTCTCTTACCTATACTTCGAACAAACGTCTTCTGCTTGGGATAATCACACTTCTTTCAGGCACGTTTCGCTTATTCTATCATTAACGGGTATCTCAAGCATGTTTCTTATTATCTCACAAACAAGAGTAGAAACCTAAGATCTCTTTTCTACAGGTTGTAAACAAGACTTTGGACAATAAGGCTTCTACTGCAACTTTAGAGAGTTTATCTTGGATGGCTCGACGAAGTTTGACCACATAAGACCATAGATTATTAACTCGGCTACTCAAGCTCTACCAAATGTAGTAAAGCTAAAGGGGTAAACTTGAATGGTCAAAATTTCTTTTCCATATTGAGGAGAATGAAGTATGAACCTATCAAGGTATGGCCAAAATTGCATAAGTTATTTGGGAAAGTAAATACAACATTATAAAACTATTTCATAATTGAAACCATTGGTGGCCAATTGGCAAAATGAATACGCACAATATGAAGGGTGGCCAATTGCATGAGTTTTCAAGGGTGATGTGTATGTAATCTATGAACAAGCCTTACACCCTAGATGAGTGAGTTGATGATGAGTTGTTAATGTCATAAATGGTAATTTATATTTGCACAAATTGTTTGCAAGAGTCACTTTGTGTTCCACTAATTTTCCACAAGATTGAATTTTATTTGTGCAAAAGCAACATGTAGCATTGGAAATGTAGAGGACCCAACGCTGGAAATTACATTGAAGATGGTGAAAATAAAAATGGACAAATCAAGTGTTAGTACACATGAACAAAGACACCATTTTAGATATTGCTTTGAGCAAGTTAGATGAGCATATACTACCTACAAAAAAAGATAATTAATAGTATGATCAAAAGTTGTTACTGAAGTATATAAGCATAGCAAGGTTGGTCTACAGCATTTTTAAGTTAAAGGACTTATTACATATCACAAATTGAGCTGGACAAAGTGGTAGAAAAATACCCAAAAAAATCTTTCTTTAAAAATAATGACCATATTCAACTTTATTTTAAAATGCTTATAAACAACCCAGGTGTTGTAGGTGAGTTGGAGAGGAGAGGGCAATCCTCCAAGGGAGGTCCCAGGTTCGAATCTCCACCCTACCAAAAAGTTGAATTGGGTACCCAAAATCCAATTGATAATGTTGGTGCGGGCAAGGCCGGGTGCGACTCCCGGGTGACTTTGACGGTGTAGAACCCCCTGTTCTTTGGTCTCTCAGACCAAGGTGGCCCCGTAAGGGGTTTTTCGCTAAAAAAAAAAAAAAAAATGCTAATAAACAATGTGAAAAAATTAAAAGAACAAAGGAAACTCTTCAAAAACCTTAAGTGGAAGGATTTGACATCCATTATGTCTCTAGAAGACCCACCACAGGTCACACGGTTTCCATCAGTTAATTAAGCTAGTGAAAGAAAGATCATCTACCAGATCAAGAAAAGCAGCTGGGACTCCTAGATCTTAATTTCAACAAGTTCAAGATAAATATTTTTGGTTCATCCCAAAAAGATCATTGCAGACCAACTCATAATCATAATCAGAGTCTGGAATTTCAACAAACAAAGAAGACTGCAACCACAACAGGGCACATGCAGTATTGCCATGTGATTAGAACATTCCAAAACCCTCTCCAGATCATAGATATATTTTTTCTTCTCTTTTTTTTATTTATTTTTAAATTTAAATAATTCTGACTAGCTTCTGCACATATGGGACTTGTTTACGCTTCTTAAGATAATAACTCACCAATATTATTTTTTGAAGAACATTCTGTGAACCACAACTAGTTGCCATTGAACATTTCTATCCACCCTGCGGTTCACCGATAAGAATAGTTTATCTATGGCCCTAAAGCTACTTTGACTAAATTGGAGCAAAGAACACTATCATAGGAACAGAACTCTATGGGGGGGATATGATAGTCTTACATCATTTTCAAATTGTATGATGTCAAATGTAAATCCAAAACCAAAGAGCAAGTTTTGTTAAAACGATTGCACGTTTGACTAATTTTCAGGTCAAATATTGGCGGTTGAAACACTTCATCTCTAAGCCTTTTGATATTTGTCTTTTTCCAAAATTCTGGATATTCTCCAAACTTCCTTTTATATTTACATTTCTAGTAATTATCACAAAACTCACAATAGCAATAAATCTACAAATGATAGATAGAAACATTAATATTAACATCCAGAGAACATATCTTACCAGCAAGCTAATCTGATACCAGTACATAGACCATGAACCATGTATGGGAAAGGAGACAAAAACCAGTTCAAGACATTCCACTTCTTTCATGTTGCACAATGGCTTATCGATTAATCCATAAAGTAAATACAGTCTTTTAATACGACTTGAGCATTTTCAAATTTTATACATGTTCATTATGCTAGTAGACAGGGACAAAAATGCATGCTCTTATGGATTGAATTTCTACTATGCCAATACTTATAAGTAACCTTCGGATTTAAGCCACCTTAATGAACCACCTGCTGCAGATGTCATTGCTGACTTTTTATTTCTCATAGGGTCTCTGAAGCACTCAACAGAAACCCCTTGAGGAAGTCTTATCACGACCATATATGTGAAGCTGCAAACCAGTTGAAGAATGTAAGGTTTAAATTTATGCAAGATACTTAATCATAGATCATAGATATAACATATGATATTTCTACAGATGCAATTTACTTATGAAATCATACATTAAGGGTCACAATGATATTTATTCTTAATTTTTATTTTCATTTCATCTCCTACCATATGGCCGTACTGAACTGTGCATATGAAGTGGAAACTAGTGGCTTTCCTTTCTTTGGTGTGGCAAACCTTCCTCTTTATAGGGAACCCAGACCGGTGATTCCCACCTCAGCTTTTGGAAAAATTCATTGAGGATTGATATAGCAGATCCCAAAGATTGGGAATTATCTGAGGATATGTAAGGTCGAAGTACTCCATTAGAAATTACCACAAAACATGACTCATTTTGGAACTTTTGAAATATAATTGGACATTAAAGTACAAGACTTGTGTAGATCAACAGAATCGAACCTAAATATTTACTTGCAGAGCACAAAATGCCTAAAGGTGTGTGTCTTGGAAACAAACCTGTGTAGTATCTTGCAGATGTTGATTGATTTCTCAGAAAAAATGTTAGCTAATTCACAATAATGACGACTCCTTAAATGCTCATCTTCATCAGCTAATTCTTGCACTGTAGAATTTAAAGAAAACATATTTTGATTACTATCTCCATTTTGAATTGTTGGTAATGTATTGTTTTCTAAAAATGGTTGACAATGCTCCTGCTCTGCCAAGGTGTTCTTTGCCTTTGGAAAAAAATCCAAATTGTTTTCATCTGGGTCTTTTGCAGCAGCAGCTTCAGGTGGTTTACAGTTTAAAGTTCGTTTCTCAGTCATCATAATTTCTGGTGACTGTCTTTCTGTCTTGTCATTGCCAATAAGCACAGCATCCTTTCTGCAACATGCCTTGATAAACATTTCCAATATTTTATTTGGATGTACAAAACCTTTAGCCTGTCAAAGCCATAAAGATATAAAAGGTTTCATGATCAGTAATGAATCAAAATCTACAGTGAGAAGTGCAAAACAGATAAGTACAATCCATTCAAATTGTTGCCTACTTTAAAGAGACTTTTAAAATTGGAGAGACCATAACCACAAAATATAAAGAAAAGCACAGTTCCATTAGTGAACTATGGATGTGTGTCTAGGTGTGCATTCATTTTTAACAATCAAAATGGATTGAATCTAAAATATTATGTTAAAGGTTTTTAATCTCAAAATATTAAGTGAAAGGCTTGAAGACATTTTTGTAGGGATTAGGTTCTATTGGTCACAGATCCGCCATTAGGAAAGGATTTTGGTCTACGTATGCGCCCTAGACCCGGACCACAGATTGAAAGGCCGGAAGGAAGAGATGCCTTCCGTGCCAATCTCCGGAGAAGGCCGGCTCCTATACTATTCTACTTGGGGTTTAAGATAAGGGAACTGGAAAGAGATTGTAAAATGCAGAAAGAAATGTAAAAGCATAGCAGTGGTTGTGAGGAAGAACAAGCAGCACAATCACTAACTAATACCTAGACCAGCAGCAATCAAAACAAAACATGTAACAGAAACCAATATTGCGATTCCTCCCTATGTATCCTTCAACAAGCATTCCAGATTCACTTAATTGCCAATGCCCTAATCCAGAGTTCAGAATTACAACAATCAGAAAAATAAATGAACATGAAGCAGAAATACTTGCAGAAGGCAGCATAAAAGGAAGAGACAAGAATCGGAGCCAAAGATGCCTTGTATTGAAGCAAAATGTCTGTTTACAGTAGCTTTCTTAGCAATATGTTCCCCCCTTTTACATTGAAAGTGCACTGCTATTTATAGCAGAATTTTCCCCCCAAATTACATTGAAGCACGGAACCCCAAACCTGCAAAAGCTGTCGAGATTTGACACCCGCTGGCCATGAGTGTACCTGCAGCATGATTCACCTGGATTTGGTACGGCTTCGAACGGATTTGGTGGTTGGAAGGGCTCGTCTCGTTAATGTGGTAGGTGGAGTACAGTTTACCCCTGAGTGTGTGTCATCAATGCTCACCTACCCTGCTCTAGAAGTGCACCTGCAGCCCTGCTAAAATCGGACCAGATCCCGAAACTTGCCCGTTCCTTGCCTCGGGACTGAGGTTCGCTGCTAGAATTGAGCGATGCTGAGAATCGTTGGGAGGAGGAGCGACCTTGGGAGGAGCCCTTCTACTTCGCAGTCGCCAAGATGAGGGGAGATGACGAGAGTCGCTCGAAAATGAGATCGATCCCGGGAGTCACTTCGGAATGGAGCGAACCTGGGAGTCGCACCCCTTTTTCTTTTGCCGAACACTGGGAGCGACGACGGGAGTCGCTTGGCTTTGATGGCGACGACAGGAGTCGCTCCAAAATGGAGTGACCTTCAACAACCCTAGCAACTTTGAACTTTGTTGGCTATCGCTGGAGAACCGAGCGACGACGAAAGTCGCTCCAAAATGGAGCGACTGAGGGGTTCTCATATGCCTTAGAAACTTTTCTAGAAACTCCTCGCCCGCGATCGCTGGAAAGGGGCGGCGACGACGGGAGTTGCCCCAACATGGAGCGACTTTGGGCAGCTCATACTTAGACGTTTTTAAATCACCCCTACCACGGTTCGGTGGAAGCTGAAGCGACGACGAGAGTCACCGTGCTGTCAGGGCGACTACGGGAGCCGCTCCAAAATGGAGCGACCCTTGGCAATTTTAACTTTCATACTGCCATGGTTCACCAGAAGTTGGAGCGACGATGGGGGGCGCTGGTCGAATAGAGCGATCGCAGGATTTGCTCAGCAGAGGAGCGATCCTCGGCAACAGCCCATGCCTTAGTGAATTTTTCCGTTTTCCTCTACTGCTGTCTGTCGCTGACAATGCCGAGGGTCGCTGGGGGAGCTCGGCGAGGATGGGAGTCGCTCCAAAATGGAGCGACTCGCGGGAAAGTCACACTTAGAAGATTTTCGACCCCCTTTTCGCCAATCGCTCATCGCTGCTGGGTGCTGATGGGAGTCGTCAGAAAACAGGGCGAAGCTGGGAGTCGCCATAGAAATGAAGCGACTCCCGGAATCGCTCAAAAAGAACGCGACCCGGGAATGCTTCTTCCTTAGAAACTCTTTGGGCCCTTCCATACTTCGTCGGAGCTCGTTGAAACTGAACCTGTTCATGAAAAACTGGAACTAACACCTGAAAAGAAAATAAATCTGAAGGGCGCCTGGATTGACAGCTCGGAGAGGAGGAAAGGAGAGGATCTAGTAGCAAAAAAACGCAGCAGTCTTTTCAAATTTTTCACCCCTTAGCAAAATGTGGCAACAGGTTCTATTATTAAATATTTATTCTTTCTGAAGAGACATGATTAATGCAAATTTTTGTTTGCCTCATTCAACTCCATAATGATAGACAAAATTGTAGAGTAAATACACACAAAAGTGTAGATTAGGTTGGAGTTTTAGTTACACATTCTTATCTGCATTGAACTAAGAATAATAGCAAATGACTAATTAAAACCCTCTTTAATTTTTGAGATGAATACATGTTAAGGTTTTGGACAGTCTATCTTCTTGGCTGCATCCTTACATTTGGCATGTACAGGAATTCCCATGCATATAAAAGGTCCGGTGGTATGCAGGCCATGCACTTGTGTCTGAGCATAATGGCAGCACTCCTACTATTCTTGTTTAGCTTTATAAGTAATGTTCAATTGATTTTCTGCTGTTAATATATATATATTCTTATACATTTATGATCTGTGCAATCTATATTTCTGACATAGTTGTTTCATCCTGAAGTCATTAGTTCGAAGTCAAGCAGTTTGTTGCTTGTGTAGCTCTAGTCCAACACCTGTGCTGTAAACCCTTCTGAATTCAGTATAGTGTGTACATTTGTAGTCATAATTTTATTTAAAAACGTTGTAAAAATACAAAAGTAATAAAGCAGCTTGTTAGGCAATTCAAGACTGCCAGAAAGATGCTGCAAAGGATGTTTTGAATTTGGTAGAAGTGGTGGAGTAATAAATGTCAAAGAAATAGCTCTAGAAAGAGCACATCCTTACTAAGCTGCAAGCTTACTGTAGTGGTAAGGGCTTTGGCTTCTCTTTGAGAGGTTCAAGGTTCAAACCCCACTTAGTATGAGGGGACCATGACCCCTCATAAAAACATGTGTAAACTCATTGAAAAAAAGAGCACATCCTTACTGTTCTAGTTGGAAATGTTAACATTGCGGGGCAATAGATAAGTGTAAAGTAGGGTGGTATGCCTAAATAAACAAACAACTATAGACTGTTGGCAGAGATGATGATTATGAAGATTGAATGTTCTCTAAATTACTATTAGGACCACTGAAATATGGCGTAGGAATGATGCTTTCACTATAAAAGAAGCCATCAGATTAAGAGGAATCTGTGGAACAACATCAACAGATGCAGATGAATACTAGAGTAATGAATAAGAAGCATGTAAAGATGAATGCAACTTAAGAGCCAGAACAGCATTTGTTCTTCCAACTAGAATGCCTTCTCTCTACTTTGCAAGCCTATAAATATAGATTCCAAGATCTTTTTCTACGATAGATTCTTTAATACCTTGTATTGTCTTTATGTTTGGCATCACAAAATATTATGTGTACTGAAAATATACAATAGTCCAAGTATCTTTAAATGATTAGCTTAAGGTCAATAAGGGTCATCCAAGCTTATGGCTTCACTAGAGATAATCAGACAAAGGATGTAGGCAGCAGTTCTGACGTGGTGCTAGCTCAAACACAACCTCAGTAGTGAGTCACTCAGCAGGTGTCAGTGACACATACAAGCATTTTGATTATATACTCTATAGTACGATACTTGATTTATGCAGGTTGTTTCATGTGGATGTGTGTTAAGGATTTAATTTTTATTTGTCTATACTAATATGAGTGGATAGTCCATTATCCAACTTCCTCCCATTCATCTAATTGTATATACCCATCCCTTGCTCCCATGGTGCGTATTGTTCTGTATGGGATAGTATTGTATGCATTGTGTGTTGATAGCATTGTTGTGATTATACCAGTTGTTGGAAACATTGCAATATATATTTTTCTGTTAACACATTTTACTTTGTGCGATTTTTATTTGTGAATGAATGGATTGTTACTCTTAAAGTTAGCATTCGCATTTGCATATTTCTTTCCTTTAATTGTATATGGAATACCAAAACTGTTGTGCCATATTTGGTGCCTTTGCAAAGCACCCTTGAAATGAAGGAAGACAAGTGTGCAAACACTTGTTCCCATTTTGGCAGAATGAAGATGCACAAACAATAGCAACAACATTGACTTGGAGACAAAAGGAGTTTTGTCACTGGAGATTGAATGTATGTGGTACCTTAAGAAGGAAGTTTTCAGATGTAAGGGGCAATTTCCAAAGAGGAAAGGAACAAACAAGAAGAATGGTGGAAAACATTGTTGTTGTCGACAGAAAAGAGCAAGTGATAGACATGTTGAGAAATGTAGCTCAGATAGGAACTTCTTGGACAAGCTTCAGTATAAACGTGCTAAAAGTGGTTCGAGTCATTTCGAATTATATTTTGAAATTCACTTAAGTGATTTTCTATTTTTAAGTTCACTTAAGTGATTCTATTTTGTAATTCACTTAAGTGATTCTATTTTGAAATTCACTTAAGTGATTTTCTATTTTTAAGTTCACTTAAGTGATTCTATTTTGAAATTCACTTAAGTGATTCTATTTTGAAATTCACTTAAGTGATTTTCTATTTTTAACCATACATCTCAAGATGAGATGAGATCTAATCTTAGGGTTAGAGAGATTAGGGTTACCTTTTTCAAGGATAAAAGGAGAAGGTCAAGAGTGTTTTATACATAGAAAGAAGAGGAGAACAGATTGCTGAAGAAAAACTGCAAGTTTAGGAGGAGAAGAACAGAGAAATTGCTAGCCAGAAAGGCAGCAAGAGAGCAGAGTGTCCTGCTGTAGCTATAGCCTCCTTTATTTTGTAATATTTCAGGTTCAGAAATATATTTAACTTCTGCTGTTCACGTTGTTTATTTTTCCAGCCATCTGTGTGACTGTTGCATGTTTGAATAAATTATTCTCAGATCTGATTTATTTTAAAATAACATAGGACAACAGTTATCGAGGGCTGGAAAATTTACATTATCAAAAAAATTAAAAAATAGAATAAATATGCACATTGTGAAATAATTAAATAAATGATAAATCATTCACGTTGTGAAATAAAATAAATCATTCATACACACTACAAAATAAATCATTCATAGATCTATGGAGATGACCAGATCTGACACCGTTACCAGTTACCTAATGAAGATCATGCAGATTCGTGATCAACTGGTAGCAGTTGGGGAGAAGGTTGAAGATACAAAGTTGGTGAACGTGGCACTTAATGGTTTCTCAGCTTCATGGGAACCATTTGTCAAAGGCATCTGTGCTCATGAGCACCTTCCCACTTTTGAGAAACTGTGGGATGATTTCATCCAGGAGGAGACTCGGATGGAGTCAAAAGCCAGCAAGAAAGGTGGTGATGATAACCTAGCTCTCTTTGGGTAAACCAAGAAGGGCAAAGGTAAAGGACCCAACAAGGATAAGGTAAAGAATGAGGAGTCAACCTTACAGTGTAATGTCCCCACCTTAGCCAACACATTGGGTGTAGTGTGAATTGCCTATCCATGCGGTTCCGTAGGCATAGTCAGCAGGTTAGGAACCATCTGGTGACTTGGAGGAGTGGATTTACTATTTTTAGTAAATTCGGTGATTAGGGTTGCTGGCCGAACTGACAGCAGAATCTTATTCTATGACGTATTGGGTATCCAGATATCTCTTCAGTTGCCTGACTTTGGGCCTCCGTGGATGCAGATGCAAGGACTTACTATTTTTAGTAAGTCAGTTTTTAGTGGGTTACAGTGGAAACGGACATTACGATTGGATGGTTTGGTGAAATGGGTGTCCGTTTCTAGTATTACTTCGTGGGTCCGGCATTGGGAGATTGATTATTTTAATGTCCGGAGATATTATTATAATTAAATTAATATTTGTGATGTTTCTAATGTTGGACATTATAAATTTAATTAAGGAGATAAAGGGTGTATTAAAAAGAGGACTTAGGAGAATGCTTATAATATCAAATTACAAATTTAAAGTACTTCTTCCTAAGTTAAGATGGACGACCCCTTAGGGGAGTTATTTGAAATTGAAATTAAGAATTAAAATGAAACAACTCCCTCACATTTGGCCGACCCAACTTGGGCAAGAATAAAAAGGAAAAAAAAAAAAAGAGTCATTGGCATTATCTTGGTATTACATTCTCAGGAGTTTTGAAGAGGTTTCCTTGCAGAGGTATTTGCAGGAGATTATTTTGCTTGTTGGTGACGAAATCCATCAGCAGGAACAGCACCTTCGGATTTGAAAGACAATCTCAGGGTGTTATCGGGCAGCTACACTTCAGTTTGTTGCAATTGAGCATAATTGTTGAGATTGCGAGCAGAGTTTAGGAAGGGTTTGAAGGAGACTGCATTGCATTCAATTCTCAGTCCTCATTCCTTCCAGCCGTACATCTGAAGCTATATTTCCAGCTTGTTTGAGCCTTTTCAGGTAGGGGTTTGTGAAGGGAATCACCATTATTAACATTCCAGCTCCAGTTGCAGTGAGTACAAGGAGATTCAAGGGAGATTTCACCAGATTTAAGCTTGCATTGGTCAGCCGTACCACTTTCCAGTTGAGCCGTACAATTGCTGAGGGAGGCGTGGTTGATTGGGATGAAATCGCCCCTCTTTGGGCAGAATTTTGAGTGCTTCCTAGTTGTCATTCATTGTAAACATGTTTGCAATCTCTTTTGAGTTGGAGAAACAATGAACTAAGTACATATAATGAATTCATGGAGGTTTTCCTATTGCTGATGACAATTTCCAGATTTACATCAGACTTGCATTTTATCGGGTACACTCATTTTTATGTTTTTTCCTTAAAAGGGTTTTGAGATAGATATAAGTATTATCTTGTGCCAAAATTTCATTGCATTTGAAGGAGTAGTTTGTGAGTTATACTCATTTCCAGTTAGCTGTAATTTGCTGGTAATCAGTGTTAAACCAACCAACTTCAAAAATTCATAGTTTCCGGGTCTGAATGAATCTTGCCATTTCCTTTGGTAAAGTTGAAGATTAAGGTGTCATCTTGTTATTCTCAAGACTGTAGAATTTTTGGTTGCATAGATTAAAAGCTGTTCAAATCCAAAGATGGCATGTTTGAAGTTGTTAAAACACTGAAAATCACAAAACAATACAAATCCAAAAAAAAAAAAAACATAATCAAGGGCAGATTCTTGGTGTTCATTTTTTGGGGTTAGACACTACATACAGTTAGGGAAGAAGGACTTGAGCAAGATCAAGTGCTTCATTTGTCATAAGCACGACCACTATACATCACAGTGTCCAGACAAGAAGGGCAAAGGGAAGCAGCAGCAGACGCAGGTAGCAACCTCTGCAGAAACTCAGATGAGCGAGTTTGTCTGCCAAATTCGAGAAGGATTTCTCATTGGTCTCTTGCCTTTCTACCAGCATGGTTCCAAGAGATGCTTGGTATGTGGATAGTGGGGCATCTTGGCACATGACATCAGCCCGACAGTGTTTTACCAGTCTACAAGAGCAGGACTCAAGGGTTCAAGTTGAGCTTGGTGATGATACCAAATATCTAGTTGCAAGAATTGGTACCATTCCTTTTCGACTCCAATCAGGGAACTCTTTAAACTTTGATGATGTTTTGTTTGTTCTAGGTCTCAGGAAGAACTTGCTTTCAGTTTCAGTTATGGAGGATAAGGGTTATGCAGTGGAGTTCAAGAACCAACATGTCCTTATTAGACCAAAAGAATCTAGCCCAGAAACAACACAAGTAATAGGGGTTAGAGAAGGTAGTCTATACAGGTTGCAGGGTGAACCTGATCGAGCCCTAGTTCATAGCAGTAACAACCTGTGTGAGTTGTGGCACAAGAGGATGGGGCACCTGCATCATAGAGCGTTGCCTATTCTGAGGGAGATAGTCACAGGTCTTCCAGAGTTCAGCATTGAGCAACAGGGAGTATGTAGAAGGTGCACGCTTGGCAAGCATGCCAAGGCTGTTTTCCCAAAAAACGAGTATAGGTCTAAGGAGATACTAGATCTGGTACATTCGGATGTTTGTGGATCAATGTCAGTAGCATCAATTTAAGGTAGCATGTACTATGTTTCCTTTATTGATGATTTCTCTCACAAGACATGTATCTACTTCTTAAAGACCAAGGATGAAGTCTTTAGCAGGTTTCAGGAGTTCAAAGCTCTAGTTGAGAACCAGACAGAGAAGAAGATCAAGGTCTTGAGAGCAGACAATGGGGGGTATATACCTCCAAGGAGTTCGATGGTTTCTGTAAGTAGGCAAGAATCAAGACAGTGCCATACAACCCACAACATAATGGGGTTGCAGAGCGAAAGAATCGATCCATCATAGGGGCTGCTAGGGCCATGATTCATGACCAGGGCTTGCCGATGTTTCTTTGGGCAGAAGCATGCAACACAACAGTCTACATCCAAAACAATTGTCCTCACAGGATCTTGGAGGACAAGACACTAGAGGAGGCATTCACTGGTGTGAAAGTAGAGGTGATTTTTTTTTGCATCTTTGGATGTCCAGTTTATATCCATGTTTCGGTAGAGAAGAGGACCAAGTATTTGTAGGATACAGTGAGACTTCAAAAGCTTATAGGGTTTATATTCCAGAGAAGAGGAAGACAGTAGTGAGCAGGGATGTAGAGTTTAAGGAGGACGTTGCATCCAAGAAGTCCCATGAGCCTATTCCAGTGATAGAGAATGAGGAGCAGGAAGCTCCGAAGGTTGAGCCAGGGTCACCACTCCAGCGGTTTCTAGTTTAGGACAACAACCTTCAGGTGAGGAGGTGGAGACATTAGCCCATTCTAGTTCTATCAAGAGACCTCGATGGCTTACACAGAAATTGAGGGATAGTATGTTGAGGCTCCTAGCAACATGATTAGGGAGAGCAAACCTCCAAGGAAGTTTTCAAGCTACATGGTATTGATGAGTAACATCATAAATTCAAAGTCTTCCAGTTTTCAGGAGGTAACAGACTAACAGGTTTGGCAAGATGCCATGATGGAGTACACCTCCATCATGAAGAATGATGTTTGGGACATAGTGCCAAGACCGGAGTACAGGTCTCCAGTTCGCCCCTAGGAGTAGCGAACCCCGGGTTCGCCCGAGCTGCCAGCGAACCCCAACTTCGGATCCTTTAGCGAGAGGAGTGCAAAAGGGTATAAAAATATTCTAAGGCAGGATCACCTCAGGTTCGCTCCATTTCCAAGCGACTCTCGAACTCGCTCCCCTTTTCCAGCGAGCCTCGGCTTCGGGCCCCTCTAACGGCGAACCTCGAGATCGCTCGGCTTCGGGGCGAACAACAGAAGCTCTTGGAGACCCAAAATTCGTCTAAGACATGAAAGGCTCAGGTTCACTCTCAAAAGGAGCGAACCTCAGCTTTGCTCTTCCCCAGGAGCGAACCACAACTTGGACAACAAAGAATGGTTAAGACCTAGGTTGCTTCAAGTTCGTTCCCAAGTGAAGCGAACCTCAGGTTCGCCCTTGTTTTGGGGCGAACTGCAGCCCAAGACATGGAAAATGATTAAGTAAGAAGAGCCCCCAATATCGCTTCAAAACACAGCGAATATCGGAATTGCTCAAGTTCTCGAGCGAACTGCAGCCCTGAAGGTGAAAAAAGGGGCTAAGGAATGACTCGGCTCGAGTTCACTCCAGGAATGGGCGAACCTCGGTCTCGCTCCGGTCTCCAGGCGAACTGCAGCATGAAACATTGAAAAATCAACTAAGGCAATGAGAGCCTTATGTTCACTCCGATTTCAAGCGAACCTCAACTTTGCCCAGGTTTCTGGGCGAAGTGTAGCCAAAACGTAGTGCGAAACCCAAGATCGCTCCAGAGGCAGAGCGAACCCCAGCCTCACCCGATTTTTGGGCAAACCTCAGCTCGAATATACAAAAAGTTTTCGATGTATGGAGGCCTCAACCTCGCTCTCTTAGCAAGCGACCCTCAGCCCGAGCGATCCTCGGAGTCCATTCTGGACTTGGCAGAATTTCAAGCGAACCTCAAGAAGCGGGGTAGGTGGGCATCTAAGGCGCATCAATGGCGCACGAATTCAAGTCTCAGCCCATCCCCTGTCAGATCCCGGAAAAGCTCCAAAGGGCAAGCTGCACCAACCGCATTAATGAGACATGCCGTCTCAACTGCAGAGGTCGTCCGGAGCCGCTCTAAACACGGGTGAGCCGCATCTCATGGGTACCTTGTCATCTGACAGGGGTCAAATCTCAACTGCCCCGGCAGTTTTGGGGGTTGGGCATTAATGTAATCAGGGGGATTTTCCTCTATAAAAGGCCACTCAATGTAATGTAATAGGGGGGGAACATTTTGCTAAAGAGCTGTTGTACTTGGACTTCTGCTTCAATATTAAGACTCCTGGTTCTAATTCTGGACTCCTTTCCTGTGTATGATGCCTTCTATGCTTATTTCTGTTAATTCTGTTTCTTCATTTGCATACAGTAAATTCTGCAATCTGGATTTAAGTGTGTGAATTAAGAACGAAGTCTGGAATTGTTGAAGGATACATATCAGTGTGTGTTCAGTTTTAGTTTCTGTTATACTCATAATATTGATTGTTGTTGGTTCAAGTAGGAGTTAGTAATTGTGTTGCTTGTTCTTCCCCTTGGAACAATCTACATTTCCCATCTCTTTCAGTTATTTACATTTCTTTCAGCATTTTTCCAATCTCTTTCCAGTTCCCTAATCTAAAACCCAGTGTAGTGTAGTAAAGGAGCCAACCTTCTCTGGAGATTGGCACGGAAGGCATCCCTTCCTTCCGGCCTTTCAATCTGTTGGGCGGGTCTAGGGCGCATAGATAGACCAAACCCTTTCCCAGTGGCAGATTCGTAACCAACAGTTTTTTCTGGCACGCCCGGTGGGACGCAATCGTTCCACCTCATAAGCAGTATTGAGGAAGTGATGTTCGCTTCAATACTGTCAAATCTGAACATCTGGCGACTCTGTTAAACTCGGATACCTCCAAGTCTCGAAGACCAGTCTAAAGAAAATCACGTCTTCATGCGTACGAGATGGAGAGCTAGAAACGCAGAGGAAGAAACCGAGTACTACGAGCTTGACATCAGTGCCTTGGGAGAACGCCCTAGGCTAGTCAGGCCGAATATTCCGCTGAACGAGGCATCATCGCAAGAAGTTGTCGTTGCTGAACAAGATCCGGCTTCAGATAGCACAACAACTAGCTACCCTCGGAATCCTCCGAACTCTCCAGATCATCAGGGTCTTTCGGTTCTACCTAACGTTCAGTTAGGTGCTTCGGGTGTTCCTGTCCAGCCAAATCCCAACGCAAACATGGCGCAGCCGCCAAATCAGCAACAAAATCAACCGCCGAACCCACCCAGGCTGTTCCCGGCCTGGAATCATTCAGGGCCGTTGAATCTGGCAGCACAAGCCGCTATCCCAGCCGCAGCGTTGAAGGCCATTCCTACCTACGATGGTACTGGGAAAACGGCGTACGAGCATGTCCAGGACGTTGCTGCTCTGGCTACCATCCACGGTATCACAGAAGAAAACATTATGGTGAGATTGCTAGTCTTGTCCCTCAGAGGGAAACTCTTGTACTGGTACAGATCTTTGCCGCCTGGCACTATCGCCACTTGGGACCAGTTGGCAAAAAGGTTGATACAAGGGTTCAACGAATCGGCGGACCCTTACTCCTTGCTCCACCAGTTCACGACCATCCAAAGACATCCACAGGAGGAGGTCCCTGATTTCAATGTCAGATTTGCTCGGACCTGGCAGAGAGTCCCTGATGGCCTTCGGCCAACCTCTGAGCAAGCGGCGTTCTATTTCCTCAGGGCGTTCAACTCAGACCTCAGTATGAATATCCGGTATTCTGGTGTCAACACTTTCCCGGATTTGTATACGCAGGCACAAAAGGCAGAGGCCGACTTGATCGCCATTGGCAAACTCCCGCCAAAGCCGACAATGCCAATCTTCCCGGATTTGCCTCAGTACCAGTACCCCAATACGTCCACTCAGTTCCCTCCCGCACCTTCCATGTACCCGATTCCCTCGTGGAATCCGAGTCAGGCGCCCAGCTTTCCGCAGCTTCCCGCTCCCGCAGTTCCACAGCTTCCTCCGCCCCCGCAATATCCGGCTTTGCCTCCACCTATGGCGCCATTACCGTTACCGGCTCCTCCGAGTGTTGACCCGCAAGCAAAGCTTTTACAAGAGCTGCAGTCTCTTAACTCTACCGTGAGGACGTTGTCCAATGATATGGCTGTTATGAAAAAGAAGCAGGCTCAACAAGAATTCCTGCCAAGGAGATATCCCCCTCCGGCGATTACAAGAGACCAAGCGGCTCAGGCTGGTAGGCCTCCCGCAAGGAATGCTGCCATTCTAAACGGTGAAGAGCCGAGCACCTCAGACTATGTGCACTGGTGCTCCACTTGCAATGACCCGCATGGGGAGGACACTTGCATGGTGCACCAGAACTATGTTCAAACGTTGGCAGGCAGCGTCCCTAGCGAGCAAATTAACATGATTAGGGAGGCGGACCGTAACCTCATGATCCCCGAAGACGAACAAGTTTCAATTCTTACCAGAAATGGGAAGAAACCAATCGAGGTGGACGCAGCCCAGATGGAGCCTCTGAAGGTGTACACCCGCCGCGAGAAGGAGCAACCTCCAACAAAAGCTCCAGATAAAGTTCCTTTGCCCCCGCCGGCGAAAGAGAAACCCCTGCCGGCGAAAGCTCCAGTATTGCAACCTCAAGGTGAAACCAAGGAGCAAGCCAGGGAGAAGCTCAAGTACCCATCGCTGACGAAGCGGTAGAGGGTTGAAGCCACGCAACAGTACCGCACTAAGTACGAGGCCGTGAAAGAACCAGAGGTATCCACTGCTTCGGCTTACAACATTGTTGAGGAGCTGAAGAAAACTCCTGCCAAGATAAGTCTTTATGATGCTCTGCAACTTCTCGGGCAGGTTGACCTGTTACAGGAATCGCTGAAATCTGCCAAAGGAGGAAAGCCAACGCAGCCTGTGCTAGCTCAGACTCTGACCACCTCGGCCACAGGGAAGAACAGGCCACCGCCATTCTATCTGTCTCTTCGGATGGAAGGGTGGGTCGTGCACAATTGCATGATCGATTCCGGTGCAGCGACCACCGTCATGCCGAGGGCAGTTTGCGAGGAGATGGGCATGGAATACACACGGAGCAGCCCAGGTGTTCTTCAACTCGATGGCACTCCTGTGAAGATAGTGGGCGTCATTAAAGATATCCCCATCCAGTTGCACAAGGTGCCTCAGATTGTTGTAATCCAAGAGGTTGTAGTTGTTGACCTAGAGCCATATTTTAGCATGTGCCTCTCAAGGGAGTTCACTGCTAAGCTGGGGGGTTATCTCTCTCTGGACTACTCGCACATGGAGGTCCCATTCAAGGGAAGGAAGGTGAAGATCTACAATGAGAAACCCTCCACCTTCCTTATCGAGAAAATGGCCGAAGAGGGGCAGCAAGATGATTCAGTCCACCTAATGACAGAGGAATTAGAGGAGGTGGATCTGATAGAAGAATCCCTAGAGGAGCTGCGGGCGGAGGATGAATTCTCCTTGACTGATTTTAACGCCATGATTGAGTCGGAGATGGGATGTTATTCCATCACCAAGCCCGAGAAACCAAAGGAGACAGTGCAGGAGAGCAAAGACTCTGCCCCGAATGAGCTATGGAAGCTTTTCTTTGACGGTGCCCGATGCAAAAACGGCGCCGGGGCAGGAGTTCTTTTGGTTTCGCCCTCTGGAGAACAAAAAGACTACTGCTACAGGCTCGCTTGGAGTTGCACCAACAATGCGGCGGAGTATGAAGCCCTGTGCTTAGGGTTGAAGAAGGCTGAGAAGCTGGGGATCAAGCAACTGCAGATTTTTGGAGACTCGGAGTTAGTCTGCAAGCAGATCACCAACAAGTGCGTCTCAAAACAGCACTACCTCAAGGCATACCGCAATAGGGTTTGGGACCTGTTGGAGTCCTTCGAGTCACTAAATGTCCAAGCTATCTCGCGGGAAAAGAACAAGCACGCAGATGTCTTAGCGTCTATCGGAGCCAGATACTCCCGGCTGATGACATGATGCAGAAGCCTAAGGCGGTAAGAACTATTTACAGGCCTTTTGTGCCTGATAGGGACACCCACTGGCAGGTGTTCGACAGTGACGAGCAAATCGTCAATTTTTTAATTCATGAAGCAAGTACAATAGAAGGTAGAGACCCTGATGACGAGGAATATGAGGGGTTGATACAATTGAAAAATAACCATGTCCCAAAAGGACTAATCACTTTGGAGAGTCTGTTCGACCAGAATGACCGAGCGATCGCCCATAGAATCAAGGTTGATGAAAAGCAATACAGGGAGCTCGAATTAGAGCCCGGAAAGGTCATCAGAGTTGGGGCAGACTGTACCCCTGAAGAGCTGGAGCAGATTCGGGCCCTGTGCCGAGCATATCCAGATATTGTTGCATGGTCCTATCAGGACCTGAAGGGGTACGACCGGGAGGTCATACAACATACCATCAAATTGCAAGAAGGGGTCAGACCCTGCAGACAGAAACAAAGGCCGGTTAATCCCAAGATTGAAGTGTTGATGAGGGCGGAGCTCCTCAAGATGCTTGAAGCAAAAATCATTTACCCGATAAAGCACTCTTCCTGGGTTGCCAATTTGGTTCCGGTTAGAAAGAAGAACGGAGACATTCGCTTGTGCGTTGATTTCCGAAATCTGAACCAGGCCTCTTTGAAGGATCACTACCCGCTCCCGCAGATTGACCAAATCCTTGCCCAATGGATAAAGGCCTGGGTCCTCACATTGAGGCGAGCTCAATGCCTCGCGAGCCGCCAGGAATGTTGGCAATTTTGCCACATTAAATTTTTTGATAAACTTTGGCCTAAGTATATAGAGCTTTAAAGCGGCAAGGAGCATGCGGAGGTGTTAGGTTTTCGCGGGCCATAAACGGGGGCGATAAAATGGATGAAATGAGCTTTGGATATTTAATCATTGCAGATCTTCTTGCTAGCTTTCCGACAATATATTATAATAGGTGATCGGGTCAGCGGATCAAAAGTTATGGCCCCAGGAAGCTCAATTTTGGGCCAGAAAATTGACTAAGTGTTGGGCCCCGCCCGACTACGCTCATCCTCCCGACTGCGCTCATCCTCTCGACTGCGCTCATCCTCCCGACTGCGCTCATACAAAGGCCCAAAATTTTCTAAGTGTTAGTGTTGCCGCAACCCGACTTCGCAGCGAAGTCGGGATGCGCCCTTAATTTTGTGTGCACTTGGGGAGCTGAGCCCAAAATTTGACTAAGTATTGAGCGAACCCCGACTTCGCTGCGAAATCGGGTTGCGCTCTCAGTTTTGTGCGCAGTTGGGCAGCTCACTTGAAGAAAACGACTAAGTGCTGGGACTGCCCGACATCGCAGCGAAGTCGGGCTGCGCCCTGGAAGAAGAGCGCAGTTGGGCACCTCATCATGGTATCTCCAGAAAAACGACTAAGTGTTGAGCTGACCGACTTCGCAGCGAAGTTGGGCTTCGCTCACTGACCTGTGCGCACTCAGGCAAAGAACGTTGAAACCTGCCCAAAAATTTTCTAAGGCACGGAGGCCTTCCCGACTGCGCTCACAATTTGTGCGCAATAGGGCAGAAAGACAGGAAGAAGCAGCCAAAATATTCTAAGTGTTGGGCGGGATAAAAATACAAAGGCTGAGCTTCTAAGCTCGGTTCTTCTCCCCTCCATCAGATGCTGACAGGTGTTCGATCTTGGGATCAGAGTCAATATGTGACAGAAGGTGTGCCGTCAGGGTACCGGACAGGTGAGCGTGAACTGACAGATTGTACCGCATCTGCCCCCATTCAAACTGGCTCAACTTCCCACCTACCGGATTTCCACGGAGCTGCCATGTTTCGGGAGGACCTTGCTTGCAAGTACATTCTTTACCCGCAGAGGTCAACATCAGCCGCTTTTGTCAGCTTTTGCAACTTTTGTCAGGTCTAGGATTCTGTGCCCAAAATGTAATTGGGGGGGAAAATTGCACTATAAATAGCAGCCTCATTTCATTGTACAAGAGTGGAGGGGGGACATATTGCTAGAGGACTCTGCTGTGACGGACCACCTTCTAATTAATTCAAAGAATCCTTGGCTCTGCTTCTTGTCTTTGTCTTTTATGCTGCCTTCCGCTAGTATTTCTGCTTCATGTCCATTTATATTTCTGCTGTTTAAATTCTGAATCCTGGATTTGAGCATTGGTGATTATTTGGATCTGGAATACAAAACAGAAGGATACATAGGATAGAATCGCAGTTGCAATTTCTGTTACATGCTTTGTTTTAATTGTTGTTGGTTCGGATGCAAATTTGCGATCGTGCTGCTTGTTCTCCCCCCACTCGAAACGCATGGTATTTACATCTCTTTCCTGTTCCCTTATCTTTTTCAATCTCTTTCCAGTTCCCTTTACCCCCTTTTTTAATCTCTTTCCTGCACTCTTATCTAAAAACCCCCAAGTAGGTTAGGAAAGGAGCCGGCCTTCTCCGAAGATCGGCACGGGGGGCATCCCTTCCTCCCGGCCTTTCAATGTTGGTCTGCGGGTCTAGGGCGCATTGACACACCAAGTCCTTCCCAGGTGGCGGATCCATGGCCAACAATAACTACTTTCTTATGACTCATGCATACATAACTACCACTTAACTCGTCTTTAAATTATTGCATGAAATATTACAACATTATTACATTTTATCAAAACTATAGCATGAGTGTACTTGACTTCCATACACGACTTTCATTTCTTTTGTTGAGGTGATACGTCAAAACTACCACCTACACTCAAAACCAATAAAACCAGTAGCTAGGGTTGAATTACACCCCCTACAACAAAACATTCAACATCCCCCCAATAAATAGTGGGTTTACCCAAATCCACCACGTCAATATCCACCTTATTACCCTGCATACCTATACCCTTCCTACCACACGTACCAGCCTCCAAGCTATTCAATGTACCCTCCTCATCAACAGTTTGCCCAACCTCCTCCACAACAAAATAATCCCAATGCTCCCAGTAGGCCTCAAAATCAGCCTCCCGATTGGGCATATCAAGGCCCCTTCAACCTGTTTGTCTACTCGCCTATTTCCCTAGCTACTATGAAGGCTTTACCTGCCTTCGATGAGAATGGACACAAGACTGCTTTGGATCACGTCAGCGAACTGTCTACGCTCAAGTCAATCCACCACATCTAAGAGGAGGACATAATGGTACGCTTACTAATATACTCTCTTCGTGATAATGTTGCTTTATGGTACAGGAGATTACCCAATAATTCGGTAACTAGTTGGACATCGATAGTAGAACTTCTCATGCATAGGTTTAGCAGTATGGGAACTGGGTATTCAGTTTTGTTTCAATTAAATACAAAGCAAAGAGCTCCTCAAGAAAACATTAATGAATTCAATAAAAGGTTCTTGAGAACCTTGAATTTAATTTTGCAAACATTAGGCCAATCAAAGAACAAGCATTACCATACTATATCAAAGGTTTGCAATTTGATTTAGCGCTAATGGTTTGTAATGCTAACCATCGTACACTAGCTACAACATGTGGACAAGCAACAAGAGGCGAAGATGTTCTCATCACGGTAGGGAAGATAACCCCTACTCCACCCATGGCCAATGTCACTCAAATTCCACGGAACGCATCAACACCTAGCACCATGCCCAATTCCTCTCCTATCCCAACTCCCCAAACAAATACTTCCATACATCACTCCTTGTCACCATATATCATTACTCATCCAGGCCAAAATGCATCATCTACAATAGCATTCAAGCCCTCCCCACTCCACGTAACCCAGGTAATGAACCCAACAACTTTGCAATGAATGAAATGTCAGAGGTAATTAAGACCTTAGTGAATCAAAACAATGCTGAAAAACAACAATGGCAGCAACCACAGAACTGGCAGCCCCGTAAGACCCCATATTTGACCAAAAGATCAGGTGCCTTAACAAGGTGGTAATCAAGGGGCAAATCAAGTCCACAATCACATGATTAATACTAATGTAGAAGTCGAACCCACATGGTGCCTTCCTTGCAATGACAGACACATTCCTGGTGAATGCATGGGTGCCGTCAAACGTTCTCAAACTGTATAGTACACTCAATAATGCCAAGTCGAACAAGCTACCACAACTGGTCAAGTTGCTTCCACAGCAAACTCTGCCATATATCAATAGCCTCAGGCTGCACAATCAGTACCTAATTGGTAACAAAATTGCAATTGATCTTTCAAAGGTGATATCTTGGTCATCTTGACATGTCTTTTTTCAAATACTTCACACCGGTTCAGTCAAATTCCATCCATCTATTACAAAGGAGTTTGTATTGTAGTTCGAACACCATGGACTTGATTCATCATATAAAGCCATTGGATAGCAAGAAAAATATCACTAGGCTAACCAAATGTGAGACTTTCTCAGGACATACCCTATGAGGTGAGAACTAAATTCTGTCTTCGGAAATTATGAAATGAAGTGGGTGGTCAAATTTATGCTCTCCAAAATTTTAGAATGAAGACCTATTTCATGTCAAAATATTCAAAACCTTGCAAGAGACCTTTAGCAAGCCCATCGATGTTGAGCCCCCTTGAAGTAATGTAGAGGATATTGTTCAAGTATTTTAGGCCAATGTTGAGTCTTTTACAGAGGAAGAGGATGAGTCTTTCGGCTACGATGAAGTTAAGTCTTTCAATGAGGACAATGCTACATTTCCTAAAAGGAAAAATGAACTTGACACTAAGTTACTCAAAATTGAGAAAGAAATTGGGAATCTAAAATATCAGAATTAAGACCTTTTACAAGAAAGTGATGATTTGAGAAAAGCATTGAAGAGAGAGGAGGATCACATTAATAGGCATAGTCCAATTGATTATCAAGGCACTATTAAGCATGCATTAGTGGAAGATATAAAAGGATTATCTCTTCTTTTTTTCTCTTCTTTTTTCTTTTTTTCTTTTTTTTCAGCGGTATCATTCATTCTTCTTCTCCTATTAATGATGCTCTTAATAACCATAATCATGCCCATTTTTCTATTGATGGTCATGTACTTCTTGTTGATAATGAGGTTATTGCTTCCTCTTATTTTAAGGTTGATGCTTTTGACGATTGTTATGAGGATACTAATAGTGCTTTTAGTGCTTCTCATACTGATGCTATTCATGATAACAATGTGTGCTCTATTCTTGATATTGTTGATATTAAGGAACTACCACATGGCACTATTCACAAGTTGCTTTAGAATATGGGTAGGAAGATGGAGGACTTGACAAATATGAACAAGGCATTGTTACTATTATTAAGCTTAAAGTGGAATCCAAGTGAGAAGGTGTTGGTCTTCCACAGACATTCACAATTCTTCCTATCACCAGCATAGTGTTCCTGAATATGGAGAGAAAAGATATTCTTCAATGAGGATTGGTTCTTCGATGAGATTTGCTTCTTTGAGGAGGTACAGATCTTTGGAGCAAGTATGGATCTTTGGGGCAGTATGGATCTTTGAGAAGTTATGGGTCTTCAAAAACATGTGAATCTTTGACAAGGCATGGAAGAAAATATGGTTGACTACCATAAAAAATAATCAAGATAGATTATGGTTGGTTGATATTAAATCACAGAAACCTTTCTACTTTCAAATGAGGTCAGATATTGGTCCTCTATGGATCCCTTTAGATGATTTTTATAGCCATCTTTTGCCATGAGTGGAATTTTACATGTATAAGTGATTTCATGATCACATTCTGAGATTGGTGATTTGACAAGTCATGTGCACATCATCGTAATTGTGTGCACTTTAGACAGGAGATGTGCACCTATTTTGCACATGGCCAATTTTTCATGTTGAGTCATATAAGGTGTGGCTGGGGAAATATTAAAGCACAAGTAGATGTGACTTCTATTGGGGGTTATTGATCCAACTAGCACTGTCACCCATAGAAGCTTTTTGCATTAACAAAAATTGCTAGGACTTACCAAACTTTACCTAAATAAGATTTTTGCATTAACAAAAATTGCTAGGACTTACCAAAATTTACCTAAATAAGATTTTTGCATTAACAAAAATTGCTAGGACTTACCAAACTTTACCTAAATAATGACACAAATGCCTAACCTGGATGAACTCTATTGTTATGGTACATATGGATAGCAATATGGGGATATGATATTATATTGTGTATGGGTATTATGGATAGTTGACATGGGCCACACATAATCCAAGGTTGATTATGTTATAATATTATATTATAATAATGAGTGGAATAAGGGTTTAGGAGTCGGCTCCCCAAAGTAGCATTAGAGAATGGGTATATAAAGAAGGGATATTGTCATTGTAATGATCAATTAATCATATGAACCTGCAAGCTTATTGTAGTGGTAAGGGCTTTGGCCTCTCTTTGAGAGGTCCAAGGTTCAAACCCCACTCAGTATGAGGGGGCCAAGACCCCTCATAAAAACCTGTGTAAACTCATTGAAAAATAATCAATTAATCATATCAAGTATTCTCTTGTAACAGTCTTGGCTCATGGAGCAGATCTCATTTTGGAAGATATTGTGGAGTGGTTCCTTCCTTAAGGAATAACATTGGTGTTGCCCTACCTGAAGGGTATTATCACATCTTGTCTTGTGTGGATTAATTATTGTGGTTGATTTATTTAATATTTAACATATTGTGGATGCTTTTATATTTATGAGAAGCAAAGGTTCATAACAAGTGGTATAAGAGCAACGATTCTGGCAAAGTGGGAATTGTTTTGTGGATTACAGACTTTTTGCCATTTTTTCTAGAAAACGTCTCATTTTTTTAGAGCCATAGATTTGTGTATTCTTGTCTGATTCAGACGATTCTTACACCATTTTATTCAAAATTTGAAGAGCTTCAAATCAAGTGGTCATATGAAGGAATCTAAGCAGTATCAAGGGAGATATGACCCTGTGAATTCAACCATCTAGAACAAGGCAATGATGTTTTTTCAAATCGCGTTTTTTTCCAAAAAAATGAAATTTGATATATCTTTCAATTGAGGTAAGCAAATCATCTATTGTTGTGTTTGAAGGAGATTTTTTTTGGAAGTTTAGCTTCAAATCAATAGGGAGATATATATTTTTATAAAACCCTAGTTTGCATTGTCTTTTTGTTGGGGCATGAACTTATGGAGCTACAAAAGTTTTTTGGAGAAGATGATATTGATGTTAGAGAATGGTGGAAACAATTTAAATCCTTGTATTCTACTAATTATTGTTGGAACATTAAGCTTACTTATTATTTTGGAGGAGAAGCTCTCTCTTGGTTTCATAGTTTTCTTATGGCCCATAATTATGAACTAACTTGGGAAGAAACAGAGCAAGCATTCTTGAGTCAATGGAACCCATATAAAAAGATAGCTAGGCTCCAAGATGAACAAAAGGAATTAAAAAAAGAGTTGGAAATTTTCAAGAAATTGGCAGAAGGAAAAGATAAGGATGATAGTGTGCAAGCTAAGGGAACCATAGCTTTGGTGTCAGATAGGCCAAATAGTGATCAAAAGGATTTGTTTGCATCTATAAATTATATTTTGTAGGTTAATGGTTGCATTCAAAGGAAAAAGGTTATTATTTCCATAAATCCTAGCAGCAGGTATAATTTCATTAATATTGCTTTGGCTAAGAGGTTGTAGGTTCAAGCAACAAAAATTAAAGACATACAAATTGAGGGTGTGAATGTTCATATTTTTGAAGATTTGAAGATCACCATGGATAAATATGTTTTACATTCAGATTTTCATGCTATTGAGATGGATGATGTGGATATTATTTTGGGTTATCCTTGGTTGGATTCTTTGGGTACTGTTAACATTAATGTGCAAAAGAAGTTTATGAAGTTATGGTACAGGAAAAAGAAGATAACACTGCAGAATATTTCTCAACTTAAGGAGCAAGGATCCAAGGAGAAGCAAAAAGCAATTATGGCAGGGGAACAAGTTAAGAAACCAACAAAGGAATCAAAATTTGAGTCTACAGTAGATGCAAAAGTAGAGTCCATGGAATAAACAGTAGTAAAGTCCTTGGTAGATTTGTTAGGAGAGCACAAGGGCACACCAAAAGAAAGGCACATGAAAGAAGGGCATATAAAAGAAGAGCATAAGAAAGAACTTAAAATAGAGCAACAAAATGTTGAAGAATCAAAGGAAGTAGAACGTTGGGTTAAGGTTGTAGCATATCGCCACCCACACCATCATGAGAGGCTACAATCTTGGAGGCATTGCTTAGGATATCAATATCATTATGGATCTACACGGAGTCAGAAAGACATCAAGTATGGTAGTGTTTGGCCAAAAAAACATAGTAATTCTATAATTCAAAGCGACATAGCAATATCATAGAACAACAGGACCAATATTCAAAATATCAAAGTAGAGCAGCAGAAGCATGTAGCCAACAAAGCAGTTATGGATATTCAAGTGGCACAATGGCAGCTTGGCATCATTGCAGACCACCACCAATCAAGATTTCACTTGGATGGAGGGATGTTCAAGATTGGTACCAGTTGTCAACATTGCTTAGCAAATCATATTATCTAGTTTCTTCTCATGTTTCGAGGACGAAACATTTGTAAGGAGGGTGGAATGTTATGGTATCTAGAAATAGGAATATGGGGATATGATATTATATTATGTATGAGTATTTATGGATGGTTGGTATAGGCCACATATAGCTCAAGGCTGATTATATTATAATAATGAGTGGAATAAGGGTTCAAAAGTCAACTCCCCAAAGTAGCATTGAAGAATGGGTAAATAAAGAAAGAATATTTTCATTTTAATAATCAATGAATCATATCATATCAAATATTCTCTTTTGTAACAGTATCAGTATTCTCTTGTAACAGTCTTGGCTCATGAAGATCTCATTTTGGAAGATAATGTGGAGTGGTTCCTTCCTTAAAGGAATAACATTTGTATTGCCCTAATATCACCTCTTGTATTTGTGTGGTTTAATAAGCAAGATATTATCACCTCTTATCTTTTTTGTGGTTTAATAGGCAAGATATTTTCACCTCTCGTCTTTGTGTGAATTAATAAACAAGATATAATCACCTCGGTCTTTTTGTGGTTTGATAGGCAAGATATTATCATCTTGTCTTTGTGTAGTTTAATAAGCAGATCTCATTTTGAAAGATATTGTGGAGTGATTCCTTCCTTAAAAGAATAGCATTCCTATTGCCCGTGTTTGCGTGGTTTAATTACTACGGTTGATTTATTTAATATTTAGCATATTGATGTTATATTTATGAGAAGCAAAGGTTCATAACATCTCTAGAATTGAACATAGGTGTCCCCTAAATTTAGGTTTCTCCTAAAACTGAATCAAATTTACGTGTCCAGAGGCGTCATGAGGCTTGTACGGCATTAGAACACCTCAGCCTCCAGACTTCCATAGCAATGGCCTTCTATTTCGCAAAGACTTTTCAAATTATACGTAGTTTCATTAAAATTTCCTGTAGGTTTCGAAAAAAATGCTAATCTTATGACAGGATGAAACCAGACAGAACAACAACTGCCAGGACTTACTAACGTTTAGCTAAATTGTTATATAATTCACCTAAGCTTCACAGAACCTGCAAACTTAGCAAGGTTGCGAAAAAGGATTCCCGCAAATTTCGCAACCAGCTAATCCTTTACCAGTATAAAACCAGGGAGAACAACAACTGCCCGGACTCACTAACAATTAACTAACTTTTCATAGAATTCACCTAAACCAGAGAGAACCTGCAAATTTAGCAAGCAGCGAGTCAAATTTAGCGGTACGCTAACAGTAGCGGCAGTCCTGATCTGTTGGACAAGGTTAACTGTAGGCGCGAGGAAAACACAGACATTCCTGCCGGGCTTCTTTATGCGATCCGCAAATTCTAGCATGAGCAGAACCGCAATCAGAGTCTTGCCAGTTCCCGTCTCCAAACAGACAATCACGTTCTCTTCCTTTGCTTTATCGCACAGCATCAACTGATACCTGCTAACATCGTACGTTAAAGTTTAGCATATATCCAAATGTAGGTAAATTTAACGCGCAATTTAGCGGAAATTATGATCTGATTTAACCTTCGGGCCATGGCTCTGGGGTCCTTCTTGGCACGCCGATCGGTCGCTTGCAAATCTTTCATTTTGGCCGTGATCAAATCTACTGGTTCCTCCTCCTCTATGATGGCCATTGAAGCCGAGAAAGAATCACCTGCCCTTTGCTCTGCTATTCTCTTCTCTTCAACGTAACAGTTAAGTCCTCGTCAACCGCAAGCAAGTAGGCCACGACCGGCAAAATTGCGGGCCTGGTCAGAATATAAATAGGTAGAGAAAACTTACGAAGGAAGATACACCGACGATTTGCTTCCATGGTGAGTGTGGCCCTCGTCAACCGCAAGCAAGTGGGCCACGACCGGCAAAATTGCGGGCCTGGTCGGAATATAAATAGGTAGCGAAAACTTACGAAGGACGATTCACCGAGGAATTGCTTCCATGTTGAGTGTGGCGTCCACCGGAAGGAAAGAATTCAGAGTGGCGGCGGAGATTTTAGGACGTGGGTATAAAAAAATTATGCCATTATCAAGAATTTATTGACACGGTGTTCAAAGACTTAGTTTTGGTGTCTCCTTATTTTTAAATGGAATTATATTATGTTGTACAAAAATGATTCGAGTAGAAGTAGCTGTCGGACAAACTAAATTTGTCTTTAAATGGGCCGAGCATAGAATTTCTTTTGACTCGTCTAGAGTGTCAATATATAAAAAAGGAGTTCGTTGAATAGAAGAAACTTCCACAACATTTAATCAGTATAGGTTAATAAATTTTCATTACTAAATATTTTTGCTTTTAATAGAATATAAAATTTAATAAATTTTTAACAAATTTATATTAAAAATAAAATTAAGTCTTTCTTGGAGACAATGTAACCTTAAAGGTATTGGTTTTTATTTTTAGAAATACTTCTTATACACATCCACCATGGAGATTGAACCCTGGTCACTTCACCGATAATGGAAGTGACGTCCTTGCCGCTAAGTTTGATTCATAGGAAGGATGGTCATGGATGTGCCTTCAGTTGTATGCTTATGTTATGATTATATGTTAAAAAAATATTGTTGTTTAAATTTTTTACTTTATTTATTTTATTTTTGAAATGAATGAAATAAAAGATTTTAATTACGTTCGCGAGACCCAAATATGGTCTATGGGACCTTAAATATGGAAGTACAACTGCTCAAATCATATCATATCATATGATCTTTAATATCTTTGAGAAGGTTGTTCCTTCTCCTGCTGATTTGGGTTAGCAATTCCCCAACTTTTTTTATTTTACTGTCTTCAAATAATTCTGTCATAGACCCGTTTTCAAGTGTTTCTTTGTATTTGCCACGGATGTCTGAAAAACTCGGGCACTTATAGATGAAGTGTTCCTCTTGTCTCTACTTGTCCCTGTCTTTGCATAAAGTACATATCCTATCTTCTCATTGTTCTTTGGGTGTTGTCCATCTCCCTGTTTCACATCTAAGCCTATGAGAGCTAGTCCTTATTTGAGCAATGAGGATTTTTTCCTTCCACTTATTTCAACGCCTATATATGCTTTTTCCTTTTAAAATATATTATAACTATTATATAGTATATTTTTTATTTTTATTTTTAAAATTAAGTTAAATCATCATCTACAAACACCTTGGAAGCATCTACTACAGGCTTTCCCTAGATGATGCAAAATGCTTCCTCCATTAGTTCCTATCAATGCAAATTCCTAGCAAAATGGGAAATGGCATAGGCTTGGAAAAGTACAAAAGAGGAATATGGTCAAGCCACCGTTCCTTACGAGTAGAATACTGGCACCACTATCTTGTCCTCTCTAGCACAGAACATGAATTCCCGGGAACTAATGTCTTTGCGGCCCTCTGTGCTCTAAGACTCTCCCACCAACAATCGAGGCTGATAGTGATCAATAGGGCATCATTCGTGGCTAATGACGTTGAGCAAGGAGAAGGAAGGTCGGTGCCTTCTTAGGACATATTCAGAAACCCCTCCCCCCGTTCGGCCTACTGAACCGTGAGATCATTTTAGCTCATACAAAGAACACCTAGCATGGACATCCCAACTCGTGTCATATGACACGTTCCCGACCACAACACTCTTTGGAGAGCTAGCTATCACTTTTTCAGCCCCTTGGAAATTAGTGTATGACAATCACAATAACTGGATAATAACCCAAACCACGCTGGGAACAGACCAAGACGGGGTATGGGCCTCAGTTCTAATGAGCTCAAATGGGAGGCGGCACCAACACCCTTCTTCAATTAATTAAGATGTTGAGGATGATTGGGTGGATGTTTGTACTTCCCTGATTGGTTATGACCTGTGTTTACTAATCCCAAAGGAGAATACCATACCCATATGGCATCCTGCGAGACTCGAAAATGGTGATAGGCAGTACCAAGATCAACATGAAGAACAACTCAGGTTCGGTGTCATCTGGTTTGGACATTGCAGATCACAAGCTGACTTGCAGCACGTGTTACCTAGACATGCCAAGTATGCCAAAATTTTGTGTAAATATACGATAAATAAATAAAGTCTGCAACAAAGGCATGGTACTCACGTTTTATCAGGAAAACATTAGAATAGTGGATTACTAGCTGGCCAAAACACCAGGAAATATGTATTGAAAAACATAAGGATATTTCCTAGGTCACATCTTGGAATCTTAACACTTTCTTTTATGTACTCCCTTTATTTCCGTGTTGTTTGTTCTTTGTTCTTCCTTTTCATTTTTTGTTGTTGTGACTCCATAGCCCAATGGATAACATCCAATAAGTACAAAAAGCTTTACATCCTATCCTTGGAAATCTAAGATCATAAGGAAAATAATTTGGGACTCGTGTAAGCAGGACATAGGATCAATGGCGGAGGAATTCCCTAGAAAATAGGACTTAGTCTCACGCACCAACCGAACCTCCATGCGATCCATCACATGCTAAATTTATCCAGAGGAGGGCAAACTTTCCATAAGTAGGCCCCCATGCGCAGCTGCCAAAGGATGTAGAGCAGAATAAGTCTCAGACCGCAGATGGATAAGAATGATCCTATGATAAGTGGCGATGAACATAAGATGTTCTTACTAGATTGCATCAAAAATAAAACCCATGATAGAATGGGCAAATATCGTTCAACATCTTTACCTGTTCTCAAATTATGGTGGGGCTTCGAAGAATGTGTACATTGAAATGCAATTTTTAGGGGTGTCCCATGGAATGGGAAAATTCTTTTTTCATTCTCTTGAGTTAGCCCCACCGTTGCATTCTATTTTATGTTTTGTACTTTTATGTATCCTTCTCCTTCCTCTGTTTGCCTTTGTTGTTTGTTGTCACCAACTTCTTCGGTTGGTGGTGTTTTCTTTTATGTTTTGTGGATTCTACTGTTTCCCGTGGCCTCCATTTTCCTCTTGTGTTCTTTTGTGTTGTTTTTGCTTGCTTTTTCCACTTTTGGTCCCTCTTCTTTTCTTCATCATAGTAGCGCCCCCTATGTTATTTTCTCCCCATCGTCCTCCCCCTCCATTCTTCCTGCAGCCTCTACCGGTTGTATGTTCAGCAAATTTTATTCTAGCTCCTTCTTCCCTTCTCTTTCCCTTTGAAAGTGTTAAGTCCAAAATTTGTGTTGGCCATATGGGTTCTTTGTTTTTGCAAAGCGAAAATCCCCTATGAGTTGCCAAGAATGTGGGTATTTTTTACACATACCCATGCTTAACTATTAGCGGTTATATATATTAAATTTACTTTATGTAAATAAAACCAGAGATCGCCAACAAATTTTGTTAGCAGGCCCAAAAGCATTGCCAAAAGCAGAGCTGAGTTGAGAAGTGATAAGGGATATTGCCTGTTGTCTTGGTGAAGCATCTATCCCTAATGCGAACCTGAAAAGAAGACAAAGGTCCAACTTTTTGCAACTATGAACTGGGAGCTCAATGCTGATTCATTTGGGCACCAAAGGATGACGAAGGTAAATTGACCAAGGCATATGGCCGCCGAAATTATGGTACCTAAAGAATATATGTTGGGAAATAACTATTTCTCCAAGACACTGGAAGACCTAGACATCACCAAGAGCCTGGGAGGGTAACAATTCCCCATTCGCTAACCAAAACCTGACCAGAGAAAAATGGAATAAATGGCTAAGTCAAAAGCAGTCCGATAGAGTTACCCCCAGATCGAAACCTGTCAGAATGTCAGAGAACATGCAGGACAAAATGGGCTAAATATTGAAAATGCTAGGACATCTACCATGGCTCGGTAAAATATCAGGCATCCTCTCAAAATTTAGAAGAATAAATAGAGAGATAAAGTGGCCAGGTCTAGGGATGACTGGAACAATTAAGCGTAACTAAACTCGACAGAGTCCCAAAGGCCCGGTCCTTGATAGAATAGGAAAACAACTCTGTCTGATGAAGCCCAAAACAATTAGGCCCGACCAGAGTCTAGAAGCATCTTAAAATACCTTATCAAGGAAAGTGGTTAAGTCCAAAGGAGGCCAGAATAATTAAGCTCGATGGGAGCCCAACAACACATAAAATACCCGATCAAGAGAAAGGTTGAGTCATCGAAACCTAGAATAATTAAGCCTAATCGGAGCCTAGTAGGATCCCAAAATTCTAGTTTAGAGCCCAAAAGCTGACAAGAAAGCATAATGAACAAGGTCAAGAAGATACCAGAAGATCCATACCTAGTCGAAACCTAGATAACACTAAAAGGTTCAATGCACACAAAGGCAAAGAAAATGGCACCAGAAGAATTGCACTCAGTTGGGAACTACCAAGGTTTAAATGATTCGATAAGGGAGATATGGTGTCCTATCAAGGATGAAACCATTGGGAAATTAGTAAGCGTTTGGAAGTTATGGAAATGAGAAGCAAGTGCCTCACATGTGCACAAACAACTTGACAATCATTCTCCAATAAGAAAACTTCCCTCTCTATCCCATGACGTTCACTGGGCACGATCATGTGTTAGAAGATCATAACAAACAAGGCCATCATGCGGATGATAGGGTGGCTGGGTAGATAAGAAAATCAAGGGATCAAATGCATCCAGTGAGCGAAGCAAGACTCAAGATGGTGTGAATCTAGGCCACGTCAATCAGCATGTCCGGGTAGTTGGAGCAGCAATATCTCTAAAGTGGTCCAACAGGCTGGCAGACTCCTTGACAATCATAGTAATCCACTTTTAAGGCAATGATGTTTTTGACTGTCAATGGATTGTAAAATTTCTATATATACAATGATGTAGAAGGAATACAGGTCGACTCTTAGGCATATATAATTCATATGTAAGGATGAAAATTGCATCTTAATACAAACAGACTACTGTCTGGCCTCTAGTTCGATTCATTTGCAAAGTATGTATGTGTGTATGCATGTCCTCTTATTTCTAATTTGAGCATGTTATATGTTTATGGTGATAATTCTAAATTTTGGATTTTCATTGTACTCATTTACTTGTCTTAAATTTGGGGTCTATCAAACATACAGTAGATTAAAATTGAATGTCTTGTGATGGCTGCTTATTTCTAATTTAAGCATGTTAAATGTTTGTGGTGATAATTTTGAATCCTGGATTTCCACTACACTCGTTTACTTGTATGGAATTTGTGGTTTGATCAACATGCAATAGGTTAAAATTGAATACTATGATTTTTTATGCAACTAGCTGGTCTGTTAGGTAGTTGGTTGTGAGTTGCATGATCCTTGTTATTGCATGTGTCTTGATGTTGCTTAATATGTACCACTTTAAGTTTTGGCTATAGTTTAGTTTATTTCTTTTAGCACCCTTTCCCCCCACTTTTAGGAATAGTTAACCGGGACTACAAGGAACCGACCTCCTCCGAATATTGATTGCTAAGGTTCTCACGAGCTCCTCAATCTTTTAATGTTGGTCAAGGTTTGTGGGTGCACAAAATTTCCATTAGATAGATTCTTCGACCAACAATTGGGTGTATTCCATTCCCATGGATTCACAAATTGCTCTAGGAATCACTATGGTTGCTACTTCGGACTCAACCATGCAATTGTGTACAATCCACCTCTCCATACACAAAGACATATAGAAGAGATGTGGCCTATTTTTTCTCATTCTCGGCATAAGCTAACTTTGAGCTAAGCAAAGCTTTGGGTGTGATACACCTTTGGGATGAACAAATTTTAGCGATTCCCAAAGGTCTATTTGTCTTGGAATCATTATAGCATCATGCATGCTTGCTTTTGAAGAGGTTTTCTTAAAATCTTCCATGATATTAAACCCCAATGATTCAGGTTGCTTCTTATATTTCTTCTTCAACTCATCAAATCTCCTCTGATAATCTTATGTTGCCTCTAGCCTTTATCGCTTCATCACAAAGGGGTGCTAGAGTATGTTCAAGGCTTGTTTCAGAGTCTCTTTTGCTTTGTTTCTTGTTTTGGTTTATATTCCTCTTTCAAACGCTTTGTCATAGGTTGTTCTTTCCATTGAGCAGGCTTAGCTGGTTCTTTTTGTGACTTCTTTAATGGTTGAGATGGTACCTTGAATGAGTCCAATTTTTGAAGATCTGCTTGCAAGGGTTTCCTGTTAGATCTTGTCAAGATAGATATGGATTCTTCTTTTAGAGAGTCTTGCATAAGCATGACTTTATCCATATCCCATAACATGTTTATCTGGTCTTTTTGTGTCTTCTTCACCTTTTTTGCTACTACTAATTATGTGTTGGTAGATCATGCAAGTATTTGTGGTAAGCAGGTTATTGCAAGTCATACACCAATAATTTTCTTCTATTGAAAGGGTAGAAGGGCCTTCCTCCTAGTTATTATATATAATTTTTGGCTTTCTAATGGCATTGATTGGAGAGAGACCTTGGTCTTTTGCAACATATGAGAACCTTATAGGTTGACAATTTATTTCAGCATCCCATCTCTTCATAGCGGTTACATCATTACTCAAGTTCTTTAGTGTTGTGAGTACTTCTTGCATAATGGGAGATTCCATAGGCTCAAGGTAGGCAATGCAGGCATAGTAGGTATTGTAGTAATGTTGGAAAATAGATGTTGGAGGCAAGGACGGAGTCTTTTCTATAGGAATTGGAGATATTGTAGGCATAGGTGTGATTGTTATCGAAGTTTGTACTTCTTGCATAGATTGGGTATTTTTTGAGAAGTATGGCATAACGACTCTAGGAAAAAGTTTACCCACAATAATTAAAACATTCTCAATACATATAACGACTTCAAATACTTACGAGAATATTACCACACTTGACTAACGTATTTGCAAACCCAGATCTATATTAAAAGCACAAAGATAGTAAACAAATGCTTGAGCATTTGACGACCTAATCTCCTACATAATTCTTTTATAGGTTTCACTAAATGTTATGTTGAAATCCATAATCACCTCTTGAGGATGTGTTTGAATAACAATGAACTAAGAAAGCAATAAAAATAGGTTCACTAATTTTTTGAGTTCTTGAACAAATGTTCCAACAAGTTCAGCATAAGAAGTAATACTCCCATATTGAAGAGTTTGATACTAGTGTGATACTTTTCCTTTAAATGATAGCACCAAAAGCCTTACCATGACATCTTCATCTTGAATATTATGAATAGTAGCCAAGGCAGCCAAATCTTGGAAATATTTGTATGTTGTCTTCCTAGTACCATCATAGATTGGTAAAACTTTTAGAGCTGCTTAAGGAATAACATTAAGATTTGCCAAATTGAACAGTCACATGTTATTCCATCCAGGGAAAATTTGTTGTGCTTGAGCCATATATTTTGAGCTAGTGGAATCAAATGATCTTGGAGATTTGGAGTACACAAAATGTATAATTTCTACAAGGGATATGGGGATGGAGACAAAAATCTATATTTCTTATATCTAAATGGTGGTAGTTTGAAAAATTGCACAGGTTGATCTAGCTTTTTGGCTGCTAATCTTATGATCATAAGCCTTTAGGCTAAGTTGTGGCTAGGTTCTAAATAAACAATTCATCCTTAGTGGAGTTGCCAAGTGACAAGACAATTGATCTAGTAGAGTAGAATTTCACTAGGATCCTACTCAATCAGGGAGGTGAGATTTATTTCAAATATCTCGGTAAACTCTTGCAGGTGGGGCAAATTGATGAAATTCGTCCCATTAGACGTGTCAAAATGTAATGTCCCCATCCTAGTCATCTAACAGAGCGTAATATGGACTTGCCTATTCATAAGGTTCTGTAGGCAATGTTGAGTGTTTAGGAACCACTAGGTGTTATGGAGATATTGTTGGACGATTTGCATTCATAGTTGTCAGCTTTCAGGATCGTTTTTGACAGTATTTTATAAGACTTACTATTTTTAGTAAGTCAGTTAGGGTTGGATTCTCAAGAAATGGAAAGTACAACTGACATCTTCGACTTAATAGGTATCCATTTCCATAAGTTTTTTGGTGGTTAGATGTTGGGAGAGCAATAATTTTAATGCTCGAAGATTTATAATGTTATATTTAAATATAAAAGTTAAATATATTAATGTTGGGCTTATATATTTGATGAAGGGGTGCCTTATGACCACTTAATTTAAAGGTCATATAATAAGATTTGATTAAAAATTATTTAAATGTGTTTTTGCTCCTTAGACAAGAGGTACGACCCCTTCCTTGGCTTATATTGTGAAATGTAAGCATTTCTTTTATCCCACATTCACCAGCATATGGGATCACCCAACTTGAAGAAAGAATAAATAGAGGTTGTGAGAGCATTTGAAGGGATATTTTGCTATTGTATTTCTTGGAGTCTTTGAAGGAGATCTTGCATTGTGTAGGAGTTTCTCATTGTTGCTTTGTTGTGACGAAAACCACAACAGAGGACACCATTGTTGGGATTGAAATATCTCCTTACTTTGGTTAGTTGCATTCTCAATCCTTGGGAGTGCAGTTTGAGCAAATGGAATTTACTGTTGTGATTAGAGTGGTGCAGTGTCAGCGTGGTAGATCTGACATGATAGTAATATGGGACCCAGGGATCACATGGTATTCATTCTTGAGAATGATGTGTGATGAGTTTGGATTGCTTGAGGACAAGCAATCTCGAGGAGGGAGGACTGTAATGTCCCCATTTTGGCTTGTCGATAGTGTGGATGCACTCAGGTGTTGTTTGGACATTGTAGGGATGTTGATTGTTTTTAGATGTCTATTTTCGGAAGTCATTTTGTACTTTGATGATGGACTTATTATTTTTAGTAAGTTAGTGGCCAGGGTTTCTGACTGTGCAGACAGTGGATTGGTGTTCTATGCAGAATTGGATATCCAGATGTATCTTTAGTTGATAGTTTTGAGTCTGTTTGGACACTAGAGTTGGAGACTTACTATTTTTAGTAAGTCAGTTAGGGTTGGCATTTTGGAAAATGGAAAAGGTATGTTTGTCATCTACGACGAAAAGGGTAACTGTTTCTACCATTTGATTGGTGATTAGATGTTGGGAGCCTGATTATTTTAATGCCCGAAGTTAATTAATATTATATTTAAATGTAATATTTAAATATATTAAAGTTGGGCTTATATTTTTGATTAAAAGGGGCCTTGTGAGTACTCGTTTTAACGGGGAAGAAATAAAGATTTAATTGGAAATATTATTTTATCAATTTTAATTACTTTTGTCACCTTAGGAAGTGGGATGCTCATTTTGGCTCTTAAGTTATGAAATTAATGTATTTCTTTTATCCCACATTCATCAAACATGAGGATCGCCCAACTTGAAGAAAGAATAAAAGGGCGTAGAGGAGGAATAAAGAGACATATTTTGGCTATTGAATTCTCTTTGTCTTGAGGAGAGCTTGCAAGTTTGCAGGAGCTTCTAATTTTAAGCTTTGTTTGTGACGAAAACCACAGCAGAGGATGCCATTGTTGAGAGTGAAATACCTCCTCACTTTGGCAGTTGCATTCTCAATCTATGGGAATGACTTGAGCAGATTGGGATACAAATTTTCAGTGTTTTTATGACTTGGTGATGAGTTGAAGAACATTTTCAGAAGATATTACTTGTAGCTCCTTTCCACCACAGTGCCGCACCATTTGAGGGTGCAAAGACCTCGATTCTTCAGGGAATACTTGCTTGCTTTGGAGAGCATTACCTTAGGAGGTTTCCTATAGCCCTACTGTACCATTTCCAAGAGGTTTGAGTGAACATTGAAGCATATTTTGGTTAATATGATGATGGTCGTACAATACCAAGCTGAATGTATACTTTGAGGAAGGATGTGAGGTTTAGAACTTTGTATTTCAAAAGTTATGAGCAAAAACTTGGATTTTCTGTAGTTGATATGTGTTTCTAGATTTATATTAGTCATCAATAAATCCAGGTATTTTCATTTCCAGCTCTATTACTTCATTGGGTTTGTATTTAATGTTGGTATCTTGCTTGTATCCAAAATTCATAGCGTTTGGAATAGTGGTTTGTAATTTATGGATCATTTACAGTCTACTGCACTATCTTTTCTGAGTATGCATGACAAGTGTTTGTCAGAATGACTTATTAAAAAATATTAAGTGAATGAGATCCTTTGAAGGTAGGGGTTTGTATATTGAATGATTATATGTATTTCACACAAAAAAAACTCAGAATAATCCAAATAAACAAATATTAAAGTGCAAACACAAACAATTACATAAGGGGAGCAGTTTTACAGTTGTCTCAGTTGGGGTGGGACACTACATTGGTATTAGAGCATTCACCAGCATATGGGATCGCCCAACTTGAGGAAATAATAAATAGAGGTTGTGAGAGCATTTGAAGGGATCTTTTGCTATTGTATTCTCTTGGAGTCTTTGAAGGAGAGCTTGCATTGTGCAGGAGTTTCTCATTGCTGCTTTGTTGTGACGAAAACCATAGCAGAGGACACCATTGTTGGGAGTGAAAGATCTCCTTACTTTGGTTAGTTGCATTCTCAATCCTTGGGAGTGACTTTGAGCAGAATTGGAGGTATATTTCAGTATCAAATTGATGTTTCTTGTGAGAGCTTGAAGACATTATCAGTTGTACATTATTTGTACTTCAACCCACAAGGAGGCCGTACCATTTTGAGGTGAAATCAACTTGTGCAAGGGGAAAATTCAGCTAGGGTTTGATTGTATTGTAACCATACTTCCTCATACAGCCCAGCCGCTTCATATAGGAGTGAATTTAGTCAAGTTCATGGCAGATTGGAAGAGTCCTTGGCAGTCGTACAACTTCCCAGCCTGGCCGTACAACTCAGAGAGGGACGTGGGACTTGGGTGTTGAGACACCTTGTTTTTTGGAGCTTTCCAAGCTTGCATTGTCATTGTCTCAATAGAGGGTGTTTAAAACTGCCACTAGTTTGATGGAGAAGTTTGTAATTTGAAAGTTATGAGCAAAACAATGAGTTTTCTGTAGCTGACATGCAATTTCTAGTTTATATCAGATCTTCATATTTTTGGGTATTCTCATTTTAATGCAATTTCATTCATTGGGTTTGTTTATCTATATTAGAGGAAGCTTGTGTACAAATTTGGTAGCATTCGGAGTTGTAGAAACAAAGTTAGAAGCATTTCTTTATTTCAGCAGTGTGTATTTTATTATCTTTCATAAATTGCAAAATACACAAAAATCAAACCAAAAACACCCAACCGGAGTGATAAGTGGCAATCTCAGTTGGGGGTTGCACATTACATTGGTATCAGAGCTTCAGGTTAAACACTGCCAGCCTGTTCAGGGTTCACACTTAGAGCTTCAACGTTTGCAAGAAATTCATAATGGCATTAAATAATGAAATTCAGTGTCAAATGAGACAACTTCTGCAACATATGGATGACATGGGAAAGATGTTAGATAACATGAGGAAGGATCCAAATTTCAAAAATAATTTCATAAAGTGGATAAGCAAACCTCAGCATAAGGACTCAAGTGCCAAAGAGAAGCTTGGAACGATGAATACTGAATCAGGACCCATTGATGTTGAAGCTGAACAATCAAAGGCAATTGAAGAAAAAAATGACATTTTGCAGCCAGATGAAGGAGAGGACAACAAGGCGATTGAAACCTTAGAGGATTCATATCAGACATCATGCATAACTGAATATCAGGATGAATTTAGTGCTAGTGAAAACAAAACAACAGTTATGATTGTTGAAGATGAGGTTAATCCATCCTGTGTGTTGGATATTGGAGAGGTATGCATTAGTGAGCACGCTGATCTTGTGGTTGATGAATCAGTTGTTGATGTAGCTGTTGATTCAGAGGATGAGCACATATCTGCCACTGCAAAGTATGAGGTTAGTGAGTGCAGTTTTGTGAAAGAGGCTACGTTCGATCAATGTGCATTGGAGGGTACATCTATAGATTCGTTGTGGGATGTTGATTCCAATTTATTACAAAATCAGTTATAGGTTACAGAGGAGCAGATTGTACACACATTGACTCACTTGGATAGCATGCACAAGTTTGTTGAGTGCCTCTTTCAGACAGCCCAGTTTGGACAGAGACAACACGAGTTGACAGTTGGAGCCACTGTTACAGATTTGCAGGCCATCAAGCAAGCATTAGAGGTGATCAAATCAGATTACTTGAGGCTACTTTCTGACAGGGATCATGCTATTCAGTTTACAGAGAGGACTCTCTGAGAGCTCACTCGGAAAGATGAGGAAATTGATGAGCTTTGTCTTGAGTTGAGTTTAGCTCATCACTCACTTTACACAGCGAGAAATCAGACATCTGTTGCAGCCGCTTCACAGGAGTTAGAGACTAGTTCGGTGACCATGGTGGTCAAGCAGTTGATTGAGGGGATCAATGAGATTGGGCAGGAGGAAGGACTGATCAGTAATGATGATGATTCCATGCTCACTCAGCTAGGGCAGTATAAGTATGATCAGAGTGATGATGTATTTTCTTTTACGAATGCCCCTTCCTCATTTTGTGTTGTTGACGATAATACACTTCCTGACTTTGGTCCTAATGACGATGATAAAAGTCATACTTCAGAGTATTGTTTGGAGCTTCACAGAAGGCCAGTTGGTGAAATCCTTATGGATGGTATAGTGAGGTATGCTAATCATTTTGATTTCAGCCCACACATAGATGAGTGGACCTTATTTTTGATGACACATAATGGTGGGAGGAAAAATTGTTATAACGGATTGTATACTTCATCGGGATATGAGATGCCTTCTTCGTTAGAAGGTAAGATGACTTTTTGTTGGGATGATTGTATGGTTCATCATAATGGATTTAGTGCAGAGACAGAGTTATGGCCGAACAATGTTTCACTTGTGCGTAGTTTAGCCCAGCAGTATTCTTCAGTTAGTGGGGATGCCAGATTCCCTATGAGTTCTGGTCGTTTAGGAGTGTTTATGTCGGATATGGAAACACTCATTGGTTCAGATTGCAGCAGAGGCAACAATATCATTATATGGGATCCCGGCATACAACTAGTATGGAGGGAGGTTCTTCCCAGTAGTTGCAGGATATTTTTTAGGGGGCAGCTGCGTAAGTTTGTGTTGATATTTTTTGATGATATTCTAGTTTACAGTAGGACATGGGAGGACGAGCAGATATTGCAGCATCCAACTCTCCAATTGCTTGTGGGCAAGCAATTTCAGGGAGGGAGGACTGTAATGTCCCCATCCTAGTCAGCTAACAGAGCGTAATATGGACTTGCCTATTCATAAGGTTTCGTAGGCAATGTCGAGTGTTTAGGAACCACTAGGTGTTATGGAGATATTGTTGGACGATCTGCATTCACAGTTGTCAGCTTTCAAGACCGTTTTTGGCAGTATTTTCAGAGACTTACTATTTTTAGTAAGTCAGTTAGGGTTGGATTCTCGGGAAATGGAAAGTACGACTGGCATCTTCGGCTTAATGGGTATCCGTTTCCGTAAGTTGTTTGGTGGTTGGATGTTGGGAGAGCAATAATTTTAATGCCCGAAGATTTATAATGTTATATTTAAATATAAAAGTTAAATATATTAATGTTGGGCTTATATATTTGATGAAGGGGTGCCTTATGACCACTTAATTTAAAGGTCATATAATAAGCTTTGATTAAAAATTATTTAAATGTGTTTTTGCTCCCTAGACAAGAGGGACGACCCCTTCCTTGGCTTATATTGTGAAATGTAAGTGTTTCTTTTATCCCACATTCACCAGCATATGGGATCGCCCAACTTGAGGAAAGAATAAATAGAGGTTGTGAGAGCATTTGAAGGGATCTTTTGCTATTGTATTCTCTTGGAGTCTTTGAAGGAGAGCTTGCATTGTGCAGGAGTTTCTCATTGCTGCTTTGTTGTGACGAAAACCACAACAGAGGACACCATTGCTGGGAGTGAAAGATCTCCTTACTTTGGTTAGTTGCATTCTCAATCCTTGGGAGTGACTTTGAGCAGAATTGGAGGTATATTTCAGTATCAAATTGATGTTTCTTGTGAGAGTTTGAAGACATTATCAGCTGTACATTATTTGTACTTCAACCCACAAGGAGGTCGTACCATTTTGAGGTGAAATCAGCTTGTGCAAGGGGAAAATTCAGCTAGGGTTTGATTGTATTGTAACCATACTTCCTCATACAGCCCAGCCGCTTCATATAGGAGTGAATTTAGTCAAGTTCATGGCAGATTGGAAGAGTCCTTGGCAGTCGTACAACTTCCCATCCTAGTCGTACAACTTAGAGAGGGACGTGGGACTTGGGTGTTGAGATGCCTTGTTTTTTGGAGCTTTCCAAGCTTGCATTGTCATTGTCTCAATAGAGGGTGTTTAAAACTGCCACTAGTTTGATGGAGAAGTTTGTAATTTGAAAGTTATGAGCAAAACAATGAGTTTTCTGTAGCTGACATGCAATTTCTAGTTTATATCAGATCTTCATATTTTTGGGTATTCTCATTTTAATGCAATTTCCTTCATTGGGTTTGTTTATCTATATTAGAGGAAGCTTGTGTACAAATTTGGTAGCATTCGGAGTTGTAGAAACAAAGTTAGAAGCATTTATTTATTTCAGCAGTGTGTATTTTATTATCTTTCATAAATTGCAAAATACACAAAAATCAAACCAAAAACACCCAACCGGAGTGATAAGTGGCAATCTCAGTTGGGGGTTGCACATTACACAAAAACTCTTGGTCTAAAATTTGTCTAAGTGAATGAGATGGCTCTTGAATTTTTTTTTTTATGAGTAAAAAATTCATTAAAAGTGGGTTTTGAAAGGGACCCAAAAACCTCATTACAACAGACCAAACGAAGGCCAGAGGATAGACCAAAAGGAAAGGCCGAAGGAAAATTACAATAAAAACCCACCTGAGGTAGGGACAAAGATAAACCCACCCAGGCGGGAATAAACCAAAAATAATTTAAGAAACCCACCCAAAGCAGAAAAAATGGAAAACAACCCTAAGCAAGGAATTTGAAATTTCCTGCCCATTCAAGAATAATACAATAAAATTCCCCCTTAGGGAAAAACTAGAAATCGATATCCCACCAAGGAAAAATTAGAGATCAAAACTGCCAAACAAAAAAACCTCCTCGAGATGGCAAGAGGAGCAGAGGAAATGCCAAGAAGGATCATCCTACCCGGGGATGAACGCAAGGACTCAAAAAAATAGGACTAGAACAACATCCCGCACAAGGCCTGGAATATGGAGCAACAAATATGAGGATTTCTACAGGCCACGAAATCCCCTTGCACATGAGGTAGATCTACGAGGAAATCGAAAGAACTAGAGGATGCAGTAAAGGTAGAAACGTAGGCCATGGTAAGGAGGGCGATAGGGCCCCAAGGAACCCAAACAAAAGGAGTCACAAGGTTAACAGGTTGCAGGTATTAAGCACAAGTCCTCCCCAAGATCAAAAGGTACAACAAAAAATCTTAGACAACCTTTAACTCCACCATTGAACGACTTCTGGGAACCAAAAAAGGAATCCCATCTGGATCTCAATAGCAAGCAAAATAGGAGCCCCCACCAAGCCAAGAAAGATATGTTGAGAGACCACTAGGTAGACCAAATCTAGGAGCCCGAAGAGTAGATCCATAGAAGAGAAGCACGAGGTCCCCCCAGACCAAAAAGATGTTGTGAAACTCTGCTCAAGAAGCACAAAGATGGAGTCAAACCCTTATTCCAAAGCCATGACACTCCACATCCGAAGAACCTCTGAAAACCAGCTCCAAGTAGAGAACCTAAAATAAAAATTAGATAGATCTGAGATCACCAGGGAAAAAGAATCCCTAAAGCAACCCAAAAAACCCAAGGAAGGTCCCAGGGACGTCCTAGAACCGAGGCACAAAAAATAAACCCTCAATCAGACTGGGAAAAGGGTAGACAAATGGAAAAGTGACCTCCCACCCCATGGAGATCGTCTGCAATAATAGCCAGCCAAGAAAGAAAGGCCAAGGAAGTGCCAAGGAACTAGGACAGAACCAGGGGAAGGTGAAGCAGGGAAGCAAATCGATACATCCCGCGGGATATCCCCTGCAGTTCCCCCCACTTCCAAAAAAGAGCTTATGTGCTCTTGAATCTTGACCAAGATTAGATGACCAAGAATTTCTTCTTAGTCAACCTTTAGATAAGGTCAGTTCCTTGTAAAGCTAACTAAACCGAAATGGGGTTTAAGACTAAAGTGAGAAATAAGAAGGGTAAGAAGGGTTCAAGATTAGAAATTGAAACAAGTTTGGTCAAAATTCAACTAACAATAATGAGTTGTGCTACATAAGAGTCTTACACTCTTAATCTAATTCAAGGTCTAACAAACCAACTAACATGCAATCTTACAAAACATCATTTAACTCAATTTATTTATAACATAGTATTCCAAAGATTAAATGAATAACAATCTAAACAATTGTCAAGATTAGCAATATAAGATTTGACAAAATTCATCATTCATTTAATGTAAACAAAAATGCACATCAACAAAACTCACATTATAATAAATCCTACAAAATTTACTAGTAGAGGTCAAACAACACTTTGGTTCTATTGAAAAGCAACAATCGTCATACAACATATACAAGAAGCAAACACTAAAGAGTCGACCCTCTATTAGAGGTACATCAAACTATTTATAAGATTTACATTATTTTTTAGTTAGCTTTAATCGTTATGGAACAAATATCTACAAGCCTGACATGGGCAAGTGCAAGGCATGGGTATCCCTTTCTAGCTTAATCTAGTATAACTGCTTTGATGTGATTGTGCTAATGTGGTTGCTTCTTATCCTTTCCATAATTGTGGCATCCATGCACCTTGATGAGGCCTGGAAATGCCTCATTTTTACACTATGTTTGACATATAAAAACTGCCATATTACTAAACATGACAAAGTTAATTGCCAAATAGTTGATTAGAATATATATTTGTTAAGTGTTTGCATGATTTTATGTTAGGAACATTATATCTCTGTTTTTGACTATTTTCAGCATTTTGTGACTATTTTTGCTTGATTAAATAGCAAATAAAATATGTATTTCAATTAGCCAAATGTTGTATGTTGAGTAAAGGAGGCCCTATGATGTTTTGTCATTGTTGTCAACACAATCTAGGTATACTTGTAAAAGGTCAAAAATGAGTATCATGTCAATTTTGGTGTCATACCATAGTAAAATTACATTCTGATGGCATGAACAGATTCCTCTCATCAAGAACTACAAATTTTATTTTTGAAGCAAGTCAATCCGAGCTATAGATAAAAATTTATGAAGGTTACATCATTCTAGAAGTTCATGCCTTAGTCTTTTCTAGAGTTATTAACAGGTGCAAATCTGTGTTAAGGGGAACATTGGTGGATCTACTGGGAATGATCCAAAGTGAGTTAAGGTACAAAATTCATACCAATGGTACTTCATAGTAGAGAGAACACATGACCCAAATTTTAAGGCATATGGACAAGTAATCTGGAAGTTATGGGGCCCACAAAATGATAGTTTCACACTTTTTGATAGCTAGAAATTTTGGTGAAAAATATGTGTTAGAGGCCAACTTGACAGCGATGTTGGGAGCAACTCCTGAAGAGTTAAGAGCTAAAAATTGAACCAAGTGTATTTCATACAACCAAGAACATGTGGATACAATTTGGTATACATTGGAGTTACGAGGCACAAGTTATGAGCACTCCAAAAGGGCAGTTGGGCATGTTTTGACAGTTGGAAAAATAGGTGACAGTCCATACAAATTCCAGCCACTTATCACTATGAAGGAAGGCATGGAATTTACCAAGGAGAAAGGGTGAAGTCAGTTGGATTTACCTCCTGGGAGCTGGATTTATAGGCCTACATGGAAGCAGCAACCAAAACCAACATCTTGAGGACGTTTTGAGCTTAAGTTGCATCTACAACCAGTTATTCCGAAGATCTTCGAAATAATAGGGGAAAGTGCTACAGTTTGAATTTCTATGATTTCCAAGAAGTTGAAAAGGTAACTTAAGGTTGAGGGAATATAGGGAAAGTATCCTACAACTGTCCCCACCATTCCTTGCCGACCAAAAGACACAACTCACAAGGAAGTCAACTAATGCAACTTACTTTGTCCTGAAATAGACCCAGAATAGTTGCAACATAATAGGCAAATAAGTTGCAAGATAGAAATGGCATATTTTGAAGTGGAGAAAGGTGTGCAAGATATTTCTAAGACTCCTCCAACGTACTCCTACCATTGAAGATGCTTTCTAAGGGCCAATGACTATTGCTGTAGCACAAACTGTCTAAAATTACACTTATTTTAGATCCAGAATTATTGGCAAATCATTGTAAAATAGCAAATAGGCTGATGTGAGCATGAGATATATTGTAATATTTTATTATAAATAACATAACTCCCTTCTTGGTTGAGCTAAGGAGGAAGTAGAATAGAGGAGAGTAGTAGTAGCAGCAAATAGGACTATACAACAATTCTCTGTAACAATTTTCAACATGTTTTGACAACAATAAAAGTGCAGTTCTTTTATCAAATTTTGTTTTGATTGTTAATTAGTTAAGGAGTGTTTTTCACCTCCTTCTAGATCAGGAAGTATGGGCCCACTTTCAGATCTAGAAGGAGGATTTTTATGATAGGTTTTAATCTATAATTTTGCTACAGTAGAATTAACAGATTGCTTGTCAGATTTTATTTTCTTGTTTTAAGTTTGTGTGATGTTATTTATATTTTCCATTATGTTTATATGCAGCATTTGTGTGTGTGTCAGCTGAAAAATTAGATTAGACATTTATTTCCCTTGTTTTCTCTACTTTCCATGTTTCCCTTATTTTTATGTTTCAACAACTTTTAATTTTCAGCAGATTTCATTTTGTTGTCAATTCTTGTAGCAGAAGCTTGATGACCTTTTGTGGTAGGACATTGATAGGTGTTTTTATTTCCAAGCATCATTTCAATTCTACAAAAGTAAACTAGGTTTCAATTCTGCAAGTGTAATTTAGGATTTCATTTCAGTAACATTTCAATTTAGCAATTTCAATTCTATTATTTCAATTCTACAAAAGTAGATTAGATTTCAATTCAACAATTTCAATTCTTGCACTTGTAGTTAACTTTAAATTTCTGAACTTAGAATTAGTTTTCAATTCCTGCAAGTTTCCATTCTGCAGATTAGGTTTAGTGTGACACCAAAAGGCTAAACCAAAATCTATTTCACCCAATAAATGCTTGAAATATGAATGCCTGAATTGTACTCTGCCCTAACCTTCTATCGTAGACAACCTTGGACACCACCCCGGATTGATAAATCATTGAGATTAAATGATGGGATTAATGACACTCATCATTTTGGCACCATTGTTGGGGATCACCATGTTGTTAGAGGGTAAAAGCAGTCAAATAATTATTATTGTGCTAAGTTGTGAAGTTTAGAGTAAAATCTAAATATAATAACTGGTATAAATAATAATTATTGATAGTTGCATTTTAGTCCATTTAGAAAACAAGCAAGAAACCATAAGGAGGTGATCTTCACACTTAGGGGTTAAAATTGCTTATGTTTGAAATTCTTGATGAAAATTGAAAGAATTCATCATCCTCATTATCAAGAAACATAAGATCTCTTGAAAATTTTAGAGGAGCCATTTGCTAGTACTACCCTTTTTATATCCATATCATCAGGGTAGTATAAACAAATTTGTACTAGGTGTTGGGAAGACATCATGGCAGATATACAAGACTATCCCTTGAACAAAACAACCATATCAGCTACTTGTAGCATTTGTTCATAGGGACATATCACTAATGAATGCCATTTACTTCCACAACTTAGAGATGCAAAATTTGTTGCCTAGTCTGAATTCTTCTCAAAGAGAGATCCCAACAACAACAAATAAGGCAAGTAAATCAACCACCACCTTCAGCCCAACCTATGGCCAATCTGAATAATACAGGACAGGCAACCCCTGTCTATGTAGCTGAATATGGTAAAAAACTAGCAGGAAATGTTATTAACTGCAACAACATCCAACTATGCTCAAACAAGAACTTACCTGAGCTTGAAGAGATAAAAGTCAATGGAGATACACAAAAACCCTTTAGTCCAGACACACAAAAATCAGCCTTGGATAAAGGAGAAAAATTGGAAAATTTGCACATAGAAAAATTTACTTCCATTAGGGGTAAATTTTGTCCTCCTAGGAATGAAACAAATTGAAGTACAACCAAGAAAATTCTTGAACATTATTAGCTGGCTGACTTATGAACAAAAAGCAAAATTGTTTGTTGTTTTGAAATAATATTTCAATCCCTTTGCATGGAATTACAAGGGTATGTCAAGATTTCATCTTGATGTATGCACTTAACATCTTTGAGAATTGGTATTGAATTATTTCAAGTACAGATTGACAAGATTTTGTAGATTAGGAGGCATGGACAACACTTGATTGAAGAAATTTTTAGATATGGAGCAATGTTTCTTTCTTCCATTGGTGATTCATGGAGGAAGTTAGTGGTGAATGGATATTGCCTTCGGGTATACCATGCACCATTAACTAAGGAGGAGTTCTTGAGGTGAACAATTGGATGTACAACATATGGAAGAAAATTTCTCTTCCATGTCAGATTCAGATTGATGATAAAAAGTTTGACAAAAAAAAAAAAAAATACAAGAAAAGCAAAAGAGAATAATCTTGTTTGTGAACTTCATGGGCACAAGCAAGACAAGAGAAAAATTTGAAAAAAAGAAAAAAAAGAAAAAAAGAGGAAAAAGAAGAAAAAAAAAAGAGGAAAAATAGAAAGAGAAAACATTGCAGTAAAAGGCATGTCCCACAAAATGGGGATACATGAGGACAAGCATCAATTTCAGCATGGAGGAGGAACAATGAAGTCGATACTTCATTTCTAGCAATAAGGAGTTAAATGATGACATAAGCAGATTCTTACTGCTCATCTAGAAAGGAAGGTTGCATCATTGTTGCAGATTTTAGTAGAAAAAGATGGTGTTTTCATACAAATATTGACATGTTTTTGCAGAATAAGGATTGTTCTTATCCAAATAAGAGTGAGAGACATTCTCTCTCATTGTTGCCTCATGAGAGACATTCTCTTTTATTGAGGCACTTGAAAAAAAATGATAGAAGTTGGTTGAAAACCAGAAATGGCAGCCTCTTCTGATGAAAAAAAAGATGAAAAAAAGAAAAAAAATGAATAATTCAATAGTGAAAACCTCCTTGAGGCGCTGCTGAGTTGGCTTGCATGAAAACTAGTTTTTCGGTGTGCATTGCCTTGATGATCCACCCATTATTGTTCCACCATTGTACAAATCTCACACTGCACATGTGTATATTTATGTTTTCAGATAGCTTGCTAACAATCATCAGAAGCAACTTGTAAGGTGCATGATCAATTTTTAGGACAACAAGGTATGTGTTTCTTGCATTTAAGTCATAGTAAGCATTTAGAATTTAGTATATGATAATCGGTATTTGGCATAAACTATTCATACAATATTGGCAAGTTAAAAATGGAACATGTTCAAAATGTCAAGAAACACCCCCTTCTGCCCTTAGTTGCATGGGAACTTCAAAACTATGGAAAATGCACCTAAAGATTCTGTTTTACTACCGCTGCAATAAAATAACAATATACAAAATGAATAATAGCATAGAGAGGGGATTTTTTATGGCTTACATACCCTAGAGATGGGTCCAGAACAGAATCTACAGCTAACTTTTGCATATGAGGTCATTTTTGCATTTTCTGATGCATCTTCGGAATAAGTAGGATATCTTCGAAATAAGTAGAAACTGTACCAAAATTGTTGAAAATGCTGCAGAATAGCAAAAAGAGTAGGGCACATCAAATATTGAGGTTCCTAAAGCTCAAAATCATCCCACCACAAGTAGTACATCCCTCCAAAAAGATTCAAATTCAATTTTTTTGTCAATTTTGTTTCAAAGGTGCAAAAATAGCAAAATAGACATGGAGTAAACAAAAGGATGGAGAAGGAATTTTTGATATTATGGAATGCTTACACACCCTAGAGATGGTTCCACAACATAATCTGTAGCAAAATTTTGAAAAATATGCCATTTTTGCATTTTTTGATGCATCTTCGAAATAAACAGGCATATCTTCGAAATAAGCAGGATATCTTCGAATAAGCAGAAACTATACCAGAATTGCTGAAAATTGCAGAATAGCAAAAAGAGTAGGGTACATCAAATATTGAGGTTCCTAAGGCTCTACCACATGTAAGTACATCCCTCAAGCATTTCAAAATCAAAATTTTATCAATTTTGTTCAAAAGGTGCAAACAACAAAAATAGGCATTCAAGCTGAAATGTTGTTAAGAATAGAAAATTCCACCAGTAGTAGTGCATCTACCAAATATGGTTCCACAATAAGGCTATTGCAAGATGAATCACATGATATCAAGCCTTTAAGAGGTACCTTGCAGCACTAAAACTTGTAGAAGGACAGAAAAAGAGTCAAAACTGTAAGAATTGCAGAAATTGCAATATTGAAGGATGAAAGTGCAGAAGTCAAAGAGTTGCAAGTTGAAAATAAAAAATATATATAAAAAAAAGTAGAATAAAAAAAAAGAGGAAGAAAAAAATTGCAAAATTGAAAAAATTGCAAGGTTGTAGAAATTGCAAAATGCTTGGTATAGTGCAGCAAGGAGAAATTTCTCAGGTAGCAGGTGGAAAAGGATGTTGTTCACAAGGGTAAAACCTGCATATTACTATGGCCTACTAGGATGCATGAGGGCATGCATCAGTTCAAGCTAGGGGGGATGATGAGGCCTAGAAATGCCTCATTTTTACACTATGTTTGACATATAAAAACTGCCATATTACTAAACATGACAAAGTTAATTGCCAAATAGTTGATTAGAATATATATTTGTTAAGTGTTTGCATGATTTTATGTTAGGAACATTATATCTCTATTTTTGACTATTTTCAGCATTTTGTGATTGTTTTTGCTTGATTAAATAGCAAATAAAATATGTATTTCAATTAGCCAAATGTTGTATGTTGAGTAAAGGAGGCCCTATGATGTTTTGTCATTGTTGTCAACACAATCTAGGTATACTTGTAAAAGGTCAAAAATGAGTATCATGTCAATTATGGTGTCATACTATAGTAAAATTACATTCTGATGGCATGAACAGATTCCTCTCATCAAGAACTACAACTTTTATTTTTGAAGCAAGTCAATCCGAGCTGTAGATAAAAAGTTATGAAGGTTACATCATTCTAGAAGTTCATGCCTTAGTCTTTTCTGGAGCTGTTAACAGGTGCAAATCTGCGTTAAGGGGAACATTGGCGGATCTACTGGGAATGATCCAAAGTGATTTAAGGTACCAAATTCATACCAATGGTACTTCATAGTAGAGAGAACACATGACCCGAATTTGAAGGCATATGGACAAGTAATATGGAAGTTATGGGGCCCACAAAATGATAGTTTCACACTTTTTGACAGCTGGAAATTTTGGTGAAAAATCTGTGTTAGAGGCCAACTTGACAACGATGTTGGGAGCAACTCCTGAAGATTTAAGAGCTAAAAATTGAACCAAGTGTATTTCATACAACCAAGAACACGTGGATACAATTTGGTATACATTGGAGTTACGAGGCACAAGTTATGAGCACTCCAAAAGGGCAGTTGGGCATGTTTTGATAGCTGGAAAAATAGGTGACAGTCCATACAAATTCTAGCCACCTATCACTATGAAGGAAGGCATGGAATTTACCAAGGAGAAAGGGTGAAGTCAGTTGGATTTACCTCCTGGGAGCTGGATTTATAGGCCTACATGGAAGCAGCAACCAAAACCAACATCTTGAGGACGTTTTGAGCTTAAGTTGCATCTACAACTAGTTATTTCGAAGATCTTCGGAATAACAGGGGAAAGTGTTGCAGTTTGAATTTCTATGGTTTCCAAGAGGTTGAAAAGGTAACTTAAGGTTGAGGGAAGATAGGGAAAGTATCCTACAACTGTCCCCACCATTCCTTGCTGACCAAAAGACACAACTCACAAGGAAGTCAACTAATGCAACTTACTTTGTCCTGAAATAGACCCAGAATAGTTGCAACATAATAGGCAAATAAGTTGCAAGATAGAAATGGCATATTTTGAAGTGGAGAAAGGTGTGCAAGATATTTCTAAGACTCCTCCAACGTACTCCTACCACTGAAGATGCTTTCTAAGGGCCAATGACTACTGTTGCAACACAAACTGTCTAAAATTACACTTATTTCAGATCCAAAATTATTGGCAAATCACTGTAAAATAGCAAATAGGCTGATGTGAGCATGAGATATATTGTAATATTTTATTATAAATAACATAACTCCCTTCTTGGTTGAGCTAAGGAGGAAGTAGAATAGAGGAGAGTAGTAGTAGCAACAAATAGGACTATACAACAATTCTCTGTAACAATTTTCAGCATGTTTTGATAACAATAAAAGTGCAGTTCTTTTATCAAATTTTGTTATTATTGTTAATTAGTTAAGGAGTGTTTTTCACCTCCTTCTAGATCAGGAAGTATGGGCCCACTTTCAGATCTAGAAGGAGGATTTTTATGACAAGTTTTAATCTATAATTTTGTTGCAGCAGAATTAACAGATTGCTTGTCAGATTTTATTTTCTTGTTTTAAGTTTGTGTGATGTTATTTATATTTTCCATTATGTTTATATGCAAAATTTGTGTGTGTGTCAGCTGACAAATTAGATTAGACATTTATTTCCCTTGTTTTCTCTACTTTCCATGTTTCCCTTGTTTTTATGTTTCAACAACTTTTAATTTTCAGCAGATTTCATTTTGTTGTCAATTCCTGTAGCAGAAGCTTGACGACCTTTTGTGGTAGGACATTGACAGGTGTTTTTATTTCCAAGCATCATTTCAATTCTACAAAAGTAAACTAGGTTTCAATTCTGCAAGTGTAATTTAGGATTTCATTTCAGTAACATTTCAATTTAGCAATTTCAATTCTATTATTTCAATTCTGCAAAAGTAGATTAGATTTCAATTCAGCAATTTCAATTCCTGCACTTGTAGTTAACTTTATATTTTTGAACTTAGAATAAGTTTTCAATTCCTTCAAGTTTCCATTCTATAGATTAGGTTTAGTGTGACACCAAAAAGGCTAAACCAATCTGTTTCACCCAATAACTGCTTGAAATATGAATGCTTGAATTGTACTCTACCCTAACCTTCTATCGTAGATAGCCTTGGACACCACCTCGGATTGATAAATCATTGAGATTAAATGATGTGATTAACGACACTCATCACACCTCCAATATATCTTGAGCATAATTTGACATATTTATTTTTTACCACTTTGCTTGATGATTAGACCAATTGTATGAGGACAGGTGTACGATGGAGAAGCATTTGGGTCGTTTGGATTCTTTGACAAAGCTAATTTTGCTTGAAAGGGATAGTTTTGGGACCTTTGTCTACTGTTGGGATTTTGTTGCTTTGTTAGGATCTCTTCCTTGGCCAAAATCTTCTAGCCTACTTATGTGTCAAATTTTATTCCTCTTGGGTGACGTTAGAGTCCTAAAAAATCTAGCCTCCCTCTGTTCATACTTAACCAAATTCTAAAAATGGACAACATGTTGTAATACTAGACATTAGACTTTTGTAGCCCCCATGATGGCATAGGCCTTTGGAAAATTTGGACCCTCTCTCTTACGTCAGGCTCTATGCCTTATCAAACTATTGCGTATTTCATCAAGACGAAATGTTGGATGCCAAACTTTTCTTACTAGGATCATGTTAGCGCCTCCAAAAGTCTAACTATCTCTCTTCAAACTTAGCCAATTATTAAATTTGATGTTATAGGAAAATGTCAAAGTATTATACCTTAAACATATTTTAGACCCAACGGGTTGTCTTGTGCATTCGATTGCCTTCCTGCTTGGTGGCCATTGTCTACACAGCAAAAAATTTCTCCTGTAGTAATGCTACATATGTGGGAAATTGTATTGACGCATAATTGCTTGCCATGGTTATGTTGCAAGAAAGCCTCATCATATGGTCATTTTGCTTTCTTTAGCCTCCCATGGCTAGGTCCACCAACTACACCATAATTGGATGGAACAAAGTTAATAATGGGATTAGCCTTCCAATATTCTTCACAACAATGCTCAAAAAACAATCTAGCTTTTCTTCTAAATGTGTATTTTTTAGGTATAGTCATTGTTGCCCATTGAAGTATAAACAATTAGCATTTGTCGTTTAAATATCATGTGTGCTTTCAAAAATATAGTTGGTTGATAAATACACTAAAGAAGCCCCTTGAAAAATCTATAAATGCAACCCTTTATGAGGGCAACCAATCCAAACTTTTACAACAACAATACTTTACCAAATTTCCTATAACTCTTTCTCTTTTTCATGTCATTTTTCTACCCATTTGATCATTTAACCTTGGCCTTCTCTTTTACTAATCATTTCCATGCTTTTGTATCATAACTTTTATCCTTCTGAGTCTCGTTTCATTTCATTCTTTTTTTTTTTTTTTTTGTACAACAAACAGGATTCTACATACAATTTTGTGTGTGTCAAATTTACTTCCCTAGCTACATCCAAAAACTTATTAGCCACCTTCATTTGTACCCTTTTGATGGTAGCATCCTCCAGTTTTCTTTATCGCAACGTTTCGACCATATAAACAAAACATCTCCATAATAAAACAACAAGGAACACCTTTTATTTTTTGTGAATGTGGCCAACCCCATATCCTTTCAATGAACACCTATTTTCATGTTTTATATCTTCCCAATTGACTTCGGCCGATGAACATTATTAAGATTAAACAAAGCCTAAACCAAATACAAGATATATTTGTGCCCATATTCTTCACTGCTATATCCAAGTATTGAAACAAATTTAATAAAATACCTCCCCGTCACATGTCCTCATTGCCATCGACAAATTCCTTTGACACATATTGTTGTTTCATTTTGTGGCCCTCAAATGTATGTATGCGCCACGATCCACCCGACCCCTTCCTGGGCATCTTCTGTCAAAACCGCTTCATCACAGTATCCTACCGTGATGTCTCCGCATACATCGATGACTCTGCCATTAATGTCCTTAAACTGTAAACCCCCACCTCGAATAAACCCACTGATTACTACGTGGCTCCACGCATTCAAATTTCCATCGTTGATGCCACATTCACCATCTCGACTCTACTATAAATTCATCTACGTATGTACTAGGTGGACCAATAGTCTATTTCAACTCTTCTTCCACCTAGCATGAAGCAGTTGATCATCATCCATCTATTCTTTTGATGATAGAATCAATGAGTATTGAGTGTCTTTTTGCATTAGTGAATGGCCCCTATCATTGGTCATTACACATCATGAGCTTAATCATTGATACCACATCCTCCTACATCTTTATCATGCAGTCCACGTTGTCATGGTCGGCCAATCCATGGTACCAACTCTACGTAGGTCCTAGTTGCTTGTGTGAACCCACCATCTTTGCCTGAGCTTGCGTCTTTCACTGTGCTCTATTGAACAAAACCATCCACCTCACAGAATACAAGAAACCACCCTTTTCACCATTGGTGTCATCATATCTTGCCACAGTGTTGACGCGGGAGACCACACTCTCTTGCAAACTATCCATTGAACATTCATGGAATGAAATTATTCTCTCGTAATATTGTTGGTGTTTTGATAACGTCTATGTATCCTGTGTTATGAGAATTGTCATTGGAGATGGTAACGGAGCTCCCTTTTCGTCGTAGATGAATTGTTCATCCTGTGGGGACCCCACGTCGAAGCACAGCATCCACGTCCGTGAGCTCAGTCCATTCTAGTCCACGTTTGCAAGGTGCATAAATGGTTTCACCCCTTTGGTGTAGTCATGGACCACAAAATTAGCCCATGCCCGTATTCGTTATAGCCTATTTTATGATATATAAAGAAAAATCCTATCTTTGGTGTGTTTGTCACTCGTGTGGAAGGCGCACTTCCCATGGTCACTGCTCTAGTGGTAGCGCATACTCTGCGCTCTATCCGAACAATATCATCGGTTGAAGTAGTTGTGCCTACGATAGTGGCAAATTATTGATATTATTAACGTAACTACATTTGATTCCCCTTGCATTATGGATATTGAAGGACTCAATATTATCGCAAAATAACGGCTTCACTTTTGGACCCAGAGGAATTGATTTCTAGTAAATTCTGAGTGCCTATGGTGGAATGAGATTACTATAATTGACAACTGCAATTTATTTAAATCGTCACACAAATAGCTCACAATATCAACGCATATATCGGCTTACGCATCTCGCCTTCAACGTGTCTTGCTGCATCAACCTCCGTGTCTTTCTGTATTGATACCTCTCCATCGTTGTTCGCTTCTTTGTCAAGTCCACGCCCGTGTTGACATGGCAATGTCCAACTGTATATGTTTCTACCGTTGTCTTTCGAAGAGAATAGCGTCCCTTGCATGGTGAGCTAATGAACAAACGACCCGTGTGAAGCCATCATTGCATGCGTCGTCACTGCCATGCGGGATCCAACCCACATTCGCATAGTCAGTCTGCTCGTAACCCTGAGCCCGCGTGGTGACGTGGGACCAATGGTCTTTGCCAACACCTACAGAGGAGAATTTTTTTTTAGTAATGATGATTTCAATTAACCCTTTAATGAAAACCACAAAGCTTCATTTCATTTTAGTCATACGTATACTTAAAAGTATAAAACATTTTACCATTATTTTTATTTTATTTTATTCTTTCTTTATATAAAGATATTTTTTTATAACTTGTCTCATTGACAAGTACTAGAATAAATGCTCATTCCTTTATTATTATTATTATTTTTCTCATTGTGTCTTTTGAATTTATCAACCTTAAGAATATGAATTGCTTAACTTCAAAATACATCATAATGAAGCATCAAACCAACTTTTAAAAATCAAGACAAAATTTAAACCAAAACATAAAATGTTACGCACAAGCACAAGAAAGAAATGCACTACCAAAAACCTATCAAAATTATCACTCAAAGAAAATAAAGTTTCCAGAACCCAAAACTAAAAACAAAGGTGGGTCCCCAAGTTCGGGGCTAGTTGTGCAAAGGTCACAACAAATGGCAACTCTGCTGGGAAATGCTCCTAAGCATTTCGGATGAAGAACCCAATCTGAAACCACGAAAATCAAAGATTAGAGAAATATACGTCATAAAGCAATATCTAGAGAAAATGGGGTGAATAGCTTTGAATGAAAACAAATAAATCATTTGCCATTGCTCAGTGTGTGAGAAGTGATTCATTTTGCACCCTAGAAATAATTCAGATTCCATCATCTATTGTGCATTTAGGCCACTAAGTATCGCTCGTTAAAATAATTTTATAGACAAAGCCTTATTGCCATTCAGGCATCCATAGCCCCGGTAGAGTTTATCTAAATCACCCTTGTGTTTAATTGATATTTTGCAAAGCCCCCCCCTTTTTTTAATAAGCTTTGTCTAGATAGAGCCCTACTACTAGTCAGGCATCCATAGCCTCGATGGAGTTTATCTAAACCTAGTGACTAATTTTAGCGTGTTTTACTTTGCTTGCTCTTTTTTGTTTTTTTTAAATGGATTTGCAAATGTTTATGCACCACATGGGTTAAAAAGTATTTGAAGCATGAAGCATGCTAGATTTTTGCCTTTATTTGCACAACAGAATAATTTCATCCTTCAATATTTCAAGGAATACCCTTTAACATGAGATTTATATGTGGAGCTTTAGCGAAATGTCTCATTGTTCCACCCTCCACCATTTTGGTCCCAACATCTAAGAATGATCACTAAGCAATTTCATCTCCCTTTTCTCAGGTTCACCTGTTTTCAAACTAGGTAGTCCAACTTACTTAACAAAGGACCAACTACCAACAAAGTAACCAGAAGTTAGTGTCCATCACCAACATCACCACAAACAAATGGAGAAAAAAAAAGTGAAATGCAACACCCTATACTAAACAAATGAAAGTTGATGAAAAAGCGAGAAGCAAACATGCAACACCACTCACAAAAGCATCAAACCAAGATGATCACAAAATTTGAAACACAAATACAAGCATTGTACAAATAATACAAGCATTTTGTTGCCTCATGGGTGAAAGTAGTGCTTGAGAAATTGCCCATTCACAAGCAAGTGAACATCTTCTCCATTCAAAGCTTTCAACCTGAAAGTATTCTCACCAAGGATTTCAGAGATTTGGTAAGGACCAAGCCATAAATAATCAAACTTATCATGATCACATTTATTTTCATTAGCTTTATCCCACAATAACACTAAATAAAAAATATTGAACGTTTTAATTTTAGCTCTTTTGTCAAACCACCATTTTACAATATCTTTATGTTTGCTAAAATTAAGCAAAGCTTCTTCTTGCTTTCATCTAAATGCATTAGGTGAGTTAAACGAGCTTCAATTTGGTTATCAGTCTTAAGATATTCTTTCATAAATTTTAATGTTTGTAATTTCAGATTTGTGGGAAAAATCGAATCTTGCCCATATACCAAGTGATAAGGAGATGTCCCCATAGACTCTTTGACTCTAATTCTGTCTGCCCATAGTGCATATTTTAATTTGTTATGCCAATCACAAGGATTTCATTCAAGCAACTTCTTAATAATAGAAATTTTTTTATTAGAAGATTCAGCCAAACCATTACCTTGAGGATAATAATTAGATGAAAATTAAATGCTCACCTTCTTGTTGTAAGCCTAATCTACAAAACGAATTGAAGAAAAAGTAGAACCGTTATCACAAAAAATTAAATTAGGCATTCCAAATTTGGTTACGATATGATCCTCTAGGAATTGAATAACAACTTCACTAGTGGAATTCTTTGTGGGGATTGCTTCAGTCCATCTAGTACAATAATCAGTTACGATGAGGATGAACTTATGAGAAGAGAAGAATTAGGATTGATAACCCCTACAAATTCTAATCCCCATTGGGAAAATGGTCTCATTTCCACTATTGGTTGTAAAGGTATAGCCACATTTCTTTCCCTATTGGCTTCTATTTGATAGATGTGACAAGAACGCATATGGGAATGGGCATCCTTGAAGATATGGGGCCAATAGTATCCTACTCTTAGAATCTGGTGTGTTGTGGCACTCGCAGATTCGTGTCCTATTCCATACTTACCATGGAATTCATGTGAGATTTAGGTAGCTTCTTCCTTGTTGAAGCAACGAAGGAATATTCCTTCATGATTTTTTCTGTACAATTTTCCCATGTTAATTATAAAATTCATAGATTTTAGACGAAGGGATCTTCTTTATGTGGCATTCAAGTGTGAAGGACACTTACTTTTCAGTAGAAAATAAACATCGGTATACCAATCATATTGCGTGATGTCCTCTACGCTATAATGTTGAAATAAAATTTGAGGATCTATCTCTACAATTACCTTTGTCAAACCTTGGCCTCCCACTAGCTTCATCGGGTGGATCTCAAGATCGAATTCCTGTAAAGTAGACATCCACTTCCCACATATTTCTCCTATCTCATTCTGCATCAACATATTTTTTACAGTAAGGTTAGGCCCAATAGCAAATACTCGACTATGCAAAAATATAATGCCTGATTTTTTTAACAATATTAAATAATGCATATGCTTGTTTATCTAATGTAGTATACCTCAATTGTGCATCTTTTAACGGCGAACTCATAAAAGCAATGGGATTTTGAAAATTACCTTCACTCTTCTAAGTTAGTACGCTTGCATATGAATGATCAGATGCAAAATTGTAGATAAAAAATGGCTTTGTATATGAACTTACCAAGACAAGTGTTGGAATATTTTCAACATTGCCTCCTTAGTCCTAAGTATTAAGTCCTAGTATTTAGTTTTAGTTTAATGTTTTGATTTACATATTTCTAGTTAATTTGATTAGCATACGTTGAGGTTTTGGCTTGGTTGGTCAATGTTTGACCATAGTCCAAGATTAGCATGTTGTTAGGATAAGAGCTATCTTTAAGTTAGTTTGTTGTAATAAGTTTAAGAGGATTTCTCTCAACCACCGTGTCTATTTTTAGTTCTTTCAAGAACTATAAAACTATGTAATGCATTGTTGATCAATAGAACAATTTCACCATTGTTTCTCATTTGGTATCAGAGCAGGTTTTCTCAGATGGATCAAAACCTATGGAGAGTGGCGTGAAGAGATCTGAAGCACGCACTTTGTCAGAGAAACTCAAGTGGCCAGCACTCAGCAGATTTGCAAGGAAGAGCTCGAGTAAATCATTAATATCTCATGAATCCTGAGGTATTTTATTATGAAATTTTGAGGGTTGTTAGATAATTGTATCAAGAGGATGCTGTCAAAATTTTAGGTGATTTGGAGCTAATTTGCTGATTTTATTAGCATTTTGAGTTTTTCAATAAAATGGTTGTATAAGGTGGAATACAGGGTATTTGCTTCTCAAATTTTGGGAGAAATATTATTTAGATAAAATAATAATTCAGAAACAAAATTTCAGGTCATTTGGATCTGTATTTATTGATTTGTGTGAATATTGATTTTTTCTTCAAAAATCCTAGATCCGAAATTGTGATAAAAAGGGAAAAAGTAAATGATCACATATTTTTCACCTTTGCAAATTTTCTTCAAAAATTTAGAGGGTTTTCAGATTATTGTCTCAGGAATACAGAGTTTAATTTTTAGAAATTTTGGAGTTGTATGGATTGATTTATGTGAAGAACATTGAGGTTGTCTCAAAAACACTCTAAGATCTAGAAAGGGCAAAAGTAAATTGATCACATATTTCTCATTTGTGTGAATTTGGATCTGAAATTTAGTGGATTTTTAGATAAGTATATCAGAAGTCTACAGGAAAAATTTTAGTTTGTTTCAATCAGTATTGGTCGATTTATGATAAATTGGGTGCTTGAGACTTTGGTAAATAAAAGGAAGCCATGTATGTAGACTTGGATGTACCAAAATTTGATGGAGATAATTATGCTATTTGGAGCATAATGATGAAGACCTTCTTGAAGGCTCAAGACTTATGGGATATAGTTCAAGAAGGCTATGAGGAACCCACTTGGAGCAAGCTACAAGGCGAGGAGAGAAAAGAGAAGAAGGAGCAACAATATGCAAATTGCTTAGCTCTTATGGATTTGAGGAGAGGAATGGAAAAGAATGTTTTTCCTCTCATAGCCAATTGTAGATCAGCTACAATGGCATGGCAAGTGTTGAAGGATGCTTATGGGTTTGATGAGGATACCCATAAAGCCATGTGTGACAATCATGAAGATTGTTTAAGCAAGGAGGAGCCTTGCTTCCTTGAAGAAGTTTCTGAATTAGATCCTTTTGAAGGAGCTTTTGAAGAGTCTTGTGAAGACTCATATGAAGGTATGTCTTTTGCAGAATACATACATTCTTATAATGGAGAATTATTTCTTAAAGAGGAAGATATACTTGAAGAAGAGCCTTGTGTGAAAGAGAGTAAAGAATCCCTTAATGGAGAAGAGGATAAGAAAGAGGAAGAGACTTGTACAACTTTCCTTGGAGAGAGTCATTGTGAGACACAGATCATTGAAGACATGTCTTGTATAGGCATGGAAAATTGTAATAAACAATTATTTCTTTTAGGAGGAGAAAAAGTTGAAAAGAAAAATTGTACTAAAGAATTTTTTGCAGGAATGGTATGCTTTGAAAGCATTCACATTGATAGCAAAGAGGAAGAAGAATTTGAAGATAAAGGAAGAGAAACACTCACATTGGAGTGTTCCTTGCTTGAAGATCACCAAGGTGAGATGTATGATGAAGAATGTCTCATGAAGGAGACATATGAAGAAGAGTGTCTTATGGAGAAGACACCAAATCAGCTATTTGTTGAAGAATACTTCATGGAGAATGCATCTACAATTCTCATGGAGGAGAATAAAGAATATGATGATGGAAAAGCAATGTTCATGGAAGACTATTGGCTTATTTTTGTTGAAGACCATTCACTTGGAATGGATGTGTGCTCTCTTGAAAGAGCAAATAAAGTAATGTGGGATGATGATCCACAAGAAAAGTTTGATGAAGAGGAAATGGAAGCTATAAGCTTCTTGTTAGAAGATCACTCATCAAGGGTGAAGGATGTGTTGGGTGAAGAAAAGACCCCACAAGACTCCCTCATTTGGGAGATGGAAAGTGAGAAAGAAAATGGGATAGAAACAGAAAATGAAAATGAGATTGCTGATTTTCTTGTTGTAATGGCAAAGGAAACATCACTCATGGATGAAGATCACTCACTTGGAGTGACTACATTGCAGAAAGAGAGTTGTCTTGAAAAGGCAACTATGTATGATTGCTTGAATGAATGGTGTTTCAACACACCAACATGGATTGAACAAAGGAGGAGAACTCTTAGTGAAGAGTTGATGGTTGATCTTGAAGCACCATACAATGAAGGAGAACTGCTACAAAATAGCTTTATGGGAAGCACCAAATCTACTCATACTAAAGGTAATGTTTTTATGATTAATGATTTGTTTTTTGTGAGCAGGAATGAAAAGAAAAGTGATTGTCTCATTGAGACAACTTTGATGAAGAGTCTTCTTGGAGAGAATACAGTGATGGAGAACTTGGGTCACATGGATCAAAATGATGTGTTCAAAATTCCTTGGGAGAAGGATTCTTGTAAAGTCATTGTTGTGAGAGAATATTTGTGTGAGGAGCAACTTTATGTTGCATATGTAGTTGGTCATTATATGGCCATATTTATTGTGATATTTTGTGTGGAAATATGTGAAAGAGTTGTATGGTATAATCATCTATGTGAGATGATTAATTGTAAATACTCATGTGGAGTATTGTTTAGTGTTGAAGATGTAAAAGAAGATCAAAATGTGAGAGCATGGTTTAAAGACCATAATGATAAATATGTAAGAGAGTGGTTGCTGAAAACCACAAGAGGAGATACTTTTGTTGAAGGGGGAGCTAATCAACAAAAGAAGGCACTCAAGCATTTGCAGGAAATTCCACATGAAGAGTGGAAGGAGTGCCACCATAAGTATTTTGTAAATTCTGATTTCTTGATTCAAGATTGGAGGAAACGTAAGAGAAATATTTTCTTCCAACTCTGTGATGCTTAAAGAACTCTTGCATGAGTGTCTTTAGCATCAAGGGGGAGAATGTTGGAATATTTTCAACATTGCCTCCTTAGTCCTAAGTATTAAGTCCTAGTATTTAGTTTTAGTTTAATGTTTTGATTTACATATTTCTAGTTAATTTGATTAGCATACGTTGAGGTTTTGGCTTGGTTGGTCAATGTTTGACCATAGTCCAAGATTAGCATGTTGTTAGGATAAGAGCTATCTTTAAGTTAGTTTGTTGTAATAAGTTTAAGAGGATTTCTCTCAACCACCGTGTCTATTTTTAGTTCTTTCAAGAACTATAAAACTATGTAATGCATTGTTGATCAATAGAACAATTTCACCATTGTTTCTCAACAAGTGCATTAGAAATAGCATCTTTCACACCCTGATAAGCAGTCCTAGCATCAGATGTCCATTTAACATTAATATCCTTTCTCAACAAGTCATTCAATGGTTTAACTATTTCGACAAACCTAGAAATAAGTTTCCTAACAAAATTTATTTTCCCAAAGAATGACCTGAGCTCCTTCATACTACCTGAGAAGGGGACTTTTTGATTGCTTCTACCCTCGTAGGATCTATAGAAATGCCTTCTTTCGATATTATATGCCCCAACAATTTCCCTTCGGTCACCCCAAAGATGCATTTTTTTGGATTAAGTGAGATTCCATGTTCTCTACATCTTTGCAAAAACTTTCTCAAATCATTAATATGATCTTTAAACTTCTTTGAGAATACAGGGATATCCTCTACATACACGACTATGCATTTACCTATAAGGTCCTTGAACGCATAATCAATGGTCTGCTGAAAAGTAGCACCTGCATTGAGCAGACCAAAAGGTATTCTTTTATAAGCAAATGTTCCCCATTTGGTGGTGAAAGTCATCTTCATTCTATCTCTAGGGTCAATGAGAATCTGATTATAACCAGAATATCCATCAATAAATGACATCATTTCAGATCCATTGACCATTTGTAAAATGCTATCAATAGAAGGAAGGGGGTAGTTGTCTTTTTGTGAAGCTTTATTGAGGTTTCTAAAATCAATACATAATCTGATCTCACCAGACTTCTTCCTAACAGGAACTACATTAGCTACCCATGTGGAATGGCGAATAGGAAATATAATCTTAGCATCTAACAACTTCTTTACTTCCTTTTCTATAAGTGGTTCCAACAATGGGTTAACCGTATGCTATTTCTGTCTAAAAGGTTTAGAGTCTGGCTTCAGAGGGATGGTATGCATGATTATGTTTTGATCATAGGTCTTTAAATCCTCATAAGTCCATGCTATACAATCCATGTAATATATTAATACATGCATTATTCCTTCATTTTCTTGAGGTGTACATGCTTTCCCAATTAGCACATTATGTGAATCTTCATTTCCAATATTGACTATATCATATGCATCATCCTCAAGTGGGATTTTGCCAAATTTCTTGCTTTGGTATTCAATATCAAAAAATTTCTCAAGTGCAATAGTGCCTTTTGGGATGGCATTAATATTTTTTGTTGTCATATCTCCTTCATCCTCATCCTCTTGTAATCTTTGATCTTCATCTATTACCTAATTTTCAAAGACACCTGAATTAGTCACAAAATCAAAGAGGTGTTTGTCGCTTTCAAAAACCTGTAAGTTTTTAACGTTGTCAGGTATGGACGGACAAGGGACCAACTCAATTGAAAATATTTTTAGTTTCTTTTTATCCATGGGATTTAATGTACTTGCAACAACTACCAAAGAGTCAGCGACCTGATTACTTTTTCTAGAGATTAGAGAAATATTAAATGCTTCAAACTCATCAATCAAATATCTAACTCTAGTCTTGTAGTGAATTAACCTTTAATCTCTACATGTGTATTTGCCTTTCACTTGTCTAAAAACTAGCATTGAATCCCCTAAAACTTTCAAGCATTTTATGTTCTTATTCAAAGCTCATCGTAATCCATAATCAAGGCTTCATACTCTACCACATTATAGGTGCATGGAAACTGTAACCTGAACGCAACGAGAGAAGACTTCCTACTAGGACTAATGAGCTCCACTTCGGCCTTGCTACCCTGCTTGGATCTAGAGCCATTAAATTTTAGTATCCAAACCAAGTGTTCATTCATAAGTGGACCACAAGATAGAAATTTAGCGTCTGCTTCATTAGCGACCCATTTGGTATCCAATGTGTAAACACCCAACTCTGTTTCGTTATAAAGGGTCTCATTCGGCTTGTTATATTCCGTGATCATCTCTTTAAGCCTAGGCTCTCTTTCAACTGAAATTTGATTTACCACCACTTTCCAAGGTAGCCACGTGTGAACAATCCATTGAAAAATAGCCATTCAAGTTTTTGCTCCAATCCCTAGCCAGTAACATACCATACCTAGTAGGAATATTGACAACATGAATATCAATATGTTGTTGAATTCTAGGTTCTGATGAAACCTGTACATGGATTTCACAAAGCATACCTACCATATTTACCTTGGATCTATCTAATTGTATCATCGTTTTATTTGAAGGATGAGGTTTCAATCCCAATACCTCACAAATCTCGTAAGGCATTACATTACCCGACATGCCTAAATCTATCATACAATTGTGTAGATTTATTCTGATGATTCTGATTGTTAGGAGAAAAGGAGTAACTTCTCCTCTCTCCTTCCGCCAAGCGTAATGAAATGCTATAATAAACTTAGCATCATTTTTGTTTGATCCCCCCAAAGCCTCAATCAAAGCCTCCTTTTGACCTGGTATCATTGTCGTGACAAACATGTTGATATTAGATTTTGTTGTCTTTATATCCTCAACAATGTTATAAGTACCTTTATCAACACTCTGCTCCCTCTTAGGTGGTTTGGATGAATCCATCTGAGATGGAGGTGGTGGGTTGTTATTTTCCTTAGCATCAGGTGGAATAATGGAATTGTTTGGAGGAGTGGAAGAAGTATTTGGGAACTTACTTTTATTTCTCAAATGATAGTTGTGATTCCCCTTTTGAAAGTGCCTAACGACCTGAAATTATTCTATGGGCTCATCTTCCTCTTCTTCTTCACTTTCAGAGCCAAAAGTTTCAATAACCAAAGCATACCCCTTTCCTCTGCTTGAACTGGCTTGATGAGAGTAGTCATCATTAGGTACTATTTCACACTCATTAATATCCTGTTGGAAAATATCTCTAGACTTCTAAAACATAGGGTATTCATTTTCGCTATGTTCATCAGTGGAGTTCCACCTACACCAATCACTCCTAGCAAAATTTGAAAGATTAAATGTAGCATGAGATTGGCTAGGAACAACATTACTATGATTAGCAACCGGATTGGGTACCCCCCATTATTAGGTTGCGTGTTCTCTATTTATTTTGAGCATTGAAGTTTTTATTTTGCTGCGCCTTTTGGGGTGCTTGCTTTTGGAAATGGACCATATCGCTACTTAACTTATGGACCAACCTCTTTAGGTCTTTTACTTCTGACTCAAGCTCATTGGGTTGGTTAGTAGAAGTGGTAGGATTGGTTGGATTCCAAAAACCTGGAATATTCTAATTTGGCACAACACTTGGATTTTGAACATTTGGATCCGAGAGTGGATTCACACTTTGTAGGGGTGTGGGCATGGGAAATGAGGTGAAGGCTTGAGCATTGGTTGCAATGACTCCCTGAGTAGCCAATTGATTCTCTAGAAGCAAAGGAGTAATTGAAGGAATGGATGTGTTCGGGTAGGTGATCATGGATGGATGAGTGGGCATAGATGGAAAAAGTTGATTGTAAGGTAAGGTACTCAACATCGACATATGTGGTGCCATAGCCTGGTTCATCATAGGAATCTGATTGTAAGGACCAAACTACCCTACCATGGGTAATTAGGTTATCCCAACACCTTACGACGTCATTTGTTGTTCAATGGTCATGGCCTCCGAGTAAGCTAGGGCAAGGGTAGTAACCTGAGGGTTCCTCCTAGCAAACATGGCAATTATAGGATCTAACGTACCAAAGTATAATTGAAGAGCCATATTGGCATCAAAAATGAAATAACGAGTTAATCTCGTGTAGAGTTTCTAAAACCTGGAATTGAACATCCTGATTGGCTCATTAGGTCCCCTTTTACAAGTCACAAATTGGTTATATATAATGGTAGGATCTAAGGGTAACTTGAATTGATTAACAAAAGCAATCTCTAATTGGGTTCAAGAGGTAATAGAACCAATAGGTAGACTGATATACCAATCATACACCATTTCATATAGACTCAAAATAAATAGTTTACACGCCACATCTTCATGTTCAAATCGATGTCTGATCAAAATATCCTTATAAACCTGGATGTGTTCTTCAATTGATCTAGGACCATCATGCTTATACTTGGGCAAGAACCTTTCAATGTTTTTGGGTCCATCATGGACATCCCCAACTATGTTCAATGGAGTATTGTGTGCTCCATACCAAGCAACATTTTGAGCCATTGTATTCAATGGTGGTGTCCCTAAAGAAACACTAGGGGCAACAAAGTCAATAGATGAAGACACACTAGGTGCGCTAGAAAAAGAAGGTAAACCAACTTTGAGCACACTAGGTGGGATAACAAAAGTTTGACTCTTGAATTTTTTATTTCTATGAGTGGGAGATATACTTTGAAAAATAGTATCCCCGATGGATTTGGATCTAGTAATGATATGCTGAGGTGGATCCAGCTTAACAATACCAACCACAAGTGTTTTCTAACAATGCATCAACATAAACCATCACATAAGAAATATTCTCACAATAAATGGTTAGAATTAATGCATTATCAATAAAGTAATTCCCAATCAATAGTTAGCATCACCTATCAACAAGACCACGTTAGTCCAAACTAGTATCTTCCAAAATAGTCTTTTAAGTAAACAATTAACAAGTTTGCTTTACAACTTTAAAGAAAAATCCAATCAGGCCCTCCTTCTAGCGCCAAAATGTTGAGTGGAAATCTTGCCCAATTGCAAAATCACCATCACACTTAAAATTTTGATTCGAAAACCCTCTCTTGCAAAGAAATCAAAATTTCTCCAAGGTTCCTTTTACTTAATGTTGTTTGTGTACCTGCGAAGATGTGTCAAGAGAAATACTAGTAATACCTTAGTGATTTGCAAGCAACCATTAAAAATGGGCCTGTGTTGGATTCTGCCATGCTGTCATTGTTCATTGATTAAAGGGCTTGATTTCCCTTATGTACATAAATGAAATGATGACTGAATGCCTAAAATTAGTCCTACTCCATTTTATCTCTGATTGGTTAAAATTATTTGTCCTTGAATCCTTGTTAGCAAACTCCTTTTATCTTAAGCTTTAATGTGAAGTTGGAGTTAGCATTTGGTGTTAGCAGATTATTTTTATCTAAAATTTTAGTGTAGATTGGAGTTAGTACTTGTTGTTAGCAGGTTCATTTTAATTCCAATTAAAGTGTGTTGTTAGCAAGTGTTGTGGTGGACCACTTCCTTTTATCTTTGCATTAATGTGAACTTTGGAGTTAGTCAAAATCCTTCTCCCAAATGCAAATTTGATTTTATCTTGATCCTTTGTGGATAAAAGAAAATGTTGAAAACCTTATGAAATGTGGATTTCCTTTACTCTAAAAAAAAATGCTAAAATGATTATCCAAATAATTTAGATGCTTGCTTTGAACAATAATTATTTGGATACTTTAATACTACAAAACCCTAAAATTTTAATGTAAAAAGCTCTGAATTTGTTAGGATTTTGAGTGTTTGAAAATTGAAATAACACAATTGGAATGATAAATAAATGGCAAAAGATAAGGTTAGAGAAAACGAAAATCTAAAATTTGGAAAATGGACCAGAATATAAACAAAGACCAAAGAGAAACTACTGAAAACAAAACAGGCCAAATTTGTAGAAAAAGTTAGATCCACGAGAAACACAACCAGGTTAGACCCGCATACACACAATCTAAGATCTGGTTATGGCGAGAGTCTAAGGGATAAGAACATGCATTAAAGGCATCTAAATGATGCTACTGAATTCACGTATAAAACACCATTTAATAACTCTAAAATATGAAGAAATATGTGCAATGAATTTTATTGTGTTCAAAACAAAACCTCTGTTCTGCATACAAGTTAGGCATAGGGTGTTGACAACAACTTAAAGGACCTTCCAATCTTCCTCCAACCGTTTTGCTCCAAAAAAAATTTCCAACCCTCCTTTCGGGATATGAATGGATATTTAATAATTTCCTGAAACCTTTCCTTTCCTCTCCCTTTTGTCTGTTGGATTTCACAATATTTTCATAACGTTCCTTTCCACGCTTTTGTTTCATAACTTTTAACCTTTCTGAGTCTCATTTCATTTCATTTTCTTTTGTAATGTCTTTTTTTTTTTTTTCTTTCGTACTGCAAACGAGATTCTACATACAATTTGACGTGTATCAAATTTACTTCCCTGGCTACATTCGAAAACTTATTAGCCACCTTCATTTGTACCCTTTTGATGGTAGCATCCTCCATTTTTCTGTATCGCAATACTTCGAACATAAAAACAAAACATCTTCCTAATAGGGAACACTTTTTTTTTGTGAATGCGGCCAACCCTGTATCCTTTTAACGAACACCTGTTTTCAAGTTTTATATCTTCCCAATTGACTTCGACTGATGAACATTATTAAGCTTTAACAAAGCCTAAACCAAATACAAGATATATTTTATTCGTCTGGCGTGTGTGCCCATATTCTTCACTGCTATATCCAAGTATTGAAACGAATTTAATAAATTACCTCCCTTGCACATGTCCTCATTGTCGCTGACGCATTCCTTTTACACGTATTGTCATTTTATTTTGTGACCCTCAAACGCATGTACGTGCCACGATCCGACCGACCCCTTCTTGGGCATCTTCAATCAAAACCGATCATAGTATCCTATCATGATGCCTCCGCACACGTTGATGACTCCACCGTTCGTGTCCTTAAACTGCAAACCCCCACCTCGAATAAACCCACTGATTATTGTTTGACTCCACTCGTTCAAATCTCCACTGTTGATGCCACATTCACTATCTCGACTCTGTTGTAAATTCATCTACATATGCACTAGGTGGACCAATAGTCTATTTCAACTCTGTTTCCACCTGGCGTGAAGTAGCCGATGATCATCCATCGATTCTTTCGGTAATAGAATCAATGAGTATTGAGTGTCTTTCTGCGCATCAATGAATGGTTCCTATCACCGATCATTACACATTGTGAGCTCTACCACGGATGCCACGTCCTCCTACGTCTTCATCATGCGATTCACGCTATCATGGTTAGCCAGTCCATGGTACCAACTCTGCGTAGGTCCCAGTTGCTCGTGCAAACCCACCATCTTCACCCGAGTCTGCGTCTTTCACTGTGCTCTGTTGAACAAAATCATCCACCTCGCAGAATGTAAGCAACCACCCCTTTCACCATTGGCATCATCATATCCTGTCGTAGTGTTGACGCGGGAGACCACATTCTCTTACAAACTGTCTGTTGAACATTCACGAAATGAAATTATTCTCTCGCAACATAATTGGTGTTTCGGTAACATCTGTGTGTCCTATGTTATGAGAATTATCGTTGGAGATGGTAACAGAGCTCTCTTTTTATCGTAGATGAACTTGTTCATCCGACAGGGATCCCACATCGAAGCATAGCATCCATGTCTGCGAGCTCGGTCCATTCTAGTCCACGTCCGTAAGGTGCATGAATGGTTTCACCCCTTTGGTGTAGGCATGAGCCACAAAATTAGCCCATGCCCGTATCTGTTATAGCCTGTTTCATATAAAGAGAAATCCTATATTTGACTTGTTTGTCACCCGCATGGAAGGTGCGCTTCCCATGGTCACTACTCTGGTGGCAGTGCATACTCTATGCTTTATCCCAACAATCTCACCAGCTAAAGTGGCAGCACCTACGGTAGTGGCAGATTATTGATATTATTAGCGTAACTACATCTTGATTCCCTTTGCCTTACGGATATTGAAGGACTCAATATTATCGCAAAACAACGGCTTCGCTCTTTGCTTTTGGACTTGGAGGAATTAATTTCTAAAAAATTCTGAGTGCCTGTGGTGGAATGGGATTACTATAATCGACAACTGCAATTTATTAAAACCATCGCACGAATAGCTCACAATATCAACGCATATATCGGCTTACGCATCCCGCCTTCAACGTGTCTTGTTGCGTCAACCTCTATGTATTTCTGCCTTGATACCTCTCCGTCGTCTGCCTTGATACTTCTCCGTCGTCGTTCGCTTCTTTGTTAGGTCCACGTCCGTGTTAACATGGCAGTGTCCGACTGTACATGTTTTTGTAGCTATGTCTTTTGAAGAGGATGACGTCCCTTGCATGGCGAGCTAGTGAACAAAAAACCCGTGAATGAATGAATGAAAGATTTTAATTACGTCTGCGAGATCCAAATATGGTCTATGGGACCTCAAATATGGAAGTACAATTACTCAAATCATATCATATGATCTTTAATATCTTTGAGAAGGTTGTTCCTTCTCCCGCTAATTTGTGTTAGCAATTCTCCAACTTTTTTTATTTTACTGTCTTCAAATAAATCTGTAATAAATTCGTTCCCAAGTGTTTCTTTGTATTTGTCATGGATATCTGAAAAACTCGGGCATTTATAGATGAAGTGTTCCTTTGTCTTTACTGCCCCTGTGCTGCATAGAGTACATATCCTTTCTTCCCATTGTTCTTTGGGCGTTGTCCATCTCCCTGTTTCACATCTAAGCCTATGAGAGTTAGTCCTTATCTGAGCAATGAGTATTTTTTCCTTCCACTTGATTTCAGCGCCTATATACGCTTTTTCCTTGTGGTCATACGTTGGGTTAAAATTTGCAATATAATATTGTCTTTTCCTGCTTGCATTTTTCCACATTCCACTTCGAACTTTTCATTCACATAATTTTGTATGTCTTTGTTGACATTTGGGCATTCATTTATGTTGATTTCCCAACGTTTCATTCATTTCTGATTTTGTTTCATCTACGTATTCTTTCGCCTATGCAACTCTTCGTCCCTAGCTGCTCTAGGCCATCTATCATTTGTCATGTTTTCTATTTTTTTCAAGTAACATAACAGCTTGGTCATAGCAATTGCTTCTAAAGGGAACATTCCAGTTTCAGCTAGAATAATTTCATAAGGGGTTGTGGCCTTAATTTTGAGAAAGTTTGTGATTAGATATTTTTGAATCCTTTCTATTTGCCTCCATTTTGCATTTGTTGTGCCACTAGCCCACACCTCGCAACCATACAACGAACCGGTGTAACAAGTAGGCCAAATAAGACCTTTGTGGTCTTCCAGTCCCACAACTCAAGATTCCTACACCTGTTTTGAAGTGCATATAGTGCTCTCCAGCCACTTTGAGTTCTTTTCATCCTACATGTATTCCAATTAAGTTTGTCATGAAATTCTATGCCCAGGTATTTGTATTCTACTACTACATCAAGCGGTATTCCATTTTCTCTTGTTTCAATGTTTTGGAGTGTTTTTTGTACCTCTTTTATTTGATTTGCATTTGTTTTTTCCACCTCTATTGCATCATTGATTGGGGGATGGATGGCTTGTTTGAGGACATGCCATTCACGTTGACCCATGTTTGCAAGGTTTTGTAGCTTTGACACTTGCTCCTTGAGTTGGTTGTTTCTTTTTCCAGCCTCCGAATGGTGTTTATAACCTCATCCGATTTAGTTTCTCTTAATTTCTCCCTCCTTTCCATGCTTTCAAGTTTCTCTTTCATTTTCATTAGCTCTTGCACATAAAGTCTTGGTGCCCACATGAGTGGTGTAGTTGTGGGACTGTAAGTTTCTTCCTCAATTGAAAACTCATTTTGGTGATTTGCCTTTGATTGTTCCTTATTCTCCACTTGTTTACATGGTAGAATATTTTTATTTTTTGATATGCCCTTTTCATTGTTGTTGCCCTTGCTCGAGCTTGTCGACGCCTTAATATCCTCCAATATTGTTTCTCATTGACATATATTGGTTCTTGCAATTGTTGCTTCCCTTCTTCCATTTTCAAACCCTCTGTACTATTGATCCATTGAAATAAATGTGTAATAAAACCCTCTAGCTCTGCAAACCCTCTACTGCAAACCCTTGCTGATAATAAAACCTTCTGCCGCAAACCCCTATAACGAATGTATTTCTCCTACCTAATTAAATTGTTTTATAAATCGAAAGAGGACAAAAAAAATATGTTTACCTGATGAAATAGATGTTTAATACAATACTCCACCACAAACCCTCCTTGCTTTGCAAAAACCCTTTGTCGCAAACCCTTTAATTTTTTTGTGCTGATATTTCTTGTCTGGTTTAGTGTACAGTTCAAATCTTCTTCATTCTATCGGCTTTGCTTCAGTATCCCCGTGTTCAGCTTCAGTCTTGCTTCAGTATCTTGCTGTAAACCCGATGAAATAGATGTTTAATACAATACTCCGTCGCAAACCCTCCTTGCTCTGCAAAAACCCTTTAATTTTTTGTACTGATATTAGTTCAAATCTTCTTCGTTCTATCGGCTCTGCTTCAGTATCCTCGTGCTCTGCTTCAGTATCTTGTCGTAAACCCGATGAAATAGATGTTTAATACAATACTCCACCGCAAACCCTCCTTGCTCTACAAAAACCCTTTGTCGCAAACCCTTTAATTTTTTGTGCTGATATTTCTTGTCTGGTTCAGTGTACAGTTCGAATCTTCTCCGTTCTATCGGCTCTACTTCAATATCCCCATGTTGTGCTTCAGTCAGAAGAACCGCAAGTGCTAGAGAAGAGTACTAGGAGACGAGAACCTTGACTCCTGCAGATGTATTCATATGAGAAGTGGAATGGCAATAAGCGTCGCTTCCTCGAATTCTGGAAAAGTAGGTGTTTTGTGGGAGGAAAGGAGGCCGAAGTTGGGCCTTAACCCTAAATCAAAATAATTGTAACTGTTACGATGCTGGTGTAGGGTTCAATTATTTCTTTTACGACGCTGGAGTTGGGTTTAATTATTTCTTATAAGTATGCGTATGAATAAAATGAAATGAAGCTTTGTGGTTTTCATTAAAGGGTTAATTGAAATCATCATTCATAAAATTATGTTTTCTCCTCTATAGGTGTTGGCAAGGACCATTGGCCCCACATCACCACGCGGGCCTAGGGTCATGAGCGGACTGACTATGCGAAGGTGGGCTAGAGCCCATGTGGCGGTGACGATGCACGTAGCAATGGCTTGAAAGCATGGAAAGGAGGGAGAAATTAAGAGAAACTAAATCAGATGAGGTTATAAACACCATTTGGAGGCTAGAAAAAGAAAACAACCAGCTCAAGGAGCAAGTGTCAAAGCTACAAAACCTTGCAAACATGGGTCAATGTGAATGGCATGTCCTCAAACAAGCCATCCATCCCCCGATCAATGATGCAATAGAGGTGGAAAAAACAAATGCAAATCAAATAAAAGAGGTACAAAAAACACTCCAAAACATTGAAACAAGAGAAAATGAGCTACGAAATGAATTAGCAAAGACAAAGACATGGTCTCAAGTAGTAAAAGAACCAGTCAATCAACAAAAAGAGTTGATAGAGAAGCAAGTAAAAATTCAAAAAACAAAAGAGAAAGAAAGACATGAGAAGTTAACAAATATAATCATCAAAGGGTTGAAAGATTATGGGGACAGGGAAGACACAAATCGTTTAACCAGGGACTTCTTGTCAGATCGATTACAATGGAAGGGTCAGATAAAAAAAGTAAGCAAAATTGGTAGGCTGAGAGAAGGAGGCAAAGATAGACATATTCGGGTCACATTGATGAGCTACGAGGATAAAATAAGGTTACTTAAAAACAGAGGCATGCTGAGAGGGTCACAATTTTATTTAGATGATGACCTAACATTTTTATAGCAGGAAGAAAGAAATAAGGAATGGGAAAAGGTGAGGGCAGCAAGGAATGAAGGGAAACAGACATATTTAAGAAATGGAAAGGCATACATCACATCTAAAAAAATCCAAAATAAATAGGGAGTATGGCCCGCCCGAGAACATCTTACAATGGTAAGTTGGAACTGTAGAGGTTTCCCTTGGAGAAGAGGACCCGAGTTAGGGCCCATTGCTAGAGACAAATATATAATCATATTGACGGAAACACATGAACACGATGGATGTAGGACTCCATAATTTGTGGGATACAAAAAAATAGCAATATGGAATAAAGCAACGAAAAATGGCAAAGGGCATGGGGGTATTATGGTTTTAATAAAAGAGGAATGGGATAGGGTCATTAAAATTGAAAAACAAGATGAAAACAAACAATACATTTGGATAAATATCCTAGAAAATAAGTTAGTTATTAGCATAGCAAGCATGTTATTTTGCTCCCAAGAATTCTAAATTCTATAAGAAACATGACCTTAACAGAGAAGACCCATACTCCTCCCTAAAAAGAGACATTTCAATATACAGTAAGTTGGGGGATATTATATTAATTGGAGATTTCAATGCAAGGACAACAAATAAGCAAGCTAAAATTTTAGAAGGTAACGAAGATATTGAGATTAATCCTCTTTGGATGCCAGAAGAGGAAAATCAACAGTGGACCAGGACTTGAGAAGATGAGCATGGGGCTATCACGCAATATGGAGAAGAGTTGTTAGGTCTTTGCAACATATACAATTTGATTATTTGCAATGGGATGAACAAATGGAAAAATTCAGGAAAGTATACATGCAAAACATATAAGGGATAAAGTGTAATAGACTATGTAATATGCTCACGGAATTACATACCAAAAATAGAGGAGCTAGAAGTGGAAGATTCTCCAGTGGAACTTAAGTCAGATCACAACCCAATTGTTATGAAACTTCGAATGCATAGAGACAAACCAAAGGAAAAACACTCGCAAGGTAATCAAAATAAATATCCTCACAAGGGAAACATTCTCTTAACAGATGAAAATCGACAAAATTTTAGAGCAGTATTAAATAATAAGTTACAGGAAAGGGAAGAACTACATCACAGTAGTAGAGATTACAGTAAGAGTGAATGGTTAATGCAAGTTATTCAAGAAGCTCTAAACAAATGCAAGAGAGCTAAACCTAAAAAGAAAGAAAGGAATAGCTTCCCAACCAACCCATGGTTCGATGAAGATTGCAAAAAAATGCGAAGATTACTAAAGGAACCAACGGGTAAAACAAGAGCAAACAAAAAAGCATATGAGAAACTGGTAAGGGCAAAAAAAGAAGAATACACTAAAACAAGGAGGGAAGAATTGATTTATTTAGGGAAGCATTAACCAAAGAAATTTTGGAAGTAACTAAGCGTGAAAAGGATGCAAACTAAAAATAACATAATAGTTAATCAGTGGTTGGAGTATTCAAAACAATTGTATTAGCGTAGTAACCAACAGGAGACACCCCCTACTATCATTGTCAAGAAAGAACTTTTCACAATTGAAGACATTATTCAAGGGATAAAAAAGTTAGCAACTGGTAAAGCCCGTGACATAGACAATCTTCAAGCAGAGCATATAAAATGGGGGGTAGATATCTTGGCACCGCAAATCAAAGAAATTTTCAATGAGGTCATACAAAATGGCTTCCCTACTGAGTGGACAACTAGCTTGACCATTCCTTTGTTTAAAAGTGGAGATGTAAATAATCCCTCAAACTATCGAACTGTCATGATAAACCCTCTCTTTGCAAAGTTGTTTGGGAGTATGATAGAGCGTAGGATCAACATATGGGCAGAAGAAAAGGGAAAGAGAGCAAAGGGGCAAGCAGGTTTTAGGCCCAAGCACTCAACTATTGATCACTGTATCACGCTCAGACACATAGTGGAAAATATATGGGACAAAAAAGATGAGGCTTTTTGCTGTTTTGTAGACTTCAAAAAAGCATTTGACATAGTGCCTAGGAAAAAATTATGGAGCAGAATGGAAGAGCTAGAGGTTCCAATTCACTACAGGGCAGCAGTTCACAGACTATATGAGCATGTAAAGGCTAGAATCAGAACATAGGAAGGGTTATCTGAATGTTTTGGTAGTGACATAGGTGTCAAACAAGGTTGCCCTTTATCTCCAACCTTATTTGGGTTGTACATTGACAAGTTAGAAGAATGGATAAACAAATTTGGGGGAGAGGGTGTGCATTTAGCCAAATATGTGGTAAAACTCCTCATGTATGCGAGATGATGTAATTCTTGTGGCCAAAACAACCAAAGATCTAGAAGATCACCTTCAAGCTCTAGAACTCTTTTGTAAAGAAGTTGGGATGACGATGAACACAAGTAAAACAAAAATCATGATTTTTTTAGCAAAAGAGAAGAAGCAACAACTCAAATTTCAGTTTGCAGGAGAACCGCTTGATGTAGTAGTAGAATACAAATACCTGGGCATAGACTTTCATGACAAACTTAATTGGAATACATGTAGGATGAAAAGAACTCAAAGTGGCTGGAGAGCACTATATGCACTTCAAAACAGGTGTAGGAATGCCGAGTTGTGGGACTAGAAGACCACCAAGGTCTTATTTGGCCTACTTGTTACACCGGTTCTGTTGTATGGTTGCGAGGTGTGGGCTAGTGGCACAACAAATGCAAAATGGAGGCAAATAGAAAGGATTCAAAATATCTAATCACAAACTTTCTCAAAATTAAGGCCACAACCCCTTATGAAAATATTCTAGATGAAACTGGAATGTTCCCTTTAGAAGCAATTGCTATGACCAAGTTGTTATGTTACTTGAAAAAAACAGAAAACATGACAAATGATAGATGGCCTAGAGCAGCTAGGGACGAAGAGTTGCATAGGCAAAAGAATACGTGGATGAAACAAAATCAGAAATAGATGAAACGTTGGGAAATCAACATAAATGAATGCCCAAATGTCAACAAAGACATACAAAATTATGTGAATGAAAAGTTCAGAAGTGGAATGTGGAAAAATGCAAGCGGGAAAAGACAATATTATATTGCAAATTTTAACCCAACGTATGACCACAAGGAAAAAGCGTATATAGGCGCTGAGATCAAGTGGAAGGAAAAAATACTCATGCTCAGATAAGGACTAGCTCTCATAGGCGTAGATGTGAAATAGGGAGATGGACAAGGTCCAAAGAACAATGGGAAGAAAGGATATGTACTCTATGCATCACGGGGGCAGTAGAGACAGAGGAACACTTCATCTATAAATGCTCGAGTTTTTCAGATATCCATGACAAATACAAAGAAACACTTGGGAACGAGTTTATTACAGATTTATTTGAAGACAATAAAATAAAAAAAGTTGGAGAATTGCTAACACAAATCAACAGGAGAAGGAACAACCTTCTCAAAGATATTAAAGATCATATGATATGATTTGAGTAATTGTACTTCCATATTTGAGGTCCCATAGACCATATTTGGGTACAACCTTCTCAAAGATATTAAAGATCATATGATATGATTTGAGTAATTGTACTCCCATATTTGAGGTCCCATAGACCATATTTGGGTCTCGCGGACGTAATTAAAATCTTTCATTTCATTTATAAGTATAAAATATTTTACCATTATTTTTATTTTATTTTATTCTTTCATTATATATATATATATATATATATATAATATTTTTTTAATTTGTCTCATTGACAAGTACTAGAATAAATGCTCATTCCTTTATTATTTTTATTTATTTTCTCATTGTGTCTTTTGAATTTATCAACCTTAAGAATATGAATTGCTTAACTTCAAAAGACACCATAATGAAGCACCAAACCAACATTTAAAAATCAAGACCAAATATTAAACCAAAACATAAAACGTTTACGCACAAGCACAAGAAAGCACTACACTACCAAGAACCTATCAAAATTAGCACTCAAAGAAAACAAGGTTTCCAGAACCCAAAACTAAAAACAAAGGTGGGTCTCCAAGTTTGGGGCTAGTTGTGCAAAGGTCACAACACTGCCATACATGCTTCTATTGCATTTTAGTCAAACTTTATCACATTTTTTAGTGCATTTCAATGTATTTAGACTTCTTACTCCTCTTAAAGGGTTCTTATACCCTTATCATAATATATTTCCTATTTTTAGCCTATAATATTTTTGTTTAACTTGCAGAAACAAAAATGTCATTGGACTGCAGGTTAGACAACGAATTCACTATTCTTACTACCACAATAACTTTCTATCAAATTTTCATATTTGGTGTAAGCAATAATGGGCTGACCCATCATCCAAGGAAGCTTCCTATCTTCTTTGAGCTAGGAAGACCGCCCAACATTGACCTTGTGGCTTTTCTTTGTTTATTTTATAGGTCATAGCAAAAGCATTGGCGATTGCAAAACACTAACGATAGATTTGTAGAGGCGACAATTTTACCTTTGGGGCAAATCTATCCTAGAACCTTTATTTTTTGTTTCTACAATCATATTTATTTGTTATTTAGTACTTGTTTAACACTCTATTTCTAGTTTGGTATAATTATGTCTCTCCTATCTAGCTATTCTATAATAGGTCATTGCAAAAATGTTGCCTTGGAAAAAATGCTATAGCGAATTCGTATAGGCAACGATTTTGCATGTGAGGGAAAATCAAGAAGTTTACTGTTTTAGGACTTTTACTTTTTGCTTCTATGATTTTATTAATTTGTTATTTGTCATTGTTTAGATACTCTGTCTCTATTTCAACATTGTTCTATCATTTTTATTTTACTATCGGTGGCGAATTTGTTGTGGTAGTTGTTTCAACTATAAGGTTAAATTTGGGTACCATTATTCCAAAATCTCATCTTGCTATAGTTAAATTTTGTTTGTTGATTCATTAAAAATTTAATAGAAAGAAAATATTAAATTTAGTTTAATCATTATTGGATTTACTTCATCAAATTATCTTAGGCAAGAAACGTAAGTGCATGTAGCTACATCTAAGATAATGTGTTTCTTTGCATTTACCCCTTGTCCTTTTGTCTTGGAAAGGAAAATAACTTTTACTTTTATTCTAAACATTAAATCGAAAAAACATATAGTCTAAGGTTTGTCTTCTTGTATCTTTAATTTTGGTTTTAGTCCTTTTAAGGTTTAAACATAAAACATTAAGAGAAAAACATAATTTTCGAACCCTTGAACCCTTAGGCGTTTGTATAATTTACACATAAAAACATAGTTTAAGCTTATAACATACCCCTTTAAACATATCGAGGTGAAATGAGGAGGAAATTCTAAACCCTCGTCTTATAGTTATTAACGAAGAAAGAGGAGAAGCCATAGTTAGATCCTCTTATTACTCATACAAGAGTCCTTGAAAATTAAAGGAAGTCATTAGAGCCAGGACTTCACCGGTTTAACTAGTTAAGAATTTGTCTTCCTCTTATAACCTAAATTACATCTTCTTCTATATGAAGATTCAAACTTGAGTCTTTTCCTTAAATGTCAAAAAAATTAACTATTAAATTAATGCCATTAACCTATATTACCTACCTAGCTAGCGTTGTAACCACACTCTTAAATATATATTTTTTTGGTTGCATAGGAAAGTTGGTCACAACCACATTATTTTTAGTTAGTAATTCAAACACAGAGATTGCTCCCACTAAACCTATTCCACCTCGTTATTGTTGACCTGATGTGAAAAGGACCACTGATTGTTCGAGATTTACATTGTCATTGTCGGTCTAGCGTGCACATGGGTTGCTCCCACCAAACCTATTCTACCTCGTTATTGTTGACCCAAGGAGACCTCAATCGTAAGATTTATACCATCATCGTCGATCTATCGTGGACCTAGAAGATTAAGATCAAACCACTACCTTTACAAACGGGTTACCCCAAAGTCTGAACATAAGTATCTTCTTCATAAATACCTGTCCAAATAAACACTTACCAATCGACTAACCATAAGAACACCAACCCTATATAACATGTATTTGAAGATTCAAATATTTCACATGCACTATGTACCTTTTCTATTAAATATCGAACCCCAAATATTTCACATGCAATATGTACCTTTTCTATTAAATATCGAACCCACTACACGTAAAACAGAGAAGTTTGGTGTAAGCGTAGAGGCAAAGTGGCCACACTGACGTTGTCCTCAATAAATAAAAACATAATCGTATTTTGCAACCCTCCGAAATAAGAGGGTCAAAACTAGAACTTAAATCTAGGAGTGCCAACTTGGCAATAGAATCCAAGGACATAGATTTGGAAAGACCGTCGTAATCTAGGGAGGGGGCGCATCGGAAGTTTCGACGCCGGGCGGGGGTCGGAAGGGCTTTTCCGTCAATGGACGGTGCCAAATAAACGTGACGTGGGCCCTCCATCGTCTTCCACCGCTCGTTTTCGAGATTGATTCTCAGCCGTTCATCTGCACCAAAGTTACAATAGAAGGACGACCCTCCACGCCTCGCCGCTGTTGCCACTCATCTTCGTCCTCATTATTTTGAGTACAGGTAAGTCAGAGGTCCAGGGATCGAACCTCTTCCTCTCCACTGTATTTCCTTTCTTTTTGCCTTTCCAGTGTTCTTTTAATCTCAGAGGTCGGAGGTTCGAGTTTTGTCTGATGCTTCTACGCTTTCTTTGACCCATAGATCTATACTTAGGAGTGCGATTTTGTAATTAAAAAAGAAAAACAAATTACGGCTAGACTTTATGAAGTTTTGAGAAATATTCGAAATTTTATCCCTCCGAATTGCCAAATGCGATAGATCGGTTACATTAACAAATTCTTTAGGATATTTGTTCAGTTAATTCTTTAGGATGTTTATTCAGTACTTGCGAAAGCTTTAATGGTTCTCATTTATTTATTTATTTTTCCTTTGCATAGTGGATTTTCAGGTAGATTGATATCGTCTTTCGATTTCTTCGGTTTGAAATGGCGACGTTCACTGCGGCTGCGTCAGCAAAGCCTATGGCTATGCCCGTTATAGAAAACTCTCAGGTCGCACTGCCTTTTTATTGTTTCTAATCGTATCGGCATTTTCTGCTCTTTTTAAGTGATTCGTGCAATATTTAGGTCTTGTCGAACGAAATAAGTTTAATTAAGGCTACGGATCCTTTAAGTGCCATTTCAAGATCCTACTGTATATCGCGGGCTTATGCGTATTGTGCGCTTTCTGATTTTTCTGTGGCCCTATTTTTGGTTTGCTTTATAGCAGATGAATATGTCTCTGAAGAAGTTTGACGGTATGAGGGTCAACCCTTCATTTGGCAAGAAGAAGGAATTTTTTGGATTGAAATTGAAGGTGAATCTAACGTTTTGTTAGAAGTGTGTGCTCTGTTATTAGCAATCCCTGTTATTTGGCCTTTGATCTCTCTTGTTCTCTATTTTAATAGTTTTCCCATAAGGCAGTAATTACATCTAGCTTGAAATGCTTAGGTTGATAATTTTCAAACTTGTGCTTTCTATGATATTTTTTGCGTTGCTGAAATGCTTAAGTTGATAATTTTTAAACTTGTGCTTTCTTTGATATTTTTTCCGTTGAAGATTGACAATTTTCCCTTTATATTTGTTTCCTTGGTGCAATGATTTCATAATCAGCTGTAAACTGGGCTTTATTTATTTATGTGATTTCTTTGTGTATAAAAATTAAGCATGAGTTACCTCATTTTTCATGGTCCAGTTTTTAAGATCTAAAGCAGTCAATGGTACCTCACTTTCATTAAACCATAGTCTATTCTCATTGCCATAAATATGAAGGTTGTTATATATTTGATTTGCATAGAAAATGTCCAATGTTTATGGTGTGATGCCATAAGCCTTCCTTTATTGTATGCTATTAGATTCCGAAATGGCAGAAACATGAATTTCCTTTCTTTAAATAATGTCAAGATGCAACATCATCATATTTTATTCAGGGGTAATCAAATCCAAGATCATCCAATGCCATAATTTATTTTATTCCCTCTTCTTGTTCTTAGTTTTCAAGGGTCATCACGAGACCTTGATGAGTTGAATTATCAAAAATTTAGAAATACTAGTTGCTTTAGAATTAGCAATACAACCCTCTTATTTTCAAGTTCACCGTACGAAGCAGAGTCATATTATAGTAGAACTACAAGATTTGCCAACCTAGACCAGAAAATAATGGACTTGTATTTTTTATTTCTTCCTTGAAAGTTGTGATGCTTTGGGAAAAATGCTATATTCTATTGACTAGCTTGTGTCTGTTGCTGATGATTTATGGTATTTAGTGTTCTAAGGAACATGTTATCACTAGCTCCGAGGTGTGGGCACTTTTGTGGGGAATCAGTATTGGTCTCATGTTCTGTAATCCATTGAATTTTGTTATTGTCTTTCACCCATAGTTATGTTATATAAGGGGTAGATTGTGGACTACAGTGACAAGTTATATGTTCAAGTAGTCCAACATGAAGGATTGTTATTTACTTTTACCACTGACATTATAACATTGTCTATGGGATGCTATGTTTGGGGGATATATTGTTGACCTATTACTTTGGGTATGGGGCTATTGTGTTATGAGGCTGATTGGATTCTGGTAATAAATCTTGTAATATCCTATTAGATCTGCACCTGCACCAAAAGCTATTAAAACAGAGAAATCTACAACTGGAGTTTGAAACTGAAATGAAACTATGCTGAATTATAAACTGCCAGAGTCTGATAATTATCTGAAGTGTGTTTTTTCAATAATAAATAATTGAATGTAAAATTGAGGAATGCAATTATGTTGTTAAGGTAATTCGGCCAAAGTTAAATGTGGAAGTCCTGCTTTTGCAAACAAATATTTTGCAAGGTAATTTGACCTGTAATTTGACAGTAAAAATATGTCTTTTAACTTAAGAATGTAATATGACGGGGTTGAAGTTGGTCAGAATTGAGTGTGTGCAAGAAAGTATCAGCATAGTGTGTATTGATTAGGGGTCATTGTGGAAGTGTCCCCGAGTCATTGTGGCAATGCCTGCAAGTGGGATGTACCATTTGCGAATGCATTAACTGTGATGAGACAAATCATAATGTGGATAGGTAGGTGGGTTTAGGGTAGTTTGGCATATCTACCAAGAGGTGTTGGTGATCTACCATGTTAATGAATAAACATCAAGTAAGTCCCATTAGTAGATGAGACAGACAGATATATCTCCTGGTCTTGTTAAAGTTTTTCGATCACTGTGCGGCATTGAAATTAGAGGGATGCTTGGGAGGAGGTATGTGAGGCCTCTTATGTAGTGTTCTTATCGTAATAATAGAAGAAGGTTTCGTCTTGTGTGGTACTAACTTTGTGTTGATTAGCTGTAATTGATCCTTTTAGGTCTGTTAATGTCTTTATGTTGTGTTTCTATTTGCTACCAAACTTAATATAGAAAAATGGTTCAAATTAATGTCTAAGTGGTGCACAGTGATTATGTGCTTTTAGCATTGCGAATATGTTGTGATGCCTGGTGGGCTGGTATTGATGCACAACTGTAAGAGTGGTTTGCACTTTGCACATTGATTGCTAATTACTTGTCTCGATCTAGTTAGTCACACTTGCATCCAATGAATTCATCCATGTTGATGCACAATTGATCTAATATTTTATTGTCAAAATGTGATTGTACCATTCATAAGTGGATTTCATTGTAGGCAACAGATGGATTATGGCAGGAAAACACTTTTGTTGTATCCATATCAACACATTGGCTGCAACGAAGACTCAATGCTAATTACAGTCATTGAACAAACCACTCTTATATTTGCATGCCAATGCTATTAATCACCACATCTGCACAAACCATTACAAGGGTCATCACTTCATAAATTTCTTATTAAAATTCATAATTGGCAAGGGATTTAGCAGCGAAATAGGACTGGAGTCATCTTAGGCACCACAAGCCAATCTCCTCCTGTTGTAACTTCAATGATCACATGCAAGAGTAATTGTCCACTCCAACCATGCCATGTTATACAACCTTATCATGTTGCTAAGAATACCTACATAAAAAAGTTTCTTGAAGATATTTATTAAGCTTAAAGCTCACTCCATTTATCTTGTGGGTGTAGTAAAAACTAAAACTCTTTGCTTAGCCATTGCTTGCACACAATTTTGTGCACCCAAAAGTATTCGTGCATGACCACAGTTCTCTGTTGCACCTATGACACTTGCAAATCATGCATGTTTTCCAATAGATCAAGATCATAAGCGATTGCATCTTAGAATGGGAAATTCCACCCCAGTATGAGAGAATAGGTGTAACCCATAGATCAAACTGCACCACACTTGAGATAAGAGAATAAGTGTAACCCATAGATCAAACTGCACCACACTTGAGATGAGAAAGATGATGAACATCTTTGAATGCCATAGAAACAGGCTCAACCTTCATAAGCAATTGCTATCATGGTCGGAAAAGGATAAGCTAAAACGAAAATACCACGATATTCCATTGAGATGTTTTCTATTAATGGATCAAAATTCACTGTAAAATCATGTCCCGGTATAAAACTCATGCCCAAGGGACTGCAGGTTTAGTATTACTTTTGGAATAGGTGTCCACTCTTTGAACGAGTTGTTGTGGCATATGAAATGTATCTAAGACATCATGATATAGATATATAGGCTACCAAGTATTTATTGATGCAAATTACTTGCCATAGACAGAATGTTGTCAAAGAGACAAGATGTCCATATCAGATGCATGATGCTTGAACACTTGACGACATGAATAGATACCATATGATCCACAACTTTATATGACACCATAACAATGCAGCTGTCATGTAAATAGTATGATTGTTGGCGAACAAACATTGGCCTTTGAGGATTTAAATCATGTTATGTCAACATGATCAAGCAGGTTTGGATCATCTGTACACCTAGAACACGTTTCTGTCCACAGTACACAGACTTTCTTCACACCTATGGAAATATTGTTGCAGCTGTATGGAAAACAATACACTAGGCATCATAGATTGATTGCATGTTGCATGGGATTCATGCAATATTGTTGCACCTCTCTAGTTGTGGTGCAATTGTGATACACATTTGTCAAAGAGCTTATACCATTGTTAACTATCAGCCCTAGTAGCCAAACTCCTATGCCATGAAGTATGCAGCCATCTCCTTTGTATGTGATGCACAAGTAACTGCGTGATAAACCATAATGGCATACCTTCATCTGCAAAAGTTTAAATTGCAATTATATTGCAAAACTTCATATGTTATCCCATTGTACTCTATCCCAGTCCATCCATGACAATGAAATTTACTTATGAATGACATGTGCAGATCAATGTTAAAACATTACATTAATTGTGCATCAACATGGATTACATCATAGATCACTTCACATACAACAATATGAGTTCATTCAAATGTTGCACACAACTTATGCAAACACTTCTGATGTTGTGCACATGAACCCATTGGCTATGACAAAGACTCAATGACTATATGTGCAAGTCAATTGCCATCCCTATGCAAACCATAGATCTGTGCTAGCCATTATAAGGGTTGTGCATCAATATAATTGATCACAAAATTCTTTGAGTGTTCAAAGTATGTTAGACTCTACCACTACACCTCTTTAATGACTAATCTGAAGACTCTGAACCATTGTGCCATGTTAGGCTTGGAAGCAAATAGAAACACAAGATAGCTATAAGAAGAGAACTAAAAGGATTAAAACAATTAATCAACAAAAAGGAAATACCACACATGATGAAAGTTCACTTTACTAGTAGTGTAAGGCTACTACATTTGAGGTATACCTTGCCTTATAAGGGGGAAATGGAGTAAAACAAAGATTCTATCCAACTCCCAAAGCTTCCCTCTTGTCCAAAATCTGCTGCAAAGTGACTAAGAAACTTGACTACAAGATCAAAAGATTTACATCTCAAGTACCGGGGGGGTGGGGGTTTGTAGTTTCTTTCAATCAACAAGGTAGATTCACCACCTCTTGGTAAGTATATCATTCTACTCTTAGTGCACCTACCTGTCCATGAGATTTATTACACATCCATGTGTACATTATGTGTGGTCTCATTGTATTTAATGCATTCTGGTGGTGTGGTCTCATTGTATTTAATGCATTCTGGTGGTGTGGTCTCATTGTATTTAATGCATGCTGGTGGTTTGGTCTCAATTGTATTTAATGCATTCTGGTGGTTTGGTCTCAATTGTATTTAATGCATTCTGGTGGTGTGTTGTCTAACAACCCTTAATCAACACACAATATTTGATATTGCATTGCACATGCTCAATTTGAACCATGTGGGGCGTATTGTATCATGTTTTCATACCAAAAGACCATATGATTAATTAATAATTCTTTATGTCCTGGGGTTACCCTTCCCCGGCTGTGAAGCACTGTCTCGCTGTACTCAGCATTTCAGGGACTCTACGATGGGTATGAGACATCACAGCAGCATCCCCTCCAGTCCCACAGCTGGCTGTTCCTGGAATCTCTTGGGGACCTAGAGGCCATCGGAGATAGGATGTCCAGGCACCCCCAAGATGGCGGAGGATTCAGATTGGCGGAGGATTCAGAAATGCTCCCCGACCATCCTAGGGATGCCTGGGCATCCTGGGACGGTATCCACCTGTTTGGTAATTGGAAACAAATTATATGGCTGTTAAGATTTTTAGATTTCATTTTGAATATGTACTGGACATTTGGATTACGACTTATATATGGATGCTTAAAATTTAAACTTTGGTTTCATTATTATTATTTTAATTTTAACAGTACCACTTTATTACCTGTTTGTATGTTCATTGCTGCATGTCTGTCATATCATGTATGAATATCTGATGCCATCCTGGCCTGCCTTGCCTTGCCTTGCCTCAGGAGGAGGACTTGGAGAAACACAAAGACATTGTCTAACTCCAGAGCTTTCCTCTTGTCCCAACTATGTCATGAGGGAGACTTGTAGTAACACAGACGTTGTCTAATTCCAGAGCTTCCCTCTTGTCCCAAATCTGATGCAAAGAAACTAAGAAAGTTGACCACAAGACCCAAATGGTTTCCATCTCATGTACCAAGGGGGTCTTTGTAGTTTCTTCAATAAATGTAGTAGATTCACTGACTCCTCTTGTTAGGTATGTCATCTACTCGATATGTGCCTATCTGCCCATGACATCTATTACATATTCATGTACACATTATGATTGGTCTCATTATATTCAATGGCTTCTCGTGGTGCGCCGTCTTGTGCATGTTTATGCAACAATCCTTAATCGATACACAATATTTGTTATTTTGTTGCACATGCTCAATTTGACCCACAAGGACCACATTGTATTACATTTTTATACTGATAGACCATATGATTAATCAATAGTTAATGTTCCATGAGGATGTGTCCCCACCCCTCAGGGCCCCTATTTTAGAGACCCCCACATTATGAGGACAGGTACATGGGAACAAAATGTCCTTGGGACGTCTCAAATTCAGGGACTTGAGAGTTGCCACTTGGAAACGTCTTGGGACATCTCGACGGTGTCCTGGAAACAGGACTGTCTTGGGAGGATGTCCCCATTCCCTCTGATTTGGTCCTCTCTTTGTGGCTGTTCTTGTTGTGCTTTTGCCTCTTCCTGTGGCTTTGCGTATATCTCTTATTTAGTCTTTTGGACTCCTCCTTTTACTGCCTCTGCTCTATGATCATGCAGATGATGGATCGATCTCATCTAAATCATTTGCCTCCTAATCAGTCTGTTAGTTTATTATGGCAGTGGTGAAGGTTGTAGTGGACAAACACAAAGTCATTCAACCTATGTTGTGTGAATTGGTTGTGCTGCTTCCTGTGAATGTGCTCAAACATACTCAATTATGCTCACAACCCAAAGGGCAATGTAGCTGACATGAAATTCAATGGCAAGGCGTTGGAGATGGGGCGTTTTGCACCATACTCCTCCCACCATAAATCTATAAAATGCCAAAAAAAAAACTAAATCAATTTTGAATTTGTGTAAATTGAAATTATTTATAACAAAATAATGAAAAATCAACCATAAATGATTGAATTTTGAAGTCACTTTGTATAGGTTACTTGGTTTTTAAGTTGTTCTCCTTGAATGCGCTATTAAGTGTTGTAACGGTAGCCGTCCCCACTCTTGTAAACTTGCAACTTATCGACTACCAAATGTTGCATGTGATCATTAGGCATTAACTCTAAAAAGCACTATTGAAGGCTTGTGCTTACCTCTTCATCAACTTCAAAGGATTCATCATAAAAAATTGGGGTTGAGATCAAAGTTAAAAAAAAATCATGATTGACAATTTATCATCAAGGCCTGGGAAAAATCGGATAATCAATTTGTCGGGAAAAAAATGGCAAAAATTGTATTTTTCCTTTTTTTTTTTTAAAATATTGTCAATTTTTTAAAAATTCAGGTACTTACAAATAAATTGAGGTCCTGGAAATATTCTCAATAATCATGATAATTATGAATTTTTAATTTTTTTTCAACTCTGGTTGAGATAGTACCCTGTTTGCATGTAGTAGTGGCTTATGGAGTTGAAAAGTCCACCACTGATCAATTATATTCCAAATGGGACGGTATTTGTTCTCCACATACTTATAAAATGAGGTAATTGCTTTTTTGGCCCAATCCATGGCCTCATAAAGGTATTCCCTTGGTGACTTGTTTTCATCAAGAAGATGAAAAACCCTTCCCAAAGGTTTTGCCACTTGAAGTTAAATGAAAGATTTTTTAAAATTTATTTATTGATTTATTTTTAGCTATTTACATCTTCGATTTAGATTCTAGAAGGTAAAGACTAAATTTTATCAATTTATAAAATTTGAAAGGGAAAAAAAAACATTAAACACTTATAAAGAATATAAATATGTACACACCTGAATAGTGTCATACATAACTATCCAAAAGGGGTCCTCATACATGTAGTCGACCATACTCTTACCCTTATTGGTGGATTATTATTTTGTGCTTGCTTGCCCCACTCATTCCTCACTCACAAGCATCCACTTCAAGGCCCATTTTGCTTCGTACAAGCTTTGTACTGTGATGAAATAGGTGGCGACCTGTGTCACTGCAAGTTGCACAAGCTTCCTATTATCCATGAACTGCCTCATTAGGTGAAGGACCTATATGGTTGTAGATGACTATTGTGGTACATCTTGCCTATTTTATCATCTCAGTCACTCATGATAGTTTCTCATTGTCTTCAAGAATTAAATTGACATGGTGGGCTACACATGGAGTCCAAAATATAGTGGGGAAATTCTTCTCGAAAATATTTCCTGCTGCAACATATGCTGCTTTGTTGTTTGTGATTACTCGGACAATATTCTTCTCCCCCACCTCGTGCACAATGTCCTCCAACAAACCTGAAAAGCATTTCAGCATTTTTAATATGGGCCAATGTATGAACTAATCTGAGGAACGATATCCTCTTATGGAAGGAACCACAAAATTAATCAGTGTCCGATTCCTCCCACCGCTCCACCTATTGGACATGATCCTGCAATCCTTCCACCAGTCCACCCATTGGACATGATCCTGCAATCCTCTCACCGGTTCACCCATTGGACATGATCTTGCAACCCTTTTTTCTCGATATTTTTCTTTGGTCATCAAGCAATGCCATTTAGTAGAGGGCCTCTAAAGTTATTATTAGTAGGTGCCTTAAATCCTGTGTCACAAATAGTGAGGACATCTACCACACCTTGCCATGTTGAGGGGAATATGGGAAAAATACCAAAAACTTGCACAAGAATTCCCTGCAGCACATTGCCTCGGCTGATTCCATGCAGCATGCCTTCAAGTGAGGGTTGTGACCCTGGAGGGACAAAAAAAAGAGAGGTTGCATTCCCTCCCATGGTTGATGAACTGCAACATTACTGCTTAGGGCCAATGATGCTAGCCTTAAAGAAGGGGGCCAGGGAGGAGGAGAAGCCATTGCGCGGTAGTTCTTTTCCGCTTCTGCTTCTCTTGATAATCTTCTAAAAGGGAAATCACTTGCCTCTGAATTTTAGGACTCACTGCATCACACAATGCTAAATCTCGGACACAATGCTAAATCTCGGACATGGATCCTTGCTAAGTGGAATTTGACGTGGGTTATGCCTCCATATACCTTGAACCCACAATAGTTGTAATTGACCTCCCCCTTCTTTGAATCCTGTCCTGTGCTTCCAAGTTGAGTCTCTTTTCCTTATCGTCTTAACTACGGCTAAACATGGAGATAAACAATAACTAATTAGAAATTATATCCTAGGGTTTAATCATGGACGGCAGAAATTTCATTGTTACTTCACATCTACATGCTGGGTGCTTGACAGATTCTTGAATACTCTGAATGATTATTATTTGGGATGCAAATGAATGTCTAGGCACACTTCCTTGACCTCCTTTCACCTCTTGCTTTTGCAGAAAACTGCCAAAATCGGAAAATTTGAACTTTTATGTCATTTGGTCAAGGGGTCAGCTGTAGCTGAGTTTTTCTCTCTGGAATGGCGAGTCTGGGCAAGTCGGTGGGTTAGGAAAATGTCAGTGCATTTGGATCTAGTTGCATAACATTGATTTTAATATAAACAGTACCACTCTCTTCCTTTTTTTGTGCTTATTGCTGCATGCCACATCATTTATGAATATATGATGTTATCTTGCCTTTTAGATTTTCCATGATACATATTTACTTTTTAAAAACCAAACTGTATTGCATATATCATGAATTATAGATCCCTTCTCATATTGAGACTCTCCCCCAAAATTGGGCCAAACCCCAGCTGTCCTAAAAATGCATCCCACCATATTGCATCATCCTTGTCCCTGAAATTTCATGGAACATAGGTGATTTCAAGGCTGAATTATCCCGCCAACAAATGAAATGTGTTGGAAACCCCATTGGCTCAGAACCATACTGGCAAGTGGATGCCCAATCTGCTGAAGAAAATTGAAGAATCTCAACTGGTAATGTGAAAGAAGGAAAATTTTCATCTGAAGCTTTTAAAAAGTCCAGTCTATCCAAAGAGCTAGTTACAAGGCCTGGATGGATATTGAAGATTTCTATTTTTTTATATTTTTTATCTTTATTTTTATTTTATATTTTTGTTCAAATCCCAAATCTAAATATAATTTTTAAAGGAAACAAAAAGAAAAGAAATTGATCCTACTATCATTACAGTAACCAAAATAACAAGGACAAAGAAAACAAACATCTAGATAAAATTTACTACAGAAATATATGATTTATAAAAACTCATTAATATTGCACAATATCCCTTTTTTTAAATTTTGTCAATATCTTGTTGTGTATAATCAAATTATGTCATTATTTTTAGTCTTACGTTAATTGTTGTATACTCTTATTATTTTAGGAACTTGGGGTCAATCATAAGTCTTATTGACCTTTAGACATAAATTCACTTTTTTTGTTTGTTACATCTGTTTGGTATCCTGTTTAACTTTGCATCTTGTCTACAGTCCTCACACAGTGTGAAGATGACCCTTGCAACCGATGTTTCTCGCTTTGAGGGAGTTGCAATGGCTCCTCCTGATCCAATTCTAGGTGTTTCAGAAGCCTTTAAAGCAGATACAAATGCCTTGAAACTTAACCTTGGTGTTGGTGCTTACAGGACAGAAGATCTCCAACCATATGTGTTGAATGTGGTAAAAAAGGTTAGCTTTTGAAAATATTTCTCCTTTATTAATTTTGCATGCTCCTCTAAATGACTACAAGTAAATATTACTAGAACTAAGGTTATTTTTGGGTTTTGTGATCTTTAAAATGTGCTACATAGTAGCCTTGATGTCTGAAGTATTATTCAAATATGTTGTGATTTTACAGGCAGAGAATTTGATGCTGCAAAAAGGAGAGAATAAAGAGGTGCCCATGTCTTGCATTTTTTCTTTGGTATTGTTTTTTTAAGTTGTTTCAATTTTAAGCAATTACTTAGTCTTGTTTTTGCCTGCAGTATCTTCCAATTGAAGGTTTGGCTGCATTCAATAAGGCTACTGCAGAATTGCTGCTAGGAGCCGACAATGTTGCCATCAAACAAGGAAGAGTAAGTTCTATGTCATATTGTGTGTGTGCGTATGCGCAAGAAGAGGGTGGGGTTGGAGGGGGAGAGTTTACCATTTCCTAGCCAAATCTTTTGTCTGTCTTCATGTATGTGGGATAAATAAGCGTTAAATGGTGTCTAGATTTTCTTTTATCAATTATTGCATACATTTATGTGATGTATGTTAGAGTAGGGGTAGTGTATGCGAGGAAAATTTATGTAGATACTTTTGTTGATGTGTCACCCAGGTTGCGACTGTGCAAGGCCTTTCAGGAACTGGGTCTCTGAGGCTGGCTGCTGCATTTATTCAAAGATATTTTCCTGGTGAAAAAGTTCTAATCTCATCTCCAACTTGGGGTAAGTTTCAGTATTATTCATGTGATTCCTCTTTCTGTGTTTGTTCCATCTTCAGTTAATTCTATCTTGCAGCTAAATGTTATCAGTCATTCTGATTCAAAAGCGTTGTTTTTGATTGCAACAGGAAACCACAAGAACATTTTCAATGATGCTGGGGTACCTTGGTCAGAGTATCGATACTATGATCCAAAAACAGTGGGGCTGGATTTTGAAGGGATGATTGCTGACATTAAGGTGAGAGAGAGAGAGAGAGAGAGGTTTATTTTATTAAATCTGATTTCACTTCATGTTTTTAATAAAAGTAGAGACTAATAGCTTGACATTTTGCAGGCTGCACCAGATGGTTCTTTTATTTTGCTCCATGGTTGTGCTCACAATCCAACAGGAATTGATCCTACTCTTGAGCAGTGGGCAAAGATTGCTGATGTGATACAGGAAAAGAAACAAACTGCTTTCTTTGATGTTGCATACCAGGTTTGTGATGACGTAGAGAACACATCTGCCTGCTATATTCATATGTTAATTTAAAGAAGCATGGGAACCTGTTTTATTTTTCCTTGTAATTTTTTATTTTATTATTATTTAAAATTTCTTATTTGGGATTGAACCAGCCCCAGCCCCCCCTCATTACATCATGACCACATAGTGGTATTACAATAGTTTGGCAATTATGCATGTATCGCTTGGCAAGATTTGAACCTGACTCACCTCCTTGAAATCTGAGGTATATAACTGGTTGAGCTAATGCCATTTGATTTTTTAATTGGTTATATGGGATTGAAATGGGCTTCACCCATATTACATCATTACCACAGTGGTGTTGCAATAGCTTGGCTATTATGCATTATCGTTTGGTAAGAGTCGAACCTGGGACTCTTCCTTGAAAGTCGAGGAATTAAACACGTTAAGTTAATGCCATTTGATGCATGGAAGCCTGGTTACATCGTATAGTATGTTACCTTTTCTTCGTATGTATGGCAATTGTTTCCTGTTGCAACTTTTATGTTAGGTTTCTCTTTCCTGGGAATTTAAAAGCCTTCAGAGTTTCTGTCCACAAAATGAGTTATTATTGATCATTGTTTTGAATCTTTTATGGCATATATATCTTTTCTCTGCTGTCTGATATGTTTGGTATTTCTTCATGTAGTACTGAGATTTTTGTTCTTTGTGCTCCTTATAATGAATGAGCTAAACAATTGGTTGTGAAGGCTGCATTTGTTTTCATAATTTAAACGAGATTTTACCTTGTATTTATAGGGATTTGCAAGTGGAAGTCTTGATGAGGATGCAGCGTCTGTGAGGCTGTTTGTAGATCGTGGGATGGAAATTTTTGTTGCTCAGTCCTACAGCAAGAACTTAGGTCTCTATTCAGAAAGAATAGGAGCTATTAATGCTGTTTGTGCATCACCAGATACTGCAAACCGGTACAACTAATACCTATTATTGCTTTCGGGCTTTTCTGTCATGGACTTTGCCATTCTCTCAATTGAGTGTTAAATGCTTTTGTACATGTACTTCTGACAGGGTTAAGAGTCAACTTAAAAGGCTTGCTAGACCAATGTACTCAAATCCTCCTGTTCATGGGGCTCGAATAGTGGCAAATGTAGTTGGTGATCCTGTTATGTTTAATGAATGGAACGCAGAAATGGAACTCATGGCAGGAAGAATAAAGGGTGTGAGGCAGCGACTTTATGACAATATTTCTGCAAAGGATAAGAGTGGCAAAGATTGGTCCTTTATCCTCAAACAGATTGGCATGTTTTCCTTCACAGGGCTTAATAAGGCTCAGGTAAATTGATACAATATGCTGTTCTCATTCAGAATTTGATTTTTATGGTTCCTTGGCTCTTCTTTACTCACTACTACATGTTCCTAATCAATACAGAGTGACAATATGACAAATAAGTGGCATGTCTACATGACAAAGGATGGACGTATCTCCCTGGCTGGGCTTTCTCTGGCCAAATGCGAGTACCTTGCAGATGCAATTGTTGATTCTTATTACAATGTGAGTTAAAAAAAAGATCATAACAGAAAATAAAAGTAAGTGGCAGGGTAGAACTCCTAAGAAGAACTCCCAAAACTTACTGTTTTTGGTTGTAGGTGAGATTCTAGAGCAGAATGCATATATCAGGTGTTCTCTTTTTGTGTTTTTGTTTGTAGGTGAGATTCTAGAGCAGAATGACATGCATTCTGCCAAGTTTTGTCTGGTTTCTTGCCCTTTAATTCATAATCTTATTAAATAAAAGTCTGACCTTTACTGCCTCTGATTTGTCAGTAAGGCTGCAGATTATATTGATTAATGCTGTTCTTTTGCAACTGAACATCAGCAAATTGAAGGTTTAAGAAGATTTCTCCTCCATTATAGTTGATGCAATATATTATGTGGTATCCGGTATCCCTTCGAGCAAATATTGTTCTATGAGGGAATGAGGATTGTTCTTTTGAATTACATTCTTTGTTTGATTGTCAGATTTTTTTCGGAACTCTAGAAAATTTAATAGAAATGTATTTCTTTTATAGAATCAATATATAACATATGAGTGCATTTCTTTTATAGAAACAATATTTAACATATGGTTCTTCCTTTTGTGATTATCTCTATTTCTATTAATGAGAAAATTATGATCTTTGCTTGTCTATAATGCATTTTGTTGGGTATTACTTAATCTTCATGACAGTGGGATTTTGAATTACACTTATTGTTTGCAGTTGTCAAAATTCTTGGAATATAGATTTAGAACTCATTGGGATTTAGCATCTACTATTTCCAACTCTAGCAACTTTAGCAGAAATATATTTCTTTTGTACAGTTCTTCCTCTTTTGACTTTGTCTATTTCTTTAAATGAGAAAGTAAGATCTTTGCTTTTTTATAATGCATTTTTTTTGATCTTCATTATGGTGTTTAATTCATTTTCTTAGATTTTCACAATACAAATTCTCTTGAATATTTTGAACCTGAAGAGAGTTAAATGCTCTATTGTGGCCTTCTTGTATATAACCATTGTTTCTTTAAAAGTATTTTTTATAGTTAGGTAGATGTTTCTAACATTGCTTTCTACCATGCCTCCTTAAAGTAAATTGTTAGTCTTCATTTGTCTGGATTTTGAACCGTAACTTTCATGAAGTGCTGGGGTGTTGGGAACAGTGGATCAGTTCTGACTCAACATTAGTTCAGATCTTGCAATCATCTTTCACACCAGGATTGTTGTTGAAAAGACTTGATTGCCTCCCCCCTTTGATTTGTTCATTGTTAAGCATCTACAATGGATTTGGATTGCCCTTGGGCCTGACCAAAGTCATTTAAAATTGAATTTGTTCAATCAGATTTTAACACAAAAGCATTTGTTGAGTCTATAAGAAAAATATTTGGATATCCTAATATTTTGTCACATGTAAGGCCTCACGACAGGCTTATCATGCATGCAGTTGTAGGCTATTTTGACAAAGCTAGACACGACATTCTTCCCCACAGGAAAAGCACGAGCATCAGCCATTTTAGATTCAATTCAGGTTTTGACAACAGAATCAATCATATGGTCGATGCATATGTTATCAGAGGCGGCCTTTGCCTAGTCAAGGGTTTTGCCAGAGTAATTTTCAATCATGTCTTCATCTAAGGGATGTTTTCCTCATGTGAGTTCCATGAGGATTCTGCCAAAGCAGAAAATGTCACCGTGAGCGATGGCTCACCATGAATGCAAGTGCTTGGGGGGCACATAGCTGAAGGTGCCCATCAAGGTTGTGCTGCCATGGGTGTCTTCAAGGGAGAGCTTGGAGGTGAGACTGAAGTTAGTGAAATTGCATGGAGATTGTGGTTGAGAAAGATGATGTTGGGGGAGATTGTGGTCGAGGAGGATGTTGCTGGGTTTGATGTTGTGATGAATGATGATGGGGTGATAGTAGTGGTGCGGAAAGCTGAGGCCTTGCACAACACCCACTGCAATCTTGAGCCTCACCCTAAAATTGCTCAGATTTCTTGACACTTCATAAAACTGGTCCTTCAGGCTGTCATCTCGTCTTGTAAAATTAGAAGAATGAACTTCCCATCATCTTGTAAATTAACAGAATGAACTTATCATCTTGTAAATCAGAAGAATGTTCTTCCCATCGAAGGAACACCCCAATGGTGCCATAATCGGATGGCAAAGTTCTTTTGCTCTTTTTTTAATTTTTAATTTTAAATTTTTAACTTTGCGTCTGAAATCAAATGATCGAAAACTGAAAACTGAAAGGATTTGTTTGAGTTGAAGCAGCCTAAAAGTGAAAGTTGGGTTAAAGCAGCACAACGGAGGTATGAACCAAAAATATGAGCTGAGGTAGATATCCCAATAATATTTGAATCTTAAAATATTCATGGGTTCCATTTCACTGGGGCTTTAATATGCAAAATATAGTATTCTGCCACATGCTTCATTGTGATTTCATGATCCGAAGTATATTTTTGATTTACCCTATCCCTACCTTCGTTGTGGTCTCAGGATCCAAATTATGTTTTTAATTTACCCGGCCCCACCTTTCGCCAAAATAGCTGCATTTCCCAACGACATTACTTGGGGAATGGGAATGGAACAACAAACCCAGGTTGTCACAACCCGACAGAGGGGAACCACCAACGACACTACTTGGGGAATGGGAATAGGAACAACAAACCCAGGTTGTCACAATCCAACAGAGGGAAGCCACAAGTGTGGTAGCCATACTAATGCTTACCGATACATTCACCACAATCCATATGCGAGAGAATAGAGAAGCGAAATAGAAAGAACAAGTAGATAAAATATATAGAGGTAAATGTTAAGCGGACACTCATGACAATAGTTCACATAGGAATATCATGATACACATGATACTGATATTCACATGGATACAATGGATTAGTGGGTTGGGGTATTTGTTTTAGATACCTAATCCTCCAAAACAATTATAATTACATTAATAAAGGCCAACATAAGACTCGGTTAGCTTACTAAGCTGATACACATGATACTGATATTCACATGGATACAATGGATTAGTGGGTTGGGGTATTTGTTTTAGATACCTAATCCTCCAAAACAATTATAATTACATTAATAAAGGCCAACATAAGACTCGGTTAAGTTACTAAGCCTGTAATATAAGTTTTAATTAATGTCAACTGTTAAGCAATCATTTAATTATTGGAAGATTGATAATTATTTCTTTCCTATGAAAATTGAATAGTCACATCTCTAAAGAATGTGAAGAGATGAAAAAATATGTTGAAGGTGAAACACCATAGGTCTCTTGAATAAACTATAATTATGGTTGATATATGCGGATGCTGAATGACAGATTGTATGGTGTATATTGAAATATAAGTGTGAAAATTATTCTGTTTTGTTATTGTTTGCCATCCCCAATTTTTGAAAATCTGGTATCAAAACCAAGTTTGTTTGAGTAAGGAGAATTTGTTTGTGTAATAAGGGACAATTGTCGCCATCTGACATGTATATTTTTCTATGAGAAATTGTGTGAATGCCAGATGTGTGTGAATGCAATTTGAGAAGTTTTTTTTTTGGTGATATTGAAGGAGCAAATACTTTATTGAAACTAGGACATAGGGAGTGTTTTTTTAAATATAGTTTATACATGGGAGTTGGAGGAGGGATGTTTTTCACAGGACTGCCCAAACTGTCAAACTTGTTTTGGCCATATTTCACTCATCCGGACTCGGATTGAGTTGAAATTTTGAGGGTAGATGCCTGAAAAACCCTAGAACGTCTCCACCAATTTTCAGATCATTTGGAGCAACACAAATCCTAGTGCATCCCTATGTGTGAACGAGATTTTTGGCAAGCAGTTGTGCGAGGGTTTCATCTGGGTTGAGTGCAAGCAGCTCCAGAGGTTGGTTTTTGGGGCCTTCGGGCCCTAGCGGCCAATATTTTTGTGGTTTCTACTCAAGATTTTAGCAGGATATGTTGCAGGGGATCCAATATGGGTTAGAAATCTGTCTTTCAACAGATCATACCGTGAACTTGAGTGACAACGACTTCCAATTTGCTGCACAAAATAAAAGGGAAAACCATACCTTTCCATGACGTCTAGGGCAAGGATTAAAGAGATCACGAATCAAGTTTCAAGCAGCTGATCAAAAAATGGCTCAGATCTCAAGTGAATTTGGTGCTAAGGTGCACCCACAAAATAAATCTACTGTGAAAACCCTTGTCAAGGGTAAGAATTTCGAAGACTCGGTCCCAAAAATAAATTTTAGGGATGCCCTCCGTGGTGGACAACCTCAGCCCAATGCTAATATTAATCTTAGGGCTTCCCATAAACCTCTAAGAATGCCTAAGATTGATCCTAGGAAAACGGAGTCAGGATGTCTTAAAGCAGCTGATGGAACTCCTATTGTTAAGCTTGATATGGGTAACATTCAGACTGGCATTGAAGATCTGGAAAAAAGAGGACTAATTTGTCGGTTCGTGGGTTTTCGTCCGAGCCTATCTCACTTTCAAAGTCTGGGCTGCAAAAAGTCGGAAAACTAAAGGTGAGTTACAAATATCTATTTATCCAAATGGTTATTTTCTTGTTTTATTTGCTAATAATGAAGATAGAGAGAAAACTTTTCAAGGGGGTCCCTGGTTCTTTGGAAGGGCAGGGCTTTTCATGAAGCCCTGGCATACTAAATTTAAAGCCGAAGAAGAGATGCCTTCTACAACTCCCGTGTGGGTTAGACTCTTTGGCCTCCCTATTGAATTTTGGAATCCTATTGTTTTTTCTTCAATTGGAAACTCTTTAGGAACTTTTATGATGACTGTTGATTGTACTCAAAATTTTGAACATATTATTTATGCTCGGATTTGTGTTTTAATGGATTTTGACAAACCCCTACCTAAAAAGATCACTTTACAATTTGGGGAAGACACTTGGGAGCAAGTAGTGGACTATGAGAACATTCCTTTTCGTTGTAGAATTTGCCATGAATATGGTCATTTGGCTAGTGCTTGCCCAAATAAAATTCCTGATCAAAAGAAAGAAGATATAAACTCAACAGAGTTTCCAAATGCCTAAGAAGAAGAACACTAAGAAAAACCAGTTATGAAGGATCAATCAAAGTCATCTCGCTAATATGTTTGAAATCCTTTCCACAAATGATGTCCCAAGTGAGGAAGAGGAAATAATGGAAACAGAAATCTTAGAAACACAATTTAAAGATGAAGGGAAGAACTCGAGAGACAAACCAACAAATCAAAGGTTTTCAACAGAAAAAAGAGAAAATTTACACAAGAAAAACAATCTTTTAAATGTCAAAACTTCAAATAATACGAGGTCCCAATATAGACTCTGTTGAACCCTCTAGTAAAATTTTGGTTGTGTACGAGCATTCTTCAAGGTTAGAAGCCATCTCAGATTCAATTGGAGTAAGTCAAGAAATAGGGAAAAAAATTGAAGATGGATTCTAATCAAAAGGCAGGTCACAAGACCAATCAATATCATATGGTAAAAGAAGGTGAAAAGCTTGTAGAGGAAGGTAAGATTAATGCCCTTCCCAAATTTTTTAGCCATGGTATTAATGAAGATCATCACTTGGAATATTAGAGGACTCAAAGGGAGTCTTTCAAAACAAAATGAAATTAGAAGAATGATTTAGATAAATCATCCACATCTTGTTTTCCTTCAAGAAACAAAGATGTCAATAGAGGATATGGATTCAATTGCTAGTAAAATTTGGCCACTGGAAAAGTGGTTTCCCTCAGTTCCAATAATATAGGTCCAAATATAGACTTTGTTGAACCCTCTAGTAAAAATTTGGCTGTGTACGAGCATTCTTCAAGGTTAGAAGCCATCTCAGATTCAATTGGAGTAAGTCAAGAAATAGGGAAAAAAAACTGAAGATGGATTCTAATCAAAAGGCAGGTCACAAGACCAATCAATATCATATGGTAAAAGAAGGTGAAAAGCTTGTAGAGGAAGGTAAGATTAATGCCCTTCCCAACTTTTTAGCCCTGGTATTAATGAAGATCATCACTTGGAATATTAGAGGACTCAAAGGGAGTCTTTCAAAACAAAATGAAATTAGAAGAATGATTCAGATAAATCATCCACATCTTGTTTTCCTTCAAGAAACGAAGATGTCAATAGAGGATATGGACTCAATTGCTAGTAAAATTTGGCCAGCTAGAAAAGTGGTTTCCCTCAGTTCCCAGGGGACTTCTGGTGGCATTGCTTGTCTTTGGGACCCAAAAGAGGTAGTTATTCACCATATGGTTGGCAGTTGGGGTCTTTTGGCTATAGCTATTCAAAGTAGACATTCCAACCAAATTATGCTCTGCATTACTATTTATGCTCCGACTACTTTGGAGGAAAAAAGAAGATAGTGGAAGGATATAACTTATATTATCTCTCATTTTCCTGAAGCTTGGATCTTGATCGGAGGAGATTTCAATACCATCCTCTCTAGATGAGAAAATGGGGGGAAATAGAAATTTGGACAAAAGCACTGACCTCATGAGCGAATATATTGCAAACCTCCATCTTGTGGACATCCAACCAGATAATGGCCTTATGACTTGGTCTAACAGAAGGCAAGGCTTAGCTTGTATAATGGAGAGATTGGATAGGTTTTTGCTCTCTGAAAATTTCTTAATCCATGGTCACATTCCTAAAGTGAAGACTCTTAACAATGCTGGTTCGGATCATCGGCCAGTCATGGTGGAAATGTGGAAAACCAATGTGAGTTTCTCTCCTTTTCATTTTCAATTAATGTGGCTCAGAGACAGTTCCTTTAGACCTCATGTGCAACAATGGTGGAAGGAAGGTAAGCCTAGGTATGGGACTAAGATGTTCTGTTTTGCCAAAAGACTGCAATACATTAAATCCAAAATCAAGACTTGGAACTGGAAGGAGTTTGGGGATGTTCATAAAAAAAACATGAAGTTATTGCTCAACTTGAAAATTTGAATAAGAAAATCCGTTTAGATGGCCTCACAGAGAGTAGAAGTGCAGATGAAATTAAACTCACAACTCAGTTAGAGGAATGGGAAAAAAGAGAAGAACTCTTATGGAAGCAAAAATCTAGAATTCAATGGCTCAAAGAAGGAGATCGAAACACAAATTTCTTCCACAAATCTCTTCTAGCTCGAAGATCTCACAACTTTATTTCTTCCCTGAAATCAGATTCTGGAGATGTTGTCTACACTTGGGATGGCATGAACTCTATTGTTGTCGATTACTTTTCCAATATTTTTGTTGCTACTCCTCTTGACTCAGCTTCTCAACAAAATGTTCTTCAAGCAATCCCTTCTCTTATCACTTCGAGGAGAACTCTATTTTGACTGCTCCTGTTACTATCAATGAGCTTCAACAGGTAGTTTTTAAAATGCAAAAAGGGAAAACCCCGAGGTCCTGATGGTTTTCCCATTGAGTTCTACCAAGAGTTCTGGGATATCCTTCATGCTGATTTATTAGAGGTGGTGGAAGAAGCCAGGAAAGCCAAAGAAATTTTGAAGGTTATCAATAAAACTTATATTACTCTTGTTCCAAAAGCTCAAGAGGTTGATCATATCTCAGCTTTTAGACCTATTGCTTTATGTAATGTTCTTCTCAAAATCATTACTAAGATCATGGCAGAAAGGTTGAAGCCTCTTTTGCATAAGATTATTTCCCCTGAACAAGGGGGTTATGTGGAAGGGCGTCAAATAGTAGATGAGATAGTTCTTGCTCAGGAAGCCATCCATTCCATGGATATGCAAAAATCTCCTTCCATGTTCATTCGGTTAGACTTATCCAAAGCTTATGACAGAGTGGATTGGCACTTCCTTATCAAAGTTTTGAGGCAATTTGGTTTCTCTCAGGATTGGATGGATTGGATTATGGGATGTATCTCTTCAGTTTCCTACTTAGTTCTTATCAATGGCAGGCCTTCTCAGTTGTTCCCAGCTTCCAGAGGTATTAGGCAAGGTGACCCGCTATCCCCTTATTTATTCATCATTCTTGTTGAATGCTTGGGTAGGACTATAACCAAGAAGAGAGAAAACAAAACCCTTGAGGGAGTTACCATTGCTCATGGAGCTAGACCTATCTCTCATCTTCAATTTGTTGATGACTCTACTCTTTTAGGTAAAGCTACAGTTAAGGAAGCTTCTAATATTAAGCAAATCATTAGCTGTTTTTCTAAGGCTACTGGGCAATTGATCAATGAAGACAAATCTAAAGTCATTTTCTTTCACTGCTCTGCGAGACAGGAATCCATGGTCTTGGATAAATTAAGATATAAGAAGACCTCCCTTCCGATCACTTATTTAGGTATTCCCATCAATATTCAAAGGCAAAAAAAAAATATTGGAATTGGTTGTTGGACAAAGTCAAGAAGAAAATTGGAAAGTGGACCAACAGGTGGCTTTCTTCTGGGGGTAGAATCACCTTGGTAAAATCAGTCCTTCAAGCTATTCCTATTTATGTTTCTTCCGTGTTGAATATCCCAAAGGTTGTTCTTCATGAACTGGATCAAATCAGTCATCGGTTCCTCTGGAGTGGTACTAAGGAGAAAAGAAAATGGGCCTTGGTGAAATGGGACACTTTATGTCTTCCTAAGAATGAAGGGGGGTTAGGATTCCGATCTTCTATTAATAACAACAAAGCTTTAGCTGCTAAATTATATTGGAGGATGTTGCATAACCCCAATGCTCTTTGGGCCAATAATCTCCGTGCTAAATATGTTGAGAACAAAAGTCCTGAAGACCTTGTTCGCTATCAATTGCCTACCAAAGGTTCTCCCATTTTAGCAGTTCTTAAGACTGGTGAGGATTTGATAAAGAAAAATTTATTTTGGATCATTCATAATGGTCAACAGGTAAATTTTTGGATAGATTCGTGGGATGGTCACAAGCCTTTGATAACTCAGTTTCCCGATTGGAGGCCTTGGATGGAGGAGCTTCACCGAGCTAACTGGATAAAGGTGGCTAATTACTATCGGTACCATACTGGTAATTCAAAGGTTGGTAGATATTGGATCCCTATTGAGGACTGGCCTATTCAAATCCCAGAAAGGCAAAGACAAGCTATCCAAGGCATCCTTCATATGAGATCTCTCTCTTGGTCCCATGAAAAAGATTGTTTTGGATGGAACAACACTACTAAGGGTGAGTATTCAGTTGCTCAAGGTTATTTGACCTTATGCCATAATAATCCCAACCAATCATCTGACATATTTTCTCAGTTGTGGGCTCAAAAGCTTTGGCCTAAGGTGAGGTTCTTTACTTGGCTTTTATTGCATCGTAGGGTGCTTACTGGTGAGCAACTTATGAAGCGTGGTTTTCATGGCCCTTTTAGATGTGAAATGTGTGGAGAGAATGTAGAAACTCTCAACCATATTTTTATTGAGTGTACTTTAGCCTCTGAGCTATGGAGGAGAATGGCCACTTTACTTGGCTTACAGTGGTCCAATTTTTTTACTTTTGAACAACTTTGGAGGGATTGGCCTAAACAAGAGGGTGTTGATCATTTTATTAGGCAGTTAGTTTGGATGGGTTCTACCATTCTTCTTTGGAATATCTGGAATGAAAGGAACAACCAAATTTTTAATCAAGATAGGAAGGATATTCACTATATTTGGCAAAAGACCATTGCCAACTTAGTTGAATCAGTCCAACAACTCCTTAATCACCCCCAAAACTCCCACCAAAGATGGGATCAAGTGATGCAAAGATTGAAGATTAAATCTTCTAAGGGCAACCAACTTAAAGGGAATGTGAGTAATTGTAAGATGGATAGGACAAGAAATTGGCAACCTCCTCCTAAGGATTTTGGAAAAGTCAATACTGATGGAGCCTCTAGAGGGAACCCTGGAAAAGCTAGTGCGGGAGGAATTGGTAGACTTTCAGATGGCTCCCTGGTTTTTACTTTTGCTGAGAATTTGGGTATTCTTTCCAATAACCTTGTTGAGGGGTATGGTATCCTCAGAGGCCTTCAAGAGGCTACTAAGGTTGGATGGGAAAAGGTGCTAGTTGAGTCTGACTCTCAACTCATGATTAATATTTTGAAGACTCCTTCTAAGAATCATAAGGTTGATTGGAGAATAAAAAGAATTATTGAGAAGATTCAATTAATCCAGATGGGATTTTTGAAAGTTGATTACAATCATGTGGTCAGAGATCAAAACAAGAGTGTTGATGCTTTAGCTAATTGGGCTTTGGACAAAGGTGATCTTACTTGCTATGGCCACCCTCCTAGATGGTGGGCTTCGCAAATAAGGGAAGCTCTTCTTTCTATCATTTCTTTGGATGGCTCCAGTTCTGGAGGTACCTAGTTTCTTCTTGCTTTATTTTTGCTTCTCTTTGGTTCGGTCAGGGTATTTTAGTTCCCTAGCTCAAACTATTCTTTCTTTTGTTTCCTCTGTTGATTCTTGCCTTAAAAGTCTTTTGGTCTAGAAAGGTCATTGTTGTGTTCAATTTTTTTTTTTTTTTTTTTTTGTTTAGTTTTTTGAGGTGTGTGTTTTTTTGTTTTGTTTTGTTTTTGTGTTGTTTTTTGTTGTTCTTGTGTTTTTTGTTATTGTCCTTGTGTTTTTGTTGTTCTTGTTCTTGTGTTTTGTATGTTTGTGTTAATTCATGTTTTTGTGTGTGAGTGTTTTCTATGTTTTTTGTTTTTGTTTATTGTCTGTTGTTGTTTTTTTATTTTTATTTTTTAATTTTTAGGTTTTGGTTGTTTTTGTTTTTCATGTTTTTGTTGGTTATGTCTTTGTAGCGTTCTGTTGTTTTTGTCTTGTTTGTGTTTTGTTATGTTGTTCTTGTGTTTTTTCTATGTGGTTCGTGTTGTGTTTTTTTTATCTTATTGTGTGTGTTTGGTTGTGCTTTATCTTTTCGACACACTCAAGGAGCATGTTTTTATTTTATTTTATTATTATTATTTTTATTTATTTATTTATTTTTTAAATCTTATTGTGTGTTTGTTTGCTCCTTGAGTATGTCAAAGGTGGTAGGCCAAGTGCGAGCCCTGGGCGATTTTGGCGGAATAGATACCCCTGCCTCCTTGGGTCTTACCCGAAAGTGGCATCCCTTCTGGGATGTTTTCCACAAAAAAAAAACTAGGACATAAGAGCTTGTAGAGCCCCCTGTTGACATTCCCATAGGTATATTTCTCCCAAGCTTATGTAAAATCATTTAATTTTTGCTTGACATAGTTTGAATATTTTTGTTTTTTGGCTAGATAATATGTTGAGCAAGGTGCAGCGATAGTATTGTCATTGTTGTCAACACACTCAGATGGACATGTTGATGCAGTGGACAGTTGTTTGGAGGTTTTTCGGAGTATGTATAGTGATGTTCAATGCTTATGAGGATGTTTTTGATGTTCGGGTGAAGTTGTTCCAGGTTGTTCGTGCAAATTTGCAAAAGTTGAAAAAATTGTCAGGAAGTTGTCAAAAAATTGCAAAAGTCGTCACGGGTGCAGTTGGATAGGATGGATCAGTTTGGAACATGCCAGCATGTCAGGAAACAGTCCAGAACAATGTTTGAGGTGTCAGCAAAGTGTTTAGATTGATTGGTGACGTTTTCGGTATCTTGGCGGATGATTTGGCAAGTGGTTGTACAGGTCGAAAAAGGTTAGTTTTGTCAAAAGAACTGCGATAAAACCGAGAAGAATTTGATAGGAAAATTCAAACAGGAGGTGGTCGTTATTTTCAAGAACATGTGTTCCAAATTTCCACCAAAACGGAGAAACGAGACGAATGTTACAAGCGTTGCAAGACTGTCACAAAAACGCTCTTTTTAGAAAAAGTGTGTCAACAACAGTTTTCGTGGAGGTGGTACAGGCGAACCATAAGGAGTTATGCAACGAGATTCAGACTGGATGTAGTTAGAATTTCAGAGATTCTACATTTCAAATTTCAAAGAAAACAGAGTTACGAGGTGAGAGTTATGATTGTTGCAAAAACGGTACAGGTCACTTTTATGTCAATTTGTTTCACTTGTGCAAAATCCTTTAGTTGGCCATTTTGACCTTGCAGAGCTATCAGAGTTTTGGTTTCAGTGTTGTTACACCTTCAAGGCATCAAATAGAGCATATTTTGTTTTTGGTTTGAGGTGTCACGTGGCTCTGAAGTAAGAGAATGAGTAAGGTGTCAATTCTTTGCATGTGACGTGTTTGATGAAATGCCTTCTCAAAATAAAAAAAGGAAGTTATATTGTTTTAAGAAGCTTCATTAAATAAAATATTTTTAAAATTGAAAAGGGAAAAAGAATGCAAGTGTGTGCTTCTTAAGTGACAAGGGATTTTATTGAAAAGTGGGGACTTTATTTTGTGAAGAGAGAAGTGTGTGTGGAGAAAAATAAAGAGTGAAAATCCGTGATTTTTGGAGAGTGGTGAAAAACATCACTTCAGTATTTTGGGCATAACTTTCTCATATGATATCTATTTTGGCTAAAATTTTAAGAGGAGTTCGCAGACAAAGTGCTGCACAATACCCAAAAAGCGTTTAGCAATTGGCAGAACGAGCTAAGAGAAAAGTAAGTTTTTTTTTGAGAAGAGAAGATTCAAATTTTGAGTAATGTAGAGAGAGATGTTATATTGGGTGAAATAGAAAGTTTTATATTTTGAGCTTATAGACCATAGAGGGTTCTGGTTTCAGTGAAGACATTCATATATGCCATTTTATTATCAATATCAAAATCAAGTGGGTGCTTGGTAGAGGGGTTGGTGATCCTTTATATTGGTGCAGATAAATCAGGGGTTGGTGCTCCTTTCTGTTGGTGTAGATAAATCAGGGGTTGGTGCTCCTTCTAGTGGGTGCTGGTAAATTGATTGTAAAGTTGGTGCTTTGCAAAGGCTGGATTTGGATGGTAGTCCAAACAGTCATTTTCGGTAATGCAACCAAATCGGTGAACCTTGATACATCTTGTGTTGTGTGATGTTCTCTTGTTATAATTGCTTTATTTGGTTTTAGGTTTTCATTGTTTTGGCTTTGAGTGATGAAGATTTAAGTTTTAAAGAGCTACATTGATTCACCGCCCCTCTCAGTGTCATTGTGAGACTAACAATTGGTATCAGAGCGAGGTTCCTAAACAGGCTTAACCGGACAGGGTGATCTTGGAAGTGATACAATGGCAGGTGGTGAAGGCTTCTCTTAAAACAAAGCACCATTGTTTGACGTAACTACTTACGTATTTTGGAGACTCAGGATGCAGACATATCTTTGTGCTTTGGGATACGACATTTGATATTCAGTAGATAGTGGATACACAATACCCACCACTTCTCCAACCGATGCTGTCGGTAAGAAACTATTTGAGAATGACTCAAAAGCAAAGAATGCTATCATGTGTGGATTAGTGGACAACGAACTGATAAAGATTATGGGTTGTAAAACGACAAAGGAAATACGAGACAAACTGAAGAGCATTCATGAAGAAGATGTTAAGATCAAGGAGGCCAAGTTACAAACACATCGAGCGCAGTTTGAAGTATTAAAGATGAATGACGATGAAAATATAGAGGCATATATGCTGAGAGTTAATGAAGTCATTAATGCGATTAGAGGAATCGGAGAGAAAATCAAAGATTTTGTCATCGTGAAAAAGGTATTAAGATCCTTTCTCTAAAGATTTGATTCTAAAGTTTTAGCTATAGAAGAAGCTAAATATCTAAATTCTTTTAGTATGTATGAGATGCATGGTTCTTTGACTGCATATAAGATGAGAATAGGAAAATCTAAACCCACAAACAGAGAAGCTATTTTTAAAGCCCATAAAAATATGAAAGCAAAACAAGAATCCGAGGAAGAAGAGACATCATATGAAATGGAAGCAAACTTTGTTCGAAAACTAAAAAGGGGAAAAGAAAAATACAGAGGAAAGTTATCGTTTAAATGTTTCAACTGTGGAGGCGTTGGGTATTTTGCAGCTAAATGTCCACTTAATGAGAAGAACAGAAGTGATGAAGGATCGCACGAAGAAAGAAGTAATTGGAAGAAAAAAATAAATTTTAGAAAAGGCAACTTCAAGAAGAAAAGTTTCATCTCCAAGAATGTCAGTTCATCAGAAGATAGCTCCAGTGAGGATTTTGAAAATGAAACAGGTGAAGCTCTTTTCATGGCACTCAAAGAAGAAAAACCAAAAAAATAACAGGAATGTGATGAAGAAGAAATTGACGCAGAAGTGAATTTGGAAGAGGAACTAATTGCAGCTCTAGATGAATTGAAGATAAAAAGAAAACAAAATAAGAAAATTTCAAGAAAGCTTGAGGATGCAAATGAAATCATAACAAATTTGAAAGTATAGATAGAAGAATCTAAGAAAATCTCCGAAGATCTCGAAGTGCAAATAACCATGAAAATAGATTATTGCAGCAAGCTAGAAGAAGAGATTGTTGGTTTAAGAATGCAGCTAGAAGAGATGAATCAGAAAATTAGTTGTTATCACAAACTTGAAGAAAATTCTATGAAGCTGGATAAGATCATAAATAACCAAAAGACTACAAACATCAAATTTGGTTTGGGTTTTGATGAAGGAGAATTGTCAAATGGATCAAAGGCCATAAATGAAGAATCCACAAAGAATGAAGAGAAGAAACAGGTTGATCAAGCAAAAACGAATCATGCAAAGGAAATCTATAATGCAAGGCACGAAAGGAGAATTGACAATGATGGCTTCACCAATGTCACACATCAAAGAAGAAGAAGATTTATGGCTCCTATGATAACATGGCAAAGACCATCTCTTTTCTGGTTACTATTTTAAATGCAATGGTTATGGACATAAGATCTCAAATTGTAAGTATAATGTAGGACCAAAGAATTTTACCAATAGAAATGCTTTTTCACCTTTGATGGATTATGCAGTAGAATGTTATAATTATCATAATTTTGGACATATTGCAAGAAATTGTCGAAGTACATTTGCATCAAATCAATTTCAGGGAAGAAAATTTCAGCCAAATGGAATAAGACAAAATAGAAAATTTTGTGAAAAACATGCACAAGCTACTGAAAAAGAAAAGCCAAAACAAGAGCCCAAAATTGTAATCAAATCTGAGTGGAAAGAAAAAGAGCGACCTAAGAAAGAAAAAGAATCCTTAATCGTACATACGACATTTAAAGCGTAGAATAAATCCGCACCATGGATACTTGATAGTGGATGCTCCAGTCATATGACAGGTGACAAACAAAAATTTGAGAAGTTGCAGCAATATGAAGGTGGTTCAGTAAAGTTTGGAAACAATGATGGAGCTAAGATAGTGTTAGTCTTACAATGACACTGAGAGAGGGGGTGAATCAGTGTAGCTCTTTAAACTTGAATTTACAGCTCTTAATACCGCAACAATTAAAACTTATTACTAGATACAACAAGTATAACAAAAGAGCATCACACAACACAAGATTTAACGAGGTTCACCAATGTGGCTACTCCTCAAAAATTGACTGCTTGGACTACCATCCAAATCCAGCCTTTGCAAAGCACCAACTTTACAATCAATTTACCAGCACCCACTAGAAGGAGCACCAACCCCTGATTTACCAGCACCAACTGGAAGGAGCACCAACCCCTGATGCCAAGCACCAACTTGGACTTCAATTCTGAATCTATAAGTTTGACAGTAAGATACCTTTGCTTTTGCAAGACCCTGACTGGTCTTCTTCACCTTTGCATTCTCTACGCACTCTACTCTCTACGCAATCACTTCGCACACTCTGCTTCATTACAGTCAAACTTCACGATCGTCTTCTCCCTTTTGTGCACTCTACTCTCTTTGCAAATTTTGCACTTAGCACGATTCGACACGACTTGCTCTCTACGCACAACGACCGTATTGCTCACACATTTCACACATCTCAATTCTCCAAACAACCCTCCTTTTATAACAACATTTTCATGATGAAAACCCTAATCTTAGTCGACTATAAACCCTAATCTTAGTCGGCTTTCATAACAACTGTAAACCCTAATTTTAGTCGACTATCATCGGACTTCGTCGGCTTCAACTCAACCACGAAAATACATGTCGCGATATCGTGACACTTTTTCTTTCTCTTTCTTTCTCCTTGCTTTGGCCCCCGAAAATACATGTCGCGATATCGTGACACTTTTTCTTTCTCTCTTTCTCTTTGCATCGGACCACGAAAATGCTACATGTCGCGATATCGCGACACTTTTTCTCCTTACGCTTTCTCTTTGCTTTGGCCCTCGAAAATACAACATGTCACGATATCGCGACACTTTTTCTCCTTCGCTTTTCTCTTAGCTTCGGCCCCGAAAATAAACATGTCGCGATATCGCGACACTTTTTCTCCTTGCTCTTTCTCTTAGCTTTGGCCTCGAAAATACAACATGTCGCGATATCACGACACTTTTTCTCCTTGCATTTTCTCTTCTCTTTGGTCCGAAAATGCAACATGTCGCGATATCGCGACACTTTTTCTCCTTGCATTTTCTCTTCTCTTCTGGCCACGAAAATGCAACATGTCGCGATATCGTGACACTTTTTCTCCTTGCATTTTCTCTCTCCTATTTTAGTCACGAAAATGCGACATGTCACGAAATCGTGACACTTTTCAAACTTACTTTCTCTCTCCTATTTTAGTCGTGAAAATGCGACATGTCACGAAATCGTGACACTTTTCCAACTTACTTTCTCTCTCCTATTTTAGTCGTGAAAATGCGACATGTCACGAAATCGTGACACTTTTCTTACTTGTTCTCTTTCTTCAAACTTGTCACGAAATCGTGACACTTTTTCCTTGCTTTCTCTTTCTCTTCCAACATGTCACGAAATCGTGACAATTTTTCCACTTGCCTTTTTCTCTTCCAACATGTCACAAAATCACGACAGTTTTTCCTACTTTTTCTCTCTCTTCCAACATGTCACGAAATCGTGACAGTTTTTCCTTCTTTTTCTCTCTTCCAACATGTCGCAAAATCACGACAATTTTTCTTCTTCTGTATATGTCGCGATATCGTGACACTTTTCTTACTTGTCTTTTTCTTTGATCTTTTGCATATGGGCCACTTCGGTCTTCTTGGAAAATCATTGTACATACTCTCAATAACCTTTGAACTCCTGTCTTTCGCATCTGAATAGCTTTTGAACTTCCTGTCCACTGCATCAATAGATCTATCTGACTGTGTTGACAACAATGACAATATTGTTGTCTGCACCTTGCTCAACAATCTCCCCCTTTGGAATTGTTGGCAACACGTGCAATTTCCTGTAACTCTTCTCCCCCTTTGAAAATAATACCAAAGGGCTACTAAATACGCAGACTCCCCTGAGTCCATGCACAACATTCTCAGGCAAAATTTATTACACTTAGCAAAAATCATGAACATGAGCAAAAAGATAATCAAATACTTAAATGCTCCCCCTGAGAATGTGATCCCTGTAGCTAGTCAATTCTTGGGAAGTGTGACCACTCCCAATTTATTGTGAAGGTACTCAAAAACTTCCTTGGGCAATGGTTTTGTGAAGATATCTCGCTACTTGCTCTGTAGTTGGAACAAAATCCAACTTAACCTCACCTTCCGCAACTTTCTCCTTCAAAAAGTGATACCCGATAGCAATGTGTTTTGTGTGTGAATGCATAACCGGATTCTTGGAGATGTTAATGGCACCGGTGTTATCACACTTAACTGATATTGGCTCACTGAAGCTAATACCAAGATCTTTCAGGGTTTGTTTCATCCACAATACCTACGTACAACATGTTGTCGCTGCAATATATTCTGCCTCTGCTGTCGATAAAGAAACCGACTCTTGTTTCTTACTAGTGCCACGCGACCAACCTGTCTCCAAGATAGAATGCACCTCCACCGGTACTCTTTCTGTCATCTACACATCCTGCCCAATCTGCATCTAAATACGCAATAAGGGTGAAGTCCTTACCTTTCGGATACCATAACCCATACTCCATAGTACCCTTGAGGTACCGAAGAATCCTCTTCACTACTGTCACATGAGTCTCCTTGGGATTAGCCTGAAATCATGCTACCATGCATACTGCCTGCAAAATATCTGGTCTGGTAGCTGTCAGTGTACAGTAAACTCCCAATCATAGATCTGTACATGGTTTGATCAACAGGTGGAGATTTGTCATCCTTGCTCAACTTGCAACCTGTCATCATGGGAGTGCTAACTGGCTTACAATCCTCCATTGTGAAATTTTTTAACATCTCTTTCACATATTTAACTTGAGAAATAAATATGCCCTTCTTATTTTGATTAACTTGCAACCCGAGGAAATACGAAAGTTCACCAATCATTGACATTTCAAATTCTTTCTGCATCTTATTTGCTAAATCTTTACACGACTCATCTTTGTTGCTGCCAAATATGATATCATCTACGTATACAACAAGAACAATAAGATGCCCATTTTCTGTTTTGATATACAAATTACTATCCACCATACCTTTCTTAAACCCTTGTTGAGTGAGATAGTTGTCTAGCCTTGCATACCATGCTCGGGGTGCCTGTTTTAAGCCATATAATGCTTTCTTCAACTTGCAAACCAAGTTGGGATCATCACCAAGTTTGAAACCATCTGGTTGCTCAATATAAACCTCTTCTTCAAGTTTCCCATTCAAAAACGCTGATTTCACATCCATTTGATAAACTTTGAAATTCTTGTAGACTCCTAAAGCCAGAAACATTCTAATTGCCTCTAGTCTAGCTACTGGTGCAAAAGTTTCCTCAAAGTCAATGCCTTCAACTTGTGCATAACCCTTACATACCAATCTTGCTTTATTTCTGACTACCTGTCCGTCTTCATTCAATTTGTTTCGAAAAATCCATTTAGTCCCGATTATATTTTTATTTGCAGGTCTAGGTACTAACTCCCAAGTTTCATTTTTCTCGATCTGATCTAATTCTTCATTTATTGCCTTCATCCAACTTTCATCTTTACTTGCGTCAGCAACATTTTTGGGCTCAATGCTTGGATAATAGAGAGTAGTTACTTACTACTCTTCTTCTTGTCTGAACACCAACTTTGGGGTCTCCAATTATTTGCTCTCTAGGATGATTTTTTTGCCAGCTGCCTGTTTTGAATTTCTTATTTTCTTCCACTTTTGAATCACAACTTAAATCATCTGAGTCAATTTTTTGTATCTTTTCCATTTCGTTTTCCTCATCTCCTTCAATAACCTCTTCATAAATTGGGTAGTTCATTTCATAGCTAATTACTCGTTCTCTACCTTCATCAAATTTAACATCGGCACTGTCCACAATTTTCTTTAGCCTCTTGTTGTAGCATTTGTAAGCTTTGCTTTTTGATGAATAACCAACAAAAATACCTTCATCCGCTCTATCTTCAAACTTACCAAGATTATCTTCAGTTCTTTTGATGTAGCACTTGCTGCCAAAAATTTTGAGGTATTTTGTTGTTGCCCTTTTACCGAACCACAACTCATAAGGAGTTTTGCTTTCATGTGTTCTCAGCATGTACCTATTTTGGATATACACCGCAATATGGACTGCTTCTTTCCAAAATCTATCTCGCTACTCTACTTTCAGCCAACATAGTCCGTGCCATTTCTTGCACTGTCCTGTTCTTTCTTTCTACCACTCCATTCTCGTCGAGGTGTCCTGGCTGCTAAAAACTGTCTCCTAATACCGTATTTTTCACAGTACTCTGTAAACTCCTCTGAAATGAATTCTCCTCCTCTGTCTGATCTTAAACATTTGATCCTCTTTCCTGTTTCATTCTCAACATGGTTTTTGAAAATCTTGAACATGTTAAGAGCTTCTGATTTATGCTTCAAGAAAAATATCCATGTCATTCTGGAATAGTCATCAATGCACAACATAAAATATTTGTCACCATTTATGCTTTGTGTTCTCATGGGTCCACATAAATCAGTGTGTATTAGTTCCAACGGTTTGCTTGTGTAGTACTCTTTTGTTTTGAATGTGACTCTAGTTTGCTTCCCCTTTTGGCATGAAGCACAAATGTTGTTTGCAGGTTTGCTGATGGTGGGAATATCTCTCACTACCCTTTTTGAGTTGATTTTTACTAGATTATCAAAACTGATATGACCGAGTCTCTTGTGCCACAACCAATTTTCTTCTTCCTGTCCAATAAAACAAGCTCCTTTTGAAGTCTCTGAGAGCATGTACAAGTTGCCAGATGTCCTTGATCCAGTTGCTATCAATTTTCCACTGTTTGTTTTTCTGACTTCACAACCCTGCTTCTTAAAAACTACTTCATGACCTTTATCACAAATCTGACTTACGCTCAACAAGTTATGTTTCAAACCATCCACAAACAAGACTTCTTCTGACTTAATCTTTCCGTCACTAAATTTGACTGAACCTTTGCCAACTATCTTAGCTCCATCATTATTTCCAAACTTTACTCGAACCACCTTCATATTTTTGTAACTTCTCAAATTTTTGTTTGTCACCTCGTCATATGACTGGAGCATCCACTATCAAGTATCCATGGTACATATTTATTCTATGCTTTAAATGTTGTTTGTACGATTAAGGATTCCTTTTCTTCCTTAAGTCGCTCTTTTTCTTTCCACTCCATTTTGATAGTAGTTTTGGGCTCTTGTTTTGCCTTTCCCTTATCAATAGCTTGTGCATGTTTTTCAGGAAGTTTTCTATTTTGTCTCATCCTATTTGGTTGAAATTTTCTTCCCTGAAACTGATTTGATGCAAATGTACTTCTACAGTTTCTTGCAATGTGCCCAAAATTATGACAGCTTATAACATTCTACTGTATAATTCATCAAAGGAGAAAAAGCATTTCTACTTGTGAAATTCCTTGGTCTTACATTATATTTGCAGTCTGAGATTTTATGTCCATAGCCATTGCATTTAAAACAGAAACCAGAAAAGGGATAATTGAACCTGGGGGATGGTCTTTGCCATGTTGCCGTAGGAGCCATAGGTCTTCTTCTTCTTTGATGTGTGACATTGGTGAATCCATCATTGTCAATTCTCCTTTCGTGCCTGGCATTATTGCTTTCTTTTGCATGAGACATTTTTCCTTGATCAACCTGTTTCTTATTTTCATTCTTTATGGATTCTACATTTCTGGCCTTTGATCCATTTGATGATTCTCCTTCGATGAAACCCAGACCAAATTTGATGCCTCGTAGGCCTTTGGTCATTTATAATCTTATCCAGACTTCATAGAACTTTCTTCGCGTTTGTGATAGCAACTAATTTTGTGATTCATCTCTTCTATCTCGCATCCGTAAACCAACATTCTCTTCTTCTAGTTTGCAGCAATAATCTATTTTCATGGTAATTTGTACTTCAAGATCTTCAGATATTTTCTTGTATTCTTTTGTCTGTACTTTCAGATTGGTTATGATTTCGTTTGCATCCTCAAGACTTTTTGAAATTTTCTTATTCTTTTTCTTCTCTATTTTCCACTCTTCAAGTGCAGAGATCAACTCACCTTCTAGATCTACTTCAGCCTCGGGGTTTTCACCACATACTTCAGAGTTCACTCCTTCCTTCCTTTTACTTCTTCAAATGCCATGAAAAGAGCTTCACTCGTTTCCTCTTCGGAATCCTCACCGGAGCTGTCTTTCGATGAACTCGGCATTCCTGGAGATGAAACTTTTCTTCTTGAAGTTGCCTTTTCTGAAATTCATTTTCTTCTTCCAGTCACTTCTTTCTTGGTGCGATCCTTCATCATTTTTGTTCTTCTCATTAAGTGGACATTTAGTCGCAAAATGCCCAATGCCTCCACAGTTGAAACATTTAAGCGGTAGCTTTCCTCTGTATTTTCCTTTTCCCCTTTTTAGTTTTCTAACAAAGTTTGCTTCCATTTCATCTGATGTCTCTTCTTCCTCGGACTCCTGTTTTGCATTTTTATTTTTAAGGGCTTTAAAAGCCGCTTCTCTGTCTGTGGGTTTAGATCTTCCTATCCTCATCTCATATGCAGTCAAAGAACCATACATCTCATCTATACTAAAATAATTTAGATTTTTAGCTTCTTCTATCGCTGAGACTTTAGAATCAAACCTTTGAGGAAGAGATCTTAATACCTTTTTCACGATGGCAGAGTCTTCGATATCCTCGTCGAGTCCTCTGATCGCATTAATGATTCCATTAACTCTCAGCATATATGCCTCAATGTTTTCATCGTCATTCATCTTTAATGCTTCGAACTGAGCTCGATGTATCTGTAACTTGGCCTCCTTGATCTTATCGTCTCCTTCATGAATACTCCTCAGTTTGTCCCATATTTCTTTTGCCATTTTACAGCTCATGATCTTTACTAGTTCACTGTCTGCTAATGCGCACATGAGAGCATTCTTTGCTTTTGAGTTATTGTCAAACAGTTTCTTTTCGTCAACCTCTTTTGGAGGAGTGATGGGTATTGTGTATCCACTAACTACTGAATCCCAGATGTCGTATCCCAAAGCACAGAGATATGTCCGCATCCTGATTCTCTATAACGCGTAATTAGATCCATCAAACAATGGTGCTTTGTTTGATGAGAAGCCTTCACCACCTGCCATTGTGTTACTTCCAAGATCACCCTAGCCGGTTAAGCTTGTACAGGAACTTAGCTCTGATACCAATTGTTAGTCTTACAATGACACTGAGAGGGGGGTGAATCAGTGTAGCTCTTTAAACTTGAATTTACAGCTCTTAATACCGTAGCAATTAAAACTAATTACTAGATACAACAAGTATAACAAAAGAGCATCACACAACACAAGATTTAACGAGGTTCACCAATGTGGCTACTCCTCAAAAATTGACTGCTTGGACTACCATCCAAATCCAGCCTTTGCAAAGCACCAACTTTACAATCAATTTACCAGCACCAACTAGAAGGAGCACCAACCCCTGATTTACCAGCACCAACTGGAAGGAGCACCAACCCCTGATGCCAAGCACCAACTTGGACTTCAATTTTGAATCTATAAGTTTGACAGTAAGATACCTTTGCTTTTGCAAGACCCTGACTAGTCTTCTTCACCTTTGCATTCTCTATGCACTCTTCTCTCTCTATGCAATCACTTCGCACACTCTGCTTCATTACAGTCGAACTTCACGATCGTCTTCTCCCTTTTGCGCACTCTGCTCTCTTTGCAAATTTTGCACTTAGCACGATTCGACATGACTTGCTCTCTACGCACAATGACCGTATTGCTCACACATTTCACACATCTCAATTCTCCAAACAACCCTCCTTTTATAACAACATTTTCATGATGAAAACCCTAATCTTAGTCGGTTGTAAACCCTAATCTTAGTCGGCTTTCATAACAACTATAAACCCTAATTTTAGTCGACTGTCATCGGACTTCGTCGGCTTCAACTCAACTGCAAAAATACATGTCACGATATCGTGACACTTTTTCTTTCTCTCTCTTTCTCCTTGCTTTGGCCCCAAAAATACATGTCGCGATATCGCGACACTTTTTCTTTCTCTCTTTCTCTTTGCATCGGACCACAAAAATGCTACATGTCACGATATCACGACACTTTTTCTCCTTACGCTTTCTCTTTGCTTGCGCCCCCAAATAAACATGTCGCGATATCGTGACACTTTTTCTCCTTCTTTTCTCTTAGCTTCGCCCATAAAATACAACATGTCACGATATCGCGACACTTTTTCTCCTTGCTCTTTCTCTTAGCTTTGGCCCCAAAATACAACATGTCGCGATATCGTGACACTTTTTCTCCTTGCTCTTTCTCTTAGCTTTGGCCCGAAAATACAACATGTCGCGAAATCATGACACTTTTTCTCCTTGCATTTTCTCTTCTCTTCCTCGAAAATGCAACATGTCACGATATCGTGACACTTTTTCTCCTTGCATTTTCTCTTCTCTTATGGCCGCAAAAATGCAACATGTCGCGATATCGCGACACTTTTTCTCCTTGCATTTTCTCTCTCCTATTTTAGTCGTGAAAATGCGACATGTCACGAAATCGTGACACTTTTCAAACTTACTTTCTCTCTCCTATTTTAGTCACGAAAATGCGACATGTCACGAAATCGTGACACTTTTCCAACTTACTTTCTCTCTCCTATTTTAGTCGTGAAAATGCGACATGTCACGAAATCATGACACTTTTCTTACTTGTTCTCTTTCTTCCAACTTGTCACGAAATCGTGACACTTTTTCCTGCTTTCTCTCTCTTCCAACATGTCACGAAATCACGATAGTTTTTCCACTTGCCTTTTTCTCTTCCAACATGTCACGAAATCATGATAGTTTTTCCTGCTTTTTCTCTCTTCCAACATGTCACGAAATCACGACAGTTTTTCCTTCTTTTTCTCTCTCTTCCAACATGTCGCGAAATCGCGACAGTTTTTCTTGCCTGCTGTATATGTCGCGATATCGCGACACTTTTCTTACTTGTCTTTTTCTTTGATCTTTTGCATATGGGCCACTTCGGTCTTCTTGGAAAATCATTGTACATACTCTAATAACCTTTGAACTCCTGTCTTCTCGCATCCGAATAGCTTTTGAACTTCCTGTCCACTGTATCAACAGATCTATCTGACTGTGTTGACAACAATGACAATATTGTTGTTGCACCTTGCTCAACATATAGTTGGTAGAGGTTCAGTTAAGATTAGTGACGAAAAAATCAGGTCAAAAGAAGTCTTGTTTGTGGTTGGTTTGAAGCATAACTTGTTGAGCGTAAGTCAGATTTATGATAGAGGTCATGAAGTGATCTTTAAGAAGCAAGGTTGTGAATTCAGAAAGGCAAACAATAGTAAGTTGATAGCAACTGGATCAAGGACATCTGGCAACCTGTACACTCTCTTAGAGACTTCAGAAGGAGCTTGCTTGATTGGACAGGAAGAAGAGAATTGGTTGTGGCACAAGAGGCTCGGTCATATCGGCTTTGACAATCTAGTAAAAATCAGCTCAAAGAAAGCAGTGAGAGATATTCCCACCATTGGCAAACCATCAAATAGCATTTGTGCTTCATGTCAAAAGGGGAAGCAAACTAGAGTCTCATTTAAAACAAAAGAGTACTACACAAGAAAACCTTTGGAACTAGTACATACTGATTTATGTGGACCCATGAGAACGCAAAGCATAAACCTTGAAAAATATTTCATGTTGTGTATAGATGACTATTCCAGGATGACATGGGTACTGTTTTTGAAGCATAAATCAGAAGCTTTTGAGATGTTCAAGGTTTTCAAAAACCAAGTTGAGAATCAAACAAGAAAAATGATTAAATGTTTAAAGTCAGACAGAGGAAAGTTCATTTCAGAGGATTTCACAGAGTATTGTGAAAATATGGGCATTAGGAGATAGTTTTTAGCAGCTAGGACACCTCAACAAAATGGTGTGGTAGAAAGAAAGAACATGACAGTGTAGGAAATGGCACAGACTATGTTGACGTAGAGAAAAGTAGCAGAATTTTTTTGGAAAGAGGCAGTCCATACTGCGGTATACGTCCAAAATAGGTGCATGTTGAGGACGCATGAAAGCAAAACTCCTTATGAGTTGTGGTTCGGTAAAAAGGCAACAACAAGATACTTTAAAGTTTTTGGCAGCAAGTGTTACATCAAAAGAACTGAAGAAAACCTTGGTAAGTTTGAAGATAGAGCGGATGAAGGTATTTTTCTTGGCTATTCGTCAAAAAGCAAAGCTTACAAATGCTACAACAAGAGGCTAAGGAAAATTGTGGATAGTGTCGATGTTAAAGTTGATGAAGGAAGGGAACGAGTAATTAGCTATGAAGAGAACTACCCAATTTATGAAGAGGTCATTGAAGGAGATGAGGAAAAGGAAACGGAAAAGAAACCAAAAATTGACTCAGAGGATTCAAACAGTGATTCAAAAGTGGAAGAAAACAAGAAATTCAAAACAGGCAGCTGGCAGAAAGATCATCCTAGAGAGCAAATAATTGGAGACCCCACAGTTGGTGTTCAGACAAGAAGAAGATTAGTAAGTAACTACTCTTTATTATCCAACATTGAGCCCAAAAATGTTGTTGACGCAAGCAAAGATGAAAGTTGGGTAAAGGCAATAAATGAAGAATTAGATCAGATCAAGAAAAATAAGACTTGGGAGTTAGTACCAAGACCCGCAAATAAAAATGTAATCGGTACTAAATGGGTCTTTCGAAACAAATTGAATGAAGACGGACAGGTAGTCAGGAACAAAGCAAGATTGGTATGCAAAGGCTATGCACAAGTTGAAGGTATTGACTTTGAGGAAACCTTTGCACCTGTGGCCAGACTAGAGGCAATTAGAATGTTTCTGGCTTTAGCAGTTTACAAGAATTTCAAAGTTTATCAAATGGATGTGAAATCAGCATTTTTGAATGGGAAAATTGAAGAAGAGGTTTATATTGAGCAGCCAGATGGTTTCCAACTTGGTGATGATCCCAACTTGGTTTGCAAGTTGAAGAAAGTGTTATATGGCTTAAAACAGGCACCTCGAGCATGGTATGCAAGGCTAGACAATTATCTTACTCAACAAGGGTTCAAGAAAGGTATGGTGGATAGTAATTTGTATGTCAAAACAAAAAATGGTCATCATATTGTTCTTGTTGTATACGTAGATGATATCATATTTAGCAACAGTAAAGATGAGTTGTGTAAAGATTTAGCAAATAAGATGGAGAAAGAATTTGAAATGTCAATGATTGGTGAACTTTCGTATTTCCTCGGATTGCAAGTTAATCAAAAGGAGAAGGGCATATTTATTTCTCAAATTAAATATGTGAAAGAGATGCTGAAAAAGTTCACAATGGAGGATTGTAAGCCAATTAGCACTCCCATGACGATAGGTTGCAATTTGAGCAAGGATGACAAATCTCCACATGTTGATCAAACTATGTATAGATCTATGATTGGGAGCTTACTGTACTTGACAACTACCAGACCAGATATTTTGTAGGTAGTATGCATGGTAGCACGATTTCAGGCTAGTCCCAAGGAGACTCATGTGACAGTAGTGAAGAGGATTCTTCGGTACCTCAAGGGTACTATGGAGTATGGGTTATGGTATTCGAAAGGTAAGGACTTCACCCTTATTGCGTATTCAGATGTAAATTGGGTAGGATGTGTAGATGACAGGAAGAGTACCAGTGGAGGTGCATTCTATCTTGGAGACAGGTTGGTCGCGTGGCACAGTAAGAAACATGAGTCAGTCTCCTTATCCACAACAGAGGCAGAATACATTGCAGCGACAACATGTTGTACGCAGGTGTTATGGATGAAAAAAACTCTGAAGGATATTGGCATTAATTTTAGTGAGCCGATTTCAGTTAAGTGCGATAACACTAGTGCCATTAACATCTCAAAGAATCCGGTTATGCATTCTCGCACAAAACATATTGCTATCCGGTATCATTTTTTGAAGGAGAAAGTTGCGGAAGGTGAGGTTAAGTTGGATTTTGTTCCAACAATAGAGCAAGTAGTGGATATCTTCACCAAACCATTGCCCAAGGAAGTCTTTGAGTACCTTCGCAAGAAATTGGGAGTGGTCACACTTCCCAAGAATTGACTAGCTATTGGGGCCACATTCTCAGGGGGAGCATTTGTGTATTTGTTTATCTTTTTGCTCATGTTTGTGATTTTTGCTAAGTGTAATAATTTTTGCCTGAGAATGTTGTGCATGGACTCAGGGGGAGTTTGCAGTAGCCCTTTGGTCTTGTTGTCAAAGGGGGAGAAGAGTTACAAGAAATTGTGCGTGTGTTGCCAACAATTCCAAAGGGGGAGATTGTTGAGCAAGGTGCAGCGACAGTATTGTCATTGTTGTCAACACACTCAGATGGACAGGTTGATGCAGTGGACAATTTTTCGAAGGTTTTTTGGAGTATGTACAGTGATGTTCAATGCTTATGAGGATGTTTTTGATGTTCGGGTGAAGTTGTTACGAGGTTGTTCGTGCAAATTTGCAAAAGTTGAAAAAATCGTCAGGAAGTTGTCAAAAAATTGCAAAAGTCATCACGGGCGCAGTTGGACAGGATGGATCAGTTTGGAACATGCCAGCATGTCAGGAAATAGTCCAGAACAACGTTTGAGGTGTCAACACAGTGTTTGGATTGATCGGTGACGTTTTTGGTATCTTGGCGGATGATTTGGCAAGTGGTTGTACAGGCCGAAAAAGGGTAGTTTTGTCAGAAGCACTGCGAGCAAACCAAGAAGAATTTGATAGAAAAATTTGAACTGGAGGTGGTCGTTATCTTCAAGAACATGTGTTCCAAATTTCCACCAAAACGGAGAAACGAGGCGAATGTTACAAGCGTTGCAAGACTATCACAAAAACGCTCTTTTTGGAAAAAGTGTGTCAACAGCAGTTTTTGTGGAGGTGGTACAGGAGAACCGTAAGGATTTATGCAATGAGATTCGGACTGGATGTAGTTAGAATTGCAAAGATTCTATGTTTCAAATTTTAAAGAAAACAGAGTTACGAGGTGAGAGTTATGATTGTTGCAAAAACGGTATAGGTCACTTTTATGTCAATTTGTTCCACTTGTGCAAAATCCTTTAGTTGGCCGTTTCGACCTTGCAGAGTCGCAGAGTTTTGGTTTCAATGTTGTTACACCTTCAAGGCATAAAATAGAGCATCTTTCATTTTTGGTTTGAGGTGTCACGTGGCTCTAAAGTAAGAGAACGAGTAAGGTGTCAATTCTTTGCATGTGACGTGTTTGACGAAATGCCTTCTCAAAATAAAAAAAGGAAGTTATATTGTTTTAAGAAGCTTCATTAAATAAAATCTTTTTAAAATTGAAAAGGGAAAAAGAATGCAAGTGTGTGCTTTTTAAGTGACAAGGGATTTTATTGAAAAGTGGGGACTTTATTTTGTGAAGAGAGAAGTGTGTGTGGAGAAAAATAAAGAGTGAAAATCCGTGATTTTTGGAGAGTGGTGAAAAACATCACTTCAATATTTTGGGCATAACTTTCTCATATGATATCCATTTTGGCTAAAATTTTGAGAGGAGTTCATAGACAAAGTGCTGCACAATACCTAGAAAGCATTTAGCAATTGGTAGAACGAGCTAAGAGAACAATCAATTTTTTTTGAGAAGAGAAGATTCAAATTCTGAGTAATGCAGAGAGAGGGATGTTATACTTGGGTGAAATAGAAAGTTTTAGATTTTGAGCTTACGGACCATAGAGGGTTCTGGTTTCAATGAAGACATTCATATATGTCATTTTATTATCAATATCAAAATCAAGTGGGTGCTTGGTAGAGGGGTTGGTGCTCCTTTTCGTTGGTGCGGATAAATCGGGGGTTGGTGCTCATTTCTGTTGGTGCAGATAAATCAGGGGTTGGTGCTCCTTCCAGTGGGTGCTGGTAAATTGATTGTAAAGTTGGTGCTTTGCAAAGGCTCGATTTGGATGGGAGTCCAAACAGTCATTTTTGGGGATGTAGCCAAATCGGTGAACCTCGATACATCTTGTGTTGTGTGATGTTCTCTTGTTATACTTGCTTTATTTGGTTTTATGTTTTCATTGTTTTGGCTTTGAGTGTTGAAGATTTAAGTTTTAAAGAGCTACACTGATTCACCCCCCCTCTCAGTGTCATTGTGAGACTAACATAATAAGGGGTTGTACTTGGGTCTCCCACCTTTGAAAAATTACAACTCTCTTCTTTAGAGCTTGAGAGTTTACAAATAGATACACTTCTCATCTCAATTTAGATGCTATAGCTAGAAACCTATATCTTTTTATCATAAAATGTTAGAATTTTTTATTTTTATTTTTTAGATCTTTTCAAATTTTCTGTATGAATACAAATACTTCTGAATTCAGCATTCTTTTTGACATTTTTTTGTAGCAACCTTCACAATACCAGAACTCCATCTCTACTATCTATGCATTGCATCTTAGTAGAGTCATATTTCTAAAACATCGCACTATTTTGGTATACTTTATCAAATATGGATTGCTAGTTTCCTTCCTGAAACACAAGTGCAACCACAAAAATTATAATAAATAGTTTAAATGAAAACACATTATTGTTATAAAATAAAGCAAATATTATCAATGGAAAACATTAAAGCAAAATCTCAATCATTATTTGATTCAGGTAATCAACATTTTCTTGTCAGCTTCAACTAAACTTACTACTTCCTCTAACTATGGAAAGGAGAATTTAACTTACGATTCTGAATCAAAGCCCCTCTATTGGCTAGTCTATTTGCATATTTTTTTTCTTCCCTTAATGTATGTCTAAATCTGATTTTTTCAAACTCTTTAGCCAAATTTTGAATTTCCACAATTATCTCTTGTACGTTCCATGGACCCTTTGCTTTCCTCAAAATTACATTATTACTATAAGAGAATCACCTTCCATCCATACTTTGTTCCATTTCATTTGTTTGCATATTTTTAACCTTTCTAAAGCTGCCCAAGCTTCAACTTCATTATTTGTCTTAAATTTATACATCATAATTCCATTTAATGACTTGACTCCATCTATCAAGGCTCTCTGCTTCCAGATTAGGGATTGGGTGAGTTGATAGGGTTGGTTTAGAGTCCTTTATGGCTAAACATATCTTCCTTTTTATTACCTCTAAACTGCTTTTCTTTCCTTTAGATATTCTTCTATTTTTTTCTAGCTAGACAATCCAAAGTATTGTATCTTTTAATATATCCCATTGTAAAGCCTCACTTTTATAAGTGCTTTGCCATTGCTTCAACCAATATTCAATCCTACTATTCATCACCATGCATTTACCAAACATTTTAAGAATCCATTGCCATAGTTTCTAGACTATTGAGCAATATGCCAAGAGATGGTCTATACTCTCCTCCTTTTTACAAAGAACACATTGAGAGGGGCCGTGAAAACCCCTTTTCATAAGGTTATCCCAGGATAAAATTCTTCTATGACCTACTTGCCAAACAAACATTTTGACTTTAGGAATGCTTGGGCTATCCCAAATATCTCTCCATATTCTAGTGATATTACTATTTTGTTGGTGCTTAAAATTATATTCACTTCTTCTTGAGTATTCCCTTTTGAACTATTCAACTCCCAAATCAATTTATCTTTGGCTCCTCTTGGAATAATCACGGTTGTTATCTTTCTAACATAAATGTCTTGTATACTTGTAAAAACTCTTCTTTCCATTTGTATCTTCCTTCTTGATCCTTGTACAAAATGTTTGAAACCCTATCACCATATTTGTCTTGAAGCAATCTCATCCAAGGTTTCAAAATTGAATCTAAATTGAGTGGTTTTTTTATCACACCAAGTATCCATCCAAATATAAATTTTATCTCCAATTCCCACCACACATCTTAAACCTTTAATCATTAGATCAAATATATATATTTTAAACCATTCCAAAGAGCAGAACCATTTGGTAGAGAGAAGAGAATGCAGTAAATATTAAAATTGAGTCACTCGGCTCAACATATTTAAAAGAATTCTTGCCCATTGTCTTTGAATTTCTTTGTACAATCTCGATTACTTTTCTTTTAAGAGCTAAGTTTGCATTTGTAAGAACTCTTCAACCAAGACCTCCCTAATTTTATCATTGCACAACTCGCTCCATTTCACCAAAGAAAATTTCCTTTTATCATGTAAACCTGATCATGAAAAATATTGGATAATATAGATTGAACTTTTTTCAACTGATTATGACATAGTATACAATGATATATAATATGTTGAAATGACCTAAAAGACTAACTGAATTAATTGCACTCCATCTATCTTTAAAACTAATAGTTTAATTTAAACTTTACTAAAATTCCATAAACATAGTTTAAATATTATTCTTGCATAGTGAAAATATACAAGCTTGTCCTTCATTCTAGTATTTAGAGCGATGCTTTATCCCACTATATATTTGGGCATTCTTTGCCTGTCTACATACATGACCTCTGCTTTATCTATTACCTCTGTGTTATTAATTATGATAATGTCTAAATGATAGGAAATATGAAAAAAGAGGGGGAATCCTTCTGGTTGAAATCAAGGAGAATAAATGAAACACCTTCACGTAAATATTGAATAAAAACAATCACATAATATTTTGTAGAAAGCATCTAATTGAGACAAAACAATGCATTATTGATGGGGTTTGATTAGTAGACATTTTGAGACAAATTATTAATTTTTTTTTGTAGGGCAATTGCACATTTTTGGATTACAACGTACTATATTTTCTAAATAAATTTATTTTTCATTTATAACTCATAAGTTGCATGGTTGGGACTTGGCATTTGCAAGAAAAAGTTAGTGTTTTTAAAGGAAAAGACGATAGGTTCAATTATGATAATTAAGGAGATTAAATGTTGTTTTTATTATAAAATGAAAAATAAGAAGTTGATATTTTTTTAAAGGGAAATAAATATATGAAAGAAAAATTAAAGTTTTTTTTAAAATTCTTATAGTTTGTAAGATAGAAGTTGGTATTTTTTTTAATTTAGGAAGTTCAAAGGTGTATAGATGCAATTTTTTTATGGATATTTTATTTTTCATGAAATAAAAATTGGTATATGGGAGTAACAAAATTTTGTAAAAAGGTGCATTTTTGGTAATGATTGACACCTCATTTTTTCAAACAAATTTTGCATCAAACATAATTTTATATACAAAAATCAAAATCAAAACGTGTTTTGCACAATTGCAGCGTTCAATATAAAAAGTGCTATATGGATATAAAGGTGCATTTTTGGCAGTGACTAACACTTTATTTCTTTAAACAATTGTTGCATCAAACATAATTTATATACAAAAATCAAAATCAAAACGTGTTTTGCACAACTGCAACGTTCGATATAAATGACACGTTTGACTTGCTTTTACAGGTAATGCTATTGCGTTAAGTTATTGTGTATAACGTCTACTATAGTTGCTATAAATGTGTTTGGGCATTGACCCTATAAACCGTTAGGGAGGAACAAGGACACATTTTGTGATATTTTTCTTTCACTGAATTCATTACCACATTCGTTATTATCATTATTGTAAATCCTAAAATTAACAAAATCCAAGTATATAGGAAAATTATGCCCACAAATGAGGATTTCTCTTTAAGTAGGCATCATCGATAAAATGAACCCTTTTCAGTACTACCTTGGTGCCACATATCAATTTTTTTTATGTACCTTAAAGTCTCTCTCACGTACGCCTATGTATATTAAGAGGACTAGCTTCTTACATGTATTGATGGGTTTATTAGAAGGACCGGTATATTGAAAGGATTGGTATATAGTATTGATGGTATATTGAAAAGAGGACCGATTTGGGAGATATAAGGAACCTTTGCCATATCTACATAAAAATCTCTCAAAATCTTAGTTGCTAAAGGGTTCAAATTTTACACTATGGAAAACCAAAATGAGAATGATACTTACGATCAAAAAACTCTAGGATATAGTTATTGGTGTCGAAACTTGTCTTGAGGAGATGAAGATAAACAAAAGTACAAGGAAAGAGATGCAAAAATATTTAAGCTCATCACATTTGGAGTGGTTGATGACATACATCCACATATTAGTGAGGCGAAAACATCAAAATATGCATGGGATAGACTTTGTACCATAATTGAAAGGAGATATGAAGCCATGATACTTTATCATCAATCACAATTACATACATTAAGGGTCCAAGATGGAGAGACTGTTGAACAATCCCTTCAAAGAATTACAAAATTAAAATAAAGGTTGAATACCATGAGATAAAAGGTGGAAGATAAGATCTTAGTCTTAGTTGTACTTAGAGCTCTCCTTGAATCATTCAAAACATTGGTGACATCTCTCCAAGTATCAAATAGAAGTGTGTCATTTGAAAAATTGGTAAACATACTTCAACAATATGAAGTGGAAAATATGTTGAGATGTAAAGGGTCCTACTTCCACTTCATCACAAAATCAACCTCAATAGAGAAGGAGGTATTTTCATATTTGGAAAAAAGGACATGACACCAAGTTTTGTAAATATAATTCATTGAATCAAAGGAATCAATTTTTGAAGGCTTCCTAAAAGGATTTAATATGAAACACAAACAACAACATTTGATTGATATTTGAAATGATTAAATACATTCAAAGTGGTTGATGATCCACCTAGTTGGTTAAAGAACTACCCGCCAACTACTTGGAGAAGCGCTTAGCACTTATTTTATATAATAATGTAATAAACTAATATATTTGCTAATACCCCCCCTTATTACATTATTGGCATATACAAAGAGTATTGCAAAACAAGTCAAATTTGACACGAGAAAGTGCCTTGGTGAAAATGTCTACAACTTGCTTATCAGTGGGAATGTAATGAAGTTGTATGTGGTGCTTTGGAACTTCATCACGAATGAAATGACATCAAGTGTCGATGTGTTTGGTACGATCATGAAAAATTGGATTCTTGACAAGATTCAAAACACCTTGATTATTGCAAATAAATGAAGTGAAAGATTCTTTGGAAGACCCATGTTTGTAAGAATGCGACTTAACCATATTATCTCGTAGATTGCTCCACTTACTACACGATATTATGCCTCTGTAGAAGATAAGGAAACCACCTGTTGCTTCTTATTGTGCCAAGAGATAGGTCCAGATCCAAGATGGAAAATGTATCTAGAAGTCGACTTGCGATCATCAATAGATCCGACATAGTCTGAGTCCATGTATCCCTGTAAAAAGAACTTGCTATTCTTCTTGTACTCCAGACCAAATACTGTAGTACCACAAACATAATGAAGATTTCTCTTTTCTACTTTCCAATGACTCACCTTAGGTTCCTGCATGAACCTTGAAAGATAACCCACAACAAAACTAAGATCTGGCCTGGTATTTGTTAGATATATGAGACTCCCAATCAATTGGTGATAGAGAGTACCATCTACCTATGGTGATTTATCATATCACAATAACTTAAGTCCAGGCTCCATTGGAGTTGCTTTAGACTTAAAGTTAGTCATGCAATATTTATCAACCAATGTCTTGGCATACTTCTTTTGTGTTATCCTGATATGATTCTTTTTATAAGTCACTTCCAAACCAAGACAATAGTGAAGAAGTGTTAGATCTATAATTTCAAAATATTATTTCAAATCATATTTCACTGCATCAATCATATTCTCTGAACTACTTGTTATGATCAGATCATCCACATATAGCACCAAAATCACTATGTTAGAACCATTGTTCTTGATATAGATATTTGCATCTGAAAGACTTCTTTTGAATCCATGATGTGCTAGGTGACTATCTATTTTGATGTACTAAGCTCATGGAGCTTGTTTGAGCCCATACAAGGATTTTATCAACTTGCAAAATTTATGTTCTTGTCCTTCAACCTCAAATCCTTTTGGTTGGGTCATGTACACTTCTTGTAGGTCACCATTCAAGAAAGCACTTTTAACATCCATCTGATGTAACTTCCACCCAAACTGAGCTGCTATGGCACAAAGTACTCGAATGGTAGTCATATTTGTAGTAGGGGTAAAAGTCTCTTCATAATCTATACCTTATTTTTGAGCATAGCACTTTGCAACAAGACAGGCCTTATGCTTATCAATAGTACCATTTGTCGTATACTTCACTTTGAACACCCATTTGCAGCCAATGGGCTTCTTGGTAGGTTTGATTATCAGTAATTGTTACTTGCTTACATTCCTTTTCCTCAAATGTCTCAAATCACAATCTATCTCCAATCATGTGTTTATTGGCACCTGAATCAATATACCACACTGCATATTTTTGCTTAGAAGAAGTGTGAGTCATGAGCACCTTGTGTGTTCACTTAGAATTTGAGTTCGAGTTCGATTCGACATAAACAAAATTCCCCTTGGGTTGCTTATTATTTTTCTATGATTTGTTTTTTCATTTGCCCTTCTTCTTGTGATCTTGGTCATTCTGTTGTTTGTTATTAAACAAACACCTGCTAGTGTCATGGTTATTCATATCACAAATCTTGCAATATTGTTTGTCTTTCTACTGATGTTGTTTCCCTTTTCCTTTTGATGAAGATCCTCCATTTTGTAAATTACCTTGTTTCTTACCCACTTGTTTGGTGTAAAGGGCATTATTTGACACTTCATATTTCTAGAAATGATTTGCCTCCTCATTTTGAAGCAAATTCACCAATTCCACAAAGGTAACTTGTCTACCAAACACATTAAGAGAGGTGATCAACACTTTATAGGATTCTGGAAAAACTCTCAAGATGACTGAGGTCAAGTGAGAATATTCCACTGTCTGTCTGATATCATTCAATTTGGATTTCAATTCTACCACTCTTCATAGGAATAGGTCAACTGTCTCACCAGATTTCATACTGAGTGTATGTAGTTGAGTTTGAAGGTTTAGAATAGTGGATTGATTCTTTCTTTCATAAATGGTAATCAAAGCATCCCAAGCTTCCAAACAATTTTGGCATCACAAATATGAGGCTGGACCTAATCTATAGTAGCAAGCAGAATAAACATAAGACACATTTTAGAATTTTTATCAAAAGCATCTTGATCTGCCCCTGCTGTTGTAGAACGTTTTGTAGTGCTAGTCACTACATCCCACAAGTCTTCAACTTGAAAGATAGCTCTCATATTTGTCTTCCATGGTGCAAAATTAGAACCTTTTAGCAACTGTGAATTTGAAAGATATTTGTGAACAATGGCCCTTGTGAAGGTTCCTTATAACACCAAATGGTCCCCCTTTATACTTGCAAGAGTACGTGAAAGGAAATTCGATCAATATTGATGGCACCTGCCTCAAAACCCTTTGAAAGAAGGTTGATGAGTTGGAGGAAATTAAGCCAAGCAATAAAAAAGAATTAGGGTATTGAATGGAGTGAATATCAGAATTGGTTTACCTTATTTCTCCTCAATGATTGATAGAGAATAATAGCTCATACATTGTTGTTGCAACTATATTAGGCATTAGATACAATAGTCCAAGCATGATAACATTGCCTGTAAGTGTGGACCAGAGGTACCGTATATATCGAATTAGGGTATTGAATGGAGTGAATATCAGAATTGGAGGTACCGTAGTTGGAGGAAATTAAGCCAAGCAATAAAAAAGAATTAGGGTATTGAATGGAGTGAATATCAGAATTGGTTTACCTTATTTCTCCTCAACGATTGATAGAGAATAATAGCTCATACATTGTTGTTGCAGCTATATTAGGCATTAGATACAATAGTCCAAGCATGATAACATCGCCTGTAAGTGTGGACCAGAGGTACCGTATATATCGAACATTGTTGTGCAATAAATTGCACAAATAGGTGTAAAATTTGGGGTCTTTTCTTTGTTTTGTATATTTTACTTTATGATTGAAATGCAAGAAAACAAGAAATTTAAATGCAAAAACAACCACAAGTACCCATAAATTTAAAAACTTTAGGTTTCGAATTCCATAAAAAATGCACCTATTACAATACCAGTTTTGTTACAACGAAAATATTCACATCCATAAGTGCTTTCAAATCAATAATTTTTCTTCCCCCCTTTGTATTAGAATTTTGTAAAAGAATGCTTTTGATCCCCCATTTTTGTTGCAAACTAAACATGGATGAAATATTTGTGCAATACCTTTTCAAGTTCCAAACAAAACTCTTATCCCTCCAAAAAATTGCTTGAAAGGAATAAACAAAGTATTTTTGAAAAAATACCTCTTAAAGAGCTCCTCCGCTTGCTTTTGCAGAAAAAAGTAGTCCTTTCGGGGCAAAACATAACCCTCCTTTGACAAAAAATGCTCCTCCCTTGGAAAAATAAATTGACAAAAAAAAATTGTCAAATGTAGCAAAAAGTTGCTTAGCAAAAAAAATTGTTAGGCACGGGCGACAATTTTTTTTTGCTTTATTTTTAATCCCTCCACAGGATTCAAACCAAGGATCTCCGCTAAACCACTGAGCGCGCTGACCAGGTGAGCTACGGGGCCCACTAAGGATAAAAGAGCATGAATGTGCTCTTATTAAATGTCGACCACCAAATTAAAAAAAAAAACTTTGAAATCCCTCCGCGAGATTCGAACCAAGGACCTCCACCAGAATACCGAGTGCACGGACTAGGCGAGCTACAAGAGCCACCGGGTATTGAAAAATATCACCATGGTTTTATGAAGGTTGGGCATTGTTTTTTTTTTAAAACTTGTGGGATTTATCCCACATGCATCCAACGGATGCGTTCAACATGGTTTTTAAACCAGAAGGTGCATTGAGTAAGGTAACTGCCTTCAGGTGGTCACCTATCCTACCTTTTGCCTCCCACCAACCAATGAAGAACCACCATGTAACCACCTATGGATAACTGCCACGTAACCACCTTGTGTGCACTATGGTCCAATCAACCACCACCATGTATCTCAAACTATGTGCTTGAGTCCCATCTCGGTTAGCGTGTCACCCATATTGGTTAGCATATCTCTTGTATCGATTAGAAGGTCTAAAAATGTGACCTATCCATGCATTATCTATGTCAGTTTGTCCTGCATTTACATAAGGATCGTGTCGGGCTTGGCCAGGGTTGTGCATCCTGTCCTTATTGTCTGGTCTGCATTAAGGTCATGCATCCTATCCTCACCATTTGGTTTGCATCAGATTCATTGTTTGCATCAGTGATGTTTGCATCCAGCATCTAGTCCAGTTTTTTTGTGTCCTATCTGCATTAAGGTCGGTTTGCATCAGGGTCTTAGTCGATTGCGTTGGAGTGACTTCTTGGAGGGTGGAGTTAGTTATATAACCACCTTGTCCGCCATCTCTGAATCACCTTACCCACTGCTCTGATACCATAATATGAAATGCAAACAACAACATTTTATTGATATATGAAATGATTAAATATATTCTAAGGTGGTTGATGAACCACCTAGTTGGTTAAAGAACTACCCACCAACTACTTGGAGAAGCGCTTAGCTCTTATTTTATATAATAACGTAATAAACTAATATATTTGCTAACAAGAATTAGTAGTATCAATGATGAGGACACACTAGAAGACACAAGATTGGCAAGTACAAAGAAGCTTATTTCCATTTAAAAAGGGGCTATTTATAGCCTAATACATTGACCAAGAAATAACCTTCTAGGAAGCATCACATTAAATACTCAATGGAGGAATCTTTCAGAAATACTTACATTATAATGGAATCCACTTTCTAACAAATATGAAAACTATTAGATATGACAATCAAAATGATGACCATAGGAACTATTTAATCCCTATCATTCCTCCCTACCATAGAAGAATTGGACTCCAATGCATACAAAAAAGAAAGAAAAAATGCGAACCATTTGGTTGTGGGAACATAGTGAAAGCATAAGTAAAAGGAACAAAAATAGGAACAAGAGCAACATAAGAATCAATTTGAGCAAGAGCAACAACTGGAACAACAAGAGAAGTAGGATTAGGAGCAACATTTAGAACAATAGGTGCAACAAGAGTAGGTGCACTATGAATGCCTTCCAAAAATGATGTAGTAGAGGAAAAATTCTATTGATTTGAAGAATTTGAAGGGCGGGAAGTGTCAATTGATGAAGAAGATCAAGGAACACTTTGTAAGAAGGAAGACTGTAGTGCATGAGATTGGGCATAAAGTTTCTCCTTTGTAAGTTGTGCTTGATTGAATGTTGCATCAAAAGTGACAAGTGGAGAATATTTTAACTCCTAAAACAAATGTGTTTGAAGGCCACTCTTAAAATTTGCAATAACAGTAGGCACAAGGTCTTGTACCTAGAGCAAGATGCACAAATGATTGAACTAATAGATACAATCTTGGACAAACATGTGTTTACCTTACCTCAAATGAATCGACTATATGAGAAAATCATCATCATAGTTTGAATGATAGAATGTAGCCTTCGCTTGGACCGATTGATCCCAAGTGTTGATGGGATTTTGTGTATTTTGTTGCTCTATAATTAAGATTTTAGCAATTCCAAAATTTTTTAATTTCACAAAGGGAACCTTATCATCATCAAACATTGGTTGTAGACAAACCAAGATTCTATATCTAGGATCCAACTATTGAGAACTTCAATACTTATAAACCCATCTTAAATTGGAACCTCACATTTTCTATGAGCATTAGTTTCAGGAGTGTTCATCCAAGGTGAGGGATATTGGAGCTACATATTATTAACTTTGTCAGCCAAATTAGCTAAGACCATCATTTTTTTTGTTTGTCAATGTGCCATATCTCTTTTAGTGAATGATTTTAAAGTTTTAAAAGGTTATAGGTAAAAGGATTTTGAGACTCCTCCAAGCAAAGCTTATGATAGGTGCAAAGCAAGGATAATAGATGGACACTTTTTTGAATAACTTGTGGCAGGTAATGTAGTTGGCAGGTAACGTGTCTAGGTAATGATTGAAAGACTCACCACTAATTCCACAAAGATGTATAATTACTATAAATGTAATCAAGCTTGGTCAAATAATGTTAAACGATGTGCAAATGATGCATCAAAATATGTGGCGTTTGAAAAGAATCTAGCAGTTGGACATACCAAAATCTAGTCATGGGGTGTTCCCACCATGAGCCAAAAGATAATTAGTAATAATGACTAAAAGGGTCCTTTAACACATTTATTGCCTAATGAATAAGAATTTTCTACAACTGCTGATGCTGAAGACTTTTAACCGAAGCAAGATGATACTTTCTAAATCAACACACAAACGATGGATGACTAAAATAGTTATTACTCATGTGAACAAGCAAAAAAATAATGATAAACAAGAAAATTGAAGAAAATACAAGCAAGTCTTGCTCCAACTAATGATGAATCAGAATGGGATACAATAGTTACATCCCATATTAGGGTGGTTAAAATATTTGATGATCATATTGGCTAAGCAACCCTAAAAAAATCATCTTTAGGCCATGCAGTGAGGGCTTGCTGGCAGCAGGAATGGCATCTGAGTGTTGCACTTTGTGATGTCACAATGTGGTTGGACATAATATTTTTTCAATTATGGATTTAGGGTAATTTTTCCATGCAACGTCATTCATAATCTCACGATAAAATATTTAATCAACGAATATTCCTTCGAACTGGAACCACAATTAGGAAAACACTCTCTAAATGATGAAACGATATATAAATACTTTGAGCTAACCTCAAATGGATATGTGGGCTCTAGAGATGCCATAGGGATCACTTCAGGTGGTTGGGGTTGTGTGGCACCACTGATCTATGTTTGATGACTATGGTGTAGTAGTATTGTGTCATGAAGTAATGCAACGCCAACAAGTAGATGTGTAAACAAATTTTCCTTGTCAATGGCTTATATTAGAAAAATTTATTTGAAAACATGTGCTATACCTTCATGCATGAACAAATTGAAGACTGTGCCAATTAGATGCAAAAACTAACAAAGGATTTGAATGCTAAAATAACTTTGAATATTGGCATGGCATCAATAGGGAAAGTGCACTCCAAGTGCACAAATTTTTGTAGCTTGCTATGGACGTTCTAAAATGTGTGTCTCATGGGAGCAAACCCCTCTGATTGGGTGATCTGCACAACCGATAAAATAATGGTTTCCTTTGTAAATTTTGTGCTATTTTTCCTTCAAGTGTTGGATTATGGCCAAACTCAAAGACCATAAATGATACAAAGCTCCTTGAAACAAGTCTCACAAACCATTAAAGTGATGAAATAATAAAATGCAGAGATGTCTAACAAAGAGATGATGCTTGAGGATTTGTATCCAAAGGAGGTTTTGTACACCTTCTCAAATAAAATCTGACCAACCAAGAGCTGCACAACAAATATGAAACAACCCTAATTAGAGATTAAAATGCAAACCCAAAATAAAAGTAACCCACTGAGAATCGAGATGCTTTGATATCAGGACACACAAGAAGACACAAGATTGGCAAATACAAAGATGCTTATTTCCATTTGGAAAGGCTATTTATAGCCCAATACATTGAATGGGAAGGAACCTTCTAAGAAGCATCACATTAAATTTTCAATGTAGGAACCTTTCAAAAAGACTTACATTATAATGATGACCACCTATTAACAACTATGAAAACTATTAGATATGACATTAATCAAAATGGTGACCATAAGAACTATTTAATATCTATCAATCAATATCAATATCAACAAGGGCAACAAGTACACCAATTACAAGGACAATATTAAATAAGGAAACCCCAACAAGGCCATAACAACAAGGGTTTATTGCATAGGGTGAATTAAAAGTAGATTGTGAAATAACATATAAGGCCCTCACCGCCAAGGAAGTGTGAAAACCAAGAAAATAATGGTAATAGTAAACAAGCCAAGAAATAAGGAGAAATTTTAAAGTGTATATCATCCAAAGATAATGAAGATAGTGACATTTCAAAACTAAGATCTTGTTTATAGGCAATACTAAAAAAGGTTGGTGAAGAATACTTTAAAAATGCATGACAATATTAGTTAGTGCAATAAGAAGAATTTGCATGTCATTATTCACCATTTGAGGTGCAATGTAAAAAGCAAATTGAGATAATTAAAAAGTTTAAGGATAAGCCCATGATGAAAGATACACCGTAATATTCTTTAGAGGCTAAATGTTGGTTGTGTTATAGGTGATTTGGATCCTACAATGGTAGATACGTGTTGTGATAAATGTGATCTTGTTCAAATGTAAGATATACCTTGTGAACAAGTGATTTTAAGATTTATGGTGAGTAAAGTTTGTGTGAAAGATGGTTGTGGTGGCCATGACAAAGGCCATATTATCAAAGTTGATAGTGATAGTGACACTTTAGATTGTATTGAAGTTCAATGTGATGATTTGGATATTGTTGATAGAGATGAGAGTGGATATGATGAATTTAGATGTATGAATAATGAAGAGATTTGGTTTTGTGGTAAATGCCTTAATGGTGATGAAGAATTTGGATGCTTTGAAAATCATAACAAAGGAATTGGTTAAAAAATAATGAGAAAAATGGGATACACTAGCACATGTTTGAGAAGAAATGGGTAAGGTGTGAAAGAGTCCATAGTATGAGATATAAGGCCTTGGATATACATGTCAAGAAGGAAGTAGTGAAACCAAATTTGTGGCTAGTGGCAATAAAACAAAATTTGTGAAGAATCATATGCATAAGTACCTAGGTTGGGTTGTTGTAGTCATTGTGGAAGAAGTGGACATATGATAGGTGTTTAAACTTTCATTATTGTGAAATTTGTGGAGGAAATAATCACTCCAAGAGAAAGCATTGACATAAAGAGAAAGTGATCAACAAAATATAAATAAATTGTGAATGGATGAATGTTTTAGAATGGGATAAAGTAAGAGAAATGCTAAATGGTTTTTGTAGAAGGAGACCAAGTTTATTGAATGAAAATAATATAAGTTTTCCTATGGATAAATATCTTGGAAAACTTAAGATAAATAATTTTAGTACTAGAATAATGTGATCCAAGCAGTGCTTGGAAGACCTGTAGTGATAGGACCTGCAAATGAAACATTATGTGGATGATTTTAAAGATGTGAAAAATTCCAAAGATATATTTCAATGGTAAATTCCTAGAGGCGATGACCTAATGATAGATACAATGGTTGACCCAAAGGTAATGATAACCTAGAGGTAATCCAAAGAGGTGATTTAGAGGTGAAAATATGACCTAGAGGTAAAGACCTAGAGGCAACCTAGGGGCAACGACCTAATGGTAGAGACCCATAGGCGACCTAGAGGTAGCAACCCTAAGATAATATAAAGAGACAAACCTAGTGGAGATTATTTAGATCTAGTTGAGCTAGATCTAGTAGAGCTAGAATCAACAAAGCAAAATTAGAGACGGAACGAGATCCAAAGCTAGAGTGAGAGTTAGAGTCAAAGAATAGTTCCAATGTAACAGTCTTGAATTTATGAGGGTTAATGAAATTTATATAAAATAGTGTAATAAGAGTGGGTGTTAGACTTTATTACATTATTTGGAGTTATATATTCATTTGATTTTTGGGAGATTGATAATTATTTCTCCCATATGAAAATGAATAGTCACATCTCTTGTGAGAAAGTGAGGAGATGAAAAGACATGTTGAAGGTGAAACACCAAAGGCCTATGGTTGATATATGCAGATGCTGACTGCCATATTATATGGTGAATATTGAAATATTATTGTGAAATATTATTATGAAAATTATTTTGCATTTTTATTGTTTTCCATCCCTTATTTTCAACACAATCAATTCCACTAAGGGTGAATACATAAATATACAAGTGGTTTTATCAATCTTGTTAGGGACGAATACATCAATATTGCCCTTAAGCTTACATAATATTACTTGTAGGCTTATATCACTAATTTTAGTAAGCTTACATCAAGGTTGTGCATGGGCTTACATCATCATTTTTCAAACTTGGTCAATAAGAGTAAATTACCATCTTTCGACAACCACCCATAATTTAAGGTTTTCCCCTCTTAAAATAGAAAAATAAAGAGAAAATACATACACATAATGAATGTTGTGCTCGATTGGGCAAATATATATTTGAATCATAAAACATCCCACATCTTTTGGAGGATTGTCAAGTCGTCAAGTAATGAACCTCCATCACCAACTAGAAGATTGTTAAGATGTTAAAAAAGTGAGCTTCCATTATCATCTATACAATTGCCAATTTTATCGTAAGAAATATACTATCAAATCCATGATACTCTTGTAATTACTCATGGTAATTTAGTCATGATCTGGTCAAGTTTACCCACTAATTAGGGAAAATAAATCTTTCTCATGAATTCTACTATCTTCTCTTTCCAAAGGTCCAAGAATTGGATCAACCCATACTTGGAGATGAAGTTGTGACTCCACCTTCTAGATCTAAGATGTTGAGCTTCCCATGAGAAGTTATTTAAACTTTAATATAATGACCATGATATGTTATCCAATATCAAAAGAAGGAAACTGAATTATAAAGCAAGATACAAGTTTTATAATAATCAATCCCTATGTTTAGAAAGGAACATGTAGAAAAAATATGTACCTTGCATTGGTCATCAAAAACCTACTCATCGTGTAGACCAAAAAACCTCTACAAAACTATAAAATTCCTTGAACAAATACAACATATTTGGTCCATAATTCTCCTATAAAGTCAAAATTCGTGACTAGAAAAAAATACATTAAACATTCATGCCATTTGAAAACCAAGGCTCAAAAACCTTTCATGTGCAAAAGTTATGACCCTTATAATTTTACCCTTTTATGCATCGACAAAGCCACCAAAATTGGAATCCAAAAATTCAAATTAAATTTGTGACCAATATGAGGTGCCAAGTGTTAAAAATATTGAATTAAAAGATACCACCTACTTCTTCTAATGCTGATTAGGAATACAATAATAATATCTTACCACTTGTAAATTTTAAATTGGATAGTGTATACCAAAAATAAAAAATGTGAGGGTTTTTAGTTGCCCCACATCGGCCTCCACAATTGTCCTTAGCTCCAAACTAATGCTACTCATGCTAAAATGGGAGGGCTAGGGATTTGAACCTCTAACAACTTGGCACAAAAATTTGGCACATGTATTCCTATTCAAAGCATGGTTCACATGAAGTGCATCCACCAAGTTCATAAAATTTGTCTAGCATTGTCTAAGCAACACCAAAAATAAGGGCGAGGGTTTTTAACTTAGCACCTCACCCTAACAATTCTTATGCATTAGAAAATGTGTTGCCTAACCAATCAGGTCTCCTTCCATGATTTTTTTACTAAAAATAATTGTGTATGATCTAATCCATGTGACTCAAAAATGTTCATATGAGTTGAAATAATGACCTTTAAGTTGCTAAAACTTCACATGCATTGCACTACCCACTATGTGATCCACTTAGTGAAGCAACCCCAAGGATGAGTGAGTGGGGGTAGGTACACCCATTGAACCCCTTGTAATAACTGTTGTTATAATGTGACCATGCAACCTCCACATTATCAAATGCTTAAAACACCTCACACTAGCCATCTTATACATAATTTGCCTATGAAATAAATAAGGAAACACTCATTGAATATGGGAGATGTAACTTTAGGTGTCCTATTGACCATGCAACTTGCAACCAATTTTTGATTTTTTTATTTCTTGACCAAGAATATCATAACCTATAAATTATTGGATAGGTTTTGAATACACACTTAAATTGTGGATGCTTCTAATGACATCGACCAATGAAAGGGAATGCATGCAAATATCAACCATACCTTTATCAAGCATAGTTCACTACAAAAATGTTATTATAGAGATTTGAACTTACGACAATTGGTCTTTAAGAAAGACACCTTGTCACTGCAACATGACTGCAACTATAAACATAAGACTACCCCAATTACCATATCCTTGCATGCAACTATGAAAAGCAAAAAAATGAGTAAGACCGCAAATTGAACTTGTAACTTCTATTGTGTAAAGAAATCATCTTACCACCACACCATAATGCATTTTTGACTCCAAATTGTCCCATGATATTCAAATTTCATCTACAAATTGATTTCCAAAAATACATAAAACCCTTATTTTGTTGCTCATCAATATGACTATTCAACGAAGGGAATGGAAAAATGTTTCAAATGTAGAAACAAATGCTTGGATGACAAAATATCCAAAATGCTGAATTAGGAATCCCCTAAAAATTTGCAAAGAATCAAAAAATCTGAATATTCATGCATATCCACTATGATTTTCCCTATACAATCATTTTCTAGAACATAACATATTAAGCAATCCTGTGCTATGAAAGCAAGATAAATGGTTTCTAGACCAATATAAAAACCTATCAAGTGACTCGAATGTCTTTGCCATACACTAAATATTATTCAAGGCTTATCTAGTAAATAGGGGTAATCTATCAAATGCTTAGACTCTTCATCTCAACTTTCATAAACCATGTAGACTGTCTCTCATATTTGCTAGACTGGTGCCAAAACAAGATATGAATTAGAAAAGTAGATAAATTTATATATAATGAAATCCATAAAAGAAAATAGGTTATTTTGAAAAACCACTAGAAATTCAATCCACCAAATTCAATAGAAACTATTTCTTCAAGGCATTATTGGAATCATTCAAAAAAAATTAATCAAACAAACAAATTGAATGTCAAAGAGAGAAAACATGGTGAACTTCTTGGTGAATATTTTCTTATGCTAGTTAGTTGTCACTGCAAAAGGATCCTCACAATCCAAGTTACCATTAGTTTTTTTTAGGAAAAAAACCCTCAAATATTTCGAACAAGATCTTTCTCAAAAATTATTCAATAACAACATCTCAACATAATCGAGGTAAACCACTTCATTCCACCTCTAACAACATGTTTGAGTTCATAATACTTTCTAGGAATAAAATGAAGTGTAACATTCACCAACTAATCAAGTAGATGAAAGTAGATATCTAATTCCTAAATTACAATCACAATTACATCAACCAAGGCCCACATAAGGATCAAGGTTAAGTCAAGTTACTAAACCTTTAATAAAATATTTAGTTAACTTTCAAGTGGTTTAACCAATCCCACTAGAGATGAATATATAACCATACTTGTCAATTTTGCTACAATAATGGTCTTTTGCTACTTGTAAATTTATAATTGGGTAATGTATACCAAAAATAAAAATTGTGAAGGTGTACAATCACTATAGCTATCCTTAGCTTCAAACTAATGCTATTCACACTTAAATATGAGAGCCAGGTGAACCACTGACCACCTACAAGCAAAAATTTGAAATACATTTACCTATTTAGGAGCCCACAGTTCACATGAAGAGCATGCATCCACCAAGTGCATAAATTTCTTCTAGCTTTGTCCCAGGTAATACCAAAAATTAGGGTTAAGGTTTTAAACTTAGTATCTCCCCCTATCAATTCTTATGCCTTAGACAATGTGTTGATTGACCAAACAATAATCCTTCCCCTAAATTATTTGTTAAAATTAATTACAAATAATACAAGGCATGTTACTAAAAAAAGCATTTACACAAGTTGAACTCATGACCTCTAAGCTACTAAAAATTCACTCACATTGTGCTAGCCATTGTGTGATCCACTTAGTGAAGTAGAAATATGTATTTGCCATTAAAAATAGGCCAAGGATGATCGAGTGAAGCAACCTTATGCATATACAAATAAAATTTAGACAAGGATGAGTGTGTGTGGGCTAGGTATACCCATAGAACCCCTTGCAACCTCTATGCTATCAAATGCTCGAACACCTTGCACTAGTCTTACACAGTTTTCCCATGGAAGAAGTAAGAAAAAACTCATTAAATGTTCAAGGTGCAACTTTGGATGTCTTGTTGATCATGCAACTCACTATCTGAACTTGAATTTTTTATTACTCGACCAAGAAGCCCATAACCTAAAAAAAATTGGATAGATTTTGAATAGATGCCCATGTTGTGGAAGCTACCAATGACACTAACTACAAAAGGGAATGCACACAAATGTCAACCATACCTTAAATGATCATAGTTTACCACAATAAAGTGCAATGATAAGAATTTGAACTTATGGCAATTGGTCTTTAAGAAATGCCTTGTCATCATAATATGACTACAACCATAAACATAAGATTACCCCAATTACCATACTTACATGTGACCATGAAAAGCAAAAAAATGAGTGAGATTACAAATTGAACTTGTACCTTTTGTTGTGCAAAGAGATCACCTTACCACCATGCCATCGTGCATTTTTTACACCAAAATACCCCACGATATTCAAATGCCATCTATGAGTTGGTTTCCAAAACCACGTAAAGGCCTTGTTTTTTTGCCCATCAATAGGACTATTCAATGAAGGGAATGAATAAAATATTTTGAATTATGACCCCATAAATTTTTATAAAGAAATAAAAAACATTAATAGTTCATTCATATTTACCATATTTTCCCTTGTATAAGCCTTTTCTAGAAGATAACCTATCAAGCAATCGTCTTCCATGAAGTCAACATAAATGGTTGCTAACTCAATCTAACAATATATCAAGTGACTCAAAGGTCTTTTCCATACATTGAAGCTTGATCAAGGTTTATTTGTCAATTAGGGGTAATCTCTCAAAATTTCATTCTTCTTCTCAAATTTCATATTGCCCTAATAGCTATGCTATATTGATGCCAAGACAAGATCTAAACTAGAGAAGGAAATGGTTTTTTTAATATAAAGAAATCCATAACATACAATAGTTTTATTTTTCTTTATTGAAGCAATTCAAAGTAAAATGGATGGCACAATTGGGGGCCACACTCCCCGAGAATATAACGACAAGGGGCCTCCCTCCTCGTGATTCAAACTTAGGTCACCAAGATGAAATTCCAATAATATACCATTGGGGTGTCCTTGCAAGAACACAATAGTTTATTTTGAAAAAACACTCAAAATTCAATCCACCAAATTCAACATAAATTATTTTTTCAAGGCAATAACAAAATTATTCATAAAAATAATTAATCAAACAAGTAGACTAAATTTCAAAGAGTGAAAACATGGTAAACCTATTGGTGAATATTTATCTTAAGTTAATCAACTATCTTCACACAAAAGATCCTCACAATCCAAGCTCCCATTTGGGTTTTTAAGGAAACAATTCCCTAAAAATTGTTAAACAATATCTTTCTCAAAATTGATTAAAAAATAATCTCTCAACACAACTGATGGAAGCCACTCCATTCCCTCTCTAATACCATGTTGGAATTCATAATAATTTCTAGAAATCTAATGAAGATTAAATTCACCAATCAATCAAGTAGATGAATGTAGATATCTAATTCCTAAATTATAAATAAATGAACCAGATGAAGAGTAAATTCACCAATCAATCAAGTAGATGAATGTAGATATCTAATTTCCAAATATTAAATAAATGAACCAAGGTTGGCATAAGGCTCAAGGTTAAGCCATGTTATGCTAGCCTTGGTTCATGTGATTATAATGTGGTTAAGTCATGTTATTATATCTTTAATAAATTTTTTAGTCAATTATCAAGTGGTTTAACCAATCCCACTAGATATGAATATATAACCATACTTCTTGAGTCTATTGCTGATTACGTAGGTGACTAGGCATACAATAATGGTCTCTTACCACTAGTCAATTTTAAATTGGATAGTGTATACCAAAAATAAAAAATGTGAAGGAGCCTAGTCACCTCATGTTGGCCTCCACAATTGTCCTTACCTCCAAAGTAATGCTACTCACACCAAAATGGGAGGGCCAAGGGTTTGGACCCCTAACCACCTGTGTGCTAAAATTTGACACACGTATGCCTATTCAAGGGCCCATAATTCACATGAAGGTCATGCATCCACCAAGTGCATAAAATTTGTCCAAGAAACACCAAAAATATGGGTAAGGATTTTGAACTTAGAACATCTCCCTAAAAATTCTTATGCCTTAGATACTGCATTGCCTAACCAATCAGGTCCCCTTCCCTCAAATTATGTACTAAAAAAATTGTGTATGATTTAAGCCATGCAACTCAAAGAACTATTCACACAAATTGAAATCATGATCTTGAAGTTACTAAGACTTCACACGCATTGCATTAACCACTAAGTGATCACTCAGTGACAAAACCTTATGTATTTGCCAATAAAAATTGGCTAAGTATGAGCGAGTGGGGGGGTAGGAACACCCATATAACAAATTGTAAAAACTATTGCTATGATGCATCGACCATGCAACCTTCGCATTATTAAATGCTCAAAACACCTCACATTAGCTATCTTACACATAGTTTGCCAAGAAAATGCTCATTAAATATGAGAGGCACAACTTTGCATGTCTTGCTGACCATGCAACTCATAACCTGTGCTTGAATTTTCTATTGCTTGACCAAGAAGTCCACAATCTACAAGTAATTGAATGGGTTTTTAATACATGCCCATCTTGTAGAATCTACCAATGATACTGACTATGAAAGGGAATGCACATAAATATCAACCATACCTTAAATAAGCATAGTTCTCTACAAAAAAGTATAATGACATGGATTAAAACTTATGATAATTGGTATTTTAGAAAGATGTTTTGTCATTGCAACATGACTACAACCATAAACATAAGACTACCCCAATTACCATATCCTTGCATGCAACTATGAAATACAAAAAATGAGTGAGACCTCAAATTAAACTTGTAACTTCTATTGTGAAAAGAGATCAACTTGGCATCATGCCATTGTTCATGTTTAACACCAAACTACCCCATGATATTCAAATGTCATCTAAAAAATGGTTGCCAAAAACATACAAAAGCCTTATTTTGTTGCTTATCAATAGGACTATTCAACGATGAAAATGGAAAAAATATTTCAAATGCAGAAAAAATGCTTGGATGGCAAAGTCTCCAAAAGGCTAAATTAGAACCCCCCATTTTTTTTGCAAATAATACAAAATGCAGATTATTCATGCATTATCTACCATAGTTTGCTCTATACAACCTTTTTCTAGAACACAACCTATTAAACAATATTCTCTTATAAAAGCAATATAAATGGTTACTAGACAAATATTACAACCTATAAAGGGATTTGGAGTTCTTTGGCATGCATTGAAGCTTTCTCAATTCTAATTTGATAATTGGGGATAATATATTAAATGTTTAGACTCTTCTTCTTAGCTTTATAAAACCATGTAGACTTCCCTCTCATATGTGCTACAATGGTGCTAAAATAAGATATGAACTATATAAGTAAATGGATTTTTTATACAAAGAGATCTATATAAGATAATACATTTTTTTGAAAAACCACTAGAAATTCAATTAACAAATTCAATAAAACTTGCTTCTTCAAGGCATTACTAGAATCATTCATAAAAATTAAATTTTCAAACAAACAAATTGAATGGTAAAGAGAGAAAACATGGTGAACCCATTGAAGAATATTTCTCTTGAGCCAATTAGTTGTCACAATATAAGAGATCCTCACAATCCAAGTTCCCATTAGTTTTTTTGAGGAAAAAATATTAAAATCTATTGAACAAGATATTTCTCAAAACTGATTCAATAACAATATCTTCGAATAACTGAGAGAGCCACTCCATTACCTCTCTAATATTGTGTTGGATTTTATAACACTTTTCAAAAATCAGATAAAGTGTAACATTCACCAACCAATCAAGTATATATCTAATTCCTAAATTGTAATTACAACTACAACAACCAAGGTCGACATAAGACTCAAGGTTAAGTCAAGTTACTAAACCTTTAATAAAAGGTTTAATTTACTATAAAGTGGGTTAATCAATCCCACTAATGATGCATATATAACCATACTTCTTGAGTCTACTATTGATTGAGAACACAATAACAATATTTTGCCACTTGTTAATTTTTAATTGGATAGTGTATACCAAAAATAAAATTTGTGAAAGTGTCTAGTCACCCCATGTTGACATCCATAGTTGTCCTTATATCCAGACTATTGCTACTCATAGCAAAATGGGAGGGCTAGGTGAACCCCTAACAAATACATGCCAAACTTTAACATGCACATGCCTATTCAAAATATCATGATTTACATGAAGAGCATGTGGCCAAAAATTCTATAAACATTGTCTAGCTTTGTCCAAGCAATACCAAAAATAAGGGTGAGGATTTTGAACTTAGCACCCCCCTAACAATTCTTATGCCTTAGACAATGCGTTGCTTGACCAAACAAGTCTCCTTCCCATTACTAAAAACAATTATGTATGATACAACCAATCAACTCAAAAAAATATTCAAGTGAGTTGAACTCATGATCTCTAAGATGCTAAGACTTCACATGCATTATATTAGCCACTATGCAATTTTCCAAGGATGATCAAGTGAAGTAACCTTACATATCTACTAATAAAATTTGGCCAAGGATGAGTGAGTGGGGGCCAAGTACACCCATAAAACCCCTTGCTAAACTTATATTTTTGGTGTATCCTAATGACTTGACTCTATGAAAACCTCTCAAGCAAGATTTGCCCCTACCACCATGCCACTTTATTATCATAGGTGGAGAAGAGGGATTTCTAGATTTAGTAGTGTATCTGATAGTAGATACTCTAAAAAAATTATGATTCAAACATTCCACCTCCCAGTCAATAGTAGCAAACACATTGTTTGCACTCACTATGTTGGTACAACATTCATAAAATTCATGTGGAACATGGCCAACATAAACAGACAAGTTGTGCATAAAGAATAGATGAGCTTATCCCTCCTAATAAGAAAAAATGGAGACAAAATACCAATTTAAAATTCAAAAGGAGGAATAGAATTGGGAAAGATACCTTTAATTTCTAGTAAAATAATATTTTTTACTAAAAGAGTGAAGCTTTGGAACCCATTCTAATACCAAGTATGAATTTGTAATATTTTATAGAAAACATTCGAAAACTAGCATTCATCACAATAATATGCTAAAAAGAATAAAAGGTGATAAAAATATAGTAATAATAAACAATGTAAAGGAAACAAAGGGAGACGACAAGAAGTATTAGGTGGGTGTTTGTTATTTGTGCTTATATTATAAGTGGATACTAATTGAAGGGTTTTTATAGTGATGCCAAATTACCAATATGAGGTTAACTTCAGGTCGATATAAAGTTAACCTTAAGGTTAACTTTACAATATAATAATAATAAATTACCCTTTGAGCAAGGTTATCCATAAAGGTGGATTAACCAATACTACTAAGGGTGAAATATGAAAGAGACCCTTAGGCTTACACATATATATCTGTAGGCTTACATAGAAATATGCCCATAAGTTTACATATAGAATCCCTATAGGATTACATTAAGATGCACAAAGGCTTACATAACACTCGCCCATAGGCTTACATCAGTAGCACTAATAGCTACTTCATAATTATTGGCATTGGCATTATAAGGTTATATTACAAATATTTCAACATTAGTACAATTGGATACCTTGTAGATGAATGACCTTATACATACAACCATTTTAGATTACTAGTAACATGCCCTAACTAAGACAATTGATCTCCTAAGATAACATTTACACTACCCAATTTCTTTTGCATAAATATTGTCAAATTAGGTATAAGGACCCATATGAATATTGATATTTATAATACAACCCACACATTGACCCTTGTTCCCATTGGAAATCAACACCTGGAATTCATCTTGGATCAAATTATTGATATATAGCCCTAGGGTTTGGGTTGTATTGCTATAAATTAAATTGTAAATACTACCAAAAATTAATCATTGTATTAACTCATTGGTATTTGATGAAACCTTGAATCTTGATGATATAATGAGTTTGTAGACCCATGAGGGAAAAATTAAAAGAGAGCCATAGTATTTGTATCTTTCTTCTAATCTTCTATATTGGTTAGTAACTCTTGTTGAGGTGGTAAAAAATATTATTCCTTTGAGATTACTTCATCCTCCATTTTCAATTGGAAGTTACTTCACTCCTTACAAGCCTAATATTTATGTTGATGAGATCAACATATGTAGAAGAAGAACCTTAGTGGAAACTCTTCATTGGAATTATTAAAGTATACCCATTAGGGAGAGATATCATGCTAAGGTTAGCATCAAGACAATTAGAGCTTCTTTTCTACTACACAAGCTAAAATCTCACCATCATGGAGGGTATATGGATAATGTATATCTACCTCCTACTTGATGTCATCCTTCAAGCCATGAAAAAATGATGATACCACCATAGTTAGATCCAAATGAGAGATATATGTGAGGAGGCTCATGAACTCGATGTAATATTCCTCTACCCTACTTGTTTTTTTGGTATACATCAAAATAACAACATAAAATACATAAGGATCCTTATCAAAATAGATAAAGAACATCTTTTTGAACTTTGGCCATGAAATATTATGAATGTGATGCTTGAGTTCCTATAGAATCCATTAATGAGCATGAGTAACCAACTTATAATTAGTCAAGGTGACATGATTGTTCCCAAGAACATGGTACAAGTGTATGAGGCAATTCATATTATCTATTCAAATTCAAGGATTAATACCCTCAAAGGTTGAGATATCAATTTGAGGAACTAGAGTATCATGAAGCCATTTAAGAAAAAATGTTGTACCTCCTTCAAAGAAATCAAGTTTAGTAGCAGTTTCTAAATTAAGCTCACCCATACCTAAAATAACTCTCATAGTAGAGTGGGTATGCATGTGGAAAAAGTGGGAGAAACTAAGATCTTATCCAAAAAGTGGTCATTGGAAGAATATTAGTTTTAATGCTAGAAATACCTTGGATCATGTATGTAAGGTGGTAATTAGAAATTCTGTCAATTCTAAAATTATAAATTCCCTACAAGAGGAGGGTTGTCTGATTGAAACTTAATCCCCTTCTATTTATCTTGGTATTACATTCTCAAAACATAGTGTAAATCATTTTCCAATGAGCGTTTAGTGCAAGGAGGGTCACTATGGATTACCCAAGTAACTATATTTTTTTGGGTTTGTATTGTATCAAGCTACAAAAAGCATTATTCTTGTTTATGACTAATTTTAGTGACCATTTTATTTACACTTTTGTGCTAATATGAAAAATACTCATGAAAATAAAAAAATGATAGAGGGAAGGGGTTGGGAACCTGCAAGAGGAGTGGAGGGGTACTCATCATATCTAAACCAAAAAAGTATGAAGGTTAAAGATATTGATATTGTATAGTATATTATGGTGCTTGTCTAGGTTTCTTGGCTATAATTTATTTTGTCTCATATAATTGTCCTTATATATATGCATTGCAAATACTCATTAACTCATGCCTAAACCAAGGAACCCAAGGATATGTACATACACTATATATCAATGACAAGACCCTTAACATTTCATCCATTACTTGTAAAAAAAGTGTAACCAAAGTTGTCTTATTTTTATTAGCTCAACAAGATGATCAAATTGATATAGGCATTCCACAAGGGTAAAGGTGCCTTTGATACTATTTTCAAGGTTGACAAACACAAATAGTTATGCTTAAATATTAGAGAAGCAAATTGAATTAGAATATGGTAATAAAAATAAAATAAAATTGATAGAAATTACCCAAATAGAAAAATACAAATATGGCCATAAGAATTTTTTGAATAGATCACGTCTCTTTGCCATTTTTTGTACCATTTAAGGGAGCAAGACCATCACTCAGATACTGCTTATAATGAGACAAATTCTAGAAGTAATAATAACAACAATAAAAATTAGAAATTTAGAAACAAAAAAATTCACCAAAAAAAATTTAGATTTTATAGTAGTAAATCAACAATAGCAAGTAATTAATAAATATTCTGAATCACCAAAAAATCCTAGCCACTCAGAGAGGGCAAAGTCCTACAACCACTTAGAGAGGGAAAATACTCTTATGTGCAGTAGAGGCAATAGAAGATTACAAGTAGGACTGATGATAAAAATACTACATGATTAATCTATTTATAATCTAAAAAAATAACCAACCCTAACCATAATGCTCAAGGGCATACTATATTAGAGTCATTATAACAAAACTAGTTGTTTTTAACTATAACTAGAATAGGAAATACTATTGTATATTATAATTCTTGATAGCTACCTAATTTTCAATGATTAGAATATCCCACTCACTCTCAAAAAGTCAAGTAATGCAACATATTCTTAGAAAGTGCTTGAGTATATTTTCCAATGGAACTAAAATCAAAAGAAAAAATTTCCTTATGTAGAAGCTAGAATTAAAGTCTTCAAAGGTAGGGTTTATGATGAAAAAATGATTTATTAGCTTTTTTCTAGTTTTAAATTGATTGTGCTTATGATCACATATATGCATACTAAGATATTATATGAATTTCAAGAAAAATGTATAAAATTACTAAATTAAACTTAACATGAGTTAAGATTAATTTTAACTTTTATCAAACATAAAAAATAAATCATGCCTTCTCTTAATTGAAAACTGAACTTATTTTAATCAAATAAAACCTTTAAAATAAAAATTTAGACCCAAGGGCTTTAGTCTACTTTGGATTTAACTATAAAATAATATTTTTAGTTTAACCTTGATATGCGATGAATAAGATTAGGCTCAAAGTAGTTGAATGTTGAATCTATCGATGATTTTCATGTGCTTGTCTACTTCATATAAGTTTAAAACTCCCTACTACCTTCCAACAATATTTGTGTTATTTATATAAGCACATAAATATTTTGTACCATTATAGGAATTCTAGAAATCCATAAAATATCTAACATAAGGCTAGGATATAGTGTAGATCTAATTCAATTGACTAATAAGGATACTATGTTGTTGCTTCCAACAATATAAACGAGATGACACTTGGATATTAATTCCAATCAACATGAAGGAGATGAAGGAGATCATTTAGAAATTTCTTTCAATATTTTGTAGTGTTTGCAAATATCACATAAGTATCCTAATTAAATCCCTTGAAGAACAACATGCAAAATAACTCCTCCATTCCATATGTAGAGCCATATCATACTATGAGTTCCTTTCAATGGTTATGTTGCAAGAAAGCCTCATCATATGGTCATTTTGAATTCTTTAGCCTCCCATGACTAGGTCCACCAACTGCACCATATTTTATTGGAGAATAAAGAGTTGTACTCGAGTCCCCCACCCTTGACAAATCACAACTCTCTCATTTAGAGCTTGATATTTTACAAACATATTCAATATCAACTCAATTGAGTTTCTATAGCTAGATACTTACATCATTTTTATAAAAATTTCTAAATTATTGATTTTCATCTTCTAGATCTTCCTCAATTTTTTGTGTGAATACAAATATTCCAAAATATGTCATTCTTCTTGAAATTTTATAGATATGGATTGCTAGTTTTCTTCTTGAAGATAAGTGCAACCACAAGAATTGTAATTAATAGTTTATATGAAAACACATTAATGTTATAAAATAAAACAATAATTACCTATGGAGGACATTAAAGTGAATCTTAATCATTATTTTATTTAGGCAGTCAACATTTTTTGCTAGCTTTAGCTAAACTTACTACTTCCTCTAACCATAGAAAAGATAATTTAACTTCACGATCCTCAATTAAAACCCCTCTATTGGCTACCCTATTTGCACATTTTTTTCCTTCACTTAATAAATGTGTAAACTTGATTTCTTAAAACTCTGTATCAAACAACAACTATGCCAACTACACCATAATTGGATGGAACAAAGTTAATAATGGGATTATCCTTCCAAATATTCTTCACAACAATGCTCAAAAAACAATCTAGCTTTTCTTCTATATGTGTATTTTTTAGGCATAGTTGTTGCCCATTGAAGTGGAAACAATAAGCATTTGTAATTTAAATATCATGTGTGCTTTCAAAAAGATACTTGGTTGTTATAATTAGCACAAATATTTAAGCATTCTCATAAACAAAAAGGGCATGTATTACACTTCATGTTGATGATAAGTATTATTAGAGGTATAATATAGAAGTTATAGTTTGGGGAAAATATACTTTTTCAATTGGTTAAATGGGAGTGAAATGAACCCACATGTAGTATATCATCACTACATAGTGTTATTACAATAGAGCTTGAATATTATACATGTATCACTTGGCAAGATTTTAACTTGTATCTCCTTGAATGCTGAGGAATATAACCAATTAAGCTAATACCATTTCATATTTTAGGTAAAATATTGGATTTAATGATATGTTTTATTTTCTATAAACTAAAAATGAAACCTTTAATACTAATAATATGAAACTATTACCTTTTACAACATGCACATAATGAAATATTAGTTTTTCTTATCCTTCTACATCTATGATGATTGATATGTAATTTTCTTGTTGTATGGAATTTAACAGAACAACCTTACAAGATTAGAGTAACAGATTTTGAACTTGGAAAATAAATCTACATCAAGATTGTTTGAGTTTGGTACAATAAGCAACATCCCAGTATTAGATTATCTAGTGATAAACTTTTCAATGAGTTGTAATATTTGATTATCAATGTCCTATAATACAAATTACAAAGATGGAGCTAATTCTCAAAAAATTGCTTTGATACCATATTGGAGTCTATTTATAATATTTTTGATCAAGCGCACATGATTCAATTGTTCAAGAAATAAAACCATGTATATGCAATATTAAGGATTCAAAAGATAAATCGTTCTACTATAAAGTGATATTTATAAATAAATTGAATTTTAATGATAGAAAACATGGTGAACTTGTTGATGAATATTTCTTTTGAGCCAATTAGTTGTCACGATAGAAGAGATCCTGACAATCCAAGTTCCCATTAGGTTTTTCTAGGGAAAACACTTAAATATTTTGAATAAGATATTTGTAAAAACTTATTTAATAACAATCTCTCGATAAAACTGAGGGAGGAGAACACTCCATTCCCTCTCTGATACCATGTTGGATTTCATTATGCTTTTCAAAAATCAAATGAAGTGTAACATTCACTAGCCAATCAAGTAGATATCTAATTCCTAAATTATAATTACAACTACATCAACCAAGGTCAACATAAGGCTCAAGGTTAAGTCAAGTTACTAAACCTTTAATAAAAGGTTTAGTTAACTATCAAGTAGTTTAACCAATCCCACTAGGGATGAATATATAACCATGCTTCTTGAGTCTACTACTGATTGGGCATACAATAATGGTCTCTTACCAGTTGCCAATTATTAATTGGATAGTGTATAACAAAAAATAAAAATTGTGAAGGCATCCAATCACTCCACAAAGACCTTCACATCTATCCTTAGCTCCAAACTAATGCTACTCACAACAAAATGAAAGGTCCAGGTGAACCCCTAACCAAATACATGCTAAAATTTGGCACATGCCTTCCTATTCAAAATACCATGGTTCCCACGAAGGGAATGCATCCACCATGTGTATAAACATTATCTAGTTTTTCTAAGCAATATTATAAAGAAGGGTGAAGGTTTTGAACTTAGCACGTCCTCCTAAAAATTCTTATACCTTAGACAATGCATTGCTTGACCAAACAAGTATCCATCCCTAGAATTGTTTGCTAAAAATAATTACATATGATTCAAACATGCAACTCAATTTTTTTTCAAGTGATTTGAAATCATGATTTCTAAGCTACTAAGATTTCACATGCATTGTATTAACTGCTATGATATTTTCTCAATGAAGCATCCTTATGCATCATCCAAAAAAATTGGCCAAGGATGATTGAGTGAAGCAACCCTACGTATCTTACAATAAAATTTGTCCAAGGATGAGTGAGTGGGGGCCAAGTACACCCATTGATCCCCTTGTAAAACTTATATTTGTGGTGTATCAACCATTCAACCTCCATGCTGTCAAGTCTCCTTTCACTAGCTATCTAACACAAAGTTTTCCCATAGAAAAAAGAAGGAAATACTCATTGAATGTTTGGGGTGCAAATTTTGACATCATATTAACCATGCAACTCAATATCTATGTAACATAGTCCTTCGATCTAGCACAAATCTGCTCAATATCTATCCTCAAATATGCACTAAACATAGTCCTTCGATCTAGCACAAATCTGCTCAATATTTATCTCTAGTCTGGCATAAACCTATCCTCAAATCTGCACCAAACTCTATCTCCTCAAGCCTTAACACAAAGCTTGACTCAATCACTACTCAACTCTCAAGATCTTCCCCAAGACTTACCTTAAATCTGCTCAACAAGTCCTCACTAGAACTTGTCCAATATACTCAACAAATCTTCACCAAAACTTACCACAAATCTTTCTCAACAAGTCCTCACTAGAACTTGTCCAATCTTCTCAACAAGTCTTCACCAAGACTTACCTCAAATCTGCTCAACAAGTCCTCACTAGAACTTGTCCAATATGCTCAACAAGTCCTCACTAGAACTTGTCCAATCTGCTCAACAAGTCTTCACCAAGACTTACCTCAAATCTGCTCAACAAGTCCTCACTAGAACTTGTCCAATCTTCTCAACAAGTCTTCACCAAGACTTACCTCAAATCTGTATTGTAAGCTTCCACAAAAGCTTACTCAACTCAACTCAATCTTTACACAAAATCCTCTTCAATCACTCAAACAAGCTTCACATAGAATCTTGTTCAATCTCATAGAAACATATAGAGAATTTTTAGAGACTCAATATGCTTCACACTCACAACAATGCTCAATCACTTTCAATCTCTTTCTCAAATCAATTTAGAATTATAGAAAAATTTGTTTCACAGAACTTGAACTATCACTTCAACACTTCCACTTGACTAGGCTCAATCAACTCCACTCAATCAATCACTCAATGAAACATTCCTTGCTTACAAACCCTAGTCCAAGCATATGAACACTCACTCAATAATTTCCAACAATGCTTATCAAACAATCTCACATAACAATGATACTCATGATCTTGCACAAACCCTAATCATGCATATGAAGGTTCATTCAATATTTCCAACAATGCTTATCAAACAAGGTTTTTATCATCAAATTTCACTCATAAAAAACCTTTAACAATCAAACTCAACAATGCTTATCAAACAATCCTTTTCACTCCAACTTAGCATTCATAACATCCAACAATCACTCTCAAGGATAATGTGCCCTTACCTCTTGTTTGAAGATGATTTGACCTTAAACACCTGTCTCAATCACAACCACTCTTTTTGCCAATACTAGGGTTAGATAGCAAATATCTATCCTTAATATTTTCTCACAAAGATATTTCACCAAGTCAAAATATCAACACTTACTCAACCTTATTTCTCCTTTCAATACAATTTAATTAACTTTGTTTTTAACAAAAATATCTAACTCCTTTGGCACACCTTATTACTCCTCTCAATAAGCTCAAAGCACTAAAAAATTAAACCCTAACATAAAACAATGCTTATCCTTTTATCTCCCTCACAAAAACCTTTATCACATGCAATTTCCACTTTATAACCTTTTAAAAAATATTTTTCGCAAATTTTGGAACCTCCACAAATTTTGAAACCAAGCAAACTATTGCATACCTTAGTCCTTCAGCAAAAGGTGCCTCGACGGGTTTCGAACATGGAACCTTTCCACAACTGGGCGCCTTAGCAAGGTGCATGCCCACCACATGGGCTATGAGCCTCCACACAAAGGAAAAGGCTAGCACCTTTCCTTTGTATTCCACCGAGTGCACAGACTTTACCAAAAACCTTCCTCCACTTTGCAAAACGTAAACCCATGGGATTCGATCCCTGCACCTCATGATTGCCAACGTCTTAGCACCTCCCTTGCTGCCAGTCGTGCTACAGAGCACCTTGGAATATGAAACCAAAACTCCTCCTCCTTGTCTTATCTTCTACCTTGAAAAACCTTCAAAAACACATGATCGCTTCCCTTGCAATGCGCACGAAAATCACACATAACTCTTTGATCGCGGATGAATTAAATGCCTTGGTTTTTACCCTCCTTTATATGCATAATGTGATATACTTCCACAACATCGGCGATTTCGAATATTTCAAAATTTAAACTTTATAACCCTAACCTTAGGGTTAATTAATTTATAATTAGATTATAATTAATTTAATTAATCTAAGAGTAAATTAAATTAATTTATAATAAATTTATAATTAATTTATAATTAATTAAATCTTTGGGTCTTGTCCTTTTAATATTATAATAAAGTATTATAATATTATTTTTCTTGGGCCTTCCTTTTTCCCTTTAGACCTCATCTGACCACCTGGGAGCAAACTTTCTTTTGCACTTGATTACGAAACCTGAAACTGATGCTGCCCATTGAAACTGATGCTTACTGATGCTGTCTTCTTGACATCAATGACAACAAAACCTGCTCATATTTCCAACAATATCCCCCTTTGTCATTGATGGCAACCCAATTACCTTTTACCATTTCCTTAACCTTTTTTTGTTTTGCTCCCCCTAAGAAACTGCTCCCCTGACTGAATGCTCTCCTCCTAACTAAAATATCTCCCCCTTACTCAAATCTCTCCCCCTTTGACATCAATGGCAAAGGGTCACCTTTGGGGCTCGGGGCTAAGAATGAGTCTCTTAGCTTAGCCCCTCCCCCACCTCCTCTTGAGGTGGTTAATTTTGGGGTGGGAGTATTTCTACTCCCATCAAGCATTGATCTTTACCTTTGTCCACTTTCCTCCTCATCTGATCCTTTTGATCTCTTTGATTATTCTTGTTCCTGCTTGTCTCTGGAATTTCTTCTCTACACCATCTTGTTGTATGCCCATCATTATTGCACTTATAACACTTAATATTATTATTCCTTGGAGGTGCAAATATCTTGGGATTTCTCCTGGTGAAGCCATATCTATTCCTGTCATGAACCCTGCAATTCATTGCCTTGTGACCAAACTGATTACAAGAGTAGCAATACCCTTGAAAAAGTTACCTATTTCTAAAGTTCCCATATTCCTGTCTTTCATGTGTCCTACACTGTGAAGCCTTGTGCCCAAACCTGTGACATGAGAAGCATCATCCATTGAAACTTCCTTGCCTTGACCTCATTGGTCTCTTAGTCTCTTCTACCCTATGTTGGTTCTTGTTCCATATGTTCCTTATTTGTGCATTGTTCCTTTCCTTGTTGAACTTTCTATTGTCCAACTCATCCTCAGAAGTCTCACTCTCTCTTACACTCTCTTCTTCTGAAGTTTCTTCTTCTTCAGAACTTGAGGTTGACTCCTCTCCTTGTTTCTTTTGTACCTATTCAAAACCAAGACCTATCTTGTTTGTTGACCATATTTGTACCTTGATCATCTTATCTATGATTTTTGAGCTCTTTCCAAACCTGTGTAACCTATCCTTAGACTCTTTTACTTCCTTCCTTAGTGAAGCTACTTCATGCTCTAACCTTTCACATTCTAAGACCTTTGCTTCTAACTTATCTTTGAACTTCCTTGTCTTAGCCATTGACTTATTTAGATCCTCTATAAGCTTTCCTTTCTCTTCATCACATTCTTGAAATTGAAGCTTAAGTTTGGAGTTTTGCTTTCTTACCTTCTTTAATGCATCAAGGGCATGAATAAGCTCTCCCTCAAGATCAACTTCTCCATTCTCTGATTCTTCCTCTATTTGTTTGCCTTTGAAAACATCTTCATTATTTTCTGACTTATTTTCTATAGGATCACCTCCTTCTTCTTCTAATGCCATTAGAAGATTCTCTTTTGGTCCTTCAAGTGTATCTTCATATTCATCATCATTGAAATTGAATCCATTCCTTGTACAACTATCTTCAAGATGACCAAAGTTACCACATCTAAAACACTTGAGAATTATTGGTGACCTTTTCCTAACCACTTCTTTTTCTTTTGCCAAAAATAGAACTTCATCTTTATCATTATCTGAGGAACTATCATCACTATTACTTGAGTACTTACTTGCCTTTTCTGCATAGAAACTCTTCTTATATCTTTGGAAGAACTTCTTTCCTTGCTTGCCTTGTCCATCCTTGCTTTTCTTTTGGTACCTGTATTTTTTTGTTTCCCTATTCTTATGATCCTATTTTTCTTCATCATTGCTATTTCCAGCTTCTTGACAATCAGATGCATAGTGACCATACTTTCCACAATTGAAACATCTAACAAATTTTGTACCTTTAAACTTTCTTGGATCCTTGTTCCTTCTGCCATAATTTGCTTCTTCATCACTGGATGACTCATTGCTTGAATCTGAATTCTTACCCTTTGTCTTCTTGGTAGCTTTGAAGGCTGCTTCTTTTTAGGGATTAGGTTCCTCTTTTGTTCTCATCTCAAAAGCTATAAGAATGCCATGTAATTCATCCCTTGTCAAAATATCACTATCTTTTGATTCCTCTATAGCTGAAATATTTTCACTAAACCTTTTTGGAAGTGACCTTAAAATCTTATCACAAACATCAGATTCTTGAACTTCAAGTCCAAGTCCTTGCATGGAGTTAACAACCTCATCTACACGAAGTAGATAAGCACTAATGTTTTCCTCATCCTTCATTTTTAGGTCTTCAAATATTCCCTTGAGATTTTGCAACTTTACCTTTTTGACCTTTTTATCCCCTTCATATATGCCTTGCAATTTATCCCAAATTTCCTTTGTTGATTTGCAGTGCATAACCTTTATAAACTCTGTTTTATGCAAACCTCTCAAAATTGCATTCATTGCTTTTGAATTGTAATGATGTAGAAGCTTACCATATTTATCTGTAGGTGGAGTAGCTGGTGGTGTGTATCCATTTTCAACTACTTCCCATATTTCATTGCCAAGTGCCATTAGGTGAATCTTCATTCTCATACTCCAGAATACATAATCGCTCCCATCAAACACTGGTGCTGAATTATCTGAGGATCCACTCTTAGAATCCATCTGTGTTCTTGTAAGATTTTCCTTCAAGCTGTTAAACTCTTTCGAAGGAACCCACTCTGATACCAATTGAAGAACACAAGCTTATACTGAGAGGGGGTGAACAATATAAGACCACTTTTTACTTTTCTTTCCCAAATAATATTATGCAATATATCAATGGCAATATCAATAGTAGTAATCAAAGCAATGCACAAATCACCACACACAATAGAGACACCAATTTAACGTGGTTCACCCAATGTGGGCTACTCCATGGAGAAAATATTTCACTAAAATTTTCTCAACAAATCTCTTTGGGAATCCTTTCCCTATTACAATGTTTATGGACCTCTATCCAAAGGAGACACCAATCCCCTAATCAAGTTCATGGATCTCTATCCACAGGAGACACCAATCTCCTTGATATCTATCCTCCTTCTCCTCGCTTTGGTGATATTCTAGAAGAACTACTACCTCCACTACATTGGCTAATGGATCTCTATCCACTGAAGACTCCTACCCTCACTCAAAAGACCTATCCTCACTACCCTAGCTAATGGACCTCTATCCACTAGAGACTATCATCCTCTATACTCTATCACCTCCAAATCTTGCTCTCAGCTCTATCTCAAATATATACTAAACATAGTCCTTTGGTCTAGCACAAATATGCTCAATATCTATCCTCAAATATGCACTAAACATAGTCCTTTGATCTAGCACAAATCTACTCAATCTCTATCCTCAAATCTGCACTAAACATAGTCCTTTGGTCTAGCACAAATTTACTCAATATATATCTCTGATCTAGCACAAACCTATCCTCAAATATGCACCAAAATCTATCCTCAAATCTATCCTCAAGCCTTAACACAAAGCTTGACTCAATCACTAATCAACTCTACTAGATCTGCCCCAAACCTTAACTCAAGGTTTGAACCAAATCAATCACTTGCAACAAGTCTTTACAAAGACTTATCTCAAATCTACTTATAAGTCTTCCACAAAAACTTACACTAATCTATCCACAAGTCCTCTCTAGAACTTGTCCAATATTCTCAACAAGTCTTCACCAAGACTTACCTCAAATCTACTCAACAAGTCCTCACTAGAACTTATCCTAATCTGCTCAACAAGTCTTCACCAAGACTTACCTCAAATCTACTCAACAAGTCCTCACTAGAACTTTTCCAATCTACTCAACAAGTCTTCACTAAGACTTACCTCAAATATATATTGTAAGCTTCCACAAAAGCTTACTCAACTCAACTCAATCTAACACAAAATCCTCTTCAATCACACAAACAAGCTTCACATAGAATCTTGTTCAATCTCATAGAAATATATAGAGAATTGTTAGAGACTCAATATGCTTCACACTCACAACAATGCTCAATCACTTTCAATCTCTTTCTCAAATCAATTTAGAATTATAGAACAATTTGTTTCACATAACTTGAACTATCAATTCAACACTTCCACTTGACTAGGCTCAATCAACTCCACTCAATCAATCACTCAATGAAACATTCCTTGCTTACAAACCCTAGTCCAAGCATATGAACACTCACTCAAATATTTCCAACAATGCTTATCAAACAATCTCACATAACAATGATACTCATGATCTTGCACAAACCCTAATCATGCATATGAAGGTTCATTCAATATTTCCAACAATGCTTATCAAACAAGGTTTTTATCATCAACTTTCACTCAAAAAAATCTTTAACAATCAAACTCAACAATGCTTATCAAACAATCCTTTTCACTCCAACTTAGCATTCATAACATCCAACAATCACTCTCAAGGATAATGTGCCCTTACCTCTTGTTTGAAGATGATTTGACCTTAAACACCTGTCTCAATCACAACCACTCTTTTTGCCAATACTAGGGTTAGATAGCAAATATTTGTCCTTAATAAATCCTCACAAAGATATTTCACCAAGTCAAAATATCAACACTTACTCAACCTTATTTCTCCTTTCAATACAATTTAATTAACTTTATTTTTAACAAAAATATCTAACTCCTTTGGCACACCTTATTACTCCTCTCAATAAGCTCAAAGCACTCAAAAATTAAACCCTAACATAAAACAATGCTTATCCTTTTATCTCCCTCACAAAAACCTTTATCACATGCAATTTCCACTTTATAACCTTTTAAAAAATATTTTCCACAAATTTTGGAACCTCCACAAATTTTGGAACCAAGCAAACTATTGCATACCTTAGTCCTTCAGCAAAAGGTGCCTCGACGGGTTTCAAACGTGGAACCTTTCCATAGTTGGGTGCCTTAGCAAGGCGTGCACCCACCACGTGGGCTACGAGCCTCCACACAAAGGAAAAGGCTAGCGCCTTTCCTTTGTATTCCATCGAGTGTGCAGACTTTACCAAAAACCTTCCTCCACTTCGCAAAATGCAAACCCACGGGATTCGATCCCTGCACCTCGTGATTGCCAATGTCTTAGTGCCTCCCTTGCTTCCAGTCGTGCTACAGAGCGCCTTGGAATATGAAACCAAAACTCCTCCTCCTTGTCTTATCTTCTGCCTTGAAAAACCTTTGAAAACACACGATCACTTCCCTTGCAATGTGCACAAAAATCACACATAACTCTTTGATCATGGATGAATTAAATGCCTTGGTTTTTACCCTCCTTTATATGCATAATGTGATATACTTCCACAACGTCGACGATTTCGAATATTTCAAAATTTAAACTTTATAACCCTAACCTTAGGGTTAATTAATTTATAAATTAATTTATAATTAGATTATAATTAATTTAATACTCTAAGAGTAAATTAAATTAATTTATAATAAAACTATTATAATTAATTTATAATTAATTAAATCTTTGGGTCTTGTCCTTTTAATATTATAATAAAGTATTATAATATTATTTTTCTTGGGCCTTCCTTTTGCCCTTTAGACCTCATCTGACCACCTGGGAGCAAACTTTCTTTTGCACTTGATTACGAAACCTGAAACTGATGTTGCCCACTGAAACTGACGCTTACTGATCCTATCTTCTTGACATCAATGACAACAAAACCTGCTCATATTTCCAACACATTCCCTATCTGATATCGTGTTGGATTACATACTTTTTAGAAATTAAATGAAGTGTATCATTCACCAGTCAATCAAGTAGACAAAAGTAGATATATATTTCCCAAATTACAGTTACAATTACATGAACCAAGGCTGACATAAGGCTCAAGGTTAAGTCAAATTATTAAATCTTTAATAAAAGGTTTAGTTAACTATAAAGTGGTTTAACTAATACCACTAGATATGATTATATAATCAGACTTCTAGAGTCTATTACGGATTGGGCATACAATAATGGTCTCTTGCCACTTGTCAATTTTAAATAGAATAGTATATACTAAAAATAAAAAATATGAAGGTGTTTAGTCACCCCATGTTGGCCTACATAGTTGTTCTTACCTCCAAACTAATGCTACTCATACCAAAATTAGAGGGACATGGGTTTTAACCCATGATCACCTACATGCCAAACTTTGACACATATTTACCTATTCAAAGGCCCATGGTTCACATGAAGGGTATGCATCCACCAAGTATATAAAATTTATCCAAGCAATACCAAATTCAATAGAAACTGCTTCTTTAAGGCATTACTAGAATCATTTATAAAAAATAATTAATCAAATAAATAGATTGAATGTCAAAGATAAAAAATAAGGTGAACTTGTTTGTGAAAATTTCTCTTGAGCCAAGTATTTATCATCGCATAAGAAATTCTTATAATCCAAGTTGCCATTAGTATTTTAGGGAAAAAATCCCTAAAAATTATCGAATAAGATTCTCCTCAATTTTTTTTCAAAAATAATATCTTAGAATAATAAAGGGAAGCTGCTCCATTCTCTCTATGACACCATGTTGGATTTTATAATACTTTCTAGAAATCAAAAGATGCAACTAGGCATAATTTGTCATGTTCATATTCTTCTTAGATTTCAAAAACCATGCAAATTGTCCTCTCATATCCTCTAGATCAATGCCAAAACAAGATTTAAACTAGAGAGGGAAATAATTTCTTTAAATAATAATATTCATAAAGGATAATAGATTTAAAATAAAATAACAATTCAATCCATCAAATTCAATAAAAATTGCTTCTTCAAGGTATTATTGGAATCATTCATAAAATTTAACTAGTAAAACAAACAAATTGAGTGTCAAAGTGGAAAAACATAGTGAACCTGTTAGCGAATATTTATCTTGAGCCAATTAGCTATCATCACACAAGAGATATTCACAATCCAAGTTCCCATTAGAATTTTTTAAGGAAAAAAACATAAAAACTATAGAACAAGATCCTCCTCAAAAGTGATTCAGAAACAATTCTTAGCATGATTGAGTGAAGTTGTTTTATTCCCTCTTTGATACCATGTTGGATTTCAAAATATTTTCAAGAAATCAAATGAAGAAAATAGGGGTAATCTATCATGTTCAAAGTCTTCTCAAAATTTAGAAACCATGTAGAATTCCCTCTCATCTATGCTACAATGGTGATAAAACAAGATATAAACTAGAGAATTAAATGAATTTTTTATATAAAGAAATCCGTAACAAACATTTTTTTTTGAAAAACCACTAATAATTCAATCCATCAAAGTCAAAATAAGTTGCTTCTTCAAGGTATTACTAGAATAATTCATAAAAAAATAATTAATCAAACAAATAAACTAATTGTTAGAAACCTTGCAATAAAATAATAGCACATCCATATGATATTGCAATAACAAAATAAAATAAGCTTAAAACTAACAATATTACAATATAAAATAAAAATGCAGCACATTATATTACAGAAGACAATAACACATTATAGAATTGCAAGCCTATTCTAAGGGGCAACTTCCTTAGAAACAGAGCTTTGATCCAAAAAATTATGAGATGCCCCTTCTCTTGCCCTCTTCATTTTTTAAAGACTTTGGCTACCCTAAAACCTAATGCTCAAGGGTTTCCATCCACCTCCATGTGGGGGCCTGAGCTAGTAACTCCTAAATATTAACCATTACATATTTAAATAACATCTTTTTATAATACAAAATAGTTACATCAAATGGGCCTGTAAACTTAGGCTTTTAAAGTACCACATGACTACACAATTATTACTAATATTAGAATAGGGTATTAACGTGTTCATCCCCTTTAAAAAATATTTATCCTCAAAGTTGGAGACGAGGAACTTGCTATTGAAGATGCTAAAGAGACTCCCATGTGACATATTCTTGCTATAAACCCCACCATTAGACTAAGACTTCAGTGATGGCGTGGTTACAAAGAGTGCAAGTTCTATAGTAAAAAATGTTGTTAGAATCCAAGATGATAAAACCTTCATCATCAAACTCAAGAAGTGTCAATTGGACTTGAATGTAGTTGTTAAGTACATTCTCGAGACAAGAGACATGGAAGACTAGATGAGTGTTAGAAGAAAGAGTAATGCAAGCTCATAGACCACTTGTTCAATCTACTGCAATACTTGGTAGGTTCCATAGAACCTTACTATAAGATTTTGTGAGCATGAACTTGCATTGATGATTGCTTTTATGGTTGGATTCAAAGTAAGACCATATCACCTATATTGAATCTATGATTTAAACAATGTAGATTAGTTTGCTATCATATTCAATTTTAAACCATAACCAAATTCTCCTTGAACTGCTAAGAGTTGGGTATATTCTTGAAGAGTTGCATCCACTACCTAAAATTTGGATTTTTTTTGAACATAAGGTGTGGAGGTGGGTACCCATAAACTGCCTCAAAAGAAGTCATTCTAGAGGTGTTGTGGAATGAAGTGTTATACCACCATTCATCCAATAGAATCTAATTAGTCCACTGTATTGGGTGATTGAAGATACAACAATGAAGTTAAGTTTCCATGCATTTATTGATAATTTTAGTTTACCTAACGGTTTGCAAATGGTAGGCTAAACTCATTCATAGTTGCATTCCCTATAGTTTAAACAATTATTGTAAAAAATGATAGGTGAAAGTGGGGTCACAGTCATACATAATGGGTTTTGGCATACCATTATTTTAAAAATAGAGTTAATAAATATTTGGGCAATGATGGAGGTATGATAAGGATAGAAAAGGGAAAAAAATAAGCATACTTTGAGAGATGGTCCACAACGATAAGAATGATTATTTTTTTGCTAGATTTAGAAAGTCCTCCAATAAAATCCATGGAAATATCGATCCATATATTTTTTAGAATTGGTAAAGATGATAGAGTACTCAAAGTATAAGCCATTTATCCTTTCATCCATTGGTATATCTCACACTCTGTCACAAAATTTTATATATCTTTTTTATTCCTTTCTAATAGAATGATATTTTAGCTTACTCATGTAGCACGAGTGGTGGTATTTCTAGTGGGGGAGGTGGTGATAGATTCAGGTATGGAACCTTAAATCCTTCATCTTTACAAATGTATAATAGATGTTGTCAAAGTGTACAATAGCTTCTAATTGTATGATGTATGATTGTATGGTCTCACAATCATACGCTCATGAACTAAAACCATATAGTTTAGCAAAATATATAGTCTCATAAAATCATCAAATCGTACTCTATCTAATCCTACAATCCTTACAAAATTATTCAGTTGTGTAGTTATATGGTTTAACAAATCGTACAAGAGGTCAATTTTATAAATGATCACTATACTCAGATCGATAGATCCTTGCATTTATTGAGAGTGATAATTTACTTCTATCTATGTCAATTTCTATAACTTTGCATAATATTCACATCCAACAACTATACTTCTTATGCGGTTGTCATTGTTCATAAATTTTAGTTACAATCATATGTTTACCAAGAATCTACATGGTTAACTTAACAATTAAATATACTACCAACTCACAATGGTACAATCTCTACAACACCATAGACCATGCTGAACACTCTAGTTGGTTGTTGTATTCACTACAACCACCATTATGGTTTTTGGTAGTAATCCTATTCCTCCAAACCTACATTAAAAACTTATGCTAATGGATATTTCTACCTACAACTATTCAATATATTTCACAAAATAGAACAAATAATAATATCACCATAGTAGTTGCAAGCTTACTACCATGGTAAGGGCTTTGGCCTTTCTTTGAGAGGTCCAAGGTTCAAACCCCATTCAGTATGAGGGGACCAATATCCATCATAAAAACATGTGTAAACTCATTAAAAAAATAATATCACCATAGTAGCATCCAATTTCCAATACATGTACACATAGTTGTACTCAAAGACTTGCATTAATAATGGCTATAAAATGTAGCATGCACATATAGTATGAACTAGATAGGTCCAATGACCTTGTTGACATTCCATATGCAATGGTTTCATCCTCTCTCTCTCTCTACATTTTATCTTCTATATTCATAGCCAAAAGATATGCGATTAAAAATAGAGGAGGGGCATATAATGCATATCCGAAACATTTCGAGTGGTTCTTGGGACAACACATTACTTAAAACCACCACCACATAACCATCTCTGTAGTTTACCTCTAATTCTTCCTAAGGTTTTAATTTAATTTTTATTAAACTTAATTTCACATGCATTTTCTCATTTTGGCCTAATTTGAATTTTAATTTCATTTAAGCCTAGTTTTTAGTTCATGCTAATTACACATAATTTCATTTATATTTATTGCTTTTCAATTTTTTGTCAAAATTATATAAAACTTGTTAAAAATTTGCAATTTATACACTTTATTTCTTCTTTATTAGGAAGGTAGATTTACCGCCTACATCTACCCTTCCCTTTAAATAAGGTGATGTCCTTGTTTATGCTTGTTGTTTTCCTTTAATTGGATGTTCTTGCTATGCAAATTGTAGGTCTTGTGACTAAGGAAATGCACCATAAAAAGTAAATGAATAAAATAGAAATTTGATATTGCATTAATAGACTTTGTTCGTTACAAATCAGACCTTTCGATTACAATGGACCTCCCAAAAGGGAGGGTTTTCTTTTGCAAATGAGTTCTATGGTGCTACAAATAATCTTCTTGATCACACAAAAAATTGGGGGAGGGTTTTGAAGTCTTGTTGCTTGACCTCCTAAGCCTCTATGTAGATCCTAGTACTTGCACACAAGCCCACAATGAAAGTATCAGTAGCATCTATTGAGCCTTTCAAGATACGACCCTAAATAATAAAAAGGGGTTACAAACTCACAAAACCTTTTACAAAAGTTACAAAACTATGTAAAATGGTTACAAAACCTTGTAAACTACCTTATTTTACCTTGCTTGGATGCTTAATATTGGTTTTGAGTATCTATTTACCTTTGAGGCATAAGCACCCAAGTTAGTTGGCTTTGTGTAACTGCATAGGGTGGTTGGCAACCACACAGGGTAGTTGGCTCTATGTAACTGCCTAGGGAAATTCATACTTTGTTCTAGTAGGTGTTTCAAATTTGGATCTAGACCCTTTTGGAAGTGTTTTGGAGCTTCTAGTGTAGATCTGGTGCTATTTTGTTGTTGGAGATAAGCACAACTTCAAAACAAAGATTAACATATTTTTCAAAAAGGCTCCATGATCAATGTCTCTGAGCTCTCTGAGTGAGGAACCTACAATCACAGATTTAGAAATGCACATGGAGGGTCAAATGAAATCTAGGCATAGTTTTGGTAAGATTTTGTGCACTCTCTCTTTTAGTAATGAAATGGGGGTATATTTATAATATTCCCCAAGGGTGGAGGAGAATGATGAGGGGGCAAGAGGATGATGGATAAGTGGCATGGGTGAGAGAAAGGAGGAATCTTGACTTTCCCCACTTGGCTGCTTGGATGGACAAATGTGCAACATTCTCTATTTGGGCTATGACACCCTATGATGTGCTATGACACATTATGACATGCCTCACTAATGCTCTTGGATGGAGAGATTCCTCACCCACAAAAAATGACATGCTTGATCAATGTGCTTGGGTGGAGGGAATCCTCACCCATATACATTAATGATATTGGAATGTGAATGAAAGAGGGTAATTAATATCAACTAGAGTTAGGTGAACTAGGGTTAAAATAGAGGTATGGTATGATGACCATTGGTTAGGTGTAGGAAGGTGCTTAGGATGATCTAAGAGGAGAAATTATCAACATCAATATTTATAAGGTTGCAATTTATTAATTACAATATTTGTATGATATATTACATATTAAAATTTTACCATTACAAATATGACACTTTTTAGGTGTCTACAGATACCTCTTTTTGTACCACATTGTGTGCAAACACAATATGGTGCAAAAACTGACACCTATTGCTAGCTTGATGATAGATATTGACAATGATTGATGAATGAACTTTGGCTTGAGGGAAGTGACATAGGATTATCTCAAATCAAGAACAATGTAAGATACCCAATCATGGAAGCAACAAATGCCCTTGAATATTTTCTTTTGACAGATTGATAAGATCATTTTGATTAGAATTTTGAGTCTTTGAATTAGAGTTTTGATTAGAATTTTGAGAGGAGATAAGTTCTATTATTTGCCTCAATAGAGGGGGGGTTAATGATAGCCTTGAGAAAATATTCTTGGACTCAAGAAACTCCTAGATTAAGTGTTCAAGGTGTTGAACTCATTTGAGATAGTTTTGTGGGTATTGTCTACCCCCTCAAGCGATGAACGGATGGAAAGAAACATATGATAACCATGAATTGATTGATAAAATATGGATAAAAAAGGTAGCAAGAATGAAATAAAGATGCAAAAGGGTGAATTTAGGGGTCAGTTGTAATATTTGGAGTGATTGGCTAAATGTATTGTCCAACCACATAGGGTAACTTCCTAACACCTAGGTAACCATCCAAGGTGGTTTCTTGGTGCTTGGGTGATTGCAAAAGGTGGTTACTTGGTTCCTGGGTGACCGCCTAGGGTGGTTTCCTTGTGCGTTGGTGACCACCCAAGGTAGTTGGTGACCTGTTTGGATAGTTACTAGTGCAAAGCTATAAATAGGTCCTTATGGGTCTCATTTTGCAACTACGATGGGTGGGAAGGAGGGAAGGGAGGGAAGAAGACAAAGTTGACAGATGAGATGGTAGAAGCAAGCATAGTAGCAAGAGTTGGAGGGTGTGTAGAGCTGGTAAGTAGTGTGGGGTATTTTATTTTGTGTTTTATTTTTTCATTTGAAGAAACAAGGGGGAAAAATGTTTTGGTTGATTTTTTTATGATTTTATTGTATATGTATGAAATAGAAAATGTGTGCTAATGATTTTATGGTGATGATTGCAGTTGGAGTTATTACATCCATGACATAGGTTTGGAATTGTGTTTCCAAGAAATAGGAACAAGTTGAGTGAGGATGAGTGGGAGTGGTTGGGGGTAATATGCTTGAGATAGGTGGCATAGATTAAGCCTATACATGTATATTGGTGGTACCTATTGGAACTAGCAGAGTAATGGGACCCTAATAGGGGAACATTCAACCTCTTGATAAGGGAGATGACTATGATGATTGAGGATGTGTACCATATTTTTTGGCTACCTATGGAGGATATTCTTATCTGCACAACCATGGATAAGGAAGATGTGATGTCCCAATTATATGGTTATGAGTCGAAGTCAATTGCCATAGACAATGGTGGGATATAGTACTTGGTGGAGTACCTTAAGGAGAGATTATCACCATGACAAATAGTCTTGTTTTTGATATTAAATGCCATACTACCATATTTTAGTGGTGTACAGTTTCCATGGTATTTATTAGGATTGGTTAAATACTTGATCGAGATGCCACCAATATATGCTTGGGTACTAGTGCTATTAACACAAATGTATATGGAGTTGTACAAGGTGCATCGATAGAAGAGGGTGGGTTTGGGTTGCAATGTGTTGTTGTAGATTTAGGTATGGGAGCACTTTAGGGTATGTTGACCAGCGGGGCTATTGTGTGAGATGGACATAGAGACAACAACGAAGTGACTCTATGTATTGAGATTACAACACAATAGGGAAGCACCATGAGTTTAACCATGAAAGAAGAGTGGGAAGTACTATCAATGATTATGGGATAACCTAAGGGCCTAGGATATGATATGGAGGCCATGGAGGGGTAAACCTACATGGGGGAGGATGGTATGCATTGAGTCAAGTGTGATAGACTAGATGGGTGACTGGTCGATATGGGATAAAGCATAAGCTATTCCAGTTATCTTGGGTACTATGATATTTTGGGTTGAGATAGACGGTGCCTGACCCACCTATCATTTATAAAAGGTAAAATTATAAGGCCATCTTAGAGTGGCCATGGATGGAGCTAGTGGGGGATGAGCGAGATGATGATATTGAGGTGGCAGATGTGGATGATGTTGGTATGATCCTTGAGTTTGATGTCTTGTGGGAAACACAACATTGAGAGCCTAGAAGAGAATTAGAGCAGGTAGCAAGTAAGAATGCAATAGGGGGTGATGGAGGGAATGATGTGACAAAGGAGGTAGAGTAACCACTATTACAATGATGATGTTGATGGGTGAATAGTGGGGTAGGCTCATTGAGGACCATGGAGGATGGATTATCAGAGGTGAAGGTGGAGGAGGAGAGAAAATTTATTTAGGTAAAGCAAGATATCCTATGGGAGGACTAAGATCAAATGATAAGGAGACTTGGGGAGGTGGAGCAATAATGAGCTTTATTGGTGGCTGGGAGAGAGGAGTGGTTACAAGAGATAGAGGAGGTGATGGGAGAGAGGGATATGCTAGTGTGGATACTAACACAACTATAGGAAAATATATTCATGACACCGATAGAGCAATATGGTTTGCATCAATGGATATATATGGTGGTGATTGAGAGGAAGGATCTAAACCAATAACTAGATGCAATGATGTTGGAGAGGGAGGCTATCCATTAGTATATGGATGCAGTAGTGGAAAAGAGTGAGACTCTATGTCAACATATGGACACAACAATGGCGAAGAGAGACTCATTGATGCCTGAGATGGAGCAACTTGAGGGTACCGGTGAGGCAACTACCATAGAGGTATTACAGGTGAAGCTGAATAGAGCATAGGCTAAGGTGATAGGAATATATGGTAGAGCAGTGAGAGTGATGGCACAAAGACAACTAGAAGTGGAGAGGGTGATGGATATGGAGGATATCCTAATCAGGGAGGGTTTTGAGGTCCCTCCTTGGTCGATGCTATTTGGATCATAGCAAATCCTAATGAATGGACCCTCAGTTGTTGTAGTAAGACCACGGGTGAGAGATCCACCCATTTCATGAGATTTAGGTGTCATATCCTCTCAAGGAGATAATTTATAGGGAAAATGGAGTGGCAATAGATAGGCTTAGGGATCAAGACTAGAGAGGAATGATGAAACTAGTAGTGGGTAACAATGAGGATATATGCAGTGGTAGTTTAACTATAATTTTGTAGGCCTATAGACCATGATGATGTAGCCTATAGGCCATATATTATTATGATGTACGGTATTTGTGTGACATAATATATACATGAATTTTGTGGAAATGATGCACATTTTTAATGATTATGTGATGTGTGATGACTTTATAATGTCATATGATGATGTATGTATGGATATAATGACTATAATGAGATGCATGTGATGATACTCATAATAGATGATTCAAATTATGAAATGATAAATATGGAAAATGTGAGATGTAATGGTTATAAATCAATGAATGTAATAAGATGGATGATATATACACATGTTTGATTATCATTAAAAAAGACTTAACAATGCATCACTTAGAAATTGACTAATTAATTAAGGGCATCGATACAATGGTACTGATATAACTATAGAATGGAATAGAGTGAATGTGATATTATATATATAAGATATAAATAAACCGTAAGAGCAAAAGTGACATGACTTGTTATTTTACCTATTCTAGAAAGGTTAGATCAACAAGTGCTTTCAAGAAGATCAAACACCCTAGTGACATTGATCAAACTCATCTAGTAAGCAAATAAGTGCTTGAAGATACTAAGACTAGCCAAGGGAGTCAAGTTGGTCAAAGACCAATGTGTGTGTAGTGATGTTAATTTATAATTTTGAATAAGCTAGGACTAACCAATTTTAGCTTAAGCCATTATAAGCTAGCTCATCCATGAGTTAACATAGATCTTTACAAAATAAGGTCACTAATGTGATAGACATGCCACCACATGAGGGTATACTCCACTACCAATTAGGAGTCTATATCCCTAATGGAGATAGCCCCACAATCCTTTGATGTTTCTCCACTACCAACCAAGCATATATAGCCCTAGTGGAGACATTAAAAATTCCCTAGGATCCATGATGACTGATATAAATGATGATAATACCTATTATTTTTTATCTTTTTTTTTGCAAGATGGATCCTTGAGATTAGATTATGACATGATACGATGAATAGGGGAAACCGTTCGCTTTATGGTGAGAGCTACACATGGCTTCATATTTTCTAGACTCAAAATATGATTAATATATGAGATGTGTGTATGGTACAGGAGAAAACTTGAGGTAACTAGAAAGACCTATAGCACTCAAGTGATATATGAATTTCAATGAAGGTTGACTAACACACTAAGTATTGCTGAACGACTGAAAGAACCTAAGATTCTCCAAACCTAAGAGTAGAAAGAGATAAATCATGGTGAGATATGAATATAAGAATAGTGGATATTGGGAAAAAATGCTTGTAAAGAGGTTAGACAACTATTACTATGAATATGCCCTTGATTAATACAATCAAAATCCTTCATAATGACATGTGCCAAACTTAAACGAACGATGACCAAGGTAGCATTAGATTAAAATGAAATGAGAACACAAAAAAAAGTATGGAAAAGTAAGTAGGAGGTGATGGATTGAAAGATGATATAAAATGAAGGAGAAAGAGAAGAAGAGGAAATAAGAAGAAATTAGAAAGAGAAAAGAAAAGAAGAAGGAAAAAAGAATAAAAAGAGGAAAACACCGATCCATGGTATGTAGTCACTCAAAGCATGACCATACAACTAGGAGTGACGAGTGAGGCATGAGAGAAAATTAAAAATAAGAACCTGAAGTGGAGGTGAAATGACTAAAAAATAAAGAGTGCTTGTGACATGAGCTGGTTGATTGATTTTAAGTGTTGTTTTTTTATTTTTATTTTTAATTTTTGAAATTGATTATGTACAATAAAACATAGTGGAATATGAACTAGACATTAAATGAACATAAATGAAGGATATTGATGGTTTCAGGTTCCTCAAATCCCTTGAGAGTAGCAAGTTTATATGCCCCCAAGCCAAATATTTATGTCACAATGAAGGGACCAAGCCACTTGGTAACAAAATTATCATATAAATGAGGTGGAATATTGGAATTTTGCTAATTTTCTAAGTACGAGGTCACCAAATTGAAATTCTTGTGGATGGATTTTATGATCATAGGCTCTTTTGATTTGATCTTGATAAATGTGAATGTGCTCAAGAGCATTGATTCAATATTCATCAAGGAGAGTGAGCTGATCGAGCCTTGCTTGGGGGGTTGTGTCCTCATCCATGAATTCTTATAAGGACATGCATAGGGTTGGGATCTAGAGATCAAGAGGCATGATGGTTTCAACACCATAGACTAGTGAGAATGGAATTGCCCCTATAGGTGTGTAGATGCTTGTGCAATAAGACTATATTGCCAAAGGGAGTTGGAGGTTCCAATCTTTGTGATTGTCTTGTACAATTTTCTTAATAATGACACATAAAGTCTTATTGATAGATCCATATTGTCCATTACTCTAAGGGTAATAGGGTATCGAGAAGTTGTGTTGGATATGATACTTGTTGCATAGTGCTCGAAAATCATTGTTCTTAAATGAGGGATCATTATTGGATATAATTTTTGAAGAAATACCAAAACAATAGATGATGTGTTGTAGTATAAACTCTGTAATTCAGGGTCTTGTTGTATTGGTGAGAGGAATAACCTCAACCTACATGGTAAAGTATTATATGGTTATGATGATGAATGTATTCTATCCCAAGGATGAAGGGGATTTTTTTTGATAAGATCTAGGTCCCATTGCAAAAATGGCTACAAGGATTAAATCAGTTGTAAAGCTTGCGATGGAACATGGGTAAAATTGGCATGATGTTGATATTTTGGATATTTCTTAACATATGTACAACAATCATGTTCCATGGTGGTCCAATAATAACCCATGTATAGAATGCACTTGGAAATGGCCATCCCACTAAAATTACCACCATATTTACCATTGTGGTCTTGAGACATCACCCAACTTACCTCTTACAGTTTGATACAATGAATAAGAACACCATCATAGCCATGGTGATAAAGCACATCCCCTAAGAGAGTGTACCAAGACACTTTTTGTTTGAATGTGTATTTAGTAGCTGATGGTAAGTTGGAAGGAAGGGTACCAAGTTTGAGAAAATCCTTGATTTGAGAAAATACATCATGGTAAGGTTTTGCCTAAACAAGATGGACATCTCATTCATCATTATAATATTCTCGGGTGATAACCAATTGGGAAAGAATGGTAACTTGAATGTGAGTGATGTTGTTAGATTGGTTTTGTAGAATAAGGGACCTGAGGGAGGCCATGGTATCTACAAAATGATTAGATGACATTTGCAAAGGTTCAATATTATACTAGTTAAAGTTGGTAAACAATTTATCAATAATTTGCTTATAAGACTTTAATACCAACCATTTACACTAGTAAATCTCCTTAACTTGATTGATAATGAGGAGGGAATCACCTATGGTGTGTATACATTTAATGTCCATTGCAATAAAAATTTGAAGTCTTAGAACAAATAGCTCATATTTTGAGTTATTATTAGTAGAGGGGAAGTCAAGCTAAAATGAAAAAGGGATGGGAACCCCTTGAGGTGTGAAGAACACAATTCTGGCACCCCCCCTTGTTCACACTTAGAACCATCAAAGAAAAAGGTAATATCAACTTTATACTCAAGTTAAAAATGCTCTTTGATCTCAATAACACTGAAGACAAAATCATATAGAAGCTCTATGATAAGTGGTTGATCATCTTGAAGAGGAGCATCAAGCTGGTCAATAATGACCTAACCTTTTATGGCTTTTTGACTTATGAATTCATGATAAAATTTTGTTAAGATCATTATCTATTTTGTAGTGTGGGTATTTGTGTAAATGTGGCTCATCATATAGTTCAATGGATTTTCTCTAGCAATGACATATGTTGTATGATATAACATGCAATGACGAAGCTTTCTGGTTGTGAATATGATAGCTAGGAAGAGCTTCTCCATGTATGTGTGCTTGGTTTCATAACTCACCAAGGTACGACTAGTGTAATAGATGGCTTGTTATTTATTGACATCATTATTCTGAGCCAACATAGTCCCTAGAGTGAAATCAATGGCTGATATGTACAAATAAAATAGAATTCTTGGTGGAGGCGATGACAAAAATGGAAGGGAAGTAAGGTAATGCTAAATGATATTGAAAACCTCCTAAAATTTTATGGTCTATTGAAATGTGATCCCTTTTGTAAAAGATGATTAAATGGCTTGAATTTGTTTGATAATTAAGCAATGAAGCAATGAAGTGCTTGAATTTTTTCTTTCAAGCTATGAAGTTCTTTGAGGGTCATAGGGGGTAATATTTCAACAATGATCTTGAATTTATTAAGGTCTACTTCAATACCATGTTTGGAGATGATGAACCCTAAAATTTTACCTAAAGTGATGCCAAAGATACACTTTTTAGGTTTAAGTCATACATTACGCTTGAGTAATTGATCAATTTTTTTTTGCAAAACATTGATGTGCTCATGATGAGTTTGAGATTTGGCCAAAATATCATCCACATAATCTACAATGATTTTGTGCATGTATTAATGGAAGATGTAAGTCATAGCATGTTGGTACATAGCTCTTGTGTTATTGAAACCAAATGACATGAATTTATAGCAAAATATCCCCCAAAGAGTTGTAAAGGCTGTCTTGTACTGGTCATCAAGCTTGACTTAAATTTAGTTGTATCCTAAAAAATCATCTATTAGGGAGAGCATTTCATGGCCAGTGGTGGAATCCATGAGCATATCAATGTTGGGAAGAGGAAAATCATACTTAGGACATGCTTTGTTTAGGTCACAAAAATCAATGCAAATGTCTAACCCCCATTGGGCTTGCTAACGAGCACCATGTTTGAAATCCATTCTGGATAATAAATTGGTTGGATAAAGCCCACATATAATAGATTTTACAATTTTTATTTAACCATGAAAATGATTGTATTTTCTCAGGTTTTATTTGATTGGTTTGGTGTTGGAATTTAATGTGAGATTGTGGACAATGAGATATGGATCAAGGCCATACATGTATTTGTAGAACCATGCAAATACTTGTTGATATTCAGTCAAGAGTTTGAGAAAATTTTGTTACTATTTAGATGAGATAATTTTAATGAGTTTAAGGATTTTGGGGTTGTCATAGTCAATGCTGATGTTGATATTTATAGTTTTGTCAATGAGCATGTGGGATCCCTCATCAAGCTGATGAGGGGTGGGAATGAGATGAATGCCATCTATGGCATTATAAAATAGGGTTGGTGTGGTATCATTGACTTTGATGTGATAAAAAAATAAGGTGAGGAAGGGGGAGGATAAAAATAAGCATTTGAGTCTCTGAGTAATTGATTTGAAAGTAGAAAATCAGAGATAGATAGAGGGGATGAGATTATCTTGAAGTTGATGAGATTGGTGTTGATAGGGATGGGGTACCCAAGGTAATTTAGATTACGAAGGGGTATGCATAAGTCAACATAGATCATGTTGACTTGAGGGATGAAGGGGATTTTGGATTAGAGGTCAGATTCCCATGTACATGCTTGCAAGGAAGAAGTTAGTTTAGAATGGGTGGGTGAGGATCAGGTGAAGGTGACCATTGTGGTGGTTTGGTATGCATGGGTGCATCAGGATGCTCCAATAGGAGGAGCAAAGAAAAGAAAATAAGCAAAATGGAAAATAGACGTAGGTAAAAATTATTTACATCTATAATGGGGATAATGGGAGATGATTCATATTTGAAGCTATTAAAGGTAATTAAAAGTACCTCAAATGACTCATTAGACTCATATTTTGAGGTGTCATATGAAATGGAATGAATAATGGAAACTTGGAAAAAGTCATCTAGCAATAGGTGATCATACTTAAGATCTATGTATTCATTATTACTATCCTCCTTGATGCCAAAGGTAATGCATCAAAGATAACCTTCAAGGAGGTCGATCGAAGAATGCTGATCATATTCTAGGCTAGATTTTTCTTAAGGGGGTTAAGAATGAGGTTCTAAAATAGTGAAAATTCCTTTATCATAGTGGTCAAGACCACATCCTTTCCAATTAAAGCATTGAAAGTACCTCATGCTAAAGGAGGGGTTATCCAAAAAAATGATGTTTCCAAAAAATAATGCTTTGAGCTCTTTATCAGGAGGTTTGTCTAATGATGAATCGATTCCCCCATACAAAAAAATTATGTGACTAGAGGAAGAGTCCATAGGGACAATGACACCAATGCTTAAGGGGATATAACTAGGGTGACCAAAATCCCTAACTAAATATATAATTGGAGTCATAAATGCAACACTATGTACAAGATATTTTCCTATGCTAGGAGTGGTTATATGTACAAAAATACTAGCAGTTTAAGATTGAGGTATTGGAGAAGTGGGTGAGGATGAACACTCAAAATTGTCCATGGAAGAGGATGGGGATACAGATAAAGGTGGCAAAAAAATTATGTGTATCACTTGAACTATGTCAAGGATGGATGGGTTCTCATTAGATAAATTTGGAGGTGGGGGTGGTTTAGGCACTATGGAGGGAGATATGGTTTGGGAAGATTCTATGGGTGTGAGTATGGGAGAGGTAGGAGTGGTGATAGTGGTATGAGTGATGGTGGTAGTAACCCATCCAATGATGGAGATGATGGGAGTAGATATAGGGGTCATGGACTGATTGTTAGGATTTCTATGAGTAGAAATGTATGATCTAGATGGAGTTGGTGGGGGGTAATAGACAAAAGGGGTTGGAGGAGAGGGATGAAGTGGTGCAGGTACAATGTGATGAGTCCAGGAATTGCCTCATCCATGAACACTTTTTGATACATTTTTGACTATTTGACTTACCCTTTTTACTATGATTTTTATGTTAATTATGGAAAAATGCATTATATAGTGATGTTTGCAAATTCTGGAATGACAAAGTGCATATGCTCTGTTTTACTGTTTTTACTACAATTTCACCTGTTTTTTAGTTAATTAATCAATAGTGTTATAGCAATTCAGAACTTGTTTGAATATCTGATGCTTGGTAATATGGTGTTACTTTGGTTAAACTAATTCAAATGGAAAAGGGCACCAAGAATTCGTCACTGTAGCTGACTGTGCAGGAAAACATGCTGTAACTATGACAGTTCCAGCCAGCTGTACATATACAGTAGGGCTTGGAATTAGTCACTCCAGCACATGCCACCGATGTAGAAGGGTGTGAAAGAGAGTGGAGAATTCAACACGTTACTTCCTATGCATTTGGACCATAAATCAACAACAAATGGTCACTTTCCTGTTGTTCTGGAGTAGTGCAGGAATAAGCGGTGCAGGAATAGGGAATAGCGCAGGAACAACTAAATGTGGTCAAAAAGCGATAAACCGATGGAGGAAAGTATTGGAAATTGACCAGGAGGTTGTCCCAACTCATCTTAACGTGATTTCCTCAATAGATGCAGCCCAGAAATAATGAATGGATGAAGTTTGGACAAAGTAAAATTTTGCAATCTAGGAAATAGTTATGTAATTAGTTGTAAATCCCTACAAAGCAGTAACCAAGCATATCAGTGTTATCTTTATCTTATAAATAATAAAGCTCCCATATGGTCGAGCATATAGATATATAGATATAGAGAGATAGACATATAGATAGCTAGGCAATAGAATACTGAACTTAGTATAGAGTAAAGTTTTTCTTGTAGCAGAACAATAATTTGTAGGTTTTTCTTGCATTACTGTAATGCATTTTCAGATTGAATAAAAAGGTGCAATCTTCAGTTTTCAATTGGCATGTTGAGGTTTATGAATAACAACTAGATCCTCTTAGCATAACTCCTCACCTTATTTTGGTTTTGGAAGCAAGGGCCCACTTGTAGGGCAGGGGAAGGCAGTTTCTGACAGAAATTCTTGCTGAATTCTTGCTGCAGCAGGTTAGCAGAATTCTGCCAGTTTTCATTTCTTTAGTATTTTTCAATACAGTTTTCAGCAGTGGATAGCATTTTCTGAATTTACAAAAATTCCTAGATATTTTGTCATTCTGCAGTTTTATAGTAATTGTTGATTCAATTTTGCATTACACATCAATTTTTAGATATCTTGTCATTTTGCAATTTGGCAGTTTTTGTTGATTCAATTTTGTAGTAGATGAAATTCTATTTTGATATTATCTAGTTGATTTACTTTCATGCAAGAATGTGTGTTTTAAATTTTGTACTTTATTTTTTTGTCATTTCAATTTAGCAACATTTCATTTTCTGCAATTTTCAGATTCTGTCATTTCATTTCCTGCAATTCTATTTCCGCAAAAGTAAATAGGAGTTAATTTCATTTCTTAGGAATTAAAGGTCACAACAAAACCCCCAAATGCTAACTGATCCACCAATAAAACCTGTTCTTGGATAAACTGAACCTGCAACTGTAACACTTCCTATCGTATACAGCCTCTGGACACCGCCTGGATTGACACACATAATGATTAAATGATGAATGATCAACGACCCTCATCATTTTTGGCACCGTTGCCAGGGATCAATCGGTGTTGTTAGGAAAAGTGACATAGGTCAAGAATTGTGTTACAATTTTTGAAATATTATATTTTAGTTTATTTATTGAATAGGCATGAATGCATAGGCCAAGAGACGAAAGAGGGAGGTTTATCAGAACTAGTTCTGAACCACCAAGGTGTTCTTCATGATCAGATGAAGAATTTCCAGAACAAGAAATACCTTCTTCACCAACTGAAGCTTTGGATAGATTAGAACAAGAACTATTTGTAGCACTTTTTGCTAAACATTCCCTTAAGACTGAACCATCCACATCAAACTCAAGAAAGAAAGCAACTATGGCAGCACCACTACCACCACTAGGTGGGTATGCTGATGATCCTCCTAAGACTTTTGAATACCCCATACGGTTGGATCCAGCTCTAGATGCTCCCATGAAAACTATTTCTCCATCCATATTGCCAATTTTTAGGGGAAATATTTTAGAAGATCCTGATCAGTTTCTGTTTGAATTCAAAGTGTTATGTCAGACTTATGACTACATAAATGATAATAAAAAATTGAAACTGTTTCCTTCTACGCTTAAGGATGCTGATCTTTGATGGTTTATGAGTAATATTGAACCTAATTCAATTTGTACTTGGGATGATATGGAGACTGCATTCTTACATAAATATCAGGATTACTGTCGAGTACGAAATAGAAAAGATGAGTTGTTTCATATCAAGCAAGAAGAAGATGAGAGTTTAGAGGATTACCTTGATCGCTTTGCCTTTTTCCAAAAGAGATGTGGTCCTATAGAACCTAATTTCTTAAAGCCTATCTTCTTAAGAGGATTACAGGATGAATCTAGGGAAGTGTTAGATTTAATGGGAAAAGGAGACATAGATCAACTTGACCTTGAAGATATTGTGGAGTTATGTAGAAACTATTCCTGTACTCACCATCAAAGAAAGAAAAGGAATGCTGGCAATAATGACATAAAGGAGTTGATGGAGGAAATGACTAATTTAAAAACTGATATCCTTGTTCAACTTAATTTTGCATTAGGTGAGAGAAACATTGACGCAGAACTGGAAATACAAGCAGAGAAATCATGAAATTTTCATTAATAGAGCCTTAAAATTTGAATTACAGAAGATACCAAAATGGCCAACCCCCCGTTACAATGCATGAGCTATTTCTTATAGCGGCCCCGATCCCTTTTTCGACATCATTACACAGAATGCGAAGTTGTTTCTAACCGCCCACACGAATGTTCTGTCGCCGCCTGCAAGATGCTGCCAGGTGTCTCCAATCAACATGGCATGTAGTGGCGGAGTGTTCTGCAGCCGCCTGTCCATCCACCCTCTGAATCATCATTCCCAGGAGTGCTCTGTAGACACCTGCATTGCTGCCACGTGCCCTTCTGCAATGACCTCTGCAGCCGCCTGTCCGAGTGGAGTCATGAACGACCTGTCGTATTCTCTCCTTCGGGCCGCGAAAACGTGACGGGTCACGAAATCGTGACATCCTGGCCCTCCGTACTCTCCTTCTATCTTCGGGCCGTGAAAACGTGACATGTCACGAAATCGCGACGTCTCTGCCTTCAGCATTCGTTTTCTGCCTTCGGGCCGCGAAACCGTGACAAGTCACGAAATCGCGACGTCCTTTCCCCTTGGCGCCCATCCGCAAAATGTGTCACGAAATCATGACAACTTTCCTCCTCGACGCTTATCTGCAAAATGTGTCACGAAATCATGACAACTTTTCCCTTCGGTGCCTATCCGCAAAATGTGTCACGAAATCGTGACAACTTGTCTCCCTGGCGCCTTCGCTCAAAATGTGTCACGAAATCGTGACAACTTGTCTCCCTGGCGCCTTTGCCCAAAATGTGTCATGAAATCATGACAACTTGTCTCCCTGGCGCCTTCGCTCAAAATGTGTCATGAAATCGTGACAACTTGCCTCCCTAGCGCCTTTGCCCAAAATGTGTCACGAAATCGTGACAACTTGTCTTCCTGGAGCCTTTGCTCAAAATGTGTCATGAAATCGCGACAACTCTTCCTCCTGGCGCTCCTCCACAAAATGTGTCATGAAATCGTGACAACTTTTCTCCTCGGCACTTATCTGCAAAATGTGTCACGAAATCGTGACAACTTTTCCCCTTGGCACCTCTGCTCAAAAGTGTCACGAAATCGTGACGATTCTTCACCTTGGAGCCCATTCTTCAAAAGTGTCGCGAAATCGTGACAGCTCCGCCCCTTTGCGCCTTTCTCAAAAAGGTGTCACGAAATCATGACAGTTTCGGCCCTTGGCGCCTTTTCTCAAGAAGTGTCACGATATCGCGACAGTTTCGGCCCTTGGCGCATTTTCTCAAAAAGTGTCGCGATATCGCGACAGTTTCGGCCCTTGGCGCATTTTCTCAAAAAGTGTCGCGATATCGCGACGGCTTTGGTACTTAGAGAAAAATATTTTTTGGAGGATGCAAGATTGCTCTTCCACCTCCGGATGCTCCTGCATCAGACACCCGGGGTGAATTTGAGAAGTGACCTTCACTTATGATCTGTTTGAGGTAGACCCAGGCGGTCAACCTCTGCCTTCGACAACCAAGTCGCATCTTCTATGGGCCTGCCTTTCCATTTGATCAAATATTCAGAATAACACCTATTTCGAGTACTTCAGCCCTCACGCGTATCAAGGACTTCTTCTATCTCATCTGCGACTGGAGTGGCCATGGGAATGCTCCACAAATTCGGGCTTGGTGTTGCACTGCTATCTCCTTCATGATACTCAACCAAATCCGAAATGTTAAAAATGGGTGAGATGTTAAGTTCACTCGGCAACTCCACCTCGTATGCATTACCCGAATCCCATTTTCCAATGATTCTGCATGGCCCAAACTTCTTCATCTTCAACTTGTTATAGGTCTTGGCAGGAAACCTCTCTTTTCTTAGATGGACCATGACAGAATCTCCTACTTCAAACTCCTTAACCCGACGTTTCTGGTCTACCCTGGCCTTATATTGAGTATTCATCTTAGCAATGTGCCTTGTCACCTCCTCATGCACTCCCTTCAGGTGTTCAACAAAGTCTTCAGCTTTAGCACTGCATTTTTCTCTTGTATCCATCCTTCTCAACTCTGAAGCGTTTCTTGGGCTGCTCCCATAGATTATCTGGAATGGTGATTTATTGGTACTCCTGTTAACAGAGCTATTGTAAGCGAATTCTGCCTATGACAGAACTAAATCCCATCCCTTGGGCTTGTCTCCGACCAAGCATCTCATGAGATTGCCCAAGCTCCTATTTACCACCTCTGTTTGGCCATCTATTTGGGGGTGATATGCGGAACTAAATTTTAAATCCGTCTTCGAGTTTCTTCCACAGGGTTCTCCAGAAATACCCTACAAACTTGGTATCCCTGTCCGACACAATGCTCCTTGGCAGACCATGAAGGCGTACCACTTCCTTGAAGAATAAACCAGCCACATGGACCGCATCGCTAGTCTTCTGGCAGGGAATAAAATGAGCCATTTTTGAAAACCTATCCACTACCACAAATATGGAGTCGTGTCCCCTCTGCGTCCTGGGTAAACCAAGAACAAAATCCATGCTAATATCCTCCCATGGCCTTTCGGGTACAGGTAGTGGTTGATATAAACCAGTAGGCTGCCTCACACCTTTTGCCATCTGGCATATCCTACAACTTTGCATGAATTTTGCCACATCTTGTTGCAATTGCGGCCAATAGTAGTTTTCACTAACAAGGGAGATGGTCTTGTCTCGACCAAAGTGTCCAACTAAACCTCCATTGTGCTTTTCCTTGATGAGATTCTCCCTCATTGAGCTCCTCGAAATGCATAATTGGTTCCCCCTGAATAGCATTCCATCTTGAATCAAAAAATTTAACCACTTAGTCCTGTCCAAAGTAACAGGCGCAGTGCAGGCTTTCCAAGCTTCTGCGAAGTCGGGGTCTGCAGGGTATAAACCCTTGAGCTCAGCAAACCCAACAACCTCCACCTTCATCTCCATCAATAAACATTGCCTCCTACTCAAGGCATCCACAACTCTGTTGGACCTCCCACTCCGGTGCTTCAGCACAAAGGTGTAGCTCTGCAGGAACTCCACCCATTTCAGGTGCCTCTGATTTAACTTTCCTTGACTGTTAATATATTGTAGTGCTTGATGATCAGTATAAAGAACAAACTCCTTTGGCAACAAATAATGCCTCCATTTCTTTAGAGCCTGAACTATGGCATAGAACTCCTGATCATATACCGAATACTTCTTCCTGGCATCATTGAGCTTCTCACTAAAATAAGCAACAGGCTTACCCTCTTGGCTCAATACGGCCCCTATGGCACTACCACTCGCATCACAGTCTACCTGAAACACCTTGTTAAAATTTGGAAGTGCTAAGACAGGTTGCTCTATGACCTTCTTCTTCAGCATAGCAAAGCTTTTGTCTGCTCCAGTTGTCCACTTGAATTCCTTCTTGTTCCCCCTCATTGTCTCCGTAAGGGATGCACAAATACTGCTGAAGTTTCTAATGAACTTTCTGTAGAAACTGGCCAGACCGTGAAATGATCTCACCTCAGTCATGCTTCTTGGAGCAGGCCATTCTATGATAGCCCTCACCTTTTCGGGGTCCATTTTGAGACCATCTACTGAGATAACAAATCCCAGGTATACTAACTCCCTCTTCACGAAGTTACACTTCTTCAGATTTATCAGCAACTGCTCCTCCCGCAGTTTCTCAAAAACCCTCCTGATGTGCATCAGGTGTTCCTCCAGGGTTCTGCTAAAAATCAAGATATCATCCAAGTAGACAATAACAAATTTGCCTAGAAATTCCTTCAGGACTTCATTCATTAACCGCATGAAGGTACTCGGTGCATTGGTTAGCCCAAATGGCATGACCAACCACTCATACAACCCCTCTCTGGTTTTAAAGGTTGTCTTCCACTCATCCCCTTCTCTAATGCGGATCTGATGGTAACCACTTTTTAGGTCAATCTTCGTGAAGTACTCAGCTCCACTCAAACAGTCCATGATATCATCCATCCTTGGCAGTGGGAATCTGTATTTGATAGTGATCTTGTTAATTTCCGAGAGTCTGTGCACATTCTCCACTCCCCATCCTTCTTGGGTGCTAGTATTGTAGGTACTGCACATGGACTAAGACTCTCCCTAATCAACCCCTTCTTTAGCAGATCTTGAACCTGCCGGTTTAACTCCTCAGTTTCTACAGGCGTCATTCTGTGTGCGGCCTTATTCGGCAAGCTCGATCCAGGCACCAAATCTATGTGGTGACTGATCTTCCTAACAGGTGGTAAACCTTCAAGAACATTATCAGAAATGATATCTGGGAACTCCTCTAACAGTCCCATGACTTCCACTGGAGTTTCCTTGCATTCTTCTTCCCTAACCCTAGGGATTATTGCATAGCACATATGATCTGGCTTCAGGCCCTCTAAAAATATTCTTCCATCAACTAGACAGACTCGTGCACTGCTGCATACCTTCTCATCCGCCTCCTTGAGGGGTTTCAACTTATGGCGAACTCCATTTTTTGACAAGGAATATGTATTGGCTCGACCATCATGTACAACACTTCGATCAAACTGCCATGGTCTCCCAAGCAACAAGTGACATGCATCCATGGGCAAGATGTCACAAAGGACCTCATCACGGTAAGTTCCAATGTTGAACTTCACCAGGCATTGCTCACTGACCAGCACCCGATGGTCCTTTTGTAACCATGCAATCCGATAAGGGCGTGGGTGTTTTCTTCTCTCCAGCTGCAACTTAGCAACCATCTCCTCAGAGACCAAGTTGTCAGTGCTTCCATTATCGATGATGATGTTACAGACCTTGCCATCGCGCACTTGCATCTTGTGCGAAACAGGTTGTTCCTCTGATCTGCCTTCTTTTCTTCATTCAACAAGACTCTTCTGATGATCATCGCTTCTCCTCGTTCTGCCTCCTCAGAGTGCTCAGATTCGACACCTTCGTCTGCTATAGCAGCTCGGGCCTGACCCTCAGGTCTTCGATTTGGCCTTTCTTGATGTTGTGGGTAGTTGTATGCCCGATGTCCTTCTTCTCCGTAGTTGAAGCAGGTTCCTCGAAAGACACCTCTTCCAAACCCTCGCCTAGGCCTACCTCTTCCCCTCGGGTAGTTGTTGTTCTGATTGCGTGGGCGTTGGGTATTCTCCTCTTTCTCTTCTTTTTGGTTCTGGCTACTGCTTGCTTCACCAGTCTTCCCCAAATCTTTGTATCTTCCTCCACTGGTCCTTCCACCAGCTCTTCCTCCATGATCCTTTCCTCTCTGCTTACCATCAAATCTCCTATTCAGTTTCTCCTCCACTTTTAATGCAAACTGGTATGCATCCTCAACCGTGCTCATTCGAACCAGACTCAGCTCTTCTTGGATGTTGGTTCTCAATCCATTGATGTATCATGCGACTTTCTCCTTATTCACCTCAGAATGGCCGGTTCTAATCGAGATCTGATAGAACTCCTTCGTATACTCCTTGACAGATTTACTTGCCTGTCTAAGACTCTGCATCTTTCTCAACAAATCCAACTCATAATCCGCGGGGATGAATTGCCTCTTCAATTTCTCCACCATCCTATCCCACCTGGTGATCTTTTCCTTTCCCCTCCTGTTCCTCTCCAGCTGTACTCCTTTCCACCAGATGCTAGCATGTCCTTTCAACTTTGTTTTCATGAACCTGATCCGATTTGGGTCTGAGATCTCTTCATACTCGAAATATTCCTCCATGTCGTTGATCCAATCTATCAACTCCTCGAGATTGAGATTCCCAGAATAAGTGGAGACATCAAACTTCGGCTTCTTCCCGATCTGGGATATGGCCCTATACAGCCTAGCTTCTGCTGGATCCAACGCTTCTTCCTCATCAGATGGACCCTCTTCTTCCCAAACTTCATCTTCACTGGGTTCCTCCCTTCTTGGCTCAACTCCTCTTCTGATTTCCTCCTGTAGGGCTTGAACTTGCCTCTGCAAGGCTCTAAGATCGACCTCTGCTCCCCTATTCCTCACACCACCATGGTTCCTATGCGGAGGCATCCTGCTCGCTTTCTCACAACCCACAACCACAATCCTGGCGCAAACTGCCTCACTGTCGACGATCGGTTCGCGCACTCAGAACCTTCTGGCTCTGATACCACTTGACGCAGAACTGGAAATACAAGCAGAGAAATCATGAAATTTTCATTAACAGAGCTTTAAAATTCAAATTACAGAAGATACCAAAATGGCCAACCCCCCGTTACAATGCATGAGCTATTTCTTATAGCGGCCCCGATCCCTTTTCGACATCATTACATAGAATGCGAAGTTGTTTCTAACCGCCCACATGAATGTTCTGTCGTCGCCTGCAAGATGCTGCCAGGTGTCTCCAATCAGCATGGCATGTAGTGGCGGAGTGTTCTGTAGCTGCCTGTCCATCCACCCTCTGAATCATCATTCCCAGGAGTGCTCTGTAGACACCTGCGTTGCTGCCACGTGCCCTTCTGCAACGACCTCTGCAGCCACCTGTCCGAGTGGAGTCATGAACGACCTGTCGTATTCTCTCCTTCGGGCCATGAAAACATGACGGGTCACGAAATCATGACATCCTGGCCCTCCGTACTCTCCTTTTGTCTTCGGGCCGCGAAAATGTGACATGTCACGAAATCGTGACGTCTCTGCCTTCAACATTCGTTTTCTGCCTTCGGGCCGTGAAACCGTGACAAGTCACGAAATCGCGACGTCCTTTCCCCTTGGCGCCCATCCGCAAAATGTGTCACGAAATCGTGACAACTTTCCTCCTCGATGCTTATCTGCAAAATGTGTCATGAAATCGTGACAACTTTTCCCTTCGGCGCCTATCCGCAAAATGTGTCACGAAATCGCGACAACTTGTCTCCTTGGCGCCTTCGCTCAAAATGTGTCGCGAAATCGCGACGACTTGTCTCCCTGGCGCCTTTGTCCAAAATGTGTCACGAAATCGCGACAACTTGTCTCCCTGGCGCCTTCGCTCAAAATGTGTCGCGAAATCGTGACAACTTGTCTCCCTGGCGCCTTTGCCCAAAATGTGTCGCGAAATCGTGACAACTTGTCTTCCTGGCGCCTTTGCTCAAAATGTGTCGCGAAATCGCGACAACTCTTCCTCCTGGCGCTCCTCCGCAAAATGTGTCACGAAATCGTGACAACTTTTCTCCTCGGCACTTATCTGCAAAATGTGTCGCGAAATCGTGACAACTTTTCCCCTTGGCACCTCTGCTCAAAAAGTGTCACGAAATCGCGACGATTCTTCACCTTGGAGCCCATTCTTCAAAAGTGTCACGAAATCGCGACAGCTCCGCCCCTTTGCGCCTTTCTCAAAAAGGTGTCACGAAATCGCGACAGTTTCGGCCCTTGGCGCCTTTTCTCAAGAAGTGTCGCGATATCGCGATAGTTTCGGCCCTTGGCGCATTTTCTCAAAAAGTGTCGCGATATCGCGACAGTTTCGGCCCTTGGCGCATTTTCTCAAAAAGTGTCGCGATATCGCGATAGCTTTGGTACTTAGAGAAAAATATATATTTTTATTTTTTTTTGGAGGATGCAAGATTGCTCTTCCACCTCCGGATGCTCCTGCATCAAGCATAAAATCCAATTCTACACCACCTTTGGCAATTTATTGCCCAAGATGCAGGAATAAGTATGCCTTGCAGGATTGTCCTTTAAAAAAAACTTCTATTTGTGGAATTTGTTCTAAGAAACATTCAAAAGATAGATGTCCTTTGTTGCCTCATCTAAAATCTGTCTTAGGCACCCAAACAGAAGAACTTAATGCTATTGGGCAGAGATCCGATGGTGGCTATACACAATATCCCAATGCTCATCGGTTTCCAAACTAGGGACAATCTCCTTGGAATATGAACATGCCATGGGGACATGAAGAAGTCCCTGCACAAACTTGGAACCAACCTTGGATAGCTCCTCAAGATTGGTCACATCTTGTATGGATGAACCCACCCTAGAATACAACTCATCCACAGTGGATACAACAAGGACAAATATGGGGACAACAATATCCACCATATCAAGGACATCAAAGGTATCAAGGGTAAGCTCAAAAATTGCTGCTAGCTCCTAATACAAATTTTTAGGGAAGAACACAACATCAACAAATGCAACCAGTGAAACAACCTCCACTCCCAGCTCAGCCTATGACTAACCCAAATAATACCAGAAAAACAACCCCTATTTATGAGGCTGAGTCTGAAGACTCTGCTGCAGTTCATGTGCTTGATTGTAGTAACATCCAGCTGCGTTCAGGGAAGGTTTTACCTAAACCTGTTCCACCCACCATTGAATAAATAAGTGAGAAACAAGAACCTCCAAATTAGGAGACAGTGCAACAAAAACAAAAAGATGAAGTAACAGAAAAAATGTAGGAATCTTCTCCAGTAGCATTACCATACCCTGAAAGGTTTGATCACATTGATACTACCCCTAAATTAGAATTAGTGACAGAACTTAAAAAGATGTCAATTTCTATCCCTTTGTTGCAGGAAATAAGGGATGTGCCTTCACTCAAAAAAACTATTAAGGAGTTATGTATCAAGAAACCTGGTAAAAAGAAGGCATTTCCTAAAACCGTTCAGGTAGAAGGCAAATTAGCTGATTTATTATCCAAGAAACTGGTTCCTCCCAAATATAGTGACCCCGATAGTCCAATAGTTACAATTACTATTGGATTAATGCAAATTCCTAATGTGCTAATTGATCTTGGAGCTACAATTAATGTTATGACTAAGGACACAATGCAAAAATTGTAGCTCAAGAATCTTAGTCCTACTACCATAGTTTTGGAAATGGCAGATAGGTCAGTTGCTAAACCTGAAGGTATCTTAGAAGATGTAGCCATTGAAGTCTCTTCTTGGGAATATCCTGTAGACTTCTTAGTGTTGCAGCCTAGAAAATCCATCAATGGATACCCTATCATTCTAGGATGACCTTGGTTGGCTACTGCAGCTACTTTTATAGACTGCAGGTTGGGAGAAATGACCATTTCTAATGGTGTTGACCTAAAGAAAATTTATTTGCATCCACCTGCTCAGCCTTCAACTAAATATTTTGGACAAATTTGGTATCCTGAATCTGATGAAGAACAATAAACCATTGCCACTTTGGCTATAGTTGTAGTTAAAGAACATATTGAGGAAATCACTACACTAGAGAGAGAAATATTCAAGAATGAAACTGTCCTAATTGAAACATTACAATCAGAAGGACTAACAGATGATCAAACTCTTGTTCATCGGTTGTTGTGGCAAGAGGAGGAACAAAATTCATAACTTTTTTCATCTATGCCTAATCAAGAAAGATCATTCATTCTACCACATGGATGGCATCATCATATCCTTAACACCTTCAACTGTCCTCTGACTCCACCAGGTATCATTTCTGAGATAGATTCTAGAGTATTTCATACTCTACAGCCACATCATTATCCATTAAATGCATTAATCAGTAACTATGAAGCAGCTAGTTCTATCTATCCGGGGATCAAACAAATTGAAATCTAGCCGGGTAAAATTTTGAACATTAATAGGCGGCTAGCGAGGACCAGGAAGCCAAATTATTCATTGTCTTACAAAGACATGTTCAGGATTTTGCATGGAATTATAAAGATATGACTGGCATTCATCCTGAGGTATGTACACATAGGATATATACAGAAAACGTAAAACCAATAAGGCAACCTCAGAGACGCTTAAATCCTGCTCTAAAGGAAATTGTGAAAGAAGAAATTGAAAAACTCTTAGATGTTGGATTCATTTATCCAATTTCAGATAGTAAGTGGGTTTCACCACTAGTCATTGTTCCAAAGAAAAATGGCAAAATGAGAGTGTGTGTGGACTATAGGGAGTTAAATAAGGCCACACATAAGGATCATTTCCCATTACCATTCATAGACCAAGTATTGGATACCCTTGTTGGAAAGAAATTTTTCTGTTTTCTTGATGGTTTCAGCGGGTATAACCAGATACAAGTTGTGCCAGAAGATCAGGAAAATACTACCTTTACATGTCCTTGGGGAACCTTTGCTTACAAGGTTTTACCCTTTGGTTTATGTAATTCTCCAACAACATTTCAGAGAGCTGTTTTAGCAATTTTTTCTGATTTAACCAATGAAAGTGTTGAAATTTATATAGATGATTTCACGGTGTTTGGAAATAGTTTTGAATATGCATTAGAACAGCTTGAAAAAGTATTGATTTGTTGTGAAACATACCACCTCTCTCTGAATCCTGAGAAATGCTTTTTAATGATGGAGGAAGGAATTGTCCTTGGACATCATATCTCTTCTTTTGGAATCAAGGTTGATCCTAAGAAGGTTGAAGTCATCAAAAACCTCCCTCCTCCATAAACTCAAACTGATGTACGCAGTTTCTTAGGGCACATTGGTTTTTATCGCAGATTCATTGCTAACTTTAGTACTATAGCAAATCCTATGTTTGCTCTACTCATGAAGGATTATGAATTTATTTGGTCTTCTGAATGCCAAACTTCTTTTGAAGACTTAAAGGAAAAATTAACTACTCCACCTGTATTAAGAGGTCCTAATTGGGAGTTACCTTTTCATATTCAAACTGATGCTTCCAATACTGCTATTGGAGCTGTGTTAGGATAGATTGAAAATAGGGAACATTATTCTATTTACTATATCAGTAAAAACTTAACAGGAGCCGAGAAAAACTACACTACCACTGAAAAAGAATTCTTGGCTGTAATCTATGCTATTAACAAATTTTGACACTATATCATAGGATACCAAGTATTCATCCATACAGATCATACTGCAATTAAACATTTGATGAATAAACCATTGGTTAGTGCAAGAATTATTCGTTGGTTTATTTTGTTGCAGGAATTTGATGTTACCATAGTAAACAAGTCTGGGAAATCTAATGTAGTTGCAGATTTATTGTCAAGAATACCAAATGCAGATATAGGGCAAGTTGTGGAGGATACTTTTCCAGATGAAAATTTGTTTGTTATCTCTGTACAATCTCCATGGTTTGTAGACATAGCTAATTACTTAGCTACAAGGAAGATTCCTCTTCACTTTACCCCCAAACAAAAGAAACAGTTAATCAAGCAAAGTGCTTCTTTCCAATGGATAGAGGGCTTACTATTTAAATGCAGTCCTGATCATGTTTTACGTAGGTGTATCCACTAGGATGAAGTATATGATATCCTACGGGCATGCCATGATGAACCATTAGGAGGGCATTATTCAGTCAAAAGCACTATTCGTAAAATCTTGGGAATCAGATATTATTGACCATCTTTGCATAAAGATGTAAAGAAGTACATTAGACATTGTGATGCCTGCTAGAAAATGGGAAAACCTACCTTTACTAATGAAATGCCATTACAACCTCAAATAGGAACAGAACCATTTGAAATATGGGGTTTAGATTTTGTAGGACCCATTAATCCTCCTTCCCATGGCAAAGTGCATATCTTGGTATGTACTGATTATGTTACTAAATGGGTAGAAGCTCGTGCCTTTAAAAATGCTAAGGAAGAAAAAGTTACTGATTTTCTGTATTCACATATCTTTCTACATTTTGGAGCCCCATAATCTATCACCACAGATCATGGACCCCAATTTACTTCCAAGGTTATTGAAGCCTTCACTCACCTCTATCAAGTCAAACACAAAAAATCCTCACCTTATCATCCACAAGCTAATGGCCAAGTTGAAGTAACCAATAGGGAATTAGAATGAATTTTGACCAAAATTGTAGCATTCCATAAAAGAAATTGGCTGGACAAATTACCAGAAGCTATTTGGGCTTATAATACCACTTGGAAGTCTACCACTGGATTTATGCCCTATGAATTGGTCTATGGAAAAAAACTGCTTTTGCCTATTGAGTTTGAATTACTAACTCTTCGAACTGCTTTGGAAGTAGGTATTGATCTATCACAAGCACAAGAAGAGCGTATTCTACAACTTGATGCATTGGATGAACTGTGCATGGATGCACTGCATCAGACAGAGATAATCCAAGCACAACGGAAGATGTGGCATGATAGTCACGTAAAACAACATAAATTTTAGCAAGGTGACTAGGCTTTGTTGTTTGATTCACAATACAAGGATTTCCTTGGAAAGTTGCAGACTAGATGGCTTGGACAATATCAAATTGAGTAAGTGTTTGACAATGGAGCTGTTCAACTATTCGTCTTACACCTATTGATGACTCACAACACAAGTTGGTGGTGAATGGACATCGTCTTTGTTTGTACCACAAAACATACAACAAGGCATAATTTCTCAAACAAGTGGAAAGTTTGAATGTACACATTTGGGAAGAAAATACTTCTTCCATACTAAATTTAGCAGATTGACACAAAAATTTGATTTAAAAAAAAAACAAATAATAATTCAAGAAGTGAAAACCTCTTTGAGGCACTCCTGAGTTGGGTTTACATGAAAACCGGTTTTCCGGCATGTTTACCTAGTTGGTTTCACTATCATTGTTTGGTTTTGTTTCATGACCGTGGTTTCATCTATTTTCATATTACACCTACCTAAGTTCAAATATTGATTAGCTGGAAATCTCAGCAGGATCACCTCAAAATGTAAATAAAATGGTTATAACAGGTATGTGTCTTTTTCATTCTCTGAATAATGTAAATCATTAGGATATAGTGTGTATATCCTTGATTGGTGTAAAAGCATGTAAAAAGGGGGAATCAAACATGGAAAGTCCTTGTCAGTAATGCCTCTGCCTAATTTTGCTCTAGAATGAAAAAATAGAAATGCGCTGGAATAAGTAAAGCGCAGGAATAACCTGTTATATTCCAAAGCGCAGGAATAATCCATAAAGCGTAGGAATAATCCGTTTATATACCAGAGCGTAGGAATGATTTAACAAGCACAAGAATAAACTATTTATATTCTAGAGCACATAAATGAGTGATTAAGCACAAGAATAACTCACTAAGCGCAAGAATGAAATTATGTGTAAAAACTAGTTATGACATGTGACCTGTGGTGAGTTCATTGGTTTAAAAGGAAATGTTCCAAGTGTTCCAAGTGTTGAGCACAAGGGGTGAAATTGAGTTTTTAATGCATAGAAATGTTTGTAAGGGGGTAAAAAGACCTAGTTTACCAGTCCATTGGAATGAAGTTGCAATGTGGCTTATGAGGTACATCACTTGTGACAACCAATTTCCTATTGTATCTGGCCCACACCTTCGTATCATCAACCATCTGCGCCATGGAGCGGTTAAACTAGAATGTAGGGTTAATGTGCCCTTATACCTTTTTTAGGACTTAAAGGCTATGGCCATCAAATACCAAGTAGGGAAATGAAGCCCTAAGCATCATGGGCTCATCAAACTGATTTTTCAGTATCACTTTACGGGCAACCCTAGAAATTTTGACCGTTTCTTTGCCCCTTGGGCAGAAACAAATGACTCTAATCTTGCATCAGAGGAAGGGGAAGCAGAGGAAGAGGAAGTAGAGGAAGAGGAAGCAGAGGAAGACTCTGTAGGAAACCCTAGACCAAAAACCTATGAAATTAAAATTTCTCCCTCTCCAGATGGTCCCCCATCTTCACAAACTCGAAAACAGCAGGCATCCACATATGGTTCTTAGTCAAAAAGAAAAATGGTAACCTTTGCAGATACTGTACAATCCAGTGGAGAAATGGGAAGTGCAAGTGAACATACTCCAGAATCTGCTCCTGAAACAATAGCAATATTTGCAGTTGCTCTAGAACATCCAAAAATTGCACCTACTAAGAAGTATTCAGGGTCTATAGGGTTAAGAAGGTCTGCTAGACTTCAAAAAATTAACACCCTGCCAGAAGAACTAATAGATATCACAGACCCAAATGAACGAGAAACCAGAATAAAGGATGCAAAGGAACCAAATATTGAAATAGAAATGACAGACACAGGTATACAGACTATGGAGCTAGATACAACTATGGAAAAAACTTCAATAAGCCCTGTATGTCCATTAGTTAATTATTCTGACTCTGATTTTGAGGAGCCGCTAACATTTAATTCTGAACCAGTTGGGGATGATATGAATGTTTTAATGCATGCTGATTTTGAGCAGTATTCTAAGTCTGAGTCTGAAGAAGAAATTGATATCCACACTCAATTGCATGCTACAAAGAGTGTTATTAAAACCCAGACCCATTGGATTGAGCAAGCTGAAGAGACCATAAAAAAAAAGGATCAACAAATTGATCTGCTTTAGCAAAAAATTCAATATTTGTAGAACCAGTTGTCTCAACTGGAAAATCAATCTTCAGAGTTACTAGAAGCATCACAGGATGAATGGGCCCATATTCTCTTAGATTTAGCTGCACATTATGAGGTAAACATATCACCTACACAGAGATCACCAGATAGAGAGGAAGCAGGAATGTCAGTATCTGATGATGAGATTCCATTAAGAATTCTGCTGACAAATGATACTGCACTTCAGTAGGAAACACAGACACCTTCTGTAGAAGAACAAGAAGCTGCAACACAAGATCAGGTATCCACACCCTCTCATCTCATTGATATTATAATAGAACAAGGGACACAAATAGATTTGCCTGTTGTAATACCAACTGTGGAAGTTGGTGTACAAGTGAATATAGTGGCACAAATGCAACCTATCATAAGACCCCCAGACATAGTGCCTTTAACTAAGTACAATGAAGACCTGGCATATTGGATGACTTAGTTCACCAGTTAGAGGGCAAAGTTGCCACTTTAAACTCTGAAGCAGCTAAAGTAGCAGAGAAGGAAACAAATGTGAATAGGTTAAAAACATAGGTGCAAGATGTATGTTAGATTGTAGAATATGCAATACAGTGTAGAAGACCACCTCAATTTTATAGCCTCCTACTCAAGGAGAGATACCTTCGCTGGCAAATCATGAGACTTGCTTCTAAGCTGCCTCATCAGTTGAACACTCCTAAAGAATTCATAGAGGTATTTATGCAGAGTCCAACAAAGCAACAAAACCTGTTATGTGAGTTATTCTTGCATAATTTCTTTTTGCCCATAGAAAGTATGTTTTTGCCTCACATTTATATAGGTGATTTACAGCTTAGAGCTTTCATGTCCACTCTACAAAATCAGATTATTGGAACATAGAAAAGAAGTTCACCAAGGAATTGGAATCACAGGCTGTTTTGCTTATCAGACCTGCTCCCCTAAATCATAGATATTGTACAAATTTCATTATACCTTCATGAGGGATATCAGAATGAAAGATATCTATCTAGGGAACCTTCAGAAATGTATAATCTAGTTTCAAAATTTTTGTGCAGATTTCTTTGATGATGTTGTGGTAGCTTGTAAAAATAGGTGGGGTGAGTTATCTATCTCTCTCCAGAAAAGAGAGCCAATTTCTCCCACTAATTTGCTGTGGTCAAGGAGAAGGGCAGAAGGCATTGTCCTAATTATATCAAAAATCAAAGATCTTTGGATAGGTCTGAGGTATAGGATGCCCATAATTATTACTCCTGTTTCCTACTTCTTTGATACTGATCCACAGCTTGATGAGCATTTCCAACAGTGGTTTCAGTCCATCAAGGCAGTCAGTGGATTCTATAAAATTGGTGGCGCATTACTCAAATTTCATGATAGATGTCTAGACCTGGATCTGTGTGCTGTTGTCGCTATACAAAATGCATGAGGACATGCATTACCATAAGTTGGGGGGAATGATGAGGCCAGGAATTGCCTCATCCATGAACACTTTTTGATATATTTTTTACTATTTGAATTACCATTTTTACTATGATTTTTATGTTAATTATGGAAAAATGCATTATATAGTGATGTTTGCAAATTTTGGAATGACAGTGCATATGCTTTGTTTTACTGTTTTTACTGCAATTTCACCTGTTTTTTAGTTAATTAATCAATAGTGTTATAGCAATTCAGAACTTGTTTGAATATATGATGCTTGGTAATATGGTGTTCCTTTGGTTAAACTAATTCAAATGGAAAAGGGTGCCAAGAATTCGTCACTATAGTTGACTGTGCAGGAAAACATGCTGTAACTATGACAGTTCCAGCCAGTTGTACATATACAACAGGGCTTGGAATTAGTCACTCCAGCACATGCCACCAATGCAGAAGGGTGTGAAAGAGAGTGGAGAAGTCAACATGTTACTTCCTACGTGTTTGGACCATAGATCAACAACAAATGGTCACTTGCCTGTTGTTTCAGAGTAGTGCAGGAATAAGCGACGCTGGAATAGGGAATAATGCAGGAACAACTAAATATGGTCAAAAAGCGATAAAACGATGGAGGAAAGTATTGGAAATTGACCAGGAGGTTGTCCCAAATCATCTTAACATGATTTCCTCAATAGATGCAGCCCAAAAATAATGAATTGATGAAGTTTGGACAAAGTAAAATCCTGCAGTCTAGGAAATAGTTATGTAATTAGTTGTAAATCCCTACAAAGCAGTAACCAAGCATATCAGTGTTATCTTATAAATAATAAAGCTCCCATATGGTCGAGCATATAGATATATAGATATAGAGAGATAGACATATAGACAACTAGGCAATAGAATACTGAACTTAGTATAGAGTAAAGTTTTTCCTATAGCAGAACAGTAATTTGTAGGTTTTTCCTGCATTACTGTAATGCATTTTCAGATTGAATAAAAAGGTGCAATATTCAGTTTTCAATTGGCACATTGAGGTTTATGAGTAATAGCTAGATCCTCTTAGCATAACTCCTCACATTTTTCTGGTTCTAGAAGCAAGGGCCCACTTGCAGGCCAGGGGAAGGCAGTTTTTGACAGAAATTCTTGCTGAATTCTTGCTGCAACAGGTTAGTAGAATTCTGCCAGTTTTCATTTCTTTAGTAGTTTTCAATACAATTTTCAGAAGTGGATAGCATTTTTTGAATTTACAGCAATTCCCAGATATTTTGTCATTCTACGGTTTTACAGTAATTGTTGATTCAATTTTGCATTACACAACAATTTTCAGATATCTTGTCATTTTGTAATTTGGCAGTTTTTGTTGATTCAATTTTGTAGTAGATGAAATTCTATTTTGATATTATCTAGTTGATTTACTTTCATGCAAGAATGTGTGTGTTTTAAATTTTGTACTTTATTTTTCTGTCATTTCAATTTAGCAACATTTCATTTTTTGCAATTTTCAGATTCTGTCATTTCATTTCCTGCAATTCTATTTCTGCAAAAGTAAATAGGAGTTAATTTCATTTCTTAGGAATTAAAGGTCATAAAAAAACCCCCAAATGCTAACCGATCCATCAATAAAACCCATTCTTGGATAAACTGAACCTGCAACTATAACACTTTCTATTGTATATAGCCTCTGGACACCACCCTGGATTGACACACATAATGATTAAATGATGAATGATCAACAATCCTCATCACAATGGGAGGGGTCAATAGTGGATTTCAAGTAATTATGGATTAAGAGGGGGTATGAGAGGAATATGGAGAATGGATAAGTTGGTATGGTATGGTCCTTCCTAGCTGTGCGATAAAACAATGGTGAGTGCAAGTTAATGAAGGAATCATTGTTTAAGAAAAGAATCGCTGTTAAATTGGAGGAAGACCCACAATTAATAAGTAAATATATTCTTCGATGATGCCCTTATTACCATATTTGGATTGTATTTAAATACCTATTCTAAGAGTTGTAAGAGTGAAGGGTTGTGACCCTTTGAATATAATTAATAAATAAATACAAGTATTAGGACATGTTAGGAGGGTCCTAACATGCCACCCCCCTTAAAGGAGCTTTGTCCTCAAAGCTGGAAATTTGGAAATTGCTGCTGGATATCGTGAAGAGTTTCCCACATCGCGTTTTCTAAAGGTAGACCTTTCCAATGGATTAAAAATTCTGTGATATCGCGAGTACGAAGGTGACAAGAGCGGTGATCCAAGATAGCTTCTGGTTCGACTAGAAGTACTCCATCCTAAAAAAATTTAGAGAGAGTGGTTTGTGTCATGATATGGTCTCCACCTGTGAGCTTAAGGAAAGATACATGAAATACGGGGTGAAGTTTGGAAGAGGGAGGAAGCTCAAGTTTGTAAGCAACGGTCCCAATACATTAGAGAACTTTATACGGCCTGTAAAATTTGGGTGCTAACTTCTGAGAACATTTTTGTTTAAGAGAGGATTGACGGTAAGGTTGGAGACATAAGAAAACCATATCACCCTCATGGAAACTACATTCACTTCTATGTTGATCAAATTGTTGCTTCATGTGATGTTGGGCAGTGTGTAGGTTCTCTTTTAGGATCCGTAGTATGTCATCTCGAGTAGCGAGTCCCGTTTCCACCGTATGGACTTTTGTAGTCCCTGGAATATAGGAAGTGAGGGATGGTGGTGTTTGGCCATATAATGCTTCATAAGGAGTCATTTTGATGGATGTATGGTATGAAGTGTTATACCACCATTCCGCTAGTGAAAGCCACTTTACCCAATGGAGTGGTTGAGTAGAAACAAAACATCGAAGGTATGTTTCCAAGCATTTATTTACAACTTCTGTTTGGCCATCGGTTTGAGGATGGTAAGCAGAGCTCATACGAAGTTGAGTACCTTGTAATTTGAACAATTCCTTCCAAAAGGTGCTAGTGAAAGTTAGGTCATGGTCACTAACAATTGTGGAGGACATACCATGTAATTTAAAGATGTTATCTAGGAAGATGTGGGCTATAGTGCTAGTGGTATAAGGATGAGCCATGGGACAAAAATGGGCATATTTAGATAAATGATCAACGACTACGAAAATGGTTGTTTTTCCTCCTAATTTTGGTAATCCTTCAATAAAGTCCATAGAAATATCTGCCCATGTTTTGGTGGGTATAGGAAGAGGTTGAAGTAATCCTGGAATAGCGAGGGTCTCCCCATTTTTTCTTTGGAAAACTTCACATTCTTTTACAAAATTTTTGATGTAATTTTTCATTCCTACCCAATAGAAGGAGGTAGTGGCTCTTTTATAGGTTTTTAAAAACCCAGAGTGGCCTGTAGTAGGTGAGGTATGTAACTCATGAAGAAGTTTTTCATGATAAGTTGAATTGGGGGTGAGGACCATCCTTCCTTTGTATCTTAATATATTGTACTTCCAAGTGTATGGAGGTTTGCTACTAGGATTATGTTGAAGTTGTTGAATTAAGGCGTGGATAGTAGGATTATTTATCCATTCTTCATGCACCTCATCTACCCATTTAGGAATAAGGGAGGAAAAAGCATGGACTTGAGGCATATCTTCAAATTTTCTAGAAAGTGCATCGACTGCCATGTTGTCCTTTCCCTTTTTATATGTAATTTCATAATCATAGCCAGGAAGTTTAGTAACCCATTTTTGTTATTCCGGGGTATTAGTCCTTTGTTCCAAAAAATACTTCAAGCTATGATGGTCAATGCGTATAATGAAATGTTGGCCAATAAGGTAAGGCCTCCAATGTTGAATAGCATGGACAATCACCAACATTTATTTTTCATACGTAGAGCGAGCTAGATTCTTAGGAGAAAATGCTTTGCTTATAAAATCTAGAGGCCTTTCATCCTACATGAGTATGGCTCCCATTCCTATTCCTGAAGCATCACTTTCAATGACAAACAATTTAGAAAAGTTGGGCATGGCTAGAACAGGGGTGGTACACATTGCATTTTTCAAGGTGATAAAGGCCTCATCCGCTTTAGATGACCATTTGAAAGCATTTTTCTTAAGTAATGCTGTTAGAGGGGCAACGATTTTACTATAATTTTGGAAAATTTTTCTATAATATCCCGTTAGTCCAAGAAACCCATGTAGACCTTTTAATGTTTTTGGAATAGGCCAATTTTTCACCTCCTCGATTTTGGAAGGATCTACCATAACTCCTTCCTTTGAGACAATATGCCATAAGTATTCAATTTCTTGTTTTCCAAAGGAACACTTTGATATTTTTGCATAAATTTGATTGTCCTTCAAGATTTGGAACGCTTGTCTAACATGGTCCAAATGTTCTTCCCATGTTTTGCTATAAATCAAAATGTCATCAAAGAAAACTAATATAAATTTACGAAGGAAATGGTGAAATACCGTATTCATTAGACTTTGAAAGGTAGAAGGAGCATTGGTAAGGCCAAATGGCATCACCAATAATTTGTAGTGCCCTTCGTGAGTGCGAAAGGCCGTCTTAGGAATATCCTTTTTGTTGACTCGTATTTGGTGGTAGCCTGACCGTAAGTCTAACTTGGAAAAATAAGCTTCCCCATGGAGTTCATATAATAGTTCGTCTATGACCGAAATGGGAAATTTATCTTTGATGGTCATTTTATTAAGCGCTCGAAAATCGACACAAACGCCACGAGCCATCCTTTTTTCTAACTAAAATAATTGGAGAGGAGTAAGGGCTTTTGCTAGGTCTAATGACTCCTGCCTTAAGAAGCTTTTGTACTAATTTCTCTATTTTGGTCTTTTGGAGGTATGGATAACGATAAGGTCTAATATTATGAAGTTGATGCCCTAGAAGTAGTAGAATAGTGTGATCGTGACTTCGTTGTGGAGGTAGTCCTTTTGGTTCATTGAATACCGCCTTATGGTGGTCTAAAATATTTTGTAACTCTGGTGTCTCTTCTTATTTGTGACTAGGTTGAATTGAAAATAATTGGGCGACCATTCATTTGTTTCCTTTTCGAATAATTTTCTCCATTCTATGCGAGCTGACGATTTGGGAAGGTCCTAATTTTAGGCCTTTGATAATATAGGTTTGGTTCTTTGCTATGAACTTCATCCATAGTTCATCAAATTCCCATTGGACTACACCCAAGGTTCATAACCATTGTACGCCTAGTACAATATCACACCCACCTAGGGGTAGGATGTACATGTCGCCTTTCATGTTATAAACCCCCATAGTTAGTTTTATATTTTTGCATTTCCCTTTACATGTAATTTTTCCGTCGTTTCCAATCATCACTTCGAAGTTATTGCAAGGGTATATAAAAAAATTTGCTTGCTTAGCCACCTTTGGATCGATAAAATTGTGCATGCTACCAGAATCTAGTAGCATAGTAAGGTTTTATTTCTTAAAATACCCTTTAACTCGCATTGTTTGAGGGGCAAAAAATCCGACAAGGGCATTGAAGGAAACCTTTGGTGCATTTTCTTCATCAATTTCAAGTGTGTTGGATAATACCTCTACTTCTAGTTTAGGTTACTCTTCAGTAGAATTCCCCTCCTCTGTGGCATCTAGAATATATAATTTCTATGAGGCACATTTATGATTTCTATTAAATTTCTCATCGCAATGGTAGCAAAGACCCTTAGCTTGTATTTCCTTCATTTCCTCGAAACTCAGACGCTTAATTGGTAGAGCGGGGTTAATTTTAGGGGCTATGTAGGAGTTTTGGGTTCTTTCATTTTTCATTGGTTTGGGGTTGGTATAAGTGTTTGATGGTTTCCCCAAGGTTGGTTTTGTGAACCGATTTTGTGCCTTGATTTTATCTTCCACTAATTTCACCAAGCCGATGGTCTCTAACATGTTTGTAGGGTTATACATTTGCACCTCAATTCTAATTTCATATTTTAATCCATTGACAAAATATTCTTGAAAGAAGGCAACATCTAATCTGGATGTTCGATTAGCTAGCCTTTCAAATTTTGTTTGGTCTTTGCTTACCAAAGTGGTTTGGCATAATTTAGTGAGGGCCCCTGTAAAGCTTTGAAACTTGCTAGGGCCAAATTGCACTAATAGATTATGTGTAAAGGTTGACCATGTCAGAGTGCCGTTAGTTTTATTGAACCATTGGTACCATTGGATGGCATCGTTTTCCAAGTGGAAGGAGGCGATATGCACTTTTTGCATTTTCATAATTTGATTTAGTGAGAAATATTGCTCTGCTCGGTAGATCCAATTTGTAAGGTCTCTGCCTTCAAAAATTGGGAAGTCTAATTTGGTCATCCGTGGTAAAATGGAAGTTTGTGGACCTCCTAACATTGCTCGGTTTGATGACCCGTTGTTGGTTGAATTTGAATGTGTTGTTGCCTGATTTTGATTGATAGCATCAAGTTTAACATCCATTGCAAATATTTTCTTGAAGAGTTCTCTTGTGTTACGGGCATTCTCCTCTCTTTCTTGTTTAACTTCTTCAGTGAGCCTTTCATGTTTCTCATGAATGGAATCCAGTGATCGTCGTCCTTCAACCATTGTGGTTGGTGTAGGTAAAAATCAATATGACTTGGCACCAGGTGAGCAAAAATTTGTTTAACAACTTTATAAGTTGTTTTAGAAACTTTTACAAAAGTTGTCAAAATTTGGTGGGCAATGCCCTATCAACTTTTAAATTTGGTGCCCAAGAGCGCATGATAGTTTGCAGGAAAGAAACACAGGGAGCAAGTGGGAAACATGACAGCAGGTGAGACTAACAGAGCACAAAACTGATAGCAGGCAGGACTGACAAAGCATGAAACCAACAACAGGTGAGACTACGAGACTGACAGAGCACGACAAGAGACTGTGAGACTGACAGAGCACGATAGTAGGTAGGACTGAAAGAGCACGATAGTAGGTAGGACTGAAAGAGCACGATAGTAGGTAGGACTTATAGAGCATGATAGAAGGTAGGAGTAGGTGTATTGACAGAGCACGAGCACGACAATAGGTGATCGAGGTGTAGGGGTGGTAGGCAGGAACACGAGGAGCAGGCAGACAGTACAAATTTTGAGGAAGGACCGGGCAATGGTTGGTTCACATGAGGTACGGGAAGGTGTGATTGAAGTCACATTCTTCCTTGTGCACTTTGGTGCTTATAAAGCATGACAAAGTTGTAGCACAACTAATGTGGGACTTTTAGTCCCTAAAAAATTTAATTCTCTTTCTTTTCGTTTCGGACGTCGAAACCAATGATGACTTCTTGGTAATTATTTTATTTTTTGATGCTAGAGTTTATAATAACTTGGTTATAATGTAATATCTATTTTATTTCATCGAAATTATCTTCACGACACCACCGATTAATATTTCAGTCGTATGGAAACTTCTCTACTTTCAATTTTATTTTCCACGATCCATAGGGAAGTGAGAGTGATAAAATAGAATGGACTGGGCTGGAATGTGCGGTGGCCAAAAAATTATGGTGAATTGGCTCCTTGATCTAGCTCTGATCCAGATGGTATGGTCCTTCCCAGCTGTGCGATAAAACAATGGTGAGTGCAAGTTAATGAAGGAATAGTTGTTTAAGAAAAGAGTCGCTGTTAAATTGGAGGAAGACCCACAACTAATAAGTAAATATATTCTTCGATGATGCCCTTATTACCATATATGGATTGTATTTAAATACCTATTCTAATAGTTGTAAGAGTGAAGGGTTGTGACCCTTTGAATATAATTAATAAATAAATACAAGTATTAGGACATGTTAGGAGGGTCCTAACATGGTAAGGAGAGTGATCGACTTTATTGCTAGAGAAAGGGTGGAACAACTGAGCATTGGGAGAAGGAAGGAAGAAAGGTGAATGATGTTGGGGAGAGAGATGCAAAGAATATTTAGAAGGAATATGGGTTTTATTTGGCATGATATGGGGAGCATGGTTAGTGCTAAAGGATGGAGGAATTAGAGTGGGTGGAATTGAGTGGCTAGGTTGCAAATTGGGTACAAACAATGTAGGTGAGGTGAGATCAAATGCTAAGATGAGTTGAGTGGAATATAGGTGAGGGATAGATGTGTGGCAGGTAAGGGAGACTTGTGTGGGTGGATGACCATGTCATAATATTTGAAAGATTCATCATCCATTGGAATGCAGTGTATGCGACCCTCATGGGTATATTTGATGTAATGATGCAATATTGAGGGTATGCATCACATATATCATATCCATGGTCTTCAAAGGATCATATTATATTGCATTTATTCATCTAAGACATGAAATAAGGTGTGGATGGTTTAGAACCCTACTTGAATAGGGAGGAAAATTGTTCCAAGTGTTGAGCACAAGGTGTTATTGAAGGCCTGTAGAGTGAAAGTGGAATCAACTATATGAGTGGGTGGCAGGTTGAGATGTTTGAGGGTAGATGATGTGATGATATTTATGGAAGAGCCCATGTCAATCAAAACATATTTGAATATGGTCCTTCTATCAAAACAAATTTTATTTCATTGTCATAAAAGGTAATGGTTGGCGATGTGCAAGTTTGAATATTACCCATAAAATTAGAAAAAGTATTAGGGTAATGGGTTTGTAGCTCTATGGACTTAAGAATATCCATTAAAACCTCTTGATGGGGAGGATATTGCTATATTAGTTCATAAATTGAGAGCTTAGCCAATGCTATTTTTAGATTATGAGCGAGCTTGCTCTTAAGATGGAGGATTGGTTGAGGTTGAGATGTCATGGATTACACTGGTGGAGGTGGAAAAGTTTATGAGAATGACACATTTGAAAGGTTAGTTGGTAGTGCTAGTTGATTAGGGTATCATCAATTTTTGGTGACAACATGAATCATGTTGACAAAACCTTGGTAATTTGGGCTAGTTGACGTGATTGACTTGATTGGGCTGAGGAATATATGTTGGATCCCTATTGTTGGGTTGTGTTGTTCCATGTTGTGGTAATGGAGTTTGATAAATACCAAGGTTTTGGTTGGGTAGGAAAAGAGGGTTATCAAATTTGATAGATCCCATTTCGATTAGATCCTGCACTATGTGCTTGAGTTGAATGCAACCATTGATATTTTGGCCCTTTAGTCGATGAAACATACAATAATGATATTCTCTATACCATCTTCCTTTGGATTTGTTTGGATCTTCAGGCCTTATTATAGGTAAAGAAATCAATTGTTCATCCATGAGTTTTTAAAATATGGTTGAAAAAGGCTCTAAAAGAGGTATGAAGTTATGTGGGGGCCATTGAGGGTGCTCGTAGATTGATAAATAGGTTGGTTGATATTTTGAAGTTGACCGAGAGGTTGCACAGTGTTGTATGTTAGTTTTTGTGGTGGATATGAAGGTTGCTATGGTGGATGTTGAGGTTGTGAAGGTTGAGTGGTTGGACTGCTCAACACTACCTGGTTGATCTAGGTGGGATTGTATTAATTATTGTTATTTTTACCCTTAGCATTTTTGTTGGGCCATTATTTCTTTTGAATTATGAGTGCTAAAATGTGATTACGATATGTAATTTATTTCTGCATCTTGGTTACCAATTTGCATTATTTATGTATAGTTTATCAATAATTTGCATATATTTATATTATTTATGGGTAAATATGATCTGCAGAATGTTATATGATAAATGATTTCAATATTACATGATTTTTGTGAGAATATTGTGTTTTTAGCAGTGGATGTTGCAGGTAATCTGTGAGGAATGCTACAGTCAAACGGAATTGAAGAAAGTAAGAGATTGCAATAGAAAATAGTTATAAATACCACCTATTAAAAGCATCTACAGAAAGGTGCTACGAAAATGGTCTACAAAAATCTATTACTTATTTGTGCAGTAGAAATGCCATGTATACCGCCAGCTCAGTCAATACCACACGGATCATTGGAAGAGCCAGTTATGAATGATTTGTCATTATTTACTTAGGATGACTGCCTATAAATGTGTTATGTAATTTATGTTATGTATTTGTTAAATGGTTGTAATATTGTGTAATTTATATTGTAATGAATTTGTCCTCCTAAATAAAAGGAAAAAAGTTATTTTATTTTGTTAGTAAGTTATCTAGATTTTAGGTCCTTGTTACGTATATTTAGTATCTTTGCCACTTGGTCAAGATTCATTCAAAACTATGTAACAAAGTAGATATTCAAGTTTCTATTGTAAGAGCTTAATGTAACATTATAAATTACAATGTAAAGACCTTAAAAAAGGTCTACCATCTATCTACTGTTTAGTCTACAAAAAATAAAAGTATATTGTTACATTGTATGAATGAAGATTGGAATAAAGTAATAAAATAGAAGTAACATTTTCTTCCATGACTATAGTAATGGTATTTTGTATTTATTGCATGTTTTACTTATTGTTGTAGCTTCATTATTTTCCTGTAATTATGAAATAAGTAAAATTAAGTTAGATTAATGATATTTAAATTGCTGAAGTAAATTAGAGTAGAAATAAGAGAAGAGATTAATATTAACCTCGAGGAGGAAAGACCCACTCTGGGAAAGGTTAGTCCCTTTATTTCTTCCTCCTAAAATATAGTAGGTTTATTTAGAACATGGAATAGTATTAGAACATAAATTCAATTAAATTGCATATTATAGAATTATAAAATATAGTAAAATAGAGAATGCATTATTAAATCATAAAGTGGATCCACACAAAAATCTAGATTAATTCATAATTGCATCCCTTAATTTAAGTATAATTTTAGTAATTTCATTTACTACAACTTTTAATCTTATACCAAAAACTAACAAAAAAGAATAAAAATCAATGGTTAGAATTGTGGATATCTATACAGGATAATTGTTCTTTAAATCTAATCCTGGCTTGACAATTAATTGTGAGACATTACAACTCAACATTTTGGCATCGTTGCTAGGGAGAATAGTGCCATAATTTCTGATTGGAGATCACTGTATTACATGAGAAGGAGGCTTACCTGCATGCATGTTAGAGTGTCACAAGAAGTTCCAACAAGTGTTTTCATCTCAACATTTTTAGGTTCCATTTTCTTAGGTTCAATTTTACTTCTTTCTAGTTAACATTTATTTCAGCAAGTTATTTTCAGAATTTATGGTTGTCACATCTTCGGTCTAGAAACTTTACTTGTATACAAGTCAGTGGTGCAACAAGATCATACCAAGTGTTTCTTAAAATCAAGTAGTGACAACAATTTAGCATTTATTTCAAAAAAATTATTTTTAGCATTGTGTGGTTGTTACATCTTTTATTTGGGAAGCTTTTTACTTGTATACAAATCAACGATGTGACAAGATCATACTGATTTTTCTTAAACTTAAGTAGTAACAACATCTTAATTTTCCTTGCTGCATTAAAATTGATTGTTGTATTTTAGATCTAGTTTTAATAGTAGTAAGATTGCTCTAGAATTTAGTTTTTGTGAATTACATTTTAATTTCCCTTGTTGCATTAAAATTGGCTATTTTTTTTTCAGATTTGGTTTTAATAGCAGTAAGATTGCTCTAGAATTTAGTTTTTGTGTATTGCATTTTTTTCAAAAAAAGAAAAAGCAAATCCATTGAAAAATGAAAAAAAGAGAAGTATACATTGCTAAAGGTAGAAAGTTGCATTATTTAGTATGCATTAATAGACCTTAGAAGACTATTTCTAGAGCAAAAAATCAATCTACTTTTTGAGTAAAGACATAGGTCATGTTGAAAACAGTGGAAAAATACATGGGAACACCTTGATATTATTAGGGAAAGGTCATAAGAGTTGGGTAAAATTAAGAGGATAAATATAACTAAGGTCCTAGGTGTAGATTATCACTCATCATACCTTGATCTCTTGAGGAGTTGTGAATATTGACTAGGGGATAGAAGAGCAAGCATAAACTCATCTACATATCCTTGGGAGCATTACTTAAGGATTCCCTTGCTGTCCATAATTTCTTAGCAGACATAGAAATAGAGAGATGAGTCTAGAATATAATAAAGATACCACAAAGCACCGAGAATTATACACTTTAGAGAGTTTTCTCATGATTTATAGTTTGAAAATCATACTACTATACAAGGACAAACTTTTATTACTCAATTGATGCATATTTTAAAGTAAGATTTCACATTTGAAGAAGAGCATTATGTAAGCCTTGAATAGTTAGTACTAATTAATGACATCCATAAATTATTTAGAGAGGATTAAATGGTTATAGTACACTCAGAATTGCTGTAGAGATTAGGATCTTTGAATATTCATGAGTAGATCTAGAGATTCAAATGGAAGGTTCATCAAAGTCTACAAAGAGAATCAATAAGAGAACTTTAGAAGAGAATCTAGTGAAGACCTTGAAATTTATAGTTTAAAATAATTGAGGACTCTTCAAAAGAGTAAACCTAATTTCTATTAGTTCTATTTGATCAAAATCTTGAAATATTTCTATTGCTAGAACTTGAATTTGATAATCATATAGATCCATTCGTTATATTATTTGAACCCATACCAGGTCTAATATTAGAATTACTTCAATTAGTCATGGATGACTATATTAGTGAACATCAAAAAATATATGGAAACCAAAGGAGGAATAGGTAAAGGAATAGTGATCATGGAGAAGTAGAAGGAAACCAGAGAAGTAGGCAAAGAAAAACTTTTGTCTTTCCCATTCCTTCTCTAGAAGATAGGATAACGATATAAGCAAAGCCTATCTCTGTTGCTATTTTGCCTACCTTTCATGGAAAACCACATGATGATCCTAACACTTTTATTTTTGAGTTTGAAGTGGGATGCCAAGATTATTTCTACACCACTAATGAACAAAAGCTATGACTATTTTTCTCTACACTTAAGGATGCAGTCTTAAGATGGTTCATGGGTTTAGGTGAGAGTGTTTGTAGACAATGGGATGGAGAGAATGGATTGAAGGATATGTTCCTTGAAAGATATTAATATTACTATAGATTTAGGGATAATAAAACTGAGTTATTTCATATGAATCAACAAGGGGAATAATCCCTTGAAGATTACCTTGAAAGATTTCAATTTTTTGGATCTAGAGTCAATATCAAACTAGATGAAGAAATCTTGAAGGAATTTTTTATCAAAGGGTTAAAAGAGGATTTCCTTGACATATTAAATCAATATTATTATAGATTTAGGGATAAGAAAGCTGAGTTATTTTTAATGAACCAACAAGAGGAAGAATCCCTTGAAGATTACCTTGAAATATTTTGATTTGTGGGATCTAGAGTCAATATCAAGCTAGATGAAAAAATCTGAAAGGAACTTTTTCTCAAAGGGTTAAAAGAGGATATCCTTGAAATATTAAATCTTATGGCTAAGGTAGATATTCATCAGATGGAACTTGGAGAGATTGTGAATCTTTACAAGAACTATTCAAAAACTAAGCCATTTAGAAATAACAAATACTCATCCACAAGAGGAGTGACAAGAGTAGAGATTAGTAACATATTGGAAAGTTTGAAGATTATTTTTTTGAGTGCATTAACTACATATCTTGACATCATGGAAAATAAATCGAAAGAGAAAGATATTAAGGAGATATATTGTCATAGATGTAGGAAAAGATACAATCTAAGCGAATGTTCTCTTAACATCACAAATATATCCAACATTTTTTCTAATTGTAAAATCTCTGACAAGAATCATAGTACTAAATGCTACATGTCTATTTTAGCTATCAAATCTGCTATAAAATAACTTGAAATTGAAGAAGCCAAGTATATTTATTTTATAGCCCAAAGAAGAAGTGGTCCATTCAATGGTCCATTTAATTGGTCAAACTCTAGTTATTCCAACTAGAAAATACCTACTCATTGGACAAATACATCAAATTGGACAAATTGGAACCCATATAATTACCCAAATAATCAAGAATGGAATATACCTCCATGGGCTCAATTTATGTCCAACTCATATGGAAGTCCATCTCCATGGGCTCAAGGAATTTTAAGTCAAAACATGCCTAATTGACACATGAATGGCCAATATAATCAAGGAGGACCTAGCTGGTCTCAAGGACCTCCCCAATAGAAAAAAATTCAAAATAAATTAAGGGGACAAGCCCATCAAAACCCACCTCAAAATAGACTCCTCCTACCTCCAAATAATGTGAAAAACCCTTCTAAATAAACATCCTTACAAGCTCAACCAGTACCCAATCCTAATAACAACAAAATAGTTGAACAAGTCTATGAAGCTAATGAAACATGTTTAATATATGGTACCTTGCCAATAGATTCATTTAAGGTCTAGAAAGGTGTTGGATAATAATAAGGTGAATTTAAAAAATATTGAGGAACCTACCCAAAACTTGTTTGAAGAAGGTGACAAAGAAGAAAAACTTGAAGATGAGATATAAACTTTACTAGAGATTATGCTAGAAAAAAAAAGGAGTTTCAAATCCCTCAAAGGAAAAAAATAGAAATTCCATTTCCTGATAGGTTGACAATACCTAAATAACCCTCCAAAACAATTTTTAATTTCCTTTAAGAACTAGAAAAAGTTACAATTAAAATTCCTCTTTTACAAGCTATCAGGGATATTCCTATTTACTCCAAATTAATAAAAAGTATCTACACAGTAAATTTAGGGAGGAAAAAGGAAAATGAATCTCAAATTATCCAAGCTATTGGAAAATTATCTAAGATAATGAATGGAGGAAGGTTACTGCAAAAATATGCAGATCTTGGAGTACCTATACTCACAGTCCAGATTGGTAAAACAACTTTGAAAAATGTATTATTAGATTTAGGGGCCACCATCAATGTTATGACCAAGGAAACAAAAAAATATTTAAGGATATGGAAGTTAATACCAACCTCTATAGTGCTTCAACTTGCGGATAAATCTACCTTCAAACCAGAAGGAAAGTTAGAAGACGTTATAGTTTTTGTAAGTTCATGGGAGTATCCTATCGACTTTGTGGTTCTATAGCCAAAGAAGAAATTAGGGGGACATCCATTAATTATAGGACACCCATGGATTGCAACAAATGATGCCTACATTAGTTGTAGGTCTATAAATATGACTATTTCCAATGGTAAGCACACTAAAGATCTCAACTTGTTTCCTAAGTCAACATTGGATGAAGGTTTCTCAAGACAACTTTGGTATGATTTTCCTGATGACTTGGATGATATTCATAATATATCAATTAATGTATTAAGTGAAAATTTACAACAAGATATTGAAGGACTACTATCACTACTATTAGATGATCAAGAGGAAGACCAAGATCAAAATACTAGTTGTTCACTTAAATCTATCATGTCTCATGACAAAGCAAGTACAAGCTAATCTCATAAATTAGTGCTGTATAACTATCAATTAAATGTTCTTGAACATACCCAGGTGTTGTAGGTGAGTTGGAGAGGATAGGGCATCCGTCCAAGGGAGGTCCTAGGTTTGAATCTCCACCCTACCAAAAATTTGAATTGGGTACCCAAAATACAATTGATAATGTTGGTGTGGGCAGTGCTGGGTGCGACTCCCGGGTGACTTTAACGGTGTAGAACACCTTATTCGTGGTCTCTCAGACCAAGGTGGCCCAGCAAGGGGTTTTTCACTTAAAAAAAAAAAGTTCTTGAACATGAAATAATGGGAATAGATACAAATACTGAGAATAGAAAACAGATAGACATTACACCTAGAATTTTTTTAACAATAATAATGCACTCACAAGAATACAAGAGTCACAATTAGTAGGCATACTTAGGAAATATCAAACAACATTTGCATGGAACTATGAGGATATGAAAGGAATACACCCAAATATTTTTACCCACTATATATTTATCCGAGAAGGTTTCCACCCAATAGGACAACCATAAAGAAGGCTGAATCCAACCATGAAAGACATAGTTTAAGAAGATATATTAAGCTATTGAATGTAAGATTTATATATCCAATCTCTAATAGCCAATGGGTGCCACCACTTGTGATAGTTACCAAAAAGAATGGTAAGTAGAGAATTTATGTAGATTATAGGGATTTTTTTTGGTAAGTTAATAAGCTTACATTAAAAAACTGAGGCATTTGAAAGGTGCCCCAACGCCTTGTACATCAAAGGAGCAAAATGATAGAATCTAAGGAAAGCATAAAAAATACAATAGAGGATGCAAGAGAGGATAAAAATACATTTGCACAGGAACATAAAATAGAAAACTAAAACTGACCCACAAGAATGGTCAGAAAACAAAAATGAACCAGTGAACAACAAGCTGAGAATCAAAACAAACTGGGAATTTAGATTGCTACATCAGTCTGCATAGGTGAGGCAGCTACTATCTCTAGAGTATATTATAGGGAATTAAACAAGGTGACAAATAAGGATTATTTTTCTTTACCCTTTATTGATCAAGTCCTTGATACCTTGGCTAGAAATATGTACTTTTTCTTCTTGGATGGTTTTAGTAGGTACAATCAGGTCTCAATAACAAAAGAAGACCAAGAAAATATAACTTTCACATGTCCTATAGGTACCTATGCTTACAAATTTCTGCCCTTCGGACTATGTAATGCACTTGCCACTTTTAAAGGGTTGTGTTGGCTATTTTTTCTAATTTAATCAATGAATGTGTAGAAGTATATATGAATGACTTCATAGTTTATGGTAACACCTTTGAAGAAACCTTGTTGAGCTTAGAAAAAGTTATTATTATATGCCAAGAACAAAATCTCTCCTTGAGTCATGAAAATTTTTTCATGATGATGAGAGGAGGAATTATCTTAGGACATTATATATCTGAGGAAGGTGTTAAAGTGGATCCTGCAAATATCCATGTCATTAAAACCCTCCAACCTCCAAAGATACAAAATGAGGTAAGAAGCTTCTTGGGACATGCAGGATATTATCATAGATTCATTAAGAACTTTAGCAAAGTTGCCTTTCCTATGCTTAAGCTATTAACAAAGGAAAGTGAATTTAATTGGATAGAAGAATTTCAAAAAGCCTTTGAAGTTATAAAAGATAAATTTACTACCACTCCCATTTTAAGGGGGCCAAATTGGGAATTACCCTTCTAGATACATTATGATGCTTTAAAATATGCAATAGGAATATTACTAAAACAAATTGAGAACAAAATACCTAATGCCATCTATTATGTGAGAAAAAAATTGAATGGGTTAGAACTCAATTATACAATCACTAAAAATGAATTCTTACTTGTAGTTCATGTAATTAATAAATTCAAACATTATATAATAGGGTAAAGTATTTGTTCACACTGATCACTCTACCATTAAATATTTAATGAAAAAAGCTACAGTAGGAGGAAGAGTGGTTAGGTGGCTTCTCCTATTGCAAGAATTTAATATCACAATTGTAGACAAAGTAGGTAAAGATAATGTCATTGTAGATCATTTGTCTCGTATGCATATATTTTATGATGATGAATTAATTCCTGATAATTTTCTAGATGAACATTTGTTTGCTCTTTCTGTTTTCACTCCTTAGTATGTTGATATTGTAAATTATTTGGTAACAAAAAAAATGCCACAAATTTTTACACCGTATGAGCATAGAAAGTTAGTGCATCAAAGTATCCCTTATATGTGGATCAATGGAGTGTTTTTTAAGTCTTACCCTGACCATGTGATTAGGAGATGTGTGCAAGAAGATGATGTATATGACATCATTTGGGCTGCACATGAAGAACCTTATGGAGGCCATTATGCTGCTCAAATAATAGTTAGTAAAATACTTCAATGGGGTTATTTTTGGCCTACTATGCATAGGGATGCACATATGTTTGTTGATTGATGTGATGCTTGTCAAAGGGCTAGTAAACCTACACCTACAATGGATATGTCTTTGGTACCACAAATAATATTCAAACCATTCAAGAAATGGGGAATTGTTGGGCTAAAAAATCCTCCAAGTAAAGGCAATAAACATATACCTGTGTGCATAGATTATGTCACCAAGTGTGTTGAAGTAAAAGCCTTGCCATGAGCACAAGCTAAGCGTATAGCTTATTTTCTTTACACACATATCATGCAATGCTTTGGAGCACCTAGAGAACTGGTTTCAGACCATGGATCTCAATTTCTCTCCAAAGTGATTGAGTATTTTGTTAAAATATATTGAATAAAACATAGGAAGACATCACCATACCATCCTCAAGATAATGGATAGGTAGAGGTTACAAATAGAGAACTTGAAAATATCATAACAAAAATTATAGTTGTCAATAGGGTTGATTGGGCAGAAAGACTAAAAGAAGCTACATGGGCATATAATACAACTTGGAAAACCACCATAGGACTATCACCTTATGAAATGGTCTATGGGAAGAAAGTTATCATTCCTATTGAATTTGAAATAGAAAATCTTCGCACAATGGTACAACTTGATATGGATTTGGATCAAGCATAAAAAACTAGGTTGAAACAATTAAATATTCTAGATGAAAGAAGATTAGAGGCATTACACATGATAGAAATAACGCAAGTACAAAGGAAAAAATGATATAATAAATATATTCTACCACAAAAATTTCAATCAGGATATTGGGCCTTGCTATTTGACTCCTATTTCCAATATTTCCAAGGAACGCTAAGGACATAATGGCTTGGACCCAATGAGATTGAAGAAATATTTGGGAATGGTACAATTAAACTTAAGCCCATTTATGATTCAACATAAATATTACTATTTAATGGACATAGGCTTAAGCTCTATATGAAACCAATATCTAAAGAAGAATTTAGTGGATTTCAAGTAATTATGGATGAAGAGGGGGTATGAGAGGAATATGGAGAATGAATAAGTTGGTAAGGAGAGTGATTGAATTTATTACTAGAGAAAGAGTGGAACAATTGAACATTGGGAGAAGGAAAGAAGAAAGGTGAATGATGTTGGGGAGAGAGATGCGAAGAATATTGAGAAGGAATATGGGTTTGAATTGGCATGATATGGGGAGCATGGTTAGTGCTAAAGGATGGAGGAATTAGAGTGGGTGGAATTGAGTGGCTAGGTTGCAAATTGGGTACAGATGATGTAGGTGAGGTGATATCAAATGGTAAGATGAGTTGAGTGGAATATAGGTGAGGGATAGATGTGTGGAAGGTAAGGGAGACTTGTGTGGGTGGATGACCATGTCATAATATTTGAAAGATACATCATCCATTGGAATGCAGTGTATGGGACCCTCATGGGTATATTTGATGTAATGATGCAATATTGAGGGTATGCATCACATATCTCATATCCATGGTCTTCCAAGGAGCACATTATATTGCATTTATTCATATAAGACATGAAACAAGGTGTGGATGGTTCAGACCCCTACTTGAATAGGGAGGACAATTGTTCCAGGTGTTGAGCAACAAGGTGTTATTGAAGGCCTATAGAGTGAAAGTGGAATCAACTATATGAGTGGGTGGAAGGTTGAGATGTTTGAGGGTAGATGATGTGATGATATTTATGGAAGAGCCCATGTCAATCAAAACATATTTTAAAACTTTATTATCTATAGAAGTAATAATGTCCAAGGGTGGATATGGTCCTTATATCGAAACAATTTTTATTTCATTGTCATAAAAGGTAATGGTTGGCAATGTGCAAGTTTGAATATTACCCATAAAATTAGAAAAAGTATTAGGGTAATGAGTTTGTAGCTATATGGACTTAATAATATCCATTTATACCTCTTTATGGGGAGGATATTGCTATATTAGTTCATAAATTGAGAGCTTAGCCAATGCTATTTTTAGATTATGAGCGAGCTTGCTCTTAAGTTGGAGGATTGGTTGAGGTTGAAATGTCATGGATTGCACTGGTGGAGGTGGAAACGTTTATGAGAATGACACATTTGAAAGGTTAGTTGGTAGTGCTAGTTGATCAGGGTATCATCAATTTTTGGTGACAACATGAATTATGTTGACAAAACCTTGGTAATTTGGGCTATTGTTGACGTGATTGACTTGATTTGGCTGAGGAATATATGTTGGATTCCTATTGTTGGGTTGTGTTGTTCCATGTTGTGGTAATAGAGTTTGATAAATACCAAGGTTTTGGTTGGGTAGGAAAAGAGGGTTATAAAATTTGATAGATCCGATTTCGATTAGATCCTGCACTATGTGCTTGAGTTGAATACAACCATTGATATTTTGGCCCTTTAGTCGATGAAACATACAATAATGATATTCTCTATACCCTCTTACTTTGGATTTGTTTGGATCATCAGGCCTTATTACAGGTAAAGAAATCAATTGTTCATCCATGAGTTTTTAAAATATGGTTGACAAAGGCTCTAAAAGAGGTATGAAGTTATGTGTGGGCCATTGAGGGTGCTCATAGATTGATAAATGGGTTGGTTGGGATTTTGAAGTTGAGTGAGAGGTTGCACAATGTTGTATGTTAGTTTTTGTGGTGGATATGAAGGTTGCTATGGTGGATGTTGAGGTTGTGAAGGTTGAGTGGTTAGACTGCTCAACACTACCTGGTTGATCTAGGTGGGATTGGATTGATTACTATTATTGTTACCCTTAGCATTTTTGTTGGGTCATTATTTATTTTGAAGCTTGATATCTCCCTCTTGAATTTTGATGTCTTTGATGATTTTGGCCTGGGTCAAGGTTTCCTCGAGAGTTTGATATTGTTGGAGTTGTAATAGGAGGGATATAAATTTGGAACAACTTCAGGTGAACATTAAAGTCAGCTCAGTGATGGAAATAGAAAATGATAATTTAGTTAATACAAATCTCCATCGATTTCCATAATAAAGGATAAATTCATCATCAAATTGACAAAGATTGGTAAGAGCCATCAATGTGGTTTTCTTTTTGACATTTAGAACAAAGCACTCTAGGAAAATATTAGCCAATTGTTCAAAATTGTACAAGATATATCTAGGAAAGTGGTTATACCAATCCAAAGCTCCTCCCATAAGGGATAATAAAAAAGTATGAAGTATGAGAGGGTTTGTCTCATTGATGAGATAACAAGCATTTATGAAAGTGCTCACATGATATTGGGGATATTATTTTCTCTTGAAGTTTTCAAATTTAGGCATTTTAAAAAAGGGAGGATATGGTAGTACTGGCATTGAAGGGTGGATGGGATAATTTTAGAGTTGAATTAGTGTTGGTTTTTGGTACCTAGTATCGGTAACTTGTGATTTTAAACTTTTGATATTGTTAGCCAACAATTGAAATGCATATAGAGTAACTTGGGGAGATGAATAGGGTGCACCATGATGAGTCAAATGGGATGACTCAACAAGTAGATATGATTGATATGAATGAAGTTTATGGTAATTATATTGGTTGGGATCAGAATATGGAGCTTGGAGAAACTAGGAATACAAGGTTGGATATTGGTGTGGTTGATGACATCGATCATAGATATGTGGAGTATTTTATGGCAATTGATGAGTTGGATGTTGAATGTGCATGGGTGGTTGGGGTTGAGTATACGATGGCTGATATGAATGGGGGGTTGTATGGAGGTCAACTGATGTGGGTGTTGGGTTGGATATGATTGATATGGTTGCGAGGTAGATGGATGTTGGTTTGGAGGTGGTTGGTATGGTTGCAAGGTAAATAGATGTTGGTTTGGAGGTGGTTGTTGTTGATGTTGATGAGAGTGGTGTTGGTATTGATCAAAGGTGGATTGGTATTGGTTAGGTGGTGGTTGATGTTGACATTGATTTTATGACTGTGTTATTGTCCATTGATGAGAATCATGAGGGTTAGAATATATCACGAGTATGGTGGGTGGATGAGAGGCCCATGATGGATATTGGGGAAAGAAGGAGCCCTTGTATAGATGAATGAGATAAAGGATTGAGAATATGAGGTGGTTTTTGAGGAATATGAGTAGTGTTTGAAGAGTGGATGTGACATGGATAAGTGCTAGGGGGCACTTATTGTGAAGACAAATGATGAGAAGAAACAAGAGGATCATAATATTGAGAAGGGTAGGTAGAACATGAAATAAAAGAGTGTGCCACATGTACGCCAGTGATATGAATGATAGTGGATGAAGGGTAAGTTATTTTAAAGATATTCAAAGTTGTGGATTGTTGAGGAAGATTAGAAAATTAAAAAGAAGGGTTGGAAGCATGCAGATGGGAAGTGATATATACTTGGGCTTGATGATGTTGATGAAAATTATGCATGATATAGGAGGGTAATGTTGAAATGTGCTGACATGGTGATGAATGAATGTGATTAGAAGAAGATGGGTGGTTTAGGTTACTGTCCACTGATATTTATCATACTATGTGCAATGAGGTGTGATATTAGTTTCCTCAAGTGGGAAGAACTTCGATGCCATTCCAAAAGTTGGCACACTCAAGGTGGGGTGAAAATTGGTAGAAGATGTGGGAGGCGATGGAGGATGATAGGGCTTATAAGATTACACTTGAGAGAGTGGGGGGTTAGTGCAGGAAAAAATATGTAGTGAGGGTAGGGATGGTCGTGGTGAGCTAGGTGGTGGAAGATGTGATGAAGAGGGATCTTGGGTGGCAAAATGTGATTGGGCATGATAGATCAGATTGGTAAAGAGAAGATAGACAATATCAAGAGTAATGGGTGTGACATTAGGATTGGGTGGAAAGAGGTGAGTCTCATGTCTGGGTGATTTAGAAGAAATGGTATGGGTGACATGGTGAATGATGAGTGCTAAAATGTGATTACGATATGTAATTTATTTCTGCATCTTGGTTACCAATTTGCATTATTTATGTATATTTTATCAATAATTTGCATATCTTTATATTATTTATGGGTAAATATGATCTATAGAATGTTATATGATAAATGATTGCAATATTACATGATTTTTTATGATAATATTGTGTTTTTAGTAGTGGATGTTGCAGGTAATCTGTGAGGAATGTTATAGTCGAACGCAATTGAAGCAAGTAAGAGATTGCAATAGAAAATAGTTACAAATACCACCTATTAAAAGCATCTACAGAAAGGTGCTATGAAAATGGTCTACAAAAATCTATTACTGATTTGTGTAGTAGAAATGCCATGTATACCGCCAGCTCAGTCAATACCACACGGATCGTTGGAAGAGTCAAACATGGATGATTTGTCATTCTTTACTTAGGATGACCACCTATAAATTTGTTATGTAATTTATGTTATGTAATTTGTTAAATGGTTGTAAGATTGTGTAATTTGTATTGTAATGAATTTGTCCTCCTAAAGAAAAGGACAAAAAGTTATTTTATTTTGTTAGTAAGTTATTTAGATTTTAGGTCCTTGTTACGTATATTTAGTATCCATGCCACTTGGACAAGATTCATTCAAAACTGTGTAACAAAGTAGATATTCGAATTTCTATTGTAAGGGCTTAATGTAACATTATAAATTACAATGTAAAGACCCTAAAAAAGGTCTACCATCTATCTACTATTTAGTCTACAAAAGAAGAAAAGTATATTGTTACATTGTATGAATGAAGATTGGAATAAAGTAATAAAATAGCAACAATATTTTCTTCCATGAGTATAGTAATGGTATTTTGTATTTCCTTCATGTTTTACTTATTGTTGTAGCTTCATTTATTTTCCTACAAGTATGAATTAAGTAGCATTAAGTTAGATTAATGAATATAAATTACTGAAGTAAAGTAGAGTAGAAAGAGGAGAAGAGATTAATACTGACCTCGAGGAGGCAGGGCCCACTCCAAAAGGTTAGTCCCTTGTTCTCTTCCTCCTAAAGTATAATAGATTTAGTTAGAACGTAGAATAGTCTTAGAATATAAATTTAATTAAATTGCATATTATAGAATTATAAAATATAATAAAATAGATAATGCATTATTAAAATCATAAAGTGGATCCACACAAAAACCTAGATTAATTCATAATTGCATCCCTTAAATTAAGCATAATTTTAGTAATTTCATTTATTGCAACCTTTATTTTTATACCAAAAACTAAGAAAATGGAATAAAAGTCAATGGTTAGAATTGTGGATATCTATACGGGATAACTATTCTTTAAATCTAATCCTGGTTTGACAATTAAGTGTGAGACATCACAACTCAACATTTTGGCACCATTGTCAGGGAGAATAGTGCCATAATTTATGATTGGAGACTATTGGATTGCATGAGAAGGAGGCTTACCTACATGCAGGTCAAGAGTGGCACAAGAAGTTCCAACAAGTGTCTTCATTTCAACATTTCTAGGTTCCATTTTCTTAGGTTCAATTTTACTGCTTTCTAAGTTAGCATTTAATTTCAGCAAGTTATTTTCAGAATTTATGGTTGTCACATCTTTGATCTGGAAACTTTACTTGTATACAAGTCAATGGTGTGACAAGATCATACCGAGTGTTTCTTAAAATCAAGTAGTGACAATAATTTAGCCTTTATTTCAGAAAATTTATTTTTAGCATTGTGTGGTTGTTACATATTTTGTTTGGGAAGATTTTTACTTGTATACAAGTCAGTGGTGCGACAAGATCATACCAAGTGTTTCTTAAACTTAAGTAGTAACAACATTTTAATTTTCCTTATTGCATTAAAATTGACTGTTGTATTTTAGATCTAGTTTTAATAGTAGTAAGATTGCTCTAGAATTTAGTTTTTGTGAATTACATTTTAATTTCCCTTGTTGCATTAAAATTGACTATTGTATTTCAGATATGGTTTTAATAGCAGTAAGATTACTCTAGAATTTAGTTTTTGTGAATTGCATTTTTCTCAAAAACAAAACAAAAAGAAAAAAGAAACAAAATTATTGAAAACTGAAAAAAAAAGAGAAGTATACATTGCTAATGGTGGAAAGTTGCATTAGTTAGTCTACATTAATAGACCTCAGAAGAATATTTCTAGAACAAGAAATCAACCTAATTTTTGAACAAAGACATAGGTCATCTTGGAAATAGTGGAACCATATGTGGGAACACCTTGATATTATTAGGGAAAGGTCAGAAGAGTTGGGAAAAATTAAGAGGATCAATATAACTAAGGCCCTAGGTGCAAATTATCACTCACCATACCTTGACCTCTTGAGGAGTTGTGAACATTGGTTAGGGGATAGAAGAGCAAGTGTAAACTCATCTACATATCCTTGGGAGCATTACTTTGAGGATTCCCTTGTTGTCCATAATTTCTTAGTAGATATAGAAAATAGAGAGGTGAGTCTAGAATATAATAAAAGATACCACAAAGCACCTAGAATTATATGCTTCAGAGAGTTGTGTCATGATTTACAGTTTGAAAATCCTACTGCTATACAAGGATAAGCTTTTATTACTCAATTGATTCATCTTTTAAAGCAAGATTTCACATTTGAAGAAGAGCATTACATGACCCCTGAATAGTTAGAACCAATCAATGATATCCATAAACTATTTAAAGAGGATTAAATGATTGTAATACACTCAAACTTGTTACAAAAATTAAGAGCTTTGAAAATTTATGAGTAGACCTAGAGATTCAAAAGGAAGGTTCATCAAAATCTACAAAGAGAAACAAGAAGAGAACTTTAGAAGAGAATCTAGTGAAGAGCTTGACATTGCTAATTTAAAAGAGACTAAGATTGTAGTAACTGAGGATTCTTCAAAAGAGCAAACCAAATTTCCATTAGCTCTACTAGATCAAAATCTTGAAACATTTCTATTGCCAGAACCTAAATTTGATAATCATATAGATCCTTCCACTATATTTTTTGAACCCATACCAAGTCCAATATTAGAATTCCTTCAATCAGTCATGGATGACCATATTAGTGAACATGGGGAAGTAGATGGAAACCAAAGAGATAATGGTCAAAGGAATAGTGATCATGGAGAAGTAGAAGGAAACCAGAGAAGAAGTAGGCAAAGAAAAACTTTTGCCTTTCCCATTCCTTCTCTAGAAGATAGGATAATGAGAGAACCAAAGCCTATCTCTATTGCTATTTTGCCTACCTTCCATGGAAAACCACATGAGGATCTTGATGCATTTCTTTTTGAGTTTGAAGTGGTATGCCAAGCTTATTTCTACACCACTGATGAATAGAAGCTATGACTATTTCCCTCTACACTTAAGGATGCAACTTTAAGATGGTTCATGGGTTTAGGTGAGAGTGTTTGTAGATAATGGGATGGAGAGAATGGATTGAAGGATATGTTCCTTGAAAGATATCAAGATTACTATAGATTTAGGGATAAGAAAGCTGAATTATTTCATATGAACCAATGAGAGGAAGAATCCCTTGAAGATTATCTTGAAATATTTTAGTTTGTGGGGTCTAGAGTCAATATTGAGCTAGATGAAGAAATCTTAAAGGAAATTTTTCTAAAAGGGTTAAAAGAGGATGTCCTTGACATATTAAATCTTATGGCTAAGGGAGATATTCATCAGATGGAACTTGGAGAGATTGTGAATATTTGCAAGAACTATTCAAGAAATAAGCCACTTAGAAACAACAAATACTCATCCACAGGAGGAGTGACAAGAGTAGAAATTGGTAACATGTTGGAAAGTTTGAAGACTGATTTGTTGAGTACATTAACTACATCTCTTGACCTCATGGAAAAGAAACCGAAAGAGCAAGATATTGAGGAGATATATTGTCATAGATGTAGGAAAAGATATAATCTAAGGGAATGTCCTCTTAACATCACAAATATCTCCAACATTTTTGCTAATTGTAAAATATGTGACAAGAATCATAGTACTAAAAATTATAAGTATATTTTAGCTATCAAATCTGCTATAAAAGAACCTAAAGTTGAGGAAGTAAAGGATATTTATTTTGTAGCCCAAAGAAGAAGTGGCCCATTCAATGGTCCATCTAATTGGTCAAATTCTAGTTATTCCAACTAAAAAAGACCTAATCATTGGTCAAATGCATCAAATTGGACAAATTGGAACCCATATAATTACCCAAATAATCAAGAATGGAATATACCTCCATGGGCTCAATTTATGTCCAACTCATATGGGAGTCCACCTCCATGGACTCAAGGAATATCAAGTCAAAATATGTCTAATTGGAACATGAATGACCAATATAATCAAGGAGGACCTAGCTGGTCTCAAGGACCACCCCAACAAAAAAACTTTCAAAATCAATTCAAGGGACAAGCCCCTCAAAACCAACCTCAAAATAGACTCCTCCCACCTCCAAATAATGTGAACAATCCTCCTAAGTAGCCACCCTTACCAGCTCAACCAGTACCCAATCCTAATAACAACAAAATAGTTCAACAAGTATATGAAGCCAATGAAACATGTTCAATAATTGTGGTACCTTGCCAATAGATCCATTTAAGGTCTGGAAAGGTGTTGGATAATAATAGGGTGACTTTCACAGAAATTGAGGAACCTACCCAAAACTCATTTGGAAAAGGAGACAAAGATGAAATATTAGAAGATGAGATAGAAAATTTACCAGAGAATATACCAGCAAAGCAAAAAGAGGTTCAAATCCCTCAAAGGAAAGAAATGGAAATTCCATTTCCTGAAATATTGGCAATACCTAAAGAACCCTCCAAACCAGCTTTCAATTTCCTTCAAGAACTAGAAAATGTTACCATTAAAATTCCTCTTTTACAAGCTATCAAGGATATTCCTATTTACTCCAAATTAATAAAAAGTATGTGCACAAAAAATTCAGGGAGGAAAAAGAAAAATGAATCTCAAACTATCCAAGTTATTGGACAATTATCTAAGATAATGACTGGAGGAAGGTTACTACCAAAATATGCAGATCCTGGAGTACCTATACTCACAGTCCACATTGGTAAAACAACCTTGCAAAATGTATTAGTAGATTTAGGGGCTGCCATCAATGTTATGACTAAGGAAACAATATAATATTTAGGGGTATATACATTACAACCAACCTCTATAGTGCTTCAACTTGTAGATAGATCTACCATCAAACCAGAAGGAAAGTTAGAAGACATTATAGTTTCTGTAAGTTCATGGGAGTATCCTATAGAATTTGTGGTTCTACAACCAAAGAAGAAATTAGGGGGACATCCCTTAATTCTAGGACACCCATGGCTTGCAAAAGCTGATGCCTACATCAGTTGTAGGTCTAGAAATATGACTATTTCCAATGGTAAGCACACTAAAGATCTCAACCTATTTCCTAAGTCAACATTGGATGAAGGTTTTTCAAGACAACTTTGGTATGATTTTCCTGATGACTTGGATGATATTCAAACTATATCAGTTAATGTATTAAGTGAACATTTACAACAAGATATTGAAGGACCACTATCACTACTATTAGATGATCAAGAGGAAGACCAAGATCAAAACACTAGTTGTCCACTTGAATCTATCATGTCTCATGATGAAGCAAGTACAAGTCAATCTCATCAATTAGTGCCCTATAACTATCAATTAAATGTTCTTGAACATGAAATAATGGGAATAGATGCAAATACTGAGAACTACAAATAGATAGACATTACACCTGGAAAAATTTTAAACATTAATAATGCACTCACAAGAATACAAGAGTCACAATTGGTAGATGTACTTAGGAAACATCAAACAACATTTGCATGGAACTATGAGGATATGAAAGGAATACACCCAAATATTTGTACCCACCATATATTCATCCAAGAAGGTTTCCACCCAGTGAGACAACCATAAAGAAGGTTGAATCCAACCATGAAAGACATAGTTCAAGAAGATATTATTAAGCTATTGAATGCAGGATTTATATATCCAATCTTTGATAGCCAATGGGTGTCACCACTTGTGATAGTTCCCAAAAATAATGGAAAGTGGAGAATTTATGTAGATTATAGGGATTTTTTTTTTGTAAGTTAATAAGCTTGCATTAAAAAACTAGGGCATTTGAAAGGCGCCCCAATGCCTTGTACATCAAAGGAGAAAAAGGATAGAATATAAGAAAAGCATAAAAAAGACAACATAGGATGCAAGAGAGGATCAAAATACATCTGCACAGGAACATCAAATAGAAAACTAAAACTGACCCACAGGAATGGTCAGAAAACAAAAATGAACCAGTGAACAACAAGTTGAGAATCAAAACAAACTGGGACTTTAGATTGGTGCATCAGTTTGCATAGGTGAGGCAACTACTATCTCTACAAGATCAACCATCCTTCTAAATAGCCATCCTTACAAGCTCAACCAATACCCAATACTAATAAAAATAAAATAGTTTAACAAGTCTATGAAGCTAAATAAACATGTTCAATATATGGTAACTTGTCAATAGATTCATTTAAGGTCTAGAAAGGTGTTGGATAATAATAAGGTGACTTTAACAAAAATTGAGGAACCTACCCAAAACTTGTTTGAAGAAGGTGACGAAGAAGAAAAACCTGAAGATGAGATAGAAACTTTACCAGAGATTGTGCTAGCAAAAAAAAGGAGTTTCAAATCCCTCAAAGGAAAGAAATAGAAATTCCATTTCCTGAAAGGTTGACAATACCTAAATAATCCTCCAAACCAGTTTTTAATTTCTTTTAAGAAGTAGAAAATGTTACAATTAAAATTCCTCTTTTACAAGCTATCAAGGATATTCCTATTTACTCCAAATTAATAAAAAGTATTTGCATAGTAAATTTAGGGAGGAAAAAGGAAAATGAATCTCAAATTATCCAAGCTATTGGACAATTACCTAAGATAATGAAGGGAGGAAGGTTACTGCTAAAATATGCAGATCTTGGAGTACCTATACTCACATTCCAGATTGGTAAAACAACCTTGAAAAATGTATTATTAGATTTAGGGGCTGCCATCAATGTTATGACCAAGGAAACAAAAAAATATTTAAGGCTATGTAAGTTAAAACCAACCTCTATAGTGCTTCAACTTGTGGATAAATCTACCATCAAACCAGAAGGAAAGTTAGAAGACGTTATAGTTTTTGTAAGTTCATGGGAGTATCCTATAGAATTTTTGGTTCTATAGCCAAAGAAGAAATTAGGGGGACATCCATTAATTCTAGGACACTCATGGTTTGCAAAAACTGATGCCTACATTAGTTGTAGGTCTAGAAATATGGCTATTTCCAATGGTAAGCACACTAAAGATCTCAACTTGTTTCCTAAGTCAACATTGGATGAAGGTTTCTCAAGACAACTTTGGTATGATTTTCCTGATGACTTGGATGATATTCAAACTATATCAGTTAATGTATTAAGTGAACATTTACAACAAGATATTGAAGGACCACTATCACTACTATTAGATGATCAAGAGGAAGACCAAGATCAAAATACTAGTTGTTCACTTGAATCTGTCATGTCTCATGACGAAGCAAGTACAAGTTAATCTCATCAATTAGTGCCCTATAACTATCAATTAAATGTTATTGAACATGAAATAATGGGAATAGATGCAAATACTAAGAACTACAAATAAATAGACATCACAGTTGGAAAAACTCTAAACATTAATAATGCACTCACAAGTATACAAGAATCACAATTGATAGATGTACTAAGGAAACATCAAACAACATATGCATGGAACTATGAGGATATGAAAGTAATACACCCAAATATATATACCCACCGCATAGTTATTCAAGAAGGTTACCACCTAGTAAGGCAACCACAAAGAAGACTAAATCCATCCATGAAAGACATAGTTTAAGAAGAGATTATTAAGCTATTGAATGCAAGATTTATATACCCAATTTATGATAGCCAATGGGTTTCACCACTTGTAATAGTTTCCAAAAAAATGGAAAATGGAGAATTTGTGTGGACTATAGGGAATTAAACAAGGTGATAAAGAAGGATTATTTTCCTTTACCCTTCATTGATTACGTCCTTGATACCTTGGTTGGAAAAAAGTACTTTTACTTGTTGGATGGCTTTAGCAAGTATAATCAGGTCTCAATAGTAGAAGAAGATCAAGAGAAAACAACTTTTACATGTCCTATAGGTACCTATGCTTATAAATTTTTACCCTTTGGACTATGCAATGCACCTACTACTTTTTAGAGAGTTGTTTTTGGCTATTTTTACTGATTTAATTAATGAATGTGTAGAAGTATATATGGATGACTTCATAGTTTATGGTAACACCTTTGAAGAAACCTTGTTGAGCTTACAAAAATTTATTGTTAGATGTCAAGAACAGAATCTCTCCTTGAGTCATGAAAAGTGCTTCATGATGATGAGAGGAGGTATTATCTTAGGACATTATATATCTGAGGAAGGTATTAAAGTAGATTCCTCAAAGATCCAGGTCATCCAATCCCTCCAACCTCCAAAGACACAAACTGAGGTAAGGATATTTTTAGGATATGTAGGATATTATCATAGATTCATTAAGGATTTTAGTAATATTGCCTCTCCTATGCTTAAGCTCTTAACAAAGGAAAGTGAATTTAATTGGATAGAGGAATGTCAAAAAGCCTTTGAAATCATAAACAAAAAATTAACTACCTCTCCCATTTTAAGAGGTCTAAATTGGGAATTACCCTTTAATATACATTGTGATGCTTTAGATTATGCAATAGGATAAATACTAAATCAAATTGATAATAAAATACCTTATTCCATCTATTATGTGAGTAAAAAGTTGCATGGGGTAGAACTTAACTATACATTTACTAAAAAAGAGTTCTTAGTTGTAGTTCATGCCATTAATAAATTCAAAAATTATATAATAGGGTATGAAACATTTGTTCACACTGATTAGTCTACCATTAAATATTAAATGAACAAAGCTACAGTAGGAGGAAGAGTAGTTAGGTGGCTTTTATTACAAGAATTTTATGTCACAATTGTAGATAAAGCAGGTAAAGATAATGTTGTCGCATATCACTTGTCTCGTATACAAATATTTGATGATGTTGAATTGACTCTTGATAATTTTCTAGATGAAATTTTTTTTACTATTTCTATTTTTACTCCTTAGTATGCCAATATTGTAAACTATTTGGTAACAAGGAAAATGCCACAAATTTTTACACTGTATGAGCAAAGAAAGTTGGTACATCAAAGTATCCCTTATATGTGGATCAATGGAGCATTGTTTAAATCTTACCTTGACCATGTGATTAGGAGATGTGTGCAAGAAGATGATGTATATGACATCATTCAAGGAGCACATGAAGAACCTTGTGGAGGCCATTATGCTGCTCAAAGAATAGTTAGTAAAATACTTCAAACATGTTATTTTTGGCCTACTATGCATAGGGATGCTCATAGGTTTGTTGATAGATGTAATGCTTGTCAAAGGGCTAGCAAACCTACACCCATAATGGATATGTCTTTAGTACCTCAAATAATGTTCGAACCATTCGAGAAATGGGGAATTGATTTTTTGGACCAATAGATCCTCCAAGTAAAGGCAATAAACATATACTTGTGTGCATAGATTATGTCACCAAGTGGGCTGAAGTAAAAGCCTTGCCATGAGCATAAGCTAATCCCATAGCTGATTTCCTTTATACACATATCATGTAACGCTTTGGAGCACCTAGAGAAGTGGTTTTAGACCATGGATCATAATTTCTCTCCAAAGTGATTAAGCATTTTGTTCAAATATATCAAATAAAACATAAGAAGACATCACCATATCATCCTCAAGCTAATGGGTAGGTTGAGGTTATAAATAGAGAACTTGAAAATATTATAACAAGAACTATAATCATCAATAGGGTTGATTGGGCAAAAACATTAAAAGAAGCTACATGGGCATATAATACAACTTGGAAAACTACCATAGGACTATCACCTTATGAAATGGTCTATGGGAAGCAAGCTATTATACCTATTGAATTTGAAATAGAAACTCTTTGCACAACGGTATAACTTGATATGGATTTGGATCAAGCACAAAATGTTAGATTGGAACAATTAAACATTCTAGATGAAATAAGATTAGAGGTATTAGCATGATAAACATATTATACCATGAACATTTCAACTAGGATATTGGGCCTTGCTATTTGACTCCCGCTTCCAATATTTCTAAGGAAAGCTAAGGATGCAATGGCTTGGACCCTATGAGATTGAAGAAATATTTGGGAATGGTACAGTTAAACTTAAGCCCATTGATGATTCAACACAAATATTATTAGTTAATGGACATAGGCTTAAGCTCTATATGAAGACATTATCTAAAACAAAATTCATAAACCACCTTAAGCAACAAGTTGATTTGTAGTGCATTTCTGAAATGCAATCAACTACTATTAAATAAGAACTTCTCTTTTCTATCTTAAGCAACAAAACATTATTTAATAAATAAATTGTTGCTCTATAATCTAGTATATATTAAGCAAATAAGTGAAGCCATTAAAAGGAATGTAGTCTAATCAGTCCTCTTGGTTAGATGTATAAGTACCAGTAAATAAGATGGATGGCAGAAATATTTATACTACTTGACCAATGAAAGAAGTTTATCATGGAAAAATAATATTTCTTAAAAATAAACTATAAGATAATTCTATGTTCTTTAAATATACTTCCTTTATTTCATGATGGAGTTCTAATATACAATATTTTCATTCATCTTATTATTCATCACTTTTCAGTCACAATATCAAGTTTTAAGGAAGAAGTCAAATTCAGTGTGTGAAGACATATTCTTACCTTATGGAAGAGAGGTCATATAGTCATGATGGTATCACTAATTAATAAAGCAAGGTAGTAAAATACCTTGTTTCTTATAGCCCATAAATAATAAAAGGAAGAATAAGAATAGTAAGGATAGGACTACATTTTCATCCAGATGGTTATGAGGCCCGAATCCCCAAAGTTCTAATTTCTTCCCCAAATAAAAGAGAGGGTAGTAAGGATAGGACTACATTTCCATCCATATGGTCATGTGATCCGAATCCCCAAAGCCTTAACTCTTCTTACTTAAAGGGGTAGAGTGTTAATAATAGGGTGACAATTCCTATCAAGACTATGATAGAGTGGTTAGGAATTTGATTTCTCAAAGCTCTGCATCCCTAAAAATTTAAACAAATGAATATATATGTATGTATCTAAAGTGAAAAATGGTAATAAAATGATAAAACATAGATGATACCAAAATGACTATCTTACTTTCCTCTTCCAAAATAGGTTTTGAGTGTATCCAACCATTGATGAGACCTATTTCTATGAACCAAAGTATTGTTGATTGATATTGGCTTATGCTCATTATTATTTTTTATCTCACAAAGAGCTCCTCAATGATTCCAAAGGAAATAGAACAAAGAAATTGATCTCTCTGGGATATTATAAATATTTTTTATTAGGCCATGGAATGTTTTATTAAACATCAAGGAAGACATCAATGTTTTTGCAGGACATCTTTACTATTGGGAACAAACAGTCCCATTCTAAGGAGATTTATTATCCTACAATCTTGTTTAATTGGATTAGCTTAAATAAGTAGTTGATATATAAATAAAACACCCCCATACTCCTAAATAAATAAAAAATATAATAATAAAAATATGCATATTTTATTATAATTAAGATTTTTTGTAATATAAACCTCTATAAATAAAATACAAAATTATCTCCTTATCTTGTTTTGGCCATATAGCCAAAAATTCAGTTTGGGTGAGAAGCAAAGGGTTAGTATGATAATTTCCATAATATAGTTTGGGGAGGGAAAAAAAAAAAAAAGAGAAAATAGAAGTAGTTAAAACATTCCTATAAATATGTTTATGTAGATTGTTTCATTTTTTTTTTTTGTGGAAAACATCCCAGAAGGGATGCCACTTTTGGATAAGACCTAAGGAGGCAGGGGTATCTCTTTTGCCAAAATCGCCCAGGGCTCGCACCTGGCCTACCAACTGTGATATACTTAAGGAGAAAATTTGAAACAATAAAAAATAAGAACACACAAACACAAACACACAAGAAGATTAAAAAAAACCCGATCCTTGAGTGTGTCAAAAAATAAAGCACAACCAAACACACACACAATAAGATAAAAAAACACAATATGAACCACACAGAAAAAACACAAGAACACCATAAAAAAATAAACATGACAAAAACAATAGAAAGATACAAATACAACCAATAAAAACATGAAAAACAAAAACAACCAAAACCTAAAAAAAAAAAAAAAAAAAAAAAAATCCCAGAGGGAAGAAAGTAGAGAGGGGAGGGCTCTGGTCCCTCCCCTGCTCCCCCTCCCATGGCTCCTGGTTCCTGCCCGGTCCCTGGCTCAACCCAGGTCATCCCTCTCGGGGAGTGGTTGTTTGTAGATGATCTCCTGAGGGGAGATCCTTCTCCACCATCTGCGCCCCTCCCGGTTGGCTAGGGTTTCCTTGGTTGTTTTTTCGGACTGGTGCTTCCCAGGGATCCCTGTTTGGTTGGGGATCCCTTCCATTTTTCCCTCAGGCTTCCCCTTGGGGTTTTTTGTAGGTTATTCACGTGGATCTGGTCCCCTGCATTTCTCGGTGCGATGGAGGTGACGGTTTAGGGTTTGGACAGCTTTTTGGGGTCTCCCTTGAGGTCCTCACAGCTTTGGGGGTGGTCTGGGGGGCCTCTTTCCCCCTTTTTCTTGTGAATCCTCGACGGGATCCTGACTGCTGTTATTCCCGTGTGGAGGCTTCTTCGTGCTAGCTCTGCTCCTTGGTGGACATCCTGGGCATCTGGTTTGGCCTTGGGGGGCTTTTCCCTGTCTGGGTTGTTCCCATTCCCAGTCCCAGTTCCTTGAAGCTGCCTCTGTGCTTGGACGGGATTCTTGGTCCCTGCTGCTGGGACGGGATCCTCTTCTATTTTCCCAGGGCGGGTTCCTCGTGGTGCAGCTCTCTGGTTGCTTCCTGATGGGCTGGATCCTCTCTGTGCTGGCTGTCGGCTTCCTGCAGGATGGCTCTCACTGAACGGAATGTTTTCTCGATGGGCGGGATGGTTTCTCCACAGGGCGGGATCCGCCAAATCCACCAGTTTTCCCATGAGGCGGGATCCTTTCTTTTCTACTGGTTTCCCGGATGGCGGAATTTCCCTGTTGTTTCCCGCTAGGTGGGACTGTTTGTGATGGTTTTGACTGCTTCCCGCGAGGCGGGATTTTATTGTAACGGTTTTTCTTTGCTTCCTGCTGGGCGGGATATTCTCGATGGTGGTTTTTGGCTACTCCTCGCTGGGCGGGATCTCCAAAACTACTTTCTTTCTTATTTGTTTGTTTCCCGCTGAGAGGGATTGTTTCATGCTTACTGTTATCGCTGGGCGGGATTTCTGTTTTGGTGTTCAGTTTCAAGGGATTGATGCCCTAGGCCCATTGCTTATGTAATCAGGTTTTGGGATCCTTGTTAAAACACACTGTAAATACAAACACTACTTACCAAAAAAAAACCTTAAAAAAATTATAAAATAAAAAAAACAAAAAAAAACAACCAACAATAGACAATAAACAAAAACATAGAAAACACACACACCAAAACAAAAAACACCAATTAACACAAACATATAGAAACACAAGAACAAGAAAAATAAAAACACAAGAACAATAACAAAAAACACAAAACAATAAAAACACAATAACAAAAAAAAAATAAAAAACACAAAAACAAAATAAAACAAAAAATACACACACATCTCAAAAAACTAAACTACCCTGACTGAACCAAAGAGAAGCAAAAATAAAGCAATAAGAAACTAGGTACCTCTAGAATTGGAGCCATCCAAAGAAATGATAGACAAAATAGCTTCCCTTATTTGTGAAGCCCACCATCTAGGAGGGCGGCCATAACAAGTAAGATCACCTTTGTCCAAAGCCCAATTAGCTAAAGCATCAGCACTCTTGTTCTGATCTCTGACCACAATATTGTAATAAACTTTCAAAAATCCCATCTCGATTAACTAAATCTTCTCAATAATTATTTTTATTCTCCAATCAACCTTATGATTCTTAGGAGTTTTCAAAAGATTAATCATGAGTTGAGAGTTAGACTCAACTAGCACCTTTTCCCATCCAAACTTAGTAGCCTCTTGAAGGCCTTTAAGGATACCATACCCATCAACAAGGTTATTGGAAAAAATACTTAAATTCTCAGAAAACGTAAAAAACAGGGAGCCATCTGAAAGTCTACCAATTCCTCCCGCACTATCTTTTCTAGGGTTCCCTCTAGAGGCTCCATCAGTATTGAATTTTCCAAAATACTTAGTAGGAGTTTTCCAATTCCTTGTTCTATCCATATTGCAATTGCTCACATTCCCTTTAATATGGTTTCCCTTAGAGGATTTAATCTTAAATATTTGCATCAATTGATCACATATTTGGTGGGAGTTTTGGGGGTGATTAAGGAGATGTACTAATTCAACTAAGTTGGCAATGGTCTTTTGCCAAATATAGTGAACATCCTTCCTATCTTGATTAAAAATTTAGTTGTTCCTTTCATTCCAGATATTCCAAAGAAGAATGGTAGAACCCATTCAAAATAACTTCCTAATAAAATGATCAACACCCTCTTGTTTAGGCCAATCCCTCCAAAGTTGTTCAAAAGTAAAAAAGTTGGACCACTGTAAGCCAAGTAAAGTGGCCATTCTCCTCCATAGCCCAAAGGCTAAAGTACACTCAATAAAAATATGGCTAAGAGTTTCTACATTCTTTCCACACATTTCACATCTAAAAGGGCCATGAAAACCATGCTTCATAAGTTGCTCACTAGTAAGCACCCTACGATGCAATAAAAGCCAAGTAAAGAACCTCACCTTAGGCCAGATATTTTGAGCCCACAACTGAGAAAAAATGTCAGATGATTGGTTGGGATTATTATGGCATAAGATCAAATAACCTTGAGCAACTGAATACTCACCCTTAGTAGTGTTGTTCCATCCAAAACAATATTTTTCATGGGACCAAAAGAGAGATCTCATATGAAATATGCCTTGGATATCTTGTCTTTGCCTTTCTAGGATTTGAATAGGCCAGTACTCAATAGTGATCCAATATCTACCAACCTTTGAATTACCAGTATGGTACCATTAATAATTAGCCACCTTTATTCAGTTAGCTAGGTGAAGCTCCTCTATCCAAGGCCTCCAATCAAGAAACTGAGTTATCAAAGGCTTGTGACCATCCCGATAATCTATCCAAAAAATAGCCTGTTGACCATTATGAATGATCCAAAATAAAATTTTCATTATCCAATCCTCACCAGTCTTAATAACTACTAAAATGGGAGAACCTTTGGTAGGCAATTGATAGCGAACAAGATCTTCAGGAATTTTGTTCTCGGCATATTTAGCACGAAGATTATTGGCCCAAAGAGCATTGGGGTTATGCAACATCCTCAAATATAATTTAGTAGCTAAAGCTTTGTTGTTATTAATAGAAGACTGGAATCTTAACCCCCTTCATTCTTAGGAAGACATAAAGTGTCCCCTTTCACCAAGGCCCATTTTATTTTCTCCTTACCACTCCAAAGGAACCAATTACTGATTTGATCCAGTTCTCAAAGAATAGCCTTTGGGATATTCAACATGAAAGAAACATAAATAGGAATAGCTTGAAGGACTAATTTTACCAAGGTGATTCTACCCCCAGAAGAAAGCCACCTATTGATCCAATTTCCAATTTTCTTCTTGACTTTGTCCAACAACTAATTCCAATATTTTTTTCTGCCTTTGAATATTGATGGGAATACCTAAATAAGTGATTGGAAGGGAGGTTTTATTATATCTTAATTTATCCAAGACCACAGATTCCTGTCTAGCAGAGTAGTGAAAAAAAAAACTTTAGATTTGTCTTCATTGATCAATTGCCCAATAGCCTTAGAAAAACAACGAATGATTTTCTTAATATTAGAAGATTCCCTAACTGTAGCTTTACGTAAAAGAGTAGATTCATCAAAAAATTTAATATGGGAGATAGGTCTAGCTCCATGAGCAATCGTAACTCCCTCAAGGATTTTTTTCTCTCTTTTTGGTTATAGTCCTACCCAAGTATTTAGCAAGAATGATGAATAAATAAGGGGATAGTGGGTCACCTTGCCTAATACCTCTGGAAGTTGGGAATGACTGAGAAGGCATAGCATTAATAAGAACTAAGTAGGAAAATGAAGAGATACATCCCATAATCCAATCCATCCAATCCTAAGAGAAACCAAATTGCCTCAAAACTTTGATAAGAAAGTGCCGATCCACTCTATCATAAGCTTTGGATAAGTCTAACCGAATGAACATGGAAGGATATTTTTGCATATCCATGGAATGCATGGCTTTTTGAGAAATAACTATCTCATCTACTATTTGATGCCCTTCCACATAAATCCCTTGTTCAGGAAAAATAATCTTATGCAAAAGAGGCTTCAACCTTTCTGCCATGATCTTAGTAATGATTTTGAGAAGAACACTACATAAAGAAATAGGTATAAAAGATGAGATATGATCAACCTCTTGAGATTTTGGAACAAGAGTTAAATAAGTTTTATTGATAACATTCAAAATTTCTTGGGCTTTCCTGGATTCTTCCACCACCTCTAATAAATCAGCATGAAGGATATCCCGGTACTCTTGGTAAAATTCAATGGGAAAACCATCAGGACCTGGGGTTTTCCATTTTTGCATTTTAGAAACAACCTATTGAAGCTCATTTATGGTAACAAGAGAAGTCAAAATAGAGTTCTCCTAAGAAGTGATAATAGAAGGTATTGCTTGAAGAACATTTTGTTGAGAAGCTGAGTCAAGAGTAGCAGTAAAAATATTGGAAAAGTAATCGACAACAATAGAGTTCATTACACCCCAAGTGTAGACGACATCTCCAGAATATGATTTTAGGAAAGAAATAAAGTTATGAGATCTTTGAGCTAGAAGAAATTTGTGGAAGAAATTTGTGTTCCGATCTCCTTCTTTGAGCCATTGAATTCTAGATTTTTGCTTCCATAAGAGTTTTTTTTTTTTTTCCATTCCTCTAACTGAGTTGTGAGTTTAATTTCATCTACACATATACTCTCTATGAGGCCATCTAAACAAATTTCTTATTCAAATTTTCAAGTTGAGTAATAGCTTTATTTTTTTTTTATGAACATCCCCAAACTCCTTCCAATTCCAAGTCTTGATTTTGGATTTAATGTATTGTAGTCTTTTGGCAAAACACAACATCTTAGTACCATACCTAGGCTTACCTTCCTTCCACCATTGTTGCACACGAAGTCTAAAGGAACTGTCTCTGAGCCACATTAATTGAAAATTAAAAGGAGAGAAGCTCACATTGGTTTTCCATATTTCCACCATGACTGGCCAGTGATCTGAACCAACATTGTTGAGAGTCTTCACTTTAGGAATGTGACCATGGATTAAGAAATTTTTAGAGAGCAAAAAACTATCCAATCTCTCCATTATACAACCTGAGCCTTACCTTCTGTTAGACCAAGTTATAAGGCCATTATCTAGTTGGATGTCCACAAGATGGAGGTTTACAATATATTCACTCATGAGGTCTGTGCTTCTATCCAAATTTCTATTTCCCCCCATTTTATCATCCAGAGAGAAGATGGTATTGAAATATCCTCCGATCAAGATACAAGCTTCGAGAAAATGAGAGATAATATAAGTTATATCCTTCCACTATATTTTTTTTCCTCCAAAGCAGTCGGAGCATAAACAATAATGTAGAGCATAATTTATTTGGAATGTCTACTTTGAATAACTATAGCCAAAATACCCCAACTGCCAACCATATGGTGAATAACTACCTCTTTTGGGTCCCAAATATAAGCAATGCCATCAGAAGTCCCCTGGGAATTGAGGGAAACCACTTTCCTTAGGAATTGAGGGAAACCACTTTTCCAGCTGACCAAATTTTACTAGCAATTGAGTCCATATCCTCTATTTACATCTTCGTTTCTTGAAGGAAAACAAGATGTGGATGATTTATCTGAATAATTCTTCTAATTTCATTTTGTTTTGAAAGACTCCCTTTGAGTCCTCTAATATTCCAAGTGATTATTTTCATTAGTACCAAGGCTAAAAAAGTTTAGAAGGGCATTAATATTACCTTTCTCTACAAGCTTTCACCTTCTTTTACCATATGATATTGATTGGTCTTGCGACCTGCCTTTTGATTAGAATCCATATTCAGTTTTTTTTCCTTTTTCTTGACTTACTCCAATTGAATCTGAGATGGCTTCTAACCTTGAAGAATGCTCATACACAACCGAAGTGTGACTAGAGGTTTCAACATAGTCTATATTGGGACCTATATTATTTGAAGTTTTGACATTTAAAAGATTGTTTTTCTTGTGTAAATTTTCTCCCTTTTTTTTGTTGAAAACCTTTGATTTGTTGGTTTGTCTTTGAGTTTTTCCCTTCATATTTAAATTATGTTTCTAAGATTTATGTTTCCATTATTTCCTCTTCCTAACTTGGGACATCATTTATGGAAAGTATTTCAAACATATTAGCAGATGACTTTGATTGATCCTTCATAACTAGTTTTTTCTAAGTGTTCTTCTTCTTAGGCATTTGGAAACCTGCTAAGTTTATATCTTCTTTCTTTTGATCAAGAATTTTATTTGGGCAAGCACTAGCCAAATGACCATATTCATGGTAAATTCTACAACGAAAAGAAATGTTCTCATAGTCTACTACTTGCTCCCAAGTGTCTTCCCCAAATTGTAATGTGATATTTTTAGATAAGGGTTTGTCAAAATCCATTAAAACACAAATCCGATCATAAATAATATGTTCAAAATTTTGAGTACAATCATTAGTCATCATAAAAGTTCCTAAAGAGTTTGCAATTGAAGAAAAAATAATAGGATTCCAAAATTCAATAGGGAGGCCAAAGAGTCTAACCCACATGGGAGCTGTAGAAGGCATCTATTCTTTAGCTTTAAATTAGGTTGCTAGGGCTTCATGAAAAGCCTTGCCCTTCCAAAGAACCAGGGACCCCATTGAAAAGTTTTCTCTCTATATTCATTATTATCAAATAAAACAAGAAAATAACCTTTTGGATAAATAGAGATTTGTAACTCACCTTTAGTTTTTTAGATTTTTGCAACCCAAAATTTGAAATCAGATAGGCTCGAATGAAAACCCATGAATTGATAAATTAATCCTCTTTTTTCCATATCTTCAATGCTAGTCTGAATGTTACCCATATCAAGCTTAACAAAAGGAGTTTTATCAGTTGCTTTAAGACATCCTGAATCCAATTTCTTGGGATGAATCTTAGGTATTCTTAGAGGTTTATGGGAAGCCATAAGATTAATATTAGCATTGGGCTAAGGCTGTCCACCACGGAGGGCATCCCTAGAATTTATTTTTGGGGCCGAGTCTTCAAAATTATTACCCTTGACAGGGGTTTTTACAATAGATTTATTTTGTGGGTGCACCTTAGCACCAAAATCACTTGAGATTTGAGCTATTTTTTGATCAACTGCTTGAAACTTATTTTGTGATATCTTTAATCCTTGCCCTAGATGTTGTGGAAAGGTATGGTTTTCACTTTTATTTTATGCAATAAATTGGAAGTCATTGTCACTCAAGTTCATAGCATGATCTATTGAAAGATAGATTTCTAACCCATCTGGGATACCCTGCAATATATCCTGCTAAAATATTGAGTTGAAACCACAAAAATATTGGTGGCTAGGTCTCGAAGGCCTCGAAAACCAACCTTTGGAGCTACTTGCACTCAACCCAAATGAAACCCTCACACAGCCGCTTGCTAAAAGTATTTTTCACACATAGGGATGTGTTAGGATCTATGTTACTCCAAATAATCTAAAAATTAATGGAGATGTTCTAGGGTTTTTCAGGCATCTACCCTCAAAATTTTAGCTCAATATGAGTTTAGATGAGTGAAATATTTTCAAAAAATGTTCGATAGTTTGGGCAGTCCTGCGAAAAACATCCCTCTCAAGAGTAAGGACAATATATTTATGTAGGTTGTTTTCGTAATTAATTTATGTAGCTAGTTTTTATATTTAGTTTTCGTAGCATGTTTCCATAGTAATTTTTTGTAGTTTGTTTCTGTAGGACATTTCTATAGTTTGTTTCCATAGTATATTTTTGTAGGTGCATCATCACATAATTTTTTTTCTAAGTGTATGACTTTAATGAATTTGCACCACATCTAAAGCCATGTGTATTGAGTAACAAGGCTATGCAGAAGGCCATATTCGATTCTTATTATCAAATATTTTGCATGCAAAAGAAATTTAGTATAATGCATGAGCATACAAATTTTATACCACGTGAATCCTAGCATGGAAGTCACAAGTCATAGATCCTACCTCGAAGAGCGAGCATAGGAGATATGGATGCTTGCTATTCATCTCTAAAGACACGAGTTTATAAATCAATAGAATTTTTAATCATACGCCATTTGAGAAGGTGCCAACTTGAAGATATGGATGCTCATTGATCACCTTCATGATCATGAGTTGATATTGCGATCACGACTAATAATCATGGAGGGGAATAATCTAGAAATCGTGGACTATTGTCACAAGCAGTGCAAAATTCAAACGTGGATCCTCAAACTTATTGCTTTACGAGAATGATAATACATCAGCATTATAAGCTTGAGCACACACCATTCAAGGATATTTTGGCCTATCATCATGGGTAGCATAGATTTAAACACAAGTAAGCCCTTTCACATGAGTAAACAACTGAACCGACCTTCGTGTATGGTGTAAGTCTTTGAAATTGCTTCCCTGAGAAGGTGATGAATCCTTAACACATGAATCCATCACACGCAAAAGGATGTTATACCTGAACAAGTCATCACATGATAATTTCAAGCAAGTTCTTCATCTAGGAAAGGAGATTTTGAGCATGTCCAGATTTGGGTAATTGCAATGCTGACTAAGAGCTGGTCAAAAGAATGACGATAAATAGATATGCACATATGGATGATATTGTGATGTGAATCACAAATCAAGCCTATCAAATGTAAATTAAGGGGAAAAGCAAAGTTGAAGTTTCTAATATTATCCAAAGATAAATTTGATTATCGACCAAACTTGGATGTACCTTAATTAAAAATGATTTCACCTAAGTTTATTCTCTAGTAGGCACTGTTGTAGCACAAAATTTAGATAGCTTATCATCACACATCATGGAAAGATGGTGGGATGTTAGTGTGCCATGGCAGAAAACAACAACCACCTTGTAGGGTTAAAATCAATAAACACCTAGCCATACAAAGTAAATCAAAAAAGATTCCGCGGATCAAGCATAGAGGCCATCGATCAAAATTATGATCGATGACCATGTTATTTCAACCATAATTCACTAAAAGATATAAAAAAAATCTAATTTCATGTGAAGATGAAATCTTCTCAATTAGGATAGAAAATTGGTGGTTCAATAATTGAAACATCGTGTAATTCGGATATAATCGCACTAAAAGGTATTGCACAGAGGATGGAATCAAGTGGTGGAAGTTTTGATAGGGAATATAGTGAAAAAATTGAATGTGTCTACTGAGAAGGGGGTGTGAAGCCGAATGCAAGTGTCAATGTTTAAAATTTATAAGAATTTGTAGAGGAATGTAACAAAATTCATGAGAATGAAATATAACAAATATAAAAAATGTTTTTTAATTTTTTTGAATGAAATGTTATATGAATCGTTAAAATATTATATGGATTTCTCTATAAAAATTAAGCTTTAACAAAATAATAATGAAATATATGTATGCGTCCAAATTTTTCTCTTCAGGGTTTTATCATAGCCAACATTTTGTGAAACCAAAAAAAAAAAAATGTTGTCTTCAATCCCATACCCTTTAGCCTACCAAAAACCTTGCCTTACAATGACGAAGTCTACCTTTCATAAATGGAGTGAATTGTCCTCCATAGCAACTCAAAAACCCAATGATTTTGTCTAAAATTTCTTCCAGAAAGCAAGATGGTGGGAGGCCTTGACATGGTTTCAAGGCCACGACTAGGGTGTGGCCAAGCGGTTTATTTTAAACTACAACCCCACATCCATGGTCATTCATGTGGGTGGAGTTGAAATAGAAATTACCCTAAGTTTGATTTCAAAAGTCCTACACCTCCCTGAAGTTGGCTAGAGATACTTTAAATCAAATAATAGGGAAGTCAACCAGTTGGTCGAAAAACTTGGGGAGAAGTGCTCCTTGATATGAGATAGAGAATGATCAATAAAAGGAGTGGTAATCTATTCCTTTCCTTTAAAATTATAGGAAGTTGTCATTTTGATAAAAAAATTCACTATAGAAGGAAGACTGTCAGTTTGTGGGGGCTATCATTTGAAGTTGCTCCTTAACCTCAAGTTTCTTGAGTGAGAAGATTGTGTCATCAACTTGCCATATTTACTCTACAGGTCCCTAAAATCCATGGTCAAGAGGGTTCAAGAAAAGGATTCTAGAGCCGAACCTAAACTACACTTAATAGCCCACCATGGCCTCATCAAGTTGCTTGTTTTACACAAAACCATAGATACCAATAACACTTGGGATAAAATCATAGAAGAAGCTAACTTGATTGAGCAATCATTCGAAGAAGAATCTGATCCTAGTGAGAGTTTCACATCTAAAGAGAGCTTTGAGTTTGTCATCCAGGAGGAATATGAATCTCCTATGTGCAAATGAGCCATCTAGACTAAATCTACCAAGCCTTTCAAACCTCCCTCACCTGCATAGAAGAAGAAAAACATATTTGAGGAGTACAACCTAGAAAAGCATAGGGGGGAAACATTTAGTCCTCGATTGAGTCCAATACCTCAGTCTGATTCTATGAAAGCCCTAGATCAGATCTATACCTAGAAAACATTGTTATAGTTCTAAATAGATAGTTTTTGCAAGGAGTTAGTGGTGCATGCAATATTGGTGGAGAAGGCCATATCCACCTAGAATGACCTCCTAAGATAGATAGATGTGGAAGTAAAGGCAAGGTGGATAAATTGATTGAGTAGGTTTCTCAACTATTTATATCTAGTGCCTCATCCATAAAAGTTCAACAAGGGGGAAGAAAATGAGGTGGTCCATTAATTTTAGTAAGCATTTTGCCTTGACCAAGGTGTTCACTAAGGACAACTCACCCACCTTATCAAATTTTAGATTTCAAAGATGTCCCACTCCTACACATGGCATGCAACAGGTAGACCCAAGTGTGGAGATAGATATACCAATAGAGGTTGATAAGGTGATTAACACAATCATCGAGTCAGTCAAAAAATTATCCCCACCAGTAGATAAAGTAAATATGGGATCCCTACACTATATAACAAAAGTAGAGGGTGAAAAGGAGGATGTAGCATACTTGAAAACTGTGGCTATCAAGAAATCACCAAATCCTGACTAAGACAAAGCATGGATTAGAAAGATCAAGCATGAGAAATTGAGGGTAGAAGAGCACCCTGTTCCTACCCGAGTTTCATCCTAGATCAAGGCTAAAAACATCTTATTTTTTTTTTATATTGCCATAAAAACTACAAATTTCTATCTCATGTATGATTAATTTTCCAGTTTTAGTATCAATTTTATGCATGAGGATATGCATTCCATTAAGTTTAGGGGAAAATAATGAGTGCTGAAATATGATTGTGATATGTAATTTATTTTTGCATCTTGGTTACAAATATGCATGATTTATGTATGTTTTATCAATTCTTTGCATGTCTTTATATGATTTTTGGGTAAATATGATCTACAAAATATTATATGATAAATGATTGCAATATTACATGAATTTTGTGAGAATATTGTGTTTTTAGCAGGAGGATGTTGTAGGTAATCTATGAGGAATGCTACAGCTGGATGCAATTGAAGTAGTCATAGGAGATCATAGCAGAAAATAGTTACGAATACCACTTACAAAAAGCATCTATGAAAAGGTGCTATGGAAAGGGTTTACGAAAATCTATTGCTGATTTGTGCAGTTGAAATGCTATGTATGATGCCAGCTCAGTCAATACCATGTGGATCATTGGAAGAGTCAAACATGGATTATTTCTCATTATTTACTTAGGATGACCGCCTATAAATTTTTTATGTAATTTATGTTATGTAATTTAATAAATGGTTGTAATATTGTGTAATTAATATTGTAACGAATTTGTTCTCCTAAATAAAAGGATAAAAAGTTACTTTGTTTTGTTAGTAAGTTATCTATATTTTGTTGGTGCAAAATCGGCCTATGGTTATGATGTGCCCATGACCTTACCAACATTGAGTAGACGGACTAAGTATTGAGGGGTTCCATCTAATCTCCAGAGAAGGCTGGTTCCTTGGTGGTTTTTGTGAGAAAAGGGGAGAAGGGTTTACTGAAAGAAAGGGAAATATAGTCGCAGCTAGAACTTTTATCGTGGTGCAGATTAAACAACAACAAAGATAAATGCATATAACTTCAAAGTCTAAGCATTTTCTATACCTTCATATAGAAATCATAGTTCTTTAATGTGGTTTAGATGTTAATCTAACACATACATGTATCAAATATTTAACTCCAACAATACTGTTTATATCATGCATAAGTCCAGATAATAGAACAAATACAACATATAACTTAGTAGTGTAAATAGAAGCATCAAATGTTTATACATACATTTGCACATAATGAACCAGAAGCCAATAGAAGCATATATTATTGCTTGAATCCAGAGTACATACATCCAATCCTGTAAACATCTAAGAGCCGACCCTTATTCAGGGTGCGCTCCCTATTATATATACTCTACGACAAGCATCTTTTGATAGCTAACAGATCCTGACACAAAATCAGTTACAACAAATGTGCTGCCAAAACCATTAGTATGTTTTGCATGGCTTCTTATTGGTTCAATCAGAGAATAAAATCACCAATGGTAGGGATCTAAGATCTGATGCTTTAATCACGGTCTACCATCAGTTGCTAACATGTTCCTCTATAGGCTGGTTCTTCTATTTCTATTTCAGTCTCTATTTTGTGAAATTTTGTAACGTTGTGAAATCACAATATTATGAGGCCTTGACCGTCTTCTTTCCTTCAAGCCCACAAAACTTTGACATATTATGAAATCATGAAATATTTGAGCCTTGGATTATTTCTTGCTTTGAACTCCACGAAACTTTGGCATGTTGCAAAATCGTGATATCTTTGAGCCTTGGCTCCTTTCTTACTTTAAACTGCACGAAACTTTGACATGTCATAAAATCGTGACATCTTTGCGCCTTGGATCCTTTCTCACTTTGAATTGTGTGAAACTTCATCATGTCACAAAATCATGACATCTTTTCACCTTGGTTCATTTCTCATTTTTGATCCTACATAACTTCAACATGTCACGAAATCGTGACATTGTGCCTGCCTTAGTATTTTCCATTGCTCACTTCACAAAAGTGGAAAATTGGTTCGATCTTCAAAATATCTACTATCTTCTGTGCTATCTCAAAATATTGGCTATCTTTAAGGTAGTATTTTTAGACTAACATTCTTGGTGCCTTCCAGGGAATTTTTGTAAAAATATTAGAATCCAGGACCTTCATCCATTGGGAAACGGAGTCAAAATAATACGGAAGAGGAAGTTTTGTAAAATCAAACAAAAGAATTACTTAAATAAGTAAAGCATTACCTTTCAAAATACCTCTTATAAACTTATGTATACTTTACTACTATTACATTAAAATCTTAGTAATTCAAATCTTTATGAAATTCTTCATGGTCGATCGTTAGTCCCACCTTTTGTCAGCTAATTCTGATTAGTTTTCTTGGACTTTTTCTGTGTTTCTATCATCTTGATAACTTCGTTGTAAGTGAGGTAGACTTATTTCCAAGCTTCATCATCAAGGTTTGATGATTCCATGAACAACTGATATATATATATTGTAATTCTTCCACTTTATCATGAGATACTATCTTGTACCTCAAAATTAGCTCCTGTAAATAGGACTTAATCTACGTGAGATTTTGGACCATAGCAAACACCTGTGTTTCTTCTACAGGTTCCTCCCAGTCCTCGATTTTAGACTCATCATCAATAAAAGATCTTAGGGATGCTGTGAGTGCATCTTCACTTAGAACATTTAAATTTTCATCCCAAAGATATGGAAGTCCACATTTTTTTGCTAGGTTTAAATGCTTTACTAGTCCCTTGGCTTTAGCTTCTAACTCCTGGAGGAGTTTTACCCCTTGGTTTACAAGTTTAAACCTTCTGAAGAAACTTTGAGCTGCAATCTTAGCTTGAGACTAGGCTTCACTTCGGATTTTAGCAGCCACGTTTTTGGGCATATTATCAGATAGGACTTGGATTTTCATTGCAGCATCTGATCTCGCCTACAAAAATCTTACTAAATATTTTAACTCATCTCTGACTATTTCAAGCACTTCCTTTACTTTGGACAAATATATCAACATAGGCCTTGTTCTCAAACTAAGCAGCAAGATATCTTCAAACATTTCTTTCCTTATTGCTTTAGCCTTTTCTTTTGATAGACCACGTGCTTCATTCTGCTTCTCCTAGATTTGTTGTTGAAGTTCTCGTACTTGTAGATTCAAGGATTGAATCTGTGTAGTCACTTTCTCAAGTTCTTATTTGTATTTGGCTGCCTCACTCGTAGATTCACTGAATCTATCCTACTAGTTTATGTTCCTGCAAGGTGGATTCACACTCCTTTCTGGCTTCCTACTCTTTGATGAAATTTTCTTTAAAATATTCTCCATGTAAGTAAATAGTGCCCAGGTGAGCCTGAGCCATTCCCCATTCATCTTGCATATGGAGTTGGGTAATGTCCTCAGTTACACTCTTCGCTTGATAGTCTTCTATCATTATGTCACCCTCAGGCCTTTTTACTTTTGGGGTCAACTTCAGCTTCTACCTCTGCATAGTGGTGGGATCTAGTGCTATCATTTCCTATGTATGGGTTGGAGCTTTAGAAGCCTCAACAGAGTGGGATGCCCACCAATCTAAGGTATTTTTGTTTACCTTCTTTAGATATTTCAATTTGGAAAAAGTCGGATGAATTTCAGTAACTGTAGAGGAGGTGGACCTCATAGTTGGGATGCATGCACTAGGGAGAAATGGGGTTGAGACCAATGTGGTACTTCCATCCAAAGGGGCAACTATAGGGTGAGTAAGTAACTCTGGAGATTGACCAACTTCAGATTGAATCTGTGTAGATGGTGTTGGTTCTGGAGATAGAAACCGTTGTTTCAAAGGAAACATTATATATTTCTTTAGAATAGAAATGGAAGGAGATTTAACTCAAGAATGAGTAGAAAGGGAAGAATAAGATAATAGAGAAGTCATACCTGATCCTGTTGGGATTACACACTGGTTTTCATCTTCTACCATGTGATCTTCATTAATCTCGTCCATAGTAGAATTTTCAACTTCATTTTGTTGGGGAGATTTGGTCACTTCTTCTCTTCCACCATATTTCTTTTCTACGTGTGTGTCTTCTTCTAAGTCTATTATTTCAACATTTAGGGGAATCTCCCCATGTTGGTTCCTGTTATGCTCAACAATTTATTTTTTAACAATCATATTTTTAGAAATGACTATGTTTAGTCCTTCTTGAGTAAAGTAGGTGCTATTATCAACTACTTCATTCTGAGTTTCTTCCTGCACATTGTCATTTCTAGCTATTTCAATGTTCGAAACATCATCTCTCATACTATGAGTGAGTTGTTCACTTTCTTTGGTGATTTCAACATGTTCAACAGTTTCCTGCTGTTGATCTCTACTTTTTTCTATTTCAACTTCTTGACTATTCCTTTGTTGGTCCAAAACTATAGATTTTAGCTTCCTCTTCTTGTTGAAAATGGGTACTTCATCTAATTCAGTGTCTGAAGGGGAAGGAGGAACAAATTTTTGGAATTTTGAAAATGCGACTCTGCATTTCGACAGGTCAGCACCGAGTACTAGATGTTTTCCTCTCTTCTTTCCTTGCAAGGATTCTATAATTTCCTTTCCCATATTTCCCTAGTCCCTTGCCATCGTAACCCATATTTGCCATCATCTGAGTTGCTTTTCCATATGTTTTTCTCTATTCTTCTATGAATATGGTTTCAACGGACCTCTTTTTGGATGACCTAAGCCTTGTCTGTGCATGGGATTTTTGTTGCTCAACTACAACTTTCTTGCCTTTACTCTGGTCTACTTTTTGTTTTTTAGTAGCTTTAGGGCTTACTTCTTTGCTACCACCGATGCTCGAGGGTACTTTTTTGGTAAAAGTTCCCGACCAGGTAGCTTGATAATGGTCATAACAAACTAAAAATTCAAGATCATTGTTAACGAGCCACCTTGAGTCAATCATATTAGTCTGGACTCTCATCATCCACCATTCATGGATTTTTCCTACTATCCATTCCACTCCTTTCTTTTGCATCTTATTGATGGTCTTATCATCCAAGACATGCTTGGGATTATTTTTGGGGTCATAATCAACCACATGCTCATAAAAATCATGCCATGGAGGTAGTGGTTGCATTCTCTCTACATGCCATTCTAATGCCTCATCTTCGATATTATTTCTATAATCTTCAATGTCCTGCCTGGGGGACATGTGGTAATTTTTTACAAGGGTTTTGTTCAGAATCACTTGCCTCTCTACAAATCTATTTATGGGATCATACCTCCATCTTTGTGGCATTTCTATCAACCCCAATTCCCTTAGAGCTTGAGAAATTTGTTCATGTTGCCCTTTCTTTGAAACAATAATACCTTCAAACTGGAATGGCATCGTACGGGTACTAGTCTTACCTATCCCTGTACCGTATCTGAAATTTATTTGTTCAGTTTGCCTAACATATTCTAAAGCAAATAATCTATCGGTGACATAATGTGGAAGCAAAAAGGGTTTTCCAGTAAACCCATATAGTCTAATAACAACCCCTTGAGTGAGGATGAACCAGTCACCCTCCTTAGCGTGTTTGTTTTGTAAAAATTTTATAGCCTTTGGGTTTAACCTTCTTATTTCCCCATACATAATATTTAGGGTTGGCCCCAAAAATTCTCTGTTGAAATCATAATATGATTCTGTCTTATATAAAATATTAGTCCATTCATATACGGGCAATGTTCTCCCTTTCTCATCTTTATCATTTACAAAAATGAAAGCTAACTCTTGAGCCATAAAATAAAAGAAAACCCATACCAAATATGAAGAGAATTTGAAAGAAGACTGAGAACCCCTTTTCATTGAAGATAAACCTTCATGAATTTGACGAAAAATGTATCCCGGCCAGTCAAAAAATAGGGGCCTGATGCTCCCATCCATAACTGAAGAATCATAATTTTTAGGGTTTGATAGGCAATTGACCAAGGCAATCTACCACCCATAGAATTTTTCATCGATTTTTAGGCTGCCACCATAGCTAAAATGGAAAATAGCTCTAGGTTTTTGAAATTCGTCAGAGGAATGGGGGTTTCGGGCATAGTTCCTCCAGTAGGTGGTTTCTTTAATTGCATGCCTAGGAAATTTTTTATCTTTTCAGAGGGAATAAAATATTTTGCTTGGTCTGCAGGGTCAAAAGATTTTGGCTCAAGAGCGGGCACATGACCGATGGCAAAAGCGACAATAAAAGCATCAGGGCTCAGGGTGAAAAGGGTTCTGCCCTGGGAGTTCTTAATAGTCCTTTCTTTTGGGTCATAAAAACTAGCAATAGCTTTAATCAATTTAGGATAGGGATGAACAGGAATATACACATACCAGTAGAGTAGAGAGTTGAAAGCGAAAGTAGTAGGAGAAGATGTAGTGATGCCTGTAGCCATTCTCTCCTCGATATCTCTTCGAATTTTCTCTGGGGGTTTCCATGTTACAATAGTATCACCAATTATGGCATCCCTATCGATGAATTTATTGCCTACTTCATCTTCGCATCTCGTTATCAGGGAAACATAAGACGATGCTGCCATTGCTACCTTCTGGGTATTCTTCTTTGAAGCCATAGGAAAACACTCGTAGAGATTGTTTGTACTGGGTTCAAGCTTGAGAACAAAAATAGAAAGTAAATTGCAGTAGAGAAATTCATTCGATAGTGAATTAGGGTTTTTTACGTTGATTTGAAAGATCATGCATGGATTGCATTAACTACGATTGGTGAACTCATATTTTCCGAATCTTCTTGGGCATTGTCTCTGCCACTTTCCCGCATGCTAAATTCTCTGGCCAATCACTAACCGCTACATTAAATGAGAAATTATGCTCTTCAAGGTCTCGATCATCCATGAAAGGAGTCCCTTCCCACCAATCGTTGGAAGGCTATGTGGTAGATTTATGAATTTGAACTATTACATCCTGATAAAATGGCGCTTTTATCCTTTTTTCTTTTTATTTTTTGTCTTTTTGTTGGTTGACCTTCAATAGTCATGAAATTGTGACAAAAACTATTATAAGCTGAAAAAATTTGAAATATTTATAAAATACTATATAATATACACAATGTACATGAAATTCTCTTTTTTTACTTGAAGTAGAGTTTTAAGTGAAAAGCATTCACTATTATGGGTAGAATTACACCTCGTTGATCCTTTAGTTGAAATGAATTAAATTGCTTCTCAGCAATTATCTCAAAGGGACCTTCCCAAAAGGCATCAAATTTTTGGTGTTGCCCTAGCTTGGCCTTTCTCTCATTCCATTTTAAAACCGAGTCTCCAACTTTAAATTTTCTAAAGGTAGTATTTTTATCGAACCACCCTTTTGTGTCAGTCATGTGTTTCTGGTGGTGATTATAGGCTTGCTCCCTCTATTCTTCTAGTTGTAAGAGCTGCATCAACCTAGCCTCCATTGGTTGACTTCCTTCAACATCAATTTGATTGAGTAACTTTAAAGCTGGTATCTCCATGTGTATGGGTAGAATAGCCTCTTTGCCATAGACCAAGGAATAGGGTGATGTATCAATGGATTTCTTAATTGAAATCCTATCAGCCCATAGTGCTTGGTTTATCAAGGAGTGCCAACTCCTCTTGTTATCTTTTAGAGTTCTCTTCAGAATTCTGAGAAGATTCTTATTTGTAGATTCTGCTAGGCCATTCCCTTGTGGATAGTAGTTGGAGGAAGTCTTCAAATATATACTATATCTACTAGCAAATTCAATCATCTTAGCACCAATGAAGGTTGATCCATTATCTGTAACTAGTGAATCTGGTATACCAAACCTTGTAATCAAGCTTTCTACAAACTCAATCATGACTTCTTGATCAACTTTCTTAGTGGAAATTGCTTCAACCCACTTAGTAAAATAATATGTGGTAGTAAGTATATACTTGTGGCTAGCTGATGAATTTGGCTCTATTACCCCAATAAAATCTAACCCCCACTATTGGAAAGGTTCTTCAACTTGGATAGATTTTAGAGGCATAGGGGTATTTCTGTTCCTCCCTACATATCTCTAGCATTGCTCACAACTCTTGGTTATTTTGAAAGTATCAGAGAAAATAGAAGGCCAATAGCAACATGCTCTGAGTATCTTCAAAGCAGTAGTTCTTCCTGAATAGTGTCCCCTAGACAGACCTCCATGAAACTCTTTCAACACCTTTTGTTTTTGATCTTCCCTTATGCATTTTAGTAGTACGCCATCTATGTTTTTTTTGTATAACCCTTCTGATAAAAGGGTGTATCTCAATGCTTGGGTTTTGTACCTTCTTCTCTGTGAAGCATTCAGATTATCAAGACATCTTCCAATCTGAAAGTACTCCACGAGATCATCAATCCAGTCAGTATTCTCCAGATTTTGATCTGATTCTGCATTCAACATTATGCTTTGGTGAGCCACATGATCATTCGAATCCTACTTAGCCAACTCTTGGCATAAGGCCCTACCCCTTACTATTTTGGTTGGGTGTATCTCTACATCATATTCTTGTATTTTTGTCACCCAACCAACTCTTTTTTGCCAAGTTCTCCTTGTATTATAAAATTCCTGACATCAGGATGGATCACATAAACAATGATTTTGCTTTGTGACAGGAAGTGTTTGAACTTATTTAGAGACTTCATGACAACATATACTTGTTTCTCAATAAATTTGTATCTTTCCTCATGATCATGCATGGTGGCACTTAGGAAAGCTATAGGTATTTCTTAATTGTTAGCTCCCTTTTGGGTGAGAACCACAACATAGCTTTCTTGCTCCCCGACAACATATAAGAAAAAATATCTAGAGTAGTTAGGGTTAACAAGCACAAGTTCTTGAGTTATTTCCTCTTTTATCTTTCTAAAAGCATCTTTCCTTGGATCTATCCATTTGAATAGAGCATCCTTCTTTAGTAGTTCTATCATTGGTTTGACAATTTGTGCAAAATTTGCGATAAACTTACGTACAAAATTTATCTATCCAAAGAAATATTGCAAGCCTTTCTTATTTGCTGGCAAGGGGAGTTCTAGGAGTGCTTTTACTCTATTAGGATCTATGGCCAATCCAGATTTTGAGATGACATGACCAAGTAGAATACCTTCTTCTACAACGAATATGGATTTCTTTGGGTTCAAAGATATCCCAAATTCCTTGCATTTTTCAAATACCCTCTCAAGGTGTTCTATATGATCTTCTTTATGGTGAGAAAAAATTGTCATATCATCTAAATAGATGACTATGACCTTGTTAGCAAGTTCCCCAAAGGCTACATCCATTGCCCTTTGGAAGGTTGCTCCTGCATTAGACAACCCGAAAGGCATCCTTTGATAGGTGAATGTTCCCCACTTGGTGGTGAAGGTAGTTTTATATTGATCTTCATCTCTAACCCATACCTGATTGTAACCAGAGAAACCATCCAACAAGGAAAATATCTCTGCTCCTGCAACTATGTGTAAAATCTGGTCTATCTGTGGAAGTGGGTAATGATCCTTGAGTGAAGCCTTGTTCAGGTTCCTAAAATTGATGCATAGCCTAATGTCCCCATTTTTCTTCCTAACTAGGACTAGATTAGCTACCTAGGTAGAATGTTTAATAGGGTATACTATCTTAGCTTGAAGGAGTTTTAACAACTCTTGCTTCATCAATGCTTCTATCTTTGGATTCATAGGCCTTTGATTTTTCCTGAAAGGTTTAGCACCTTCCTCTAACTCAATGGTATGTTGTATAACCTCTTTCCTATACACTTTAAGATCACTGTACACCCAAGCAATAATATCTAGAAATTTCTTGCACAATTCCCTGATCTGGTTTAACTCTTCTTCTATACAATTAACTCCAACCTTGATCACTTTTCCCGGTTCTAGTTGAACTTCTTTATACCAATGTTTATCAACCTTTATTTTATGGCCTACTACTCTGTCATTGTTGTCAAAAAGACTCTCAAGGGTGATCAGTCCCTTGGGAATATGATTATTCTTCAATTGAATCAGTCCTTCTTCTTCTTCATCTTCCAACATTCTACCACTTGAGCAATTCATTTCATAGATTAAAAAATCTAATATTTGCTCATCATTTTCAAAAACTTGCCAGAAAATATTTTTATCTGGCACAAAGGGTCTATATATGAGTCTCACCATCTTAGATTTCTGAATGACGTTGTTGATGGGGCAGAAGTTTGCTCCTACAGATGCCAAAAAATTAGCGTGGGTGTTTTGTTCTCTAGGGATAGACTTAATATTTAGAGCCTCAAAGGCTTCTAAAAGGTCCCACACCTTATTTCTGTATGCCTTTAGGTAATGTTGTTTACTTGTACATTTTTCCGTGATTTGATTCACGATGAGTTCTGAATCTCCATAAATTTGTAACTACTTAACTCCCAATTTTTCAACCTTTCTCAGACCCAGATAAAGTGCTTCATACTTTGCTACATTATTAGTGCAACTCCATGTCAGCCTATAAGATAAAATTCTCTCTTTGCCTATGGGGGATATTAAGACTATTTCGACACCAGCTCTGTTCTTGCATCTAGCTCCATTGAAGAAAAGCTTCCAGAGCTTACTGGTAGGCTCATCTTCTTTGGGAGCAGGAGCCAATTATTTTTTTTTTTTACAATGGAATAACTTCCCATATCAGTTTCTACCATGGTGTTGAAATTATTTAGAGAGAACTGGTCTTCTATTTGGAGCTCTTCCAAGGTCTCTTCCATTAGATCGAGATCTTCCATTTCTTTTGTCATCATACTTACAGTACCGACCTCTTCTATATTTTCTATGTGGAAAGTAGATGGTTTTTCATTAAATATCTTGATCCTTCTACCTTTAAAAGGTATTTCCAAATGTGAGTAGTCTAAATATAGATATCCTCCTATCTTGGCCATGAACTCTCTAGATAAACACATGCCAAAGTATGGTGCTAAATCCACAACTACCACTTCTTGTATGACCACAATTTGAGGTATTATATGAAGCTTTATAGGGATGTATTTAATTACCCCTATAGTATTGATTGGAATTCCATCCAATTTTAGAACTCCTGGGTTGCTTCTAGTGTACTCCATTCCCATAATATCGCACACTAATTTTGGTATTACTGTGGTAGCAACACCTGAGTCTATCATGCAATTATGTACAACCCACCCTTCCATTTGAAGAGATAAATAAAAGGGGGTGGTCTATTTTTTCTAGTAGTAGATGTTAGGTTCACCTGGAATGTATTTGAGTAGGATGGGTTCCTACCTTTGTTTTTCATTGACCTTAAATATTCTTGCAAGAGATCAATTTGACTAGGAAACTGTAGGGCATCGTACATGCTTGCTTTCGAGGGAGTCTTCTTCATCTCTTATACTATGTTAAAAGAATATGATTCAACATTCCTCTCTCTTTCCTTAGAAAAGGTATCATATCTGCTTATGTATCCCTGAGTTGCTTTTGTTCTCTATATTTTAGTCAGAGAAGGAAATCTTAACCTCTCCTTAGCCTCTTCTTGAGTCTCGACTTCCTTTTATGAGATCAAATCTTTATGTACTTCTGACCCATCGCTTTGGGTGGGAAATTGAGACTTATTTTCATAGGAAGTATCCCTTTTAGATAGTTTTTTAGGGACTAAGGGAAAACACAGAGGTTGGAGTTCCTGAGGATCTATTTGCAAGGGTTTTTTACTTGATCTTGTTAGGACTACAACTTGTTCAACTGAAGGCATCATGAAATTATGGTTCATTTCTCTGATCATGCTCACGTGTCCTTTCAAAGTTTTCTTTGCATTTTCAATAGCTATATTTTGTACATAGTGTTGATGGATCATACATGAACTTTCCCCATGTGGGTCATTGCATGTAGTGCACCAATAATCAAAATTTGTAGGAGGAGCTAGCGATTCTTCATTGTCATTCTTATAAACCACACTCGACCTTTCTTGATACCTATTGCTTGACAAAGTTGTGTCTCTTATTACTTGGGTAAACCTTCTCGATTGAAAAATTCTTTCAGCTTCCCTTCTTTTCATTGACATGATCTCATTAGTCAAACTTTTCATTGTTGATTGCATGTCTAGTAGGATGAAAAGCTGAGATTCTTGGGCTGACTGAGTAGGTGGTGCAGGTAATGCAAGAATTGCAAGAATGGATGGTAATCCTGGGAAATTTTGAGGCATTTGTATTGTTGGAATGGATGGTTTCCCACTCTATTTTGGAAGGTCTATGCTTGGAAAATGAGAAGAACTTGAGAAACTAGCATCGAAAGCTTGGGGAATATCTAGGAAAATTGGAATTACTACTTTTGGTGGATATCTTCCAATGGTAATGAGGTCTTTCTCTACTTTAGATGCTTCTTGAAAAATAGCGAGGAAGGTGAATACTCGAGATTTACGTATGATCATACTAATATCAGAGTTGAAAGCTCTCAAATAATAATACACAACTTATTCACTGGTTGGTCTCAATCCATCAGGCACCCTTTCCCAAGTGTGACTAAATCGGATGTTGAAATCAAAAATTTCCTCTTGAGGATATTTTTGAATGATGGTAAACTAACTGAGTAGGGAGAAAGGATCTACATGTTGATTAAATTCATATACCAACCTACCAATAAGTTTAGCCCAACTTGTGATGGATTGAATAGGAAGTGCTTTGTACCAATAGAGCATTTTTCCTTTCAAGGAAATGACCAGCAATCTGATCATTACATCTTCTTGAGTAATGTTGTATATAGCTTCCAAAGAGGCAACATCTAAACAATGCTCATAAGTCATTTTGCTTGTTCCATCATATGAAGACAATGTTTTCAAAGCTATGGTAGGAATCAAATTCTGAGCCATCATGTTCAATAAACCTGTGTGGTTACATGTAAGATAAGCTGGAGGAGGAGCATCCATTGTAGCTACTATGCTTGCTTGTACTATAGAACTACTGATAGTTGTACTTGAAGATACATTGACCATGGGGTTAGGAAAAAAATAGGTACAAGGGTGGTAATACTGGTAGAAGGTGGGTTTGATCTAGCAAAAAAAATTGGATGAACCCTAAGGCTACCAAGGTGTAACTCGAAGAACTCAATGGGCTATTAAGACTTTATTGCTTTAGATATGGTTATCATATATGTAAATATTCATGATTTTTAACCAAACAAATAGATAAGGTATTTCTTGGGTCTATACCTTCGGATGGAGTCACCAAGTGATTGATTTAGATCTTATATAGAACAAAGACAAACATCAAACCTTATAAAATACTATGGGATTTAGGGTCCCATTGGGCATGCCAAAAATTGTTGGTGCAAAATCAGCCTATGGTTATGATTACACCCATGACATTGCCAACATTGAGTAGATGGATTAAGTATTGAGGGGTTCTGTCTAATCTCCAAAGAAGCCTGAAATTGGGTAAGTTGTGGCTAACACATTGCGACTAACATTGGGCAACTAAAATTGGGCAACTGACTCACCACAACTATCACAAGGTTACTATCATGCTGTGACTATCACAAGGCGATTGACATACCATGACTATCACAAGGTGACTGGCACGTCACGAATGTCAAAATATGACTGAAACACTACAATTGTCACAAGGCGACTGGCACACCGTGACTATCACAAGGCGACTGGCATGCTGCAACTATCATAAGGTGATTGACATGATGCAACTATCACAAGGTGACTGAGATGTCATGACTGTCAAAAGGTGACTATCACATAATTTTTCAATAAGTTTCTATTATCAATTATGTTTATTTTTATACATTTTTGTTCATTGATGCTCAATAAGGAGATTTTTCTATTATTTGGGCACCAATATCAAGCTTTCTTGGGTCAAATATACTGTTGTCTTGAATAGTAGTTCTCTCTTTAACCATTTATTTCCATTTTTCAAAATGATTTTCTTGTTACTATTCTATTTATATAGGTAAAATGTCACCTATTTGTAGTGGAAAGAAAGGAGGTGAGTCTTCCAGTTTCGATAAAAGGAGTATCCTCAAATACTTTCATAATATTTCGAAATCCAGTCAACCATCAACATATGCACAAATTGAAGGTATGAATGCCTTTAATTACTAACCAGTTAATTTTTGTTCATTCGAATCCTGCTTAGCCAACTTTTAGCATAAAGCCCTGCCCCTTACTATTTCGGTTGGGTGTATTTCTACATCATATTCCTATATTTTTATCACCCAACCAACTCTTTTTTTGCCAAGTTCTCCTTGTATTATAAAATTTCTAACATCATGATGAATCACATAAACAATGATTTCGCTTTGTGACATGGAGTTTTTGAACTTATTTAGATACTTCATGACAACATATAATTGTTTCTCAATAAATTTATATCTTTCCTCATGATCATGCATGGTGACACTTAGGAAAGCTATAGGTATTTCTTCATTGTCAGCTCCCTTTTGGGTGAGAACCGTAGCATAAATTTCTTTCTCCCTGACAACATATAAGATAAATTTTATGGAGTAGTCAGGGTTAATAAGCACGGGTGCTTGAGTTATTTCCTCTTTTATCTTTTTGAAAGAATATTTTCTTGGATCTGTCCATTTGAATATTGCATCCTTATTTAGCAGTTCTATCATTGGTTTAACAATTTGTGCAAAATTTATGATAAAATTACGTACAAAATTTATCTATCCAAATAAATATTGCAAGCCTCTCTTTTCTACTAGCAAGGGGAGTTCTAGGAGTGCTTTTACTCTATTAGGATCTATGGCCAATCCAGATTTTGAGATGACATGATCAAGTGGAATACCTTCTTCTACAAAAAATATGGATTTCTTTGGGTTCAAAGATAATTCCAAATTCCATACATTTTTTAAATACCCTCTCAAGGTGTTCTATATGATATTATTTATGGTGAGAAAAAACTATCATATCATATAAATAGATGACTATGACCTTGTTAGCAAGTTCCTCGAAGTCTACATCCATTGCCCTTTGTAAGGTTGCCCCTACATTAGACAACCCGAAAGGCATCCTTTGATAGGTGAATGTTCCCCACTTGGTGGTGAAGAGAGTTTTATATTGATCTTCATCTCTAAACCATACCTGATTGTAACCAGAGAAACCATCCAGCAAGGAAAATATCTTTGCTTCTGCAATTGTGTGTAAAATCTGGTCTATCTATGGAAGTGGGTAATGATCCTTGAGTGAAGCCTTGTTCAAGTTTTTGAAATTGACGTACAACCTAATGTTCCCATTTTTTTTCCTAACTAGGACTAGATTAGCTACCTAGGTAGAATGTTTAATAGGATATACCATATTAGCTTAAAGGAGTTTTGACAACTCTTGCTTCATCAATGCTTCTGTATTTGGATTCATAGACCTTTGCTTTTTCCTGAAAGGTTTAACACCTTCCTATAACTCAATGGTATGTTGTATAACCTATTTCCTGTACACTTTGAGATCACTATAAATCCAAGCAATAATATTTAGAAATTTCTTGCACAGTTCCCTAATATGGTTTAACTCTTCTTCTATACAATTAACTCCAACCTTGATCACTTTTTCCAGTTCAAATTGAACTTCTTTATACTGATATTTATTGACATTTATTTTATGGCCTACTACTTTGTCATTGTTGTCAAAAAGACTCTCAAGGGTGATCAGTCCCTTTGAAATATGATTATTTTTCAGTTGAATTAATACTTATTCTTCTTCGTCTTCCAACGTTCTACCAATTGAGCAATTCATTTCATAGATTAAAAAATCTAATATTTGCTCATCATTTTCAAAAACTTGCCAAAAAATATTTTTATCTGGCACAAAGGGTCTATATATGAGTCTCACTATTTTGGATTTCTGAATGATGTTGCTGATGGGGAAGAAGTTTTCTCCTATAGATGCTAAAAAATTAGCGTGGGTGTTTTGTTCTCTAGGGATAGACTTAATATTTAGAACCTCAAAGGCTTCTAAAAGATCCCACACCTTATTTCTATATGCCTTTAGGTAATGTTGTTTACTTGTATATTTTTCTGTGATTTGATTTACAATGAGTTTTGAATCTCCATAAATTCGTAACTACTTAACTCCCAATTTTTTAGCCTTTCTCAGACCCAGATAAAGTACTTCATACTCTGCTATATTATTAGTGCAACTCCATGTCAGCCTATAAAAAAAATTCTCTCTTTGCCTATGGGGGAGATTAAGACTCTTCCGACACCATCTATGTTCTTACATCTAGCTCCATTGAAGAAAAGCTTCCAGAGCTTACTGGTAGGATCATATTCTTTGGGAGCAGGAGCCGATTGTTTTTTTATTTACAATGGAATAACTTCCCATATCAGTTTTTGCCATGGAATTGAAATTCTTTAGAGAGAACCGGTCTTCTATTTTGAGCTCTTCCAAGGTCTCTTCCATTAGATCGAGCTCTTCCATTTCTTTTTTCATCATACTTATAGTACCGACCTCTTCCATATTTTCTATATGGAAAGTAGATGGATTTTCATTAAATATCTTGATACTTCTACCTTTAAAAGGTATTTCCAAATGTGAGTAGTCTAAATATAGATATGCTCCTCTATTGACCATGAACTCTTTAGATAAATACATGCCAAAGTATGGTGCTAAATCCACCACTACCACTTCTTGTATGACCACAATTTGAGGTATTCTATGAAGCTTTATAGGGATGTCTTTAATTAACCCTACAGTATTGATTGGAATTCCATCCAATTGTAGAACTCCTAGGTTGCTTTTAGTGTACTTCATTCCCATAATATTGCACACGAATTTTGGTATTACTATGGTAGCAACACCTGAGTCTATCATGCAATTATGTACAACCCACCCTTCATTTTAACAGATAAATAAAAGGGGGGTGGTCTATTTTTTCCAGTAGTAGATGTTAGGTTCACCTGGAATGTATTTGAGTAGGATGGGTTCCTACCTTTGTTTTTCATTGATCTTAAATATTCTTGCAAGAGATCAATTTGTGATGTAGGAGCATCCAGTGGTAGCAGCACAATCTTACAACAAAAGAAATAAAGAGTGAATAAAAACACAAAATACTCTAAGTGTTGTAATGTGTCACGATATCACGACATAAAAGTTGTCGCGATATCGTGACAACTCAGAACAACGACGGGCGCAAATCGCAAGTGTTGCGATATCGCGACATAAAAGTTGTCACGATATCGTGACGAACTCAGAACAACGGCGGGCGCAAACTCAAGTGTCGCGATATCGTGACACATTGGCAAAAGAGAACAAAAGGCGAGAAAAGATGAAGACTATGATTTCTGATGCATATTTTTGTACTGTGTAATTCTTCTATGGTTCAGAATTGTAATCTTTCCATGCTTCTAAATGAAAATTATGTCTTTTTATTTGTGTTAAATTTTTGCTCCCCATCAAGTGGTATCAGAGCGAGAAGATTCTGAGTGTGTAAGCAGAGTGCCAAATGTGAGGCAGCTTGCATCTGGATCTGGGGTTAAGGGTTCTAGAAAAAAAGTGAAGAAGAATGCCGTCATGAAGAAATCATGGTGCTGGAAGGAACGTGGTTCCTGAAGGAGACTTTCGAGCATTGCAGAGGCAAGTGCAGGCCCTATAGGAAGAATTGCAAAGAGGAGTAGAGCCAAGAGGAGAAGACCAGAGCGATGATGAAGCTTGCAGAGTTGATGACCCGTCAGAAGAAGAAGAAGAAGCAATGAGTGCTATAGAATCTCAAATGATTAAAGCCATTTCTCAAATTGGGAAAATGCCGAAGATTGACGTATCCACATATTTTGGAAATTTAAATCCAGAAGATTTGATTGACTGGATTAACGATATGGAGGAATATTTTGAATATGAGGAGGTTGAAGATCCAAATCGGATAAAATTTACAAGAACAAAGTTGAAATGCCATGCTGGCATATGGTGGAAAGGAGTGCAGTTGGAACGAAATCATAAAGGAAAAGAAAAGATCACCAGGTGGGATCGAATGGTTGAAAAGCTAAAAAGATAGTTTATTTCGACAGATTATGAATTAGATTTGTTGCAAAAAATGCAGAGTTTGTGACAGTCCAGCAAGTCTGTTAAAGAATATACAGAGGATTTTTTTTTAAAATTTCCATTAGAACCAGCCATACAGAAGCAAATAAAGATAGAGTAGCCTATTACATTAATGGGTTAAGAACCAACGTACAAGAAGAATTGAGTTTGGTTCGAATGAGCACCATTGAGGATGCTTACCAGTTTGCTCTGAAAGTGGAAGAGAAACTGAGCCGTAGATTTGACAGTAAACAAAGAGGAAGAGGTCGTGGTGGAAGAACTAGTGGCAGAACCAGTGGAGGTAAATATGACGGCTCGTAGAAGACTGGTGAAACAAGCAATCACCAGGAATAGAAGGAGGAGAATGCATACCGTCCTCGTAATCATAACAATGATTATCAAAGGGGAAGAGGTAGAGGTGGATGCGGATATGGAAGAGGAAGATTTCATGGAACCTACTTCAATTATGGGGAAGAGGGACATCGATCATATGAGTGTCCCCAACACCAAGAGGCATCGAATAGAAGGCCTGAAGCAAATGCTCGAGCTGCGATCGTTGAGGATGGTGTTGAATTTGAGCACTCTGAAGAAGCAAACCACGGAGAAGTGATGATCACAAGGAGAACCTTGTTGAATTAAGAGGGAACCAGACTAGCGAAAAAGCCTATTTCGTACAAGGTGCAAATGTTCAGGTAAAATCTATAATATTATTATTGATAATGGTAGTACAAATAATTTGGTCTCTGAGGAAATGGTAACTAAGTTAAAGCTAGAAAGAAGGCAGCACCCGCATCCATACCAGATTGCATGGTTGTAGAAGGACCATAGAGCATTAGTCAGTGAACAATGCTTGGTCAAGTTTCAAATTGGAAGATACCAGGATGAGGTCCTGTGTGATATTTTGTCGATGGATGCTTGCCATTTGTTGCTGGGAAGACCATGGCAATTTGACATACGTGTGGCGCATGATGGGCATGCAAATACCTATTCCTTGACAAAAGATGGAGTGCGCCACAAACTGAAGCCATTAAAGGAGGTTGAGGAAAAGGTATGCAATAATGCTAGAATTTGTTTAGTAGATGGCAAAATTTTTTTGGATGGTCTAAAGAGGGATTCAATGTGTTATGCATTAATTTCTACTGTAAAGAGAGAAGATACTACAGACATTCTAGCAGAAGTTGAACATCTATTACCAGAATTTCTTGATATTATATTAGACAATGTGCCCAAGGATTTACTGCCAATGAGGAAGATTAGTCATCAGATTGACTTAATGCCAGGATCTAGCTTACCCAATAAGGCCGCCCATAGAATGTCTCCTGTAGAGAATGAAGAGTTGAACCGATAGGTTCATGAGTTGTTGCGAAAGGGGTTGATTAGAGCAAGTTTGAGCCCTTGTGCAGTACCTACAGTACTAGCACCGAAGAAGGGTGGAGAATGGAGAATGTGCACTGATTCGAGGGCCATTAACAAGATTACCATTAAGTATCAATTTCCATTACCTAGAATGGACGATATAATGGACTGTTTGAGTGGAGCTAAATACTTCACTAAGATTGATTTAAAGAGTGGATATCATCAGATACATGTTCGAGAGGGTGACGAGTGGAAGACAACCTTCAAAACCAAAGAGGGTTTGTATGAGTGGTTAGTTATGCCATTTGGATTAACTAATGCACCTAGTACATTCATGAGGCTGATGAATGAGGTATTGCGAGACTTCCTAGAAAAGTTCATGATAGTTTATCTGGATGATATTCTAATTTTTAGTAAAACATTGGACGAGCATTTGTTGCATGTTCGGACAGTTTTTGAAAAGCTGCAAGAGGAGCAGTTGTTGATAAATTTGAAGAAGTGCAGTTTGTACAGAAAGAGTTGATATACTTGGGATTTGTCATCTCAGAGGAGGGTCTGAAAATGGATCCTGAAAAGGTGAAGGCTATCATTGAATGGCCTGCCCCAAGGAATGTAATAGAGGTAAGATCATTTCATGGTATTGCAAGTTTCTATAGAAAGTTTATTAGAGACTTTAGCAGTATTTGTGCACCCCTAACAGAAACTATGAGAGGGGATAAGAGAGAATTTAAGTGGACTACCAAGGCATGTACCGGTATGGACATATTGAAGAAGAAAGTGATAGAACAACCCATTCTGGCACTTACAGATTTTAATAAAGTGTTTTAGGTTGACTGTGATGCCAGTGGCAGTGCCATTAGAGCTGTATTTTGCCAAGAAGGTAAATCTATTGCATACTTTAGTGAAAAATTAAATGATGCTAGAAAGAAATACTCTGTTTATGATAAAAAATTCTATGCTATCATTCAGGATCTTAAGAAATGGAGACATTATTTGCTAACCAAAGAGTTTGTTTTATATATCGACCATCAAGCTTTGCAGTATATAAATAGTCAAGGTAAACTTAACCAGCGGCATTTGAAGTGGGTTGAATTCCTACAGAGTTATACCTTTGTCCTGAAGCATAGAAGTGGCAAATCTAATAGAGTTGCAGATGCCTTGAGTAGAAGGCATAATTTGTTTATAGAAATGAGAGTGCAAGTTTTTGGGTTTGATGAACTCAAGAGTTTATACCCAGCGGATCCAAATTTGCATGGATGGCATGTTTGTCTCCTACTACTGTGGATCGCACTAAGTGGTTGGATTTTATGATCCAAGATGGGATGCTGTTTCGGAAGAACTAGTTGTGCATTCCTAGAAGTTCCATGAGGGAAAATATGATCAAAGAGAAACATAGCGGAGGACTAGCAGGAAATTTTGGTTGAGATAAGACCATTTCTCTCGTTAGTGAGAATTACCATTGGCCACAGTTGTAGTCGAATGTGACCAAATTTGTGCAGGGTTGTAGAGTGTGCCAGATGGCAAAAGGAGTAAGCTAGAATACAGGAATGTATAAGCCATTGCCTATACCAGAGAGACCATGGGAGGACATTAGTATGGATTTTGTTCTTGGTCTGCCAAGGACACAACATGGAAATGATGCCATTTTTGTTGTTGTTGACAAGTTTTCAAAGATGGCCCATTTTATTCCATGCCAGAAGACAAGTGATGCTGTTCATATTGTAGGCTTGTTTTTCAAGGAGGTTGTACAACTTCATGGTCTACCCCAAAGCATTGTCTTGGACAGAGATACCAAATTTGTGGGTTATTTTTGGCGAACTCTGTGGAAGAAGCTAAAAACAGAATTGAAATTCAGTTTTGCATACCACCCGCAGACTGATGGACAGATCGAAGTAGTCAACAAAAGTTTGGATAATCTTCTACGATGTTTGGTAGGAGATAAACCCAAGTGCTACGTACAAAGCCAGAGCAGATCAGAAGTGACATTTCAAAGAATTCCAGATAGGAGATGAAGTCATGGTTCACTTGCGCAAGGAATTTTTTCCTAGCAAAACCTACAATAAGCTGAATATGAAGAGGTTTGGACCATGCTAGATCATAGGTAAACGAGATTTAGGAAATGCCTATGAAGTAGATCTACCAAGTGAGCTGAATATTTCACCTATTTTCAATATTTTAGACTTGGTCGAATATCATGAAGGAAGTTGCAGCGAGCCGCCCAGTCCGGATATGTGGAAAATTCTAGAATTCACTCCAGACAAAGAGGAAATCGAAGACGTACTCGACACTCGTGAAGGCAGAAGTACCCGAAACAGACAATATTCGGAGTATTTGGTCAAGTGGAAGGGCCGACCTATCGAGGATGCAACTTGGTTGTCCAAATCAGAGGTTGATCGCCTGGGTTTTCCTTTGACCGTCCAAAAGTGAGGATCACTTCTAAATCTACCCCGGGTGTCTGATGTAGGAGAATCCAGTGGTAGCAGCACAATCTTGCAACAAAAGAAATAAAGAGTGAATAAAAACACAAAATACTCTAAGTGTTGTAATGTGTCGCGATATCGCGACATAAAAGTTGTCACGATATCGTGACAACTCAGAACAACGGTGGGCGCAAATCGCAAGTGTCACGATATCGTGACATAAAAGTTGTCGCGATATCGTGACGAACTCAGAACAACAACGGGCGCAAACTCAAGTGTCGCGATATCGCGACACATTGGGAAAAAAGAACAAAAGGCGAGAAAAGACGAAGACTGCGGTTTCTGATGCATTTTTCTATACTGTGTAATTCTTCCATGGTTTGGAATTGTAATATTTCTAGGCTTCTAAATGAAAATTGTGTCTTTTTCTTTGTGTTAAATTTTGGCTCCCCATCAATTTGACTAGGAAACTGTAGGGTATCGTAAATGCTTCCTTTCGAGGGAGTCTTCTTCATCTCTTCTACTATGTTAAAAGAATATGATTCAACATTCCTCTCTATTTTATTAGCAAAGGTATCATAAATGCTTCTGTATCCCTGAGTTGATTGTTTTCTCTATATTTTAGTCAGAGAAGGAAATCTTAACCTCTCCTTAGCCTCTTCTTGAGTCTCGACTTCCTTTTATGAGATAAAATATTTATGTACTTCTGAACCATCGCTCTGGGTGGGAACTTGAGACTTATTTTAATAGGAAGTATCTCTTTTAGATAGTGTTTTAGGGACTGAGGGAAAACTCAGAGGTTGGAGTTCTTGAGGATCTATTTGCAAAGGTTTTTTACTTGATCTTGTTAGAACTGCAACTTGTTCAACTGAAGGCATCATGAAATTATGGTTTGTTTCTCTAATCATGCTCACGTGTCCTTTAAAAGTTTTATTTGCCTTTTAAATAGCTATATTTTATACATAGTGTTGATGGATGATACATGAACTTTCCCCATGTGAGTCATTGCATGTAGGGCACCAATAATCAAAATTTGTAGGAGAAGCTATAGATTCTTCATCGTCATTTGCATAAACCACACTTGACCTTTCTTGATCCCTATTGCTTGAAAAAGTTGTGTCTCTTATTACTTGGGTAAACCTTCTCGGTTGAAAATTTCTTTTAGCTTCCCTTCTTTTCATTGACGTGATCTCATTAGTCAAACTTTTCATTGCTGATTGCATGTCTAATAGGATGAAAAGCTGAGATTCTTGGGCTAACTGAGTAGGTGGTGCAGGTAATGCAATAATTGCAAGAATGGATGGTAATCCTGGGAAATTTTGAGGTATTTGTATTGTTGGAATGGATGATTGCCCATTCTATTTTGTAAGGTCTATGATTGAAAAATAAGAACTTGAGAAACTAGCATCAGAAGCTTGGGGAATATCTAGGAAAATCAGAATTACTGCTTTTGGTGGATATCTTCCAATAGTAATGAGGTCTTTCTCTACTTTAGATGCTTATTGAAAAATAGCAAGGAAGGTGAATACTCAAGATTTACGTATGATAATACCAATATCAAAGTTGAAAGCTCTCAAATAATAATACACAACTTGTTCACTGGTTGATCTCAATCCATTAGGCACCCTCTCCCAAGTGTGACCGAATCGGATGTTGAAATCAAAAATTTCCTCTTGAGGATATTTCAAAATGATGGTAAATTGACTGAGTAGGGAGAAAAAATCTACATGTTGATTAAATTCATTTACCAACCTACCAATAAGTTTAGCCCAACTTGTGATGGATTGAATATGAAGTGCTCTATACCAATAGAGCATTTTTCCTCTCAAGGAAATGATAAGTAATCTAATCATTACATATTATTGAGTAATGTTGTATATAGCTTCCAAAGAGGCAACATCTAAACAATGCTCATAATACATTTTTCTTGTTCCATCATATGAAGACAATGATTTCAAAGCTATAGTAGGAATCGAATCCTGATCCATCATGTTCAACAAACCTATGTGGTTCCATGTAAGATAAGTTGGAGGAGGAGCACCCATTGTAGCTACTACACTTTCCTGTAATATAGAACTACTGATAGTTGTACTTGAAGATACATTGACCATGGGTTTAGGCAAAAAAATAGGTACAAGGGTGGTAATACTGGTAGCAGGTGGGTTTGATCTAGCAAAAAAAATTGGATGAACCCTAAGGCTACCAAGGTGTAACTCGAAGAACTCAATGGGCTATTAAGACTTTCTTGATTTAGATATGGTTATCATATATGTAAATATTCATTATTTTTAACCAAAAAAATAGATAAGATATTTCTTGGGTTTATACCTTCGGATGGAGTCACCAGGCTATTGATTTGGATCTTTTATAGAACAAAGAAAAACATCAAACCTTATAAAATACTATGGGATTTAGGGTCCCATTGAGCATGCCAAAAATTGTTGGTGCAAAATCAGCCTATGGTTATGATTGCACCCACGACATTACCAACATTGAGTAGATAGATTAAGTATTGAGGGATTCTGTCTAATCTCCAAAGAAGCCTGAAATTGGGTAAGCTGTGGCTAACACATCGTGATTGACATTGGGTGACTAAAATTGGGCAACTGAATCATCGTGACTATCACAAGATTACTATCATTTTGTGACTATCACAAGGCGACTGACATACTATGACTATCACAAGGTGACTAGCACATCACGAATGTCAAAATATGATTGACACACTACGATTGTCACAAGGCGACTGAAACACCATGACTATCACAAGGCGACTGGCATGCTGCAACTATCATAAAGTGATTGACATGATGCAACTATCACAAGGTGACTGACATGTCGTGACTATCAAAAGGTGACTATCACATAATTTGTCGATAAGTTTCTATTATCAATTATGTTTATTTTTATACATTTTTGTTCATTAACGCTCAATAAGGAGATTTTTCTATTATTTGGGCACCAATATCAAGCTTTCTTGGGTCAAATATACTGTTGTCTTGAATAGTAGTTCTCTCTTTAACCATTTATTTCCATTTTTCAAAATGATTTTCTTGTTACTCTTCTATTTATATAGGTAAAATGTCACCTGTTGGCAATGGAAAGGAGGCCAGTCTTCCAGTTTTGATAAAAGGAGTATCCTCAAATACTTTCATAATATTTCAAAATCTAGTCAACCATCAACATATGCACAAATTGAAGGTATGAACACCTTTACTTACTAACCAGTTAATTTTTGTTCATTGTTAATTTTATATATAATGTCTTCATTCATTAAGAAGGATGATTTTTGGTTTATGGCTTTGTCCATATTTTATCTGTATTTTTAAAAGAAGGTATGCTTTTAACAAAATGTATGCTTTTAAAAAGTATAATGATAATGACCATGGTATTGAACCTAGTATTATCTCTACAGAAAACACTATTGACCCTTGTATGAATTCAATTCCACATAACTATGATAATGAAAAGTCCACAGATGAAAATTTTCTTAAATAAATGGAACAACAACAGGAAGAGATTCCTGAAAAAAACACACCAAATGGAAAACAAAGTAATAGTTCTTATGCAGTACCAACTTCTGGAGATTCTTCTTCTAAAAAACATAAACGTGTCAGGTCATCTAGATGGATAATTAACAGATAATTTCAGCCTGATTGTGTTTCAAAATTTCCATTTGTTGAGCTAATGCTTCCAGAGAATAGTAATGAGGTAATAACATAATTGAGATGCATAATTTGCAGCTGGAAGCATGAAAAATATCACTGATTGCAAGTTAATAAAGATACAGTAGAAAAACATTGTGGAAAGGTTTATATAAAAACAAAAGAAAGTGATGGACCAATACAGAAAAAATATAGGTGGAAGGATGCATTAGAGTGTGCCCATATCATATATGCATAAGAATATGATAAAGAAATGAAATAAAAACAAACTTTGGTTGAGAAAGGTGCAACGATTCAAGCCCAATTTTGAAAAATGGAAAAGTTCACTTTAGCTTCAAAAAGTTTACAATTTGCTGTTGTACTCACTATTCTTAAAAAGGGTAGACCTATGTCAGATTTCATTGATTATAAATCTCTATTTTGACTAGTTGATGTGCATAGCTTACCAAAATTCCATTGGTTGTATCAAAGTGGTTGGGAAATTGCAAAATATCTGTTATTGGTTGAGCATGATGACCTCAAAGAGAAAATAAAAAAGGCCAAATTCATATCACTTTCAATTGATGAGGTGACTGCAATTGAAAATACATCTTAGATTTGCATGCATGTTTACGCATTGGAAAATAATTTAAGGCAACCTCATTTACTTGGACTATGCAATATGGTGGAAAATTGCAATGCAGAAAACATCTACAATGTTGTTATTTATAGTTTAAAGGAAATAGCAGGAATGAATGAAATGGAAATAGCCACTAAGTTAATATGTGTCGAAGCGGATGGTGCTGCTACAATGCAAGGACACAATAATGGTCTTTGTGTTATACTACAAACATCTATTGCTCCATGTTTGATCCCTATTCATTGCATAGTTCATAGAATTAATATTGCATTCAAAATTATGGATACATTTAAAAATGTAGCTAGAGTGGAAGACCTTGTCCGTGAAATTCATGATTATTTTTTGCGCAGTCCAAAAATATTTTTAGAGTTTCAGCAGTTTGCACTTGGAGTTACTGATGGTAAAAAACTCTTAAAATATGTGGATACTAGGTGGATTTCAATGTATCAACCGACATATAGAGTTTTCAAAGAATATCAATCCTTGGCAAGGTTTATGTATGCAAACCGTAGGGCAGTTGATAAGGCTAAGGATTTGCTATTATGAATGAGTGACTTTGAAACACTTCTCACATTATGTGGTATTCTTCCAATGTTGGAAGAAATGAATACTTTGATCAAAATTGCACAAGAAATATCGATTTATATTGTGTATTTCATTAGAGCGAGAAAATGAATTTGCTTACATATTGATACAATGTACGCATTTGGTGAAATTTTTATGGATCCCATGTTTGATATTTGGAGAGCATTGAAAAACATGAAAGATCCTCAAAACTTTTTGAAGTTCAATATAAATGAACATCTTTGTATTAATGTCCACGGAAAGGAAATTTATTTATATTATTTTGGTCATCGAATGGATATTGCTACAAATGAAGTTGAAAAAATGTCCATAACATACAACAGATTTCATGTAGTTGTAACAGATACCAAAATTAAACTAAAACAAATAGCAGAATCATTGACTTAAGAGATCAGAGACCATTTTCAAATATATGAATTTCTTGAGGCTATGGTTGTGATTAACCCGATATTTTGGAATCCTTGTAATGAATACCATACTATAAGTGGTTTGTTTCAAAAATACATGGGAAATATTTCTATACATTTTGCTAAACCTATGGTTTTCAATGGATTGAAATCAACGACATTCTCAACAAAGATCATTTGACAAATCAATCAAATTATTTTGGAACAACAATGTTTGCTCAAGTTTCACAATTTTCTCAAGTTTTACAATTTACTAATCATCTTATTTGCCAAAGAGAATATTTTGACAGCTCCCTTAGATCCTTTCCCATGCTCTGCATTTGAGAACACCCTACTCAAATCCTTTCATATTTCCTTAGAGGATGCAAGATCTGCTAGTTCCTTATCCTCAAGAATTAATGTCAAATGGCACCCTCCTCCTCATTGATGGATCAAACTGAATTTCAACAGAGTTGCTAAAGGGAATCCTGGCATAGTTGGTGTGGGAGGCATCCTCAAAGATCATTTGGGTAATCCTATATTTGCCTTTGCTAAACCATTGGGAGAACTATATAACCATTCTGCTGAAGCTAAAGCTTTGTGGAGAGGTCTCCAATTTATAAAGCAAATTTCAAGAAAAAATATTGTTGAGGGAGACTCTTTGAACATCATCAACTATTTAAAGAATTCTAAACATGTAGGATGGAAGATAAGGAGCATAATTGAGGAAATTAAACATATCCTCAACAAACAACATGAGGTGATTTTCCAACATGCATTTAGGGAAGCAAATTATGTGGCTGACAAGTTGGTAAACATAGGGGTTTTTGCCCGTGGGATGCTGATGTGGACTGATTCTCTTCCTCCTGAAGTTGTTGTGCTTGCCAGGTTGGACCAAAACCCTCATCATCATGAAGAAGCTTAAATTTTCAACATGTGTTCTCAATCGTCACCCTCATCTTCACGTGAGGCTTCATGTGTATGATAGTCCCAATAATCAAGTTTTCAACTATGTCCTCTTGGATATTATATCTCCCTCCCCAAATTTACCCCAAAATTTGTGTCTTACCTCTAATTACACCTTCATCACATTTTTTAATTTGCGACCATACGATCCATTGCCTTTTCAAATTGATTTCATCGGTTTTTAGTTAACTGCTTTGTTTTAGAATTCCAATGTTTTTTCAAATACTACCCATAATAATTACTTGCCCATGCACCTAAAAAATTATTCATCTACCCTTTTCAAACATTTCCAAAGGTGGATAGCCTTCTGCTTCATTCCGAGGAGTATCTAGTGAGGTTTTTCAAATTTTATTGGGTCTTGTGCTAGCTCTGTGTTTATCTAGTCCTAGTTATTGAGTGATCCAATAATTCAATGACATCCACCCACTATGCACTTTCCAATCAATTTTTGTAGTCTACGCTGGATGAAAATCCTTTTCGATCCAAGTCTTGTCCAATATGTGATTCGTATCTTAGTTTTTTTTTTTTGAGGTTTCCTTTTTGGTTGAAGGGTAGTGTTTCCAAATTTTATTTATACCACTTCTTGCATGCTCCCTTCACGAGTCTTCCTTATTCCATATCCTTGATTATGGCTGATCCTTCCCTACTCTATTTTATCCTCTATGCATTTCACTATTTTGCAACCATGAAGGAGGAAAAAATTAAATATATTGAGTCGGAGGTCTTTGAGATTGAAACCACTACTAAAGCCATTTTGAAGGGCAAGAGATGTCTCATTCCGTTCTTAAAAATTTTCATTGGTACCAACAAGGATGCTAATATGGAATTTGCAACTACATGGGACAATGGAGTTATCACGATTCACGGAGTTGAGTTTCAAATTATGCTGGAGATTCTTGTTAAGTTAACTGGGCAAGCCCTTGATGGTCGGGTGGTTAGAAGGAATAAGCACAATTAGGAAGTTGATCTATCCCATTTTGACAACTCATCCATGATGCGGAAGCTCCACAAAAAAGGTCTGTATCGACACCATTTATCCTCTCCTTGGAAGGAAATATTGAAGCCTGTTATGTAGTATCTTACTGTGGATGACCCTGAATCCCAATTATATATTTTCCATTTGTATTTCATTAATCATTTTAGAGATTCAAATATGTTAAATATTCTTACTGCTCTGTACTGGTCCATTGATTATGCCATCACCTCTACCCGTGGCAAGGAAGAAGAGGGCTGGCCTTCCCATCAGGGGCTTTTCAAAATCCTTTATGACTATTTACTTTGGAAATTTCCTAAAGGAAACTTTCCTTCCCTTAACCCTTCTGAAGAGAATTCCTCTTCTACCCCTAGACCTAAAGCCACCAGGTCAAAAAGGAAAAGCAAAACTGAGAAACCCCAAATTGTTTCAAATTTCAAGAAGAAGGTTAAGCTTGAAAAAACACCAGTTCGGTGCTCTCAGAGGCTCAAGTTTAAGGACACTCCTACCCCTAAAATATAAACAAAGAACACAAATCTAACTCTGATTCTCCTGATGTGGTGGAAAAATATCTTCACAAGGTTGTCATCCAGTCCACCTCTGCCACCATCAACCATCTGGAAACCATCCATGCTGCACTTGGGAAAGGAATTGCTTAGCTCAAGGAACAACGTAATACTCTCATCTTGGTATTTTTATATGAAAATTATGAAGAGGGCCCTACCTTTTATGCTACCATTGGATTTTTCAATGTTAAGGATGATGAAGTCATTGAGATAGTGAAGGAAATCTCTAAGGAAGCCTCTAAGGATGTGCTCAAGGATGCTGCCAAGGATGTTGATCTGGAGATTGTGGTTTCATCTCCTATGCATATTGATGCACCAAATTAATGTTTTTGCTTGCTTTGTATCTCAGCTAGCTACTCTCTAGTTTCCTTCTATTTTATGACCTTTTATGTGGGTTAGTTTTGGTTTTCTTCTCTGTTTTTCCTGCACGGATGCATTTTGTTCCTTTACTACATCCTTATTTGTACTTTCTGTGTTTTTCTAAGTTTGAGTTCTTTTTTCTTTGCTGTTATACAAGGCATTGGGGTGCATTTCAAATGCCTCATTTTTTAATGAAAAATAATTAACTTACCAAAACAAAATTTGCTAATCACCATGAAAGGGGTTCTATTTCACATTTCTGGAAACATTTATTTCCTAGTAGTAACCTGCAACATATTATGAGTGAATATTTTAGTTTGTATGAATTATGCAAAATGATGATTTTAGGATCTGTTGAGGATGAAAGGGTATTTAGTGTATTATCATATGTAAAATCTAAATTTCGGAATAGATTGGACAAAAATTTAGAAATTTTTTTGAGAGTATATGTGTCGACCTATGAGGTTGAGAAGTTTCCTTATGAAATAGCTTTGTCATATTGGAAATATTTGGTAGAGAGAAGAGGTGTCATGAATACTCTGGATGATCAGGATAATGGTAACACTGATGACACTATGATGACAAATTTTTTTGGAATGAGTGCAGAAGAATTTGCACAATATGAAAAGAGTTTGTTCCAACTTTCACCATTATGATTCAAATATGCTTTAATTTCCCAATATTATATTGGGATTTAATTCATTTATTTTATTTGATTTAAAATATTGAGATTTTATTATATTTTGAGACATGTTTTCATGTTTTTGGAACAAAATATTGATTACTGAATCACATATATTCCTATATTTTGCATGTATTTTGATTTCATAAATTATGCTATCAGTTGTTAATAGAATATGTGTATATTATGATTTCATATATTTTGAAAACCATGTATTGAATAAAGTATAGACCATGTATTGAATAAAGAATAAACCAACTATTGAATAAACCATGTATGGCAAACCATCTATTGAATAAACCATGTATTGAAAACCATGTATTGAAAACAATGTATGACAAACCATGTATTGAATAAACCATGTATTGAAAACAATGTATTGCAAACCATGTATTGAATAAACCATGTATTGAAAACAATGTATGACAAACCATGTATTGAATAAACCATTTATGGCAAACAATGTATTGAATATACAATTTATTGAAAACAATGTATGGCAAACCATGTATTGAAAACAATGTATGCCAAACAATGTATTGAATATAAAATTGATTGAAACCATGTATTGAAATCATGTATACAATAAACCATGTATTGAAATCATGTATACAATAAACCATGTATCAAATTGATTGAAAAAATGTATTGAGCATACAAATTATTGAAAATAATGTATGACAAACCATGTATTGAAAACAATGTATGGCAAACAATGTATTGAATATCAAATTGATTGAAACCATGTATTGAAATCATGTATACAAACCATGTATTGAAACCATGTATACAATAAACCATGTATTGAAAACAATGTATGGCAAACCATGTATTGAATAAACCATGTAATAAAAACCATGTATTGAAAACAATGTATGGCAATCCTTGTGTTGAAAATAATGTACTGAGTAAACCATTTACAACAAACTAGATATTGGTGCTCCATTATTGCATCCACATAATTCAAAATTATTTATTGCATCCACACAACTGTACAATATTGAAAGAAAAACTAAAAAGTAATATAAAATTTATGTAATATAAAATAATATGTTTTAAAATATGAGTCTTTGAAACCATGTTTCTTTTCACCACAATGCCAGATTATAGAATCATCCAATAAGGGAACATCAGTTCTAATTTTCTAAGTTTTCTTACTGCAAAGTGCCTGAAGTATCAACTGCATCTACCTCAATATCCTTTGCTTCCAATGCACCAAACCGTACCAAACTATCAGTTGTAGTGTTTATCCTTGATAGCAATAAAACTTCTTCCTTCATGGGATCTTATTTAAATGATGCATTCAGCTCTTTCTCATTTTATTTTACTATAGCATCCACATCCAGGCCCTTTTATTTGATAAGCTTCTTCAACCAATTATTTTCTCAAACAATGTGTTGTAGTCTCTTCTAAAGAACATGTGCTTATATTGAGTGGGGGGTGAACAGTATAAGACCACTTTTTATTTTTCTTTTTCAAACAATATTAATCAATATAATCAATGGCAATATCAATAGCAATAACAAAATCAATGCACCAATAATCACACACAATAGAGACACCACAATTTACGTGGTTTACCCAATGCGGGCTACTCCACAGAGAAAATATTTTACTACAACTTTCTCAATCAATCTCTTGGGAATCCTTCCCAATTACAATATTCATGAACCTCTATCCAAATGAGATGCTGATCTCATAAATCTCAAGTTTGTGGATCTCTTTCCTAGGATAACTCTTTCCCCTTCTGCTCTGGCTAGTGATCTTCTAGAAGACTCTGTCTCTCTACTACACTAACTTGTGGATATATCTCCACTTGAAGACTCCTCACTCAGATCTATCTTCAATTGTCTTGGCTTCTGGATCTTTATCCACTGAGACTATGTCCTCTATACTATGTCACCTATAAAGCTCTGTCAATAGGTTCACTTAGAACCTCTTCAAATCTGCTCAATAGGCTCACTTAGAACCTGCTCAAATATTCTCAATAGGCTCACTCAGAACCTACTCAAATCTGCTCAATAGGTTCACTCAAAACCTACTCAAATATGATAAATAGACTCACTTAGAACCTACTCAAATATGCTCAATAGGCTCACTCAGAACCTGCTCAAATCTGCTTAATAGGCTCACTCAGATTTCGCTCAAATTTTCTTAATAGGTTCACTTAGAACCTGCTCAAATATTCTCAATAGGTTTACTCAGAACCTGCTCAAATATGCTCAACAAAATCACTCAAAACTTGTCCAAATCTACTTAATAAGTCCTCTCTAGGACTTGCTCAAATTTACATAGCAAGCTTTCACAAAAGCTTACACAAAATCGGTCCACAAGCCTTCTCAAAGACTTGCTCAAATCTGCTTAACAAGTCCACACAGAACTTGTCCAATCTCACAGAAACATAAAGAGAATTGTTAGAGACTCAATATGTTCTACACTCAATGCTCAACCACTTTCTCAACTCAATATCATAGAAGCATAAAGAGAATTGTTAGAGACTCAATATGTTCTATACTTAATTCCCAATCTCAACTCAAATCAATCTCATAGAAGCATAAAGAGAATTTTTAGAGACTCAATATGTTCTATACTTAAATCCCAATATCAACTCAAATTAATCTCAAATCAACAATATCATATAAGCATAAAGAGAATTGTTAGAGACTCAATATGTTCTATAATCAAATCCAATTTCTTTCTCAACTCAACTCAAATCAGAATATAGAATAGTTTGTTTTATGGAACTTGAACAACCACTTCACACAATATCTTGACTAGGCTCAAACAACTCTACTCAAAAAATCACCACAAGGAACAACTCTTTCTCACAAACCCTAGTCCAAGAATGAATCAACCAACTCAAAATGTCTTCAACAATACTCAACAACAACTCTTATATAACAATGATACTCATGTTATTTTAAGCTCAAGTTCAATTTCTTTGCACAACAACTCACTCCAACAATAATGCTTATAAAACAAGGTTTTAATCACAACTTTCAAATCAGAAAACCTTGAAGCATTAAACCAACTATTTTTGAATAGGAAACCACAATCAATCCTTTTCACTCCAATGATATTTCAGAAATCAACCACCCAAATAAAATCAATGGAGAATGTTACTCATACCTTTTTGATGTCTTATGAGTTGTCCACAAAATCTGTCTCACTCAACACACTTTCTTTTTCAACTCTCAACAAGGGTTAGAGTAATAACACAACAAAAATATCCAAGTAACACCTTATTACTCCTACTTTATTTTAATATCCACCAAAGTTCTTTTATGCAAGAAATAAACCCTCAATAGAATGGATCAAACTTACTTTTGGAAACTCCTTGACAAAACCTGAAATATCTTCTTACACAACCCTTATTTCTCCTTCTAAGCAAGTTAATTAAATAGCTCTTGAAAAATTCTTTCCAACGATATATAATATGCTACCCCTCAAAAATTAAAAGGAATAGTAATTTTAGAATTTTCTAAAACAACTCATAAGTCTTATTTCTCCTCAAAGCTTTTCTTACAAATATTAAAATAAAAATTTAACTTGCATTTTTCTTCTCAGCGGGATTCGATCCCCTGTCACTATCCAAGTGCCACTCTAACCGTGATGCCACTAACCACATTAGCCAACCACTCACATGAAATAGTGAGTGCAGCCACTATGCTTTCCTTCCTCCAAACGTGCCCTAGAAGACATGTGCACCAAAAGGTGTACTTCCTTTCCACTTCGCAAAAACCAGTGTCGACGAGATTTGAACTTCGGATCTCCTGGCACTCAACAACTTGACTACCTCCTTATTACCGCTAGGCCACAAGCACCTACGGTGTATGGGAAGGGTCCTCCCTCCCTTCTATTTCTCCCTTTCTTCGCAGGTTTCGATTGTGCTAAAATATATTTTCTCTTTGTTCGAACGAAACTCACACACATTCAAATTATTGCCAAATGAATTTTTGGCAATGGTATTTATACATATTGCCTTGAATTTTCATATGTTGGCCCTTAATTGAATTTGATGACATTGGCGGGAATTTCCACTTTGGAAATTTAAATTTAAATTTTATAATATTAAAATTTAAAACTTAAACTTCAAAGTTGAATAACTTTGTTACCGGGACTCCTTTTTCGATGAAACAAAAAGCCAACCCGAGTTTTAAGAAAAACCCATTTCAAATTTTTCATCCATGGTTTTAAATAAAAACATTTTGTTAATATTCACTTGAATATCATTTTGGAATACAAACATAGTGCTTACTTACATAGATCCTTTTGACATCAATGACAACTTTTTGCTAAGGGACTCAAAATGTCCAACATCTTCTTCAATTCAATAGCGTTAGTCACACTGATTTTTGCAGTCTTGATCCAAATTTTCATGGTTGACACCTGTTGCTTTAAATACTGATAATTAGACTGCAAAATAAAAGAGAAAAGGATTAATATTAATTAAAAAATATATTAAAAAAACATGATTTTCAGATATGTGTAAAAATTACATTTGTTGTAAGTCTTGTAGTTTCTACCACTGCTACTTTATTCTTATCTAGTTCCCATTCATTGAAATATGCTTGGGCTTCGACATTCAGGTTCTCTAATAAATCAAGTATAATGGCTAGAACTTTATTACTGCTTATAGAATCAGCCTTGACGGTGCTAGATTTGGCCTTTAGTAATAGAGCATCAAGCTTTTATGGCTCATTCTCTACCTTTGAAAACAAATCCTTTCTATGTCCAAAGTTCTTGTATCGACCTGTTGTGGCTGCTCCACAACGTACCCCAAAAAAATTAGGGACCCACCTCTTGTTTTTGGTTTTTGGGATTTTGATTGTCTTTGAGTGATATTGTTCCATTAGGTTGCAATAAAGGTGCTAAGGTTTGCAAGATTTGATCAATGCCTCCTTAATTGTTTGTAAAACCATTGATGAGGTTTGATGACTTTCGTAATGCATGGATAAATTTTAAGGTTTTAAATGCAACCATCATACCTTTGGAGCCAATTAATTGAAATATTAAAAATGAGTTAAATTGGATTTCTTGGTTTAAAAATAAACAAAATATATTTATTTATTTATATATATGTACTTCAATATATTTATATAAATAAATAAATAAATAAAATTTAAATAAAAATAAAATAAAAAAATATACACATATATATAAACAAATAAGTATATGAATATTTATATATTTATATATTTTAAAGTTAGTCTAGCTTTAAGTTAGGGTAGTTTTTAGTTAGCTTCGAATTGTGTTTAACTTAAGTTTTGTTTGTTTTATTATTAGTCTTATGAAAATCTCATTGGTGAAATCATGTTATGTCGTAGGTGTTCCAAGGATGAAGGTCTTCACAGGACGTCGAGTCAAAGGTGAAGTGTTGGTATGATGAGCGACGGTTAGCTCGCCATGCAAGGGACGTGGATGATTCAGAGTGATGAGCACAACCAAATCGTTGACGTGAGTGGAGGCTAAGCATTGAGGACATATGTGACTGTCAATGTGGCAAACACTACGTCATGGGTACTCTTATCCAACCATGCATGAAGGCCCTACTGGTGAAGTTTGTTGATGGGGAATGAGGACTTGAATGCTTATGCTGACGCAGCCCAAGACCATACATGATAAATATGAAATTAGCAAGTTTGAAGGATGGGTGGCCAATTGACGCAGCCCGAGACCATACACGATAAAGATGAAATTAGCAAGTTTGAAGGATGAAATCAGAATTATAGCGCTAGCGAGGATAGTGAGTTTCCCTGAATACTAATTGAAGATGATGATATGGGTGGCAGCATGGATTCCGTGCATGGTGACAAGAATGGAAGTTATCAAGGCAGCATTATCCATTTTATTTTGGAAACAAAGCATAGACTGTCAGCTTGGATGGACGAATACAGTGGGGTTTTCGTCGACAGATGTAGACTTCTAATCTAGCCACAATACCTAAGAGATACATCTCGACAGTGATAGCATGGGCATAGACCAACATTGTGTGACATACCTGAAGAGCAGACGACGGACGTTGAGGAGAAGAAAACCGAGGCCACACGGGCAGAGTTCGAACGAAGCCTAGGTGCAGATATCGCTATGGCCATTGACAGTAAATGCAAGCGGTTAGTGGGATAGCGATGGGCCATGCATTTAAGGGTCAAATACTGGCAGCAAGGACAGAGTGGATATGTGAGCGAATAGGAGATTCATTCTCCACGATAGCCCTATGAGGTGGATCCGGTACAATGGCTCTGATAATAGAAGACCGTGGTCGATGATTGGCGGTGTGAATGACAGTGAGAGACTATGCCTGCATGGAAGGATGAAAGGTTTACACGGACGTGTCACAACAATGTGGAAATCTCGGTGTCACTGATGCAGCGGTTACCAAGGTGGACGTAAACGATTTGGACGCATAGGGATAATCTACGATGGAAATTGCTTGATGGTGTCGCAGCCGTATAAAAAATAAAATAAAAACTATGTCTGAAGGGTAGACATCAGTTTTAATCGATGCCCAAAGTTGCCAACTCAAATGTGGAAGCTGAGTTAGGGTTAACCCTGACCGGGACCGGATTCATAGTCCCCAAGACATTTGAGGTCCATAGACCATTTTTAGGTCTCGCGCCCACATTGCATTCATCATGCTCGAATTAATTTCAAATATTGATTAAATATGGCCTGTGAGAATGATAAAGTGCAGGCCAAAAGAATGAAGTATGTTGTTCTTTTGGGTTGGTGAAGAATTACATAAAGTGAAAGGGGTAACGTCAGTGCATTCATTGAGAAGTAATTTTGGTTGACGTGACTAAGTCTAATGCAAACAAAACATTTATGAGGAAGACCATTTCAAACACAGCAAAGGCAAACCACTGGATTATATGGAATGTTACGATTATTCCAAGGCACAAGAAAAAGAGGAAACATTATGAAAACATAGCCCAAACGGTCAGAAAGCGAAATAGGAGCAGTAGCAAAAGACAACGAAGGAAAGGGCTGGAAACCAGAGGACCGAGAGGCTGCCATTTTTATGTTGGGTTTTGTGAATGTAATAGCTCAAAGTGTGCACCTTGTGAGCACTTCTAGAAGAGGTTGCAGGGAATAGGATTTTAATGAAATATATTTTTACGTTGCATATTTTCTGACTTATATCTAATTTTAATGCTGTAACAAGGTTAAAATTACATGAATGTTAGGAGATGCAAATTTTATATAATTCCTAGAAGCTAGCACTTGCTTTGCTTTAAATTGTGCGTTTGCAGGTTTAATCAAGGCGGGTTATTTCCTGGTAGACCTTACTAAATCCGGAATTGCTGGGTGGGGTAGCATAGATTTGAGATTTTACATTCATTGTCCAGTATTAATTAGTTTTCATGTGTTGAGTTTTACTTTTCAGATTTATGTTCTGCTTTCATTTCATTTTCTGCAAAACATTAAAATTTCGGACTCAAAATCAGAAAGGTTCTTCTTTTCTATAAGATTAACCTCGAATTTTGGAGTGCACAAATTTTTGGATGGCAAAGAGTGATTATTATTTTTTTTGGTTTTAATATGTTGTTTGGAAAATCTTTACAAGTAAAGAAAGGGCCCACAAAGCACAAATTTGAATAACCAAAGATAAAATTTATTTTGGGAAAGGGTTTTCTAATTTCAAAGCACACAAATTTCCAGACTAAAAGGAAGTGGGCAACCACAAAATTTTCTTTTTGTTTCTTCATTTAGAATCTCAAGATAAAAAGAACATGCTAACAACTGACCTACAATCTCACATTAAGGTCAGATAACAAAGAAATGCTAACCAAGCTAACTTCACTAACTATGCTAATTTTACTAACCCCACTGACTTAATTTTAGTAGGACACTTAAATCTCAGATAAAATGAACCTACTGACTTTAAGAATCAATCTCACATAAAGGTACGGTTTCTAAAAGGAAGTGGCATATCCACAACATTTTCCTCATTTGTTTTGATCATTAAATTTCAAGATAAATAAATTGGACTAACAGGGTTCAGGGAGATCACATTAATGCTAGATAATCAAGGAAAATCAGTAGTGGCATATTTCAATTCATTAGGACAATAATTCACCACAGGCCCCTTGTTTACATTCACTTGCATCCATGAATTCATTTTAGCACTATTTTGGATTAACGTCATCTTAATTCTTTACACGTGCATTGCTTTAACACGGAACCTTGGAGAAATATTGAATTTCTTTGCAAGAGAGGGAAAGTTTCACCAATTCCCTAACTGTTAGTGTAATTTTGCAATTGGGAAAAATTATCACTCAACACGACCATTTATTGCTTTGATCATAACCTTGGCCTGATATTCCCATTATCTTAATGTATCAATATCTACAAGAAGATTATTAGTAACATTAGCCCTACATCTGTTTGCTAATAAAATATTTTCTGAAAAGTTTATTTTATCATCATCGGTCGGATGATGATTGGTGTCGACATGTTGGTGGGGGGAAGAGGAAACATCGGGGGCATCTCCTTCAACATCCTCTTGTGATTTATAACCTAACTCTAGACCATGAAATAGATCACATGTTTTTAGTGGCAAATTCAAATTATTCATATCTTAATACATAAAATCATCATCCAGATTGGCATCTAGAGGGGGCATTTGAGATGCACTTTCTACATTTGATAAATTATCAAGTGTTAAAATTGGGAACCCCATCCCTGAAACAACAGACTGGCCCATAGTCTAAGTTTGTGTATTTAACTGACTACTGGTTCCTTGAAGTGGCTGATGCGACGATGTGAGGAATTGTTTCCCATGCATGCAATATTGGTTCCTCACCAGTGGTGAGTGCTGTGGTGATTGTTGGACATGTTGTAGATGAACTTGTGGTAGAATTGACAGTCACCATGTGATAGTTGCCTCTCGTAAGTCACCTCTTGACCATTGCCACTTGATAGTCACCACTTGAAAATTGTATCTTGATAGTTGCCTCTTATCAGTCACCTCATGATAGTCACCATATGGTGGTCATCACTTGACAGTCACCCTTTTCAGTCACCCCTTGACAGTCGTCACTTGATAGTCACCTCTTGACAGTCACTCCTTGTCAATTGCCTCTTGACAATTGCAACTTGACAGTCGCCATAAGGCAGTCACCACTTGATAGTCATCCTTGATAGTCACCCCTTGACAGTCGCCACTTGAAAATCATGCATTGACAGTCACATCCTGGCAGTCACACCTTGATAGTCGCTTCTTGATAGTTGCTTCTTGACAGTCGCTTCTGTTAGTTGCCATTTTTAAGGTTGAAAAATTTGGTGCATAGTTTTCAAAAAATCGCCAATATTTGATAATTTTTTTGCAAAAAATTGAAAAACTAACCCCAATGTTTATACACCTTAGGACTAGATTCGATCCAATTTTATAAATACACTTTGGGGCCAACCCCTTATGCATAACCCTGTTTTCTTCCATGAGTATAGTCATGGTATTTTGTATTTCTTGCATGATTTACTTATTGTTGTGGCTTCACTTATTTTCCTGCAAGTATGAAATAAGTAACATTAAGTTAGATTAATGAATATAAATTGCTGAAGTAATGTAGAGTAGAAACAAGAGAAAATATTAATACTGATCTCAAGGAGGTAGGGCCCACTCTAGGAAAGGTTAGTCCCTTGTTCTCTTCCTCCTGAAATACAGTTGTTTACTTAGAATGTAGAATTGTCTCAGAACATAAATTCAATTAAATTGCATATTATAGAATTATAAATATAGTAAAATAGAGAACACATTATTAAATAATAAAGTGGATCTAGACAAAAACATAGATTAATTCATAATTGCATCCCTTAATTTAAGAATAATTTCATGTAACTTTTATTCTTATGTTAGAAACTAAGAAAACGAAATAAAAGTCAATGGTTAGAATTGTGGATATCTATACAGGATAATTGTTCTTTAAATCTAATATTGGTTTAACAATTAAGTGTGAGATATTACAACTCAATAGTGAATTATTCCTAAATAATATTGAGTGTGGTGTGTCTCAGGCGAGTGAGAGATGTGATGGTGGGCTTCATTGGATAGGCTACCATAGTGGATTTATGACATGTCCTCTTGATGAGTCAGGGGATTGTTTTAAGGTAGGAGGATTGACCTAAATTGTCCATGGAGACTTGGGCTTGGGGTTGGGACTTGGTTTGACTGTAGGTCGATACCATAGGCTATTAGGGATTGGAGTGGGATGCAAATTGGAGGTTCCTGATAATGGTGCTCATGGTGGCTCTTCTTATTTTGAAGGAAAAATGAACTATCTATACAAACATAAAATAAAGCAATTAATCAAACAAACATGGTTGTTTTGGTGTTTTTATTTTGATTTGATATTGTGTTTTGATATTTTATAATGTTTTTTCAATTTTTGATGTTTTTTATTTTTTTGTTTTGGTTTTTATGTGTTTTATGTTTCCTAAACCTAGGAACTATGAAGGGGTGATGGAATGAGATCTATAAGGGTGTGTTTATACCTACTCCTCTTATGAGGAATGAGACACAAATGGCTAATACAACTTCCTAGGATGGTGGGTCAACTTTGGGTATCCTAAGGGGATAAAAAAAACATCTTGAGAGAGGTTGTACTGTCTAAATCCTACTCCTTGTCCAATTGAGCTTTCATTTCATCCTTAGTTGGGCTTAGATAAAAAAATTAGTTGCAAGTCCAATAATTACTAAGCCTTGTGAACAAAAGGGCATCTAACCTCAAAATTATCCTAAGCTAGTCCCAAGGATAACCAAATTCCTGGTGAAAAAGTCTAGGAAACTATGCATACTAGCTATGGTGTTTAAAGTATAACTGAGGGTTGGTGATGAAATCCAATGTCTCTGGTTGGTTTTCCTTACAAAACCTTTATAGAATGTATTGTACAAAGTGTGTGCTTGATTTGATTTAATTTTTGATATTTTTTTTGGTTTTGATTTTTGATGTTAGAAATACCTATTTACTATGCAGATCTAAAGCTAACCCTAAGGATGCAATGAAAATAATAACCTTTATATTAATAAGATGTGAAAATAAAACTTGATCTAATGAGCCATGGAAGCAATAACAACTAATTTAATGAACCTTGAAAGTAAATAACAACTAATTTAATGAGCCTCGAAATCAAATTACAACTAAAATAATGAGCCTTTGAAAGTAAATAACAACTAAGCTAATGTCACTTGAGTCTTTAAAAGAAAATAACAACTAAACTAATGAGTCTTGAGTCTTTGATTTAATATAATGAGTCATGAAACAACAATGATTGAGATAATAAGCCTTGAGTCTTTGTGCAAATTAAGAGATGACTAAAAGAAATTTGTGACTCAAACAAGAAATGACAAAGAAATAAACTATGACATGAGCCTCTACAAAAAATTAAGGAATATAAGATAATAACCTATGAGCCTATGCTGAAAAGAGAAGGAATTGAGCCTATTGTGATTCTGAGTCTATGTGCAATTTTGTTTGAGTTTGTGTAACCACCCAGGATGGTTGTATCTAAGTTTAGTAGCTACCCTAGGTGGTTATATATGAGTATAGTAGCTACCCTATGCAGTTGTGTCTAAGTATAGTAGTTGCCCTACGTGTTTGTTATTTAGTTTGATAGCCATCCTGGGTGATTATGTCTGAGTCTAGTAGCTATCCTAGGCAGTTATGTCTAAGTCTATTAGCCATCTTGGGCAGTTGTTTTTGAGTCTAGATGGGAAGATCTTGCAAGATTGAGCATTTATTTGAATGAAGTGATTGTGTCCTTTTCTTCTCCTAAGTACTTGTGACAAAAACAAAAAGTTAATAAAGTAAGAAAAATAAGCATGAAGAAATCTAAGCAAAACACACAAGATATACTATGCTAGATGTAAGGGCTAAAGCTCATGTAAAAAAACAAGTGTCGAATGTGTTAAGAGCAAAGGGTCCCATTGTGATCGCCATTTATGTAACTAAGGAAATGCACCATAAAAAGTAAATGAAAAAAATAGAAATTTGATATTGCATTAATAAACTTTGTTTATTATAAATCAACCTTTTTGGTTACAATGGACCTCCCAAAAGGGAGGGTTTTATTTATGTAAATGAGTTCTATGGTGCTATATATCATCTCCTTGGTCGAACAAAAAATTGGAGAGAGTGTTTTGAAGTCTCATTGCTTGACCTCTAGAGCCTCTATGTAAATCCCAGTACCTACACACAAGCCCACAATGAAAGTATCAGTAGAATTTGTTGAGCCTTTCAAGATAAGACCCTAAATCATGAAAAGAGGTTACAAAAATATTATAAAAACTCACAAAAACTTTTATAAGGTTACAAAACTATGCAAAATGATTACGAAACCTTGTAAACTACCTTTTTTTACCTTGCTTGGATGCTAGCTATTAATTTTGAGTCTTTGTATACCTTTGAGGCTCAACCGTTTAGTCTAGTTGGCTCTGTGTAACCACATAGGGTGGTTGGAAACCACAAAGGGAAGTTGGCACTTTATTCTAGCAGGGGTTTTAGACTTGGATCTGGACCCTTCTAGAAGTGTTTTAGAGCTTATAGTGCATATTCAGTGCTATTTGGTTATCGAATATGAGTGCAACAACAAAAAAAATATTTACATATATTTTGAAAAGACTCCATGATCAATGTCTTTGAGCTCTTTGAGTGAGAAACTACAATAAAAAATGCACATGAAGGACCAAATGAAATCTAGGTAGAGTTTTACTAAGATTTTTTGTGCTCTCTTTTACAAATGAAATTGGATATATTTATAATATTCCCTAAGGTTGGAGTAGAATGATGAGGGGGCAAGAGGATGATGGACAAGTGGCATGAGTGAGAGAAAGGAGGAATCTTGAATTTCCCCACTTGGCTGCTTGGATGGACAAATGTACAACATCATCTATTTGGGATATGACACCCTATGACACACTATGACACATTATGAAATGTCTCACTAATGCTCTTGGGTGGAGAGATTCCTCACCCACCAAAAATGACATGCTTGATCAATGTGCTTAGGTGGAGGGAATCCTCACCCATATGCATTAATGAGCTTGGAATGTGGAGGAAAGAGGGTAATTAATGCCAATTAGAGTTAGGTGAGTTACGGTTAAAATAGAGAGATGGTCTCATGATGACCATTGGTTAGGTGTAGGAAGGTTCTTAGGATGGTCAAAGGGGTTAAAATGGTCAACATTAATATTTATAGGGTTGCAATGTAAAATTAAAATAATTGCATGATTTATTAAATAATAATATTTAACCATTGCAAATATGATACTTTTTAGGTGTCTACAGGTCTACTATTTGAATTTGGAGGATTGCCCTTGCATACCTTAATTTGGATGCATATTGGATAAGTTATACCACATTTACCCTGTATTTATTTGCATTATATTTTGCTATAGCTAAGACTTGTAACAATTGCTTCTCCCATTTTTAGGTTCCTTTTCAAAGTTTTTCTTTTAACTCAGTCGTGATTCTTGCTACAATGGCTAATTCATTCTTTTTAGAAATCGTCTGATCCCACTGCTCTAGCTCTGTTTGATAATACTATTGTTGTTCTTCTCAAACTTGAAGTATAACCTTTTGTTCCATGACGTTTTTATTATATCTTTCCATATCCTTTTGCATTTAATCCATCTTTTTATCCTTGAGCTACAACTATCCATCATTCATTTTCAATTAGTCCTCTTGATTCTTTAATTGCTTGGCTTGAGATTTTAGTTTCTCTTCCTATTTATTGAGTTGCTAACTATTAATTTTTAGTTGCTCCTATTTTTTTTCAACCAATATACATACTTTTTCAACAAATATTCATTTTATTGTAATTTTTTTATTTATTCTTCCACTTTAACCTTTGTAATTTTTCATTATTCTTCTTAGAACTTCAATTTATCTTCAAAATCTTATTTCATACTATTCATTTTAATTTTTGTTTCTTTTTACCTTGCTTAAAATTCTTTCTTAATCCTTTCAATTTCATCCTCCATAGAAACCATTTATCATCATGTTGCATATGTTTCCCCTTGTTGCCTTTCCTTGGCTTGATGGATGTGCTCCAATCCTAATGTAATCTATTCTATCTAGTGTATTAGAAAATAATACTTGTGAAACAAAAATATCAAATTTGGTAGTGCTCTCGAGTATTCAATTTCTACCATATTTTTTGGATCTACTTATGTCCATATATACCCTCAAAGGCACTTTATAATTGGTTTTTATCCCTTCTAGTAGGTCATTTGATCCTAACATACTAGTTACCTCTTGAGCAAGTAACTGCCAAGGTTGTTGCACATAGATTTTGCCCACTTTCTTTGTTCTTTCTCAAATTTTTACCCATATCATTACTTTATCCATCCCATTATAATATTTTTTCTTCCAATATTTTAGCTACCCTACACAACCCATCCAAAATTGTAGTCGAGTAGTATCAAACATTTTTGTGACTTGCTCAAAAAATTGGTCTACTCGCTCATCAGTTTCTTCTCCTTCTCCATTGGATATCCCAAAAGTGGGGACTTTGATAAGGAAATGTATTTGTAACCCTTGACTAGTCCCATCCACTTGTTCCTCCTCTTCTACTTCCTTATTATTGGAAAGTGTATCTTTATTATCCTCTAGCTTCCTATCTTTAGTGCCTCCTTATTGGTTGATTTTCTTTGTAGTCATTTCGTATTGCTCCACCTATTCTATAGTGACCCTTAGTGGATCTATTTTTGCAACAATTTCCTATTCATTTCCTTGTTGAATGTGCTACACATCATTTTGCACTTATGACCCTTCCAATGGATCATGTTTCTCTATGTTATATTCTTATGACCCTACTATTAGATCATTTGTTCTTTTTATCTACATTATTTGCATTCTCCTTACCTATTGATTTTTGACTATTATCACCTCTCATTACAATTTTGATTTGTGGTTGTTTCTTTCCTTGTGGAGCAACCACTGCTTCCTTATTTTTTTTCTCAAAATTTTCCTCCTTGACTCTAGGTGGTATTATTACCTCATTCAACCATTGTTTTGTACCCTCTAATAATTCAAATTCGTATACATCTACTAGGGTAGGTGATCCATAAATTTTCTTTAGTTGGGATTCCTCCATTGGAAAATTTATTTATATTGAATCTAGCTATTCCAATACTAATACAAACTCCTCCACTGACTATGTGGGAAATATTTATTATTTAACGAGTGCTGAAAGTTGTTCTTATTGTATCATTTTTCCTACTCTTATTGCGTCCTTGTTCGGGAAGGCTTGCTACTAGTTCTTCCTCCATCCTTTGAGGCATTGAATAATACTATAGTAATTGTTTAGATAAAACTTCACCCTGTTCATGTTCTCGACTCAACTTCCTTATTTTTTTATGCCTATGGTGTACCTCTTCCTCAGAAGTTTCACTTTCTTCTTCAATTATGGGCAATTTTAGTTTGTTTGTATTTTTCTTAGGCTTTGACTTCTTTGGAGTAGGTTTCTTTATTGGTACTACTTTTACCCATATTAAAATTGAAGGTTGATATTTTAGAAAATCCCTTGAGGCTATCATTTCATGAAAAGGTATGCCAACCTAAGAAACTACATCTAGCATAACTCCAATTACATGAAATATCATGGAGAAATTCTTAGTTGTTCATTGCAATAATCTATGAATTATTTGTGATAAGTACATGCCTTAATCATACTACATAAATTTTGTTATGTCCTCCACATATTATGCCATCCACATAGGTATCTCTAAGTATCATGCTTCTCTTAACAGTCGTGACATCACAATTTTCATGACACATTGAAGTTCTTGGGCCTTTAATTGACTTTACTTGATTTCTTAACCTTCTAGGCCAAAATACTTGGTTGTCATTGGAGATTTAAGGACCACCAAATCACTAATCAGTTGGTACCACTCAATTTAATCTACATGTGCCTTCTTGACTATTTTCCCTCCCTATGACAATTCAAATGTTTTTTGAAAGTTCTCTGCTAAGAATTCTACCCTGATATGCTGATTTCCAAGGCAAATAAAAGCATAATTTGTCTTTGCATCATATGACTATAATATTTGTAATAGATACACATTGAAGAATTTTTTATCAAAAGGATTTACTTGTTCTAGAACACTTAAATTGTATTTCTCCAATACTACTTTGAACTCATGATTTTTGGGGTTTCGTTCCACCATTTTCAACAAAATTCTCCTATTGATTGAGTGAAGGTGATATCATTTAGTTCTACCTATTCACCTTCCCCTTCACTTTGTTGATCACTATTTTCTTCAGGTTTTGTTTCTTTATGAACTTCACTCCGAAGTTCTCTCTAGCGTGCCTGAGGGGGTTTCATTTGCTGCTCCCTAGAAAGCTGATTTTGCTCATCCATCCTATCACCACATCTATCACCATGTATTTTGTACAAGTGATAACCTTGTCCTCTCCAAGGTTGATAACTCCATCCTCACCTTGGTTTATACCCTCATCCTTACCTTTGATGGTAATAGTTTGGTTCTTGTTCCATTGTAAATTGAGGTTCTTCTCATCTTATACATGGGTCCCTTTGAAGTAATGGGCCTAGTGAATGCTCAATTATTTGTCCCATAATAAGTTGTATATTCTCAAAAAATCTTGTCCTTCACTCATACTTCTATAGCACTCATTTTATCCAAATATCATCGTACAATTCTCCTCCTCTTCGAATGGTATAATTTTATCCAAATGCAAGTGTACAACGTATGACTCTATCCTTTAATCATACAATCTCCCTTTCAACTATATGGTTTCAGTAATTGTATGATTCCAACCATACTGTCATTTTCCTCATATGATTTTAACCTTGCACATGAACTATACCACTTAAATTGTACAATCCTTTTGCACAACTATACAATTACATTCTACCATAATTGTATGCTTTTTATGATTGTATAATTAATTTTTACACTTCCTTTTGCCAACATATGGTGTTTTTTCCTCTATACAACAGTCTTCCCCCAAGATTGTTCTATGATAGTTTAACCAACTTCATGCATGCACATTCATATTTTACTTTTTTCCTTTAGAACTTTATACAACGCTTCTTCCCAAACTTTTGCAAACTATGAGAGTGTTGAGGATAACTTAGGCTTATTCACTTAAGCCTAAGTTAATATATTATTTATTATTATTCATATTTCTTGCACTTTGTATTCATGTGAGGCATAGTATGCCCATGTTAGAAATAGGTTGTTAGCATGTTGTTAGATGTTAGTTAACTGTTAGAGATCTTATTTGTCTTCTAGCAGTTAGTGGACATCCATAGTTAGCATTTTGTTAACTAGTAGTTAAGTGGTTGGCCATGTTTGGCAGATTTTTGCAACCACTTAACCTACATGAGATTCCTATGTAATCCTATATATTACTTGCATTTCATGAATAAAGTAGCTTCATACTTAGATCCTAAAAAAAAAAAAAAACACAACAGATTCTTGGAGGTGCAAAGAGTTTCAGCGAGCGCAAAGACGTTCCGGTGACTTCTGGTTTTCCTGGCATGAGGCCTATTTTTCGGCAGGAAAAATTAAAAATTTTTCAAGGATTTTTAAACAATTTTCGGCAACCAAAATTTTTTGATGGTAATGGACGTTGTTGAGCAGCAGGGGGTGGCATAGTTTTCAGGCGGTCATGCGCATTTTTTGGGTGAGTTCCCGATAGGTGGTCGTTTTTCGACAGTCGACAGCAAAGATTCTTGGGACTTTATTATCCCACATTGCCCATGCTTTGGGTAAGAAGGTGCTTAAAACCACTTGAGAACATATAGTGCTCGTGACCACCATATGGTGGTCACCCTAGGCCATCTATAGGTGGCCACATTTAGTAGCAGATTTGCCACTAACAGTTGTACTCAGGAAGTTAAATAGCCCATTGCCCAATTTGACCCTGGAAGACAAGAATTTATTTTTTTGATAGGATTTCCAAATTTTTGCGGGAAAAAAATTGGCGGGAGAGTTCAAATTTGAAATTTCAAATTCAAATTTTACCTTTTTGGCATCAAATCAGCAAAAAGGAGAGCAAAATTCAAGAGGTGATATCTTTTCCATTATTTGTCCGTTTTTGACCAAATTTCTTACGTTCTTTTGCAAATTTTCCAAATATTGCTAATTTTACCTCCTAACCCAATTTATGGCATTGTAAAAGGGCTAAATTTTGTCATTTTTAAGTGCTTACATTTTTGCAAATTGAGTTAATTTTTGTAAAAGCACTTTAAAATAGCCCTAATTTTGTAATTGGAGAGCAAAAGAAATTGTAAAATCTAGGCAATTTGGCTGCATAGGAAACTGAAATTGATCCTAAGCCTAGATTAAGTTTTTGCAAGACCATTTTGTAATCCTCCTAGTCTGGCATACACCCGAAATCAAATGGCTTATGACCTTCAAAAAAACATGGAAAACCTCATCGAAGCAGTAGATATTTTGGCACAAAAAGTGAGAGACATTGTTGTGCAGTTTAATCTTGGTGAACTCAAAATCCACCATAATAATGCAAACAAAGCCAAATGTGAGGTTAAGATGTATGATGGATCTAGGGATCCTGATGTATTATTTGCATGGATTTTAGATATGCAAACTTGGTTTGCTTATGCTGAAATTCTGAAGGATGAAAAAGCCACATTTGCTACACTAAAACTCACAGGTTTAGCAAAAGTTCTCATTGTAGAAAGACAGAGCCATAATGCCACCATGAATTGGAAAGAATTAACTCAAATTCTAAAAAACACCTTCTTTCCACCAAACTACCAAAGTGACCTCACTACCAAGTGGTATAGATTGAGGTAAACCTATGGAATGTCAGTTTTTGATTTCATTTTCCAATTTAATAGGTTTAGGGTATTGCTTGGTGTGAAAGATTCAAAAGATGATTTGATTAATAAATTGACTCGTGGATTGCAAGATCAAATTTTTATGGAGATCAAATCCAATGTCTTCCTCACCTTGGATGTGGCATTCAATCATGCCATTCTTGCAAAGGAGAAAGTTGGTGCATATCAAAATTCTCGTTCATCACAGGAGGGCTCTTCCAAAGGTGGGAATCAACATCAACAGAAGATGAAGAACAATTCTCAGTATTCCCCTCATTCTTCTTCTCCTCCCACTTCTCCTAAAGCACATTCTTCTTACTTTCATGCTAAAGATTCTTCTTCTTCATTGTATTGTGACTTTTGTAAAAAGCATGGACATGTAAAATCCAAATGCTATACTTTTGATAAGTTTAAGAAGAAGAAATCCCTAATTGTACAACCTACACATGAGGAACCACAAGATGGTCCCATTTTGGCTATAGGGACAGAAGAAGAATATCCTATTTTAAAGGGTAAACTAAACAAAGTTACCCTAATGTCCAATGTATTTGCTCAAGGGGGGCGTGACCATTTGTTTGTCACTAGAGCCCACTTGACGCATGATTTCTATGTTGATTGTATCATTGATAACAGATTGCAAAAGAACCTCATTGTGAAGTCCGTTGTGGAGAAGTTGAAACTTCCCATCAAACCACATCACCAACCTTATGCACTTGGGTGGAAAGATGTAGACTCCACATCCAACATCACCCATACTTGCACCTTGAATTTTTCTTTTGGTGACAAGTTTGTGGATAAAGTTAGGTGTGATGTCACAAATATGGATTGTTGTGGAATATTTCTAGGTAAACCCTATCAATTTGATAGGAATGCTATTTATCATGCTAAAAAGAACACCTACACATTGGAGTTGCATGGTAAAACCTACTTGATACAAAGCATTACACCTACTTCCAATTTGATGTTGAGTTGTAGGCAAGTAAGGAAGTCATTAAGTCAAGCACTCATTTTGGCTCCTACTAGCATTTGTCCTGTACAAAATGAAGAACAAGCACCACCTAAGGAACATGTAAAGGAAGAAGTTTCACTCCCACATGATGAACAATCACAAGAGCAAGTGGTTAAGGAACCCACCATTCTCACTCATGAGAAATATACCATTGATTCCATTGGTATAATTTTGGGTACACCTACAACTACTGAACCACTTATTCCATAGAAGTTACCTTTAGATTTGCCCACTCCCACCATTGTACACATGGAGGAGCAAGCTAAGGTTACTTCCTTTACTGAGCACCGACAAAGCCTTCTATGCAAGATACCACAGGACTTGCAGGAGACTCCGTAGGGAGTGGTGCGAAAGCATCTCAATCCTCACTCACCATAGGTTGGAGGTAGAGTTTGGGTTCCTTTGGATGAGTGCCGCTTTCTAGAGATACCATTTCAAGACCCTATTTTGGTACTTGATCCTATTTTTAGTCCTACAGTAGCAGTGGCACCTGATCGTCAGCTTTTGCTCATTTTAGATAGAGTTTTCGAGATGAAGACTCATCACAATGGATAGGGTTCTTCCACTACCTACCTTGTCGCTTGTCGCGATCACTTTCCATACATGGATCGATGGATTCCTGACCATGAGATGGCCCATGATTTTCCACATTTGTTGAGAGCATTGGGATCCAATGCTTATATGGTTGGGAGGAGTGTTGAGGATAACTTAGGCTTATTCACTTAAGCCTAAGTTAATATATTATTTATTATTATTCCTATTTCTTGCACTTTGTATTCACATGAGGCATAGTATGCCCATGTTAGAAATAGGTTGTTAGCATGTTGTTAGATGTTAGTTAAATGTTAGAGATCTTGTTTGTCTTCTAGCAGTTAGTGGACATCCATAGTTAGCATTTTGTTAACTAGTAGTTAAGTGGTTGGCCATGTTTGGCAGATTGTTGCAACCACTTAACCTACATGAGATTCCTATGTAATCCTATATATTAATTGCATTTCATGAATAAAGTAGCTTCATACTTTGATCCTATATCAGAGAGGGTCTTAATTAGAAAGTACCTTTCTTGTGCAAATTTTCCATGGGGGTTCAAAAATTTATTCAGTTTTCTCTTTGCTTGTTTTTTTCCCTTCTTCCATTATATGTTCCAAATTTTTATTACACTGGTCCTAAAAATGGTCTTAACCTATACGACATAACTTTGGAGAAAATCTTATATGCCATATTACATAGGCTTATGGGTCTAAATTAATCAAACAATTTTACATCCTTTTTTTTGGAATCAAGGTAAGATATATTGCATTTATTCTACAAGGTATGTATTGTTTTACCCTAGACTGTTCCTTTCCATAAATAAATAATCCTTCCATATATCCTAATTATGTTGATATAATGCTATAGAGAGCTCATCTAGACCTGGGGATTTATGCTTATTAAAAGTGAAAAGATCTAAATGAACTTCTTCTAGAGTAATAGGCTCCATTAGATTCCTATTGTTTTCATCTATTATAATTGACAACGATTCTTGTAGAAATTTATCATTAAGAAATTCCTTTGATCCTAGAATATTATAATAAAAAGACCTTTCCTCCTTACTAATTTCACTTTGGTATTCAATCCAAACCCTTTCTATTGATTTATATCTACTAATTCTGGATGTTGATCTTTATACTATAGCCATCTTATAATTTTTTTTTGTATTTTTATCTCCTTTTAACCAAGTCTGTCTCAATTTTTATCTCCAAAATTTCTTTTCCTTACTTAAAATATAACAATATTCACTAAGCAACTTCCTTTCCTTTGAACTTATATTATTATGATCACCTTTTTTGGAATTTTAAAAGTTTATTTTTTAGTTCTTCTTTCTTTTCACAAATGTTTCCAAAAGTGTTCTTAGTGATTACTCTTTATTTTTATAATAAAAATAGGATTTTGAAAGGGTTTACCTTTCCACTTCACATCGAATTTTTCACATTGAACTTTTTGATGTCATCAATATTTGAACCTTGGTGTGGGATACATCAACTATTTGTCCCAACCATTGAGCCAAGGACCTGTTGGCCTTAGTGATTATTTTTATGACTATGTAATTCACTCTAATACTACTTATTTTTTGATGTCTAAAAAATGGGATGGTTATGGTTATTACTATACTATTAATTCAAAGTATTTCTAGGTTCTATGCTAGACACAATTATGCAAATGATAAATTAATTGCTTAATAGGTTATTCAAAGTTGGAGTAGTTACCAGGGCTTACTTCAAGTCCTTCAATATAATCATGGATTCTTTCATTTTTTAAATTGATTATATGGTATTGAAATTATCCCTACCCATATTACATAATCACCACATAATGGTATTACAATTGCTTAGATCTTATACATGTATTGCTTGAAAATATTTAAAGTTCGATCTCCTCATTGAAAGTTGAGGAATTGAACTTGTTGAGTTAATAAATTTAGATGCCTTGGATTCTTTCATTGGCTCATAGAGAATATATTTTTAATAATTTTTTTAATGACCATGTAATATTGAATAAAATATTAGTCTCTTGTAATATACTCCACATGACCTAAGAATGATTGCAAATAACTCTTATCGATGAGAAATAACATCTTCTTGATCTTTGTAACCTCCTCTAAATATATTTCAATATCTTGATGAGAGACAACATGCTTAAATAAGATGCCATTGCTAAATCTAAAGATACATTTACTAGAATCAAGTGAATCTTTTTCCTCATGCAACCTCTAAAATGCTTTCTCAAAAATTATATATAATCCATTTTATTCCCATAGATACAAAAATCATCCATAAAAAAATATTTAAGTTTTCAATATAATATTACCTTAGTTATTAATTGCTATAAGGTTGTAAGACGCATATCACAATCTGAATATCACTACTCAAAATGGAAATCTACCTCATGAATTGATAAAATTAATCTTTGATTAGACGTTTTCACAATGTAAAACCTAGTTGCACCCACTATAGCCATGTATGATACTATACCGTTCGTATCCTACAATTTTAACTAGGATTTGATTTAAGAAAGTAAACAAGTAGTGGTCCTTCTTTGTGGCCTTCCTTAAATTTTGATAATCAATATATATCTTTATTTTCCTAATCTTCTTCTTGATAATGGTGATTGAGGAGACCCACTTTGAGTTGTCTACTAGAAAAATAAATCTTGTATTGAGCAACTTATTTAGTTTTTCCCTTATTGACTTAAAATTTTTAGATTCATGTGGTATGTCATTTGCTCCATGGATCTGCATTCTTAGCTATATTTATATGTATTTCACCTAATAAACTTGTCATAAATATTTAAATTCAAAATTTAACATGTAAAAGAGTCAAAAGAACTATGCTTTTCATATTTTTCTGTTATGTCTTCAAAGTGTAATTGGTATAGTCACTCCTCCATCTCCTCCTTAGAAATTTGCTATGATAAATCAACTATAGAATTAGGAAGAATGATTTCTAAGGGATACATCTACCTTGATTTCTTCTTCCTTAAATTTACCTCACTAATGCTAGTATAATATAATAACGTCCAATCTTCACTCTCATCCTTTATCTTGCTTTTATTTCAAACTATGACCTTGAGGAACCATGCATATCCTAACTTGGTTAGAACCATAATTAATGACCATTTATCTCTCATGTAGTAATTTTAGACATGTTCTTTTTCTACCATGGCCTATCTAAAAACATTGGGTAGGCAATAGAACCATCCTTTAGGAATTGAAAATATACCACACAAACTAATCCTAGACTAAAATCACTGTATTAATGATAACCCCTTTTAATTTTTTTTTTCTCGTGATCTTAAGGTTAGAAAATGATTTATTTTTATTCCTTATGTCTTCATTGTGGATTATATCATTCATAGTAGCTACCAATCATTCATAATAGCTACCAGTAATTAGAAATGGATATACTTTATATTAGATTTTATCTTATGAAGCATATAGATTAACTTCTATGTTAACCCTAATAAAATCAACCCTATTTTTGCATTTGGTGCTTAGCATATTGTGTAACTCTATATGCTTTTTTGACACTAATATCAATAGTTTTTCTACTCTATATGCTTCTTTAACACTAATATCAATAATTTTTCTACCTAATATTGATATTATATTTTGATAGATTCTTCATCATTATGAAATTTAGCATTTTGATATCAAAATTCTTGAACACCAATAAAAATTATTGGAAGAAACTCGTCTCATTACTCTTTCCTTTTATAAATACAAGCTCTTTTATAATTTTAAATATTCTTTTAGAAAATTAGGATGAAAAGATAGGATTTAAAATCTAAAAGTTCATATGGACAACATCTTTTATACAGTGCTGCAAACTACTTTATGATATGAGTAATTATCAACTATAAACATCAAAATGTAGAAGGTGAAGAATATCTTCACAACCATGTAGATTAGAAGAGGGAGTGCCTCCAAAACCAAGAATTTTGTATGGCCTTACATGTCTTAGAATAAGATGCGAATTACAACTTAATTCGAATATCGTTTACTTCACAAGTTGAGCGGGTGGCAAGGAAACATTAAATATAGATGCCTTTTGACAGAATTGAATTTTCGTCAAAACACCGTTATTACAGGGAACGTGTGGTCGAATTCAGATTTAACAATGATAATGTAGAATGAGTACGCATGATTTAAAGATCATTTATGATGTTGAGTACTAAATATACTCATATTTAGTAACTCAATTACAGACCATGAAACTCGTTGTAGTGAGAGAGTGGTTACCGCCATTGAATCATCTTTACTTACCTTGCAAGTATAAACAATTCACTCTTGTTCGTTGATAGGTATCAAGTTCTAATTAAATTTTTACAAAATCGAAATACTGTTAACTTCATCTTTTTCAAAATCGAAATACTGTTAATTAACATCTTCATCTTCTCCTTGGTTGCTCAAAAGCAATACATTATCTTTACCTTAAAATGGAGACCGGAAGTAAAGTACAAGAGCAGGCAAAAAGATGATAGCATGCGAAGCAATCAAAGCAGGAGAATGAACCGGCCTTTGGTTATTCAAATCATTCTTTCAAACTTTCAACGTAGAATAAACCGGCCTAGTCAAAGATGGCGCCCTCAATGGATGAGTAAAAGCAATGAAAGCTTTTAAAAATAACCGTCTGAGCTGCTGGTGTTTAGAATCAGAAAAGGATGCAAAGAGCCGAAACTGCAAATCCCATTTCACACGCTCGTCCTAAAGCTCCATCTTTTCTTACGTTTCCCGTCACTTACCTTGCCTTATCATACAATCTTCGAATACAAATTTCCGTCATTCCTTTACCTGTCCGCTCACACAACGCATCTGCAAAAATCGAAGGAACAATAATCACCTTTGCGTAATTTTCAATATATATATATTGCGACGGAGACTGGATAGACATAATTTATATTAACGTAAAGACTTCGAAAGGGAATAAAAAATATGCGAGGTTGGACCAGCATCTCTCCACTGATATAATAAACAGGAAATGCCAAAGCTGTCTGCTATTTATGCTGCGAGAAACTCCAGCAAAGTGTGCGTACAGATCATGCAAATTCGCTTATCAGAAGATATACTCAACGCAGCAGCTTTCTGAAGATGGACATGACGGCGGTAAGGAAGTATTTGTTTCTGTTTGTGCTATGTCTGAATATTCGGTTGGGCCGGGCGTCTGGGATGAGGGCCGAAGCGGAAGCGCTACTGGGAATGAAGTCCAATATTGTGGATGAGCCTGGCGGGGGTTTGAGAGACTGGGGAACGCAGATGGGGAATCCCAGTTGTCCGTGCCTTTGGTCCGGGGTCACATGCGACCGCAATATGACCAGGGTGACGGGCATCGACCTTTCGGGCAGGAATTTGTCCGGCGTCATTTCCGACGACATACAGTCTCTTTACCATCTGAGAACACTCAATCTCAGCAATAACCTCTTCGCCGGCGCTTTTCCGGAGGCTGTCTTCTCGGTCCCTAATCTCCGGACCGTCGACATCAACCATAACGCCTTCGCCGGGTCCTTCCCCGCCGGGATTTCGCGGCTTGAATCCCTTGTCAGCTTCAACGCTTACAGCAATAATTTCACCGGCCCCCTTCCGCCGGAATTCGCAGGGCTCCGGCGCCTGCGACGCCTGAATTTGGCCGGGAGTTACTTCCAGGGATCCATACCGCCGCAATACGGGTCCATGACGGGGTTGAGATATCTGAATTTGGCCGGAAACAACCTCACCGGACCCGTCCCGCCGGAGCTCGGGAATCTGCAGAATCTCAGGCGCATGGAGATCGGATACAATTCGTTTGCCGGCGGGGTCCCGGCCCATACCGGGAACATGACCGGCCTCGAATACCTGGACATCGCCTCGTCGGGACTTTCCGGCGCGATTCCAGTGGAATTAAGTAGACTCCGACGGCTGCGTACGCTGTTTCTGTTCAAAAACAATCTGACAGGGTCAATTCCGGTGGAATTCGGCGAGCTCCACAGCTTGGAGTTGCTGGATTTGTCTCAAAACGCGATTTCCGACGCCGTTCCGGGGACCTTCACGCGTCTGAAAAAATTGAAGCTGTTGAACCTGATGATCAACAAGATGAGCGGGACGATTCCGCGAGGGATTGAAGACTTGACGGAGCTGGAAACCCTCATGATTTGGAACAATTCCTTCACCGGAACCCTTCCGGCGAAGCTTGGCAGAAAACAGAAGCTCAAATCCGTGGACATCTCCAGCAACCGCTTGAGCGGACTGATACCGCCGGATATTTGCAGAGGAGGTAAGCTAGTGAAATTCATCGTTTTCTCCAACAGATTCACCGGGGGGATACCGCCCGGGCTCGCCCGGTGCTCGACTCTCCGGCGTGTGCGCCTTGAGAAAAACAGGTTCTCTGGCCAGATTCCAGCCGGAATCGGACTCCTGCCGAATTTGAATCACATCGATCTGTCGCACAACGATCTGGAAGAGGCGATTCCCACGGATTTCAACAACTGCACCGCCCTGGAATTCTTCGACGTTTCCTTCAATCCTCGTCTGTGCGGGCCGGTACCTTCGCAAGGATTTTTCAGGCATATAAATTCGAGTTCTTTTGCCGGCAACCCGGGGTTATGTGGAGGGGTTTTGCGGCCCTGCTCGTGTAACAATTGTCCATCTGCTGTTGTTCTGCCATTGAAGACCAAGAAGACGGCGGTAGGAGCTGTGGTGGGCGTCACGGTTGGCGGTAGTCTCGTTGGTTTACTATTGACCATCGTCTATCTTCGCAAGCGCTACTTTAGGCATAGGGAAAGCTCCGGAACTGGTTAAACTATGTAATGTTCGTGTCTGCTAGGTCATCTGTGTGAAAATTAGAATTAAGAATTTGTTATAGGTCTGTTCTCTTCGATGATTCACGGGCATGTAGATTATTGTTGTTTGTCTGTATATTATCGTTGTTGGCTGTATACTGCATATAGTTTTAAAAAACTGTATTTGTCTCAATGAATACTGTTTAGAGTGTATATTGTTTGTAGAAATGCGATGGAGATGCACATTCTAAACTTTGCTTTGGAATAGTTCTGAGAAGTTTTAAAAAATTTGTGTGAGCTGTTCTGCTTTTTCAAAAGTGCATTAACGGTGCTCGAAGCTCAAACCCGCCTCTATCAACATTTATAAGTCTGGCATAATACGTCTGTGACTATCAATGTCGAAAGATATTCGAAAGGATTTATCGTATTCTTTAGAATATGTAATGTCTATTATAGAATTCAACGTGTTACGTCATTCTCTGCATGTTCTATTTCTCTCTCTTTCTCATCAGGTAAGGAAGAATATTTTGTGATTAAATATAACTATTAGCCCTTCTTAAAGCAATGTTGATGTCCATCGATACTTAAACTCGTCTCTCGTTGAACAGTTCTTAACGCTGGCCCAGTTGGGTAGACAGATTGAAAGCAGCCACCAGAATTAGTCGATTCAGGTTCGAGATTTTAAAGTGGTCCATCTCTTGTAGAGTGATTGGAGTTATCATAGTAAGAATAAAAATAACGTCAAAGTTGTGGAATAGATAACTCCAGAATACTGCTTTGCTCTACACACTAACACTTATAGATTTAAGTTTTTTTTCTTTTATGTTGTATTTTATTTTGATTATTTTTATTTAAATTAGGGAAGAAAAGTGTAATTGATCATTATACCAAAACTTCGAGGCGTTATTGAAATCCAAATACATTAGGATCATAACATGCCACTACGTTTCATAGTCCGAACCTTATCATGCTTTGCAGTTCGAACTTTGGGCGATTGTGCACTTTTACGATGAGATCCATCACTCTCCATATGAGCCTCGGGTTAACACCACAATATCAACGTTTTCGCCCGTTCCATAATTCAAACTTAGGTGATTGCTCTGATACTAAATGTAACAAACTGTTACACCAAAATTTCGAGGTATTAGTAAAATCCGAATATACCAAATCATAACAAAACAAAGAGAGGCCAGTGTGGCCCAATTACATCACTCATTATACTTTGCATTACTTCAATAAAAAAATAATTAATTCTTTCCTTTATGTCTTGCATCGAACAAAATATGTTGATAACATTAAAGGAAAGAGTTAGAAGAATGTATATCAAAAATAAGAATGAATGATTTCTTCTTATTATTTTTTAAAGAATTTGAAAAAATTATATTAAAACAAGACTATTTATAAGTTAAGATGAGACTCTTCTTAGCTTTAGCTAGCAAGAGCACTAGTTTCTTCCTTTTAACCTTCCAGCAAACTTCCATAACTCTAAATCCCAAGATCCTAATAACTAACCACTTTTGGTTACAATTAAAGTTATGCATAGTGTTTAATCATCATTAATTAATGAATATTTGGATTTTTGAATAATGGAATTGATTAATATTGGGGACCTTTGATGGGGGCCATTAACCCAAAAATTCTAAGTGTAATTTTTTTGGGTAGATTCGCCCTAATTTTATAATAATTGAACCATTTTAAGTTTAAATCTCCAATATTATCCCTAATAATAGGGGACCTTTTCACCTTAAAATTATAAATAATTTTGGATTTTGAAACTAATTCGCCCCATTTTTATAAATACATTTTAGGGCCAACCCCTTACGCATAACCTTGGTTACAGTACTAAAAGTAAATATGCATTAAAGCCAAATCTCTTAAACCATATATCTGTAATAGCTATCCAAATTAGCCAAAAATTGAATTTTCTCACCAACCTACCTAATTCTCTCATCCTCAATAGCCATACCACTGTACTATTGAACCCCTACCTCCTTCTCGATATCCATATTAGCCAAGAAGTTTACCACTATATTCAAAGCTCTACCCACATAAATTAGTATCACGTTATCCAATTCCTTCCACACCTCCTTAATTTGGGTGACAAGAATCCTCAACCTCCATGTCTCCAAAGCAAAGTTCCTCATGCAATTCAGAGCTTCCACCAAAATTTGAGAATCTGATTCTATGATTATCCTCCTATAACCTTGTCTTACTACCTAGATAGAGACAAATGTGATTGCTAAGATTTTTGTTTCATTGTTTGTGGCCTTGCCCAAGATCTGTAGTTTCCAATAGAACATTACCCCAACATGATTCCTGTAGATCACTCTTATTCTGGCTCTACTCAAATTACCTTTTACAACTCTATTAGTAGTAATTTTAATCCAATCTTCTAAGGATGTTTTCCAACTATCTTTGTCCTACCCCTCATACACTTCAACTTCCTTCATCATCCCTATATCAGCCAAAGTTTCGTCTTTAGCATACACTACGACAGTTTCAGTAACTTTGCTCCAAATGACATGTCAGACACCATCCAAGGATGAACAAGTTTCTCTTAAATTTTTGTCATTTCTCTCCAACCAAAATTACCACCAAATAAAGGTTAAACTAAGCTTCCACATGATATGAAAAGCTTTAGATTTAAATCTGCCCCTTTTTCATTTTTCCCAAATATAATCTGGTTTAGATCATTGTTGGCTTAGATTTTATAATCTAGAAACAATCTCTCCTAGATCTGGAACTTGAACGAAGACTCAAATATCAGGTCGTCAGATGTTTCCTCACTTTTGTAGCATAAACACATTGGGATGGGCCAACTATTCTCCTACACCTCAAATTATCAAAAGTAAGAATTCCATTGTACATGAACCGCTAGGCAAAAAAGTTTACTTTTGGCCAACCCTTGGACTGCTAAACCTTTCTCCAATCCTCAATCTGATATACATGATGAGGAGGTTCTGGAAGGACCTTTTCATATCCATCCTTCACTATGTAGACTCCAAGGTGGCCATAACCCCAAGCTAATTCATCCTCCTTATTCCTACCTATGAGAAATCTTTTTGCCAAGATTTTAGTCATGACGGGTGCTTAAAATTGACCACTCTTCCAACTTCTTAAGTTGCTTCAATGTATAATCCTCCAGCTGGTGTTGAAATATCTTTCTATCTTGAACCCCTGCTTTTCCATGACTATTTTTATTTGTTGTAATTTTAAAAATTTAACAATAATTGTCTTATTGTTGTTAAAGATATATTAAAATATATAATTGCTTAAAGATATAGTGATTATATTGGTTAGAATAGGTTACACATTTTATTATAACATTTGAGTTGATTGAAATTTAAAAAATATTTGATAAAAAAATAAAATTAAAATAAAACTTGACATAAAATTTGGTAAATAAAATGATTAAATAAATAAATAAATAAATAAATAAATAAATAAATAAATATATATATATATATATATATATATATAATTTTATATTTTTTATAAATTTATTGTAAGACATGTTTGATAATTTTTTTAATTTAAAGTTTTATAATTTTAAATGTGTATATATATATTTTTATGGTGGTTACATAGATGTATATGTGTAAGTATAAAAGTTGGAGATACTTTTATACTTGCCCAAGGGTTAGGTGGATTGGTAATTGCTTGTTTGGCTAGGTACTTATCAAGAGAGGACCTAAGTTCAAACTTTGGGGGTATGTCTGTTTGTTTTTTAAAAGTAGTAATCTATTAGCAGATTGACAATGATGGTATTTATCTTGAGCAGATTAACAATGATGGTAGCTACCTATGGATGGTCTCCTTCATGCCAGGTCAACAATAATGACAATAACAAGGTGGTATAGGCTTATTAGAAACAACCCATATAACTACTCTTTTAAAAAATTAAGGTTTCACGTAGGAATCTTATATAACAAAGATTTAGATGAACAAAAAGTCCTTGTTAATTTTGGTCAAATTTTCTTTCCTCAAGGCAACTTCCTCATTCCCTTTGTAAATCCCTAGAAGTTAGTGAGTGCCTCCTCTAATTGGCAAGTCTTTTAGTAATTTTCCTCAATCAACTCATCCCATGAAACCCCAAAACACAAAATTCCAAAGCAAATGATTAATGGTCGAAACCTAGCCTATCAAACCTTGATAAAAAGTTTGATATAGGCCTGTTCTCTTCGATTATTCAAGGGCATGTAAAACATTGTTCTTGGCCGGTATATTAGCATTGTTGGCTGTATACTGCATATAGTTTTAAAAACTGTGTTTCATTTTAATGTATACTGTTTGAAGAAATGCGGTGGAGATGCATATTCTAAACTTTGCTTTGCGATAGTTCTGAGAAGGTTTTAAAATTTTGTGTGAGCTGTTCTGCTTTTTCAAATGTGCTTTTCGAAGCTCAAACCGGTATTCTAAAGGATTTATCATATTCTAGAAGATGTAATGTCTATTATAGTATTCAGCGTGTTACGTCATTCTCCGAATGTTCTATTTCTCTCTTATCTGGTAAGGATGAATATTTTGTAATTAAATATAACTATTAGCCCTTCTTACATAGATACCAAAACTCGTTTCTCGTTGAACCAGTTCTTAACGCTGGCCCAGTTGGGTAAACAGATTGAAAGCAGCCACCAGAATTCGGGTAGTCAATTCAGGCTCGAGATTTTAAAGTGGTCCATCTCTTGTAGAATGATAGTAAGAATAAAAATAACGTAAAAGCTGTAGAATATGTAACTCCAGAATATACTGCTCTACAAACAAACAGCAGAAGTGTAGTTATAGATTCAACTTTGTTGATTATTGTATTTATAATTGATTTTCTTGGGACAACTCAACCATATATATATTTGTTTTATTTTACTTTTTTTAATTCCAACCATGGAAGAATGATATTATTGTTATACTTTTGGCGAGTGTGATTTTAGATATATTATCTTTTATACTTAATATTACTTCAATCAAACTAATAAAATAGGTTGGTAATAAGATAGAAAAGAGTTAAAAGAATGTATATTAAAAATAGGAATAATGGAAAAAAAAAGACTGTGTTGTTATACATTGGAGAGTGTGACTCTAGTTCTACCATCCTTTATACTTAACATTACTTCAAATATTGTATATTAAAAATAGGAGTAATGAAAAAAGAGTTAAAAAAATGCATATTAAAAATAGGAATAATGACAATACCCTTGGAGAGTGTGATTATAGTTATACCACCCTTTATTTAACATTACTTCAAAGAATGTATATTAAAAATAGGAATAATGAAAAAAAAAATTATGTTGTTATACCCTTGGAGAGTGTGACTTTCTTTTTATTTTTTTCCATACACCCATCCCTCACCCACTCACCCACGCTGGGGTTTGAACTTTGGACCTCCCAAAGAAGAGCCAAATCCCAAACTGATCCTTTATACTTAACATTACTTCAACGAAACCAATAAAATATGTTGATAACTTGATTTTTTTTTATTTGGTGAGTGTGAGAAATTCTTACGACCACAACTCGGAGGGTTGAGCAGTTTCCTCCCAACCATGACCCATCGTAAAGCTGAGAAATGAAATGAAAGATTTTAATTACGTCCGTGAGACCCAAAATATGCCCTAAAATATGACCTATTGAAGCTATGCTTATCAATAGGGAATTTAACACACAACCACCATACACCCACCCCCTCACACACTTGCCCATGCCACGGTTTGAACCTTAGACTTCCCGAAGAAGAGCCAAATCTTGAACCACACACTTGCCCACGCCACGGTTTGAACCTTGGACCTCCCAATGAAAAACCAAAGCCCAACCATTGTACTATCCCCTAGGACGATAACATGATAGGAAAGGGTTAAAAGACTGTATGTTAAAAATAGAAATGAATGAAAAGAATGTATGTTAAAAATAGGAATGCATGATTTTGTTATTGTGGTTAAAGGTAAATTAAGAATATATATAGTTGCTTAATATATAATGATTATATTGGTTAGAATAGTGTTATACATTTTATTATAAGGTTTGAGTTCGACTGAAATTTAAAAGATATAAAAGATATTTGACAAAGAAATAAGATAATAAAATATGTATAAATTTATAATTTCACAAGTTTTATAAATTTATTGTTAGAAATGTTTAATAAATTTTTAATTTAAAGTTTTATGATTTGAAATGTGTAAATGTGTAAGTACAAAGGTTGTAAGAAGACACTGGAATACAAAATCAAGGTTTCATGTAGGGATCTTGATGTGACAAATTTATGTCCTAAATTTTAATGAATTTAAATCTAGTCTATATTAAAATCAACAATGTTTGAACATTATCCCTAAAATTTGAAAGATATTGTAATTATAGATATAGTTGGATTGCTAGAGTTGTATAGATTATTTAATTGTTTAAATAATTAGTTAAACTTGTGAAACATTGAAAATTCCTAATTATTTCTTGTATGTTTTAGTAAGCATAATGAATTTACAAATATTTATTACTTAAATATAAAAACATAATTAAACCATAAAAAAATGTTTCTAGTGGTTCATAGTATACATGAACAACAATGAAGGGATCTTAAACCCTAACATATGCAAAAGTCATTCTATTTAGGAATAACTACAAAAGAGTATTATCATGCAAAATTGTGTTATATAACTTATAAAGATGTCAAAAGTTACATCACTCAAGAATGGCTATAAAAGAGTCATGTTGCAAAACCTTATCCAAATGTAAGAATTTAATCATTAACATACTCTACCACAGGCTCATCACAACCTATAAAATAAACAAAAAAATATAGTAACAAAGGTTTCATGGATGTCAAAAACATAAGCTATCATAAATTTAAAGATGTTATTTAACATTTCCTATAATTAATGAACTTTAGTCATATGTCAAAAAAAAAGTGTTTTCCTTATTGATATTGACCAAAATTCCTTCCTTTCTTCGTTTGTAAATCCCTTGGCTCAAAAACTATAAAGCAAAGATAATCATTCTATAAACTGATGTGTATCAAAATTCTTGAAACCCTTGAACATAAATTTAAAAACCCAAAAATAAGAAGAGGAGTTAGTGAATGCCTCCTCTAGTTGACAAGTCTTCTAGTAATTTTCCTCAATCAACTCATCTCATAAAACCTCAAAACATGAAATTCCAAAGAAAACCATTAATTATCAAAATATAGCTCATCAAACCTTGATAAAAAGGATAGATTTAGAGCCAAAAAACCATATTTGGGATATAATATGTTTGAAAAAGTAAGGGATATGAATTAAGGAAGGGATTTGCTCAAAGAAAAAATAAAATAACTAGGGAAAAGATGAGCAACTTCCATCTTACGAGAAGCGAAGGGATAAAAAACTACACTCACTAAGCTATAACTATTACTTGCACTCTCATGGTCCTTGTCCTTAGCTAATACCACCATCATAATAGATTATTTTAAGTTTCTTTATTGCAAGAAAATAAGTTTAGAAAACAACTATTTAGACTAAATACTTTTTTAGATTTTGATGATAAAACAAAGGCATTTTCTTTACTTAGGTAAGAGTGTAAGACATATGCAATGCTCAAAACCTAGTATATATGCAATTCACTATTTGGATGCTAATGAAAAGTCTATGCTAAGTGGTTAGCTTTGAAAATGATAAAAAACTTAAAATATGAACCCCTAAGATATTATGACTACTACTACTTTTTTTTCTTTATAATGACTAAATAAAAATAGAAAATAGAAACAAGCATAAACAAATAATAACAAATAATTAAAAATTAGATTAATCTAAAAGGGATAGAAAGGAAGGGAGAAAACCTAATTTTTACTCCCTATTCAATAGTAGCACTATAATATAGAAGCGTTGTTGATGCTTTTATTCTATGGTGCTTTCATTTATAGTTCTACAGATCTACCTTCTGTTGTTCAAAACACCTACAATCAAACAAGAATTAAAAATATAATTAGATGCAAAGGGGTTTTATTGAGTTAGAGGATGGCTACCATCCACTTGGATGATATTATACCCCTATTCACTAAAATTGGATAGAGTAATAGAGAGGGAATGATATCTAATTTATAGGTAATAAAATCACCACAACCAAGCAGAAGCATCATTGATGCTTTTGACTATGGACAACACTTTTGCTTTATGTAACAAACTAATATATTGTAAAATTTATAGCTTATATTAGAGAGAATATAGAACATATTAGCATTGTTGATATTGTAATTCTATAGCACTTCCACCTACAAATATAGAAATATAGATTTCCAAATTTAAAAATGCACAACAAACTATGGGATTTGACCAATAGTGTACATGGATCCCTACTATGATGAGATGAAGAATAACTAGATGTAGATAATATAATAATAAGACAAATTTTATTATTGAGTCTAATACATAAAAAGAAAAAATAGCTAAAATTGAGTCTAATACATAAAAAGAAAAAATAAAATATAATAGAGAGATGAGATAAGAGATAAATCCTATTGCTAAGGTTAGAGAGCCAGCCCTAATCCCAGTGAGAATATCATCAAAGTAACTTGAAATCAGAAGCTCTAATTTAAAAAAGATTTGATTGGCCTTCACATGAAAACCAATGGTTGAATGCAAAACACCTTGTAATGCAAGATCAAAATTTTAATGAACATAATTTTTCTACTCAATATTCAAGATGGAATTCAAAAAAAATTCTTTATGCAAGAGATTATTTTGGTTACAAAATCTAATAGGTCTTTGCTACTTGAAAATTGGATTAAGTAGGATCCTTCAAGTGCTAGCTTCATAAAAACCATGGCTTCCTTGGAGGATTGTTAGGAACCTACTTGTAACATGAAATGCTACAACATAAATTGCAAGAATAATAATAATGAAACTAAAATTATAGTATTACAATGAACTAGAACAATGAATTGTATTATAATAACAAGACTACTATCCTGAATCGTGGGCCTCTTCGAGGGGGCAACCTCCTTAGAAGTAGAGCTCCAATACAATGATATTTCCAAGATGCCATCCTTTGTTACCTTGATATTTTTATAGATTCGAACTAACCCTAACCCTAATGCTCAAGGGTCCCACCCATCCACATGCAAGTGGGGGTTCCCATTTAGGAAAATCAACTAACCCTAACCCTAATGCTCAAGGGGTCCCATCCACATGCAAGTGGGGGTTCCCATTTAGGAAAATCAACTAACCCTAACCCTAATGCTCAAGGGGTCCCATCCACATGCAAGTGGGGGTTTTCATTTAGGGAATAAAGGGTTTATTACATAGTAACGTTAGGATAGGTTTCTAACATGTCATTTCCCTTCAAAAAACTTTGTCCTCAAAGTTGTAGATGAGGAAACTTGTGCTGGAGCTAGTGGAGAGACTCCCATATAGAATATTTAAGTTGGAGACCATACCACTAAACAAGGACCTCAGTAATGTCTTGGTTGTGAAGCATGCACGTCCTACAATCCAAAAATTGTGTTGGCTCAAGCAAGGTAGAACCTTCATCCAATTTTGGAAGGATAGATTGAACCTATACCTGATTTCCCATAACCTTCTTGAGAGAGGATACATGAAAGATAGGGTGGAGCTTGGATGTTGATGGTAGGGCCAATTTGTAGGTCATGACACCAATCTATTGTAAAACCTAGTAGGGTATATGGTACTTGGACGTAAGTTTCTAGCACTTGTGAAGTTGGAGGGATTATTGTTTATACGACTACAAGCGAAGGAAGAACATATCACCAAAATCAAAGCTACACTTATAATGATCTTGATCAGCTTATTGACACATCCAATTTTGGGTCCTTTCCAAATTCATCTTCAACTTACGAGGGACTTCTACATGTTTGCTGAGTGTAGTATCAAATGCATGGATCTTAGAGCTACTTGGAATGTAGGAAGAGGGTGTGAATGGAGGCAAACCATAAAATATTTAAAAAGGAGTGACCTTAGTCACTGTGTGATAAGAAGTATTATACCACCACTCAATCAAAGGAAGCCACTTCGTCTATTGGGTAGGATGATCAAATGCAAAACAAAGAAGGGAGATCTCCAAATATTTATTGATAATCTCAATCTAACCATCTGTTTGTGGATGGTAAGTTGAAATCATATTGAGCTTAGTTCCTTACAACTTAAATAATTCTCAGACACAATAGATGTGGGCATGCCATGAAGGTAAAAGATAGAATCTAGGAATATTTGGGCAACTATAGTGGCCATGTAAGGATAGGAGAGGAAAAAAATGAGCACACTTCGAAAGACAATCCACTACCACAAAAATAACCAATTTGCCTTCAAAATTAGGTAATACTTCAATGAAGTCCATGGAAATATCTGTCCAAACCTAGTCAAGAATAAATAATGGTTGTAGAGTTCCTGAAGAATGCACTGTGTTGCCCTTCATTCATTGAAAAGTATCACATGCTACCACAAAAGTTTGTATGTACTTATTTATATCCTTACAAGGGAAGTTATGTTTGATTCTTTCATACATTTTGAGGAATATTAAATGACCTGTAGTGGGGGAAGCATGCATTTATGTCATGAGAAGTTCCTGGAGTGGGGTTGTGTGAGGAATGTAACATAGAAAAATCACACCATTGCACTAAAAATGAATCATTTTATATATTGTAAAATGGATCTTTTGATTACAATAAACCCCTTTGTAGGGGGTTTTACAATACAAATGCTCGAAGGGGGTGATCCCCTTTTACAATGAAAGATGGTGTATTCGCTTCTTCTATGCCACAATCAATGTTGGAGGTGGGTTTGTCGTGACCACCATGATGGATTTGAGATTTCGAATATGGAACCTACACACATGCAAAGAGACAAAGAGTTTAGTAACACCTATCAAAATGAATAAGATGAAATGAATAATGTAAATTGAAAATAGAGAATGAATATTGTATACATGAGTCACAATTTGGGCAGCATAACATTAGTATTCCCTTCCTCATTTTCCTTGGTGAAGTGATGATGACTTTATAGATCTTTGGGAGACAAGAGGGAAAAGGATAGGTGACAAGACAAGATTACTAAGTGGCAAACTAGGGCAGCCAAGTGCTAGGGGTAATTACAGTGAGTCACTAGAAGTATCTCACTTAACCGGGGAGATGTGGCAAGTGGGTAGGTGCAAGTGGAGTAAAGTGTGGAGTGAGGTGTGAGATGTGGCAAGTGGGTAGATGCAAGTGGCGTGAAGTGTTAAGTGAGGTGTAATATGTGGAAAATGGGTAGGTGTAGGGGTGGCTAGAACATGTGTCAAGTGGAGACATAGGGTATCCTAGGAGGATTTTCCAGATTTTCACAAAATATAGAAAATAAGATAATGTGCAAAATTAATATGCATAAGTCAAACTTTAGACACATTATTATTATGAAAATTTGAAATGTGCTATGTGAATGGATAATGTGCAAGAATTATATGCCTAAGTCAAACTTTAGACACATTATTACTATGAATATTTGTGTGGTGGGATGCAAATACCTAGATTTTGGTGTCTACAAGGAATAACTAGGTGTTGGTGGTAGCATAAATATTGTCCATCCCAAGTGTATCTAGGAAATGAAGTAGGTTTTGTTTGAAGGGAGGAAACTAGAGTTTGCAAGCCTGGATCCTTAAGCACCTCCTTTAGAAGAAAATTTATACATTGGGTAATAGGGGAAAAAATGACACATAGCATACTAGGAGCCTCAAACTATCGAAAGAGGGCATCTACCACAATGTTGTTCTTGCCCTTTTTATAAGTAATATCATAATCATAGTCCATGAGCTTAGAAACCCACTTTTGTTATTTAGGGATGGCAACCCGTTGCTCCAAGAGATATTTTAGACTTTGATGATCTATTTTAATGGAGAAATGATACCCAATGAGATAAGGTCACCAATGAGTGACTGCATGCAAAATGGAAAGCATTTCCTTAGCATAAGTGGATTGGCCTAGATTGTGACTAGAAAGCTCTTTACTAGTGAAATCCAAAGGGCAATCTTCCTACATCAACACCATGCCAATACCATTGCCTAAAGCATCACTTTCAATTACAAAAGGCTTAGAAAAATCAAGCATTGCTAAGACCAGAGTGGTCATCATAGCATGCTTCAACTCTATGAAAGCTTGTTCAGCTGGACCAATCCAAGTAAAAGAATATTTTTTTAACATGGATGTTAAGGGAGTGGTAATTTTTTCATAATTGTGGATAAATTTACGATAATAGCCTATAAGCCCTAAAAATCCATGAAGACCTTTTAGAGTGTGAGGTTTTGGCCACTCTTGAACTTCTTGAATATTTTGGGGGTCAACTATAACGCCATATTTTATGATAATGTGTCTCAAATATTCTACTTCTATCAACCCAAAAGAACACTTGGACTTCTTAGCATAAAGGTGATGTTGTGCCAACAGTTGGAGAGTGTGATCCACATGGAGGAGATGCTCTTCCCAAGAGCAACTATAAACCAAAATGTCATCAAAGAAAACTAGAATGAATTTAGGGTAAAAAATGTTATTCATGAGACTTTGAAATGTGGAAGGTGCATTGGTCAAGCCAAATGACATCACCAAGAACTCATAGTGACCCTCGTGAGTACATAATGCAATTTTGGGTATATATTCATCCTTGAGTATGATCTGATGGTACCTGAAGCAAATATCTAGTTTAGAGAAAAACATAGTCCCATGTAGCTCATCCAATAATTCATTGACCACTAGAATAGAAAACTTATCCTTGATGGTGATCTTATTGAGCTCATAAAAATCAATACATAATCACCATGAGCCATCTTTCTTTTGTACCAATAAGATAGGAGAAGAGTAAGGGTTGTTATTGGGGTGGATTACACCAGCTTTTAACAATTCATGTACTAACTTCTCTATATTTGACTTAAGGGCATCAACATATTGGTACGTAGTAAACTACGAGGGACTAAGGGAATAGCATGGTCATGAGAGCAACATGGTGGAAAATCTGTTGGTTCGACAAAAACTGCATTGTGCTTTGTTAAAACAATTTGTAAATATTTGGGAATTTGGTCCACTTCTAGAGTAGGTGTATGGATTGCAAATAGCTATGTGATGACCCCATGAGAAGATTCTTTTAACAATTTCTCCATATGATTAGAACTGATAATCTAAGAAGGCCCTACTTTGGAACCGTGAAGAGTGTAAGACTATCCATTTTGGGAAAATTGCATCCATAATTCTGCAAAATTCCATGAGATGGTACCCAAAGTACCCAACCACTAAGTGCCTAACACAAGATCACATCCCCTTAATTGAAGAGCAAACATGTCTTTTTTGAGCTCATAATACCTAATTTTTAATTTGACATTATGAAATTTATCTTTACAAGGCAAGGTCCCTCCATTTGCCACCATAACCTCAAAGGAATTGCATGTGTGGATGTAAAAATTGGCCTGCTGGGCAATTCGAAGATCAATAAATTTATGTGTGCTACCTGAATCAATAATGATGGTAAGGCATTGATCTTTCAAAAAATCCATAACTTTCATGGTCTGTGGAGTAGCAATCCTTGCAATATTGTGGATTGATATCTTTGCTTGGGATTCTTCTTGTAAGTCCGCTTTATTTGGAGGTTGTTCTTTGGTTGTGTCTGCTTGATCATCACTATGGTCACTACTTACGGGTTCTTAAACATCCATTAGGAAAAACTTCTTTTGGGCACACTTATTACCTCTAACATACTTTTCATCACAATTATAACACAACCCTTGGGCTCATTGAGCATCCATTTGTGCGTTGATCAAGCGTTTTGAGGTGATATATTTATTTTCACCGTTGCTTGTGAATTTGGGAGGAAAGGAGGGTTTGGTTGATTGAAATCTAGGTGTCCTCCTTTGAGCTAAAAATTTTGATTCGACCAACTATGCTAACTTATGACTTGCATCATTATTTGTGTTTTGAACATCTTAACTTCGGCTTGAAGATCATCCTTTAAGCCACTGATGAAACAATTCATAAAAAACCCTTCATTCAACCCCTTGGTTTGGTTAGCCAATTTTTCAAAGTGGGCCTGGTAATATCGAACTGTAGAAATTTATCTTAACTTGGTTAGTGCTCCTTGGAAATATTCATACTCACTAGGGCCAAAGTGAGTGAGTAGTTAGGATTCAAAATATTCCTAGGAAAGATCGATAATGGTATGTCAGAATCATTGGTTCCACTGTAATGCTTCTAATTCAAGATTAAAAGAAGCCATATTGACCCAATGAAATTTAGGGACATTGTGGAGCTAGAAAAATTGATCCACACGATATAACCACCCATTTGTGTCTTTTCCATTGAACTTAGAAAAGTCTAATTTAGGAATCTTGAAGGTAGTATCATGGTCAAAAGTAGGGTGAAAACCTCTCCTTTCCCTATGGGATCATGTTATTTTCTCTGGATGCTTTGTATTTGTATGTTCAAACACTTGGGGGTCGCCTTGAAGATAGGAATCAACCACTCAAATTTGTTCATGGATTTTGATTTTGAAATATTGGATATCAACTCGGATTGATTATAATGAGGTAGTAAGTTGTTTTGTTATGGCATCCAATAAGGCTCATTTCATATCTTTTTGGTGTCCACAAGTTCCAATAGACATTTTGGTGTATTTTGGGATTTTTTTCTTATTATTTTATTTATTTATTGGAATTAGGTTTGAAATACTATTTGAGGATAGGGACCAATTTTATGTCCACTTGATCTGAGTGCTTAGTGAGGAGATATACTAACTTCTTTGACTTTTTGTGATCTCTTGGTTTGGTGCAAGTCGATGTTGGGGCAATTTATTCAACTTGGACTTAAAAATTCACAACTGGGTCCTTGAGGGCTTTTGGTATAGAATAATGAGCTACTTCTAGTCCCAAAATTATGGGCCAATTTGGCCAACCATTGAGAATTTATGACCTTAACAATAAAAATAAAAATTGCTAATTTTGGGAAACCGGTGCAGAATTTGACCAGGAGCTGCCAAGGACAATTGTGTCTGAAATAGAATGTAGAGTTATCTACTAAATTTTAGATTCAATTTGAGCTATGAGGGAAGATATATTCTTGTTTAAGAAATTAATTTAGAGCTAAAATTTGAAGTTTTATTTACAGAGTCAACTGTATCTACCTTGTAGGTGCAAACTAATGACCACTTTTGTCACTATCTTGTCTTTATCCCTGCCACTTGTATTGTAGTTATTGACATTGTTCAAACACACCCTAAGATTCATTTTATTTTGTAGTTATTGAAATTTTTTGTTCTATTTATGTCACTAAAAAACCTATAATTCCTGACTGTTACAGATGATTGTTACTGCCACTGACTAACTATTACTTCCATTGACCTAAATGTGACTAAAATAATTCTTGGATGTTACACACTTGTATAATATGTGATAGAGAAGTCTTCCTCTGTATGCTCACTTTTGTGGAAAAAAAATTGCAGAGTTAGCAAAACAAGGAGTTTTTTTTATTTTGGTAGGTTTGAATTTTTTTACAAAACCAAGGTATGCTAGGCAAAGGAGTATGTATTATCCATAGGCCCTCTATTATATCGTAGTGATGAACAATAGTGCTTAGACCAATATTTTAGGCCATTACTCAAGGAGGATTTTACACATACCCTTGAGCACACTATCTGCCTCTCTCACAGTATGGGAGGGTAGTCTTATAGGATGTTGTATCCTGTGCACTATGGATAATACAAGGCCAAAATTTTATTTTAGGGATAAAATTTTGTTTAATCCTAGACGATCTCCCAATATACCCAAAGATACATGGGAGCCCAAATTCGTGTGTGAGTGCTATTAGAAGCCTGGGTATTGGAGCCTGATTGGCCCTCAATTCCCTAGATGTTGTATGGGTAATATAGATTAGCCAATAATGATAGCTCCTTATTGATATTTTAAAACCCCTGACATAGGGTTTCTAGCCTACTCAACTACTATAAAATAAAACTATATTTTTTTTTGAAAAAGGATGACATAAATGAGAAACATAAGAAATTTATACCTAACAAATGAAATGAATCGACAATTATCATTGAAGTCGTAGTAGAAATAGACCTTGGAAAGTGCTCTGGTACCACTTGTTAGGAAATTGCTTGTAACATGAAATGCATCCACACAAATTGCAAGAATAATAATAATGAAACTAAAATTACAGTATTGCAATGAACTAGAACAAAAAATTGTATTGAAATAACAATATTACAGTCCTGAATCATGGGCCTCTTCAAGGGGGCAACCTCCTTAGAAGTAGAGCTCCAATACAATGATATTTCCAAGATGCCATCCTTTGTTACCTTGATATTTTTATAGATTTTAACTAACCCTAATTACAATGCTCAAGGGTCCCACCCATACACATGCAAGTGGGGGTTCCCATTTAGGAAAATCAACTAACCCTAACCCTAATGCTCAAGGGATCCCATCCACATGCAAGTGGGAGTTCCCATTTAGGAAAATCAACTAACCCTAATGCTTAAGGGGTCCCATACAATGCAAGTGGGGGTTCCTATTTAGGAAAGAAAGGGTTTATTACATAGTAACATTGGGCTAGGTTCCTAACAAGGATCTACCTAAAATGGTAGGTTGTAGGGATGGTAGGTTGAATGAGGAGAGGCAACACAATTTGAGGGACAAATATGGAAAGTAAAAATGCAAGGAGGGTGGTAGATTCTATAGGAGGATAAAGGATAATGTCAAGAGGATATTGATAAGAGGATATTGATTTCAATTCACGTTAGGTGATGGGCACTATAGAACGGTAGGCATGATTATGATGACAAGTCCTAGATTTGATGGGTAGCTAGTACCTCTCAACTACTTACATTTAATTTTTTGGATTTTTATAGTTAAAAACATGGGCATTATAGCATTGGTGATGCTAAATATACCAACACTAGTGTCATAGTGACTATATCAAGTTGTCTAGGAAGCAAAAGATGAGTTTTAAAAATTTGGTAAAAGTGTTGCTAGTTAGTTAGTAGTTCCACTGATGCCACTGCTTATGGCATGCTACTTTTGATTTGGAATATTAAATACTCCTTGGATTGGTCTTTAGCTAGTTGAGTTAATCAAGATTCTTGATTGGCTTTATGAGATAGATGCTTGTAAGCTTTTAGGATTTGATGATATGTTAAAAATGGGGTGTTTACATTTACCCCTTTATAATGCATTCATCAAGTGACATTTATATCAAAAACTAACTTGCATACCCAAATTTTGAGACAAGTATATATTATGTTGATTAAGATACAAGATTCAAGATGGCTAATGATATAAACTTTTATTTTTGAAATAACACTAAATGCTACTATGCCCCTATGGCCCCCCTCAAGTTTTGGAGGGAAAATAAAAGTTAACTAAGAAAACTTGACCATGAAACATATAGGTGAATTGATGAAATTCTATGATAAAACAATAAAATTAGTTGAGGTGGATAGTGGTAAAATGAATGAGAGTAAAAAGAAATATTTTTGGCCACTAACAATCATAAAATAGAGCTATAAAAATGCAAATGTAGATTAGATTTTGATGATACAAAGAGCGATACTAACACACCTTGTATATTGAGTGAGGCCATTGGAAATAGGATGGGATCAACCTTAGCTATGCCTTTAAAAATATATCAAAAATTAAATTTATCTTGAAAATTATTCTTAAAAGAAAATATATTGATTTTGCACAATGATAGTGCTACTACTCTAGCACATCAAGTGGCAATGGTTTTACTAATCAATGGTGCTTTTACCATTGCATGATGTTTTCACCACATGATAACACTTTTGGTCTACAATAATACTTCCACCAAGAAATTAAAATTTTAATTTTTGATGGTGCTTTTGGTCTTTTTGGCTTTGAGTCTGATTTTAGGTAAGGTTAAGATGAAAAGATGAGATTAAGGTAAATTTTAGATAGAAAAATAGCTATTGGATTGGTTTATGGATGTAGGAGAGGCTAAAAATGTTGGATTATCAAAAGCAATGTCCACATGCACTAAATACCATTCTAGAAATATTGGACTATGAGGACTATTCTATCCTTATGGTAGTTGGACTGAACCATGTAGTCTTGATGCATAAAGTTGAGTTTGATCAAGAATTATTGATAGCACTTGCTAAGGGTTGGTATTTAGAGGTAAATACATTTTAGCTACCATGCAAGGATCTAGCCATCATACTAAAGGATGTTTGGCATGTGCCTAAAGTTCTAATTAGAGCGACTACTATACATATGATATAATCTCAATAGTAGATTCTACACCAACTAAGCAAGGATACACACTTTTTTATTGTCTAATTTATCATTGACATCAATGCCATGTATGTTGAGGATCGAATAGATAGACATGCAACACTATTAGTTACATTGGTATCGGGGTCCACATCAAAGACACCAACAAGAGATTGATGAACTAGGTATGGCAAGATATGGTGGAAGATATACTAGATCATCAATAGTATTTGCTTGGGGGTCCATGATCCTATGTTGACTATACTAGTCACTATATTAGGTGGTCTATACGTATGGAAGGGGCCTTTCTTGTTATATATTTTTTTAGGTGTGGTCCTAGTAGCATATAACTATCATGTAATTACCAAGGCTATTAGGATAGGTCAATGATGTAGAGGTTCCCTTGGCTTATAATTGGGCACACCAATTTGAGGGTTAGTAGAGCAGGCCTCATAAAGAATTTTTAGGAAGGGTTATAATGTTTAATCTATATGGATAAGGTTACATGGAAGCCTTATAGGGATTATATTGAATGAACATAGGGTAGTTATCAACTAGCTAATATGAGGCAGAGCTAATGGCTAGTTAGACCATGGGAAAGTGTGAGCTCTTCTTGTTTGAGTGCATGCTCAAGAAATTTGACCTACAATAGGATATCTTGCTAAATCTATATGGTATAAATTTTTGATGTGGGATCAAGGGTTCAATACCTTATTAGATCCCAATTCGTACCCTAATCTAGATATGATCTAGTTATACCAAGTCCTATTGTCAATTAACCTAACATGACTGACCACTACTAGGGTGGTACCATACAATCCATCAAAGGAGGGTTATAGTGGTGGGGTTGAGAATGAGGTGAGGATGTAGCTAGAGAGGCTTTCTAGGGTAGCTTAACAAGCAATACTTCCACTTGTTAGACAATGGTAGGAATATCAAAAATGGAGGTAATGAGTAGTAGGAGCAGTGATTATGACAATGATCACAATCGATAAATTATATCACCTTAGTCATCCATGGAGATAAGGAGGAACACATTGGAAAAATAGGTTCCTTGTCTATAGGATACAATGACAACTATCAAGATGAATCAAGATATAGCTAGGGAAGAGGCAATAAATAAAATAGAGAAGTGGGATTACTTTTTCTAATAGATCTCTATGATTCAATTGACCATATTTAGTATAACTACTAAGATGGATGTGGATATGGTGAATATCACAATAATATTTGGGCTAAGCAACAATCAATTAGTTTAGACCCTACTAGATCAGTTAGCTATTTATTAGTAGAGACATTTGATAGAGATGGCTTGAGTACATGTATATTTTACAAAGGAGGTTGAGAGATCAAGCTACTAGCATATGATTTATTATGCAACTATTCTAGTTAATTATCGACTTCCATTTCTAAGTAGAACAAGGATGACATGAACCCACTTATGATGTGTGACTTGATAGTCATAGTGTGTTGTGAGGATGTTTCTACCATAGGGAGGAGGAGTAAAGACCCTATACATTGGCTCATAAATTTAAAGCTACACTACCCCTTAGAGGGTCAATTTGTTGCCATTGTATCATATTATTTGAGGATCAATCTATAATATAATTTAATATAAATAAATAGTTGTTGATATATACATTAGTTTTTATTTGATCATATGATGATGTGCTAAATTTTATGATGAATGAATTGTTACTTTATGTTAGTTAATTTTAATTACATTTTATGATTAAATAATTTTATAATAACATTATGTTTTGATGATGCTTTTTAAATTGATTACTAAAATAAATTTATTATTTGAGTTCTATAAATGATATGATTTTAGAATAATTGTTGAATTAAATGTAAGAATACAACTATATACAAAATCTAATACAAGAATTTGCAAAAGAGATACATCCAAGGGGACTTTGGATAATGAAATAAGGCATTTCTAAGATACAATAAATATTATAAAAATATATGTTACTAGGGGGACTTTAGATAATGCCAAAGACATTGTTATCATACAAGATATGATACAAAAATAGATGTGCTTGCGAGGACTTTATATAATTCCATAAGTCATATTATGATACAATATATGATATAAAAACAAATGTGCCCAAGGGGACTTTAGATAATGCCACAAGGAATTGCTCTGATACAAGATACCCCCAAACAAATATGAAAGAAACACTTTTTATTTGATTAAGAATTGTAAATAGATTTTCCTCGAAATAAATATTTTTGAGGACTTTAAATATGCATCAAATGATAATAGAAATGTCAAGATAAATGCCATATAAGACTTATGCTAATGAATTTGTCTTTAAACAAACATCATAAAATATTTTTGCTTTGATTTTAGATAAATTTCATTAAGGGTTTTTGCCTTGCCTCTAGACAAATGTCATAAAGGACTTCTACCTTTCATTTAGAAAAATTTATAAAGGAATTATTCTCTACCCTTAGACAAATATTGTAAAGGACTTTTGATGTTCCAAAAGATAATAAAATTACCTCTAGACAAGTATCATAGAGGACTTTAGAATGTGTTTTATTTTTAACAAATAATTACCTCCAATTGGGATTTTGTAAGGGAGAAATTTATTATTGACATGATGCATATTGGTACATGCCTATATGTGGTTGGGGTGGTTTTGATGATCCTACATAGATGACGAAAATATTCTATTGAGTCCATTTAGAAATTTAAAATATACACTTGGTAAGTGCTTGGGATGATGATGTCTGAGTTCCTATTCCCCACGAGTAGATCCACAGTCGTTCGAAAGTGGAAGAGCTAAGCGAACCCTCCTGCATGGATTTTAAGCGGTGTACCTTAGACTCTTTTGGGAAATTACTCGGCATCTATATCTTTAAGACTTACTGTGTAAGAGTCAAGGTTCTGATGTACTAAGGATTCACTTGAATTATAATTGTCCAACCAATTTGGACAACTTAAATGACTATAGTCATAACTAAAAGTGAAACCTTAGGAGATACAAACATAAATTTAAGATAGAAAAATAACTAGTGGAAGTTCAAACAAAACAATGTTTTCTTTATTTTCATTTTGATCAATGTTACAATACACTTTGGGATTTTCCCAATCAGAGGCTAAGGTGTAGGAAATGGTGGAAGAAGTCACCCGACAACAACACCAGAACCCGAAACTCCGATATGTTGGAGGAGAGCAAGGAGGGTGAAACTTCACATAAGTCCCCCCAAATATGAGAATTAGGGAACTCCACCAAGTAAGCCTTAGAATCCCAAGTGTCACCGCCACATGCAGCTCCACCCAATTATTTCGAAAGGTATGCACCCGACCACCCGGGTGGTGGTTGAAAGTAATATGGGGTGATAAGTTATTTAAACCGGGAACTAGTCGTTATGGCATGCATGTGGTATTATGACTTATAAGAAAACTAGAGTGTAGTTTTGAAATAGTTGTATGTAGCATAGAAAAACCACGTATACGAAACCGGTATAAACCAAGCACCGAAGTTAAAAATATATATATGATAATGCGAATTAATTACAATTCTACCATATGACAATAAGGTCAATAGGGGTACACTTTACAATGAAAGTACCATGCTCTAGACACATTTTGCCAATAGAGAAATAAGGTACGAAATCATCCATTGGAGTCATCGAAGGGTCGATGATAGGACGTGATGCAAACCAAGGAAAGGACACGTGGGTTATGATGATGTGTTCTATGCACATCGAAAGAAGATTACTCCCTCGAGAATTGGAAGAGAACCAATAATTCAATTTGATGGATCTATGAATCTACGAAAATAAATGGACCTCGAAATACTATCCAACGAATAAAACTAGAGTAAAACCCCAACATCGCAGAATGGAGTAAATAGTGTAGAATTTATCTCAGTTTCAAAAAATAGAAATACCCTAAGCACTATTCATGGTAGTGAATATCATATTGCTCATATTAGGGTTTACCCTATTAATACTAGTGATCTTGGGGACAAACATCATAGTGTGTCTCATAATTATTTTACTCCTGCTAGCCGATCTGTTGGTACATACTCTTTGAGCTATGGCTTCTAAAAATGTTAGAACCAACAACGGTAATCCTATAGAAACATCAAAAATTTGACCATTAAATATCATTAGGGCAAGATATCCTTTGAAGATGATATTTTAGAATGCCAAAGATAGACTAGATGCAAGCGACTGGCAATGGTTGAAAGAAGTAGGATTTGAGGGAGCGGCTCGATTAGAGCCAATACACATAGATAGATGTTATCTATCTACCCTAGTAGAAATATGGAATCCTGATAGAGGGACATTTCAATTACCCATTGGAGAAATGACTGTCACATTGGAAGACGTATACAGAATATACCAGATACCGGTAGAAGGACGTGCAGTAACCATTGCTAATGAAGCAAAAATGGGGTATATTCTAGAAAGAGTGTTTGGAGCAGACTGGAGGAATGTAAACATCGATAGGGGGCGTATAGAGCATGAACTTCACTATGTGTAGGGTAGACTGACACATAAGCATGCGGTTATAATGGAACTCGTATTGGGTATCATTCTGCCCGAATCAAGAAGTGCATGTTTTCCTTGGAATTTATTGGGAATCATGCAGGATATAGTGGAAGAGTCAATAATATATGCATGGGCACCAACATTATTGGCCCAAACCTATAGAGAGTTGTTCGATTTAAGAACAATGATGAAAATCGTATTGAACTGCAACACTTTGCTACAAGTTTGGGCATGGGAGCACATAGCGGTGGCCAGACCCCAAGGGCTACCTTATGATGCACACCAATTTATGGGGCCAGAGATGCCCTATGCATTAATATGGCAACAAAAAAAGGAATGGTCTAACCGTAGACCAATTGAGGGAAATAAAGAGCGATTTCGCTCTATTTGGGAGAATCTACAATCCCGTGATGTTATTTGGAGACCTTGGAGATTGGGCCCAGTTTGGGTAGAAGATGGTGTTCAACTCACTCGGGTGAGATGAGCAAGATGGTTGATCGGATGTACCAGTATGCAATACGAGTATTTTCAATATACTCAGGTATTGCGACAATTTGGTATTACACAATGAATACCGGACCCATCCATGGTTTACACGAGGAAGGGGTGAACAACCATGATACCTCCACCAATAGAACCACTAGCTTCAGAACCTGATGAAGCTATATGGACACCTAAGGAGGATGATGCGGGCACGACCCCTGACTATGACATTTGGTGGACCGCTCAACGACAATGCCAAGAGGAAGATTCCAGTGAGGAAAGTAGTTGTAGAGAAACAACTAAAGTTGTAGAAGAGGAACACTCATCTAGGAAGAGAAATGAGAAAGAACCTTCCAAAAGATGTGTGCACCAATGGTTGGATACAGGAGCTGGACCATCCAGCCTAAGAGAAGAGGAACCTGTGAGGGAAGCGCAACATGAGGTGGATGCACTGAAGAAACAAATTTGACTGTTAGAAATTCAATAGTTGAAGTTAGTAGATAAATGGGCACAACAAAGGTTTAAGTTGGAGACTGAGAGAGAAGTCGTCATCTCAGAGTGAGAAAGGCTTCGATTGGAGTTAACACAAATACGCTACTAGAGAGATACAGTTGGGACAGCCTTACAAGCAGAGAATGCACAATTACGTGATGGAAGAGATATATACCGAGCTGCATTCTTGACTTCTTGTATGGATGCACTTATAAGCCATGGTTTACTTCTTCTAGTACAACCAATGGCTATGGGGCAACATGAACAGGAGAATACAACTCAGGCAACTGGTCAAGCCACTCCTCAAGTAGTTTCTCCAACAGACTCTCAAACTGGAAATATAGTTATGGAACCGATAGGTGAAAGATCCGAGGGAGAACAACCTTGAGATCCAAAACCACTAACCTAGAAAACTATATGTATTAGTATGCCAATAAGTTTGGCCAATTGTAAGCAAAAATCATTTGAAATATATATATATATATTGGTATAAAAATGAAATATTGTGTCTTCTATCATGAAAAGCTTATGTATGTAAAGCAAACTTATTTAAATAGAAGAACACTAAATGAATTTGAAGAATGGATTGGTGTCCATTCTTGGAGAAGGTATGGGACTTCTCCATGATGATATAAACCAGGAGACATCTGGGTGGATGCTCTGGCATTAAAATGCATATTAGGATATATGTGAATATCCTGAATTGAGATTCTAAAATTATGTTGTATCTTTGTTAGCATTTGATTTTATCAGGTTAATTCATGCCAAAGGTTAACCAAATTATACTGTGATACTCCTTGGTGGGAGTTTTGATAAAACTAACAAGAATTTTTATGTCTAGTAAGGTACAAATGCATAATTTCATGATATCCTTGTAACATCATTTTGCAAAATTCTAATACTACAGTTCTCTAGATCAATTGTTGGTGCAATTTGAAATGAGTTAAAACTGTAGTTTTGTATTAATATTGTGTATTGATGATGCTTTCAATACTTGTTGATATGCAATATGGATGTTATATTGTTTACAAGAACATGGTACTACTGATATTTTGCATTTTTGTAGGTCCAGGTACTCGCTTGGATGGAAGATGGAGCTTGCTATTAAGATTGAAGTACTGGATGAAAGAAGGATCTGATTGTAAAACAACAGGATAAATGCTAGCTTTTGCTAGACAAATGTGTTTTTGTAAGATATATGTTCAAACACAGAGGACTGTGTTTAATCTAAGGGGGGTGTATGTCATGACCCGTTACCCTCCTACCTTATTTAAAGAATATTAATTGATCTTGGGGGATCAATTAATGCCTAATAGAAGGGGCATGACCCTAAAGAATCCTACAAAAATTCTAATAAAAGAATTTTAGGGAGGATAGAAAAATATTAATTATCTTTTAGAGAAGATAATTAATTATGAGGTCTAGTAAAAGATAAATTTGAGAAATTATCTTTTACAAAATTATAACCATATAATAAATCATGTGAAGATTTAGTGGACCCTATGTGGATGGGACCTAAAAAGGACTAAGGAATTTTTAAATAACTTATGGGTCATCCTATCTTTTGGGAAGTACTCATGTGGATACCCTATATTGGTGGGATTATGAGAGGAATCTCATAGCTTATCAAAAATAGTTCTAACCTTGTAACTATCCTATGCCTCAATAGTATGAGTTTTGTCACTCACCTCATCCCTAGAGAACCCTTGAAGGACATGATGAAGTCATAATGGTCCTAGGCATATTTTTAATATTATTATAATGTGGCCACTATTTGGCCCATGAGTGGGGAATTTCCCTATAAATAGAAGGCATTTTGGGAAGAAATGGCTATCTAGGTTCTAGGAGTCTTAATGGTCTAGGGAGTATGCTCTCCACCCTTGGGGTGGATCAGAAACCAGAAGACTTGAAAGATCTCCTAGTTAGAGTGAGGAACAATCTAGGAAATCTTGGATACCTAGGGAGTATGCTCTCCACCTATGGTGGATCAGAAACTAGAAGGTATGAAAAGCTTTCCTTGTTGTAAAAAGATGCATCTTGAAATAGTAGGAGCATATTCTTAAGGAGGAGGGAAACAAGGAGAAGATGGAATGGGAGAAAGAAGAAAAAAACATGCCATACTAGAATGTTAGGTAAGGGATTTTATTCCCTTTGATTCTTTCTAAATGATTTTATTAGGATTCAGTAAATTTCCTTTCTAAATTATTGAAGGAGTTGTTGTTGGAATTTACATGTTACCTCGATTTAGGTAAATACTACTATATTTATAAGAAACCACCCGTTCATGAATCTAGCACATTGTCATATTTGATTTTCCTACAAATTACCTTTAGGATATGGTAAGCTCTTGCATTTCCTACCTTCAAAAAAATTATTACTCCAAATAGAGATGACCACAGGGTAGACAATAATTCCATGTCATAGTAAACCACCATGCCTCCTCACCACTCACATGGTGGTTACCTCTATATGGCATAGGTTTCTATTTATAATGCCAACATGCAGTTGTACAATACAGGTGGGATATAAGACCCCTTTATTATGATGGGTTTCGAGATACTTGTGCCCATGTCTCGAGAAATATAAAACCTACGCACCCCGATTCGAAACCTCAACATGACTACTAGTAGGGGATATAAGTGTCCCTTGAAAATCATCGATACACGCCAGAAATAAGTTTGATAAAACTCTATATTAATCCACTAGATGCCTATTTGAGGTCCACATGTTTGGAAGGATTTGATGCCGACAGACATAGAATTGATCTGGATTAGATTTAGATGTTAGATATTCCTGGTGACCCCTGTGAACTCTGGTAATAGCCTACCCTGAACCAGGTACCCTAAAGTATGAAAGATCATTCTATTAAAGCATTTCTTCGGTAGAAGCAAACCATCGGTCAAACATTATAATACTATATCACCAAACCCTTGGGGTTAGACTACAAAAAGGGTAGCAAATGAAATTGTAAGGGATACAAAAATGATTGACATAGTTCTGGGTTGAAATCCCCATATTTGTAGATGATTAGGTCATACAACACATACTGCTATTTATTCAAATATCGACATTAAGAAACTTAGTACTTATCTGTATTATCCATAGAAGATAAACCACATTGGCTATACTAGTCGAGAAAATTTGAGAACCCGATCACCAATAGAGAGAATCGTTATCAGAATGGGGTCCTATTGAAATTGTTTGGAAATTGCAACAAATTTGGAAGTTGTAGAAATCACACTCCTCCACTTGTGAGTGATATAATTATCTACCTTGTCTTCTATGAGTATTTAAATGCATAGGATTCTATTTATAAACTTTCCATTGGGGAAGACATGAAAAATATCTTTCATCTGGTTAGTCCATTAGAGCCTTGCGACTGCGCTAAGAGAATAATTTATTTGAGTATTGCTTAGAGAAGAACCCCATAATTACATTTAGGTGTTGGGTCAATATGTTATTAGGATCTGCAATATATCAAATCAAGGAGGAGGAATACGCGTATCATAATGTTTATGGCCAATCTTGATGTCATTACAGCATGACAGGGTTCGTAGTTCACTCTATCTTGTCCTCTTCTTGTGATGGTACCCCTTCTAGTGAGATTAGGTTTTTTGACCCTAGTAAATCATCGATATTGAGGGGTTACAGAAAACTTAAACCATCCGAACACTGATATACAAACTGAAGATATCATCTCCATTGCTCGGATTGGCGTAGTGGATGAAACCCCAGTACCATGAAAGAAGGTGTCAAATTTAATGCGGTGGTTTTCATTCGGTGACCCACGATGTTCGAGATAAGAGGTGGACCCCTCTTATCCTGACTTGGAACTTCAATATGTGAGTAAAAACAACACCGAATATTTAGATGCTAGCTATATCTAGGTGTAAAACTTTTGGGACAAGTAAAGGAAATATGAAGTCATTGCTTTGGTAAGCACTTATAAAGAAGTACTATCAATGAGATTTCATAATAATATAAAAAGGGGATAACAATTTTGCCTAAGCTTAGTCGTTCTATGATAGATCTAATGGTTTCAAGACCACTTCTTAATATACATTATAGTTTATGTTAAGACCATTCAAGATTTGTTTAAAGTATTGGGATATTACTGGAAACCTTAACTTTGGATAAGAGATTCAAGTCTATATAGAAAGTACTATGGTATGTTTTACTTCCAATAGAGTAATTGATAACAAATATAATGTTTTAAAGTATTTTACATGTAAGTATACATGATTATGGGAATCACTAGGCCACATGACCACATGGGAGGATATAGTTATACAATGTACCTCCTTTGTAAATATCTGGCCTTTAAGAGTGTTCTTGTAGGCACTACAATAATAATTAGTAAGAATATATTAGTTGAAATTGGGAATGAATATTGATACTTATGAGATAAAATAATAGGAAGTAAGATAATTTCAAAAGTTGGAAATATTCTTTATGTAGAAACAAATCAAACCTTGAATACTAATTTGGGGAATAATGGTTATTGATGGATTTAAGGGTATGGGAATTTAAAACCATTACTCAAGGGATTGATTATAAATCAATTATGAAGGGTGAATTTGGAAATTCATTCTTGAGGGGACCTATAAGGCTCCCTCAAAATATGATATCTCCAAAATATAATCCAATGACTTTTCATGAACAATGTAAGAGGTTACATGTCTTCGGAACTAGAGATTCCTTAATGGTATTGTGAATTTTATATTGATGGAAGAAGGGATTGGGTGATTCCTTAATTACATCAATAGGTCAAAAAGGAATTGTTGTATACTTTGACCTATATTTGAAGAGAAGGGTCGGTAGATGCCCTGCTATTATTGTAAAGTTTGCCATTTAAGTTTATGAAAATGAGGAAGGAAATATTTTGGAGGCTGGGTTTTTCCCATCAGGGTTTCCCAGGATAAATCTTGTGTCACTCTACTTTGTGGATTTCTTTATTATATCTTGTGGATGTTGCATTTATATTTGAAATAGAATGATTTATGCACTGTAATGTATGCTAAATTGTTAGAAGGTTAAATATGTATGGATGCTAGAAATGTAGGCTCAAATTCTATTATGATGGTGATTTAATGTAATGCAATTGTATCATTATTTTTGCAATATAAAGAGTAGTGATGTTTGATACTAGTTGGGTAGAGTTGTTCAAATAATAATCTCATGTGATGGATGTATGCTCAATGGAATTTGTCTATCTTTCTATAGTGTTGTGGAATAACTAATTATGAATGATGCACCTTTTCATATACATCATTGGTTACATTCATGTTTATTAATCTATGTTGTAATCCAAGAATTATTATATGATAGAAACTCTTAAAGGGATAATTAGATTTATAATGATCTAAACATTAATCACTTATTATTGAATGGGCAATAAAACTTTCTTAATTAAGGATTGTATAGAATGTTACCATATAGGAGCCTCATGGATTAAGTCCACCTCATAAGCACTCAAGATGGTTTAATTGTGGAATGGAACTCTCTCAACAAGGCAAAATGACCCTGAACTACAAACCAAGATAGTCCCTACATTTTAAGCTAAGAATTGGATGTACAAAATGAAGGGAATACCCTTATGGGGCAAGAGAAGTCCTTATTGGTAATAAAATCAATATGAACAAGTAAAGAGGGTTGCCCAAATGGAGTGTGTACCAATAAATCCAAGAGGCTTAAAGATATGTAATCATGTTAAAAAGGATATTCCATGGATTTGTATCATGATATTGATACAATTATCTTAGAACTTCCTTCTAAATAGGATGGATCGGAGCTAATATTTATGAATAACCATTGGTGCGGTTATTCCATCTATGATGGTTTACCATGGGTGTGGTTCTCCATCTTCAAGGTATTCACCTGGTCTGGGTGGACCATTTGGTGATTTCCTCCTTTTATGAGGATAAAAGCTAATGCTTGGCTAGTGTACTCATACCAAGTGGGGTATGAGGGTTTTGTAGAAGCTGATCACTTCTACCTTAAGAGACTCTAATCAAGTCTCTATAGCTCCTGAAGCTATTTGCCTTGAAAGTTATAATCCACGTGGAATATGTCTATCCTAAGGCATGATTGGGTCTTTTGCCATACGAAGATGAAAACAAAAAATTGTTAGTCCAAGAAGGAGTAAAAATCGGGGGTTGTTACACCTCAAATTTTGCTTCATCCAACCAATAGGATATGTTTTCAGTGTTTGGTGTCTCAACATCCTACTTCTATTGTAAAAGCATTAGAGTTCAATACTTCTATTTTGGGGAGCATCTAGGATGTAGGACATAGTATAAATATTTATTATTGTTTTGTCTATGTTTAACTTCTACAAGCTCACGTGGGAATAAGATGAGTTGTTGTTAGTTTCTAAGAGATAGGTTAAGTTATATTGGTTTTTAGCTTTAGTTAGCTAAGGTTTTAAATTTAGGCTATTGGTTAGCTTGTTGGTTATGGGTAATTTCATCTCCAAGTGAGATACATCATATTATCTCTACTTGTAAATATCTGATTATATTTCAATAAAACATTATCTAGTAGTTTCAAAAATTTGGTGCCTTATCAGTGCCATTGAACCCCTACCTCCTTCTCAATACCCATATTAGCCAAGAAGTCTACCATTTTATTCATATATCTACCTACATAGATTGAGATCACATCATTCAATTTCCTCCACAACTCCTTAATTTGGGTGACAAGAACCATCAATGTGCACATCTCCAAAGCAAAGTTCTTCATCCAATACAAAGCTCTTACCATGATCTGAGAATCTAATTCTATGATTATCCTCCTATAACTTTATCTTATTGCCTAGATAAAAGGATATTTGATAGTTGTATTTTGCTTTATTGTTTATGGCCTTACATAGGCTCTGTAGTTTCCAACAGAGCATTATACCAACTTTATTTCTATAGACCACTCCAATTATAGCTCTACCTAGATTTCCTTTTGTAGCTCCATTAGTATTAATTTTAATCCTACCTTTTGAAGGTGTTTTACAACTAGATTTGTCCTATCTATATTGTATTTTAGCTTCCTTGTCCATAATATCTATATCAGCCTAAGTTTCCTCTTTAGCATACACTACCATAATTTTCATGACTTTATTCCAAATGACCTACTATATGCCATCCAAGGATGAAAATGTTTCTCTAAAAATTCTGCCATTTCTCTCCAACCACAATTACCACTAAATAAAATTTAATTCAAGCTTCCACCTAATACAAAGATATTCAAATTTAAATTTTCCCCTATTTTATATTTCATAAATATCAGTTTGATTCAAATCACCATTGGCTCATATTTTATAAGCTAAAAACCATCTCTCCTAGATGTGGCACATAAAAAAGCACTCAAACATTAGGTGGTAAGATGTTTCCTCACTTTTATAGCATAAAAAGCACTCAAATGGACCAACTATTCCCTTATGCATTAGATTATAAAATGTAACAATTCCATTATGCATGAAATTCTAGGAAAAGAAAAGAAGTTTATTTGTGGCCATCCCTTGGATTTACAAATATTTATCCAATCCTCAACTTGATATGCATGAGAAGGAGGTTATAGAAGGATATTTTCATATCCAATCTTGACAATGTAGACTCTAAGGCTCTCATAGGCCTAAGCTAATCCATCCTCCTAATCCCTACCTATGAAAAATTATTTTACCAAGACTTGATTCATGACGGGTTCCAATTCTATAGGGATTGGAATTGGCCACTCATCCAAATACTTAAGCTACTTAAATGTATAATACCCAACTAAATGGTATTAAAATACCTTTTAAACTTGATCTATGGGTACTGATCCTATGAATTTATCTAAAATTGTGCCTTCTCCCATGTCCCCACTTTCCAAAATAATCCATCTTTCAATACTTGAGATCCTAGCTTTAGAGATTGCTACACTAGGAACCCATTACCATCCAAAGGGAAACAACTTGCCTCATTCGATTTCACCTATCCTAAATATTTACTAGTTAAAACTCTACTCAATAAAGTTGTCTGGGAGATCCATCTCTAGTAAAGCTTTCCAACCAAAGCTTTATTATTTAGCTCTGATCTCCTCAGGCCCAAACATCCCTTTGCCTTGGATTGGCTTACTTTCTCCCAGCCTACTAATACCCATTTCCTCTCTCCTTTTGCTCCTCCCATAATTTTTTTTGTTCATCTTGTCCAACTATTTCCATATAGTATGTGGGACAATAATAATAAAAAATTTGTAAATTAACATGGCCTAGATGACTAACTGTAAAAAATTATATCTACCTCTAAAGGTTAACCATTTGTGAGACCAATGGTTAATTGGTTATTTTATACAACCCAAAAGATTCCTCCAAACAACTCTCTTTAGTTTTTTACAATGTAGAGGGACCCCTAAATAGACCATTGAGAGAGAAGTCCTTTTGAATCCCAAGATATCTAAAATTTTGTCTTGAAGCCTTCGATCAATATTGAAAAATACCACTTTGGATTTCTTATCATTGATGAATTGGTCTGTGGCATTATGATAAACACTACGATCATCTCTGATCATTCTTGCTTCCTTTAAGTTGACCACTCCCATCAATACTATGTCATCCACAAATTATTTGTGAATCAAAACCTCCTCACCCACATTGATACCTGTGAGAAAACCCTATTGTCTTCTCCTCAAGATAAGTATACCCAAGCCTTTAGCCAATATGAGAAAAAGACAAGGATAACAAGTATCTTCCTAATGAAGGCATTTTGTGGCTCCAAATGGTTGTGAGGGAAGACCTTTGATTGACATTGAGTACATCAAAGTAGAGAAATAACTCATGATCCACTCTATATAATCCTGAGAGAAGCCAAAGGTTGTCATCATCCTTGATAAGAATCTTCACTCCACCCTAGCATGAGCCTATGACATATTCAATTTTATGAACATATATCTATTGCCATATTTCTACATTGAGTGGATTACCTCCTAAGCTAAAACCACACCATCCAAGATCTGCCTACCCTATAAAAAACCCCATTATTTTGAGGAGATAATATTGTATAGGAGAGGTTTTAGCCGCTCAACCATTACCTTCATGATTATCTTTAAAATGATATTGAATAAGACAATAGGTCTATAATATGAAATCTGCACCCCTCCTCTAATTTTGGAATTAAGGTAATGAATGTATGATTTAATGATTTAAGTATTCTTTTACTACCCTTAGATTCTTCTATAACAACCATTACATTCTCCTCTAAGCTATCCTAATGTCTTAAAGAACTCTATTGGGAAGCCATATGGAATTCTCATTTTTTTCACTTATTCCAAAGGCTACCTTCATTAGCTCCTCTTTATCAATGGATTTAAACAAGGTCTAATTATGTTCTTCAGAGATGATAGAGGGTATGGCAACAAGAAATTATTTATGAGCCTCTTTGTATCACAACATACCTTAAATAATTTAACAAAATAATTCATTGAATAAAAATGTATACCTAGGATTGTATCAAAGGAGAGCTCATTCTCATCCTAAAGAGCTTCTCCATATTATTCATCTATCTCCTAGTACAAGTAGAATTATGGAAAAATTTGGTGCTTCTATTACCTTCTATTAACCAGGTGGTTCTTGCTTTCTATTTCTAGTAATCTCCTTGTGATTATCAATGTCCTCAACTACTTTAAATATCTCATTATCCTCTTCTTTGATTTGCTTTGTAATTGTTCCTTCCCTAAATATTTTTTGCACCTCATCCCATATGACCACCAATAGAGGTATTTTGACCTATAAGTATGAATTGTTGATCACCTCCATAAGTTTAGTTGATCCTTGACATAACTCAAAATGCATTTTTTGTAAAATGGGTGATGAGAGTATACACCATCGCTTGGGGCACTACTCAATAGTCTAGAAACTATGGCAATGGATTCTTAATATTTTTAGTAAATATATGTGTTAGCTTTTGAGGCTATGAATGTGAAGGAAATGAAACCATGAGTATTGAGATAAGCAAGCAATGTTATATATATAATAATGGCTAACTAATAAGCATGTAAATAACATGAGAAACTTCAGAAACAACTCATGTAATATCCATTAATGGAGGCTCACAAAAATTTGAATAACTTGATACAATATAAATACCATTCTACTAGTACATGCTCTAAAGCATGATTCATTACTTATTACAATGCTTGGTCACATATATATACTAGTATGTGACTTCAATATCCTACTCTAAAGATACATATACATACTGCATGATAGACACTTGTAACTTCTATTCTAAGGACTCATGTACATGTGGACTACATGCACATTTACATTATTGCACATTCTAACACTTGTGCATTTATTGCTTCTTCCCCAAGTAACTACTTAACCTAAGATAAATTCCTATTCTAATAATGTAACTAAGGTGAACCAAGTAATGTAATATATATTTTCTAACACCCCCCTATATTACATTATTTGGTTTACCTTTATCTTTATCTGCATAGATGGTTTCTAAATGCATGGAATTTGTTTGTGCCCAATACCTTTGTGAATATATCTGCCAATTGTTCTTCTGTAGGTACATATTTCAATTTGATATGATGATTCTAAAAATGATCTTGAATAAAATGACATTGTGCTTCAATATGTTTGGTCCTTTTGTGTACAATTGGATTTTTGATTAGGTTGAGAAGCCCTTGATCATCACAATGTATTAGAGTTGGTGCTTGATTGATTCCCATATCAGATAATATGTACTATACCCACAATGCTTCACATGTTGTATCTCTAGCTACATGGTATTCTAACTTAGTAGATGATTGAGCAATGGTATGTTGTTTCTTACTATGCCAAGATATCAGACCTGATCCAATATAGAAGATATACCCAAAAATTGACTTTTTATCATCGATAGAACCAGCATAATCATAATCTGAGTAAACCTATAGATAAAAATATTTTACATTCTTCAAATATGTTAGTCCATAATATGTAGTTTTCTTAACATATTGTAATATTATTTTTGTAGCCTTCCAATGACTTTCCCTTGGTTCTTGCATGAATCTTGCAAGATAGTTTACTGCAAAGACTATGTCAGGTCGAGTATTGGTTAAGTATAGAAGACTTCCAATCAATTGTATTTTATTGAGTAGCTAAAACTAAAGGTGTTCCATCATTTCTAGATAATTGAATCCCTTGTTCCATGGGTGTATCCTTTGGTTTACATTCCTTCATTTTATACTTCTCCAGTAGAGCTTTTGCATATTTTGTTTGAGTAATAGTGATGTTGTCTTCTTCTTGATGAATCTCTAGACCTAGACAATAGTTCATCAATCCTAAATTTGTCATATCAAATTATTTTTCTATATTATTTTTAATCTTACTGACTAGATTCTCTGGGTTTTCAGTAATTATAATATAATCAACATATACTATAAGAATTAGTATGTCACTTCCAATTTTCTTTGTATATAAACTGGGATCTAAAGTACTTCTTTTGAAGTTATGATGTAGTAGGTGATTATTAATTTTTGTACTCCATGCTCTAGGGGCTTATTTTAGGCCATACAAATATTTTTTCAATTTGTAAACTTTGAGTTCTTGTCCTTTAACGAAAAATCCTTCTTGTTGTGACATGTAAACTTCCTCTTCTAGATACCCATTAAGAAATGCACTTTTTACATCCATTTGATGTAGTTTCCATCCCTGATGAGCTGCTAATGCACATACTATCCTGATAGTAGTTGTAGACACCAAAATCCAGCCACTTGTAAGTCATCTATACCTTCCTGTCAGCCACGTGTCAGTCATCCATCCTTCCCGCCATTATTTGGCCCAAATCCACATCTTCCCGCCATTATTTGGCCCAAATCCACACCTTCCCGCCATTATTTGGCCCAATTTCACCTTTCCCGCCATTTTTCATCCCCAAATTTATTTAAATTAATATTTATATATATATTTTAATATTTTAATATATTTTAATATATATATAAATATAGTTTAAGTGATTTAATCTGAGCCGTCCATCCTTCATTTAATCTCATCCGTCCATCCATCTTAATCCGTTTCACAACCTAGATTTATTCTCTACCCTTGGATCCACTTTAATCTTAGCCACACGTTCAAAGTGTCGTTAAAACCCTAAAGTGTGCCCTAAGAGTGGATTATAAATTGAGTCACCTTGATGGCTCAAACCCTATCTCTTCTTCTATCTTGCTATCTTTGCTATCTATTGCTATCTATCTCTTCTATTTCATCTATCTCTTACCCATCCATCGCGTCCCTTTTCGTCGCATCCATCGCCGCATCCATCGCAACTTCGTCGCCATCTCTTACTGCAGACTGCTGGAATTCCCCCATTCTTGTCGCAAGTGCCCGCGGGCGTTTACCCGCAGCCACAGACGCAGACCGACGTCTGAAACCTTGATCCAGAAGCACGCGGGCGTTCAGCGAGTGCACCAGGGCGCCTTCTACAGTCGATTTGACAGCCACATTACTTCCAGATGCCGCCTGGTCTAGCCGCGTTAACAGAGAACAGGTATAAATCAGTTTAAAGCAAGTAACTTCTTTTATTTTATTAATCTGTTGTTGAACTCCTGCATTCTATTTTTCTAGGGTTTTAAATTGTTTATGAGGGCTCACACAGTGGAGCCCTCTTATTAATTTCTAACTCCTTGATAGTGTTAATGTGTGCAGGATTTTAATGGCAGATCTGGTGTGTTGATAGCAGCTGTTTAAGTTGGAGTGGTCCGAGCCAAAGGATACAACAAAACCCACTCACTTTGTTGGGATTAAGGATACGTCTTCGGAAATGCCACCACTTTATGCCAGCTAGGGTTTCGGAGAACCCTAGCACAAACTATAATTTGTGTATCACAAAAAGGGTTACAGGCCCTGTTGTACTCAAAAGGAGTTTTTAAACTCCACTGATTAATAAAAATTGTTTGTTTTGTGCAACTTTCTTGTATTCCATTATTGTGGTTTTTTATCTTTTGTTTGGCGTTGTATTTTTAATCTACAAATGGCGATCACGGTGGGACCCCCTAGGGTTTCATGTTTTTAATACTTGCTTTACTAATCTATTCCTATTTTTGTTTTATTTTGCAAGTTCCAGAAATCGTGAAATTCGTTATTCTAGCGAACTAGGGTTTCTGAGTTTGCAGAAAACGCAGCAGACGCAGAGCGGCGTTTGGAAGTCCAATACGAAACGCAGAGGTGCGTTTCAGCCTGTGCAGACTCCCTTGGGCGTTTGAAGGCAGTTTACGAGAAAAGCGTAGGCTTCCAAGTAAGTGCTGTACTTTTTACGTTTTTGGTTTTTCTGTCGTATTCTGTTTCTTTTTTCAGATCATTGCTTTAAAATGAACAAAAACTAAGTAATATGGAAAAGAACAGTTATTTTTAGTTACATTTTTTTTGCATTGCATTATTGGTTGTTGCTTGCATAAAAAAAAAATTGCATACCTAGCTGCATATTAGAATAGCTACGAATTATCTGTTTTAGTTATCTAAGTAGGACTATTGATTGGATGTCAATAGTACTCCTGCCATTGGGTGATTCCAAGCGAGAGAAGTGGACGAACCTTCCGGTTGCTCCTTTGATATCCGATATCATTGGTAGGCAGGGGGTTTTAAACGGTGTACTCCACTTCTTCAGAGGAAATGGCATGTTTTCAGTGGCCTCTTGCTTAGATCATTAGAACTTTTGATTTATAGCTTTGTATGTATACATTAGACAACTAAAAACACTTAAAATAAAATTCACTGCATTTCATATTGCATTTAAAACAGTAATATCTGGATTTCATCACCAGGTATTGCTTGAAGTTTAGTGACGGTGGAATTCATCTCCATCCATTAAACTTCTGCCTTAGACACCATAGGTCACCCCAGAGCAAACTTGCTGGATTTCATCACCAATAAGAATCTCGTTGTCCTTTCCTAGCCATAGTTTTTACCTTTTTTGTGAATAATTCAAGATTAGATCACATGCAAAACTCATAAACCGGACACTTAAAATTTACTACAGATTAAGATCAAAAAATAATTAATTAACCGCAGGTAAGACACATTGGTTGAAACCTAGGTTGTGACTGTTTTATGATAATTTCTTTAGTGTAAATTTATCATTCAAGTTTTGCATTCTTCTTTTCTGAATTTGTTTAGATTTATTGCTTTATGGTCTTAACAAGGAATCAATCTAAAATGTTAAATCTAAATAATCAAATGGGTAATTCACAGAACATCCCCACCACCAACATGACCACTTATCCTAGTGAATTTCAAGCGGGGTTCGCTGCGAGGTCTTTCACGTCCTTCTACCGTCTATCGCATGGCCATGCCCATGGAGGAAGACAATTCCTGTCATATTACCCACATTGATATGGCCCAAGTGCAAACTCACTTAAGAGATGGCATTGGTTATGTCCTTGAGCCAATCCAAGATTCCCCTATGCAAGATTCTATTTTTCAGCAGGATATTGCATCAACCATACCCGTTGGTTTCACTCAGGTCTACACTAACCCTTTTTTTGAGGCTAATGTTGTATCTGCTCAGCCGGCTTCATCTCCAACATCTTCCCAGATGCTCAATTGTCCTCCTTTGGAGACAAATGTAGTGTCTTCCCGACCACTTTCTCCTCCATTTACCGGGTGTACACCAATTCTCTCTATGAGGCTGGTGGAACCTCCTCTAGCCATGACCAATTTCAACCCTCTTCTTCCCAAACCATTTATGGTTTCACCCTACCAGAGGCACGATCTACTGTTTCTTCCCGAGTACCGCCTACTTCGACCACCTTCATTGCCCCTGCTATGCGGTCTCCTGTGACTACCATGGCGGCCTGCCCTCCACCTTCATCCAATCATCCCACCTCCCTTGGGTTAGAGATTAATAAGGTTAGGGAGTACCTCGACAAGTTGCTTCAGCAACAACGGCAACAAAATGCTCAACCACCTGTCGTAGTAAATCCTACACCCCAACCAATTTCTACCCAGCCAGATTTTCTTAGCTCAGGCCCCACCTGGGTACCCCAATCTTCGGTGGTGTCCATTCCTACCCCACCTTTCTCCCAACCTAGTCCAGTTCATCATTCACCCCAATCACCTTCTTTTCGGTATCATCCATACCAACAACTTGTCCATTCCACACCGCCTAATCCAGGCAATTTCATCCCATCTCATCATTTTTCCACTCCTCCATTGCATCATCATAATCATCAAACGAATCAAAATTTTCATGAAGATTCTCGACTCCATGCTATGCAACAACAGATTGACAACCTTATGCTCAACATGCATGGCTCATCTAGTCAGAAACCTACGCTAAGGTCGTTGATCAATCAACCAATTCATCCTTCGGTACCTTCACCGCCATATCCGAGTGATTTCACATTACCGAAGTTTGACAAATTTCGAGGAATTGAGGATCCTCATGAACATGTGAGCTCATTCATGCATGCCTGCTTTAGAATCCAAAATAATGACGCTCTTATGCTCAGAACTTTTCCTCAGACATTAGGAGGAGATGTTGTACAATGGTACAATCATTTAGCTCACCATAGCATTTATGCTTACGAGCAATTGATTAATCTATTTTTAGAACGATTCTCCCTAAATGTACAAAGGAAAGTCTCATTGTCCGACTTATACAAGCTCAAGCAACATGACGATGAGACTGTTTATGACTTTGGAAACCGTTGGAGGGCTATCATTAATAAATTGCCATTCTCCCTACCAATGGAGGAGTTAACCAAAATGTTCACCCGAGTTGTCTAAAACCTATCTCTTGGTTACTCCAATTACAACAATACGGGACTTTTGAAGAGGCTTTGGCCCAAGCAAGTATCATAGAAGAAATTAAAGTCCAAGAGGGTGTTTTAAAACCCCGTAGAAAAGAATGGCAACAAAAGGGCCAACAACGAAATAATAATTATGGCCAAAACAAACAAGCACAGGCTAGTACGACCTCAAATGTTAACCAAGTTAATCAAGTGGTGGCGAGCCAGCCCGTAATGGCTCAACAACAACAAGTAATGCAAAGTCAACCGCAACCAATTGCTTATCATGCGGTACCCGCCCCTCCTCAACCAGCTCACAATACTGGGCCAACCATGGAAACTCGACCTTGGCAAAAAAATCGTCCCAAGCGACAGTTCACACCTTTAGATGAACCATATGCGGTCATATTCAACAAGTTATATAGCACAAATCAGTTAACTTTACCCGAGTTTAAACCTTTAGAACCATCTAGAAGGGGGAATTATTACAAGGAGTACCTATTTTGTCCTTATCATAGGCAAAATGGGCACGATATCAATAATTGTACAGATTTCAAACATGTGATCCAAGATCTTATTGAGATTGGAGCCATTAAATTGGATAGCCCCTTAGCCCAACAAAATCAAAATCTTGGTATATTTCAAACACCCCTTCCACATCGGGAGGAAGCTCCAACAACTTCAGTGGGAGTAACTCAGGTAACTCCTCCTAATCAAGTCAACCATGTACAACAATACCAAGGTTTTGTGGGTACTATTAACGTAGTAACCCGGGGTCAAAGGGCGAACCAACCAAATCAGGCTGAACCACGACCACACTGTACAAACCCCAGTCCACCTCGGGTAACGGTGACCCAACGACGTGCTAGTACTTCTCAACAACCGCTAAATCATTCTACTCAACGCCAACGACCCATCATGTCATTGAGTAGCCGGTTAACTACCGAGTTTAAAAATGGCTTACGCCAAGTTATCGATCTATGACCTCATTCAACAATCTCCCCCGCATAGAGAGGCATTAATGGAAATATTAAAGTCAATCGAGCTTCAAACTCAAGATACTAATGCCTTCAACAACTTTGTGGGGAGTATTCAAACATGCATGGAGCCCTCCATCACTTTCTATGATTTTGAAATCAAACCTATGTCAACAGAAAGTATAGATCCTCCACTGCATATCATGGCCAAGATCGATCACAAGCCATTCAAGAGAGTCTTAATTGACACCGGTTCCTCAATCAATATCATTACAACATCGGCGTTGAGTCATCTAAAGTTGTCGCCATCCCTTATCACAAAGTCGACTTTTACTCTTAAAGCATTCAATGATGCTTTATCTTCCACGGTTGGCACGGTTATCTTGCCCATTGAGGTAGGGGCCCGAACTTTGCATACCTTGTTTCACATCTTGGAAGGGTCCATGGCATACAATGTATTGCTTGGACGGCCTTGGCTTAGGGAGATGAGATGTGTCCCTTCTATCTTGCATCAATGTCCGAAGTATGTATATGAGGGACGAGTTCATTGTGTACCTGCTGACATTGAACCCTTCAAACATTGCAACTATGTCTCAAATCCTTATGAGATTGTGTTGCCATCCACTCATCTTTTCTTGACCCCATCTACTTCTTCTATACCATCTTCTTCTAAAGCTCCCATTCCTGAGGAGCTACCCATCATATCGCAACCATCTTCCTCTTTCGCTATTCCATCTCATTCACCACTTTCTTCATCTCCTAATCTTCCTTCTTCTTCATCAGTGACCACATGCACATGTGGCCATGACCAATCATCTCTTTCCACGTCATTACCCCCTTCTTCTACACCTTCTTCAACATCACCTATTATTCCTCCATCTTCCCAACCATCACCGGCTGATGTTTCACAAGTTAGTGAAGCATCAACCCAACCAAATCCTTCCAATTCTTCTATCCCACATTCTTCTATTCCATCATCTAGTCCATCTCCCTCCCAAGTCAAGGTCCATCTCACTGATGCAGGTATTGGTGAGTATGCCATTCAAGATGTCCACATCACACCGTTCAATGTGCAAACAGTTAAAGATTTTGGTCGTCCACATGACCAACATTTATCCATTGGATCGGTTTATAACATGGGTTCTATGCCAAATTCCATTAATTTTGTATATGGGGGAATAGAGTCATCTTCTAGTCCTACCACCATACTAGAACCTAAGCATCCGAGTCCACTGCCAATATCGAAAGGATGGAGGGTTTTCCCTCTCGCTATTTCCACAGACATAATTGGCGGCAATTTGGCCTAGGTCGATACGAGCAAGGGGTAACTGAACGCATCGATATGCCATATCGAGAGACCCACTGAGCGTTTTGGTCTGGGCTACCAACCACTTCCATCCCTTTCTTCTTTTGAACGAGCTTTTCAAAGCATTAATCTTAATTCGGAAGAAGAAATCCTCCACCCCGACGAATCCGAAGATGAAGCCTATGAAGAATTTGACGTCATGTCAAATGGTGATGAATCTGAAGAAGAGTCGGCGCCCATTGTTCCCCTCACTGAACAAGACGAGTTTTATCTCCAATTGTTCCCTCTCCAAGAAGCCATCTTTCGCTTGCTTCTTCCACAAGAACGAGGTGAACCACCCCCTCCGCCACATCCATAAGCCATAATCCAAACCTGTATTATATGTATATACTAAAATAGTGGTTTTCACCACTACAAAAAAAAAAAAAAAAAAAAACTGAAAAACTATGTTGTTTTGCATCTCAGGTCTTCTGAGGTCTTCACCGGTTTTCCCTTCCATTCCGCCCATCCTTTCTTCCATAAGTCGACAATGAATTTCGAAGACTTATTCACCCCGCTCCATAATCCATATGATCCGGATAAGCCTAAGAAATGTGTCTTTGGTGTTACCTCAGGCAAACTCCTAGGTTTTATTATCTCTAAACGAGGTATTGAGGTGGACCCAAACAAGGTCAAAGCCATTATGGAAATGTGTCCCCCAACTAATTTGAAGGAGTTGCGTAGTTTACAAGGAAATATTAATTCAATCCGTCGCTTTATTGCACAACTTTCTGATAAATGTAGGCCATTTTGCCACCTACTACAAAAGGGGTACAATTTTCATGGACAGATGAGTGTCAGAAAGCCTTTGATGACATCAAGCAGTACTTAGCGTCTCCGCCAGTCTTAGCTCCGCCTCGTCGAGATCCCTTCCTTGCGAATTTCTTTGCAGGAATTTATCGATGATGATCCTGCTAGACAAGCACGTCTTGATCAACTCACACTCATAGATGAAAAATGAATCAATGCTTTAGAGCATTTGCGAGTTTATCAAGACCGATTGAAACGTGCTTACAATGCCAAAGTTCATCTAAGAGAATTTCAAGTAGGAGATCTTGTCCTTAAAGAGAATCAACAAAACACCAATGCATTGCCGCATCTTCGAGATAAATTCGCGGCTAATTGGTTAGGTCCATATATGGTCATTGAAAGAGTGGGTAATGGAACTTATAGACTTGCCAGTTTAGAGGGAGAGGAAGAACCCGAACCACTTAATGTTATACACTTGAGGGCATTCTACGCATAGTTTGAATTTTATATGTACATATATACATGGCTTGTACAACAAAAAAAAAAAAAAAAAACAAATAAAATAAAAAGAATTTGCATTTCATTGTTAGTTGCATACATCTCATTCAAAAACATTGCATTTCATGTGCATACATCTCATTGAAAACCATAACATTTCATTTTCAGCCATAGTTGCATATCATGTTAGAGACCATTCTATCTTTTGGATATAAAATTTGGTCAAGCAAAAGTCATGTTGCCTTAATCAGGGGCACCTTCATAAAATCCATCAAACCGAATTGTCATTCGTACACCCATTTTCCATTTGCACATATTTACATTGCCAAAATGTTTTCGGTCACTCAGCCATTCCTAGTGTTTTAAGCAAACTTTGAAATGCATGTCAAAGTTCTCTAGGGCCATATCACAAATTACACTAAATAAAATCTTGAGTATTGGGAAATGATTTCAAAAGCGGTCTTGAACCTATCACATTTTCACATCTTAAAAACATCTTGTGTCAAAGAGAGATAACACCATCCTTGGGTTGTGCCTTGAAGTGAAAAGGGTAATCCTCGTTTGTCCTATCATGCAAACATAGTCCATAAAACAGTGGTTCTTACCACTATCACAAGCAATCACAAAATATAAATATAAACAGAGTAGTAAGGATAGGGTAAAATTCTCATCATACTTCGGTTGAGAATCCGATTCCCCAAAGCTCTAAGGAAATGAACATTTTTCACACACCACTGATCCCAAATAAGTTGTAAGGATCGTACTACTTGTCCGATCGGACGGATAGGTAGTCATCCCCAAGGCTTACAAAGGTCAAAAACAACATGGACTATGGAGTTAACCTTCACCGGGGCTATAGACAGCTTGAGTGGCGGTGGAGTATACTCATTGCGTGGCGACATGTCTCTCCTCAAAAAGAGACCTCTGAATGCTCATACGGACAAACTAGCTTCGGGGTCTTCTCCATAACAGGGTTACCTAATTTATGCAAGATGAGGTTAATGAACACACTTGCACACACACAGGTTTTTGATTGCCTAGAGTCACTACCATGCTTCTGATTTGGTTAATGAACTCGCATGCACACACATTTGGTCCTAGTTGAATTAGGCAGTATTAGTAAGTTTGTTTGATACCACTAGCATGTTTGAGTCTTTGTAAAACAGTCTTCCATATCACCCTCCATATCTTCTTCCATATTCATGTCATTCCATACGTCATCCATTCACAAGCCACCAAGTTCGGTGCCCCTGATTAAACAATTATGATAACAGTTGGCTAAATCTAACTATCTAAAAGTATGAGTGCTTCTTAGTGCATATTTCATTTACTTAGTCTTGCATTAATCATCCATATGCAGATTTGTATGTTATATACTTAGTCTCGCATTAATCATCTATAAGTTTGCATTCCATTCCATCACATATGCATCAAAAACATTAAAACATATAAAAACATGCATCACAAAAACATAGGCATTCACACAAAAGAGAGTAAAACACCAAATAAATAAAAGCCATGTATATATATATGTATAAAGGTCAAAGCTGTACAATGAATGCCAAAAGGCTACAATATACAATAGAGCACCAAGGCTCATAAAGAGTGCATCTAAGCACTAAGCTAACCATCAAAAGAGGACCCCTGAGACCTAGTAGGAGCCCTAGACCAGTGGTGTGCCAGAGGTACCCCTCATCCACCCGAACTACCTCCAACCGGGCTGCCTCCGCTAGCCCCACTGCCTCCAATATCTCCCAGTCTGCCTGGGACAATGACCTCCTCATCCCCGGAATGATAGGGGAGAATCGGTGTCGTGCCTCTAACACCCTAAGCTGCAAAACAACAAAACAAAAATTTGTTACAAATTTTTCCAAAAAAAAAAAAAAACACATAATAAGTACTTGCTTAAATGAACAAATACCTCAGTTGGCTGCACTGGCGCGTCCGCTCCCATCTCCGCCATAGCTCCCGCGTGCTTCACTCTCCCACAACCTTTCACTCCACTTCACTCCACTCCCTCAGACGCACTTCTCTCAAGCTCGAACGCACAAATGAGCGAAATTCTCGCTGAAATTGTTTAAATAGCTGGTTTTGGCGCCCTGAAATGCAGTGGGGCATTTCATGGCGCATTCAGATGCAGTGCTGCGTTTGCGAGTGCCTAAACACCGGCGGGCGTCTATGCCAACCACAAATGCAGACCGGCGTTTGGTGTCAATATTGAATAAAGGAACAAAACTTGCAAAATTGAAGCTTACCTCCTCCAAATTTCATCAAATTGCATTCATCCATTCTTCTTATCATAATAAAACATTTTGTGAAGGTTACAACGAGTTTTGGACACAAATTTTGTCATTTCGCTCAAAAAGCGCATCATTCATCATTGTTTTACAAATTGGGTTAAAAATATTCAAAACCTTCACAAAATTAACCACATTCATCAATTCTTCTGATCTATCGTCAATTTCATTCATTCTTCTTTCATCATGCATATTTTTGCCAAATCAAATTAAAGTAAACCTCGTATCTAGTGGTATATTCTATCACCTTGGCGATTGCGGCGATTTGAATCCATGCAATTCGGTAAGAGGATTAAACCACCATAAGGACACTTACCATTTATCATCATCAATTATTTCACTGTTTGAAAATTGGAAATCAATTTTGGGTATTCTACTTTTCAAGTGACCTCATACCAAGATTAATTTGCTCAACGGTTGTCATTGATGGCCTAGTTCATGGGGCCTTAAACATGGACAATCTTTAATATCATCATTATTTTGAGTCTTGCTAGAGATTGAGGCTACCTAGGTTGATTGGTTTCGACCCGAGGAATTATCCATACAGTCACTAGGAGCATCTCTGAGTTCTGGACTCTTTTCATGCATCTTTCATCTCTGCATATCAATGGCGCCAACAAGGCAATTTCATTAACGAGTATGGATTCACACACGGGAGTTGGGGCATCCGTTATCAATTTCTAATTTTCCTATAGTGGAATTCATCTTACATGATCATGGAATTTACAATTTGGCAAAAATCCCTTTATAACCGTTGGGGCGGAAAACGGTCCATCTTTCACATCACTCATATCGTCTTACTTTTTTGGTTTGTACACCAACCCCTTTCTATTGGGACATAAACAGATGGTTCATACACCAACCCATTTTTTCACCGTTGGGGCAAAAACGGTTCATTTTCTTCCGAATTTCTTCCAATTGGCTTGTGAGAACCATTCTCGCTCGCCAATTGAGGGGGTAAGCTACAAAATTTTAAATATTATTTTATTTCTTTGGTCTTCAAAGTTGTGCTTTAGTCTTGAGAGAGAGTTGCGTCCGATCCGACTTTTCGGGTGTCTTAAGTTTTTGTCTTTGCATTGTGTCTTCACACAAAGCAGCTCAAAAAAGGGGCATCTGTAGACACCAAAATCCAGCCACTTGTAAGTCATCTATACCTTCCTGTCAGCCACGTGTCGGTCATCCATCCTTCCCGCCATTATTTGGCCCAAATCCCCCATTATTTGCCCAAATCCACACCTTCCCGCCATTATTTGGCCCAATTTCACCTTTCCCGCCATTTTTCATCCCCAAATTTATTTAAATTATTATTTATATATATATTTTAATATTTTAATATATATATATAAATATAGTTTAAGTGATTTAATCTAAGCCGTCCATCCTTCATTTAATCTCATCCGTCCATCCATCTTAATCCGTTTCACAACCTAGATTTATTCTCTACCCTTGGATCCACTTTAATCTTAGCCACACGTTCAAAGTGTCGTTAAAACCCTAAAGTGTGCCCTAAGAGTAGATTATAAATTGAGTCACCTTGATGGCTCAAACCCTATCTTCTTCTCCTATCTTTGCTATCTTTGCTATCTTTTGGACCTATCTCTTCTATTTCATCTATCTCTTCAGCTATCCATCGCCGTCCCTTTTCGTCGCATCCATCGCCGCATCCGTCGCCAACTTCGCCGCCATCTCTTCTGCAACTCTGAGAATTCCCCATTCTTGTCGCAAGTGCCCGCGGGCGTTTACCCGCAGCCACGGACTCGGACCGGCGTCCGAAACCTTGATCCGAAGCACGCGGGCGTTCGGCGAGTGCACCAGGGCGCCTTGCAGCCGATTTGATGACCACATTACTTCCAGGTGCCCCTGGTCTAGCCGCGTTAACGAGAGAACAGGTATAAATCGGTTTAAAGCAAGTAACTTCTTTTCTTTTATTAATCTGTTGTTGAACTCCTGCATTCTATTTTTCTAGGGTTTTAAATTGTTTACGAGGGCTCACACGGTGGAGCCCTCTTATTAATTTCTAACTCCTTGATAGTGTTAATGTGTGCGGGATTTTAATGGCAGATCTGGTGTGTTGATAGCAGCTGTTTAAGGTGGAGTGGTCCGAGCCAAAGGATATAACAAAACCCACTCACTTTGTTGGGATTAAGGATACGTCTTCGAAAATGCCACCACTTTATGCCAGCTAGGGTTTCGGAGAACCCTAGCACAAACTGTAATTTGTGTATCACAAAAAGGGTTACGGGCCCTGTTGTACTCAAAAGGAGTTTTTAAACTCCACTGATTAATAAAAATTGTTTGTTTTGTGCAACTTTCTTGTATTCCATTATTGTGGTTTTTTATCTTTTGTTTGGCGTTGTATTTTTAATCTACAGTAGTCATTCTGGATGTTGGAGAAAACGTCTCTTCATATTCAATTCTTTCTATCTCAGTATACCCTTTTGCTACTAATTTTACTTTGTATTTGTCAAGTGTCCTATCTACTTTGTATTTGGTTTTGTACATCAATTTAAAACATACAAATCTCTTGACTGGTGGTAATTCTACTAACTTCCATGTATTATTCTTTTGTAGAGTTGAATATTCTAATTCCATGGCTACCTTCCAGTGATATTGAATTAGAGCTTGAGTTTTTGTTGTTGGATATTCTGATGTACTTAGCAATCCTCTATTAATTATAGTTTGAATTTGAGTTTGAGATCTTGTGGTAGTGATATATGGCATTTGTATTAAGTTAGTTGTTCTTATTGTATCTCTATACCATATGGGATATTTCTTTTGAGCAATGGTGGTTGGCTCTATTTGTTTCATTTTTTCATTATTGTATTCTGATTATGGATCTATATTTTTTTATTCTTCTTCTTGAAAAGGTAGTATGATTTTCATATCCTTACTTTGTTCTTTATCATTGACTCTAAGTTGTTCATCAAAAATCACATCTATACTTATATGACCCTTATTTGTGCATGGATTCATTATTCTATATCATTTACATTCATCATCATACCTAATGGATATTCCAACCATGGTTTTGTCATCTAGCTTTGTCCTTTTCATTTTGGGACATGCATATAGGCTTTGCATCCAAAAATATTTAAATTTTTGATGTTTGGTTTTAGTCTTGACCGTGCTTCTTCTGGAGTAATATGTTTGAGTATTCTAGCAGGTAGTCTATTTTGTATATATACTATTGTTTTGATTGCTTTTGCCCAATATTAATGATCAAGATTTTCTTCTTTTAACATGCATCTTACCATTTCCATTATGGATCTATTCTTTCTTTCTGCAATTCCATTTTGCTAAGGTGAGTATGTTGTAGTGAGTTGTCTTTTGATTCCATTTTCTTCTAGAAATAGATTGAATTATTTTGATACAAATTATCCTCTATCTGAATGAAGATTTTTGATAGTCCTTCCTGATTCTTTTTCTAATTGGAGTTTAAATTTTTTAAAGAGACCGAATGCCTATTATTTCTATTTCATGAAGTATACCCATATTTTCCTAGTGTGATCATCAAAAAATAATTAAAAATACTTGTGTCCTCCGATACTATCAACATTCATTAGATGACATAGATTTGTATAAATTAATTCTAGTGGTTGCTGAGTTCTTTTCTGACAAAGTTCAAAGGGTTTTCTATGTTGTTTTTTTGCTAAGCATTTTGGATAAATAGTAGACTCCAAGGATAGGTTTGGCATTCCATCTACCATTTTATATTTGCTCATTTCATTTATGGATGATATACCAGTATGAACCAACCTTTTATACCATATATTTGAAGATTGGACTGAGAGTGCTAAATGTGTTGCAATATCCAAGATAAATAGACTAGTTTTATAAGACCCCGTGGTAACATTTTTCCTTGTCTAATAATATAGCACTATTTTATATTATTAACCACTTTGAATTCTACTATCAACTTTTGATCAATAAGTTGAGAAATTGAAATAATATTAGTGGTAATACCAGGGACATATAGAACATATTTGATTATCATTTTTTCATCCTTTAAATTCATCAAAATATTTCCAATTCCTTTTACTTCATATGTTTTGTTATTTTCTATAGTAATTGGTTTCTCATCTATATTTTGTAGAGAATTAAACCAATGTATGTTTCCAGTCATATGTTTACTTGCTCCTGAATCTATATACCAATGATCCATGGCTATGAAGTTTTCAATTTTCTAATATGAAGATATCTACCTTATGACTCCCTAGTTTTGAGTATATGATCAATCTTGACAAAACCTTTTTGAAACTTAAGTTTTGTAGAACCCCTTATATCTCCCAAGTGATCTATATTCTTGATAAAGTGCTTTTATATTAGGCTTAGTTATGAGGTTTAATTTGAGTTGAATCCCTTTTGTCTCCCTAGTGGTTTTATGACAAGTTTGATAGAATGTACAACTCTTAATTACCTTATTTATCCATATTGAAAATAGGTACTTTTTAATTTGATGAAGTTCTCTATGGTTGGAGTCATTTGTGCCTTTAGAAAGAGTATGAGATAAGTACAAGAAATAAATGATTTTATTCCTTTTTCCTTTAAACTTTCTTAGTTTTAAAAAAATTCATTGATTTAAATTTTGGTGTAGTATTCCTTATATCTCCCTAATTTAGAAATTTAGAAAATGATACTATTTGAAAAAAAGAAACTAAATTTAAAGTAGAATTTCTCCAAAATTAAATTATTTGCAAAATAATGCTTCAATTTCCAAAATAATTCAAAAAGTTTTCAAAATATTTCTACTTTCTTTAATAAATCTTCTAAGGTTTTAATTATGCAATTACCTTATTCCTCCAATAGTATAAACCAAATTCATAATATTTACACTTATACCTCCATTATAAGACTTTAGAAAAGGCCTTTATGAAAATTAATATCTTAATAAGTATGTTACCTACTTATTTATTTGATCCATTGGTGCATTTGACCTTTCAGTTGTTGTCCCCTTGGTAGCAATATTAAGTCTCCATGTGTCTGGATTCTGAATTAAATTTTGTCACACCAAAATAGTAATTGCTAGTGATAACTCTATAGATTTGATGGCTTATGCTACAACACGTGGTGGATTCAAGAGCATTATAGAGGCATTTTATTTTATTGTTGAAGGACAAGTTGAAAATTGATCAATATTCCTTGTGAGCAATGGCAATTCCTGCATTATGGATACTTGTAAAGGCCTGGTCGATGATTGTAATGCACCTGTTCGAGTTTGATGCTAGCAATGATATCCTAATGATAACATGAAAAATAAACCAACAATTTGTTTTCTCAAAGAAAAAATTCTAGGGTACTTCAAAATATGTACATTTATCTCAAACTATAGATGTTGAGATGAGTCAAATTGCAAACCTCTACAAGTAGGTTTGAGCCTTGAAAGTAGCACAAAGGCTCATATGCATTATAGTAATAGGTTATTGATTGAGTCTTATGGGATGCTGACAGATGCAAGGATGGCCTTGAAACCCTTGTATGCAATCATGTTCCAACAAGGACAATGATACTTTCAATGCAACCTTTCAGTTGGAGCAATGGTGGTATTATTGCAGCTTCGAAACCTTCCAAAAATTTCTTCCCTATATTCAACACTTAAAATGGGCATGTCATTGGATGATTATTATTGTCCCAAAAAACTTCTTATCAGGAGCTTTCTTAAAATCTCCTCCAATGACCACTCCTTCGACAACAAGGCTTTCTCTATCCTTCTTCCTATTTTCTCCTTCAAATAGCTTGAGGTCTTCAAATATTGTAGCTTCTCTTCTAGTCTACCATGAGAGATCTTTAATATTCAGTGAAGATATTATTCTTGAGTCTCCTTCAATATTTCTATGACTCTTTATATATCCTCTCTAACTACTGTAGCTCTGATACCACTATTAGCTTTTGAGGCTATAAACTCAAAAGAAATGAAACCATGAGTATTGAGATAAGCAAGCAATATTATATCTATGATAATGGATAACTAATAAGCATGTAAATAACATAAGATACTTCAAAAATAACTCATGTAATATCCATTAATGGAGGCTCACAAAAATTTGAATAACTTGATACAATATGAATATCATTCTACTAGTACATGCTCTAAAGCATGCTTATTTACTAATTACAATGCTCGGTCACATATATACTAGTATGTGACTCTTAAATACCCTAATATAAAGATATATATACATACTGCATGATAGACACTTGTAAATTCTATTCTAAGGACTCATGTACATGTAGACTACATGCACATTTACATTATTGCACATTCTAACACTTGTGCATTTCTTACTTCTTCCCCAAGTAACTACTTAACCTAAGATAAAATATTATTCTAATAATGTAATTAAGGTGAACCAAGGATCAAAACCTGAAGGTCTGAGAAATCAAACTAGAGTTTCAAAAGATAGGGTAGAGGCTTGAACAATATTTTTATGCAAAAAACACCATTAGAGAGGATCAATATTGCTGGAGGGTCTTTCAATAGTACAGATCATGACCAAGAATGGGGGACATAGGTACTTTGGTACCAAATCCTCCAAAACAAGGAATATCATACTAGGATAAGCTATGTGGTATCCAAGATAAGTTTAATGACTATCAAACACAAGAAAGGACAATCATAAACACCATGGATAAATAATAAAAATAGGATTTTCTATCGGGAAGGGTGAATGGATGTTTACTACAAGCAAAGGAAATACCAGTATTGGAAATAACTAAGGATTGGATAGCTGAGGATATAGTTTATAAGATAAAACATAACTTGATAGGCAAATTTATGGGTTTCAGACCAGTGGTGCACTTCCTCCACACATGGATAAGGAAATAATGACATATGTAAGGAGAATACAAAATTTTAACTCTCTCAAATGGATATTTTTTTGTAGAGTTCACATCAATGGTAGACTGACAAAATGTATTTGAGGGAGGGCCATATCATCATGGACCAATGAGACTATTCCTACACCCATGGAAGATGGGATTCAAACCAGAGGTAGAACCGATTATGGTACCAATATGGGTAAGATTATTTTCCATTCCTCTTGAATTTTTAAAATAGGAGGTACTCGAGGCAATAGGCAACATACTAGGTCATTATCAAGGTAGATCAAGAGAAACAATTTTAGGAGGATTGACAATGTTTGCTAGAGTTTGTGTAGAAATGGATCTTAGTAAATCTCTTCCAATAGAGATAGACCTAAAAATAGGAGATTTTTTTAGCGCCAAAAAATAGAGTATGAGGCTATTCCATTCATATGTCGGGTGTGCCACACTCATGGACATCTGGCTAGAATGTGCCCAATAGTTAAGGATAATCAATTTCAACAAGAGGGGACAAGAGCAAATATTAACATGGTGAGCCAATATACTTAGAATAAGGTAAATAAAAAGGAAGGGAAGGTCCAAATAGAATCTGAGAGCTTCCAAAAATTAATCAGAACATCAAACAAAAGAAATCAACACAATTTATAAAGACAAGGAGAAAAAGCAGGAAGAAAAAACAATAGATATGAGATATTCAAACAATTGGGAAGCTAGGAAATAGAAGGGTATTTTCAAATGGAAGGATTAGAGGAGGATGCCTAGTAAGTCACACTGGTAGATTAGGAATAATACTCTAGTATAGTATCACAGAATAAGCAAGGAGCGGAACCAAACACAACCTCTCTCATGGAAGAGGAGATTCAGCCCATGAGGGAGACCAAAGGAGGGGAAATAGAGTAGGGGATAGTTTTACCTCAGGAAATAGAGATGAAAAAAGAAAATAAGAACAAATACAACCTTACTTTAGGAATTCATAAAGTTTATAAGAAACAAAAATTGAACCAATATGTAGGGAGGAAGTCAAACAAGGAAAATATGGAGGAATAGGGAAGATAATTGAGCCAAAATGGAAAGGTAAAATTGATGGCTAATTTTTTCTCTCCTAATTCTCAATGATATTAATTGGAATGTGAGGGATTTAGGCAGTAAACCCAAAACAAAAGACAATAAAAAAAATTATCATAGATATGAGTCCAGATATAGTTTTATTAAAGGAAACCAAAATGCAAGGAGAAGACTTACAAAAAAATAGGAGTATATGGCAAAAATGAGATATCCTTACTCAATATGCACAACGAAAATCAAATGGAATGGCCACTATGTGGAATCACCAACTGTTTCTAGTGATAGGACGGGTATCTATGAGAGGGATGTTGATGGTCCAGTTACAAAGTAGGGAAAGTGGAAAAAAATGAACTATAGTTAATTTTTATGGAGCACAGATAGTTAGAGCATAAAGGGATCAATAGGAAGCCATTTAGAATTTCATAGAGAACTACCTGGTGGACCAATGGATTCTGGAAGGAGACTTCAATGCAAATATTAGAATAGAGGAACAACAAGGAGGCAGATCCATGTTGGAGGAAAAGGATATTTTTTTTTATCAATAACATGTCAAATGAATCTAATAAATATTCCAACTATGGATAGCTCCATGACCTAGAAAAATAGATGAAAGGAAGGAGAGACAATAAAATCTTGCTTGGATCATTTATTCATGGGAGAGGAACTATACCTGCATACCAAGCATCAATCGAGGGTCATGGATAGGATTTTTTTAGATCATTTTCCAGTAAGCCTTACCATAGAAGAATATAATCATAAAGTTGTAAGAATTTTTAAATTTGAGCTATGGTGGCTGAAATATGAGGAGTTGGGGGACCACATAAAGGAGTGGTGGGAATTAGGGAAACCAATATTTGGGACATCCCAATTCAAACTTCACAAACAACTGAAATATGTTAGGACCCAACTAAAGGAGTTGATTAAATACAAGAAGGAACTTATTAGAATCTAAAAGAATGAAATCAAGGATCAGAAGGAGAAGATTTTTCAAGAGATAAGATAAGGAACTATTACAAAATATTTTTTGCAACTTGAGGCAGAAATTATTAGGAGAGAGGAAGCTTTGGAGGAACAAGAAGATATCTATTGGAGGAAAAGATCCAGAGTTACATGGTTAAAGGAAGTAGATCAATCACGACTTTCTTTCATAAGATAACAACAACTAGAAGATAAAAAAATAGAATTACAAGTATTACAAATATGATGGGTCAGGTAAAAACAAGTGGAAGTGAAATGAAAACTATAGCAAATCAGTAATTTCATACTCTTTTTAGTAGCAATGAAAAATTGAATGCAATATAGTAGGAGAAGATACTAGAGGTAATTCCACAATTAGTCAAACCAAAAAATAATAAATTATTAATGGAGGAAATTTATCTAGAAGAAACATCACAGATCATGCAAAAAATGCAAACAGGAAATACCCCAGGACCAGATGGATTCCCCATTGAATTTTAGAATTTTTTTGGAAAATTGTGGGCCAAGCAGTGATGGAGGCACTAGAGGAAATTAGATAGAGTAAGCAAATGTTAAAAGCATTGAATCATACTTTTATCACTTTAATTCCTAAGGGCCTACCTAGTGGGATAATTGATAATTATAGGCCTATTTTACTCTGTAATGTAGTATACAAGATATTAACAAAGCTTATGGAAGAGAGGTTAAAACCTTTTTTACCAAATCTGATTTCAAGTGAGCAAGGTGGTTTTTTTGAAGGCAGATAAATTCTAGATGGAATAGTAGTGGCACAAGAAGTGATACACATAATATCTAAGCAAAAGGACCTAGGTATTTTTTTAAATTAGATATTTTTGAAGCCTATGATAGAGTAGACTAGATTTTTTGCAAAGGATTTTAAAAAAATAGGCTTTGCAGAGGAGTGGAGAGATTGGGTAAAATCCTATTCACAGACCACATCATTCTTAGTTCTGGTAAATGGTAGTCCCTCTTCCATGTTCATAGTAGGAAGGGGGTTGAGGCAAGGGGGACCTCTTTCTCCTTACCTTTTTATCCTTTATGCATAGGGTCTATGGAGACTATTAAAAAAAGGAATACAAGAGGGGAGGCTAAGGGGTCTAAAAATTAGTTCTCATATTGAGACAAATCACCTCCAATTTGTGGATGATACAACTCTTATTAGTGAAGCTAATATCTTAGTGGCAAGAACCATAAAATAAATTTTATATGGGTATACTAAAAGTATAGGGTAAAATTTTAGTGGAAAAAATATCAAATAGTTTTTTCAATACAACGAAGAGGATGAGAGACAAAATTATACAATTGTTGAACTTCATGGAAACTACTTTACCCATACAGTATTTAGGGGTACCTCTATCTGTAAAGAAAACAAAAAGCAAGGAGTGGAAAGGGCTAGTTAACAAACTTCAAGATAAGTTGAGCAACTAGACACACAACTGAATAAGCTTGGGAGGACTACTTACAATAATTAAAGCTGTGCTACAAGCTCTCCTAGTTTATAAAATTTCCATACTTCAAGATCCAAAGAAATTTTTGAAATATATTGATAAACACACAAGAAAGTTGTTGTGGTCAGGTGCAAGGGAAGAACAAAAATTAGCACTAGTTATGTGGGAGAAGATATGTCAACAAAAAAAAAAGGAGGATTGGGGATAAGATCAACATTCCAAAGTAACAAGGCACTAGTGGGGAAGTTATATTAGAGATAGATTACAACTACTAGGGGCTTATGGAGTAGACTATTACAAGATAAATATTACCCAGGAGTGGCTGAGAAAGACATCCCAAGACACAGAGTGGAAGGAGATGGATCTATAGTATGGAGAACAATGGAAGCATACCAAGAGTTAATAAAGCCATACCTATATTGGTAGTTACAAGATGTAAAGGAAGCCCTATTTTGGGAGGATTCAAGAAATCAATCTCAAAAAATTATTCATACATTTCCAAATATGGAGAGTTGGAAAGTAGAGCTCAAAAATATAGGGTGGTGGAAAGCCTCTTCCTATATGAAATCATGGAATCAACATGTGTCAGACTTACTACAATGGAAACATCCCCGAGAATAGCTAGTGAGGGAGATAGAGGAACTAATTGAAAAACTATGGAGACATCTCCAAAGACACCAAATTCAGGATGATTCTACAAGGGATATGCTTGGATGAGGAGGAAGCAAGTTAGGAATCTATAAGGAAAAGGAGGGATACAACGTATTTTGTGAATATGAGATTACATCAGCACCACTTCCATGGATATTTATCTGGAAAAATGAAGGATGGCCAAAAATTAATATTTTCTCACTGCTGATTAACCATAAAAAGTTCTTGACATTTGATAATCTGAGAAAAAGAGGTTTCTATGGGCCTTCCAAATGTGTTATATGTGGAAAAGCAGAGGATACCTTGAATCACCTCTTTTTTGGGTGTTATTTTTCTAAAGCCATATGGATCAGTTGGTGGAGGCATATGAGACAACATTGGGAAAATTTTGAGAGCTAGGAAAGATTTTATCTATTTTAAGACTAAAACAATGAAAATGGCATGGAAGTAGGGGCCTAGCTTCATATGGTGGCAATTATGGCTAGAACGATATGCACACATATTTAAATCATAACACATAACAAGGGAGCAAGTATGGGAGAGGATTATGAGTAAGGCAATAAAAACACTATCTATTAGATTATAGGAGGAAACAAAAATAGAAATGGAGGAAGTGACTATTTTACGGAGCTTTGGAATAACTGTAAAAGAAAAATAATTAAGGGTTGGATGTGCAAGTGAGATATACTCAAATAAATTAGAGTGGAGACCTCCTCCCAAAGAGTGGGTGAAGGAAAATACAGATGGGGCTTATACTAAAAATCCTAAAAAAGCTGATTTTGGCATTATCATATAAAATTGGAAAGGAGAACAGGTGTACTGGAGAGCATAAGGTATGGGGGAGACACCAAATAATTAAGTAGAAGGAAAAGCGATCTTGTCAGCATAAATTATAGCTACAAATCTACATTTACATAAGCTATATATAGAGATAGACTCTCAAATATGGGCTAGAATATTGGATCCTATAAGACCCTTTCAGGTGCTAGAAATTAACGAGAGAAGGAAGGTGAAAGCAGTTCAAATGATTTGAAAGGTTTTTCAGGATGTTTTTATTACACATATCAAGCGAGAGGGAAATAGAGTGGCTGATTATTTAGCAAAATGGATAAAAGAATTAGAAGAAGAGCAATATGTGGACTCTTAGATGGAATATCAGATATGCTAGTACCAAAGAATCCAAGGGATGAGAGGTGGTAGAAACAGATAGCAAAATAGGAAGAGCAGCTAGTGATTCTAATGAATCTATCATAGTTAGGCCATAGAGTGAAAAAAATAAAGATAAAGGGATGGGTAATTTTTGAGCCAGGAGGGATTTGTGGAGGATTTTTTTCTCTCGTATTTCAAGTCAAGCTCATTTTACTTTGTAATACAATTTCTATAAATATAATATATTTTTAAAATTTTCAAAATTACTAAGGTAAACCAAGGAATGTAATTTAGATTTTAGAACAACATGGTGATGAATGAAATAATTGAGGAATGAATAAAGCAATTATAGAGCACTTTTAAAAGTGACACTTTATACACAATCTAAGATATTTCAAAAGATACAATAATTTGGAGTATTTGGCTAGAAAGGAAAGCAGTTTAGAGGTAATGAAAAGGAAGAGGAAATATATAGAAAATGCTATCTTATATTGGAGGATCAATATTGCAAAATTGAAAAATTATGAGTTTGGTCTTAGGGGTACAACTTGGGTGAATATTTATTTAGATATCAAGGAAAGAGTTGGACAAAAATTTTACTTCAAAAATATATAGGTTCTCATGATGTGATAAAATTATTTAGGAAAATACACTACCCAAAGGATTTCCAACATGGAAGTTCATATCAAATAGTTTCTAATTCATAAAGAAACATATTATATGGTCAATAAATGAGGAGAATTATGCAATTTTTTGGTTTTATGCTTGGTTGGAGACTTATCCTCTTATCAATGATTCAAAATAGGAACCATTGGTTTGGGCATGCCTAAATTGTAAGGGTACAAAAGAAAAAATATTACAATAATGTTAGAAACAACTCTAAATCATGGATTTATATTAGTAACTTGATTGAAGGAGAACTTAGAAAAATTTTAGATGAGCTTTTAAATATGGATCAAGGGTTTTACTTTCCTATTTTTGCATGAAAGGATGATTTTATTTGGAATCTATCAAAATATGGTGGATAATTATTATGATTTAGAGGAATTGACATTTTCCACTCCCAAAGAATTTTATTGGAAGAATGTTTGGTCACTAAAGAATCTCCCTAGAGCCTCAATATTCATTTGGTTAGTAGTTCAAAGTAAGATTCTTACAAGAGAGAGTCTTCAAATAAGAGGATATCATGGAACTTTCAAATATGCTTTGAGTGAGATAGTTTAGAAACATCAAATCATTTACTTCTTCATTGTCCCTTTCCTCACACTATTTAGGTGTACCTTTAAAAAAATATAAAAATATATTGGCCATATCTATCAATATTTGAAGAGTTACCGAATGGTATTTGGTGTAATGGTAGTTGCCTAGTTATTATCATCCATGTGGTTGTGAGGTAGATTCCTCTTGTGTTTGCTTGAAGGAGTGCTGATATTTATAAATATTTGTAAACGATGCTCAATATAAAAAAAATATTTGAAGAGTTGATGAAACATTGGATTAGTTATTTTAAAGGTAAATCATTATGTATTATGTGGAGTATTACTCCTACTATTATTTCTTGAAATCCATAGCTTGAAATGAATAATAAAAAATGTGCTAACGACTTGGTTATAGTTTTTTAATATATATTGAAGAGTCATTTGTGATAATGTTTTTAAAATAAAGGATCTACTTTGATCTATGGTAAAATGAAAATTTCCAAAAAATGGGTTTATAAAAGTTAATTTGGTGGAGTCTAGGAAAAGTCAATAGATGTGGTGAGGTGGTGTCTTTTAAAATAATGAAGGTAAAATTATCCTCACTTACTAAAAATCATTTGGAAATTCAACTAACAAATATGAAAGGCTATGAATTAAAATTACAATAGAAAAAGGATGGAAATATATTTCAATTAAGAGGATTCTCAAATTATCATAAATGTTGTCAATACAAATGAATATGGAGATTTGAAATACATTAATTTTGATGTTATAATCTATTGATAAACACACAAGAAAGTTGTTGTGGTTAGGTGCAAGGGAAGAACAAAGATTAGCACTAGTTATGTGGGAGAAGATATGTCAACAAAAAAACAATGAGGATTGGGGATAAGATCAACATCCCAAAGAAACAAGGCACTAGCGCGGAAGTTATATTAGAGATGGATTACAACTACTAGGGGCTTATGAAGTAGACTATTACAAGATAAATATTACCCAGGAGTGGCTGAGAAAGACATCCCAAGACACAGAGTGGAAGGAGATGGATCTATAGTATGGAGAACAATGGAAGAATACCAAGAGTTAATAAAGCCATACCTATATTGGTAGTTACGGGATGTAAAGGAAGCCCTATTTTGGGAGGATTCATGAAATCAATCTCAACAAATTATTCATACATTTCCAAATATGGAGAGTTGGAAAGTAGAGCTCAAAAATATAGGGTGGTGGGAAGCCTCTTCCTATATGAAATCATGGAATCAACATGTGTCAGACTTACTACAATGGAAACACCCCTGAGAATAGCTAGTGAGGGAGATAGAGGAACTAATCAAAAAACTATGGAGACATCTCCAAAGACACCAAATTCAGGATGATTCTACAAGGGATATGCTTGGATGATGAGGAAGCAAGTTAGGAATCTATAAGGAAAAGGAGGGATACAACGTATTTTGTGAATATGAGATTACATCAGCACCACTTCCATGGATATTTATCTGGAAAAAGGAAGGATGACCAAAAATTAATATTTTCTCACTGCTGATTAACCATAAAAAGTTCTTGACATTTGATAATTTGAGAAAATGAGGTTTCTACGGGCCTTCCAAATGTCTTATATGTGGAAAAGCAGAGGATACCTTGAATCACCTCTTTTTTGGGTGTTATTTTTCTAAAACCATATGGATCATTTGGTGGAGGCATATGAGACAACATTGGGAAATTTTTGAGAGCTTGGAAAGCTTTTATCAATTTTAAGACTAAAACAATGAAAATGGCATGGAAGTAGGGGCCTAGCTTCATATGGTGGCAATTATGTCTAGAACGATATGCACACATATTTAAATCATAACACATAACAAGGGAGCAAGTATGGGAGAGGATTATGAGTAAGGCAATAAAAACACTATCTATTAGATTATAGGAGGAAACAAAAATAGAAATGGAGGAAGTGACTATTTTACGAAGCTTTGGAATAACTGTAAAAGAAAAATAATTAAGGGTTGGATGCACAAGTGAGATATACTCAAATAAATTAGAGTGGAGACCTCCTCCCAAAGAGTGGGTGAAGGAAAATACAGATGGGGATTATACTAAAAACCCTAAAAAAGCTGATTTTGGCATTATCATATAAAATTGGAAAGGAGAACAGGTGTACTGGAGAGCAAAAGCTATGGGGGAGACAACAAATAATTAAGGAGAAGGACAAGCGATCTTGTCATAGCTACAAATCTACATTTACATAAGCTATATATAGAGATAGACTCTCAAATATGGGCTAGAATATTGGATCCTATAAGACCCTTTTAGGTGCTAGAAATTAGTGAGAGAAGGAAGGTGAAAGCAGTTCAAATGATTTGGAAGGTTTTTTAGGATGTTTTTATTACACATATCAAGCGAGAGGGAAATAGAGTGGCTGATTATTTAGCAAAATGGAGAAAAAAATTAGAAGAAAAGCAATATGTGGACTCTTAGATGGAATATCAGATATGCTAGTACCAAAGAATCCAAGGGATGCGAGAGGTGGTAGAAACAGATAGCAAAATAGGAAGAGCAGCTAGTGATTCTAATGAATCTATCATAGTTAGGCCATAGAGTGAAAAAAAATAAAGATAAAGGGATGGGTAATTTTTGAGCCAGGAGGGATTTGTGGAGGATTTTTTTCTCTTGTATTTCAAGTAAAGCTCATTTTACTTTGTAATACAATTTATATAAATATAATATATTTTTTAAATTTTCAAAATTACTAAGGTAAACCAAGGAATGTAATTTATATTTTAGAACAACATGGTGATGAATGAAATAATTGAGGAATGAATAAAGCAATGATAGAGAACTTTTAAAAGTGACACTTTATACACAATCTAAGATATTTCAAAAGATACAATAATTTGGAGTATTTGGCTAGAAAGGAAAGCAGTTTAGAGGTAATGAAAAGGAAGAGGAAATATATAGAAAATGCTATCTTCTATTGGAGGATCAATATTGCAAAATTGAAAACTTATGAGTTTGGTATTAGGGGTAAAACTTGGGTGAATATTTATTTAGATATCAAAGAAAGAGTTGGAAAAAAATTTTAATTCAAAAATATATAGATTCTCATGATGTGGTAAAATTATTTAGGAAAATACACTACCCAAAGGATTTCCAACATGGAAGTTCATATCAAATAGTTTCTAATTCATAAAGAAACATATTATATGGTCAATCAATGAGGAGAATTATGCAATTTTTGGTTTTATGCTTGGTTGGAGACTTATCCTCTTATCAATGATTCAAAATAGCAACCATTGGTTTGGGCATGCCTAAATTGTAAGGGTACAAAAGGAAAAATATTACAATAATGTTAGAAACAACTCTAGATCATGGATTTATATTAGTAACTTGATTGAAGGAGAACTTAGAAAAATTTTAGATGAGCTTTTAAATATGGATCAAGGGTTTTACTTTCCTATTTTTGCATGAAAGGCTGATTTTATTTGGAATCTATCAAAATATGGTGGATAATTATTATGATTTAGAGGAATTGACATTTTCCACTCCCAAAGAATTTTATTGGAAGAATGTTTGGTCACTAAAGAATCTCCCTAGAGCCTCAATATTCATTTGGTTAGTAGTTCAAAGTAATATTCTTACAAGAGAGAGTCTTCAAATAAGAGGATATCATGGAACTTTCAAATATGCTTTGAGTGAGATAGTTTAGAAACATCAAATCATTTACTTCTTCATTGTCCCTTTACTCACACTATTTAGGGGTACCTTTAAAAAAATATAAAAATATATTGGGCATATCTATCAATATTTGAAGAGTTACCGAATGGTATTTGGTGTAATGGTAGTTGCCTAGTTATTATCATCCATGTGGTTGTGAGGTAGATTCCTCTTGTGTTTGCTTGAACGAGTGCTGATATTTGTAAATATTTGTAAACGATGCTCAATATAAAAAAAATATTTGAAGAGTTGATGAAACATTGGATTAGTTATTTTAAAGGTAAATCATTATGTATTATGTCGAGTATTACTCCTATTATTTCTTGAAATCCATAGCTTGAAATGAATAATAAAAAATGTGCTAACAACTTGGTTATAGTTTTTTAATATATATTGAAGAGTCATTTGTGACAATGTTTTTAAAATAAAGGATCTACTTTGATCTATGGTAAAATGAAAATTTTCAAAAAATGGGTTTATAAAAGTTAATTTGGTGGAGTCTAGGAAAATTCAGTAGATGTGGTGAGGTGGTGTATTTTAAAATAATGAAGGTAAAATTATCCTCACTTACTTAAATCATTTGGAAATTCAACTAACAAATATGAAAGGCGATGAATTAAAATTACAATAGAAAAAGGATGGAAATATATTTCAATTAAGAGGATTCACAAATTATCATAAATGTTGTCAATACAAATGAATATGGAGATTTGAAATACATTAATGTTGATGTTATAATCTATTGATAAACACACAAGAAAGTTGTTGTGGTTAGGTGCAAGGGAAGAACAAAAATTAGCAGTAGTTATGTGGGAGAAGATATGTCAACAAAAAAACAAGGAGGATTGGGGATAAGATCAACATCCCAAAGCAACAAGGCACTAGCGGGGAAGTTATATTAGATATGGATTACAACTACTAGGGGATTATGGAGTAGACTATTACAAGATAAATATTACCCAGGAGTTGCTGAGAAAGACATCCCAAGACACAGAGTGGAAGGAGATGGATCTATAGTATGGAGAACAATGGAAGAATACCAAGAGTTAATAAAGCCATACCTATATTGGTAGTTACGGGATGTAAAGGAAGCCATATTTTGGGAGGATTCATGAAATCAATCTCAACAAATTATTCATACATTTCTAAATATGGAGAGTTGGAAAGTAGAGCTCAAAAATATAGGGTGGTGGAAAGCCTCTTCCTATATGAAATCATGGAATCAAAATGTGTCAGACTTACTACAATGGAAACATCCCTGAGAATAGCTAGTGAGGGAGATAGAGGAACTAATCGAAAAACTATGGAGACATCTCCAAAGACACCAAATTCAGGATGATTTTATGAGGGATATGCTTGGATGAGGACGAAGCAAGTCAGGAATCTATAAGGAAAAGGAGGGATACAATGTATTTTGTGAATATGAGATTACATCAACACCAATTCCATGGATATTTATCTATAAAAAGGAAGGATGACCAAAAATTAATATTTTCTCACTGCTGATTAACCATAAAAAGTTCTTGACATTTGATAATATGAGAAAAAGAGGTTTCTACGGGCCTTCCAAATGTCTTATATGTGGAAAAGCAGAGGATACCTTGAATCACCTATTTTTTGGGTGTTATATTTCTAAAGCCATAAGGATCAGTTGGTAGAGGCATATGAGACAACATTGGGAAATTTTTGAGAGCTAGGAAAGCTTTTATCAATTTTAAGACTAAAACAATGAAAATGGCATGGAAGTAGGGGCCTAGCTTCATATGGTGGCAATTATGGCTAGAACGATATGCACACATATTTAAATCATAACACCTAACAAGGGAGAAAGTATGGGAGAGGATTATGAGTAAGGCAATAAAAACACTATCTATTAGATTATAGGAGGAAACAAAAATAGAAATGGAGGAAGTGACTATTTTATGGAGCTTTGGAATAACTATAAAAGAAAAATAATTAAGGGTTGGATGCGCAAGTGAGATATACTCAAATAAGTTAGAGTGGAGACCTCCTCCCAAAGAGTGGGTGAAGGAAAATACAGATGGGGCTTATGCTAAAAACCCTAAAAAAGCTGATTTTGGCATTATCATATAAAATTGGAAAGGAGAACAGGTGTACTGGAGAGCATAAGGTATGGGGGAGACACCAAATAATTAAGGAGAAGGACAAGCAATATTGTCATAGCTACAAATCTACATTTACATAAGATATATATAGAGATAGACTCTCAAATATGGGCGAGAATATTGGATCCTATAAGACCCTTTCAGGTGCTAGAAATTTGCGAGAGAAGGAATGTGAAAGCAGTTCAAATGATTTGGAAGGTTTTTCAGGATGTTTTTATTACACATATCAAGCGAGAGGGAATTAGAGTGGTTGATTATTTAGCAAAATGGATAAAATAATTAGAAGAAGAGCAATATGTGGACTCTTAGATGGAATATCAGATATGCTAGTACCAAAGAATCCAAGGGATGCGAGAGGTGGTAGAAACATATAGCAAAATAGGAAGAGAAGCTAGTGATTCTAATGAATCTATCATAGTTAGGCCATAGAGTGAAAAAAATAAAGATAAAGGGATGGGTAATTTTTGAGCCAGGAGGAGTTTGTGGAGGATTTTTTTCTCTCGTATTTCAAGTCAAGCTCATTTTACTTTGTAATACAATTTCTATAAATATAATATATTTTTAAAATTTTCAAAATTACTAAGGTAAACCAAGGAATGTAATTTATATTTTAGAACAACATGGTGATGAATGAAATAATTGAGGAATGAATAAAGCAATGATAGAGCACTTTTAAAAGTGACACTTTATACACAATCTAAGATATTTCAAAAGATACAATAATTTGGAGTATTTGGCTAGAAAGGAAAGCAGTTTAGAGGTAATGAAAAGGAAGAGGAAATATATAGAAAATGCTATCTTATATTGGAGGATAAATATTGCAAAATTTAAAACTTATGAGTTTGGTCTTAGGGGTAAAACTTGGGTGAATATTTATTTAGATATCAAGGAAAGAGTTGGACAAAAATTTTACTTCAAAAATATATAGGTTCTCATGATGTGATAAAATTATTTAGGAAAATACACTACCCAAAGGATTTCCAACATGGAAGTTCATATCAAATAGTTTCTAATTCATAAAGAAAAATATTATATGGTCAATCAACGAGGATAATTATGCAATTTTTTGGTTTTATGCTTGGTTGGAGACTTATCCTCTTATCAATGATTCAAAATAGCAACCATTGGTTTGGGCATGCCTAAATTGTAAGGGTACAAAAGAAACATATTACAATAATGTTAGAAAAAACTCTAGATCATGGATTTATATTAGTAACTTGATTGAAGGAGAACTTAGAAAAAATTTAGATGAGCTTTTAAATATGGATCAAGGGTTTTACTTTCCTATTTTTGCATGAAAAGATGATTTTATTTGGAATCTATCAAAATATGGTGGATAATTATTATGATTTATAGGAATTGACATTTTCCACTCCCAAAGAATCTCCCTAGAGCCTCAATATTCATTTGGTTAGTAGTTCAAAGTAAGATTCTTACAAGAGAGAGTCTTCAAATAAGAGGATATCATGGAACTTTCAAATATGCTTTGAGTGAGATAGTTTAGAAACATCAAATCATTTACTTCTTCATTGTCCCTTTCCTCACACTATTTAGGGTTACCTTTAAAAAAATATAAAAATATATTGGGCATATCTATCAATATTTGAAGAGTTACCGAATGGTATTTGGTGTAATGGCAGTTGCCTAGTTATTATCATCCATGTGGTTGTGAGGTCGATTCCTCTTGTGTTTGCTTGAACGAGTGCTGATATTTATAAATATTTGTAAACGATGCTCAGTATGAAGAAAATATTTGAAGAGTTGATGAAACATTGGATTAGTTATTTTAAAGGTAAATCATTATGTATTATGTGGAGTATTACTCCTACTATTATTTCTTGAAATCCATAGCTTGAAATGAATAATAAAAAATGTGCTAACAACTTGGTTATAGTTTTTTAATATATATTGAAGAGTCATTTGTGACAATGTTTTTAAAATAAAGGATCTACTTTGATCTATGGTAAAATGAAAATTTTCAAAAAATGGGTTTATAAATTTTAATTTGGTGGAGTCTAGGAAAAGTCAGTAGATGTGGTGAGGTGGTGTCTTTTAAAATAATGAAGGTAAAATTATCCTCACTTACTAAAAATAATTTGGAAATTCAACTAACAAATATGAAAGGCTATGAATTAAAATTACAGTAGAAAAAGGATGGAAATATATTTCAATTAAGACGATTCTCAAATTATCATAAATGTTGTCAATACAAATGAATATGGAGATTTGAAATACATTAATGTTGATGTTATAATCTATTGATAAACACACAAGAAAGTTGTTGTGGTCAGGTGCAAGGGAAGAACAAAAATTAGCACTAGTTATGTGGGAGAAGATATGTCAACAAAAAAACAAGGAGGATTGGGGATAAGATCAACATCCCAAAGCAACAAGGCACTAGTAGGGAAGTTATATTAGAGATGGATTACAACTACTAGGGGCTTATGGAGTAGACTATTACAAGATAAATATTACCCAGGAGTGGCTGAGAAAGACATCCCAAGACACAGAGTGGAAGGAGATGGATCTATAGTATGGAGAACAATGGAAGCATACCAAGAGTTAATAAAGCCATACCTATATTGGTAGTTAGGGGATGGAAAGGAAGCCCTATTTTGGGAGGATTCATGAAATCAATCTCAACAAATTATTCATATATTTCCAAATATGGAGAGTTGGAAAGTAGAGCTCCAAAAGATAGGGTGGTGGAAAGTCTCTTCCTATATGAAATCATGGAATCAACATGTGTCAGAATTACTACAATGGAAACATACCTGAGAATAGCTAGTGAGGGAGATAGAGGAACTAATCAAAAAACTATGGAGACATCTCCAAAGACGCCAAATTCAGGATGATTCTACGAGGGATATCCTTGGATGAGGAGGAAGCAAGTTAGGAATCTATAAGGAAAAGGAGGGATACAACGTATTTTGTGAATATGAGATTACATCAGCACCACTTCCATGGATATTTATCTAGAAAAAGGAAGGATGACCAAAAATTTATATTTTCTCACTGCTGATTAACCATAAAAAGTTCTTGACATTTGATAATCTGAGAAAAAGAGGTTTCTACGGGCCTTCCAAATGTCTTATATGTGGAAAAGCAGAGGATACCTTGAATCACCTCTTTTTTGGGTGTTATTTTACTAAAGCCATATGGATCAGTTGGTGGAGGCATATGAGACAAAATTGGGAAATTTTTGAGAGCTAGGAAAGCTTTTATCATTTTTAAGACTAAAACAATGAAAATGGCATGGAAGTAGGGGCCTAGCTTCATATGGTGGCAATTATGGCTAGAACGATATGCAGACATATTTAAATCATAACACATAACAAGGGAGCAAGTATGGGAGAGGATTATGAGTAAGGCAATAAAAACACTATCTATTAGATTACAGGAGGAAACAAAAATAGAAATGGAGGAAGTGACTATTTTACGGAGCTTTGGAATAACTGTAAAAGAAAAATAATTAAGGGTTGGATGTGCAAGTGAGATATACTCAAATAAATTAGAATGGAGACCTCCTCCCAAAGAGTGGGTGAAGGAAAATACAGATGGGGCTTATACTAAAAACCCTAAAAAAGCTGATTTTGGCATTATCATATAAAATTGGAAAGGAGAACAGGTGTACTGGAGAGCATAAGGTATGGGGGAGACACCAAATAATTAAGGAGAAGGACAAGCAATCTTGTCATAGCTACAAATCTACATTTACATAAGATATATATAGACTCTCAAATATGGGCTAGAATATTGGATCCTATAAGACCCTTTCAGGTGCTAGAAATTAGCGAGAGAAGGAATGTGAAAGCAGTTCAAATGATTTGGAAGGTTTTTCAGGATGTTTTTATTACACATATCAAGCAAGAGGGAAATAGAGTGGCTGATTATTTAGCAAAATGGATAAAATAATTAGAAGAAGAGCAATATGTGGACTCTTAGATGGAATATCAGATATGCTAGTACCAAAGAATCCAAGGTATGCGAGAGGTGGTAGAAACAGATAGCAAAATAGGAAGAGCAGCTAGTGATTCTAATGAATCTATCATAGTTAGGCCATAGAGTGAAAAAAATAAAGATAAAGGGATGGGTAATTTTTGAGCCAGGAGGGATTTGTGGAGGATTTTTTTCTCTCGTATTTCAAGTCAAGCTCATTTTACTTTGTAATACAATTTCTATAAATATAATATATTTTTAAAATTTTCAAAATTACTAAGGTAAACCAAGGAATGTAATTTATATTTTAGAACAACATGGTGATGAATGAAATAATTTAGGAATGAATAAAGTAATGATAGAGCACTTTTAAAAGTGACACTTTATACACAATCTAATATATTTCAAAAGATACAATAATTTGGAGTATTTGGCTAGAAAGGAAAGTAGTTTAGAGGTAATGAAAAGGAAGAGGAAATATATAGAAAATGCTATCTTATATTGGAGGATCAATATTGCAAAATTGAAAACTTATGAGTTTGGTAACAGGGGTTAAACTTGGGTGAATATTTATTTAGATATCAAGGAAAGAGTTGGACAAAAATTTTACTTCAAAAATATATAGGTTCTCATGATGTGATAAAATTATTTAGGAAAATACACTACCCAAAGGATTTCCAACAAGGAAGTTCATATCAAATAGTTTCTAATTCATAAAGAAACATATTATATGGTCAATCAATGAGGAGAATTATGCAATTTTTTGGTTTTATGCTTGGTTGGAGACTTATCCTCTTATCAATGATTCAAAATAGCAACCATTGGTTTGGGCATGCCTAAATTGTAAGGGTACAAAAGAAAAAATATTACAATAATGTTAGAAACAACTCTAGATCATGGATTTATATTAGTAACTTGATTGAAGGAGAACTTAGAAAAAATTTAGATGAGCTTTTAAATATGGATCAAGGGTTTTCCTTTCCTATTTTTGCATGAAAGGATGATTTTATTTGGAATCTATCAAAATATGGTGGATAATTATTATGATTTAGAGGAATTGACATTTTCCACTCCCAAAGAATTTTATTGGAAGAATGTTTGGTCACTAAAGAATCTCCCTAGAGCCTCAATATTCATTTGGTTAGTAGTTCAAAGTAAGATTCTTACAAGAGAGAGTCTTCAAATAAGAGGATATCATGGAACTTTCAAATATGCTTTGAGTGAGATAGTTTAGAAACTTCAAATCATTTACTTCTTCATTATCCCTTTCCTTACACTATTTAGGGGTACCTTTAAAAAAATATAAAAATATATTGGGCATATCTATCAATATTTGAAGAGTTACCAAATGGTATTTGGTGTAATGGCAGTTGTCTAGTTATTATCATCCATGTGGTTGTGAGGTAGATTCCTCTTGTGTTTGCTTGAACGAGTGCTGATATTTGTAAATATTTGTAAATGATGCTCAATATAAAAAAAATATTTGAAGAGTTGATGAAACATTGGATTAGTTATTTTAAAGGTAAATCATTATGTATTATGTGGAGTATTACTCCTACTATTATTTCTTGAAATCCATAGCTTGAAATGAATAATAAAAAATGTGCTAACAACTTGGTTATAGTTTTTTAATATATATTGAAGATTCATTTGTGACAATGTTTTTAAAATAAAGGATCTACTTTGATCTATAGTAAAATGAAAATTTCCAAAAAGTGGGTTTATAAAAGTTAATTTGGTGGAGTCTAGGAAAAGTCAGTAGATGTGGTGAGGTGGTGTCTTTTAAAATAATGAAGGTAAAATTATCCTCACTTAATAAAAATCATTTGGAAATTCAACTAAAAAATATGAAAGGCTATGAATTAAAATTACAATAGAAAAAGGATGGAAATATATTTCAATTAAGAGGATTCACAAATTATCATAAATGTTGTCAATACAAATGAATATGGAGATTTGAAATACATTAATGTTGATGTTATAATCTATTGATAAACACACAAGAAAGTTGTTGTGGTCAGGTGCAAGGGAAGAACAAAAATTAGCACTAGTTATGTGGGAGAAGATATGTCAACAAAAAAAAATGAGGATTGGGGATAATATCAACATCCCAAAGCAACAAGGCACTAGCGGGGAAGTTATATTAGAGATGGATTACAACTACTAGGGGCTTATGGAGTAGACTATTACAAGATAAATATTACCCAGGAGTGGCTGAGAAAGACATCCCAAGACACAGAGTGGAAGGAGATGCATCTATAGTATGGAGAACAATGGAAGCATATCAAGAGTTAATAAAGCCATACCTATATTGGTAGTTACGGGATGTAAAGGACGCCCTATTTTGGGAGGATTCATGAAATCATGGAATCAACATGTGTCAGACTTACTACAATGGAAACATGCCAGAGAATAGCTAGTGAGGTAGATAGAGGAACTAATCGAAAAACTATGGAGACATCTCCAAAGATAGCAAATTCAGGATGATTCTACGAGGGATATGCTTGGATGAGGAGGAAGCAAGTTAGGAATATATAAGGAAAAGGAGGGATACAACGTATTTTGTGAATATGAGATTACATCAGCACCAATTCCATGGATATTTATCTGGAAAAAAGGATGGCCAAAAATTAATATTTTCTCACTGTTGATTAACCATAAAAAGTTCTTGACATTTGATAATCTGAGAAAAAGATGTTTCTACGGGCCTTCCAAATGTATTATATGTGGAAAATCAGAGGATACCTTGAATCACCTCTTTTTTGGCTGTTATTTTTCTAAAGCCATATGGATCAGTTGGTGGAGGCATATGAGACAAAATTGGGAAATTTTTGAGATCTAGGAAAGCTTTTATCAATTTTAAGACTAAAACAATGAAAATGGCATGGAAGTAGGGGCCTAGCTTCATATGGTGGCAATTATGGCTAGAACGATATGCAGAAATATTTAAATCATAACACATAACAAGGGAGCAAGTATGGGAGAGGATTATGAGTAAGGCAATAAAAACACTATCTATTAGATTATAGGAGGAAACAAAAATAGAAATGGAGGAAGTGACTATTTTACGGAGCTTTGGAATAACTGTAAAAGAAAAATAATTAAGGGTTGGATGCGCAAGTGAGATGTACTCAAATAAATTAGAGTGGAGACCTCCTCCCAAAGAGTGGGTGAAGGAAAATACAGATGGGGCTTATAGTAAAAACCCTAAAAAAATTGATTTTGGCATTATCATATAAAATTGGAAAGGAGAACAGGTGTACTGGAGAGTAGATGGTATGGGGGAGACAACAAATAATTAAGGAGAAGGACAAGCGATCTTGTCAGCATAAATTATAGCTACAAATCTACATTTACATAAGCTATATATAGAGATAGACTCTCAAATATGGGCTAGAATATTGGATCCTATAAGACCTTTTCAGGTGCTAGAAATTAGTGAGAGAAGGAAGGTGAAAGTTGTTCAAATGATTTGGAAGGTTTTTTAGGATGTTTTTATTACACATATCAAGCGAGAGGGAAATAGAGTGGCTGATTATTTAGCAAAATAGAGAAAAGAATTAGAAGAAGAGAAATATGTGGAATCTTAGATGGAATATCAGATATGCTAGTACCAAAGAATCCAAGGGATGTGAGAGGTGGTAGAAACAGATAGCAAAATAGGAAGGTCAGCTAGTGATTCTAATGAATCTATCATAGTTAGGCCATAGAGTGAAAAAAATAAAGGTAAAGGGATGGGTAATTTTTGAGCCAAGAGGGATTTGTGGAGGATTTTTTTCTCTTGTATTTCAAGTAAAGCTCATTTTACTTTGTAATACAATTTCTATAAATATAATATATTTTTTAAATTTTTAAAATTACTAAGGTAAACCAAGGAATGTAATTTATATTTTAGAATAACATGGTGATGAATGAAATAATTGAGGAATGAATAAAGCAATGATAGAGCACTTTTAAAAGTGACACTTTATACACAATCTAAGATATTTCAAAAGATACAATAATTTGAAGTATTTGGCTAGAAAGGAAAGTAGTTTAGTGGTAATGAAAAGGAAGAGGAAATATATGAAAATGCTATCTTATATTAGAGGATCAATATTGCAAAATTGAAAACTTATGAGTTTGGTATTAGGGGTAAAACTTGGGTGAATATTTATTTAGATATCAAGGAAAGAGATGGACAAAAATTTTACTTCAAAAATATATAGGTTCTCATGATGTGATAAAATTATTTAGGAAAATACACTACCCAAAGGATTTCCGACATGGAAGTTCATATCAAATAGTTTCTAATTCATAAATAAACATATTATATGGTCAATCAATGAGGAGAATTATGCAATTTTTTGGTTTTATGCTTGGTTGGAGACTTATCCTCTTATCAGTGATTCAAAATAGCAACCATTGGTTTGGGCATGCCTAAATTGTAAGGGTACAAAAGAAAAAATATTACAATAATGTTAGAAACAACTCTAGATCATGGATTTATATTAGTAACTTGATTGAAGGAGAACTTAGAAAAATTTTAGATGAGCTTTTAAATATGGATCAAGGGTTTTACTTTCCTATTTTTGCATGAAAGGATGATTTTATTTGGAATCTATCAAAATATGGTGGATAATTATTATGATTTAGAGGAATTGACATTTTCCACTCCCAAAAAATTTTATTGGAAGAATGTTTGGTCACTAAAGAATCTCCCTAGAGTCTCAATATTCATTTGGTTAGTAGTTCAAAGTAAGATTCTTACAAGAGAGAGTCTTCAAATAAGAGGATAACATGGAACTTTCAAATATGCTTTGAGTGAGATAGTTTAGAAACATCAAATCATTTAGTTCTTCATTGTCCCTTTCCTTACACTATTTAGGGGTACCTTTAAAAAAATATAAAAATATATTGGGCATATCTATCAATAATTGAAGAGTTACCGAATGGTATTTGGTGTAATGGCAGTTGCCTAGTTATTATCATCTATGTGGTTGTGAGGTAGATTCCTCTTGTGTTTGCTTGAACGAGTGCTGATATTTGTAAATATTTGTAAACGATGCTCAATATAAAAAAAATATTTGAAGAGTTGATGAAACATTGGATTAGTTATTTTAAAGGTAAATCATTATGTATGATGTGGAGTATTAATCCTACTATTATTTCTTGAAATCCATAGCTTGAAATGAATAATAAAAAATATGCTAAAAATTTGGTTATAGTTTTTTAATATATATTGAAGAGTCATTTGTGACAATGTTTTTAAAATAAAGGATCATCCAAAAAATGGGTTTATAAAAGTTAATTTGGTGGAGTCTAGGAAAAGTCAGCAGATGTGGTGAGGTGGTGTCTTTTAAAATAATGAAGGTAAAATTATCCTCACTTACTAAAAATCATTTGGTAATTCAACTAACAAATATGAAAGGCTATGAATTAAAATTACAATAGAAAAAGGATGGAAATATATTTCAATTAAGAGGATTCACAAATTATCATAAATGTTGTCAATACAAATGAATATGGAGATTTGAAATACATTAATGTTGATGTTATAATCTATTATTAGAGGTTATATTTTAGAAATATAAGCATATCTATACAGAATAAAATCTGATAACACTTAGATTATGCCAAAGAGATCTTGTTTTGATGGGTTGGAATCAGTGGGAGCTGAAGGAAGAAGTCTTGGATAAAGCTAGTCTGAGCGGAACTAAAAATTATGTTCTATATTCTATATTATGGGTGGACCTCAGCTTTGTGATGGGTACTTTTTGTGACCTCTTCCCGTGGTAAGCTTTCTGTTATTTTGGGTATCTTGGTGTTCTTGTCTTCCCCTGCATGAGGGGTTTGGATATTATTCTCCCTTGGGTGGGATGTTGGTGATATTTTCTTTCTTGGGTGGCGATTGTAACTATGTTTCTTTTACTCTCTTTGTTTTTAGTTTGGTGTTTGTAGTTTTTTGGATCTTAAGTTCTCTCGGTGGCTTGTGTGCCCCTTTTTCTAGTTAAGTTTATTGGATCCATTTTATAAAATTTTTGGGGTCCCTTTAAAAACCTCTTCATCCACCTAATACAAAAAATTCAATAACAAGTAATTTAGCCAATCATAGTGTTGATATTTGACTTAGTAATATTTAATTTTTAGTAGACAATTGGTCGAGTGATATTTTAGTCATTTTTTAAAAGGTAACTAGTTAAGTGATATTTTACCTATTAATGAGAATGATATCAAAGAGTTAATTGTGAAAGCATAATACTTTGAAGAAAATGAATAATATATTTAATAGAAAATATAAATTGATTGTTTATTTTTATAAATATTATTATTTTTAAAAAATAAAAAATACACATTTTCAAATAGTTATATCTTATTGGTTGAAATAGACTCAAATTATCTTACATAATTATCTCAAATCTAATACTCTTATCTTGATATCATGGAAATTGAATATTAACATTGGGTATACTTAGTTTGTAGAACTCCTTGAAGGTAGGGTCATAAAATCTAAACAAACATAAAGGCTAGTGTAGTAGGATTATTTATATATCTTAATTTTTAAGATCCACTAATATTGGATATATGAGTAGCTCCAACTCTTTTGCATTAGGACCACATTATCATATCATTATAGCTCCCATGAATCATAGTATATTATAGATAATAATAATTATAATTATACTTATTAATTAAAATGTGCTTGTTAGTGGCATATTTTGGAAACTCAAGTTCAAACAATATGGAGAGTGTGGGATTAATTTTAAAATAATACTATTTATTAAAATAAAAATGTAACACCAATAAATATTTTAAAATCTAAAAACAATCATATATATATATATATAAATAAAAGAGTTAAAAAACTATATAATATATTCTTTTTATAAGCTAAAAATGAAGGAAAATATATATTTAACAATATTAAAATTAAATGGTTTGGCTGTGGCTTCCGTACTCACAAAAGGGGTGTAAACCTTAGGTGCAATCAAACAATGAAATAAAGCGATAAGTTTGGCTACAGTCTTTGTGAAATGGGTGTAAACCCTAGGTGCAGTCAAGTGATAGAACAAGGTGATAAATTTGACTACAATCTTCATGAAAGGGATGCAAACCATGTGTGTAGTCAAGTGTTAAAGGAATAAGTTTTTTCATAGACAATCTCTTTAGTTTGTGAGAAAACCTCTTTGATCAGAAGAAATATCTCTTAGGGATATTTGGGTTTGCGAGGAGATGAATCTTTGCCCTCTATAAGGATATTGGAGGATGAATTTGGGTTGGATATGATTGATCGTGAAGCCAAACAATTATCTACAAACTTAAAGGAAAAAGACCAAACGTGGAGGATATCAAAGCATACATTAAATATTGGTGAACTAATACAGAATTTTAAGTAACTCTCCTACCCAAATATTTCTTTTTTGTTTACTTCTTCCTTCTCTAATTTAGTGGGTATAGATAGGGTAATGGATTATATATATAATTAGTTTTTTGGACAAAGGGGTGTCTATATAAGACCTTGGAATCCTAGTTTCAATCCCTTTATAAAAGAAGTTAATGGCTTCCTAGTCCAGGTTAATTATGGTCTCCTTGTGGAGTTTTGGGTAGAGAAGATATTCACAAGAATCGGTAATTTCATTGGTTCATTTGAGTATATGGATGTCTAAAAAATGAAAATTTATCCAATAAAATTAATACGAGTCAAGCAAGATTGGTTATTTGGATGGATGTTTTAGTTCTTGAGCCTCAATCCATTACTATCTCTTCAAGCAAAGTGCAATGGATCCAAAATATTGAATATGAAAACTTCTCCAATAATTATGGTCTCCTTGTGGAGTTTTGGGTAGAGAAGATATTCACAAGAATCGGTAATTTCATTGGTTCATTTGAGTATATGGATGTCTAAAAAATGAAAATTTATCCAATAAAATTAATACGAGTGAAGCAAGATTGGTTATTTGGATGGATGTTTTAGTTCTTGAGCCTCAATCCATTACTATCTCTTCAAGCAAAGTGCAATGGATCCAAAATATTGAATATGAAAACTTCTCCCTAAGATGTTATGGTTGTTAGCAATATGGCCACGTAAAGAAGAGATGCCCAATAATTCAATAATGCTATGATTACTCCTTGGTGGAGAAGAAGACCGTTCATATGAATGAATGAAAATCTTCAAATGTTTAAGTTCAAAAGAAAGAATCTCATCCTCCAAATGCAGCAATTGTCCAACATGAATCATGCAAGAAATAGAAGACTCAATCCTAAAAGGAGAATTTGAATAAGATGATTGATAAAAACTAAATGGTTACTAAAGACCATCCAAATGGTTCCATAGAAAATATTAGCACCTATATGGTATTATTGAAGCTAATTATGAAACAATTGACGACGGTTACTTTTATAAAAATAAAGATCCTACAAAATGTGTTACAACTAGATAACACCTCAGGATCTTGAAGTGCAAATATTTGAGATCTACTTTAAAATTGAAAAATAATAATATTGCTTTTATCAATTAAAAACAAAAACTATAAATTATAGATACTTTTATAGTTCTTAAATCATATGTAAAAGTAATTATTTAATTATTAAGTAAACTTTTAATATGAAAATGCAAAAATGCATTCTCAGATCTTGTCACTCTAAAGGAGAAAAAAATTGCTATAGAAAAAAAATAATCAAATCAATTTTATCTTTGATGGATGACTGCTATATTTATTTTCCTTCCATCTAAAGGAGAAAAAAAAATTTCTATAGAAGAAAAATAATCAAATTAATTTCCTCTTTGATAGATGACTGTTATATTTATTTTCATTCCATATGTTGGAGTTATGTATCAAGTAAGGATTTTTCTTCTTGTTATTTTCTTAAAAAAGAAAAAAAAAAGAGAGAGTTGATTATAGAAACTTAGCAATTTAAGGAAAATGGATATACTTTAATTAGAAATGCATTGAGAGTAAAGTAATGTTTTGTTTTTGTAATGGTAATTGCCCTCAATGAAAGCCACACATAGCTTTAAAAAATATACATTAAAATTAAATAACTTTTTTTAAAATAATTATGAAATTTTGCTTTTTTATGAAAGGTCCAACAACACTAAAAAACAATAATATTCTTAAAAATTTACTATTCTAGTAAGCTTACAATTACAAATACTTTCATAATTGTTTAAGTAATATCTAAACCCTCAAGGGATTTGAACACAAGACCACTTAAGAAACAACCATCATCTTAGCCACTAAGACAACTGCCTGTCGGCTAAATAAACCTTTAATATGAAAGGAAATGATAATGCTCTACTTCTATCAATCTACCAATGCTCTACCTTTACCATTTAAAAATTAGGATAAAGGATTTCATGATTGCTAAACCATCATGATTGTTAATCATTGTAAACCATAATAAGTAAGTACTCAAAATTATTATTTTCAATACATAATATTGAATACAAAATTTATTTAAATCCTATTTTTCTTCTTGCATTATGAAGTAACATGATTTCTAAGGATTAATCCCATAAAGGATTGAACGAAAATATCTTAGTGACCTCTAAACCATTGATTATTATGAAAATGCATTTTAGAAAACGTAGGTAACTGTGTTCATCAAATTTTTATATTAAATTTAATAAAAAAATAAACTATTATAATATTACATATTATTACAATAAACTACAACTTTAAAACCAATTTTTTTGAACCCACCCTCAATGTTGAGTAGAAAGACTCACATGTAAAGAAAAATATATGACAAAACTCCTTTGATCAATTATGAAGCCAAAAGCAAGCTTCACTTCTAAATCAATTAAAAAAAAAAAAAATTGTAACAATTTTTATGAGCAGGATTTGAATCTGAAAAGCTATTATTATAGTTTCTACCCACTATGGTAAGAACAAATCCTTACTCCAAGTAAGGAAATCTTGAAAGGGTTTAGAATTGGAACAGAGGCTCTCGAACCTTCCAACCTTAAACTGATAAACACTCAATTGAAACGGATCAGTTTACTACCTCGGCCTCTCTTTCAAACAAAATTGGATTCTCCTATCCATTTTTGAATGGCCTGTCAAACCATCCAATTAGGGCAGCCAATCAGAAAACACAGCCAATCGGAAAACACTGAGAGCATCCAACAAGGGCAACGGATCGAAAAACACTCGACCCCTACCATCTTATCCCATTAGACCTGTCAAAAATACCAAAGCTCTAACCAGGCTGTCCTTGTCGAAAATAACCATAGTTACTGTTACTGGGCCATCCTCTTTGCTGTAGTGGTTGCCAGAAATTAGCAGATACTGCTCCTGGGTATCCTTGTCCATGTCTATGCCCTGATCCATTTAGTTGCATGTGATTATTTCGTCTCCAGGAAATTGTTACCGTCCTTTGTCCAATTGTCGTGCCATTCAGAGATTGTAGAGCTTGTTGAGCAGAAGATTTCCTGCTAAACCTAATAAACCCACTTCTTTTTCCTGCAAATATCTTCACATACTCAACCTCGCCATGTTGCCCAAAGACTTCTATCAACGCTTCATATGTCAAAGACTCGTCCAAACCCGAAACAAACAATGTAGTATTGTTTGGATCGCTATCAGAGGCCAACTGAGCAAAATCTTTCTTTGGAGCCGCAATCCCGATCCTCATGGCTCTACCTGCACAGAACTCGCCATTCATTTCATTCAAAGACCTTTTCTGCTCTATTTCGTCCCCAAACCTCACAAACCCATACCCTTTGGAAAAGCCAGTATTCCTATTCTTCATAACTATGGCGTGTCTCACGGAGGAATATCTTGCTCTAAATGTTTCCTTCAACATGTTATCTGTCACACCGGGTTCCAAGTCTCCCACGAAAATGCTGTAATCGGGCCACATGTCTTCGCTCCTTTCTACGGCCCAATTCAGCCTGAAAATTGGCTGGGTCATGGGATTCTCGCTGACGACATTGAAGCCTCGCAGAACCGTTTCTGCCATGGCGTGGGTGGCGAACTCCACGAAGCCGTAGCCCTCGGGTTGCCCCGTGTATTTGTTGCGAATAATTTTTGTGGAGACGACTTCTTGTGTGTAAGAAAAATAATTAAACAAAAACCTTTCGTCCATGAAGCGGGCTAATTCTCCCACCCACAGTATTCTCTTATGATCTTCGCTACCCGCTGGTTTTTGCTGCTTCTCTTGGTGAGCATGTGCCATCACAGTCTGTTCGTCGTCTTCTTTTTTTCTGCTATATATTCTGGCTCACCACAATCTTATTCGGCGACTTTAGATTTACCTGACTGCAATGCTTGAGATGCTGCAAGGGAAAATCTCCAAACCCTTTCAGACAAGGAAACAAAATTTTAAAAAAGAAGTAAAACTCTTTAAGAGTTTGCACCTAGTGGTTGAAGCGAATGGGAATTTATTGAGGGCCAAGAGGGAAGTGGTGGAAAATCCGAATGATATAAACAATTATTTTTAATGAGTTTTTATAGGTAGATCTGGAATTCTTCAAATAATCACAAATGGCCGACTATGTTTTATTTTATTTTTACTGAGACCACAGTATTGTACCTTTTCATGTCCATATTAAGTGAACTTTTTCATGGTTACAAAGTTAAAGTTCATTTAAAACAACCTCGATGAAACGGAAGGTTGTTTGATTTATGTGTTTATTTAATCATGTTTTTTTATTATATTATACCTTGTTTTGAGCTATCATTAACACCCTATATTTTAAATTTTATTTATAAAATATATATATATATATATATATATATATATATATATATATATATATATATATATATATATATATAAATATAAATATAAAAGTCTATTATTATTATATTGTTTATATGAGGAACGTAATGATAAAAAATAAATCATATAATAATCTATGAATTTTTATAATTATAAGTTTAATGTATTAAATATTAAAGTATTTTTATAAAAAGAACATAAATATTTTCAGTTTATATTTTTCAAATATATTTATATTATTTAATTATTATAATATTTTTAATAAATAATAATTTAAAAATATTTATGGAGTTGTATTAGTTTATTTGGTTAAATTTTTCAATATATTTTAAAGAGGATAATTAAGTTCAAATCTTATGAAACAATGCATGCATAATTTCAAGCTTTGTTGTAATAACACCTTGCAGTAATGATGTAATACCGGTGGGGCTATATCAATCCCATATAACCCATTAATAAATAAATATATATTATATATGAATGCTTTTAATTTTAATTTTTTGATTTGATGAATATTTTTAATTTTAAATAAATGTTATCCTACTTTAGTATATTATTACCATGTTAAGGTGTATATTGAGCTAGTCTAGGCATCTAAAGCATTATGGGATCCAACCAGGTTATATAAAGAGTCCATGCATGTACAAGGTCTAATCCAAATCCTTATTTTGATAGGCACCCAAAAAATACTTATAGGCTGCATAGATCCATAAATTATATAAGAATATTATTGCTTGTTAGTATTGTTGGATATTCATAGCTTTTATTATGGTTTTACATCAAAGATGTATACATACATTAAGTGCTTGCATATATGTAATACAACCTATACACCAATAGATTACAAGTGAATTTTAACAATAATTAAGTGCTTTTAACATTCATTTCAATGCTTTCATGCCTTTGTATTGTTGCACAATCCATATCCCTATACCCCTTACAGTTGGGTACCCCAAATTTTGGAGGTTTACATTAATTATTTAATGTTGGCACTCTACAAGATCTTACACCATACAACCATTTAACCTAACTATAAATATGGAATAAAAATATATGTTAACAATATTTATAGGAGGGATAAATGAAGCAGTATTAGCATCATGATCAATGAAGCTTTAAAATTGATATCAATGAATATCGATAACAAGGGCATAGGTGTATCCCCAAGGGCTATGTGGATTGGTAGTTGCTTGTTTGACCAAGCACGTACCAAGAAGACATCCATTTCAAACCTTGGGGAAAACCTATTTACAAAGGTAGGAGTTTGATCTGAATCCTTTGAGTGCGTGCTAGACTGACGGTGATGATATGAATCCCAAATGACTGGTAGTCCCCTCATGTTGGATCAACAACATTGAGATGAAATAGGTTTGGTGGGAGTAGCCTCTATGGTTTAAAGCTTTTGCTCATTAGTTATTAAATATAGTGTGGTTGTAACCAACTCTCCTTTGAATAATAGTTAAAATTAATAATAGCATAGGTGTAACTACAAACTTCTTGATGTAGAACTCTAAAATTGAGGTTTATAAAATAGAGTGTGAGGTACACAAGGTATGACGATGTAAGGGAATGCAAATCTCAACATGCATGTCAAAAGAAGATGTGTTCACACAAATATACCCATTTAAACTTATGATGTTCTTGGAGCATCATTAGAATGTCATTTGCATGCATATTTAAGCTCAAAAAAGTGGGTACACATAACACACTTAATAATAAGAACAAATTTGAATTGAAATAAATTTACTATGACATTCGAAACATAATGACATGAAAATGTTTTTTGGTCAAATGCACACAATAACAATCATCAAAATGATAGTTGATACATTTTTAACATGAGATCATGTAGATGCATATGAAGGAGTCCATATATTCTATCAAAAATGCATTATTGATAAAAAAACTATATATTATGTAAATGCACACAATAGTAAATTTTATTGTATACTTGATTATGGTAAATTTTTTTCTGAGGATAGAGATAATAATCATTGGCATCATTTTATTGTTAATCATTGTGAACCATAATAAGTAAGTACTCAAAATTATTATTTTCAATACATAATATTGAATACAAAATTTATTTAAATCCTATTTTTCTTCTTGCATTATGAAGTAACATGATTTCTAGGGATTAATCCCATAAAGGATTGAACGAAAATATCTTAGTGACCTCTAAACCATTGATTATTATGAAAATGCATTTTAGAAATTGTATCTCAAGTCTACTTATATGAATATACAATAGAGCCAAAAGTGGTTAAGAGATCAAAGATGACAAGGTGAGATTCAAAGGTTGGCAAATATTAAGGTTAACAAGGACGATAATAATGTATTATTTTAATTCATTTTATGTACCAACCACTCGTAGCTCAATGATCTATGGATGTGTTGGAATGGAATATTTTGATAGGTCTTTATGTGTGGAGTTTATTCTATTGTGTTTGAAGTTCAGCCGAGGATAAATTTTTTATTATATATTTTTCAACTTGAAATATGATTTACATCAGCACTATTCTCTTATTAATAATATAAGTATTAAAATATTATATTAAAATTATTAATCTAATTTAAAATTTTGTGAGAGAGGTGGTTCATGTTAGCTGGAGAGAGACTCAATGATCAAAATTCTAATTAAAATATTAAAGGCAATGACTAGAACTTTATGATTCATTTCTTCCTTCTTATCAGCTTTTTTAAAATTCTAATTAAAATATTAAAGGCAATGATTAGAACCTTTATGATTCATTTCTTCCTTCTTATCAATTTTTTTTTTTAGTGAAGTGTACAATACAGGTAGAAGATAATGATTCCTCGAGGACTACAATCCTTCTACATGAATTATTTTACTTCAAACGAGATGCATGGATTATTGAGATAAAGGAACGACGGTTTGAGTATATAATAAAAAATTATTTTTATGAATGTATCTTTATAGGGATTTGGAATATAGGATATGCTTTATTCTTTATATTAAATATATACTATTGAATGATCTTTATCAATTAATCTCTTTAGTTCTTTTGGGGTTGTATGCACATGCATACTCTTATGGATTTAGCAAGATGCTTTAAATCCATGGATAACTATACAATATGTATGAAAATCCTCATTAAAGTCTCTTTGCTTTACTAGATACTATAAATTTCTTATTTGTTTTAGATTCCTTAATTGGATAAATATAATCTTTAGTTTTTTTTTTTAAGAGGAGATTTGTGAGGAACATCGAAATTTGTATATTTGGTTCACCTTGAATCATGCTAAAGCTTGTTAGAATTTTGTGAGGAACATCGAAATTTGTATATTTGGTTCACCTTGAATCATGCTAAAGCTTGTTAGAATTTTATTTATTTTTTAATCTAGATTCAAACTATTTGATCTTTATAACCTAGTAACACAAGGGAATGAGCATGTATTAGACATAAATTTATATATAAATATATTTGTTATTAATAAAATTATAAATTTTAAAATATTGTTTTTTTAATATTGCTATGATAAGATTTGGATAGATGTATTTATGTATTATATGTAGATGGATATGTTGATTGTAATATCATTGCTTGGATTTCATATTTGTATCATGATATAACATGGATACTAGACATTGAATAATCATTAATTTGAATGTTATTGATATAAATTTATAATAACATTTGCTTTGAAAGCATCATACTGTAGCAATATATGAGAAAATATTTATCTATACTCATAAATGGCTAGTGATTTTTTTTTAATACGTTATACATGGCTTCTATTAGGGCCACTCCTATAAAAATACCAAAATATTACATATGCTATAGCATAAATTTTATTCTTCAACTTCCTCGAAGTGCTATGTTTCCACAATCAACTCTTTGATAGCATTTTGATTAAGACATAAAATATCACTTGGCCGATTGCCTTCTAAAATTTGAATTTCACTGGGATGAAGATCAACACTATAATTTGCTAATTTATCTGCTACTCGATTTTCTTCTCTATAAATATGCTCATATTGCCAGAAGATTGTCTCTAATAATAGATGATGAACATCAACAATAATATTATTTTTTATCCAATCTCCAAATCTATTTTTTTAATAGCATTGATGATAATTTATGAGTCACCCTTAATTGCAAAATATATTTCCATCATTTTTTTACTACAATTTTAATCCATGTAAGAAGTTCCCTAGCCTGTGCATAGTTGTTAGTTGAAGTTCAATATGATTCTGAATAAGTTAGGAGAATTTTTCGTTCACTATTTCTAAAACACCACCCCATTAGCTTTTCCTTTATTTCCTTTAGAAGCACCATCAAAATTTGATAAATTCAATTTCTAGGTATTTCCCATAGATCGAAGTAGATCCTTTGTTTTAATTCCATTGCCACAGATGACTCTTCCATGTATGTGAAAAATATTTTGACCAAATTATTTGCACATCTTTTTTTACAATTGAGACTTTCCATGATGAGCACCATATTTGTAGATATTCTACAAGAGAAGCACTAATATGGTTCCAAAATTGAGCATGATTTTGATATTTATTTTTAATAATTCTATTATTCCTTCCAAGCCATAAATTACAACAAATAATGGTAGGGCCAATCCTCCAAAGAATACATAATGCTTTAGCTTTGAAATAATTTATCCAATATTTTATAAATTATTTCAATGATGATGGAGCTGCCCAATATAATTTATACGTTTTAAAAAATAAACTCGAATGGTGTGAGCAAATGAAAAATCACTACACCAAAAAGGGCTTTAACGATGACTAAATTAAGGTAATTTTTTACAGTGGTAAAAAATTGCCCTAATATAACCTAAGAGGGAGGTTAGAAACCACCATCTTAGGACTAAGATGATGGTTATGAATTGTCATCTTCAAGCTACCCTAAGAAGGTGGTTATAAACCGCCCTCTTATGCCTATGAAAACGATTATAAATTGCCTTGTTAGGTCACTCTAAGATGGTGGTATTATAAACCACTCTATGAAAGAATTAAAAATTAGAAGAATTAAAAGATGATGGTTATAAACCACCATCTTAGAAGAATTAAAAATAAAATAATTAAAATACGGTGGTTATAAACCACCATCTTAAAATAAATGAATTAAAATATGGTGGTTATAAACCACCATCTTAAAAGGTTAAAAAAATAATAAAAATTATATCGTAGTTATTCCCTGTAGACACCAAAACAGCACCAATCCGATTATGTGACGACAAGCACTAATCGAATTGACATACATATCCCCTAGGGCAGCCCCTAGAGGTTAAAAAATGGTCCTAACCACTCCCACAATAGTTTTGGAAGGTCAGAGGTCAATTTGGCACCTTTTAGGAACTCTGCTCCCTACTCGTTCCACCCTGGGATGATTACAAACTGGTATTCGTCCCACCCCAGGACGATTAGTAGCATTCGCTCCAAGGTGGGGCGAATAGCAGGTTTGACGGGCAAAAGGTCAAACCTTGATAAATGGCAGCTCAGATCCACCACTCAACTCCACCTTCAATGCATGGGAGTGCAAGTAAGCATTTTTGAGCTCAAAGAGGTAGTCATAGAGGCAGTCATGGAACCCTTAATCAGGGAGGAATCTTCTCCCCCCTGACAAGGCATGATGGCCAAGTGGCACCTCTGCATGCTCATTCACAAGAGACCCTCAGGTCTATAAAATGGTGAGTCTTCTCACCCCAAAAAAAATAGAGCAGGAGAATTTGGAGCAATGGAGTGCTGCTAAATTACATCCTCACCCCTCACTTGTGCTTCTTACATCCTTGATCTCTCTTTTGGAAGGGAGGTTATTGGGTGAACATTGGAAGCACAATCCGGACCTAGAACTTGAACATTTTGCCACAATACCCCATACAATTTGCTGAAACAACCCCCTAGGAGGTTTTGGACCCATCCCAAGTGGATTGGTGTCGAAACCAAGCCCAAAATTACAGGCGTCCTGCCCCCGGGCGCCCTCCGCACTGCTGCAGTCCTAATCGCCCCACCCCGGACCGATTAGAAATATGTAGCAGATTTCTCTTCTGTTTCTTTTGAATTTTATTTTATGTCATTCATATATGCTGCCATTCAAATTTCATGACATTCTGATGAGTTTTGATTGTGTTTTCATTGTTTTTCGCCTTCACTAACATACAAGGAGCATCTTCAGATACAGGGCGATATAGGATGAATCTATAGAATCCTACCTTCTGGGTCATTTCAAAATGACCTATTTTGCCTAACCACAACTTTTTAGGTGTTTTTGAGACATTTGGATGGGAAATTTAGGAGGTTGTTATTTGACATTTTATGATAGTCCTAATCATCCCACCCCGGAGCGATTAGAAATCTACAATATATTTCTTGACTGTTCCTTTTGTAGTGTGTTCCTGATAGTGTTTGCATGCTTCTGTCCAAATTTCATCTTATTTTGACATGTTTTGATTACCATTTTAATTATTTCATGCATGCATTAACCAAAGGCCTTGGGGATTGCATATTTCCCTCCATCCGTAGGTGCTATTAATCGTTTGCTATTTCTTTGAACATAGGATATTGACACCGAAGGGGCAGCAAGGAACTACAGATGCATTCATGCAAGCGGCGGTGACGTTTGGCCTACCCATTTCAAATGTGGGCACGCGGAATATCCCGAAGGGAAGCGTACCATCCGTGGTGTAACAAAACTATATCTAACGCTCCTAGCTCCTAAAAATGAAGGAGACGTATTGTAACCTGGTCTCAAAGAAAAATTAATAAAAATAAGGGCTGCACTTTACATTTGCTTTATATCTTGTTTCAGTTCGTTTGTTTTCCCTTTTTCATGCACTTTAGTCCTTTGTTCATTTGTAGGACTTAGCATTTCGTATGCTTTTGTTTGCATCGCACACGGTACGCCTATGGTCTTTCATATCCTCATGATTTCAATTCCTTAAAAAATATTCGAGTGCCTATTCACCCTAAACGTGGCATTCCCTCACCCATCCGGGTTCGTGTGATAGCTTTTCTCCCTCCCTCATCCCTCACCCATCCTGGTTCATGCGATAAATTTTCTCCCTCCCTCATCCCTCACCCATCCTGGTTCATGCGATAAATTTTCTCCCTCCCTCATCCCTCACCTATCTTGGTTCATGTGGTAGCTTTTCTCCCTCTCTCAGGGTTATGTATAAGGGATTGGCCCCAAAATGTATTTATAAAAATTTGGTGAATCAATTTTGAAATCTAGGCGAATAGTATCCAAACACATGTAGAAGGTTCACTATTATTAGGGGCAATGTTGGAAATTTAAACTTAAAATGATCAAATTATTATAAAATTGGGATGAATCAATCCAAAAAAAATTGCATCCAATTTTTTTTGGCTAATGGGCCTTGGTCAAGGGTCCCAAATATTAGCCAATTCCAAATTTCAAAAATCCTAATTTTAGCCAATTTGGCAATAAATAGTTGTTATGCATAACCTTACCCTCCCTCCACTCTCAAGGAAAGGGGTCATTTTCAAGTGGGCGAGGCCCACCCAAATGCCCTCCAGATATGTGTGAACCCTCAATGATGATACATTGATATTCAATATAGAATAGGCAGTGGTTATCTGCAAGCTCTAACCTACCTCCCCATGCATTGTTGACTTGTTTAGAACAATCCCCACCACTATTGCCACTTCCTCCCCTAAATCATATATATCTTGTTTAGTTTCATAAGGGGGGTGGGTTCTATTCAAAGTCGCACAATATACATAGGAAGAAGGCTCTATAGATTTCTTCACCATTGTGGAATACTATCCTACTGGGGGACGTTGAGAGAGTCAAAGTAATTTTCCTACTATACTTTATCCTATCATATACTTTTGTGCTATTAGCTGGGGTTTACACTAAAATTTTCTATGATACCTGCTAATTTTTTAATATATATTGAAAATTCATTTGTGAAAATGGTACTAAAATAAAGGATCTACTTTGATATATGGTAAAATATAAATTAAAAAAAATTGGATCTATTAAAGTTAATTTTGATGGCATTTCCAAGGGAAATCTAGGAAAATTATGTAGCGAGGTGGGTTTTCTAAAATAATGAAGGTAAAATTGTCCTTACTGAAAATCATTTGGAACTTCAACTAACAAGTATGAAAGGCTATGAATTAAAATTACAATAGAAAAAGGATGTAAATATATTTCAATTAAGAGGATTCACAAAGTATCATAAATGTTATCAATAAAAATGAATGTGGAGAATGGAAATATATTAATGTTGATGTTCATAATCTATTATTGGAGGTAATCTATTAGAAATATAAGCATATCTATACAGAAGAAAATCCAATAACAAATTAGCTTATGTCGAAGAGATCTTGGTTTTGATGGGTTGGGATTAGTGGGAGCTGAAGGAAGAAGTCTTGGATAAATCTAGTTTGAGTAGAACTAAAAACTATGTTCAATATTATGTCTTATGGGTGGACCTTGGGTTTGTGATGGGTAGTTTTTGTGAGCTCTTCCCGTAGCAAAATTTCTATTCTTTTGGGTTTCCTATTTTTGTCTTCCTTTGCATGGGGGGTTTAGCTCTTGTTCTCCCTTGTATGGGTTTCTAGTGCTCTTTGATTTCTTAGGTGGTGGTTGTAGTTGTGTTCCTTTTACTCTCTTTGTTTTTAGTTTGGAGTTTGTAGTTTTCTAGATCCTCGGTTCTCTTGATGGTCTGTGTGCCATTTTTTCTAGTTAGGTTTATTGGATCTATTTTGTAAAAGGTTTGGGGTCCCTTTCAAAACCCCTTAACCCACCTAATCAAAAAAATTCCAATAAAAAATAATTTATCCAATCACAGTGTTGATCTTTGACTTAGTAATATTTAATTTTAGTAGATAATTTGTCAAATGATATTTTATTCATTTTTTTAGAACAACTAGTTAAGTGATATTTTACCTATCAATGAGAATGATGTCAAGGAGTTGATTGTGAATGCATATTACTTTCAAGAATATGAAGAATATATTTAATATAAAAAATGAGTTGATTGTTTATTTTTATAAATATTATTATTTTTAAATAAAAAATGCATATTTTCAATTAGTTATATCTTAGTGGTTGAAATAGACTCAAATTCTCTTACATAATTATCGCAAATAAAATACTCCATGGAAATTTAATGTATTTTTTTTACATAGGAGAGTTGGTACATCCACTATTTTTAGTAACTGCACCAGCGCAGGGTTCAAACCACAGGGACTGCTCCAACATACCTATCCATCTCGTTAATGTTGATCCAACATGATATGGGAACCATTGGTTGCATAGGGTTCGTATCATCATCGTCGATCTAGCACGCACTTAGAGGAGTCAGATCATACTACTATCTATGCTAGGTTGGGCATGCCCACAAGGTTTGAACCTAGGTATCCTCTCGATAATTTCCCAAGAACTTACCAATCCACCTAGCCCTCGTGGACTCGAAAATTTAATGTTAACATTGGGTATACTTAGTTTTTAGAACTCCTCCAAGGCAAGGTCATAAAATCTAAATAAACATAAAGGCTAGTATAGTAGGATTACTTATGTAAGTTAATTTTTAAGGTCCACTAATATTGTATATATGAGAAGTTCCAACTCTTTCACATTAGGAATGCATTAATCATAAAATATTATGTATAATAATAATTATTATAATTATTAATTGAAATGGGCTCGTTAATGGCATGTCTTGGAGACTCAAGTTCAAACAACATGGATAGTGTGGGAATAATATATATTATTTATTAAAATAAAAATATAAAACCAATAAATATTTTAAAAGCTAAAAACAATCATATATATAAATAAAAGAGTTAGAAAACTATATATATAAGCTAAAAAATGGAGGAAAGTATATATTTAACAATATTAAAATTAAATGATTTGGTTGTGGCTATAGTATTTATGAAAGGGGTGTAAAACCTAGGTGTAGTCAAATTATGGAATAAAGCAATAAATTTGGCTACAGTATTTGCAAAATGGATGTAAACCCTAGTTGCAGTCAAGAAACGAAACAAGGTTCTAATTTTGACTATAGTCTTCATAAAAGGATGCAAACCCTAAGTGTAGTCAAGTGTTGAAGGAAGAAGGTTGTTCATAGACCATATATTTAGTATGTGAGAAAGCCTCTTCAATCAAAAGAAATATCTCTTCAATCAGAAGAAAACTTCTCCCTAAGATGTTATGGTTGTCAGCAATATGGCCACTTGAATAAGAGATGCTCGATCATTTGATCATGCTTTGATTCCTCCTTGGTGTAGGAGAAGGCCTTTCATGCGAATGATTCAAAATCTTCAAATGTTTGAGTTCAAAATAAAGAATATCATCCTCCAAATGCACCAATTGTCCAATACGAATCATGCGATCAATAGAAGACTCAACCTCAAAAGGAGAATTTGAATAAGATCGTTGATAAAAACCAAATGTTTCCATGGAAAATATTAGCACATCATATGGTATTATTGAAGTTAATTATGAAACAATTGATGACGGTTAGTTTTTTAAAAATGAAGATCCTACAAAATGTGTTACAACTAGAAAATACCTCAGGAGCTTGAAGTGTAAAAATGCATTCTTAGATCTGTCCACTCTAAAGAAGGAAGAACCTTTACTATAGAAGAAAAATTATTGAACTAATTTCCTATTTGATGTATGACTCTTATATTTGTTTTCCTTATATTTGTTGGATACTGGAGTAATGTGTCATGTAAGGGTTGTTCTTGTTGTTATTTCCTTAAAAAAATAGTTGAATATGTAAACTTAGCGGTTTAATAAAGATGTAACAAAAGCAATGTAATGTAATGATGGGTATGCTTTAATTAACTTGTTAAAAATGTAAGGAGAGCAATGTAATATTTTTTTTTTTGGTAATGGGAGTGGGCCCCAATAAAAACCACACATAATTTTTTTTTTTTTGATGAACACACACCCACCCCCTCACACACTCACCCATGCCACGTTTTGAACCTTGGAACTCTTGAAGAAGAGCCAAAGCCCAAAACGTTAACCACATATAATTTAAAAACAAAAAAATAAACAAATAATATTAAAATTAAATAAAAGAATTTTAAAATAAATATATCATAATAAATGAAAAATTTATATAAAAATTATGAATTGGGTATTGACAAGTTAAGATATACTTTAAAATTAAAAAAATAATACTATTGCTTTTATCAATTAAAAAAAATTAAGGTTCTTTGATATGGAACACCCTTAAGAAGGGGGCATCGCTTATTAAGCAAGGTTTATTTTGGATTTGTCTCAAAGGCTCGAAGGCTCTTTTCTAGCATGACTCTTGGGATGGTTTCCTTACAATTTTATCTATGTTTCCTCATCTTCATGAGCTATGTAATGGTTTATTGCCTGCTGGTTGGTACAGGATGATGGATTATAAAGTTTCCAAAAGAGTTGGGCAGGTGGAGGTAGTTCAGGGGAAAGATCCTAGAGATTGGCTGGCAGGTGGTTTTGTTCAGGATAGAGAAGAGTTAGCTCGTATTTTTGCTACTATGAAGTGCTCTTATTTACAAGATGATGATGTATTGGCTTGGGGTCTGGATACTAGAGGGGTTTTCTCGGTGGCTTATGGTTACCATGTTTTATATAGGAAACATTTTGGGGATTATGAGGTTCCTTGGTGAAAACAGGTTTGGAATAATTTTTCCTAGCCCAAATGCAATTTCTATTTGTGGTTGGCTACTCGGAACAAATTTCCTACCTGGGATAGTATCCAAAAGAGAGTTTTTTAGGGCCCTTAATTTTGTTTCCTTTGTGATAATAGTAACAAATATGTAGGGCATTTGCTCTTACAGTTTTCGTTTGTGCGAGAAATTTGGCATCTTTGGTGGAGGGTGTGGAAACAGTCTTGTTCTCATACCTCTTCTCTTGAGTTCTGGAGGAGTTTAGGAAGACCTCCTACTAAGGATTTCTTTCTTCAAGTTTTGTGGAGTATTGGGCCCTCATGTATTATATGGCAGATTTGGCTTGAAATAAATAAAAAAAAAATTCAAGGTAGGAAGTTAACTGTTTATCAGACTTGGCAGAGGATTATTGGTATGCTCCAAAAAACCGTTTCTTCTAAATTTCAAATTAGTATTCCTTTGGAGCAGTCTGAGATTCTGATGATACAGGATCTGGGTTTAGTGGATAATGACCCCCGTCCTTCTATATCAATCAGGAGGAGAGGCCTTAATCAAAAAGTGCATAGAGATGGTAGATGACATCCTCTACCTAGGGGGGTGTTTAAGATTAATACCAATGGCTTTTCTAAAGGGAATTCTAAGCATGTAGGTATTGGTGGTGTTGGGAGAGATAGCAGTGGTGCAGCCCTTTTTATTTTTTCTTGTTATAAGGGAAAGTAGACTAATAATTATATGGAGACCCTTGCTATTTATTTTGTTTTGGAAAAAGGTTATGCTCTGGGATGGTGACAGATAATATATGAGTCGGACTCTTATATTATTATTAATTTATTGAAGACTCATAATATTTCTAATGTTCATTGGTAGTTGGCATTAGTAGCTCGGTAGATCTTTCAAATAGGTCGACATCTGGAGTTTATTTCCTTTGTTCATATTCCCAGGGAATGGAATGGTGTGGCTGATTGCTTGGCAAAATGGGCTTCTAATTTTTAGAAAGACTGGAATATTATGGAATGGGATCAACTCCCATTGTATTGTTCTTGGCATCTTGCTAATTTGTTTGCTGTGGATATGCTTGATTGAGGCTGCTATTTATTGGATGTCTTCTGATCGGGTACCCGGTGGTATTGGGAGTTTCTTTCTTCTGGCCCTTCCTTGTAAAGGTTATTGTTATGGGACTCTCTATTTCTTGTAAATCAATAAATTTTTACCATTTAAAAATAAAAACAAAAAAAATTATAAATTATAGATACTTTTATAGTTGTTAAATCAAATGTAAAAGTAATTATTTAATTATTAAGTAAATTTTTAATATGAAAATGCATGACAATGCTCTACTTTTTTTTTTTTTAAAGCGAAAAACCCCTTGCGGGGCCGCCTTGGTCTAAGAGACCACGAACAGGGGGTTCTACACCGTCAAAGTCACCCGAGGGTCGCACCCAGCCCTGCCCGCACCACCATTATCAATTGGATTTTGGGTACCCAATTCAATTTTTTGATAGGGTGGAGATTCGAACCTGGGACCTCCCTTGGAGGATTGCCCTCTCCTCTCCAACTCACCTACAACACCTGGGTAGACAATGCTCTACTTTTACTTGTGCTTTATTTTTACCATTTGGAAATCAAGATAAACTAATCATAAAGGCTTTCATAAACTAATCATGGGTTTAATAAGGATATGAAATTTTTTTATTCAAATTTTTAATGAAAAACTTCTATTTTTTTAAATTCCTAGATTAATATTTTATTATATTGAATACATATAATTAATAAGCTATTATAATATTATTATATAATTACATCATAATAAAAATAATATCATTTTAATTTTTATAAAAAAATATATAATTAAATTATATATATACTTTTTTAGCTTATAAATACATACATTTTTATAAGCTAAAAAATTGAGTAAAATATATATTTAACAATATAAAAATTAAGTTATAGTTTGGCTATGGCTACAATCTTGACAAAAGGGGTGTAAATCTTAGGTGTAGTCAAGCAATGGAACAAAGTGATAAATTTGGCTATAGTCTTCATGAAAGGGATGCAAACCCTAGGTGCAATCAAGCATTGAAGGAAGAGAGTTGTTCGTAGATTGTCTCTTCAATTTGTGAGAAAGCCTTTTCGGTTAGAAGAAATATCTCTTAAGGGTCTTTGGGTTCATAGGTGGATGAACCTCTTCTCTCTATCATGATTTTGAAGGATGAATTTGGGTTTTATTTGATTGATCATGAAACCCAAAAAATGATCTACAAACTCAAGGTAAAATACTAGGCCTTGCAGAGCTCAAAGGATACATTAAATATTGGTGGACTAGTACAAAATTCTAAGTAACTCTCCTACCCAAATTGTTTTTTATTTTTTTAAATAATTTAGTGGATAAAGATAGAGTAATGGATTATAGATATTGTAGAACCCTAAAATTGGCGCAGTAAAACTTAGTAAATAATTAAAATTACCTTAGTAATAATTCAAATTCAAATTTCAACCCCAAAACCGCTCCCAAACAGCCTGCTACCCGTTTCCTTGTTTTTCGTGCCATTTTTAGAGTTTTTTTCATCCGTTGGACGATATCATCTTCGATCAGACGATATCACCTCAGATCGGACGATTTCGTCTGGAGCAGAACGTCCAGACGATTTCGTCCCAAAACTAATTTTTCAAAATTAGCTTCTGTTTCAACAGCTTTTCTAACTCGGGCAGAGACGCGTCCGCACCGTTAGAGTCTCCCCCATTGGAGATCTCCCAAAATGGGATGATCTCCAACCTCCCAACCTCTTTCCTATGCCTATTTAATCTTAGGCCCTCCCCTTGACATTCCCCTCGGCTGAATTTTTTTGTACTTTAAGTTTTACATGCTTCAGGATATCCTAGATTATTGTTCGCCTTTGTCCCTTTTTGAATTTTCTTGCAAGAACTTTGTTATTCTTCAGCCGGAGCAAAGCTCAGATCATCGCAGACGATCCTGTCCAATTCGAGATGATTTCGTACCAATCCGAGATGATTTCGACTGCAGTCAACATTGGGGGCAATCAGTGCCCAAAGTTTGCGTTTCTTTACTCTTTTTTGTTGTTTTGCTTTGCATTAGTTAAGCTTATTACCGCTTTGCATCTTGGAGTTCACCTCATGTAGCCTAGATGCATAATAAAGTCAAAGTTAGTCATTAAAACCATGCATTTTACTTAATTTGTTATCTAAAGTTGTCATTCTAGCATTCATACTTTCATTTCTATCATTTTCCCTTGCTTTTGCAATTGTATTTTTTGTTCTTGGTATCCATTTTTGCAATTGCAGGTCTCCGACGAATTCGTCTAACGAATTTGTCAGATCTCAGATGATCCTGTTAGATCAAAGATGATCCTGTCAAATTCCAGACGATCTGGACTGCTTCAAAAATTAGAATCTCCATCAGACATCCGGATCAGGTATGGCTCTTTAATCTAGCTTATTCTCTCTATTTTCTGTTCAAATCTATTTTATGTATTCATATAATCAGCATTTCATATAGCTTAGCTTAGATTCATTTGGCCAAACCTAGGACTTGGATGTTTAAAGCTAAAATTGAACACATTAAACTCATTCCCAACCTAGGCATGGAAACTGCCACTAAACGTTTCCTGGTGAACCCCACCATCCGTCAAAAAATCACCTTAATACCCCTCCCCCGAGAGGCGGGACCTTCAAAGGGCCTCTCAGTCCGAGGTACTGTCCCATCCTTTTCCCATCCTCCTTTCGGGCGCGGATCCTTTAGCCTGAAGGTAAGGATGCAAAAAATTTGGAGCGATACATTTTGGTGAACCCGACGTGAAACTAAAACCTTTTGAAAAAAAAAAAAAAAACAAAAACCAAAAACATAGATGCATTTAAAATCATTAGAAAACTACTAAGTTGCATATCATGTCTAGATGGTAGCTCCTAAGAAAATACTAGCAGTCACTATAAACGTTGCAAATCAATTAATAGCCATAGAAGTTAATTCTGTGCTTAGTGTGCCTGAAATAGATAGAAACCAACTTCTGTGGAAAGAACTTGATAGGAGGCTAGGTGTCATTTCATCTAGATCAACCGAACTTAGACAAATCAAGAGGTTTGCCCTAGATAGGATCCTGGATCCTCATCAACTCATTGTTTATCATGAACTTCAGAGAGCCCTGCCATAGGTGGTTAGCTTATAGGAGAGCTCTTGTGTCTTCAGAATTGTTCACCTTCGAGGAATACCTCGAGAACGCAACTGTTATACACCAATTCCTAGGTCGTGTAGAAGATCAAGAGGTCGTTCTTACGGATAGGGAAATATGGAATAGAGTTCCTAGGGCTGTGTTATATCGAGAGTATTGCCACGAACTTTATTTCTACCAACCATAATCCGAGACGAGATAATATCACTATAGCACTTTTTGTCAAATTCTTGAAAGAAAATTTTCAATTTGAAGAAGAACACTTCATGACTCCCGAAGAACTTGAGCCCATTAATGATATTTATAAATTGTTTATAGAAAACTAGATCATTGCTTTCATTATTATTATTTCTTGCATTTAGTGTGTTGTTTGTTATCTTTATAATATTGTTACAAAAACAAGAAAAAAAACAAGAAAAACCAAAACATAACAAAAACCAAAAACATTTTATTTCAAATACTATAGTAGGTATATAATTAAAATATATACCTCTTAAGCTTGTTGCATATATATATATATATATATATATATATATATATATATATATATATATATATATATATATATATATATATATATATTTGCTGAAATCTAAATTTAAGCACAATGCCTAAACTTAGGAGTGGTAAACAAACCGAAGAAGAAGGAGAAGATTGGTTAGGAGACAAAAAAAAAAACCCAAATGTCCTTCCCGAGGAATCAATTCCGGAAGGAGAAACTCTAGAACAGCCGGAAGATGACCCTGATGAAGAAAATGAACAACAAGAAAATCTTAAAGAGGAAGGATCCTCATCCCCTAGAATAGCTCCAGATGGAACTATTGCTTTTGATAACTTAGATCATTTCTGGAAATTTTTCAATAATAACATTGGTGCTCTTAATATGGCAGTTCGTATTGATAAAGGACAAATTAGTGACACTCAAGCAGCCATGGAACATATGTTTGACATACACACTAATCCCTTGTCTTTCATTGATCAAGAAAGTGATAAAGCTGGACCATCCAATAGAGATATGGTCACTATGATTCAAAACATGCCAAAACAACAAGTTACCCAACCCCCTAAGGAACCTCTTATTGAGCCTAAAATAATTCCCACACAAAAGAAACCTTCCTTCACCGCTTTACTTCGCCAAACTATTGATCAATATGCTTCAAGTAGACAAAAACCTAAAATGAAGCCAAACACCAATTTTCAACAATCGGGCATACAACATAATACAACTTCAAAATTTCTTCATAACACCCTTCCTACCAACAATTTACACAATAGCAATATAGCATCTAATCTCCATGTCCCTCCATCATATGCTCACAAATCCCATATTAATGCCCTACCGAACCAATATGGTGGGCAAACCAAGTAATCTGGAAGCCATGGTGAAACAGTTAGCTTCGCGCATGGACCAGATAGATCCCTACCGTCCCTCGTACAATTATCGAGAGATATGTAGTCAACCTCTGGATCCCATAGTTGTAGCACAACCATACCCTAAACACTTCCCCATGCCCGTCCTGCCTATATATAAAGGAACTGAAGATCCCATAGAGCATCTTCGCATGTTTAGGATAGCATGTCATGATATATCACATGATGACTTGCTATTACGAAAAATGTTCCCAAAAATCTTAGGAGGAATGGCATTAGAGTGGTACTATCAATTGCCCACTCATTCTTTGAGAAATTTTGAAGAAACAACTGAATCTTTTGTCCATCAATTTAGTGCCTACATCGAGAGGCATGTCACCATTAAAGATTTGTACAACTTAAAACAAGACAAAGATGAATGTTTTGCTGATTTCTTAGCTAGATGGAGGCGATTGACGGAAAACTGCACTTTGTGCTACCTTATAGGGAAATGTTGGACATTTTTATTAATAATTTACAAGAACAAATATCTTATGAGTTATCAATTGCCACCTTAACTACCTTCGATCAAGCTATAGACTTAGCTCGAAGGGTAGAAGATGCTCTCATTAGAAGAGGTCAGCTCAAAAAGAAAGATGATGAGAAAACATCTAGAAATCAATATAAAAACAAACAAGTTGTAGGTGACGGAGTCACTGATAGTAGAAACATTGCTAATATCAATACAACGAAGACAACAGAAAAATTTATATTAAAACCTCTTGATAAACCTCCTCGAGAATTTACTAGATTGAATCAACCTTTATCAACCATTCTTCCTCAATTATTAGCATGAGGCTTGATTCAATTACCAGCTATCCGGGAACCTGATCCAACTATACCCGGATACAGAGCTGATTTACATTGTGATTTTCATAGAGGACCTGGACATGCTACAAACTCTTGTAAAATATTGAAACATAAAATACAAGATCTGATTGATAATAATGAAATGGAGGTGCAAGCCTTCCAACCTAAACAAAATGCTCCTAATAATGCTCAAAAGACCATTCCCCAAAATCAAAATCAAAATGCTAATCAATCATTGGATATATTTCAACATCCTTTACCAAACCATGGTAAAGAAGTGGCCAATCAAATCGAACATCATAATGTTCCCCCTCCTACCCGATATGTAGGGACTATTAGCGGACAATTATCTGTTCAGGATCCTCAAATATTTGGCACAACCTTATCCATGGTCACGACTAGACCCCTACATAATATTCAAACTCCCGATCCTAGTGATGTAGAATCAGATATTGAAAGTGAAATAGACATCACCTCAAACCAATCGAATAGTTCTAAAAACGAATCAGATCCTATTCAACCCATCACAGATGCTATGGTTCCAGAAGAACCATTTCCTAGAAGAGTTACTACTCGACCCTCTTCTAATCAGTTCCTTCCTAATGAACAAGCCATAAACGCTCAACCAAGACCAGTTCAACATCTTCAATATAACATTGTAGGTACCATCGGAGCTGTTACTGGACAACAGGCTCAAAACTCTCAACAAGATCAAACTCAGAATGATGGATCAGCTCCATTTATTTTGAAAAATCCCAATAAAGGGAATCATATGTCTAATGTTCAACCAAAACCTCCTTACAATATTAATGAACAATTATCCAATACTACAGCTAGAATTTCCCTTTTGGACTTGTTAAGATCTTCTCCTACCCATAGGGATGAGTTAATGCTTACATTAAGCCAAATGATGGTACCTCAAAATATTCAACCCGAAGCCATGTCCAATACTATCATCACTCGAGAAGTTGATTGTATTGACTTCCGGGATAAAGATATCCCACAACATAGTTTACATAAGGATAACCCCTTATATATTACTGCTCTAATTGGAGATGTAGCTGTTAAAAGAGTCTTGATTGATAATGGTTCATCTCTAAACATTTGCACTTTTGACTTCTACCAACGATTTGGCTTTAGAAGTGATGAAATGAAGAAAACTGACATGATTATCAAAGCTTTCAATGACGAGACACAAGAAACGTGTGGAGTCATTACCTTACCCTTGCAAGTTGGTCCTAGAACCCTAGATACAACCGTGTTTATTGTACATTGCCCAACATCATACAATATACTTTTGGGTCGCCCTTGGATCAATGCGATGCGAGCGGTTCCCTCCACTTTACATCAATGTGTTAAATTTGAATTTAAAAATCAGTTGGTCACTATCCATGGTGACCCTAGACCCTTTGATATGTGTGCTTTGGCAAAACCTGTTGGAGTGCAATTTTTCCCCGCTCTGTCATCCACACATCCTAATTCTTATTTTTCATCTAAACGTGTGAAAAACACACACATAACATCATCTACTCCATCAACTACACCTATACATTTAACTCAACCATCTTCTCGAACAAACCACACTAAAACCTCAAAAAGATCTTCAATCCACAACCAATCCTTCATGTTCTATCCCTATAATTTCAAAACCTATAGACCCATTTATTGACACCTCCACATTATCAACATCTATCATACCTTCCACATCTAAAGATATAGGGAATGATCCTTCTACATCTTATGCTCTTTTACCGGATTTATCCACAATCTTAATATCAAAAAAAACAAATGCTTTTATGCAAGATTCAATTCTTTTAAATAACTTGCCACCATCTCCTCGTACTTTGGGCCTCCCACAACCTATGGGAAGTACTTACCAAGTCGGGAGTTGTGCTTTTATTTATAAAGGATATGATTGGGGAAGAATACCCAGGAATATCAAAACTCATCATGAGGGATATGCCCGATGTTATTTTGCTAATGAATATATTAAAGCTAAGCCCATAATGCTTAAAATGGGCTATAAAGGGAAAGGCTTGGGACCTTTCCAAAATGGTATGAAAGAACCTATTGAGGTAGAGCCATGGCCCGCCCGATGTGGTGTGGGCCTATTTCCTAGTAAGGGTCAACCCTTCCCTTTTGAAGATGATGATCAACTCATATGTTATCAAGATTATCTAGATAAACAAGATTCTTTGTGTTCAAAGAATAATCCCTTTACCCGCAATATGCTATCCATAGCTTACCCCGAATTGATTGCTGAATCCGATGAGGAGTTGGAAGGAGATATTTTCCATGATGTCTCCGTTGAAGAGTTGTTACACAATGGTTTTTATTTTGATGGTTCTATACCAACTATAGCCCAACTTGAGGCCACCACTCATCAAGACGAATTATCCAACTTAACCTTAAAAGAATTACAAGAATTGGGCGTTTCACCCGCCCCACCTAATTTTGAAAGAGATCTACACATGGAAGTAGAAAACGTCATTAAAGTTAACATTGGAACCGAGGATAATCCTCACATAATCAATATTGGATCAACATTAAGTCAAGAAAAACAAGATGAATACATTGCATTCCTTAAAGAATATGAAGATGTCTTTGCTTGGACATATGAAGATATGCCAGGTCCTGGACCCTTCTGTAGTCATGCATCATCTAGTAGTCCATCCGGATGCTAAACCTCGTTAAACAAAAACTTAGAAAAATGCATCCCAAAGTGGCCCTGCTAGTCAAAGGGGAGTTAGAAAAACTCCTGAATGTTATTTTCATACAAGCTATTGATTATGCTGAATGGATCTCGAATGTAGTTCCAATCACCAAGAAAGAAGCTACCAAAGTTAGGGTTTGCACGGACTTTAGAGATATTAACGCTGCATGCCCTAAAGATGATTTTCCTCTTCCAAACATGGACCAAATCATTGACTTTACCGTCGGGAGTGGAATGATGTCCCTAATGGATGGATTTTCCGGCTATAATCAGATCAGGATAGCTCCTGAAGATCAGGCTAAAACAACCTTTATTACCCCTTGGGGTACCTTTTGTTGGAAAGTGATGCCATTTGGTTTAAAGAATGCAGGCGCAACATATCAACGAGCTATGACTTATATCTTTCATGATATGATGCATGATATCCTACATGATTACGTAGATGATATTATAGCTCGCTCTATTAAAGAAGATGATCATTTAGATGATTTGAGAAAAGTATTTAATCGGTTAAGAGAATACCTTATTCGATTAAATCCAGCCAAATGCATATTCGGAGTTAAGTCCGATAAACTATTAGGGGTTTTAGTTTCTTTACGTGGTATCGAAATCGACCCTCTCAAGATTGCGGCTATCACTGATATGCCCGCACCTACCAATATATCTAGAGTTACGAAGTTTACAAGGTAAGCTTCAAGCCATCCGTCGCTTCATCGATAAGCTCGCGGACAAAACCACTCCCTTTCTTAAGCTCCTTAAGAAGGATGTCCCTTTTAATTGGGACGACGAATGTACAGAAGCTTTTGAACTTCTCAAACAATACCTCCTTAACCCACCTATGCTTTCACCGCCTAGACCTGATCGCCCGTTTCTCCTATATATTTCAGCTTCAGATTTTGCTTTAGGAGCTATGTTAGCTCAGCTTGATGATGAGAAGAAAGAACGTGCTAATTATTACATTAGCCAAACTTTAATCAGTTATGAAACTCGTTATACCTCATTAGAAAAACTATGTCTAGCAGTCGTATTTTCTACGCAAAAATTATGCCATTATATGCTTAGTCAAAAAACATATGTCATTGCTAAATATGATCCCTTGCGGTATCTTATGAGTCGACCTTATTTATCGGGTCGCACAGCCAAGTGGGTTCTTGCTCTAAGCGAGTTTGAACTCACATTCATAGGACAAAAGTCTAGTTAAGGGTCAAATCATAGCAGATCGGTTAGTCGTCGCACCCTTAGAGTCTACCCATCCCTGAGTTTCCCGATGAATGCCTTTAATTAGAGGCGGACCATGTTGAACAATGGTCCTTATACTTTGATGGAGCCCGATGCATGAGTGGGGCTGGTGTGGGTATTATTTTAATATCTCCACAAAAACACATTATACCTTTGTCCTTTAAATTAACATTTGCTTGCACCAATAATACTACCGAATATGAGGCTCTAATCCTTGGATTACGAGCTGCCTTGGCATTAAAAATCAAACATCTGCTAGTTTTTGGTGATTCTCAACTTGTCATAAATCAAATTAATGAAGTTTATCAGACCAGAGATGATAAATTGTGCCCATATAAAGCATATGTTTTGCAATTGTTATCCTTGTTTGATAAAGTTACTTTGGAAGCTATTCCATGAACTAGCAACCGTGCGGCTGACGCTATGGCCGCAGCTGCATCTCTTCTGCCCTTGGAGTTAGATGACGAATATGCCACCATCATTATTCGTCGACTCTAGGAACCCGCTTCAAATAAGTCATGTTTAGAACCTTTGGATGTGTTTCTAATCAATGAAACTACTCCTGACCCTTGGTATACAGATATATTTGATTTTCTTCACAATGGGACTTTCCCTGCCAATTCTAATAGAAACCAACGTCGGTTATTACGTAGACGAGCAAGTCGATTTGTAATAATTGGCAATACTTTATATAGGAGATCTTTTGAAGGTATCCTATTGAGATGTTTGAATCTAGAAGAATCCAAATCAGCTTTAAGTGAAGTCCACGATGGCTCTTGTGGAGGACACTTCAGTGGTAGTGTCATTGCTAAAAAGCTCCTTAGGATAGGCTACTTTTGGCCTACCATGGAAAATGATGCACATGAGTATGTGCGCCATTGCGACAAGTGCCGGAAACATGCTGACCTTGTCCATGCGCCTGCACAAGAGCTACAGGCTATTTCATCTCCTTGGCCCTTTTCAAAATGGGGCTTAGACATTATTGGCAAAATTAATCCTGTGTCATCTGATGGACACAAATTCATCATAACCGCCACCGAGTATTTCACGAAGTGGGTTGAAGCTATGCCTTTAGCTTCCTCGCACTGGAACACAAGTCTCTAAATTTATTTTTAATCAAATCATTTGTAGGTTCGGAATTCCTGCAAATCTCATCTCAGACAATGGAACTTGTTTCAAAAATAAAGATGTCAAGAAATTATGCCAAAAATATAAGATTCAACATCGCTGGTCCACTCCCTATTATCCTCGGGGTAATGGCCAAGCGTGAAGCATCTAACAAAACCTTAATCAAAATTCTCAAAATATTGGTCAATAAATCTGGCCACGACTGGCACATTCAATTATATCCAGCTTTGTGGGCCTATCGAACTAGTGTTCGAACTCCCACTGGAACTTCACCTTTTGTCTTGGTTTATGGCGCTGAAGCCATTTTTCCTTTTGAATTAGAAGTTCCTTCTTTGGCTCTACTACTTCAAGATACCGAAGTAGGAGATGAATATCGAGTTGCGGACTCAATCACTGGAACTCCTAGATGAAAAGTGCATCAATGCTTTGGAGCATCTTCGTGCTTACCAAAACAAGCTTAAAAGATCATATGCCAAGAAAGTTCGTCATCGATCCTTTGAGGTCGGTGACCTTGTTTTAAAAGAAAATAAAAAAAATACTAATGCAACTAAAGACCTTAAAGGTAAATTTGAGCCCAACTGGCTTGGACCATATATTATCACTCGCTAAATTTGAATCAAGAGCATACAAATTAGCTACCTTAGATGGTAAATATTTAAAAGAACCTATGAATATTATGCATCTTAAGCGATATTACGCATAAAATTTGGTCATTTCATCATTTGTACATATTTTGCATGTTGTCTCATTTTAAAAATATATATAAAACTCTTTAAACAAAAACAAATGAAAAAAATAAAAAGTCAAAACAGCAATATTATTGACTCTTTTGAAACCCAAAAATAATAAAGAAGAAAGAGAGAGTCAAAATTATCAAACTCCTCAAAAATATTTGTTGTATATATTTCTTCTTCAAGTATTGCAGTTATATTTTCAAGTTATTTTGGATAAATTAGCATTTATTTGGAATCCCCCACTATCACAAACACAAAAAATAAATATCTTGATTTTATCTGGCATGATTACTAATCTCTCTTATATCAAAGTCCACAAAATTCAATTAAATAAAGTTTGAGCACAGAGAATTGATCTTGTTATTTACTTAAACCAAGCATATCCTTTCACAATAAAATGATTATATTTGTAATGTCCATGCTATGCTACATAGTAGAAGTGGTTTCTTGAGCGAAAAGTTTCCCCTGCTATCCTATCATGCACATGGTCTAGAATCTTTGAGAATTGACAAAAGGACAAGCTCACCCCTACCCGAAATAAAAATCCCTTGCTCTACAGCTAATCCGAGCAAGTATCCCTAGTATAGGAAGAAAAGAAAAGTTCAAGAAAAAGAGAAAAAGAAACAAGTTATTTCAGCATTATCTCAAATATCAAGCCAAAATACAAAAATACAAAAAAAAAAAAGAGAGAAAAAGAAAAGCAAAAGCAAAGAAAAAGAAACAAACAAAAGCAAAAGCAATAAAATCCCTTTCCCTACCCATTGAAAAGAAAAGAAGGGTTGATGAGCTTGAATCCCTGGAATTCTCAATTATTCGAAAACTGTGAGGTAAGCCCCATAACAGGTGGTTTGTGCCCAACCCGCTTGGCCTTGGGTAACTCCTAGCGTGGCGATATGTCCGTCACATTAGCGACCTTATTTTGTACTAGACCTATGTCCGCTTATGGATTAGCTAGCTCTTGATAACCCGACCTACATAGTAGTCCGGTATGGTTATATGCATCTAAATCATGGTTAACGAACACTTATTTGGTTAATTCAAATCACTTGTATCATAGTATCTTGCTCAAACCTCGGTAAATGAACAATGCAATTGCACACACATTTTGTCTTTGAGAGATTTTGTGTATCATTATGATAAATCAAGATTGGTAATGAACTCACCTACGCACATGGGATTCCTTATAAATCTAACTTTTGTCTTTAAGATACTTTGAAATATTTCTGCAAATTGTTTGGAATAAATTCATTTTCCTCTTTGAAGAACAGCTTGTTTAGTATAAAGACAACTATATGCATTATCAAAAATCAAAATCATTTTCAAAACATGCAATAAAGTTACATTTATATATAACTTTTGACTTTCGCGACGATGGTATAGTTCCAAAACCAAAATTGGAATTTTATGCCTAGCGCAAGTCCTCATCTTCATATTTTCTGACTATTTCAAAAATTAAAAAATCAACCATGCAATAAAACTATTCTATTATTTTCTTCTTTGGATTTCGCGATGATGGTATAAGTCTATACCTAAATATTCTATGCCTAGCGCAAACCATTGTACCAATTTTATTTTCCATTTATTCAAAATCATAAAAACATATGACTTAAATCATTATGTTACACAATTATGCTTTAAAACAAAACAAACACTTACTCTATTTTCATGTCATTATGTCAAACTTCAATTTTGCAATGATGGTATAATTCCTAGGGAATTATCCAAAAATTTTATCACACTTAGGAATTTATGCCTAGCAAAAGTCATTTTAAAATATTTCATGCATAATATTTTCATGAAAATCTGAAAACAAATCATCATCATCATCATCATTTGCATCATCACACCAAAGTCTTAAGACAGTCTCTTAAGCACTCTTTTACTTTTAACAATATTTCTATACTGGGATTAGCTTGACGACCGAGTGAGCGGCGACTCCATGAAATGGTCTATAATAGCGACAATGTCCTTTGAAATTATTGTTAGAAGTCCCTTTTCTTTTTTATCAAATCACATCACAAACAACCAATTTGTTTACATCAGATTATTTCATTTAAATTTTAAAAAACATGACATTCAAACCATAATATTTCCAACCGACATAATTACATGAATCATCAAATCAATCACACCACAACAATAAAGCATCATACAAACACATAAGACAAGTCATATGATCAAAAATATCATATATATATATATATATATCAACAATATATGTACATCATATCAAAACTGGATTGGTATGCCACAATCTACATCTTGGCATACTCAATCCTCTCAAATCATATAATCAGTCTGTGCAGTGCAGTAGCCTAGCCTCGAGAACCCCTCGAGCTCTCAGCCTCATCTCCTCCCCTACCCTGAGGTGGACGAGGTGGCCCCATCGCAGTATGTGTGGTACTACGAGTCCTAGTCGTCGATCGGGATGAAGTCCTCGATGACCCAACCCTGATCGGATCCGCAATGTCGACTGGTAGTTGTACCCTCTGAGCCCTCTCGGCACCATCCGGAAGTAGATACCCCGATAGAACGTGGTCCCGAGCAATCGACCGTGCCAGCTCCTGAGCGCTCGCTCCTCCGCTCCGTGCTCCGAGGCGTGCAACCTCATCTCCGAGCTGTGTAGCCTCCGCTCGATGGCGTGTAGCCTCATCCTGTAGAGTCTGCACCTGTGCCTGGAGACGGACAGTCTCCGCCCGGAGAGTAGCCATCTCACTACTCTCTCCTATGTCCACACCCTTGCCCTTATCGGGCGATGGTGGCCTCTCTCTCCATGGAGAAGGGGGTCTCTCCTCCCTCCTCTCCCACTTGCCGTGGCCTCTGCTGAGCCTCGTGGTCTCCTCTTGCTCTCTCCCTCCGTGACCCTGTGCCGCCTCAATGGCCGCCCGGCACCGCCTCCCCATCCGATGCACAACTGCATGAATCGGACCCTGAGCCCTCGTCATCCGAGGAGGGCGGATGCCTGTGTACCGGGCATCGTAGCCATCGGCTACCCCTCGCGTCGTCCCCATCCACCGGCTGAATGGGGGCATCATCTACGTCCTGACTCTAGAAGCGTTGCATATCTGGAGCCCCGCTAACCGTAGTGTTATCCCGGACGGTCCAGGAAAACTCGTAGTCTCTGAGAGATGGGATCCCCTGTTGTAGACCGAACTGCCTCAAAACTCGGTCGTAGCGATGGAGCTCCACCTCTCCCCTCTCCATCCTCGGCCAGCAGGTTCGCCTAACGTGAGCCAGCTCCTCGTCCATCCTCGGCCCACCCTCGGATGATCTCTCCAAGGCCTCCAGGTGATCTGGTCGGAGACAAGGTCGTCAAGTAGTCTTTGGGACATTGGCAGATCTATCTGCTGTTGTGACCCTCTTCGAAGCCACCAGTAGAAAGCTCGGGGCCTCTCCCCATCAATCCCTGTCAGTGGGAGCCCTACCGGCCTCCGCACCGTGATGTGCTCCCAGACACCAAACCTATAGTAGTGATGTCATAACCAGACATCGACCGCCCTTGTATACGACCCCATGTAGGATCCTATACAATCGGCATAGTACATAACTCCCCCAAGCAAACCTGTACCCGTGGTCTCTCATGTCGTAGACCACATCCGTCAGTAGCCATGGTACTCTGCATCCACTCTGATGGCATAGCAAGTAGACCACCTACAACCCCAACCAAAACTCGTGTCAGTCTAGATGCCCTAGGCATCTGGCGTAGCGACTCGATGTTCACTCCGCCCTTCTCCAGGGCGAAGCTCGGATCTCCGCATAGTCGCATCATCGCGTGGCCCTGATTGGCCATGGGAGTTATCAACCGTCCTTGTATGGGGATCCTCAAAATCCTCCATACATCCTCTAGTGTGGGAGTCATCTCCCTTATCGGTAACCAAAAACAGGAAGAACCCGGATACCACCTCTCTCGCTAGGGCTGTCAATAGCCCCATATCTCGTAGAAACCTGTGGCATCTCTCGCCACATGCTGCAAGCCGACTTGTGCCAACCGATCTCGCTCTGCTCGAGATAGAGCGGCCAAGTCATCCCTCAGCCCGCCGTATTTCCATTCTCTGCTCTTTAGTAATCCTCTCTGCAACATAAACAACAAAACAATAAAAATCATTAATAAAACAGTGATTAAAAAATGCAAGTAAAGCAAGTTCAATTTCATCAATGATGATATCGTCCACTATTGGACGATATCGTCCCCAATTTGAGCAAATTCGTCTCCGATTTCGCAAGCCGAAATCGTCCCTTTTTTGATGAAATCGTCCCCATTTTGCCGATTTCGCCCCTGGACGAAATCGGCGATATCGAGACGATTTCGACGAAATCGAGACGATTTCGTCCCGACGACGTCGACGGCCCAAAAACGGTCGCGATGCTCAAAAATCATCAAAATTTAATCTAAAAAGCATAGAAAATCAAAATTCAAGCATTCTAAACTAAGTTTAGACCCTTACCCGTAGCCCGCGTCGGACCTCTGTCGATCTGTGCGCTGTCTCGACCATTTTGTTTGCAGAGCTCCACAAACCAGAAAATGAAAATGAACAAGTAATAATGAATTAGGGTTTTCCCTATTTTTTTTAATTTTATTCAAAAACAATTAAAAACATTTTAATTTTTTGCTTTTTCGCGTTTTTACCTCAAACGTTCGATTTGGGTAAAAACACGGAGGGGGCATCATAGTAAGTTGTCGTACGATTCGACCAAGAATCGTCGCCTAAAAATGGGAATAATTTTTGCTTTCTCGTAAATCGAGAAGAACTCATCTTTAACGCATTTTCTTTGAAAAATTCGCTAAAGAGGGGGCAAAATGTAGCACCCTAAAATTGGCGCAATAAAACTTAGTAAATAATTAAAATTACCTTAGTAATAATTCAAATTCAAATTTCAACCCCAAAACCGCTCCCAAACCGCTTGCTACCCGTTTCCTTGTTTTCCATGCCATTTTTAGAGTTTGTTTCGTCCGTTGGACGATATCGTCTCCGATCAGACGATATCGCCTCAGATCGGACGATTTCGTCTGGAGCAGAACGTCCAAACGATTTCGTCCCAAAACTGATTTTTCATAATTAGCTTCTGTTTCAACAACTTCTCTAACTCGGGCAGAGACGCGTCTGCACCGTTAGAGTCTCCCCCGTTGGAGATCTCCCAAAATGGGATGATCTCCAACCTCCCAACCTCTTTCCTATGCCTATTTAATCTTAGGCCCTCCCCTTGACATTCCCCTGGCTGAATTTTTCTGTACTTTAAGTTTTACATGCTTCAGGATATCCTAGATTATTGTTCGCCTTTGTCCCTTTTTGAATTTTCTTGCAGGAACTTTGTTATTCTTCAGCCGGAGCAAAGCTCAGATCGTCGCAGATGATCCTGTCCAATTCGAGATGATTTCGTACCAATCCGAGATGATTTCGACTGCAGTCAACATTGGGGGCAATCAATGCCCAAAGTTTGCGTTTCTTTACTCTTTTTTGTTGTTTTGCTTTGCATTAGTTAAGCTTATTACTGCTTTGCATCTTGGAGTTCACCTCATGTAGCCTAGATGCATAATAAAGTCAAAGTTAGTCATTAAAACCATGCATTTTACTTAATTTGTTATCTAAAGTTGTCATTCTAGCATTCATACTTTCATTTCTATCATTTTCCCTTGCTTTTGCAATTGTATTTTTTGTTCTTGGTATCCATTTCTGCAATTGCATGTCTCCGACGAATTCGTCAGATCTCAGACGATCCTGTCAGATCAGAGATGATCCTGTCAAATTCCAGACGATCTGGACTGCTTCAAAAATTAGAATCTCCATCAGACATCCGGATCAGGTATGGCTCTTTAATCTAGCTTATTCTCTCTATTTTCTGTTCAAATCTATTTTCTGTATTCATATAATCAGCATTTCATATAGCTTAGCTTAGATTCATTTGGCCAAACCTAGGACTTGGATGTTTAAAGCTAAAATTGAACACATTAAACTCATTCCCAACCTAGGCGTGGAAACTGCCACTAAACGTTTCCCCGGTGAACCCCACCATCCGTCGAAAAATCACCTTAATACCCCTCCCCCGAGAGGCGGGACCTTCAAAGGGCCTCTCAGTCTGAGGTACTGTCCCATCCTTTTCCCATCCTCCTTCCGGGCACAGATCCTTTAACCTGAAGGTAAGGATGCGAAAAATTTGGAGCGATACGGATATAATTATTTTTTTGGGACAAAGGGGTATCTATATAAGACCTTGAACTCCTAGTTTCAATCCCTTTAGAGAAGAAGTTAATGGCTTCCTAGTCTAGGTGAATATTTATGCTCTCCTTGTGGAGTTTTAGGGAGAGAAGATATTCACCAAAATCGATAATGTCATTGGTGAATTATAGTATATGGATACCAAAACAAAGGAATATTTGTTCAGTAAAATTAATATGAGTAAAGCAATATTGGTTGTTTGGATGGATGTTTTTGTTCCTAAACCTCAATCCATTACTATTTGCTTAAGCAAAGGAGAATGGATCCAAAATATTGAATATGAAAACTTCTCCCTAAGATGTTATGGTTTTCAACATTATGGCCATATCAAGAAGAGATGTTGGGTCATCTAATGATGCTCTGATTCATCCTTGGTGGAGAAGTCCCTACATGCAAATGATTCAAAATATTTAAATTTCCAAGTTCAAAAGAAAGAAGCTCATCCTCCAGATGCACAAATTATCTAGCAAGAATCATGCGGACAATATAAGACTCAACCCCAAAAGGAGAATTTGAATCAAATCATTGATAAAATCCAAATAGTTACTAAAGACCATCCAAACATTTTCTTGGAAAAGATTAGCACCTCAAATGGTATTATTAAAGCTAATTATGAAATAATCGATGATGGTCTGTCTTCTAAAAATGAAAATCCTACAAAATGTGTTACAACTAGATATTACCTCAGGTGCAAAAATACATTCTCGGATCTTACCACTTTAAAAGAAAAAAAAACTTTGCTACAGAAGAAAAAAAATCGAATTAATTTCCTTTTCAATACATGATTGTTATATTTATTTATTTTGAATAAACTCAAGAATATCTTTGTTAATGGTAATGGCCCCCAATACAAGTCACATATTAAAACTAAATAACTTATTTTAAAATAAATAAGATATTTTGACTATTTATGAAAGGTCCAAGGTTCAAACCCCACTTAATATAAGAATATGAGTGGGGTTTGAACCTTAGACCTCTCATATAAAGGACAAATCCCTTACTATTCTAGCAAGCTTACAATTATAAATACTTTTATAGTTGTTAAATCATATTTAAAAATAATTATTTAATTTTTAAATAAACCTTTAATATGAAAGAACATTACAATGCTCTACTTCTACGAATGCTCTACCTTTACCATTGGGGCTTTCATAATTGTTAAACAATGCTACTAATTAATTTAATTGGTAGTTATTATTATTATTATTTTTATATATAGAGAAATTAATTACAACCACAATCATTTTCTATTTTTTTATTGAGTAAATACTTCTTATATATTTTTGAACAATATTTTTCTATTAAATTTAATACATATAATAAATAAACTATTAAAATATCACTATATAATTGGGCGGAGGTTCAAGGTTCAAATCTCGGGCCTTGCCGGACTGAATGCTTGTTTCTTTCCTAGTGTTTTCAGTAGCATAAAAGGTTTAAAATTATTATGACATGGTGGTTATAGGAATGAAATGTGCAAAGATTTGTGTGATGACTTGCGAAGCGCAGAATACTATGGCGGCCATAAAAACTGGACAACCTATCAAATTCGTATTCCACCATGTAAATTTAAAAAAAAATACCACTATATAATTACATCATAATAAAAATAATAACCTTCTAATTCTATAAAACTAATTAAAAATAAAATACAACTTAGAAACTAAATTTTTTTTAACCCACCCTAAATCTGCTTGAGTAGAAAGACTCACATATAAAGAAAAAATATATGACAAAACCCCTATGATCAATTATGAAGCCAGTTTCTCTTTCAATATTACCCTGATGAGCGCAGATTTGAAACTGAAAAGATATCACTATAGTTCTTATTTCATCTCAGTAAGAGTTTTATTGAAGTGAGGGGATATTGGAAGGGCTGGAACAGCCCGACTACAAGCTGGCAAACACTCAATTGAAAGGGGCCTCTCAAAGCATCGAATTGGAACAGCCAATAGTAAAACACTAAAAACATCGAACTAAAGAAACATCGTACTGGAACAACCAATGAACAAACACTCAAACTCATCTAGATATATTTTAGACCTCCCAAAAATGCTAAAGCTCTAACCAGGCTGTCCTTGTCGAACATAACCATAGTTACTGTTACTGGGCCATCCTCTTTGCTGTAGTGGTTGCCAGAAATTAGCACATACTGCTCCTGGGTATCCTTGTCCATGTCTATGCCCTGATCCATTCAGTTGCATCTGATTATTTCGTCTCCAGGAAATTGTTTCTGCCCTTTGTCCAATTACTGTCCCATTCAGAGAGTGTAGAGCTTGTTGAGCAGAAGATTTCCTGCTAAACTTAATAAACCCACTTCTTTTTCCTGCAAATATCTTCACATACTCAACCTGGCCATGTTGCCCAAAGACTTGTATCAACGCTTCATATGTCAAAGACTCGTCCAAACCCGAAGCAAACAATGTAGTATTGTTTGGATCGCTATCAGAGGCCAACTGAGCAAAATCCCGATCCTCATGGCTCTACCTGCACAAACCCATACCCGTTTGAAAGCCCAGTATTCCTATTCTTCACAACTATGGCGTGTCTCACGGAGGAATATCTTGCTCTAAATGTTTCCTTCAACATGTTATCTATCACACCGGGTTCCAAGTCTCCCACGAAAATGCTGTAATCGGGCCACATATCTTCGCTCCTTTCTACGGCCCAATTCAGCCTGAAAATGACATTGAAGCCTCGTAGAACCATTCCTGCCTGAAAATGTATCAAAATGATAGTTGATACATTTTGATCATGAGATCAAGTAGATGCATATGAAGGAGTCCATATATTCTATCAAAAATGCATTATTGATCAAAATTTTATATATTATGTAAATGCACACAATAGTAAATTCTATTGTATACTTGGTTATGGTATTTTTTTTTTGAGGATAGAGATAATAATCAATGGCATCATTTTGTTACTAATCATTGTAATCCATAATAATTGAGTACTTACATAATATTGAATACAAAATTTATTTATATCCTATTTTTCTTTTTGCATTATGGAGTAACATGATTTCTAGGGATTAATATCATAAAGGAGTGAACCAAAATCTCTTAGTGACCTCTAAACTATTGATTATTATGAAAATACATTTTAGAAAGCATATCTCAAGTCTACTTATATGAATATACAATAGAGCCAAAAGTGGTTAAGAGATCAAAGATGACAAGGCGAGATTCAAAGGTTGGCAAATATTAAGATTAACAAGGACAATGATAATGTGTTAGTTTATTAAAGCTCAATGATCTATGGAGGTTTTGGCATGGAATATTTCAATAGGTCTTTGGATCATGTGTGGAGTTTATTTTATTATGTTTGAAGTTTAGTTGAGGATAAATTTTTAGTATATTTATCTTTCAACTTGAAAGATGATTTAGATCATCACTTTTAGCATTATTTTGTGATTATGAATAATCTAGATAGAACTTTTGTAATTATTATAATAATATGTTAAAATTATTAATCTAATTTAAAATGTTGTGAGAGAGGTGGTTCATATTAGCTAGAGAGAGACTCAATGGTCAAAATTCTAATAAAATATTAAAGGCAATGACTAGAACCTTTATGATTCATTTCTTCTTTCTTATCAAATTTTCTTAGTGAAGTGTACAATACATGTAAAATATAATGATTCCTTGAGGACTACAACCCTTCTACATCAATTATTTTACTTCAAACGAGATGCATGGATTATTGAGATCAAGGAATGAGGGTTTGAGTATATAATAAAAAATCCTTTTTATCAATGTATCTTTAAAGGAATTTGGAATATAGGATATGCTTTATTATTTTTATTAAATATGTACTATTGAATGATATATATAAATGGATCTGTTTAGTTCCTTTGGGGTTGTATGCACATGCATACTCTTATGACTTTAGCAAGATGCTTTAAATCCATGGATAACTATACACCATGTATGAAAGTCCTCGATAAAGTCTCTTTGCTCTACTAGACACTATAAATTTCTTTATTATCAAAATTTGTATATTTCGTTCACCTTGAATCATGCTAAAGCTTGTTAGAATATTTATTTATTTTGTAATCCAGATTCAAACTATTTGATCTTTCTAACCTAGTAACACGAGAACGACCATGTACTTGATTCATGCTAAAGCTTGTTAGAATATTTATTTATTTTATAATCCATATTCAAACTATTTGATCTTTGTAACCTAGTAAAATAAGGGAATGAGCATGTACTATAAATATATTTGATATTAATGGAATTATAATGTTGAAAATATTATTTTTTATTATTGCTAGGATAAGATTTGGATAGATGTATTAATGTATTATATGTAGATGGATATATTGATTGTAATATCATTTCTTGGATTTCATATTTGTATCATGATATAACATGGATACTGGACATTGAATAATCATTAATTTGAATGTTATTGATATAAAGTTATAATAATATTTGCTTTGAAAGAATCATATTGTAACAATATATGAGGAACTATTTGTCTATAGTCATAAATGGCTAGTGATTTTTTTTAATAGGTTATATGTGGCTTCTATTGGGGTCACTCCCATCAAAATACCAAAATATTACATTTGCTATAGCATACATTTTATTCTTTAACTTCCTCGAAGTGCTATGTTTCCACAATCAACTCTTTGACATCATTTTGATTAAGACATACAATATCACTTGGCTAGTTGTCTTCTAAAATTTAAATTTCACTAGGATGAGATCAACACTATAATTTGCTAATTTATCTGCAACTCAAATTTTTTCTTTATAAATATGCTCACACTACTAGGATATTATCTCTTGTAATAGATGATGAACATCAACAATAATATTATTTTTTATCCAGTATCCACATCCATTTTTAATAGCATTGATGATAATTTATGAGTCACCCTTAATTGAAATATATTTTTATAAACACCTAGAAGTTGTACATGCTCATTTGTAGACACTTGCAGACCTGCATAGACACTTATAGGCTTGCATAGGCCATCGCAGGCCATCATAGGCCATTGTAGGCCAGCGTAGGCCATTGTAGGCCAGTGTAGGCCATCGTAGGCCATCGTAGGCCATGATAGACTATTGTAGGTCATTGTAGACTATTGTAGGTCATCATAGGCCATTGTAGGCCATCATAGGCTATTGTAGGCCATCGTAGACCATCCTAGGCCATCATAGACCATAGTAGGCCATCATAGATCATCGTAGGCCATCATAGGTCATCATAGTTATCCATAGGTACAAAAATATACAAAACAATTCCAAAACACATTCTAATCATAGGAGGGCTACCTACAAGCCCCTTAAGGCCACCTAATTCATTTTTATGCCTAATTAGGACCCCCATGGGACCATTCCCTAAAAAAATTCTAATTATGCTAATTAGGATTCTAATTTGCAAGTGAATTTCCACTTAAAATGCACTTTATCACTTAATTGGGTTTAATTAGGGTTAAGAATCAAATTAGCCCTAAACATGTCCTCACACATGTGTGCACCCCAAATTAGTTAGGATATTTTCTAGGATACCTAACTCAACCCTCATCTAACCTAGGGACTAACTAACCAGAGAAAACCCGAACCCTAGCTCACACGTGAGGATAGGATATTTTCCTTACGACATGTGACAGGATGACTAAGCTTACCACTTGACAAACCCTAACTTGACCATGATAGGACTTGACTCTAGGGTATAGTACATCTAAATGCCCCCACTGAACTTGGTTTCCTCTATAAATATAAGACCAATTCCTTTATTAATCTCTCTCCCCATTTCAGTCAACATACCCAAACTTTGACAAAATTGTATTAGAATCCATTATGATAATTTTGCACCTTTAAAATAGCAATAGACACTACCTGAAATAGTTTCAGATAGCAAATTTGTAGAAACAGTCAACATAAGTCCAGTTTGCATCTTGCCATGTGAACCTAGGAGCCAGTTCGCATGCCACCATGCAAAACAACACTATAATATATTACAGCATCAAATCATGTACATATCATTCTTAGACACTTTCCATAGCATTTACATCAATTTTTATCATGTTTTCCTTCAGTTTTATGTTAATTTATATTCATAACTAAGGGGTTTGACCAAGGTAAACTCTTAAACACACTAACTCATTTTTTTTGGCTTAGAGCAGGTACAAAAGGATAGAATCAAACATCACTACCGATGGCACATGCACACATAAGTCCACCTTCACTGAGGACCCTGATAGACACTAGCAAATGTTCTCAAATTCATGTGGAAAAATGGGATATAGATATTTCTCAAGAGAAAGCTCATTCTATAACCCTGCTTCAGATTAATAAAATAATATTCAACATAAATTGGTGATTTTTGTGTATTATATTCTGGCACACCTAGTGGGGCCTCCACAAAAAATTGTTTTAGAATAGTTTTTGGCTAATCTAACAAAATTTATGATTTTATTTTTCTATTTCAGGTACTGTGAATGCAAAACAGAGACCAAAAAAGCCTTGAAATACACCTCAGACCCTCATATTCAAAGTTTTAGACCTCAAAACTTAGTTTGCATCTTGGCATACGAATCAGCAATCCAGTTTGCACCTTGGCATTCAAAATCCGTCAAACTATTTTAGAATAACCTAAAAGTACATAGGTCTGCAACAAAGACAATAGGAAGCTCATATGACACCACAAGAGTCAAGTATTTCTCTTAGGACCTTACTGTTTTATCATTTCTTTAAAAATAAATTTCCTTATCAAATACATCACGTCATATTGGCAAATTTCCTTTTCGAAGGCACATTAACATAGGGTTTTCAGTCATTTCAAAATCAGTTTAGTTGAATTATTTTGACTCTCTTTATGTCCTTTAGATTAATATTACATTCCTTTTTTAATTCCTTAGGGTACATTGTCATTTATTGCAAGCCTTTAAAAGCACTTTCAAATTGTCTTTTTAATGCACTAAATAGGACTTTCAATCCCTTTTCAAATCACACTTAGATAAGGAATTTTCAATTTCTTTCGAAAATATTTAGCATAGGACTTTCAAATTTCTTTCGTGTCACTTATATCTCTTTTTGAAAGCATTTAGAATAGAATTTACAATCTCTTTTCAAAAACATCTTAAATCTCTTTCAAATTTACACCTAGATAGGTATTTTCGTCTCTTTTTAAAGCACTTAGATCTAGAAATTTTCCATTTCTTTACAAATCCCCTGGGTGAATTGCATTTTAACTTTTAAAGCATTTAAATAAGGGTTTCAATTTCTTTACATCACTTAGATTTAGAAATTTCCTATTTCTTTACAAATCCCTTGGGTAAATTGCATTTTCTTTTTTTAAGCATTTAAATTAGGGTTTTCAATATCTTTACATCACTTAGATTTTCAAATTTCTCTTTTCTTTTCATATCCCCTAGGCAAATTACATTTTCCCTTTTCAAGCATTTAAATTAGGGTTTCAATTATATTTAGAAATTTCTCATTTCTTTCCAAATCCTCTAGGTAAATTACATTTTCCCTTTTCAAGCATTTAAATTAGGGTTTTCAATTTCTTTGTCACTTAGATTTAGAAAATTTCCATTTCTTTCCAAATCCCTTGGGTAAATAACATTTTCCCTTTTCAAGCATTTAAATTAGGGTTTTCAATTTTGTTACATCACTTAAATTTAGAAATTTCCCATTTATCCAAATCCCTTGGGTAAATTGCATATTCCCTTTCAAGCATCTAATTTAGGGTTCAAATTTCTTTCTAACGCACGTAGATAAATTATCAAATTTATTTTCCATGCACTTTAGTTTACTTGTTTTCATGCTGTCTAGAGTAAATTTCTTTTTCCAGAAGGGCATTTAGATCTAGTTTCATTTTGAAAATGCATTTAGGGTTAAGTTCTTTTTTGAAAAGGCATCTTAGTTAGTTGTTTTTTCTTTCACCTTAGCGGTAGCAAATACACTATCACACACCCATGTGGCATACACAATGGTGATATTGGACTTCATACCTAATCCATTGCTCAATATTGGTGACATTGGAATTCATATCCTTCCACCGGCTCGTCCCTACACACCATAGTAGTCCCCAGGAGTGGTTTTCTAGACTTCATCACCAAAAAATACCCTACTCTTAAGACTATTTTTTAGAATTCATCATCGAAAGGGACCTTCAGAGTAGGATAGAATTAGACACCTTTGTTCATAAGGCTCACATACTTAGTGAACAGGTAACTGTCGTTATTGAATAAGCTCGCCTGAGAGTGAAGCGATAGTTTGGTTGGGCTAGTAGCAAGTCCTAGATAGTGCCACCTCTTCTCGTGAGAGGTTTTTAGAATCATTAGTACATTTTTAGTTCTCCCCATTTAGTTATAATTTTACTACACCTTTCCATTTAGTCTTCCACTTGCCTATTGAGACATCGTTCTATTTTGTGCACCCTTGGGTGTTGTAAGAGGTTTTGTGTCGACAACACTCCTATTCTTTCTAGAGTTTCACTTCACTTCCTATGATATTTTCTAGAAGTATAAATCAAAATCAACACACACAAAAACAAATAAACATTTATTTATTTTATATTTAGCATTGATTTCAGTTACACTTTGTTTGCATGCTCACAAAACCGATTTCAACACATTCATCTATTAGCAGCCCATATACTGGCTATCTTGTTGGATATTTTGAGTAGATAAGTTGTAATTGATGTCAAGAGTGAGTGGTCATTGATGTCAAGCTTTCAGAACCAGTCAGTGGAAACTTCAATGGGCAACATCAGTTTCAGGTTCTCCAATATATGCAAAAGATAGCTCGGTTTCAAGAGATCTGTTTTGGACCAAAGTGCAAAAGAAAATGCCCAAGTAAATAATATTATAATATTTTTATAATATTATAAAAGGAGGTTTTAAATTAATTATAAATTAATTAATATAATTTTTATTATAAATTAATTTACTTAACCTAAGTTATGTAAATTAATTATTAATTAGTTTTAATATTAATTATAAAGTTAATTTATATTAATGTTTTAACCCAAAGGTGGGTTATTAAAATCAAAATTTAAATTTTAATTCGAATTACTAAAAGCATCGATGTAGAAGAAAAATCAAATCGTGTATAAATAGGGGGATCCACCCACCTTAGAACTTACCATGCCTTCATTCAAAAATTAATGTGAATTGCTTGCAATGCGTGCTACATCAAAGTGGAGAGAGTAGTGGACTTTGAAGAAGTCAAAAGGTGCACGAGGCATAAGGTGGAGGAAGTGCTTTTTCCTTCAAGTGGGGACTATAGCCCACGTGGTGGGCTCCCAAGCGCTAAGGTTCTTAGGCCTTAGGGAGACAACGGATTGAATCACGTCGAAACCCATTTTTGGGGAAAGCAAGGTATGCATTGGAATTTAGGCACCGAAAATTTTGAAAGTGGTTGTTGAAAAGTTAAAAATTAATTTTTGCATTATATTTGGTTTATAAGGTTGCATGGGGAGTTATAAGGTTTATGCAAATTGTTATACTCACAGTGACACTGAGAGGGGGGTGAATCAGTGTGTTCTTTTAAAACTTTAAATTTGCAACTCTTAATGCTGAAATAAAGCAAACTCAAAATAGATACAACAAGTTAACAAGAGAGCATCACACAACACAAGATTTAACGAGGTTCACCAATGTGGCTACTCCTCAAAAATGACTGCTTGGACTACCATCCAAATCCAGCCTTTGCAAAGCAACAACTTTACAATCTATTTACCAACACCAACTGGAAGGAGCACCAACCCCTCAATTTTTTTGTACCAACAGAAAGGAGCAACAACCCCTAATTTACCAGCACCTACTGGAAGGAGCACCAACCCCTGATGCCAAGCTGCAACTTGGACTTCAAGTGAATCTATGAAATTTACAGAAAAATACCTTCACCCTTTTCGCACACAGTCTGTTGTTTCTATGCACTCTGCTTCTTCTGTGCAATCGCTTTGCACAATCTATTTTAGAATAGTCTGCTTCTATGCAAATGCCTCGCACACTCTGCTTCGATACAATCGAACGATCGCTTCTACCCCTTTGCGCTTTTTTGCTCTCTGTGCGCTCTTGCTTCGCACTTAGCTCGATTCGACACGACTCGCTCTCTGTGCACTACAGGCTTAATTCACGCAAATTCGATACATCTCAAATCTCCAAACAACCCTCCTTTTATAACAAAATTTTCATGATAAAATTCTAACTTTAGTCGGCTGATTATGCAAGTGCAAAGCCTAATCATCGTCGGCTATAAACCCTAGCTTTCGTCGGCTGTAAACCCTAATTCTCATCGGCTGTCATCGGTCTTCATCGACTTCAACTTACCTAACTCTATAGCTTCTTTTGTTCCTATTGCCATGAAACCACAACATGTCATGATATCGTGACACTTTTGCCTCTGTACACTTTCTTTTTTCTTTTGTCACGATATCGTGACACTTCTACCTTTGTAGACTTCAACTAAGCTCTTGTCACGATATCGCGACACTTCTACCTTCGTCAACTTCATATTTATCTCTTTGTCATGATATCGTGACACTTCTACCTTCGTCGACCTCCTTTCTTTTTTCATGAAATCATGACACTTCTACTTACATCTTACTTTTGTCACATAAATCATGACACTTCTCTCTTAAGACTCACTTTCTATTTCATCATAAAATCGTGACACTTTCTACAACCGTATGCTTTCATTTCAATCTGTCATGAAATCATGACACTTTCTGCATCCGTATGCTTTCTTTTCAACCTATCATGAAATCGTGACACTTTCTGTATCCGTATGCTTTCTCTTCAACCTGTCACAAAATCATGACACTTTCTACATTCATACGCTTTCTCTTCAACCTATCATGAAATCGTGACACTTTCGTACTCCGTACGCTTTCTCTTCAACCTGTCACGAAATCATGACATTTCTCACTTTGAACACTTTCATCTACATGTCACGAAATCATGACAGTTCTCACTTCGAACTCTTTCCTCTGCAGCATGTCACGAAATCATGACAGTTCTCACTTCAAACTCTTTCCTCTGCAGCATGTCCTAAAATCATGACAGTTCTTACTTTGAACTCTTTCTTCTAGCATGTCACGAAATCATGACACTTCTCACTTCGAACTTTCTCATCCTCGAACATGTCACGAAATCATGACAGTTCTCACTTTGAATTCTTTCTTCTACACGTCACAAAATCGTGACACTTTTATCTTGCTTTCATTTTATCTTCTGACTTGTCACGAAATCATGACAGTTATTCCTGCTTGTGCTTCTGCTTCGAACATGTCGCGAAATCATGACAGTTTTTCAACTTGCCTTCTTCTCTTCCAACATGTCACGAAATCATGACAGTTTAACCTGCTTGCGCCTCTGCTTCGAACATGTCATGAAATCATGATAGTTTTTCAACTTGCCTTCTTCTCTTCCAACATGTCATGAAATCGTGACAGTTTTACCTGCTTGCGCCTCTGCTTCGAACATGTCACGAAATCATGACAGTTTTTCAACTTGCCTTCTTCTCTTCCAACATGTCACAAAATCGTTTTCCCTACACTTTCTCTCTCCTCCAATATGTCATGAAATCATGACATTTTTCTTTGCACTTTCTCTCTCCTCCAATATGTCATGAAATCATGACAGTTTTCCTATTTTTTGAATATGTCGCGATATCGCGACACTTTCCTTACTTGTCTTTTTCTTTGAATTTTTGCATGTGGGCCACTTAGGTCTTTTTGGAAAAACACTGTACATATTCTGAGAGATCTCTGAACTTCCTATTTGTTGCATCTGAATAGCTTCTGAGCATCTGAACTTCCTATGCACTGAATCAAATGATCTAGCTGATTGTGTTGACAACAATGACAATCCTGTTGCTGCACTTTGCTCAACAATCTCCCCCTTTGGAATTGTTGGCAACACATGTGCAACTTCTTGTAGCTCTTCTCCCCCTTTGAAAATAATACCAAAGGGCTACTGCAGACTCCCCCTGAGTCCAAGCACAACATTCTCAGGCAAAATTTATTACACTTAGTAATAAACAAGAACATGAGCAAGAAGATAAACAAATACTTCAATGCTCCCCCTGAGAATGTGATCCACGTAGCTAGTCACTTCTTGGGAAGGGTCACCACTCCCAATTTATTGCGAAGGTATTCAAAAACATCCTTGGGCAATGGTTTTGTGAAGATATCTGCTACTTGCTCTGTAGTTGGAACAAAATCCAGCTTAACCTCACCTTCAACAACTTTCTCTTTCAAAAAATGATATCTGATAGCAATGTGTTTTGTCCGTGAATGCATTACCGGATTCTTGGAGATGTTAATTGCACTGGTGTTATCACACTTAACTGATATTGGCTCACTAAAATTAATACCAAGATCTTTCAGAGTTTGTTTCATCCACAAAACTTGTGTACAACATGTTGTTGCTGCAATATATTCTGCCTCAGCTGTTGATAAATAAACCGACTCTTGTTTCTTGTTGTGCCAAGCAACCAACCTGTCACCAAGATAGAATGCACCTCCACCGGTACTCTTCCTGTCATCAACACATCCTGCCCAATCTGCATCCGAATATGAAATAAGGGTGAAGTCTTTACCTTTCGGATACCATAACCCATACTCCATAGTACCCTTGAGATACCTAAGAATCCTTTTTACTATTGTCACATGAGTCTCTTTGGGATTGGCCTGAAATCTTGCTACCATGCAAACCGCATGCATAATATCTCAGTCTGGTAGCTGTTAAATATAGTAAGCTTCCAATCATTGATCTATACATGGTTTGATCAACAGGTGGAGATTTGTCATCCTTGCTCAACTTGCAACTTGTCATCATGGGAGTGCTAACTGGCTTACAGTCCTCCATTGTGAACCTTTTTAGCATCTCTTTCACATATTTGACTTGGGAAATAAATATGCCTTTCTCATTTTGATTAACTTGTAACCCAAGAAAGTAAGATAGTTCACCAATCATAGACATTTCAAATTCTTTCTGCATCTTATTTGCTAAGTCTTTACATGATTCATCTTTGTTGCTGCCAAATATGATATCATCTACATATACAACAAGAACAATGAGATGCCCACCTTCTGTTTTGACATACAGATTACTTGTCCACCATACCTTTCTTAAACCCCTGTTGAGAGAGATAGTTGTCTAGCCTTGCATACCATGCTCGGGGTGCCTGTTTTAAGCCATATAAAGCTTTCTTTAATTTGCAGACAAGGTTGGGATCTTCACCAATTTGGAAACCATCTCGGTTGTTCAATATAAACCTCTTCTTCAAGTTTCCCATTTAAAAAAGCTGATTTTACATCCATCCGATAAACTCTGAAATTCTTATAGACTCGCTAAGGCCGGAAACATTCTCGATTGCTTCTAGTCTAGCCACTGGTGCAAAAGTCTCCTCAAAATCAATGCCTTCAACTTGTGCATAACCTTTACAAACCAGTCTTGCTTTATTCCTAACGACCTGTCCGTCTTCATTCAATTTGTTTCGAAATATCCATTTGGTGCCGATTACATTCTTATTTGCAGGTCTAGGTACTAATTCCCAAGTTTTGTTCTTTTCAATCTGATCTAATTCTTCATTTATTGCCTTCATCCAGCTATCATCTTTGCTTGCCTCAACTATATTTTTGGGCTCAATGCTAGATAAAAGAGAGTAATTACTTACTACTTTCCTTCTTGTCTGAACACCAATTGTGGGATCTCCAATTATTTGATCTCTAGGATGATTTTTCTGCCAGCTACCTATTTTGAATTTCTTATTTTCTTCCACCTCTGAGTCATCAATTAAGTCATCTGAGTCAAGTGTTGGTTTTTTTTCTGTTTCATTTTCCTCATCTCCTTCAATGACTTCTTCATAAATTGGGTAGTTTTCTTCAAAGTTAACTATTCGTTCCCTACCTTCATCAAATTTAACATCGACACTGTCCACAATTTTCTTGAGTCTCTTGTTGTAGCATTTGTAAGCTTTGCTTTTTGATGAATAGCCAACGAAGACACCTTCATCTGCTCTATTTTCAAACTTCCCAAGATTATCTTCAGTTTTTTTGATGTAACACTTACAGCCAAAAACTTTGAGGTGTTTTGTTGTTGCCTTTCTACCGAACCACAACTCATAAGGAGTTTTGCTTTCATGTGTTCTCAGCATGTACCTATTTTGGATGTACACTGCAGTGTGGACTGCTTCTTTCCAAAATCTGTCTACTATTTTGTTCTCAGCCAGCATAGTGCGTGCCATTTCCTGTACTATTCTGTTCTTTCTTTCTACCACACCATTCTGCTGGGGTGTTCTAGCTGCTGAATATTGTCTCTTGATACCATGTTTTTCATAGTATTCTATAAACTCATCTGAAATGAATTCTCCTCCTCTATCTGATCTTAAACATTTGATCCTTTTTCCTGTTTCATTCTCAACTAGATGTTTGAAAGATCTGAACATTTCAAAAGCTTCTGTTTTATTCTTTAAGAAAAATATCCATGTCATTCTGGAATAATCATCAATACACAACATAAAGTATTTGTCACCATTTATGCTTTGTGTTCTCATGGGTCCACATAAATCTGTATGTATAAGTTCCAAAGGTTTGCTAGTGTGGTACTCTTTTGTTTTGAATGAGACTCTGGTTTGCTTTCCCTTTTGACATGAAGCACAAATGCTATTTGAAGGTTTTCTAATGGTTGGAATATCTCTCACTGCCTGTTTCGAGCTGATTTTCACCAGATTATCAAAACTGATGTGTCCAAGCCTCTTGTGCCACAGCCAGTTTTCTTCTTCCTGTCCAATGAAACAAGTACCTTCTGAAGTTTCTGAGAGTGTGTACAAGTTGCCAGACGTCCTTGATCCAGTTGCTATCAATTTTCCACTATTTGTTTTTCTGACTTCACAACCCTGCTTCTTGAATACTACTTCATGTCCTTTATCACAGATCTGACTGACACTTAACAAGTTGTGTTTCAAACCATCCACAAACAAAACTTCTTCTGACTTGATTTTCCCATCACTAATTTTAACTGATCCTTTTTCGATTATCTTAGCTCCATCATTATTCCCAAACTTTATAGAACCACCCTCATATTTCTGTAATTTTTCAAATTTCTGTTTATCACCTGTCATATGACTTGAGCATCCACTGTCAAGTATCCATGGTACACATTTATTCTATGCCTTGAAAGCTGTTTGTACTATTAGGGATTCCTTTTCTTCCTTAAGCTGCTCTTTCTGTTTCCACTCTATTTTGACTACCGTATTGGGCTCTAGTTTGAACTTTCCCTTTTCAGTATCTTGTGCATATCTTTCAGGAAGTTTTCTATTTTGTCTTGTCCTATTTGGTTGAAATTTTCTTTTCTGAGGTTGATTTGAAATAGAAGTACTACGATAGTTTCTTGCAATATGCCCAAAGTTATGACAGTTAAAACATTCTACTACATAATTTATTAGCGGTGAAAAAGCATTTCTACTAGTGAAATTTCTTGGTCCTACATTATACTTGCAGTCTGCAATTTTATGCCCATAACCATTACATTTGAAACAGAAACCAGAAAAGAAATGATTGAACCTGAAAGATGGTCTTTGCCAGGTTGTTGTAGGAGCCATAGGTCTTCTTCTCCTTTGATGTGTGACCTTGGTAAATCCATCATTGTCAGTTCTCCTTTCGGGCCTGGCATTATTGCTTTCTTTTGCATGAGTTGTTTTTCTTTCATCAACCTGTTTCTTATCTTCATTCCTTACAGTTTCTACATTTTTGGCTTTTGGTCCATTTGATGATTCTCCTTCAACGAAGCCCAGACCAAATTTGATGCCTGTAGGTCTTTGATCACTTAAAATTTTATCCAGCTTCATCGAACTTTCTTCACGTTTGTGATGGCAGCTAATTTTTTGATCCAACTCTTGTATCTGCATTCGTAGACCAACATTCTCTTCTTCTAGTTTACAGCAGTAATCTATCTTCATGGTTATCCGAACTTCGAGATCTTCAGACATTTTCTTGTATTCTTCTATCTGTATTTTTAAGCTGGTTATGATGTCGTTCGCATCCTCAAGCTTTCTTGAAAGTTTATTATTCTTTCTTTTCTCAGATTTCCATTCTACAAGTGCAGAGACCAGCTCACCTTCTAGATCTACTTCAGCCTCAGGTTTTTCAACAGATACTTTAGAGTTCATTCCTTCCCTCTTTTCTGATTTTTCTACCTCTTCTGATTTTTCTACTTCAAATGCCATGAATAGAGCTTCACCTGTTTCTTCTTCAGAATCCTCACTAGAGCTGTCCTCTGAAGAATTTGCATTCCTGGAGATGAAACTTTTCTTTTTGAAGTTGCCTTTTCTGAAGTTTGTTTTCTTCTTCCAGTCACTTCTTTCTTGGTGCGATGCTTCCTCACCCTTGTTCTTCTCATTGAGTGGACATTTGGTCGCAAAGTGCCCAATGCCTCCACAGTTGAAACATTTAAATGGTAGCTTTCCTCTGTATTTTCCTTTTCCCTTTCTCAGTTTTTCTGACAAAATTTGCTTCCATTTCATCTCGATGTCTCTTCTTCTTCGGACTCTTGTTTTGTGTCTTTACCTTTTAGGGCTTTAAAAGCTGCTTCTCTATCTATGGGATTAGACCTTCCTATTCTCATTTCATAAGCAGTCAAAGAACCATGCATCTCATCCATACTAAAGTGATTTAGATCTTTAGCTTCTTCTATGGCTGAGACTTTAGAATCAAACCTTTGAGGAAGCGATCTTAATACCTTTTTCATGATAGTAGCATCATCCATATCTTCGTCGAGACCTCTGATCGAATTAGTGATTCCATTAACTCTCAGCATAAAAGCCTCTATGTTCTCATCGTTGGTCATCTTTAATGATTCGAATTGAGCTCGATGTGTTTGAAGCTTGGCTTCCTTGATCTTATCGTCTCCCTCATGAATATTCTCTAGTTTGTCCCATACATCTTTTGTCGATTCACAACTTATGATCTTGACCAGCTCACTGTCCACTAATCCACACATGATGGCATTTTTTGCTTTTGAGTCATTTTCAAATGCCTTTTTATCGGTGTTGTCGGTTGGAGCAGTGGCGGGAGCTGTGTAACCATTAACTACTGCATTCCAGATATCAAATCCCAAAGCACGAAGATATGTCTGCATCCTGATTTTCTAGAATGCATAATTAGTTTCATCAAACAATGGTGCTTTGTTTGAGGAGAAACCTTCACCACCTGCCATTGCATCACTTCCAAGATCACCCTAGCTGATTGAGCCTATTCAGGAACCTTGCTCTGATACCAATTGTTATACTCACAGTGACACTGAGAGGGGGTGAATCAGTGTGTTCTTTTAAAACTTTAAATTTGCAACTCTTAATGCTGAAATAAAGCAAACTCAAAACAGATACAACAAGTTAACAAGAGAGCATCACACAACACAAGATTTAACGAGGTTCACCAATGTGGCTACTCCTCAAAAATGACTGCTTGGACTACCATCCAAATCCAGCCTTTGCAAAGCAACAACTTTACAATCTATTTACCAGCACCAACTGGAAGGAGCACCAACCCCTCAATTTTTTTGTACCAACAGAAAGGAGCAACAACCCCTAATTTACCAGCACCTACTGGAAGGAGCACCAACCCCTGATGCCAAGCTGCAACTTGGACTTCAAGTGAATCTATGAAATTTATAGAAAAATACCTTCACCCTTTTTGCACACAGTCTGCTGATTCTATGCACTCTGCTTCTTCTATGCAATCGCTTCGCACAATCTATTTTAGAATAGTCTGCTTCTATGCAAATGCCTCGCACACTCTGCTTCGATACAATCGAACGATCGCTTCTGCCCCTTTGCACTTTTTTGCTCTCTATGCGCTCTTGCTTCGCACTTAGCTCGATTCGACATGACTCGCTCTCTATGCACTATGGGCTTAATTCATGCAAATTCGATACATCTCAAATCTCCAAACAACCCTCCTTTTATAACAAAATTTTCATGATAAAATTCTAACTTTAGTCGACTGATTATGCAAGTGCAAAGCCTAATCATCGTCGACTGTAAACCCTAGCTTTCATCGATTGTAAACCCTAATTCTCGTCGACTGTCATCGGTCTTCATCGGCTTCAACTTACCTGACTCTGTAGCTTCTTTTGTTCCTATTTTCATGAAACCACAACATGTCATGATATCATGACACTTTTGCCTCCGTACACTTTCTTTTGGCTTTTGTCATGATATCGTGACACTTCTGCCTTTGTCGACTTCAACTAAGCTCTTGTCGCGATATCGCGACACTTCTACCTTTGATCAGCATCAATTTTTATTTTGTCATGATATCATGACACTTCTCCTTCATAGACCTCCTTTCTACTTTTTCGTGAAATCATGACACTTCTACTTTTGTACTTTACTTCTTTACTTTTGTCATGAAATCATGACACTTCTCCTATTGAAGACCTACTTTCTATTTCTATCATGAAATCGTGACACTTTCTACAACCATATGCTGCCATTTCAATCTATCGTGAAATCGTGACACTTTCTACATCCGTATGCTTTCTCTTCAACCTATCATAAAATCATGACACTTTCTGTATCCGTACGCTTTCTCTTCAACCTGTCACAAAATCGTGACACTTTCTGCATCCGTACGCTTTCTCTTCAACCTATCATGAAATCATGACACTTTCATACTCTGAACACTTTCTCTTCAGCATGTCACAAAATCATGACAGTTCTCACTTCAAATTCTTTCCTTTACATGTCACAAAATCATGACAGTTCTCACTTCAAACTCTTTCCTCTGCTGCATGTCACGAAATCATGATAGTTCTCACTTTGAACTCTTTTCTCTAGCATGTCACGAAATCATGACAGTTCTCACTTTAAACTCTTTCTTCTAGCATGTCACAAAATCATGACACTTCTCATCTTAACATTTTCTCTCCTACATGTCACGAAATCATGACAGTTCTTACTTTGAACTCTTTCTTCTGCAGCATGTCGCAAAATCATGACACTTTTATCCTACTTTCATTTTATCTTCTGACTTGTCATGAAATCACGATAGTTATTCCTGCTTGTGCTTTCTCTTCGAACATGTCATGAAATCATGACAGTTTTTCAACTTGCCTTCTTCTCTTCCAACATGTCACGAAATCATGACAGTTTAACCTGCTTGCGCCTCTACTTCGAACATGTCATAAAATCATGATAGTTTTTCAACTTGCCTTCTTCTCTTCCAACATGTCATGAAATCATGACAGTTTTCCCTGCTTGCGCCTCTGCTTCGAACATGTCACGAAATCATGACAGTTTTTCAACTTGCCTTCTTCTCTTCCAACATGTCACGAAATCATTTTTTCCCTATACTTTCTCTCTCCTCCAATATGTCGTGAAATCGTGACATTTTTCTTTGCACTTTCTCTCTCCTCCAATATGTCGCGAAATCGTGACAGTTTTCCTGTTTTTTGAATATGTCGCGATATCGCGACACTTTCCTTGTCTTTTTCTTTGAATTTTTGCATGTGGGCCACTTAGGTCTTTTTGGAAAAACACTGTACATATTCTGAGAGATCTCTGAACTTCCTGTTTGCTGCATCTGAATAGCTTCTGAGCATCTGAACTTCCTGTGCACTGAATCAAATGATCTAGCTGATTGTGTTGACAACAATGACAATCCTGTTGCTGCACTTTGCTCAACACAAATTAAAAATTTTGATGTCATTTGCTTTAATGGTTGGAAAGAGTTGTAAGGTGTTTGTGAAGTGTTGGATATTATTTTAAGTTGGAGTTTATAAGGTGTATCAAAGAAATTATTTTCATGTATGGTATGATGAGTGTTATTTTTAAAAGGAAGCAATAAGGCATAAATTGAGTTGTGATTATTTTGTGTCTAAGGAATATTTTTGAGAAATTGTTGAAGTGATATTGTTGTGTCTAACCATTGGAATTGGAAAGAAGGAAATTGTGATTGAGACATATTTATAAAGGTACTTTTACATCCAACAAAAGGTATGGGCATATTCTTCCTAGTGGGTGATTGTTGAAAGTTGTGAATGAAAAGTTGGAGTGAAAATGATTTTTTGGTTAAGAATTGTTGAGTGTGTTTTTAATTAATGCTTCAAGGTTTTCTAGAATTGAGAGTTGTTGATAAAACCTTGTTTTATAAGCATTGTTGTTGAAGTGATTAAGTTGAGTGAAGAACTTGAACTAGGGTTTGCAAAGAACATGAGTATCATTGTTATGTGAGATCAGTTGATAAGCATTGTTGGAAATATTTGAGTGAGTGTTCATATGTTTGGACTAGGATTTGTGAGCAATGATTATTTCATTGAGTGATTTATTGAGTAGATTTGGTTGAGCCTAGTAATGTGGATGTATGAAGTGATAACTCAAGTTCTATGAAACAAATTATTCTATATTCTGAATTGATTTGAGAGAGAGGTTCAGTGTAGGTGAATGTAAAGCATATTGAGCCTCTAAAAATTCTTTATATGTTCCTGTAATAAAAGAAATATTGAAAGTGATTGAGAGTTTGTGAGTGTGAAGCATATTGAGTCTCTAACAATTCTATATATGTTTCTAAAAGAGTGAGTGAAAGTGATTGAGCATTGAGGTGAATGTGAAGCATATTGAGTCTCTAAAAATTCTCTATATGTTTCTAAAAGAGTGATTGAGCATTGTGATGAATGTGAAGCATATTGAGTCTCTAACAATTCTCTATATGTTTCTAAAAGAGTGATTAAAAGTGATTGAGCATTGTGATGAATGTGAAACATATTGAGTCTCTAACAATTCTCCTTGTGTTTTTATGAGATTAGACAAGTTCTAACGAGGACTTATTGAGCATATTTGGACAAGTTCTAGATAGGACTTTTGGACAGATTTGTGTGATATTTTGTGGAAGCTTACAATACATATTGAGAGCAGATTTGGACAAGTTCTAGTGAGGACTTGTTGAGCAGATTTGGACAAGTTCTAGAGAGGACTTATGGACAGATTAGTGTGAGCTTTTGTGGAAGCTTACAAGGCATATTTGGGACAATTATTTGAGAAGACTTAAGAGTAGATTTGATTAATTGATTTGTTCAAACCTTGAGTTAATGTTTGGAGCAGATCCAACAGAGTTGATTTGTTATTAAGTCAAGCTTTGATTTAAGGCTTGAGGATAGAGATTGAGGACATATTTGTGTTAGACCAAAGGATTGTGTTTAGTACAGATCAAAGGATAGATATTGATGAAAAATTTGTGCTATACCGAAGGACTATGTTTAGTACAGATTCAAGGACATATTTTGGTGTAGATTTGAAGACAAGTTTGTTCCAGACCAGAGATAGAGATTGAGCAGATTTGTCCTAGACTAAAGGACTGTGTTTAGTGTAGATTTGAGACATATATTACAAGGTGACAAAGTATAGAGGATGAAATTATTCAGTGGATAGAGATCCATTAGCCAGGGCAGTGAGGATAGGTGTCTTCAGTGGATAGAGATCCATTAGCTAGAGTAGTGGGGGCAAAATTTTTTTCTAGAAGATCACCAGTCAAAGCTAAGGAGAAAGGAGTTCTCCTATGTATAGAGATCCATGAAACTAATTTGGGGATTTGTGTCTCCTTTGTACAGAGATCCATAAACATTTTAATAGGGAAAGGATTCCCAAGAGATTGATTGAGAAAATTTTAGTAAAATATTTTCTCGGTGGAGTAGCCCACATTGGATGAACCACATTAAATTGGTGTCTTTATTATGTGTAGTGATTTGTGCATTGCTTTAATTACTTCTGTTGATATTTCTATATTTACATTGCATAATATTAATTGGGAAGGAAAAGTAAAAATTGGTCTTATACTATTCATCCTCCCTCTTAGTATAAACTTGTGTTCTTCATATCTATAGCCTGTCACTATCAGTTTTCTATCAAATTCACTATCTGGGTCTAGTTCACATAGCATCATGCAAACCCAATTTTTGTAGTCCCAGTTCACATAGTTGCATGCAAACTATGTTCTAGGGCACAAAAACATCCCAAATTTTATAGGATTGTCCAAAATTTTCCATAGAGCACACCCACAATTTTAGATTTATATTTTTTGGATAGTGTGAGCACCATATTACACTACACATCGCTATGTTTGTTATTATTCATAGTTGAGTGTGCGAGCAAGTGCACTTTGAGGAGGAGGTTTCTTGCACCATATTTAGTTAGTTTATTCCTCACCCTCCCTTCACAAGGGAAGATTCCATGCTCACACATGATCTCCTTACAGGTTTTGAGTCACTTCACACATGCACTATATCTCATGGTGAGACTTCTATTTCTAGCAACATGCTTGCCACCTCGTCTGGTGAAGATCATCTGCTTATTCCCCAATTAACCCCACCTAATATGCATTCCACATTTTATGACCACATTATTTACACTACTCTAAGAAACCCACATTCCTTCTTCACTATCGATGAGGAAACTCCACCCACCTCATTGAACTTTTCCTATCCTTTATTTTAAGATATATCTCATTCCATTTCTAAAATGATTCTTCCTTACTCAATCATCCTCACCTCGATGTTGCATCATCTGATCCTACTGTAGGGATGATATCAGATCCCTCATTTTCCACCCTAAGTGCTCAGGCACCCTTTTAAAAATCACCCACATAACCATCCCTATCGTAGTAATACTATACCCTACCTACATCATCACATCAGTACGCTTCTCAAGCATCACAACAACCATACTCCCAACAATTTTTCTATCCATATTTCAATACGACATCATAACCACCTTATCAATCACAACCCCAACCTCAACAACATTGACAAATCTCATTTCCATAAACCTTTGTGGATGCGTTCACCACACCTTCCTATTAGAATTCCATCATTGATATTCACACTCCTTACTCATCATTACCCCCACCTATGTTCCCCTCTTTCAAAATGTATTACATACCATATTCTGCTCCTCCTCCACCTTCATCTTCTTCCACATTTTGACTCTCTCCACATCCTTTATTTTAGGCTCTTCCTTCCATTCCCATCTCATATTACAATCCATGCTATCCATATTATCTCACTAATTCTCCATCGTATTCCACCCAACCTGGACCTTTAGTTCACCACTCCTCTAGCCATACACTGGTACCCTCTTTTGGTGCATCGTTTTGAGCACCACCTTCATCCTTTGACCAGACACCATTACCTCCACCACAATTTGTGGTGCCTACATTTTTTAGGACACCTCCTTCTTGGACGTTATCCCCCACTATGCAACCATTATAGCATACCCCTGTGTAGCAACCACAAACCCTATAGCCACAATATTTTTATCCCCAACAAATATCTGCTCCTCAATAGCATACTTCATTAGCCTAAATATCCTACACCATTTAACAATCAAATTTACAGGAACACCTACAGTACATTCCCACTTCACTATGGGAAGAACAACAACTTCAATATCCTCCACACTCCCAATATAAAACTACATCATCATAGTTCATTGCACCTCCATCACCTAAACTTCAACTCTTGCAAGAGAATTTTAAGATGCTAAATATTTGTACAGCTGGTTATGGGCCCTAAAAACCACATACAAAGAGCTATGCAATGAATCCATCCACCGGTCAATTCCTATTCCTCCTTATCCATATCACTTTGAGATTCCCCAATTTGACAAGTATAAAGGTAAAGAGGACCCTCGAGAACACATCAAAAAATATCACTTTGCATGTTATCAACTCCACAATAATGATCCCCTCGTGTTGTGTACCTTTGCCCTCTACCTTGGGGGACAAGCTATTGATTGGTACAACATTCTCCCAAGCCATAGCCTGTTCACCTTCAAATAGTTGGCCAATTCATTCCTTGAACATTTCTCAATCAATATAAAAAAGAAGATAAAATTCTCTGATGTCTATGCCTTGCATCAGGCTGATGATGAACCCATCACAAATTTTGTTTCTTGATAGAGATAGGTCATCCATTATCCATCTCATAGCCTCCCATCCACTGAATTAGTCATGCTATTTTCTAAGAGCTAGCATAAACACATATCCACATCCCTGCAACTTCATCAAAGTCACATGTTTGATGAAACAATTGCTCAAGCCAAGGTCATCGAGGACATCAAAGTGCAATATGGTAAGATTAAACTTAGGTAGAAACCATCTTACAACTCCAATGTTTGCTTCAATCGAAATACACAAAATCAACCCTACTCAAAATCACCACAAACCAACCAAATGGTAACAACTTCTCCAACTTCATTGATTTTATCACTTCCTTCTCCATAGTAGTAATTGTTACAAACCAACACGCCCATTCCATCCATATCACAATAGACTCGTAGTCTATGTCCCTAGATTCCATAGTGCAATTTGACTCTATCTCAGATATTATATGATTTGGGTCATATTACCTTACCCAAGATTTGACCTATTGATTCAAATCAACCCAAGCCTTGTGGGTATATCGAGGAGGATTTCTGTGTGTATCATCGATAGCATGACCATGATATAGGCTCTTATTAGTCCTTTGGTGGCCTAGTATAGGACCTCATTGATTGGGGTACCATTCAGGTTTCAAACCCCCTCGCACCATAAAATCAAAATATGGGTATCTATCAGAACCCACTACCAACACACGGGAGGATCAATCCCCAAGGAAACCAATCTACCCCTCAAGAAAAATATAAAAAAGTTAATAATTTTCAATGCAATACTCCCTCATGTGGAGTGGTTGGCATGATTAACATCACCACTCATACCCATAATTACTTAACACACCAGGACACACCCATCGCTTCACCCCCAGTACCATTCACTTATCCTTAATCCTCTACAACATCGTAGGCTTAACCACCCCTACCATGAAACATTATCACTATTTGTGGTAGCCTCACACATCAGCTATGCAATACCCTAACCAAGCTATCTATTTTTTATATATTGTAGCAATCTCAACCCCATCATGAGACGTTGAATGACATTATTTGATCCATTGATCTTGAAACTTATGACACCAATGCATTTGTGAATTTTGTAGGGAACATACCCCGTTGCATGCAGTCATCCATCAATTTTCATGAACATGAGATTACCGAACTTGTGGAAAAGAGAGTTGATCCTCCCCTCCATATTCAAGCAACCATCAATGACATCACCTACAAGTGTGTCCTCATTGATATCGGTTCTTCCATTAGCATCATCTCTAATGTTGCTCTTTATCACTTACATATTCCACCTACCCACTTTGCCACACCATTGCTCAAATTTTGTGCTTTCAATTTTTCCATGCGACTAACAGTAGGTTCTATCATCCTACCTATTCATGTAGGCATTAGGACCATATACATTTTATTCCACATTATTCAAGGTGAGATGAAATACAATATCTTACTTGGATGGCCATGGATCAGAGATATGCAATGTGTTCCTTCCAACTTGCATTGTAGTATAGGGGTGTAGTATTCCTAGTGAGGAGGTGGTTCTCAAGGGCTTAGAGTGATCAAATTACTATCCTTGATCAATGGTCCAAATCATACATTCGTACAGTCCTCACAACAACCCATATATGACCATAAAACAACTTACAAAAACCTTAAATTGTACCATTGTATGATCCCAAATTGTACAGTGATAGGGCTTGTATGATTTTAAACTTATATAATCCTTCATATTCGATTTTTCAAGCTACTGTACACATTTTTGTAACCAAATTTCTCAATTTGCCAATATTGCCAAATCGAGTAAATTTCTGTCAATCACATAAACTACCAAATAGGGTAAGTTTCTCTTGTACAATTTGTAGCTCGCTTGGTGTATGATTTGTAAGAAGAAAAAGTTCAAAAATTTTCCAAATTGGACATTCTTCTGTACCAATCTCTCTCAAACAATTTTTGGGAAGTTCTGAAATGGCAATTAATCCATTTCTACCAACATGTAAGTGCTAGCATCAGGGTTTGAGAGAGTTCTCTCCAATGGCAATCTCCAAAAATTGTACAATAGTATTCAAGATGTATATCTTAATATTATCTACCTCATAGATCAATTATAAGTCTCACACCAGTTCTGGTTCAATTCTATTCTTCATAGCAATCATTAATCATCAACCATAACATAAAGAAGTAACATGCAATAATGATAAACTGCAAAATATCACTCCATCATTCTAAGATCATATAGTAAATGATAAAAGACTATGAATTGAGGCTATTCTTCATTACTTATCAAAAATACAATAAAATCACTAAAATGTACTAAAAAATAATAGATATGCATTCAATACTTCATACTATTCAGACCAGATCATAACCAAAACTAACCAATATTAACCAGACTATCAAAAATTAAAAATGGGGTCTTATATAACATTGCCCATGCTATTTATAACTAGTTCTTGAGGCAATTCATTATTCACAACTATCCATGCATAACAGAATGTATAATTATACATTTTACTAAGTCTAAACACATGATTTATCAAATTCATGTGTAATTACAACTCAAATTGCATCTCGTTTGCATTTCATTACATTTCATTGCAATTTGTATAGTTTACCCTTCAGTTTGTACATTTTTCCTCCTTCTTGTATGGTTTACCAGAACTATCAAAATTGTAAAAATTGGGTAAATCCTCTTGTCACTTCTTCTTCTAGGAAGTTGATTTGCTACCTACATATGCCCTCCACTTTACTTTGGTCGGTGTCCTTGCCAACTCGTCTTTATATTTCAACTAATCCTCATAATATCTGACTATAGCTTCTAGGTATTCCACCTAGGTGAGAAGGATTACGCGTTGATTCTATAACTTGGCTGTGTAGTTGCTTATTTTTGTTGCTTTCATACCATATTAGTTGGATGTCTCTTTGGTAGTCTTTAGGAGTTCCCTCATTTGTTGTTCGTGCTCAGTAGCACTCTTCTTAAGCTTCTCCTAAAAATATGTTTATATTTAAGCTGCTACTTCTAACTCTTCATTCTTATCTATAATAGTCTTCATATGGTGATTAATATTAACCTCCAAAGCACAGTCTCCTTCTTAGCATTCAATTATGATTGCTTATCCAGGACCATATCGTTATATCTTTTATTGTCATGTGTGAGCTATTATATATTCTTATTTTGCATTGTCAGTTGCTCATATTTCATGGCCAATTGTGTTCTTAGGTGTTCATCCTTTACCTACACATTCTTCTTTTTCTCTTAGTTGAGCTTCCAACTCCTTGATCCTATCTTTTGTCGTTTGTGAGACATATCGCTTATCCTCTTCAAGTGAAATAATTTTGGCCTCAAAAATTGTCCTGTTACTTAGAATTTCTTCTTCCAATTTCTTTAGCTTATCTTCTACTGTAGCCTTACTCTTCTGCAGTTCTTCCTCCATTGCAACCATTTCCTTTTGAGTGGCCTCTATCTCTTCTTTCTAAGCTTCCTTGAGCTGATAGATCTACTTCAATCCTATGCTCAACCACTCTGTCCAATGTGTTAGGAATTTCAACTTACCCAAAGTGATTTCCAAACCTGAGGTGACCCTTGTTAGGGTAAAATAGGTAGTATATTGCATTACACTACTTGGGTAGATTATTACATTTACTTTTCTACTTTCTACCATGTAGATATTTACTATCTTAAATATCTAATGGTTAATTTCCTAAATATCCTAGGTGGAAGAGTTCTAAATCAAACTCTCTTCCTCTTGATAGATTGTTTGGCGTGATCTCTGTTCAATCAGTTTTGATTACTATTTTGTAACCTATTTAAAGGCTATAGTTTCTAAACTATATGCTAATGCAAATATTCAATTATCAAACTTATTTTGGATCTCGTGGTCACATTGGTACCAGAGCTGGAGGGAGCTGGGAGGAGGAATCGTTCACTGGAGAAGTCGAGCGCAAGAAGCACCAATTTGGTGACTTTATTATTTTTTTCTCTCCTATGTTCCTAAGTATCCTATAGTTTTTTATAATTGATTTTTTATTACTGAAATTCCTGGAGGCAGAGGAGGTGGACATTTTTTTCTAAACAGGCCACCTCACCCCACCTCGACAGGCTTTAGGGCCCGCAGGAGCTTGATCGATCGGGCAGGATATTCCTTATCGTGATCATGCCCATAGGGCCCACGTAGCCACGGCCAGCCAGTGGGAGTGCATAGAGGGTAGGAGCACCCTCACGCTCCCACGTGGCCAGACGATGGCCTGGGAAGGAGTCTTTTTCTTAAGACTCCCACCCACAGGGCCAACGCACCCACGATAAGCCAACGGGAGTGCATAGAGGGTAGGAGCGCCCTCATGCTCCCATGTGGCATCACCTGACCGAGAGTGCCTAGAGGGCAGGAGCGCCCTCACACTCCCGATGGAGCACATCAGGCGCTAACACCTGGCCAAACCTAAACTCTCCTAAACTCGACACGTGACCGAACCTAAACTTGACTCATGAGCCATTTGACTAGGGAGGACATGTGGCATGCACTACGAGGTGACACGTGACATAACGAGCAAGGGCAGCAAGGAGACACATGGTGAAAGTAGATCATGACATGTGTGCGATAGAAAATTTGGTTGGGCAACATATGTGGTAAGGTTTCATTGCATGTGAAGGTGACACATGGTGGAGGCACAGAGGGGGGATAGTTCAATGATTGCCCAAAGGCAATCACGTGCTATTTAGCACGTACAAGCTTTTAAAGCCTATTTCATCCCTCACGGGATGAATGTGGGATAAAATCCCACAAAACCCATGAGCATCCCCGCTCGTCTATAAGGAGCTGCACGCGGGGCTAGCTTCCAAAGCCGCCCCAGTAGTGCAGTGGTCAAGATTGCTCTTGACGAGCGTGAGGTCGAAATTTCGACCCCGCACGCTCTCTTTTTACAAAGAAGGTGCATTTCGACTTCAATTTGGTAAAGTTTCCAATTTAAAAAAAAAAATTGCTTAAAATTAATAATTTTTTTTAGATAAATTTTTAATAATTTTATATAGTTTTGCCTAAAAATAATCATTTTTTTATATCAATTGATTATTTTTGTCAAAATATGTTTAATTATTTAAAATTAAGTCTTTAAAATTTTTATTTTTTTAGCATTTACATTGGAAATATTTTATACACCAAATTTTTTTTTGCAATAATACCATTCTATTTCTTATGTTTTCTCCACATTTGGGGATAAAGAGACAAAGAAACCAAACATCTTATTGCAAAACATAAAAAAAAAAAAGAACAAAACTTCAACATTTCATGAAGATCAAATCTTGGGTAAGGAAAGCTCTTCGTCGTCAAAGAGTAATAAGAAAGAGAAACGAATTACGAAGGCAAACTACTCGATCAAATTTTCGTCGTATGCTTCGTAAATATCGTAAATCTATTCCTCGTTCCATTATCTATACTGATCCATGGAAAGGGTTGGACATAAGCTATGGTCCCATGAGGATTCGTGAACCTTTTGATCCTAATGCACCACCCATATTTGAGTGTTGAAGACAAAACCAAGTCGTGTGTCGACTGGTCTGGAAGCCTTTCAAAAGAGGGTCGTGTGTCGACTTGTCTTGAAAGGAGTGCTTGATTCTTAATTTTGTAAAAATTAAGGGGGGATAGAGGACACATTTGTGATTCTTCTTTTTTGCAAAATTGAAGAACAAAGGGGGGATATTTCAGTATAATAAGGTGCATTCTCGATTGTACTCGACACCTTTTCTTAAAATTGGCTATACTAGGTGCATTTTTGGTTGCATCCGACACCTATAGTGATAAAAATTTGGGTCACTCTTTTGATTGATTATTGCACTAACCATCACTTGTTTTTTGCAATTACAAATCATAACATCAAAGAGCATTTCAAAAACCCAAACTTCACTAAATAATCATGCTAAATCTTGCACAGGTTAAATAGCCAATTATTTATACATCCCTTCCAAGGTCATAAAATCAATCACCTTGATTTACTCTATTTTGTTTGGCTTAAACTCCTCAAACTAATCATCCTTATTTAAGGGTGTTTAGGCAGGGGCCATTAAATATCTTAAAGAGTAAATTAAAAGTCTTCTAAAAACTCCCCATTAATTTACTCTATTTGTTTGGCTTAAACTCCTCAAACTGATCATCCTTATTCAAGGGTGTTTTAGGCAGGGGCCATTAAATATCTTAAAGAGTAAATTAAGATCTTCCAAATACTCTTTTGAGAGTATATTGCAAGATAAGTCATCTTAGTCACATTTGTTTGAAACCTTCACAATGGCACTGATAAACAAATATCTCAATGAAAATCAATTGCTTAAAGGTTCAAATTATTCTGCCTGGAAAACTAAGATGAAAGCAATTTTAACTGTAGAGGAGATGTGGGGTATAGTGGAAGGTACTGATACAAGACCCCCATCACCAGGAGCAGATCAAACAACATGGGATAAAAAGGACCGAAGACTTTCCTTGTTGATCTTGTTAGCTATAACTGATGACATCCAACCTCATATAAGTGAAGCTAAAAATGGTAAGCAGGCATGGGATGCCTTATCTACCATATTTGAAGGAAAGAATCAATCAACGATTCTTAACCTTCAAACACAACTTCACACTCTTCAAATGAAATCTGGAGAAATAGTAGAGCTATTCCTCTGCAGAGTGGCAGATATAAAAACAAAACTGCAAGCCTTAGGAGAAACAGTGGATGACAAAGTCCTAACCTCAATCATTTTGAGGGCTCTTCCAGACTCCTATAGAATGTTGATCACTTCCCTTCAAGTCTCTGGTAGGACAGTGACTTTTGTAGAGTTGGTAAACATGCTTCAAACTGAGGAAGCAAATCAACTCCAAAGAGATGATGCATCAAACAGTGCACTCTTCTCAAACAAACAAAGTGGAAAGAAAAAGTGGAATCAACAGAAGGGATCTTCTTCTAATAAAGGCAAAGGCAAAGAGACTCAAAAGAAGAAACAATATTGTAAAATTTGTGATAAAGACACTCATGAAACCAAGAGATGTTGGTTTAAGAACAAACCGCCCAATGAACAAAGACAAAAGAAGGGCAAAGGCAAACCACAAAACAAGAACAAACAACAACAAGGACATATAGCTGCTGCTGAAGATTCTAGTTCAGACTCTGAATGAGCACACAAAGTGCTCATGACTCATACTGATTCCCCTCACAAGGATACAGTGTGGTACATAGATTCAGGTGCTAGCAAGCATATGACTGGCGATAAGTCTTGGTTTGAGATATTTGAGGCACGAGAGGGCAGACCAGTAACCATTGCTGATGATAAGACCTATCGAGTCCAGGGAGAAGGAAGTATTTATGTTTCCCTTCCAGATGGAAAATGTCAGATTCAAAATGTTCTTTATGTACCAGGATTGGCAAATAATCTCTTGTCAGTTCCACAAATTCTGGATAAAAACATGAATGTCAACTTCAAAATTGAGCAAGGAAAGAAATGTTGTTTCATCACCCAGAGAGGTAAACACATAGCAATGGGTTCTTACAAATATGGTTTGTTCACTTTAGATGCAATTACCTCACCACATGTTGCCATGGCAGTAACAACAAAAGAGGCCACATCTCTATGGCATAAGAGATTTGGGCATCTAAGTTCAGGGTATTTACTTGAACTCAGTAAATATCAAATGGTGAAAGGACTTCCTAACCTTTCATCTACTTTGCCAATGTGCTCAGATTGCTTGGTAGGAAAGCAACACAGAGTACCTTTTGAGCCTAGCTCTTTTAGAGCTAAGGCACCTTTGGAGTTAGTTCACACAGATTTGTGTGGTCCTATGTCTACCAATTGTGGAGGAAAATGGTATTTTCAATTGTTTGTGGACGATCACTCACAAAAAATGTGGGTCTTCTTCTTGCAGTTGAAGTCTGAAGCATTTGACTATTTTTAGCAATTCAAGAAACTTGTTGAGAAAGAATCAGGATGTTTCATAAAGACCCTCCATTCAGATCGAGGGGGAATACACATCAAAAGAATTTTCTTCATTTCTACAAACACATGGGATAAAAATATAGTTAACAACAACCTATTCTCCTCAGTCAAATGGAGTTGCTGAGAGAAGAAATCGTTCCATTATGGAAATGGTACGATGTATGCTTAAAGGAGCAAATCTTGAGCACAATTACTGGGTTGAAGCTGTGACAACTGTAGTATATCTTTTGAATAGGGCTCCCACATGGGCTCTTGAAGGTATGACTCCTCAGGAAGCATGGAGTGGAAGGAAACCCTCCATATCTCATCTACGTATATTTGGGTGTAAGGCTTTTATGCATATACCTAAGGAGAAAAGAAAGAAGTTAGATGAGAAAACTTTGCAGTGCATTTTTCTTGGATATGATGAATTTTCAAAAGGCTATCGGTTGATAGATCCATTCACCAAGAAAATTCACATTAGTAGAGATGTGGTGTTTGATGAAGCTTTCACACCTAACACCACATCAATATACCTGGAAGATGAGGAGCAACAACCACAGACTCCTCAACAACAGAAAAAGCCTCCAAAATGGTATACTAGTACTATGAGAGATTCCAAACTCACTTCACCACCAGATCTCACTCTCAATCATCCAAAGACACGAAGCATGTCTCGACAGAGAAAGGCAGAAGCATCTACTTCAGTTGATGATCTTTGTGAATATTTTCAAGAGATTTATGTTAATAAAGAGTTAGAAAGTGGAGAAGATATGGAAGTTGATGAGGAGAGGGTTTATATGTCATCATATGATGAAAATGAACCTTCTACAGTTGATGAAGCACTTAGTCAACCTCAGTGGAAGGCAACTATGGATGTTGAACATAAATCCCTCATTAAAAACAAAACATGGAAGTTGGTCGATTTTCCTAAAGGAAAGAAGCCCATAGGCTGCAAATGGGTTTACAAAATCAAATATAAGGCAGATGGTACCATTGAGAAGCATAAAGCCCATCTTGTGGCAAAGGGCTATGCTCAAAAGGAAGGCATTGATTATGAGGAAACCTTTGCACCCACAACAAGGATGACCACCATTCGAATTCTTTGTGCTATGGTAGCACAATTCGGATGGAAATTACATCAGATGGATGTGAAAAGTGCCTTTCTAAATGGTGATTTAAAAGAAGAGGTATACATGACTCAACCTCAAGGATTTACTGAGGAAGGCCATGAGCAACAAGTTTGCAAGTTGGTCAAATCATTATACGGGCTGAAACAAGCCCCAAGAGCATGGTACATCAAAATGGATAGTCACCTATTGCAGCACGATTTCAAGAGAAGTCCATCCGATGCAAATCTCTATATTAAGAACACAGGTTCTGAAATAGTGATTCTTGTATTATATGTAGATGATCTGATCATTACCGATAATTCAGAGAAAATGATTAGCACCATGAAGGATGACTTGAAAGAGTCATTTGATATGACAGATCTGGGACTTCTCCACTACTGTCTTGGCCTTGAGATAGAACAGAAGAAGAATCATCTTAGGGTGACTCAAAAAAAGTATGCCAAGACTTTAGTAGAAAAATATCGTATGACTGATTGTAAGCCCAAAGCAACATCGATGGAATCAGGGCTTCAGTTATCATGGTATGATGACTCACCACAGGTAGATGGCATGCTATATCGACAAATGATTGGAAGCCTCATCTATCTAACCAATACTAGACCAGACATCACTTATGTTGTAAACTATCTCTCTCGGTTCATGCAAGAACCAAAGGCTTCTCACTGGAAAGCAGCAAAGCATGTCCTCCACTACATTCATGGTAGTGTAGAATATGGTTTAGAGTATAAGAAGAATAACTCATTCTTCTTATAGAGTTACACTGACTCTGACTACGCTGGATCTATAGATGATCGAAAGTCAACATCAGGATATGTATTTCATCTTGGATCTGGTCCTGTCTCATGGCATAGTAAAAAGCAATAGGTGGTTGCTTTATCTTCAACAGAGGCAGAATATCGCGCTGCACGTGGAGCTGTGTGTGAAGCGATATGGTTAAGTCGCATCTTGGCAACTATGGGTCTACCAAAGAAACTTTTGATTCATCTGTTTTGCGACAACCAAGGTGTTTTGAACTTGGTCAAGAACCCAGTCCACCATGAACGTACAAAGCACATTGACACATATTGTCATTTCATTCGTGATGAGGTTCCTAAACACAGGATCAAGCTCCAACACATTCCCACCGACGAACAAGTTGCAGACATCTTCACAAAGGCACTTGGACGTGTCAAATTTGAGTTGTTCCGAAATAAACTTTGTATATCAAAGTAATGTAATAAAGGGGGGATGTTAGGGTAAAATAGGTAGTATATTGCATTACACTACTTGGGTAGATTATTACATTTACTTTTCTACTTTCTACCATGTAGATATTTATTGTCTTAAATATCTAATGGTTAATTTCCTAAATATCCTAGGTGGAAGAGTTCTAAATCAAACTCTCTTCCTCTTGATAGATTGTTTGGCGTGATCTCTGTTCAATCAGTTTTGATTACTATTTTGTAACCTATTTAAAGGCTATAGTTTCTAAACTATATGCTAATGCAAATATTCAATTATCAAACTTATTTTGGATCTCGTGGTCACAACCCTCTTATGTTCCAACTCCACTATGTTTAAGGGACAAGTTGAATAATTGGCTCTATCCAGGTACAACCTTGAATGCTACCTATAATTGGTTCTCACTTTTTTTGGTAAGTCATATCTTCCTAACATCATTGTTACCTCTTCCCTGGGTAACTTCCATGGGTGTTGTACATGAATATCCATAATTTTCCTTGTATTCTCCTCATTGCTCACCTATTCTGTTATCTTTTCTAATTCGATAAACATTTTTTTTCCATAGATTCAACTCTCCCACACATCCAATATAAAACTATAGTTTGGTGCTAGCCATGGCATTACCTATCTGAGAGAAGAAATGTTCCACCTGATATTCTACCCTTTTTGCATCCTCCTTTGTTTCAATATTTGAGAACTATGATACCTCCAAGAGGTAACTTGTTTGCATCCTCTGCAGTTCTTCCTTTGTAGGAGTTTGTTCTTCCTCTTCTTCCAAGTGGTGACTAGAGCTTCCCCCAAGCTCTATTAGTGCTCTCTCTATGTTTATCTTTTCCTATGGTGGAGTCTATCCCGTAGTCCTATCCACTTCCACATATTCTTCAATATTCACAATATCTTGATGAGATTTTTTCTACCCTATAGATTCCTATATCTCCTTTTGTTTGGTTAAGTCCACTTGTTGTTATTCTGCCACCTACTTTTCTTCTTGATTCTGGTGGGTTTCCATTACTGTGACTTCTTCAACAATAGGATCTTCATGTTCTTGTGATGTATTCATATCTTCTTGTGCATTACTCTGATCATTTTGATTTGTACCTCCTCCCATCATGAATCTGAAGTGAGGCTTCTTATTCTCTCTTAACTCTTCTTTTGAGGCTTCCACTATTGCCTTGGATTTCTATTTTTTCTCCTAAGTAGTGGCTACTACTTCTTGTACTATTTGCCTAATTTTGTATCATCCAAAATTTTTGAAGAGTATAAAATTTTAAAATCATTATGTTGGAAAATCTATGGGTATTCCACCATATATTTTGCTTCTGCCCAATTCCAATCTTGTAAATCCAGCTTCTCTGAATCTGATTGTTCTTCTTCTTGCTGATTCTTCTATATAGGCTCAACTTGTTTTTGCAGAATAGGATTATTTACCATTATTTCTTGTTGTCTTCTTGTTCTTACTTGTACTGGTTTGGATTGCCTCCCCACAAGTTCCCCCCTTTCCTAAATTGATGGTTTCTCTTATTATCGTTTATGAAGTGCTTGTTGTTCTAGTTCAGGTTACAACTACCTAGGCCTTTTCCTTCAATGGTGTACCTCCTCCTTCAAATAAGTATCCTCATGCACTAAATTGGCCTAATGCTTAGGTACTTTCTTTTCCCGAGACTTATCTGGAGTCTCTTTATGAATTGGTACTAACTTTACCCACCATAAAATGGTTGGCTTACCTGCATCAATATTTCTAGGTTCTATCAAACTTGGGAAGTGAATTCCCATATCTGTAAGAACATTCAATAAAAATCCAATAGCATGGAAAGTCATCCTAAAATTCTTAGGCCTCTTTATCAGCACATCATGCATCTTTTTCTCTAGATATGTACCCCAATCATACTAGATTCCTTTAGTGATCCTTTCCACATATTGAGAATTCCATATTGGCATATTCGTAGCTCATGTTTTACCTAACTATCAAGCCATCATAATATTCATGGCAGATGGTCAATATTTCCCTATTAGTTGTATTTGTTTAATTCCTTGAGTTCCTACACCCGATATCTTTGCTTCGATCGGTGATTTCACATTGGTAAGTGAAGTGATGATGCGATGTGTCTCAATCGGATCAAGAAACTTCTTAACTATCTTAGTATCATATTATGGCAACCCAAATGTTTTCTTGTATGTCTCTACTATGAATTATATCTTTAGTGATCATTTGCCCACATTAACATAGGCAAGTCTACTTGCAGGATCATATGCTTGAACTATATGCAATAGATATTTATAGAAGAAGAAGGTCTTCTAGTGTAGTGGCACATGTGCTATTACATCTACACCAGCCTTCTCAAACTCTTTTCTCCATGGGTGGTTATTTTTTTCTTCGTTGCTTCACCACTTCTTGCATGTATCTGCTCCATGTTGTATGAATGATATCCATGTTATATAAAATTGGTTCTCATTGGAATCACTACTCATATCCTCCAATGGATATGGGTAATGGACTTCATTGCATAATTACCTCCTTGGAATTCTTTACTATGCCATTTCCTCCTCTCAAAACCTTGGTGGTATCCTTCTTCGATCAGCCCTCCAATACCTATACTCTCTCCATGGCCTGTATCTTCCTCTCTTCCAAGGATGAGTACCATGCCAACCATAGGCTAAAACTATCACCCTTTGGTATTGTCACGGATGTGAGTCTCTCTCATGCAGGTTTCCTAGTGATTGTTCCACTCTATTGGCTAAAATTCTTCTCAATTGATATTCGAACTCTTTGGCTGAAATAATTTTCTTACCATTCCTCTGGTTAGCTTGCTATTTGGACATCACCTATTATGCAATCATGAGTTCCCTAAAAATTGTACATTGCTACTATAAATTGTACAATACACCCTCCAACTTGTTCATGTGTGGTTTTCAATTCAACATCCACCTCCAAGTCGTACAATCTCTTTGATTGCTTCAAATTGCTCAAACTACTGTAAATCGTACATATGATACACCAAAACATACAAGGGTCATACCAATATGTACAATGTCCCTATCTATCTACTCCCCTTTTTTGAATTTATACAATTTTGTATGATTTCATACGATTTTCTCAAAAAGCTTAAATCGGCCTCCAAATTGCTTGAAATTGCATAATTGTTTCCTGAAATTGTACAATATACCCTCTAAATCATACAACACATCCTTTGAAACCCTTGTTTGCCTGAAATTCATGTTTTTTACTTCTTTTCTATGATTTCTCACCGACCCAATTGCTGAAATATCTTGATCTATCTTTTTAGTGCAATTCCGAAGCAAATTTGTATTTTTTGTTACTTGGCACAATTTCCCCCCAATTTTTTTTTTTGGCTGTAATGCAGGGCTGTACGTTCTTCTCCCTTATTTATTTTTCCCTCTACAATTTATTTTTTGTTGTTTTTCTCTAATTAGAGCGTGTAATCTCCTTTTCCTTGCAACTTCTTTACTCTGGCTCCAATCCACAATATCTTTGAACCCTGGTGTACATTTTCCACAATATGGTTCTTTGCTTGGACATCTTCTACTACAAATCCTCACTTTCCTTTGGCTAAAATTCAAAATCTAATTTTAATGGAACCAAACCCTTGCTTTTTTTTTTTATTTGGTTTATTTTTTAATGTGAAAATTTTCCATGGTATAAATTTAGAAATGGGTTATGCAATCTTGTGGTTCACTTGATGAATTTCAATGCTCATGTAACATATTTCATGCTTGTCACCTTCATTTTCCTTAAAATCTTAAATTTCTCCTTGTATGATTTGCAAATTTACTAAAATTTTCCCTTTATTTAAATTGCTATCAAACCCTAACCACTCAAATTTTTAAAATTGTGCCACTTTACCATATTGCATGTTTTTTTGTCTTCCTTTGCTTAGAATATTGACAACTCATAGATTTTACCATGTGATTTTATCTTTCTTCGCTCTTTTTCAATAACTCATCATTCCACTCATGCAAAAATTAAATGCGACGGTTTAAAATCATACAACTACTCCTAAAATCATACATTGTATGATCTAAATCATACAACATGTTTCATTGTATGATTCTGCTTGTACTTTTTCCACTTTTTCCTGCACGATCTACCACTTTTACTTTTTCAGCTTAAATTTTATTTGTACGATCTGTTAGATAAAATTTTCCATTTTCTCTCTCTTGAAGAGGTTGTCATTTTCATTTTTCAATCCACTTCCTTCTTAATTGTTTCTAGAGGAATTTTCACAAGGCATTTTATTTTTTATTTTATTTTATTTCTCTTAAATCTATTTACACTTTTTACCATTATGGAAATCACATAGTGACATTCACTTGCATGATCCCATCTGATTCTTAGCTTGGAGGTTTGACTATGGCATTACGAGTGATTTTTTCCTCTGGTGCCACTTGCTCTCTAGCACAATGGATATCCACTTGTGATGTTACCAAGTTCCCTGGCCTTCCACTACCATGTGTACAATTTGAAATTATACAATTACAAGCTGAAGTATCTTTACTTGGTGTCCCTTCCTCTTATCGTATAGGTGATTGATTCCTAGGTAACGATGTCTTGAATAATTTTTTTCATTTGAATGACTTCTCTACCTATATCCTCAGATCAATTCTATCTTCAAACTTGGTGATCATATCCTTTGTTGTCCCTAGTTTCTTACATCTACAAAATGCACTCTTCCTCTACCAACAAGGCCTCTATTGTGTGAGTGTATTTCCCATCCTATTCCTCTTGACATCAAGCTTCTCTATGCCAATGGTGATTCCTCCCTACCTTGGAGTAATCCTCTACCTCCTACCACTCTTTGAGGTACTTATCGGATTAGTGGTGGTCATACCAATGGATACTACCTTATGGGGTTTGGTAAAATACCTCTTATCCCTGGTATACCTTACATATTTCTTGTCTAGTTCAAACATGCTAAGGGTGCATCTCCCCACCATCTAGGAGTAGGGGATCAAAACCTTCCTCGTCCTCTTCATCCTCTAACTGTAACATCACCTTGACTTCATTCAGTCCATGGTTGAATACCTCCTCCTCTTCCTGGCTGAAACCCTATGGGTCCTTGTCTATTCCTTCCTCTCATTGCTTAGTTATCAAGTGTTATCTCTACCAAATCAATGTTGGCTAGTGAACTTCTAATTTATCTTACGCTTGGTGACAATTATCATAGTGCTTTGATTATATGATCTATACCTACTATGCAACATATCCATATTATTTTCTCGAAGCATCTTTGTGGAGATGAGGTTGCCAGGATATCTCTATATGTGTTAGAAAAATTTATCTCAGAACTTGAGTTGTTCCAATTATCTTCTCTTTGTTCTGACCAATCTGCTAGTAAATTCATTAATCTCTCCAATCTCCTTGCTTATATCCTTTTTCTTCTTAATTTTTTATAGGCTATTGTATATGCTTGCAGATCAAGGTTGGTTTGACACTCATGTGATCTCCCTAGTTGTCAATGTGTTGTTGTACATGCTGGGGTATCACAGTTATCCTGAGGATTATGGGGTCTCCTCGAGAAATCATCATCATCACTAATTTTTGTGCTAGGTTCCCTTACTAGCAAAGGTATTCCTTGGTCACTGGATTCACTCAAATACACCCGTGTATTGCCTTGTGACTCAGGTGATGTGGTTGCTTCCTCAATGTCTTGCCAAAGCATCTTTGCATCATCATTTGTCATTGGCGGATCACTTGGTGGTACTTGTGAACTTGTGCTTGCACCATCATTTCTTATACCACTCCTTATATTTATCCCCTCATTATCCTCATATTTCCATTTGATTTCTTGTAGTCTAGCTATTCTTTGTTCATCCAGCATTCGTATTGTACTATCCAATTCCTAGATGGTTTTTTTCCTCAACCTTGCATTATGACCTCACAACATCTGATATTCCTACTATATTTGTTGGATTTGCAGTTGCATTCTCTACTATAGTATACCTATCTGATCTGATGTAGTAAGTCTAACCAATTATTCATCGATGGTATCATTCCTATTCTCTTATGGAACTTCCATTTCAAAAGTGTCCACTCTATCTTCATATCGTACTGTTAATTGTATCCTTCTTGTCCTTCTGATTTTTGGGATAGTTCTCTACACTCCATCTGGGGATACATCATGTTCCTATTTACTTGGGGTGCTTCTTCTTGCCTTCCCCTATTTTTGGGTAACAGTACTATCTCATGATATCCTCTTTTATTTGGAGGAATCCACTCTTCATATTCCTATATTACTCGTTCTATCCCATCCACAATTTTGACATGCACCCATAATCTTCTTATTTCTCTAGGTCGAGGTGCCAACTCATACTATTCTATAGTTGGTCTTGTCTCCTCCCCTTCTATAAATAAGTGTGCGAGTCCTATGTCAGGATCTTCTTATGATGGAAATTTCTTACCTTAATTTCTCCTTTGAGCTTTTGCTCGTCTTCTTTGTTCAATCTCTTTCGAAGAAATGAATAAGCACTATACTTTGAAAGGCTTCAATCTTGAGCCATTACAGTGTCGGGTACCTCAATCCTGTTTAGGTTTTACAACTTGATTGCTCCATTATTCATTACTTCTACCACTTTGTAGGGACCAAGCCATAAAGTCTTTAACTTACCGAGCTTGATTTCCCACTTTCCATTAAACTTTAGAACCAAGTCACCCGGACTAAGTTCTAGCTTCCTCAAGTGTTTGTCATACCATAACTTCCTTATTTTATGGGCTACCTCAATTGCCCATTGTACCATGACTCTTCTTTCATTTAGCTTTATCAGTATTGTCAGTCGCTCTTCCAAACTTTCTTGATCACCCAAGTTATGCTCCATCATGACTCTCAATCTTGGTATCAAGAATTCAACTAGCACCACTGCCTCTTTTCAATACATCAATTGAAAAGGTGTATGCTCTATTTTTGGTTTAAAAATTGTTTTGTATGCCCACAAAATAGATGGTAACCTTTCCTCCTAATTTATTCCTTCTATTCCATAGGTTTTATACAAAGTAGATAGAAGGAATTTGTTTGTTGCTTCCACCTGTCCCTTCATTCTGGGATAGTACGAACTAGATAATAAATGCAAAATCCTAAATTTTATTATCAACATCTTGATGATTTCATTTACAAAGTGTCCTTCTCAGTAACTTGTTATCTGTAGTGGTATGCCAAATCTTGTAATTACCTGCTCATACAAAAATATTTTTGTAATTTTGGCTGAGTTGTCAGGTAATGCTCTCGCTTCGACCCATTTTTTCAAGTACTTTGTTGCTACCACAATGTACCTGCACTTCCTTCTTCAAGATATTTTCAATGGTTCAACGAAGTCCAATCCCCATATTTCAAATAATTCTTGGGGTTGTGATGGATGCAATGGCATAAAGTCCCTATTTACTGGCTTCCCTGTCCTTTGACAAGTATCGCATGCTTTTACATATTCTTTTGCATCATTATATAGTGTGGGCCACCATAATACTGCTAGTAATATTTTCCTAGCAATTGCATCTGGTCCCATGTCTCATCCTGCTAAGCCTTGAGCTTCTTTCAATGCTGATTTTATTTCTTCTTCCATCACACATCTTCGTAAGATACCATCACTTCCCATATTATATAACAATCTTACTATCAATTGAAAAGGTGTTGACTTCATAATCACTTTCTTTTCTTCAATTATTTTCATTTCTTGTGGAAACTCTCTTGTGGATAGATACTGGCCAATAAAATTGTACCACGATAGAACAAAATTGATGGTAAATAACTACGCATAAGGGAATTCATCCGAAACCCATGTTGTTGTAGGCTTTCCTGATCGTATTTGAGATAGCTAGTCTATAATTACATGCTTCTTACCAAGTCTTACTACTACTCGGATATACGAACTCATGTAGGGTGATGAGCCACCTGCTGATCCATCCTTGTATCATCAGTTTGTTTATCAAGTACAACAAATCTTGGTGATCTACATAAAAAGTAAAGGGATTCACTAGTAGGGAATACCTAAACTTCTAGACTACATATACCATTCCCAAGGCTTCTATTTCTATTGTACTATAGTTTCTCTCTGCCCTTGATAATAGGTGACTAGCAAAGAAAATAGGTTGATCCAACCTGAATTGTTCTTCTTGTGCCAAAGCACATCCTATTGCAAAATTTGAAGCATCAATGTGGACATGGAATTGCTTATCCCAATTTGGGAAAACTAAAATTAGGCTATTTACAAGCTTGGCCTTCAACTCCTCAAAGTATTCTTGGTGCTCCTCTATTCATCTGAAAGGAACATTCTTCTTTATCAACAAATCCAATGGATAGGATACATGTTCATAATTCTTGATAAACCTTCAATAATACACCATTGATCCAAGGAAGGTTTTAAGTGAACTCACATAATATGGTTCTTCCATGTGCAATATCACACAGATCTTATCAAGATCTATTTTTAATCCCTCACTACACAATACATGTCCTAACAACTTTCCATATGATACCATTAGGTAACACTTTCCAGGGTTTAATGAGATATGTGCATTTTTGCACCTACTCATACATTCACTGAGGGCAGGAAGATGCTCCTTGATATTCCCATAAATGGACCAGTTGTCCAAAAATGCTTTGAAGTTACCTATTACCAACTAATCGAATATATACAATATGATGCACTAAAATGTAGCTGGGGTATTATAAAGCCCTAATGGCATTCGATTGTACGCATAGATGCCATTCTACACAATAAATGTGATATTTAGCTTATCCTTATCGGCTATGCTTATTTGATTGTAACCCAAAAATCCATCCAAAAATGAATAGATCTCATGTCCTGTGACTTCCTCCAGGATGGAATTTGAGAAGGGAATAGGGAAGGGGTCCTTAATGGTTACTATGTTTAGACTCCTAAATTCCACACATATTCTAATTTTTCCCACTTCCTTCTTCAATGTAACCACTATAGGTGATACCCACTCACTGGTCGTAACCCTGAAGATGATTCCTGCCTCCAACATCTTCTCTATCCCTGCATTTATTAATGCAACATATTTTGGGTTCATCATATACGGTCTCCTCCTTATGGGTTGTGCTCTAGGTATTAGTGTAATATTATGGACACATAACTCAAGTGGTACTCCCTTCAAGTCCTTGTATGTCCATGCAAAGACATCCTTATATTACAAGAATATCTTAAAAGTTATAGCTTTCAATACAGGGTTTAAATAATCACCACAGTGAATCATCCTAGGTTCATATTATATCCCTAGATTGATGTCCACTATTTAAGGTCCTTCATATTTGATATTCTCTGACCCGCTCGCTACGTTCTCCATATTCTTTGGGTGTTCTAGTCTTGTATAAATTTTTGCATCTCCTACTATATATTCTGCAAAACATTTGGAAGCGTCCATTTCTCTTTCGCCTCCTTATTAGGTTTTTGGCTGACTTTGGTTTCATCTTGTTTTTCCTTGATCTCATTTGAGTCAATGCAGAGCCTGTTGGGCTAAAAAACTTTGTACTCCTCCATTTTCTGATGCAGAAGTCAACTATAAGATATAGCTTCATCTTCACTACACTCATCTAGGTTTAGCATTCCTTCTCCATATGGTTCATATCCTTCCTCTCTTGAGGATTTTTTTGATTCCTTGGTCATGGTTACATCCTCACTGACCTTTGATTAGTCAAATTAATCATATATTTGTGTTGTCCCTTATTAAAAGTGATTTGATTCTTTCCCCAATTATGATTAAATTTAGCTACACATAGCCATCCTCTTCCCAATAGAGCATCCTATGCAGGATTCTGCATAGGATTCACAACAAAATCCAAGATAAACTCATGGTCATCTATCACCACTTGTTGCGCTGTCAAGACTCTCTTTGTCTCAATACCATACTTGTCAGCACCATATAATCAGAAGCTCGATGCCCATAGATATGGAGCACGTAATTCTATCCAAGTCCTTTCAGGTAGCACATTGATGTTGGATCCTCTGTCCATAATAACTTGTGTCAATTTGTGCCCTAGGATCTCCATATGAACTAATGCAGGTTTATTTCCCAACCATGAATTGGTCTTTTTATTTCTTTTCCTGAATTAGTTGAATATACACTTACATCACCTTATGAGGTTGTATCTCTTCCACCATCACTTTTTATAATTATGGGATAGCTTCCAACAGGTTAACCACTTTGATCTCTGTTGTGGTGTCCAAAACCTATGCTGCCAGACTCTACATAATTGCCTTCTCTTTTGATGGTTTTTTTAGTTCCTTCTCTTCTGTTAACTTCACTTGTTTAGATTTTTGTGCTTCATCTTGTTGTACTTTCTTTGGCATTTGCCAACACTAATTTTCTTTTGCTAGCTCAGGATACTTATCCTTTTTAGCCTGATTCCTCTTTTACTTGAGGAAACCCACTATCTAAATAATTTATATTTTATGGGTTACTTGAACTCGTCTACTTGGGGAAATTTTCTTCTTTGTTGTTACTCGAATCACACAACCTACATGTGTGTAGTGTTCGATTGCTGCATTTCTTATCTCTAAGGTGAAGGATAATTTTTAGGAAATATCCCCACTCTTGGCAATTACAATATTGTATGATCGGACTCCCTTCCAAACCATACTGCAAATGACTCTGTCCTCCTTATCAATTGCCCTGGTTTTGCCTTCCACCTCATCGATTATTTCTATAACTGCCACTTGTTGCTTGTTGCCCACTTCCTAGGGTCTTTGTTTTCTCTTCCTACTCCTATATTGTCTGGACCTATGGACGTACTCTTGCATTAAACAGATATAGCATCACCTTGTATCCCATCATGTTATTGGAATTTAACCCATCCTTTGGGTTGATGACACACTATGATGGTACACCATGTCGGCAAGGATTAAGGATGGTAGAGAGAAGAGTTTTTAATTAAATTTTCTCCCTCCCCTAATTCTTCTCTTCCCCTCCTTCTCCTTATTTCTTGCATTATAGTTATCTCTACACTATATAAACTCGTAACCTTTGTTTTTATGATTAATAGATTGATTTAATTCTATACTTTGGTATCAGAGCGGGCGAGCAGAGCTGGAAAACAGGTAAGGTCGAGGGCCCACAGGAGGATATCATGCATCTCGAGGTGAGGTCGAGAGCGGCCCATATAGCATGCATCCCGAGGTGAGGTCGAGGAGGCCCACAGAGCATGGAACCCAAGATGAGGTCGAGGAGGCCTACGAAGTGAAACTGAACATGAAACTAGAGGGACACATGGTAGAAGGCTAGCGTGGAGTAGGCTGACATGGCATAGGGTGACAAGGCGGTGATGTGGCACAGGGTGACAAGGTGGTGACATGGTGCAAGTTCATTGGTTAAGGATTCGACAAAAGGAGGAGTGTTTGATTGCCCAAAGGCAATCGAAACACTAAGGTCGCATTGATTGTTTTAAATCCCTCTCAGTGCTCCCACCGCGTGAATGTGGGATATTGATCCCAAAATATTTTAATATTTTTTTATTTTTTTTGTCTCCCCATCATGGAGGAGACAATAAAGCACTCTAAGTGCTTTTAATTGCCATCGGCGGTGGTAGCCGAGGCGGTAAGGAGGTGCGCGCTAAGTCTTTGGTTATCGAGAGGTCGCGGGTTCGACTCGCATGGGCGAAAAAAAAGGTTATTTTTTTATATAAAGTTTATTTACTTTTTAAAGTTTTTTTAAATATTTTATTTAATAATTTAAATTATATTGTTTTTAAATCATTTTTTTTCAAAATTTGATTTCTAAAGCAATTTTTTTATTATTAAATAGAAATATATTAAAATTTCTTTAAAATTTTTAGTAAATTTTTCATCATTTCCTAAGAGGAAATTATTGTACAAGTCTGAGTGACTTTAACAGTAAAAATTTGTGTAAAAGCCTAAGAGGCTTGAAGGGTGAAATTCTTTGTAATAGTCTGAGAGACTTGAAGGCTGAAAAATTCTTGTAATAGCCTAAGAGGCTTTAAGGGGGGATAATTTTTGCATCAAAGGGTAGAAATTTTGTAATCATTCATGATACGATCTATAGGCTGCTATCATGCCCTTTGTTCTCTTTTAGTAAGAGAAAACCCCAAATATTTTGATGAAAATTTTTGAACGTATGGACTGAATATTGTATTCAGTCACCTGCAAAATTCTGTAATAGCTCATCAAAGACATCCAGATTCAGGATATGAAGCAGATTCAGAAGACAATTCCTTTGGCAACAGATTTGAAGAGTCAGAATCTGTAGGAGTTGCACCACAGGAGTTAGAGAATCCACATCTCAGTAACAGTGACTCAGTTGAAATACTGGAGCCAAAACCATATTCACCAGAAATAATTCTTATAAGTGACGATGAAGATTTAGTTGCAGATAACTTTGTGAATCCAGTGATAGAAGAACCTCAACAAGTAGAACAGGCCATAAGTGAGAGAGTAGATCAAGTTAGATTTGATTTAAATCTGTAACTTTTTCTTTTGAAAAGCAGAGTGCTTTGATTGTAATTGAGAAATAAAAGTGTGTTTTTAGTTTATTTCCAATAGCTATGGCATCCAATTCTAATCTACCCATTCCAAAATTTAATGGGTACGATTATGAGTATTGGTCCATCAAAATGAGGACCTTACTCATAGGCAAGGGACTATGGGACATAGTAGAAGAAGGTTACACAGAACCTATAGATTGGACTATGTTAAATGCAGCAGATAAGAAAACAAAGAAAGAAGCACAAAAGAGCAACTCCTCTGCTCTTTATCATCTCCAAGCAACATTGGATAAAAGTATTTTTCCTAGAATTACCTCTTGTTTAACTACCCAAGATGCATGGAAAGCCTTGAAAGAAGGTTTCCAAGGAAGTGATCAGGTGAAGCAAGTAAGGCTTCAGACCCTGAAACGATATTTTGAGAATCTCAAAATGAATGAAGATGAGAAAGTTGGTGACTACTGCGTAAGAGTCAAAGCAGTTGTCAACAAGATGGTAACACTTGGCGAAGAAGTCAAACCAGAAGCAGTTGTGAAGAAAGTGTTGAGAACACTTCTTCAAAAATGGAATCACATAGCCATCATCATCGAAGAATCAAAGGACCTTTCTACACTATCTTTTGATGCATTAATCGGTTCATTAATGTCACATGAAGAGATATTACAGGGATCTCCTTCAACAAGTTATGGAGGCGATGATAAAGCCTTCACATCCAATGAGGGTGTAGGAAGAGGACAAGGAAGAGGCCAAGGTAGAGGACAAAGAAGAGGTAGAGGTAGAAGCAGCCCAAGAGGAGGAAATCCAAGCAGAGGTGGAAATCAAAATAGAGGTAGCAATCAAAGCAGAGGTGGAAATCAAGGGTGAAATGGGAATCAAGGAAGAGGAGGTGACAAAAAGAAAGCTTGTTTCAATTGTGGCAAGCCCGGTCATTTTTCTCGAGACTGTTGGTCCAAGTCTTCTCAGGGAAGCAACAGTCAATATGGCAATTATGGTGAAGAAGATGGAACATCTAATATGTTTCTTTCTTATGGGCAATCGGATCAAAATTTGAATGACACTTGGATTTTGGATACTGGTTGTTCCAACCATATGAGTGGCAAAGAAGAACTCTTTGCTAAAATAGATTCCACCTATAAATCCCGAATCAAGTTGGGAGATGATAAAGCTTTGCAAGTTGAAGGCATTGGAGCCATGGAGGTTCCAACAAAATAAGGCATAAAAAAGGTGAATGACATCTACTACACTCCGAAGCTCCAACATAATCTGCTAAGTGTTGGACAAATGATGGAGAAAAATTACAAACTTGTTTTTGATGAAGGCAAATGTGTAATTTTTGACAAAAAAAATTGTAATAGAGTCATCACACAAGTACCTATGACCAAAAATAGGTTATTTCCCCTTAAGTTTGGAGAACCAGGGGGTGCTCAACTTGCAAATATTGCTATCACAAATCCAAGTGTGCTTTGGCACTTGAGATATGGTCACCTAAATTCTACTAGCTTGAAATTGTTAACTTCTCAAGCTATGGTGATAGGACTTCCTAAAATTAATGAACACAAGGAGGTCTGTGAAGGGTGTGCTTTGGGAAAGCACTCTAGGTCCAAATTTCCAAAAGGACAAGCATGGAGGGCCAATCATCCACTTCAATTAGTGCATTCGGACATCTGTGGTCCAATGCAGACAAAAAGCATAGGTAATAATTCCTATTTTCTCACTTTTATAGATGATTTCTCTAGGATGTGTTGGATCTATTTCTTGAAAACCAAATATGAAGCCTTTTATTGCTTCATAGATTTCAAGAATAATGTAGAGAAACAAAGTGAGTTCATTGTAAAATATCTAAGGACAGATCGAGGAGGAGAGTACTCTTCAAAGGTATTTCTAAAATATTGTAAAGAATGTGGGATAAAGAGGCAATTCACCATTGCCTATACTCCACAACGAAATGGTGTGGCGGAAAGAAAGAACCGCACCATAGTAGAAATGGCTAGATCGATGCTTCAATCTAAGCATCTAAGTAACATGTATTGGGTCGATGTTATTAGAACCAGTGTTTACATTCTAAATAGGAGTCCTACTTCTAGTTTGGATGGGATCACTCCTTACGAGGGGTGGTATGGCAAGAAGCCGAATGTAAAACATTTCAAAGTTTTTGGTTCTTTAGCATATGCACACATTCCTGATGAAAAAAGGAAAAAGCTTGATCCCAAGAGTCAAGCATGTATTTTTGTAGGATATTGTGAGTCTACCAAAGCATATAGACTCTACAATCCACAAACACATAAAATTGTACTTTCAAGGGATGTGATTTTTGATGAAGGGGGAGAATGGGGTCATCAAAGAATTTTTGTTGATGATGAATCCCATGATGCATGTTCTTCACAAATACAGTAGGTGCCATCCAAGATAAGCAAAGGCACACCCCCTCCAAGCCCAAGCAGGAGTAATACTTCAAGTACATCAGCAACCACTCCAGGTCCTTCTCCACAAAGATATGTGAGTTCTTCACCTATGGATGTTGACTCTCCATCAAGAGGAAAAAGAACATTACAACATCATCCATATTTTCAAATGTTGGATCAAAATTTCTAGAAAAGATACACTAGAAGTCAAGCTAGTGAAATGAATGCAGTTTTGCAAAAACTTGAAAATCTGCATATGTATGGAGATGATGACTCCCAAGAGCCTAAGGGAGATGTAGTAAATTATGCTTTAATGTCTAGTGCACAACTAGAGCCATCTAGCTATGAGAAAGCATGCACTCATAATGTATGGCAAGCAAGCCATGGAAGAGGAAATCACCTCTATAAAAAATAATGATACTTGGGAGCTAGTGAAGCTTCCAAAAGGAAAAAAATGTGTTGGATGTAAATGGGTCTACAAGACCAAATTCAATGTTGATGGGAGCATTGAAAGACACAAGGCAAGACTTGTAGCAAAAGGCTTCACTCAAAAATATGGCATTGATTATGAGGAGACCTTTCCTCCTGTAGCTAGACAGGAAACAATCAGATCGATACTTTCCTTGGCTGCCCACAAAGGATGGAATATTCAGCACATGGATGTAAAAAGTGCCTTTCTCAATGGGTACTTGACTGAGGAGGTTTATGTTCAACAACCTCAAGGCTTTCAAGAACAAGGTAAGGAGAACCTTGTTTATAAACTAAAAAAAGCACTTTATGGCCTCAAGCAAGCACCAAGAGCATGGTACTCTCGCATTGATGGCTATTTCAAGGAGTATGGATTCACTCAAAGCAAAAGTGAACCTACTCTCTACTACCTAAAGTAAGGTACAAACATTCTCATAGTTTGTTTATATGTGGATGATCTCATATTTATGGGTAGTAATAATAAGATGAATATGGAGTTCAAACACTCCATGATGAAACAATTTGAGATGAAAGATCTTGGATTAATGCATTACTTCCTAGGCATGGAAGTTCATCAAATGAATAGAGGGATCTTCATATGTCAACACAAGTATGCTCGTGATATGATCAAGAAATTTTCCATGGAGCATTGCAAATCAGTTGCAACTCCAACAGGACATGGGATCCAATTGAGCAAGGATGATGGAGCACCGAAGGTTGACATGACCACTTTCAGAAGCATGGTTGGGAGTTTGATGTTTCTCACCAACACAAGACCTGATATACAATATGTTGTTTCTCTTGTTTCAAGGTTTATGGCTAATCCATCCGAGATGCATTTACAAGCAACTAAAAGAATTCTAAGATATGTAAAGGGTACATTGGATTTTGGAATCCATTACCACAAATGTAATTCTGTCAAGTTAGTTGGCTTTAGTGATAGTGATTGGGGCAGCAATATAGATGATAGGAAATCTACATTAGGGAACTATTTTAGTCTAGGGTTAGGACTAATTACATGGAGTTCCAAAAAGCAGACTGTTGTAGCATTGTCATCTACTGAGGCTGAGTATATAGCCATCACATATGCTAGTACTCAAGCTCTATGGTTGAGAAAATTCCTTGAAGAGATTGGAGAAAGGTAAAGTGGTCCTACCAGATTGTATTGTGATAACATGAGTGCCATTCAATTGGCATATAATCCTATCCACCATAGCAGATCAAAATATTTTGATATGAAGTATCACTTCATTCAAGACATGGTGGAGCACCAGGTAGTTGAGCTTAAACATTGTAGCACTTTGGACAACATGGCAGACATCTTCACCAAAGGCATGGCTAAAGCTCAATACATAAAGCTGAGAGATTATCTTGTCAGTCCTCTCAACTTTAAGGGGGAGAATGTTGGAATTTAACCCATCCTTTGGGTTGACGGCACACTATGATGACACACCATGTCGGCAAGGATTAAGGACGGCAGAGACAAGAGTTTTTAATTAAATTTTCTCCCTCCCCTAATTCTTCTCTTCCCCTCCTTCTTCTCCTTATTTCTTGCATTATAGTTATCTCTACACTATATAAATTGTAACCTTTGTTTTTTATGATTAATAGATTGATTTAATTCTATACATGTTGCACAGATGATAGTAATTATTTCATGGGAACTATACATTTGTATGACCTTCAATTTTTTCATTCTGTGCACCAAATGTCATTCTTCTCAGGATTTCTTCTTTTTTCTTTCATGATCTTATCAAATTCTTGATGGAATGATGCTGTAATTATTTCATGGGAACTTTACATTTGTATGACCTTCAATTTTTGCATTCTATGCACCAAATGTCATTATTCTTAGGATTTCTTCTTTTTTCTTTCATGATCTTATCAAATTCCTAATGGAATGATGCTACTATCCTTTGTATAGTGTCATCTTCTCCACTATATAAATCATTGGACTTGGGATGAGATAATATTCCTGTGTACATATGCTTTGAACCACTCTTGAAATTCTTTGCATGCTTCAAATCTTCATCATACATTTCTAATGGTACTGCCTTCATTTTTTAATTTTATTTTAGTAGCAATCCATCTACAAACCACTACTTCACCAATACATATGCCAAAGGCATCTGCATCTTATCTACTAATTTCTTTAGTATGTGGTTGTATGATTTTACATATTCATAAGATTTTTGCTTCATAAAATTTTAGTAACGATGTCTCCATAATCTTTCAAAGGATGAAATTCTTCAATTAATTTCTTCTTCACTTGATTCCAAGTCTAAAAAATCTAATGCATTTTCTCTTTTCATATACCAATCCATCACTAATCCTCTCAAGGTAGTAGGAAATAGAGTTAACCAGTCATCTAGTTGGTCTATGTCATTTTCCCTCCAAATGGTTATACAGGTTCTAATATGTCTTGTGGGGTATTCCTTACCCTTACCTATAAAGGGTGGACATCTCTTCTTGGCTGCCTTATTAGCCATCTTTGGAGAATCATCCTCGTCACTTGAGGTGTTCCATGGAATCTCTGTTTGATTCCTCCTTGGGGGTGTTTTACTACACTCATCATAAAAAGTTTCTATCTGAGATATCTTATTTTGTCCCACCAGTCGTTGAACAAACTCATGTGCATCTTCACTCTGTGACTTCCTTCACTGATGTGATGGATATGGTCTTGGTCTTTCTTCCTGAGACCCCCTATTCTTTTGCCCTAGTACCTAACTCCCATCCTATGCACTCCCTTGAAATCCTCCCATCACTTTCTTAGGTATCACCATCCACTCTTCTTCCTTGTGCACTACTTCTCTATAAACTTGCTCCTCTACATTAGGTTGTTTTTGGTACTTCCTCTTCTATCTCTATCAATAACGCCTAAAAATCTCCTTCTTTAGATGCCCAAACTTGCTCTATTTTTGGTTCATGTGTACTATGGTCTGAGTTACTTGAATTATTTATTTGATCAATTCTCGTGCTCCTTATTACTACAATATTCTCTTGTACTTCCCATATTCTACGTCTTTGCACACTGGTGTTTGTCATTCACCTCTAATTTTGTAATGTCAATTTGACATATTTTAACAAAAATACCAATTTTCGATAAGGCAATGATGCCAAATGTAGTGTAGGGGTGCAATATTACTAGTTGGGATGTGGTTATCAAGGTCCTAGAGTGATCAAATTACTATCCTTGATTGATGGTCCAAATCGTACATTCGTACAGTCCTCACAAAAACCCATATGCGACCATAAAACAACTTGTACAGACCTTAAATCGTACCATTGTACGATCCTAAATCATATAGTGATAGGTATTGTATGATTTTATATTCATAATATCCTTCAAATTTGGTTTTGCAAGCTACCGTACACAGTTTTGTAACTATATTACTCAATTTGCCAATATCGCCAAATTGGGTAAGTTTCTCTCAATCGCATAAACTACCAAATCGGGTAAGTTTATCTTGTACAATTTGTAGTGTGCTTGGTGTACAATTTGTATGAAGATAAAGTTCAAAAATGTGCTAAATTGGACACTATTTTGTACCAATATCTCTTATATAAGTTTTGTAAAGTTTTGAAATGGCAATTAATCCATTTTTACCAACATGCAAGTGCTAGCATCAGGGTTTGAGAGAGTTCTCTCCAATGGCAATATCCAAAAATTTTACAATAGTATTCAAGATATATCTCTTAATATTATTTTACTAATATATTAATTATAGGGCTCACACCATTTTTGGTTCAATTCCATCCTTCATATAGATGCATTAATCATCAACCATAACATAAAGAAGTAACATGCAACAATGATAAACTATAAACATTACTCCATAATTCTAGGATTGTACAGTATTTGAGAAAAGACTATGAATTGAGGTTATTCTTCATTGCTTATCAACAATACAATACAATCACAAAAAGGTACTTAACAATCATAGATATGCGTTCCCTACTTCATACTATTCAGACCAAATCATAACCAGAACTAACCACCATTAACCAACATTAACCAGACTATAAAAAATTAAAAATGTGGTCTTATATAATGTTTCATAGGCTGTTCCTAAGTGGTTCTTGAGGTAGTTCATTATTCACAACTACCCATCCATAAAAAAATGCATAATTATACCTTTTACTAAGTCTAAACACATGATTTATCAAATTCATGTGCAATTACAACTCAAATTGCATCTCCATTGCATTTCATTACATTTCATTGCACTTTGTATGGTTTTCACTTCATTTTGTACATTTTAACTCCTAATTTTATAGTTTTCTCCTACTTTTTTTCATTTGAATGACTTCTCTACCTATATCCTCAGATCAATTCTATCTTCAAACTTGGTGATCGGATCCTTTGTTGTCCCTAGTTTCTTCCATATACAAAATACACTCTTCCTCTACCAACAAGGCCTCTATTGTGTGAGTGTATTTCCCATCCTATTCCTCTTGACATCAAGCTTCTTTGTTCCAGTGGTGATTCCTCCCTACCTTGGAGTAATCCTCTACCTCCTACCACTCTTTGAGGTCCTTATCGGATTAGTGGTGGTCATACCAATGGATACTACCTTGTGGGGTTTGGTAAAATACCTCTTATCCCTGGTATACCTTACATATTTCTTGTCTAGTTCAAACATGCTAAGGGTGCATCTCCCCACCATCTAGGAGTAGGGGATCAAAACCTTCCTTGTCCTCTTCATCCTCTAACTGTAACATCACCTTGACTTCATTCATTCCATGGTTGAATACCTCCTCCTCTTCTTGGCTGAAACCCTATGGGTCCTTGTCTATTCCTTCCTCTCATTGCTTTGTTATCAAGAGTTATCTCTACCAAATCAATGTTGGCTAGTGAACTTCTAATTTATCTTACGCTTGGTGACAATTATCATAGTGCTTTGATTCTATGATCTATACCTACTATGCAACATCTCCATATTATTTTCTTGAAGCATATTTGTGGATATGAGGTTGCCAGGATATCTCTATATGTGTTAGAAAAATTTATCTCAGAACTTGAGTTGTTCCAATTATCTTCTCTTTGTTCTGACCAATCCGTTGGTAAATTCATTAATATCTCCAATCTCCTTGCTTATATCCTTTTTCTTCTTAATTTTTTATAGGCTATTGTATATGCTTGCAGATCAAGGTTGTTTTGACACTCATGTGATCTCCCTAGTTTTCAATGTGTTGTTGTACATGCTGGGGTATCACAGTTATCCTGAGGATTATGGGGTCTCCTCGAGAAATCATCATCATAACTAATTTTTGTGCTAGGTTCCCTTACTAGCAAAGGTATTCCTTGGTCACTGGATTCACTCAAATCCACCCGTGTATTGCCTTGTGACTCAGGTGATGTGGTTGCTTCCTCAATGTCTTGCCAAAGCATCTTTGCATCTTCATTTGTCATTGGCGGATCACTTGGTGGTACTTGTGAACTTGTGCTTGCACCATCATTTCTTATACCACTCCTTATATTTATCCCCTCATTATCCTCATATTTCCCTTTGATTTCTTGTAGTCTAGCTATTCTTTGTTCATCCATCATTCGTATTGTACTATCCAATTCCTAGATGGTTTTTTTCCTCAACCTTGCATTATGACCTCACAACATCTGATATTCCTACTGTATTTGTTGGATTTGTAGTTGATTTCTCTATTATAGTATACCTATCTGATCTTATGTAGTAAGTCTAACCAATTATTCATCGATGGTATCATTCCTATTCTCTTATGGAACTTCCATTTCAAAAGTGTCCACTCTATCTTCATATCGTATCGTTAATCGTATCCTTCTTCGTCCTTCATATTTTTGGGGTAGTTCTCTACACTCCATCTAGGGATACATCATGTTCCTATTTACTTGGGGTGCTTCTTCTTGCCTTCCCCTATTTTTGGGTAACAGTACTATCTCATGATATCCTCTTTTATTTGGAGGAATCCACTCTTCATATTCCTATATTACTCGTTCTATCCCATCCACAATTTTGACATGCACCCATAATCTTCTTATTTCTCTAGGTCGAGGTGCCAACTCATACTATTCTATAGTTGGTATTGTCTCCTCCCCTTCTGTAAATAAGTGTGCGAGTCCTATGTCAGGATCTTCCTATGATGGACATTTCTTACCTTAATTTCTCCTTTGAGATTTTGCTCGTCTTCTTTGTTCAATCTCTTTCGAAGAAATGAATAAGCACTATACTTTGTAAGGCTTCAATCTTGAGCCATTACAGTGTCGGGTACCTCAATCCTGTTTAGGTTTTACAACTTGATTGCTCCATTATTCATTACTTTACCACTTTGTAGGGACCAAGCCATAGTCTTTAACTTACCGAGCTTTATTTCTCACTTTCCATTAAACTTTAGAACCAAGTCACCCAGACTAAGTTCTAGCTTCCTCAAGTGTTTGTCATACCATAGCTTCCTTATTTTATGGGCTACCTCAATTTCCCATTGTACCATGACTCTTCTTTCATTTAGCTTTATCAGTATTGTCAGTCGCTCTTCCAAACTTTCTTGATCACCCAAGTTATGCTCCATCATGACTCTCAATCTTGGTATCAAGAATTCAACTGGCACCACTGCCTCTTTTCAATACATCAATTGAAAAGGTGTATGCTCTATTTTTGGTTTAAAAGTTGTTTTTTATGCCCACAAAATAGATGGTAACCTTTCCTCCTAATTTATTCCTTCTATTCCATAGGTTTTATACAAAGTAGATAGCAGGAATTTGTTTGTTGCTTCCACCTGTCCCTTCATTCTGGGATAGTACGAACTAGATAATAAATGCAAAATCCTAAATTTTATTATCAACATCTTGATGATTTCATATACAAAGTGTCCTCGGTAACTTTTTATTTGTAGTGGTATGCCAAATCTTGTAATTACCTGCTCATACAAAAATATTTTTGTAATTTTGGCTGAGTTGTCAGGTAATGCTCTCGCTTCGACCCATTTTGTCAAGTACTTTGTTGCTACCACAATGTACCTGCACTTCCTTCTTCAAGATATTTTCAATGGTTCAACGAAGTCCAATCCCCATCTTTCAAATAGTTCTTGGGGTTGTGATGGATGCAATGGCATAAAGTCCCTCTTTACTGGCTTCCCTATCCTTTGACAAGTATCGCATGCTTTTACATATTCTTTTGCATCATTATATAGTGTGGGCCACCATAATACTGCTAGTAATATTTTCCTAGCAATTGCATCTGGTCCCATGTCTCATCCTACTAAGCCTTGAGCTTCTTTCAATGCTGATTTTATTTCTTCTTCCATCACACATCTTCGTAAGATACCATCACTTCCCATATTATATAGCAATCTTACTATCAATTGAAAAGGTGTTGACTTCATAATCACTTTCTTTTCTTCAATTATTTTCATTTCTTGTGGAAAATCTCTTGTGGATAGATATTGGCCAATCAAATTGTACCACGATAGAAAAAAAATGATGGTAAATAACTACGCATAAGGGAATTCATCCGAAACCCCTGTTGTTGTAGGCTTTCCTGATCATATTTGAGATAGCTAGTCTATAATTACATGCTTCTTACCAAGTTTTACTACTACTCGGATATACGAACTCATGTAGGGTGATGAGCCACCTGCTGATCCATCCTTGTATCATCAGTTTGTTTATCAATTACAACAAAGCTTGGTGATCTACATAAAAAGTAAATGGATTCACTAGTAGGTACTACCTAAACTTCTAGACTGCATATACCATTCCCAAGGCTTCTATTTCTATTGTACTGTAGTTTCTCTCCGCCCTTGATAATAGGTGACTAGCAAAGAAAATAGGTTGATCCAACCTGAATTGTTCTTCTTGTGCCAAAGCACATCCTATTGCAAAATTTGAAGCATCAATGTGGACATGGAATTGATTATCCCAATTTGGAAAAACTAAAATTAGGCTATTTACAAGCTTGGCCTTCAACTCCTCAAAGGATTATTGGTGCTCCTATATTCATCTGAAAGGAACATTCTTCTTTATCAACAAATCCAATGGATAGGATACATGTTCATAATTCTTGATAAACCTTCAATAATACACCATTGATCCAAGGAAGGTTTTAAGTGAACTCACATAATATGGTTCTTCCATGTGCAATATCACACGGATCTTATCAAGATCTATTTTTAATCCCTCACTACACAATACATGTCCTAACAACTTTCCATACGATACCATTAGGTAACACTTTCCAGGGTTTAATGAGATATGTGCATTTTTGCACCTACTCATACATTCACTGAGGGCAGGAAGATGCTCCTTGATATTCCCATAAATGGTCCAGTTGTCCAAAAATGCTTTGAAGTTACCTATTACCAACTAATCGAATATATACAATATGATGCACTAAAATGTAGCTAGGGTATTATAAAGCCCTAATGGCATTCGATTGTACGCATAGATGCCATTCTACACAATAAATGTGATATTTAGCTTATCCTTATCGGCTATGCTTATTTGATTGTAACCCAAAAATCCATCAAAAAATGAATAGATCTCATGTCCTGTGACTTCCTCCAAGATGGAATTTGAGAAGGGAAAAGGGAAGGGGTCCTTAATGGTTACTATGTTTAGACTCATAAATTCCACACATATTCTAATTTTTCCCACTTCCTTCTTCAATGTAACCACTATAGGTGATACCCACTCACTGGTCGTAACCCTGAAGATGATTCCTGCCTCCAACATCTTCTGTATCCCTGCATTTATTAATGCAACATATTTTGGGTTCATCATATATGGTCTCCTCCTTACGGGTTGTGCTCTAGGTATTAGTGTAATATTATGGACACATAACTCAAGTGGTACTCCCTTCAAGTCCTTGTATGTCCATGCAAAGACATCCTTATATTCCAAGAATATCTTAAAAGTTATAGCTTTCAATACAGGGTTTAAATAATCACCACAGTGAATCATCCTAGGTTCATATTATATCCCTAGATTGATGTCCACTATTTAAGGTCCTTCATATTTGATATTCTCTGACCCGCTCGCTACGTTCTCCATATTCTTTGGGTGTTCTAGTCTTGTATAAATTTTTGCATCTCCTACTATATATTCTCAAAACATTTGGAAGCGTCCATTTCTCTTTCGCCTCCTTTTTAGGTTCTTGACTGACTTTGGTCTCGCCTTATTTTTCTTTGATCTCCTTTGAGTCAATGCGAGCCTCGTTGGGCTAAAAAACTTTGTAATCCTCCATTTTCTGATGCAGAAGTCGACTATAAGATATAGCTTCATCTTCACTACACTCATCTAGGTTTAGCATTCCTTCTCCATATGGTTCATATCCTTCCTCTCTTGAGGATTTTTTTGATTCCTCGGTCATGGCTACATCCTCACTGACCTTTGATTAGTCAAATTAATCATATATTTGTGTTGTCCCTTATTAAAAGTGATTTGATTCTCTCCCCAATTATGATTAAATTTAGCTACACATAGCCATCCTCTTTCCAATAGAGCATCCTATGCAGGCTTCTGCATAGTAATCACAACAAAATCCAAGATAAACTCATGGTCATCTATCACAACTTGTTGCGCTGTCAAGACTCTCTTTGTCTCAATACCATACTTGTCAGCACCATATAATCAGAAGCTCGATGCCCATAGATATGGAGCACCTAATTCTATCCAAGTCCTTTCAGGTAGCACATTGATGTTGGATCCTTCGTCCATAATAACTTGTGTCAATTTGTGCCCTAGGATCTCCATATGAACTAATGCAGGTTTATTTCCCAACCATGAATTGGTCTTTTTATTTCTTTTCCTGAATTAGTTGAATATACACTTACATCACCTTATGAGGTTGTATCTCTTCCACCATCACTTTTTATAATTATGGGATAGCTTCCAACAGGTTAACCACTTTGATCTCTATTGTGGTGTCCAAAACCTATGCTGCCAGACTCTACATAATTGCCTTCTCTTTTGATGGTTTTTTTAGTTCCTTCTATTCTGTTAACTTCACTTGTTTAGATTTTTGTGCTTCATATTGTTGTATTTTCTTTGGTATTTGCCAACACTAATTTTCTTTTGCTAGCTCAGGATACTTATCCTTTTTAGCCTGATTCCTATTTAACTTGAGGAAACCCACTATCTAAATAATTTATATTTTATGGGTTACTTGAACTCGTCTACTTGGGGAAATTTTCTTCTTTGTGGTTACTCGAATCACACAACCTACATGTGTGTAGTGTTCGATTGCTGCGTTTCTTATCTCTAAGGTGAAGGATAATTTTTAGGAAATATCCCCACTCTTGGAAATTACAATATTGTATGATCAGACTCCCTTCCAAACCATACTGCAAATGACTCTGTCCTCCTTATCAATTGCCTTGGTTTTGCCTTCCACCTCATCGGTTATTTCTATAACTGCCACTTGTTGCTTGTTGCCCACTTCCTAGGGTCTTTGTTTTCTCTTCCTACTCCTATATTGTCAAGACCTATAGACGTACTCTTGCATTAAACAGATATAGCATCACCTTGTATCCCATCATGTTGTTGGAATTTAACCCATCCTTTGGGTTGATGACACACTATGATGGTACACCATGTCGGCAAGGATTAAGGATGGTAGAGAGAAGAGTTTTTAATTAAATTTTCTCCCTCCCCTAATTCTTCTCTTTCCCTCCTCCTTATTTCTCGCATTATAGTTATCTCTACACTATATAAACTGTAACCTTTGCTTTTATGATTAATAGATTGATTTAATTCTATACTTTGGTATCAGAGCGGGCGAGCAGAGCTGGCAAACAGGTAAGGTCAAGGGCCCACAGGAGGAGATCATGCATCTCGAGGTGAGGTTGAGAATGGCCCATCTAGCATGCATCTCGAGGTGAGGTCGAGGAGGCCCACAGAGCATGGAACCCAAGGCGAGGTCGAGGAGGCCTACGGAGTGAAACCGAACATGAAACTAGAGGGACACATGGTAGAAGGCTGGCGTGGAGTAGGCTGACGTGGCATAGGGTGACAAGGCGATGAGGTGGCACAGGGTGACAAGGTGGTGACATGGTGCAAGTTCATTGGTTAAGGATTCGACAAAAGGATGAGTGTTTTATTACCCGAAGGCAATCGAAACACTAAGGTTGTATTGATTATTTTAAATCCCTCTCAGTGCTCCCACCGCGTGAATGTGGGGTATTGATCCCAAAAGATTTTAATATTTTTTATTTTTTTTTGTCTCCCTATCATGGAGGAGACATTAAAACACTCTAAGTGCTTTTAATTGCCATTGGTGGTGGTAGCCGAGGCAGTAAGGAGGTGCGAGCTAAGTATTTGGTTATTACGAGGTCGTGGGTTCGACTTGCATGGGCGAAAAAAAAAGTTATTTTTTTATAAAGTTTATTTACTTTTTAAAGTTTTTTTAAATATTTTATTTAATAATTTAAATTATATTGTTTTTAAATAAATTTTTTTCAAAATTTGATTTCTAAAGCAATTTTTTATTATTAAATAGAAATATATTAAAATTTCTTTAAATTTTTTTAGTAAATTTTTCATAATTTCCTAAGAGGAAATTATTGTACAAGTTTGAGTGACTTTAACAGTAAAAATTTGTGTAAAAGCCTAAGAGGCTTGAAGGGTGAAATTCTTTGTAATAGTCTGAGAGACTTGAAGGCTGAAAAATTCTTGTAATAGTCTAAGAGGCTTTAAGGGGGGATAATTTATGCATCGAAGGGTAGAAATTTTTGTAATCATTCATGATATGATCTACAGGCTGCTATCATGCCCTTTGTTCTCTTTTAGTAAGAGAAAACCCCAAATGCTTTGATGAAAAATTTTGAACGTATGGACTGAATACTGTATTCAGTCACCTACAAAATTCTCCAATAGCTCATCAAAGACATCCAGATTCAAGATATGAAGCAGATTCAGAAGACAATTCCTTTGGCAACATATTTGAAGAGTGAGAATCTGTAGGAGTTGCACCACAGGAGTTAGAGAATCCACATCTCAGTAATAGTGACTCAGTTGAAATACTGGAGACAGAACCATATTCACCAAAAATAATTCTTATTAGTGACGACGAAGATTCAGTTGCAGATAACTTTGTGAATCCAAAAATAGAAGAACATCAACAGGTAGAATAGGCTATAAATGAGAGAGTAGATCGAGTTAGATTTGATTTAAATCTATAACTTTTTCTTTTGAAAATCAGAGTGCTTTGATTGTAACTGAGAAATAAAAGTGTGTTTTTAGTTTATTTCTAATAGCTATGGCATCAAATTCTAATCTACCCATTCCATAATTTAATGGGTATGATTATGAGTATCGGTCCATCAAAATTAGGACCTTACTCATAGGCAATAGACTATGGGACATAGTAGAAGAAGGTTACACAGAACTTATAGATTTGACTATGTTAAATGCAGCAGATAAGAAAACAAAGAAAGAAGCTCAAAAGAGCAACTCCTCTGCTCTTTATCATATCCAAGTAACATCGGATAAAAGTATTGTTCCTAGAATTGCCTCTTGTTTAAATACCCAAAATGCATGGAAATCCTTGAAAGAAGGTTTCCAAGGAAGCGATCAGGTGAAGCAAGTGATGCTCCAGACCCTGAAACGAGATTTTGAGAATCTCAAAATGAATGAAGATGAGAAAGTTTGTGACTACTGCGTAAGAGTCAAAGAAATTGTCAACAAGATGGTAACACTTGGCGAAGAAGTTAAACCATAAGAAGTTGTGAAGAAAGTGTTGAGAACACTTTTTCAAAAATGGAATCACATATCCATCATCATAGAAGAATCAAAGGACCTTTCTACACTATCTTTTGATGCATTAATCGATTCATTAATGTCACATGAAGATATATTACAGGGATCTCCTTAAACAAGTTATGGAGATGATGATATAGCCTTCACATCCAATGAGGGTGTAGGAAGAGGAAAATGAAGAGGCCAACGTAGAGGTAGCAGCAGCTGAAGAGGCCAACGTAGAGTACGAAGAAGAGGTAGAGGTAGAAGCAGCTGAAGATGAGGAAATCCAAGCAGAGGTAGCAATCAAAATAGAGGTAGCAATCAAAGCACAAGTGGAAATCAAGGGTGAAATGGGAATCAAGGAAGGGGAGATGACAAAAATAAAGCTTGTTTCAATTGTGGC